>OZ024721.1:5000-2405000 GCA_964016875.1 Fallopia convolvulus
TATACAACCGAATGGTGCACGCGCATAAATACCTCCACACATTAGGAGAAAGCTGCACGAGGCACACACTAACCGTCCATTGATATTCAGCTATGTGCTTAGCTAGCGGTAGCCGAAAACCAGCTTGAAGACTGGGCAGACACACCACCGCGCAATTTTCATACGCCGCCATTGAACTGCCTCCCTCTTCAAGAAGTGCCAGCTCGATTCCCTCAGTCAAGGGAAATTCAGAGGCAATCTCCACAAGCTTCACTCTGTCAAATATTGTTTCAAACCCATCACGAAGAAACAACCCGGGTTCTGCGTCCGGGATCATCAAAATCCGGTCTTCAAGAACCCGTGGAGTGCGGGATACGCAGTCATTGATATACTGCGGGAAAAAGCTTGGTTGTTCGCTAGAATCCGACGCCCACATGTCAAAACAAATAGGCTCCTCGTCTGATATCGATAACGAAGCCTTCTCGACCTCAAAAGATGTGCACACTCGAGTTTTTTGCGAAGTAACAAAAGATTCAAAAGGGCTAGGGGAAGGATCGCTGAAAACAAGCGAATGAGAGGTTGGGTTCTGAGAGTCGCTAGTCTCGCTGGCCACTACTGTTTCGAAGGATTCCTCGTGGTACTTCTCCCAGAATTTGAATACAAAGCCTGGAGGCGGGCTCGAAGAAGAACCTATAGTTATGAAAAACGGGATCCGGGGCATTAAAGGCGAACACCTGGAGGAGAAGAAAGCCTTAGGAAGAAAAGCAAACTCGAGAATAAAAGCGATATAAGAGAAAAACGCGATCCTAGGGCTATTCAGAAGGATAGGCCGCTTAGGGAAAAGCAAAGGGGAACAAACAAAAATTGAAAGTCAAAACCAAATCCCAAAAGATCAAAAGGCCAAATGTCCCTACACCTTAAACCCTACACCCCAAACCCCAAACCCCTAACCCCTAAACCATAAACCCTAAACCCTGATCCCCTAGGGGCACCTACTAACCCTAAACCCTAAAAACCCTAACCCTTAGACCCTAAAACCCTATGCCTAAGATCTTAAACCCCTAACTCGAAACCCGAAAACCCAAACCCTTAACCTCAAACCCAAAACCACAACCCTAATACCCTAACCCTGAAACCCTAAACCTCAAACCTTAGACCCAATACCCCAAACCCTAAAATTGATCAGAAATGGGCAAACCGAAAAGGAACCACCCAGAGAAAATGTCTATGTTGGGTGAAATCTAGCCTCGAACTTTTGATTTCACGAGCCCATCTCAAATTTGGCGGAAATCTAGTTTTCTCTTTTCTTTGGAATTCTGAGTGGACGACGCCCTAGGGGATCAAAATATAAGAAAATTTTGAGATGACACCACCATTAGAAAGTGTCTTTTCCGTGAAAAATCGGATTTCAAAATCGCGATTTCACGAGCCCGAGATCAATTTTGGCCAAATTCCAACTTTACATTAGTCAAATTCTGAGATGATGGCGCAGTAGAGGATCAAAATATAAGCATTTTTTGCAAAGGAACCGCCCTTCGAAAATTTCTACATTTTGAGATATCGAGCCTCGAACTTTTCATTTTAAAAGCAAATCTCAATTTTGGCGGAAATCTTATTTTCGATTTTATGAATTTTGAGTTGACCGCCCTTTAGAGGATAAAAATGTATGGACTTTCTGAAAAGGAATCATCCCGAGAAAATGTCTACGTTGGGAAAAATCTAGCCTCAAACTTTCGATTTCACGAGCCCGTCTCAAATTTGGCGGAAATCCAGTTTTCTCTTTTCTTTGGAATTTTGAGTGGACGGTGCCCTAGGGGATCAAAATATAAGGACATTTTAAGATGACACCGGTCTTTTGCTGGAGAAATCGGGTCATAAACTCTTGATTTCAGAGCCCGAAGTCAATTTTGTCGAAAATCCAACTTTACCTTTTTCGAATTCTGAGATGATGGCACAATGGAAGATCAAAATATAATCACTTTTCACAAAGGAACCACCATTCAAAAATTTCTGCGTTTTGTGATATCGAGCCTCGAACTTTCAATTTTACAATTAAATTTCAATTTTGGCGGAAATCATATTTTCAATTTTATGAATTCTGAGTTAATGGCCCATTAGAGGATAATAATGTAAGGACTTCATGAAAAAGAAACCACGCTGAGAAAATGTCTACGTTGGTAGAAATCTAACCTGGAACTTTCGATTCCAGGAGCCTATCTCAAATTTGGCAAAAATCTAGCCTCAAACTTTCGACTTTTGGACCCCTAAATCTATCCGAACTGTCTAATGCATCGAATTCTTTATTCTCAAAAAATAAAGGAATTTCAATGCTTCTTTTTTCAATATATAAATGACAAGAAGCCCTCGACAATGACAAAAAAAACAATAAAACTTATATTGTCCTTTTCCTCCATCCCGAGTCTTGACCACGATCTCCTTTTCTTTCACAATAATTGGCTATCTCCTTCATTTTCGGTTCGTGTTTACACCTCTATACAGAAAAACATTTGTTGCTGTCGAGGGAAAAATTACAATGGTAGACAAGAATCCAAGCCATTGTCGTTTCTTTGCTGAAACCGTCTTCTATTCCTTCCCCGTGATTTTCTTTGTGAAAACTCATGCACCACAAGGAAGTCGTTAAGATAATGTGAAGTCTGACCAACATTTCCGCCCGTTCTATTCTCTGTTACATGCCGTAAAGCATCGGCACTTTCCTTTCCATCAAGACAACAACAAAAAAACACATCAGCATTTTTCTTTCCATCAAAAAAAAATTGAAAAAGCACAAGTAATTTCCCTCACCCTGGATGAAACCCACGTTAAGGTCTGCCAGGTTAATCAGATCAGATTGATGTTTGATCCTGCAATTGATATCCAATTAAGTTCTTTCCATATTAATTAAGTCCGTTGTAGAAGCAGAGGATGATACAGTTGAGCTTGTTCAGCTGTCTCACAAGTCTCCAGGTTTGTGCGTATTCACCACCTTGTGAAGTAATTTGGATAGAAGTGTCCAACAAGTCTCCGGAACTTTACAACTCATGTGCACTGATAATGACAAGAAGATATCAAAAAGAAATTCGTGAAACTCTGGCCGCAAAGCAAGGCGCATTAGCATGGAAGTCCATAAATCTGGTGCCATCTTCACAGCCTGCCCAAAGTAATTGAACCCTTTGGCCACTCGAACCAGCATTTCATGTCGCTGTGATATAAATGAGAGAGAAAATGTTGCATTTACATAAAGTGAGCAGGGCAAGGACAAAACATCACCAGACAAATGTGACAGTTACTGAAACAGGCGAGAATAAGAGCAAGCACAAATGCAAAATCTTATAAAATGAAGCCTAAATGAACCATTGATATCAAACACATATGCTCAAAATAAGAAGTGTTCCACATACAAAATGACAATTCAACCGAACACAGAAAGACAAGAGCAGTTGAAATGTAAATTAGCCTTTTCTTATGTACTTATATTCCAGAAGACAAGAAAATAATTTTTATGCACTTATATTTGTTAGATAGGAGAGAATGAACAAACACAAACTCACAAGTCTCAGGAATCAAAGTAATACTATTAATCTGGAAAACTAGGACATGATAAATCTCAATGGAAGAATCCTTCCAATTGAGCCAAATCTCAGAGGAGAACAACTCCAATGAGCCCAAGGCCTTAGCCAGAAAACACTCTTAGTTTCTGGATAAAAACCTAACGGCAAAACATTCCCTGAATGGAGCCCAAAGTAACTCAAACTTGGAATTCATAAATATTGAGTCTCAGGTAAGACTTCCCATAAAAGAATTCATTTTGTGTCAAGAATGGTTAGAATGTAAAAAACAAATAGTTTCTGTTTTGAAGCTTGGGAAATTGCAACTTGAAGAATAGCCTAGGATTTAGAAAAGCCCTACCAAGCTATTGGCCACTACGCAATCTAACACTTTCAATAAAGGCAAAAGGTATTTAGAACATCCAAACGTGGCATTACCTCTGATATATTCCTGGCGGTAAAATTCTGGTCACCCCTGTAGGAAACACCTTCATCCTCTATCAATGCATCAGCTGCTTCAAGCACATCTCTCACAACATATAAACGTACTCTCAAGCCCTTCTCAGACAGAATAAACTGGAAAAGATCTTCAGTTGCTGAAACTACAGAGTGCATATCAAAATATTTCCATTCGAAGGTTTCAGGAGACTTCTGATTTTCCGACTCCCCATCTGACCCAGAAGCCTGAGATATTGCTGCAACCTGAGAAGGGGGGGGGGGGGGGGGAAACAAAATGTCACCATATCTTAAACTATATGATTATAACAACATCACTTTTGGCATGATTGCTATCAAGAGAGCAAAAGGGAAGATCTCTCGCAGTCCAAATTGTCTTCCAACTGTAAGAGCACAAGGGAAACGAAACAACTATAATGATAAAATCTACTCAAATACTCGAATCCTTTTCTTCCAATCTTATTCAACTTCTTGTTCCCTAGTAAATGCCAACTCTTCTGATAACTTTGTATACACACCCCAGTGGCAAAATTTAGAAGCAATTATGATAAAAAGAACAGGTGTCATGAAAGTCAAGAGACAGCTATAATCACTAAATTTGTAAGCAAGCATAAACAAACTTTCACATGATTATCCCACATGTTATGATAGTTGGCCTAATCACATTAAGTAGCACTTCAGATCAATCATCATACTCAAATAGATTTTTTATAAAAATTTCTAGAGGTGGCCAAGTTCAAGCAAAAGCAAAATAATTGATAGCTCATCCTATATTCCTATCACTTTGTATGTTTTACAACTATATTTTACAGGAGGTAACAACCCAGCTCAGATTGTTGGGGAACAGAAATGTTAATATCACAGCATGGCACAACTCAGAGCTACAGCCTTTCCTTACTCCCACAGTCCCACATTGGTAGGTGAAGAACAAGACGGGAATAAATCCACAAAACCCAGGAAGGTATTTGCTGTCAGCCTGTCACAGACCTCACATATACATACACATTAAATTCAATCTACGAAGCACATTGAAACCATAATATGCTGTCACAGACACGTTGCAAATATGCATGTACTATATACAAAGAGGAATTGTGATAGATACCACTCAAGGAGAATCTCACTTGAGGAAACCACTCTAGGCAAGCATCTCACCAAGAGGAAATTTGTCAAGAAAATCTCTCAACACTTTTGATAAATCAATTCAATAATCAAGTCTGCCCTGAACAAGAGAATTCCAGCCTATTTAAAGGAAATAAAATAACTAATTCTAAGAAATAACTGACCACTAACAACACTAACCCACTAAGAGATAGTGCAGTAACTTCTAACCTACTGAGAAAATTAAGGAACAAGCAGGAAGTAACAATCAAAATAAGAAAAACAATTAAATCCTAATTTCTAGAAATCTGGTGACTAGTAGGATCGTATCAATGCATCCCCCTCAAATTTGCCTTGTCCTCAAGGCAAAAACAGAGGCCACTTTAACTCATCTAGGTGACTGCACCCACATAATTGATCATAGGCCCTTCAGGAAACGTCAGCACTGTGGAAAGGGAGGTTTTGCATCGGAAATGGAGATTGACGCTCCAAGATCTGAGGCAGAATCCTTGCTCACAGGTCAGTTGCCTCGCAGCCTCCCAAGAAATTGTTGTTGCTGGTGGGGAAAGTAGTTGTTGCATGCATCTGTTGTTTCGCTTGCTGTTCTGGCTGCCAGCGGTGAAAAGTTGGGTAGGAGGGATGAAACTCGGGTCTTGATTTTCACTATTTTTAGCCTCATCCAAGTTTGAACTAACATCCTTCAAAAAGGTTTGGGGTTCATTGGTTTTGTTGGAATTTGATGTTTTGGTGAGGGTTGCTGGTGTGGCAGGAGCTATTGTTGTATGGGGGGAGCTGTTGTGTGGCTGTGATGGAGAAGATGGATTTTCTACCATGAATTGGGGATTAGGTGAAGTTGATGGATGAAAGATATCGGATATTTGACAGCCTCGAGACTCCAGAAACCTTGTTAAGGCATTGATGCCTTTATCCAAGCGAGTAATAATTGATGCTAGTTGTTGGGATATAGCATCAGGAGTCAGGGTTGTGTTTGGTGGTGGATCGAAAGCGGAATAGGGTGTCGTTGCCATTCAGATCGAACGGCTCTGATACCAAATGATAGATACCACTCAAGGAGAATCTCACTTGAGGAAACCACTCTAGGCAAGCATCTCACCAAGAGGAAATTTGTCAAGAAAATCTCTCAACACTTTTGATAAATCAATTCAATAATCAAGTCTGCCCTGAACAAGAGAATTCCAGCCTATTTAAAGGAAATAAAATAACTAATTCTAAGAAATAACTGACCACTAACAACACTAACCCACTAAGAGATAGTGCAGTAACTTCTAACCTACTGAGAAAATTAAGGAACAAGCAGGAAGTAACAATCAAAATAAGAAAAACAATTAAATCCTAATTTCTAGAAATCTGGTGACTAGTAGGATCGTATCAAATTGAATAATAGGGGAAAGAGTGCATAAGCAACCTTTATATAGGCCAATTGCACAAATAACATTTAAGTTAATAACTTCCATTAAAAACACTTCATTTTATATAAAGGTATTTTCATCATATAATATGAAAGTTGAAAGGTAACAAATTTGAAATTGAGGGCTGAATTGAAACATTTAATTTTTAAGGGTGCTTTTGAGCAAATCGGCCCTACATAAGAGGTGTTTAAATGTAGTTTACCCTAGAAAATAATAATATAATGGTGGGAAAGAGAAATTAGAGAATCTACCAGTCGTTCAAGCCGACTCCACCTTATAGATCCATCATTACGAATAAGAAGCTCCCTTAGTATTTTCCTCATATCAGGACTTGGATCCACCAAAAGCCTACCAATCACAAATGGGTACGCACTCTCAACAACTTTGAAATCCGGATCCAGAGCTTTAGCCGTTCCTTCCAGAGAGCCCAAAGCTCTTATTACCAAAGCATAGTCCGGGGGAAGAGAGAAGTTAAATTCGTACATCACATCATATAACTGGTTCATTATACTCTGAAACCCACAGGACAAATATTTAGAAAGTAGTCAAGGATTCAACTTTTTCACTACATAGAAGTTGATCAGCCAAAGCATGTATACAATAAATCAAAAGAAGACAGCTCAGGCTTACAAGTACAAAAATTGGAAGAAGATCAAACTAATATATGTACAACAATCATCAATAAACAAGATTAACATGACCTAAATCAACATTATCTTCACGAAGCTATGGCCCAACATAATAAAAGACTTCAACAGAGGTATCAGTAAAGGGAAAATAATTGAGTGCCACTGTCATTAGAGCTTGGAAGGATCTTACAGCACTCCCAGGTTCAATTTCCACAGTTTTCTACAGATATATATTTGTGTGGTGGGGTTTCGATTCCGTCTACACCAGATCATTACTGAGATGCTTCACAATATCCAAACTGGACTAAATATCAGCCATATGCTCCATGCCCAGGCAGCAAATTTGATAACTAAGGTTTTTTCAAAGGCAATTTTACGGCCAATGCAATGATGTGTCATCTGGTCCTTGGAATAAATCATAAATATTTCTCTATAACAAGCAGGTTGTTTTTTTTACTTAAAAAAAAAGAAATAAAGCCCTATTTCAATTTAAACTAATGATATATTTAAAATATCTACCAATCTAAAGCCCCTTTTTATGCCACAAAGGAATATAAACTTTCTGCCTAAAATTTAAAGAAACATCGCAAGGAGGACATGCCCTACAACATTATATTTCAAACAAGAAAATAAAAACGCTTAATGAAACTAGACCTGGAAGTCTCGAGATTGCCTACTCCCGTCACCAAAGGATGCATGTAGGGCATCTGCAACCAACTGGATATCAATTCCTTCAGGGATAAATCCCAGAGACAGGAAGTCGTTGGCTAACCCCAGAGAATCCCGGTTTACAAAGTGCACAAGCTGAAGAAAGCAATGATTAGTAAGAAATCAGATGTTGTGAATATAAGAAACTATTAACGAAGAAAGAAGAGATGATTAACAGGGTAAAAGCCACAAGGGAGTTCAAAAGCAATATGACACCAAGATATTAACAAAAGCAAACAAAGGAGTTCCTTCATATTAAATACTCATGTATAAAAGGAACAAATTAACTCCTGCCAAGGGCACATAGTCAGTTTCGTCTGTAAAGGAGCCAGTTAATATCTAAGTTGACGTTAAGTGTGCAAGCATCAAAATTAACGGAATCATACCACTTGAATTAATCCTACACGATAATGACGAGGAATATCTCCCATCATCCCGAAGTCAAAATACGCTAATGACCCCTCACTTGTTGCCACCAGATTCCCAGGATGGGGATCAGCATGAAAGAAACCCACCTCAAGTAACTGCCTCAATGAGCAGTAAACTCCCTGGCAAGATCAAAACAATAAATAGCTAAGTTAAAGAGCACATGTCAATCCTAAATAAACCTATTGATATGTTTACTAATAGTTAAACAGCTAGACATGTTAGCAGAGCCAGCATTATGGTAATTATATGATTATGTCTCAACTGTTACCTGATCAATCAGCTCTTTCCTCTCCAAATGAACTCTTGCCAATGACTTCTCATCTGTGAGTTTAATTCCATTTATCCATTCCATAGTAAGCACTCCTTTACGGGTGTACTTCCAGTATATTTTTGGAGCCTTAATGAGATTTTCCTTCTTATGAGCAACAAAATTAATATCTGCATTCTTGTCATCCTTTTCAGCACTACCTTTCAATTCCACAAAAATTGAATAAAACACAAAACTCTATAGGAGCAGATACAGGATAATATATGTATCAAATTACCTGGATAAAAGGCATACAAAGATGCAAAGCGCTCAGCATTTTGTCCCTCTCGGATGTAATCAATTTCTTCGAACATGTGTCTAACCTATCCAGACAAGATTAAGATTATATGCAAATCACATGACTATAACCCTGTTTTAAGAAAAGGCATTAAATGATTACATAATAGTTTCCAATGCCAGATAGTAATTGTTGAAGGGAGTCAGAGAGATACAGTGAGTGAAATGAAGAATAGAAAATCCATGGTTTTTTCAAATAATTGGCATTTGGCACCTACTTTATTTAGGGGTTTTTTTCATTAACCACCTTATAAAATAGTTTTTTTTTAACAAACCACCTTTTAAAATATATTTTAAGTAAAATCACCTTATATAATACAATTAATTAAATTGTGCCACCACTACCCATTTCCTAGAGAAATTTTGGGTCCGTTTGGATCGCCACATATAATGCATTAAATGTGAAATCAAAACAAGGGCTTTGTATTAGTTGACTAGAATACCCTTAGTTAATTTATTTTAGAAACCTTTTTTTATTCATTTTTTAACATAAGCCACTTTTAATTAAGGTTAATTTAATATTCAGGTTGACTGATACTCCTTACTTAAAAATACAATTTTAAAAATTTTAATTAACTACCAGAGGCCATTTCGGTCACTTAATACAGCATTTCATTGACAAATTATTAGTGGTGGCACAATTTAATAAATGTTATTATATAAGGTGGTTTTACTTAATAAACTATTGTAGAAAGGTGATTTACAGTTTTAAAAGGTGGTTTGTGACAAACATCCGCTTTATTTGCGTAAAATTAACCTATACATATTGTATTGTGGTTGATCTTGAGTCAGTGAAAGCTCACCAACTCATTAACTGCAACAAGCAAGTCCTTGCGAGCCTTGGCGAATCGTTTAAATTGGCCTCCTATCATGTGGAACAACAATGCATCAAGCGTCAATGACAGGGGCATACCAGGTCTCTGCACTTTAACAGCCACCAGTTCTCCAGAATGCAAGTGAGCTGCAAAACTTGAACCATAACAGAAAGACTTAATAACTTAACATAGCATGCAGATTCTATTTGGGAACTTCAGGAGATGACCAGAATATATTAATCATACCACCAACAGAACTTATATCCACAGTGAATAGTTTTAACCTTTATACACCTGTCCTAAAGAAGCAGCTGCAATAGGATCAGGACTGATGTCAGCAAAGATTTCTGAGATGGGTGCTCCCAGCTGGGATTCAATAGAATCTATTGCAATACGAGTAGGAAATGGGGGTATTTGATCCTGGCATGGAAGACCAATGTCCTAATTTAAGTATAAAATACTGAAATAGTACAGGCAAATGCAAGTGCATTATATTACATCTAAGTGAAGGCAAATGTGAGTTGATATACCTGCAGCTTAGCAAGCTCTTGGCAGTAAGCATTTGGCAATATATCAGGCCTGGTGCTTAATGCCTGTCCAAGCTGTTGATGAGAAAAGTGAAAGCATTTTATTTATTATTATTATCAAACTACATAGATAAAAAAGAAAACAAATAAATAAGTAGCAATAGATAGTATAACCTAGAAAAAAAAAAGCCTGATAAGTGGGTACCCCATTTAAACAAGGATAGATTCAAAATCATGTACTATCTAAATTTAGGGTAGCCAACATAATATTACCAAATGAAAGAGTCAAACATCCAACAACATGCTCCTGAAAGGTCACTTGCATGTTAACAATTGAAAGAAAGAAAGAGGTCACTTGCCTTAATATAGAATGGCCCCAGCCGGATAAGAGTTTCACGAAACTGGAGAAAAACACAGAATTAATCATTAAACAGAATCGTCACCTAGTAGTTTATAATTTACAGAGTGACTGTTCATCACAGAGCGGAAGTTGCTAAGTTAGAGGCAAATACTAACAAATTCTACTGTTCAGTCAAAAGCCTCAGACTGATGCACATACATATGGTTCCATGTATGCATCACATTTATGTATGCATAATTCAAAGAACAATAATAAGTATGCATCCATAAATCATTAAGACAATGTCAATAAACTCACAAGATTTTTATGGTATTGTGAAATCTTTACCATACTAGGTATAAAAATAAAGACAGAGAGAAAACATTCCCCAAAAAAATCTAAAGATAGGCAATTGAGTGTGGAACCAAAACATTGCTAGTTAGAACGAATTACTCTATTAACTTTTATGGCCGGTTTTGTATCGACACCCAGGTATCAGGTATCGATATTGGCATCTCAATATTGGGAGATTGATGAGAGTTTTTTTCACTACAACTAACTACCACACCCTAGTCACACCACTGCATCATCGTCGCTTTCTTCTTTTTTGCCTCCTCTTCCAGTTTTTGAAGAGCCTACCAAGTGCCCTTTCTTTCCCTACTTCCGCCTTTGCTAATGGATACTCAGTGGAGCCGCACAAGCTGCAAGTCTAAGAGACTACTCACATGGATCACCATCAATAGCGTTGCCTAGTCTCCCTCCCTCAATTGTCCTATACCCTGATCCCTAACATGGACTGTTTTGTTTTCCTCCATAACCCTAACCTGACATGGTTGAATTGGCTCGCCTAGATCGACTGCCTCTACCACTGTTGTCGCCCTAATCCTTCCTCAAAACCATCACCATTCATCTTCATCCACCCCATCACATCCCATATGAATGCCTTGTTGCTGGCTGGAATGGATAAATTGGACAAAGGGTATTGGAATGAGTATCATTTTTTTTACCCTCATACATGGTCATTCCAAACACCAAGAAATGGTTTAGGATAATCTCGATACCTGGGTTTCGATACCACAAAGAAATTCCTTCTCTTCATAGGTATTTTTCATATCTCTATCAAAAATGTCTATTCATGTACAAAAATTACCCTTGGCAATGAAATCACACACCATATGTCAAGATAATGCAATTGACAGCTGAACCACCATTGACAAATCTTACAAGAAACGGATTAGAAAACAAGATAGACAGATGGCTGGATATTCTTTAGAAGATAAAGGGGAAATGGGAATATTGAACAACATGCATCAGCTTCGCTTTTTGAATGTCATGTCATGGAAAATAAAGTTGACAGGAAATATCTTTTTAGGATAGTTGACAGGAAACATGGGAATATTGAATAACATACATCACCTTCACAGCACGTTTTTGTACGTCATGGACAAAAAGTTGCCATATAGACAATTTTACTACATGGTATGAGATGATTGCTGCTCTATACAATGCTAAGAATGGGCCAAAGTGATAGGCAACAGATAGACTTCTAGAGCTGTAAGTTCCAAGAACATTTCCAAATTCTTCCTCAAGAGATTGGCTTCTTGATTTTGCATACTCTGCTGATGGTTTTCCACCATGCACACTAGAGAAGGCTGTGCAATAGCTGCATAGCAAGAAAGAACAAGAACATGCTAGCACCTTAATGCTGGGCAAAACTCATATCAATAGCTGTATGCATGCTGGATAATATATTATCGTAAAAAGTTTATCATAGTACGAAAAAGCAGAACCCATCACAAAATAAGTAAAAAAAAGCACTTGACGTCCCAGCAATTGGGTTCCATTCAATCTTTTTTTTCACTTGCTTCAACATGATCAAAACTTTCTTTTTCCGAAAGTCAACATGATCAAAACTGCTACATGAATTTCATAAAACCACCATTCTACAGCCAGTCGATCAATTGTCTATTTCATATAAATGTCCACCCCTAGTAGACTATGTCCAAGAACACAAACTAAACAGAAAGACAGAATCTGATCACTCACAAAATATGAGGAAAATATTTCACGACCAGTAACTATATAACCTTGAAACAAGTTTCTACTAGAACACATATTCCCCCCCCCCCCAGCTATCTAAGGATAAAAAAGATACCATCATTTAGTATTCAGGAAATTCTACTTACAAAGCTATCCTCTCAAGAGAAGCAAAGAAACAATAATAAATCAAATATAATTATACAATCAATAATATTAATCAATGCAATCTGGTAGAGATATAGTAGGGCAAAGAAACATGACTGCAAAGCTTTAGATCAATAAGGCGCAAGTACCAAAGATAAAGGTCAATTTAACATTGCTTCTTAAGAACCTACGCTAAGGTTAAAAACAAACTCCACAGTAGGGCAAAGAAACGTGACTACAAAGCTTCAGATGAATAAGGCGCAACCGCACAAGTAACAAAGATAAAGGTCAACTTAACATTGCTTCTTAAGAATAAGAACCTATGCTAACGTTAAAAATAAACTCCACAGCATGGTTCAAGGTCATTCTCAGAACCATTTCTAAGTGTTTGGGGCCATTCTCTTCTTTGTTTCAGGTCAGAACAAGCTTTCCAGCAGACCACTTTCATTGTAGCAAGGTTCTTACAACTTCTCAATGTGTGTTTACCAATAGCCTCCTAAAATGACCAAGTCAGGCAGGCATGTCTTATTTGTCATTTACTCAAAAAGTAAAGCATCCAGATTCTCCATTACCCCCTTACTTGAGAATCTATGACATGTAACAGTGCTGCCTAATTTCTTTAATATCTTAGTTGAGAAGCTAACACTCTACACAAAAAAGCCTCATAAGCCTAGAATTCTTTCTCCTGTAAATTCAATTTTCCATGCATTTCAAGGTCTTTATAAATAATAAAGTCTTTATAATGAATAATGATTCAAAAAGAAAAGTAAGCCCTTCCCCATACGCCTCAAATGATTCAAAAACGAAGGCCCTTCCCCATAGGCCCCCATGGACCGGTCTGTTCTGGTGTCTAGCTGTCAACTACTCGAATACTCTCTCTTCACTACTCGAATACTCTCTCTCCAGCTATCGACACATAACAAATGAAAGTAATTTCTTTTTAAATCCATGTCTATACAAAGTGCCCAAAATGAATTGACTGAATTGGGCCTAATAATTCAAGTTTGCTGGCACATAAATGTCTTACGGAATAAAATAGCAAGAAACTGCATCTTTAGGTCAAACTTTGGGTTACAATCAATACTCAAACCAGCTGCGGACACACGCAAATATATACATACACCTGCAACTGAAACTTCAATACTGACCAATTGTGATGCAATATAGTTGATAAAAGAACATTTTGTCTTCTCTCGACCCCAATAGAATTCCATCCTCTGGACAAGAAGCACAGCCTCAGTGTATTCTCAACACGGAACCCATTAGAAGAAACTGTGTGAGAGAATTCAAGACATAAATTAGATTATCTAGTGAAGCAAATATGATTATATGAGGGTGGGGGAACATTTTGATCAATAACATCCTGCTAAGATCTAATTCGAAGATTAAGAACAGATACTTCCCAAAAATTATCAAAAAGGCAAACAAGGGAAATTCTCCATACCTCTGCACAACTCTTTAGCGCGTTCGCGATAGAGATTTGTAATGACGCTCCTCATTATAGAGTATCTGTATTTTGCGTAATTTGGGAGCAGACAGTGTTCACTAGACACCCGTCATGGTATTTGTCTAAGATCTTGCAATGTTCGATGAAATGCCAAAGGTAGGGTGTGAATACCAAGGGCGTCAGTGCCAAGCGATCCGACAAAAATGAGTAGCGGCGATTTCGCTAAAAGGAGATGATCAGAGAGCAGATTCCACAGACTGCCACGTTCCTTCGCTGAAGCGCCACGACTGGACTTGGGCAATTTTCTGAAGATTTGGGGGAAATTTTAACAAAACCACCCGCAAGATAGTGTATCCTTCGTAAAACCACTTGTAAAAAACAAAAATACACAAAACTACCGATATATGATCGGAAATTCCACATGGTAACCCTAAGGTATGACATTATTCATAAGGTGTACCAAAGTTTGACATAATTTATGCGGTAACCTTGAGGTATAGCCAAAATTTACAAAATAACCTTGTGGTTCAAACTAAATTTTTGACATAACCAAAAAGTTAAAATAAACATTAATTAATAATTTTAACGGAAATTCTATGTAGTAACCTTGAGGTATTGCGTAATTCACGAGGTGTACCAAAGTTTAACATATTTCGTGTGATAACCCTGAATTTTATACCAAATTCACCCTATACCCATAAATGTTGAACTAGCTTAAAAATAAAAATTTCCTTAAAAAAGGGAATTTGAATAAAAAAAATTAAAACACATTTTCACTTAAACAAAAACTTCTTCCCCGTAGAAACGATATCAATCACCCCCACCTTCTACAAATCCGATACACCAAACCATTGTTGCCTTTACAACCTCTAATTGGCCGCTCACTTTTAACTCAGATTTGAATTTGGTCCTAATTACCCGCTCCAAGATCAGAGAATACCTCAGAAATTCCTTCGATGGGCTGAGCCAAGGAAGCCACCGCCTTGCCACTACTCATCTTTGCAATCGTCGCTCCCGTCACTCCTCCGACGGACCAACACATGGGTAAACAACCACGCTGGGACAACAAGCTCTTCTCCCGTACTCAATCTCGACTGCATCGTGAGAAAACCTCATCGTCCACGCTAGTGGTCGGAGAGACGGGGCGTCGGAGGAGGGTGTTAGTGTTCAGGAAGTGGAAGAAGAAGAAGGTTGAGCAGATCGTGAGCAGGTCCCGGAAATATAATTGTATAAAACTCGTAGCTGGGAAACGTATACTTTTTTTTTCAATTTCCCTTTTTATTTTTAAGCAAGTTAATAGTAAAGGTTAAATTTAATTTTTTTTTGGGTATGGGATGAATTTGATATAAAATTCAGGGTTACCGTGTAAAATATGATAAACTTTGGTACACCTTGTGAATTAAGCAATATCTCAGGGTTACCACATGAAATTTTCGTAATTTTAACTTTCTTTAATAAAACCAAAAAAATTTTAAATTAAAAAAAAATTAAAAGATTTAAAAAAAATTAAAATTATAAAAAAGTTTAAAAAATGTAAAAAATTTATGAACATTTAAAAAATTTAAAAAACATTTAAAAAAGTAAAAAGTTAAAAAATTACAAACTTTAAAAATTTAAAAAAGTAAAAAAATTAAAATTTAAAAATTTAAAAAAATTAAAAAATTAAAAAATTAAAAAATTAAAAAATTAAAAAATTAAAAAATTAAAAAATTAAAAAATTAAAAAATTGAAAAATTGAAAAATTGAAAAATTGAAAAATTGAAAAATTGAAAAATTGAAAAATTGAAAAATTGAAAAATTAAAAAATTGAAAAATTGAAAAATTGAAAAATTGAAAATTAAAAAATTAAATTTTTTTTATAAATTCAAAAAAATTTAAAAATTAATTTTTTTATAAATTCAAAAAAAGTAAAAATTAAAATTTTAAAAAGTTTTTTAAAAAAAATTTTGAAAAAAAAGAAAAAATAAATTTTGAAAAAAAAAACGAAAAAAACAAAGAACTAAAATATAAACTATAAAAAGATTAAAAAAAAATTAAAAAACGCAAAAAAGAATTCTTAAAATTTAAAGGATCAAAATGTATATTATTTACAAATTTGTATTATTTTTATTTAAAAATATTCATGCAAAAAAAATGACTACAATTAATAGAAATTTAAAGTTTGAATTATTTATATTTTGAAGATTTTGTTTTTAAAATTACATTACTTGATCCTCATTTATTGAATAATAAAGAATTAAATTATTTTTTTTGGTAGTAAAAAGAATTAAATTCTTTGATAATTTTTTTAAAAACCATCTTAACTTTGATAAATGAGAAAAATGTTTTTTAATAGCTTTTTAGTTGATTAATTTATAAATAAGAATATAGTAACAAATGTTAGAAAAATTAAATAAAATAATTAGTTGATATTAAAGTAGTGAATAAGATTATATTTTAAGATTGTTAAAAAATCAATGTTTTATGAACAAAATGGATGATTAATGTTAATTTTAACCTTTTTGTGCATTTGATGAATTTCGTACAAATCTAAAGGCTATTATGCAAATTTTAAATGAACCTTAGGGTTACCGTGTGAATTATGTCAAACTTTGGTACACCTCATGAATAATGTCAAACCTCGAGGTTACCACGCGAAATCTCCGATATATGATATATGTGTATTTTTAACCATCAACCCACCTACGGCTGAGCAAACGGATACATCCGATCCGATCTGATTCGGTATACCGGATATCTGTTATTTTTTCCATTAAAATTCCGATCCGTATTCGATCCGTTATGAACCGAATATCCGGTAAAAAAAATATCTGATTGGATCGGATATCCGGAGTGGTTATCCGAAATATCTGTTTAGTAAAATATTGTTATTTACTTATTTTGATTTGAATAATAAGGAAGATTAGCGGATATTCAATTTAGAATCGGATATTTGCCAATCTAATCCAAAAGCACCAGGAAATTGCATTGGAATGTAGAGTTAGAGAAGCCAAAATCAAAGAGTGAGAGAGATGGGTTGAGAGTGAGAGGTGAACGGCGGATCAGATTGATCCGTACGGTTTCTACTTTCTATCATAAAAGGGTGTAGGATTAGAGACTTATGGGCTAGAATATGGGCTGGAATATGGGCTGAAGTGCCATTTCTCACAAATCTAATAAGAAGCATCTACACATTAGTAATTTTTTTTGGTGGAATCTACGCATTAGTTTTTTTTTTTGATAATAATGGGGGGCTTATAACCCGTTTTATTTAGTACTTAAAGAGATTACATAGTGTTACTTATCTCATTATCCATAACTAAGATTCTCTTGAGGCCTTCTGCGGGTTCCTCAAATAAAATAAAAGTACCCATACAGATATGCTGAATCTCGACATCCAATTTGCAGCTTGATTCCTCTGCCTGTGAATAAACGTAACCTTCAACAGTCATTCGGGTTATTTGCAATTTCCTTGAACTTGCTCACCAGATTGTGCACATTCTCAGGGACTTGTTCATCTTCATTCACCATCTTAACAGCCTCTAAGGCATCAACCTCAAGCTCCACCTTTTTGAAATTCATTTGTTTTGCTATTGTGATTCCCTGCAACATACCCATCAACTCTGCCTTGAGTGCTGAATTCCCTCCTGATTTCACCACATAGGCTCTCACAAACTCCCCCCAACTGTTACGTATAATTCTTCCAGCACCAATCCAGCCTTCTCCCGCCTTGTAAGACCCGTCGGAGTTAATTTTGATCCAGCCATCATCCGGTCTCCTCCAGTGGTCCATAGCCCTTCTAGAAGTAGTAGATTTATCCACGAGAGAGGAGCGGTATTCGCAAGCCCTGCGCGGATTTAGTAAATAAACTAGTGTACGAGTTTTATTAAATATAAGTAAAATAAATAAATAGTTAAATAGTAGAAATTTTTGTATTACGGATTTTTTTCTTAGAAAATTAGTTTTGGAGAGTCACACAAAATTGAAAAGAATATTACACATTTATTTTTACTCTAATATTTATCTTTATCTAAAATATTTTACCTAGCTCTTATCTAATAATTTAGAAAAACAATTATTATAATAAATTTTTAAGGAAAATTTTATTTTTTTCAAAATAATATAATTTAAATTTAATCGTAAATATCTTATGAAAAAATAAAAAATTTAATTATTTTTGTCCAAATTTAATTAATAATTTAACTGTCAATCTTATAAGATATAATGTATATTTCTATATTTTTTTATAAAAATTTTATTTTAATAAAATATTTTCCATAAATAGATTAAAGGCAAAGATAATGTATATATTTATTTAATTCTAAGAGTAATTTAGATTCATATAATTTTTTTTTTATAAAAAATAGATTCGTTAAAAAATATTTTACAAAATTTGATTTAAGCAAAGTTTTTATCAATTTTGTTAATCATAATTCATTTTTAAATATTATGAAATATTTTTTTTTTTTTTTTATAATCTTGTAAAAAATTATAGAATTATAGAATTAGATATTTTTTTTAATTGCCAAATCTAAATCTTACAGAATATTTCACATGGACATAAATAATATTTTAGGCTCTCGTATTTCGGTTAGAAAAACCGAAATACGAGAGCCTAAAATAGTTACCAGTTCCCCGCAAATTAGCCACCAAATCAGCATTCCGTCATTCACTTCAAGCCAATGTAGCAAATCATCAAATGTCTAACCAAAAAGGAAATAATGAATACTCTCTAGCGTCCACTATTGAATTCCTTCATCCATGAAAAGATAGAATCATTACCCTCTAGTCTCTACACATTCTCCTCCGTAACAATAAAATAGTACACAATAATATGTATTACAACAGAAATCAAAGGAGTCAGTTTACAACTCCTACACTGCTCAAGTGGTACAGGAATACTGAGGAAGGCAACTTCTTTCTCTAACCAGTTGATGAAGATCGTGAACAATCTTGAACACAGCCTCCGGCCTTGCAAGTCTCAACGCATTCTGTGACATGATCCCTAGCTCATCCGCCTTTGGACCAAACCACTGGGCTACTAAGCTTGCTATCTCCTTAGGCGACTTTGAATACTTTCCAAATCCATTTTCCACAACATAGGGCACATTTCCAGCTTCCTAACCATAACAAGAGTGCAATGATTAACAAAGAGCTCGGAGCTAACAGAATCCATGCCCCATCGGTTAAAAAACATTTTATTCCTACCTGGCCAGCAATATAATCATTCAGAATTATAGGAAGTCCTCGAATCATGGCTTCTGCAATTGTTCCAGGACCCGCCTGAAAAGGGAACTCCCATTAGCACATGCAATTACATGCTGAGCAAGTTATTATAATTATTAAAACAATGACAATGACTAAACCTTTGTAATAATGCAATCACAAGCACCCATACACTCTTCCATTTTGGTGATGAAACCTTTTACCTGAAAATTCTTACAAGTGATTTGCATAAGTTGCAAGCAAAACACAACTACTACAAAAATGCACTTATAGAAAGAAGCGTAAATATAAGCATTCCCAATAATGTCATTCAAAAATACCAATCCCACCTGAAAAAATCACATAAATAATCTATAGATTCTATAATTTAGATGTGCTCGTCAAAAAATGAGCCAATGCACACTGCTAATTATTGTGTTAAGTCAGCTGACATGAAAAAAGAATAATCATAACATTTTTCTTTCCTTTTTCGCGGTCAAATGAAACACAATAACAACCCAGTGAAATCCCGCATTGGCAGAGAAACTAAATGTACAAGAAAAAAAAAGTTCCCTTTTCTCCTTCCTTTCCCCAAAAACATGACCACCAAACTGGCAATCCCAACACATTGACACTATTACCAATTGTCAGACACTTTCATTCTACCAACAGTCAAACACCCTGAACAGGGAAGTCTCTACCAACGAACCTCCAAACCACATAATCTCCATATAAGATGATCAATCCCCATCTTGGCTAACACCGATTATATCAGCACACACCACCACCACAATAAACCCAAACCAGTCTTATATGACCAATTCAGTCACATCATTTCCAAAAGTATACAAGCATTTCAAATTCAAAAAATATTTATTGAAATCTCCAAACATACACCAGGAAAAGAAAATGTAGTCGTTAAGTTAGGGTTTAGTGTACAATAATTAGATAATGACATTGAGTAGAAGGAGGCAAGGAAGTTCAGGCACAAGTGAATGTTGAGGAAAGGAAGGTGCTGGTGGAGAATGGAGAGGAATTGGAGGGACAAGGTGACAGATCTCTAAAGGGAGATGTGGTAGAGCCCAAAAAATGTAGTGGCAGGGAGAAATCAAACCATGCTATATCACCACAGTTAACCCCTAAAGAAGTAAGAAAAGTGGAAAAAAGAAAGGCGTTGTTTAGAGAAGGATAGGGGCAGGGTTAAGTTAAGGACCTAAGGTAAGAAGAAAGAAAGAAAGAAAGAAGGGGAATGATGTTGATTTATTTCCATTTTTGTTTTTTTTTTCTTTTGAATTGAAATTTTAACATTTGTATTGCCACATCAGCAACAGATTTATTCATAGTGCTAATGTCAGATCATCTTCGTTGAACACGTGAAGATTAAATTATTAATCTAAAAATTCTTAGGAAAGATCAGTTCTTCCAATATAGAATGAGAAGTATTCATGGGTGCAACGTTTAGTCAGGTTCAATTTTTGAGAAGCTGGAAAGAAAAGAATCAGATGATATAGGAAAGAGTATTCTCATTAGTCAGGACAAAGGTTGAAAAATAAGCAAAGTGAAAAAAAAAAAGCTTTATTTTTATGCCACTCAGGCAAGAACAAACACATCAAAGGATTAAAATGAAAGCCTTCCTCTAGGATAGCATCATCTGCAAATACATACTTTGAGATTTTTATTAGTGATTACAATTGAAATGAACATACCTGGACAGGGACCTTCCAATCAAGAGAGCACAACCTTTCAGCAAGTTTCTTATTTCGACCACATATTACTAGAATCTGACCTGTTGGCACACCCAGATTCCCATCATACAGTGCATTTTCAAGTGCTAGAGCAGTTGCCTCTATGGGGCCCATACCTTCTCCTCCTCCCATCAACAAAACTGCTGGTAGATGTTCATCCATTCCCAGCTCCTTCCTCAACTGATCCTGTGGAAAGAATTCAAAATTTAAAATATTATAAGCATTTTGCAATTCAGAAAAAGTTTATAGGAAGACATTTGCCATTGAACAGCATAAGAATTCTTCAAACAGGCTAATCTACAAGCTGAATACTCTTTGCTCTACCGAAGTTTTTTTTTAAAGTATTTCACATATAATTTGAATTGTATCTAATCATGTTGCATGCTAATGTAACATAATGGGAAAAAAATATTAAGAATGAGACAAAATGAAGCAAAGAGCGAACCTTCTGACGAACAGGTTTAACAAAGGAAGGCCGGACAGGTAGGCCATAAACCTTGATTTGAGAAGGTTGCAGTCCAGCTCTCATGGCTCTTTTTGCTACTTCATTTGATGGACAATAGCATCTTGTTACTAACTTATGAAACCTAATAAAAAGTGATTGTTAGTACAAGCCGAGGAATTACAAAGTTAGAAAGTAAATTAATTATTCTTATTGAATCTACCACGTAGGATGGCAGGTGCTTAAATCCGTAACCACAGTAGCAAAAGCAATCTTTTGCAGAAGGCCCTTTGCCCGTAATATACGAAGTGGAACATGCTGCATCAAAGGATGCACGCTTACAATAACATCTGGCTGGTACTTCATCAACCCTTTAGCAACTTCTCTGTTGGACACGATACCATAAAATATGTGATAACCAAGATCAGATGAATAAAATCATTCCAAAGGTTGATCTAAAGACAGCAAGAAAAATGTAAATGTGCACTGGATAATGGCATCTCTAATGTTGTTACATAAAAAGATTCATAATATAAGGCATACAAAATCTAATTCATGTTATCAAAGAAACCAAATGCATGTGATGCTTCAGATTATACAAACAACAACTCATATAGCTTATAAATTCACCAATGTAACAACCTTGTATCCACCTCCCTCCACATTGCATGACCACAACTATTGGAACAGACAACAGAGATATAAAAAAAGTAGAATCCGAAATCAAATTAAACCTTTTCTTATTCTTTATTTTATCTTGGGCTTCACACCTGAGAAGTGGACAATCTCACTTTTCCCATAATTCCATCTCCCAAAAAAAAACTAGGGATGCACTGGAGAGTTTTGTGGTTGTGCAAAAGGCAAAAGGCAAAAAAAAAAAAAAACTCAATTCAATCATGCAATTGACATTAATTAAGGCACATAGTTGAAGTGGTTTCAATCTCCTGGTATAACCACCAACCATGGTAAAGCCTCATTTGAACTATAGGAGGTTGCAGCAAAGAGACTAACCGTGCTATGAATGTTGATGTTGCAGCAAAATTGGACTGATGCACCACACGAGGAGCTGAAGCATAATAGGTCATTTTCCAAAGTGGCCCATGTTTCACCAGGAAGTTATAGCTTCTTGGCAATTGGTTGAATGGCCATGGGGTGTGCTCTGACCATAAATCAACAACAAACACCTGCAAGTTTTACTGTTTATAGGACGAATAAAATCAACAAGCAAATAGACACATTCAAACATTACCTACATGCCTGAAAGATCCTGAAGGATTAAGAAAGGCTCACAAAATTGATCATCAAATGCCATGCTTACAAATCAACAAACAGGAATGATCCAATAACCATCCAATCTTCCTCAACAGGTCTACAAGACAGCCAGGCATGCTCCCTACCCGCCAGCAACTTAGTGTTATGTGTAACAGGATAGAACTCTAGATTCTAGAAAAGATAAATAAAAGTAAACAGCACCCTAATCTCGGATTGATGACTTGCAAGAAAGTAGACTGGGCAGAGTTTAAATAAACCTTTTACCAAAAAAACTATGCCTTCGGTAAGTCCGAATTTAAGCATTTCCAATTTTAAAATCCAACGTCCCAAGTACAGCTAGACCAAGCCATATCATAACATAATCCATAAGCACCTCGTTCTCAAAACAACCAAAAAAGAATTGTATGCAAAGAAGACCAGACGGTATACCTGGTACTCATCCCCAAACTCCTCATGAAAAGCATCTTTAATGGCCTCCGCAGAAGCCCTGTGGCCACCACCAGTATCACTCATCAAAATCAACACCCTTTTCTGAGTTTCAGCATCGAGGCCATTATTAGGCAACGCAGCATCCTCGAAGACCCTATTCCCATTATCCCCTACAGCTCCATTACAATCATCCGGCTTCGACCCAATCGAAGCAAACCCAATCGGTATTCTATCACAGTGAAGCCTAATAAACCTATTGAATTCACTGAAAACACTCGAAATGCTCGAACCCCCTTTGTTTAATCTCAACGAATTGACAAACTTGAAACCTTTCTGGGGACTCCTCAGAACGGGACAGGTGTCACAGTGCAAAGAAGCGGAGAGAGATGGTGACCACCCATTCGAATTGAAGGCAAGATGACAGAATTTGGCGACGAGGTTATTGTCGAAAAGAAGTGCGGATGAATCAGGAGAAAGAGCTGAGGAGTGGGGAGGCATGGCTCTTGAAGCGTTGTTCGGAACTGGAGAGAAGAACCCGACAACGTGCTTCAATTAGTGAGCTGTGCAGGAAGTAGAGAAGTTTCAAAGTTTTCTCTTTGGTTTCAATGTGAGGGATGAAGTAGGTCAAAGAATCGTTGAGAATTAGGGGAATTCACAGAGAACGAAGAGGAACAACCACACACTCTCTCGCAAATCTTCGGATGCGTTCTGAGCCACAAACAGAGGATTTAGGGACTACTATTACGTTTTTGTTTATACGCTGAGAGTCTCTGCCCCTGCGACTGCGATTAGACGAGGGGGACTATAGACAATACACCTTATATTTCCTTTATTTACATTCTGCCCCTATAGTTTCGTTTATTGCAGTCTCTTCCTAGTATAAATAAAGTGAAATTCTCTTTATTTCACTGTGCTATAGAACATTCTAGCTTTGAGGCTCTTTGTAATGGGGTTTTCTTACTCCCCACGAACCATTTTTTATCTGATGGGTTTCGTTTGATCGATTCATCTTGATTATCACTATATTTCTATGTTCTCGTACCATTTTCGATTCCTGTTTTAACATGGTATCAGTCTATCAGAGCCCTAGGGCGATTTTTCTGGGTTTTCTTCTGGTCGTTTCCGTTGTTGGTTCTCTTGCTAGGTTTTGGACATTCGTTCGCTGATTTCTTCATTTGAGGGTGTTTGCTATTTCTGTTAATCATGGATGAGAATGATCGTGAGTCTGATGTGCACGATTTTGCCGGATCCTTCCGTCGCGTTCGACAATCTGTCGCTCAAATCGGAGGTAACAATAGCTTCGATCCTCTCTTTTTAGCTAATTCGGATAATCCTGGTATGCAATTAGTGTCAGCTCATTTTGATGGAACAAATTTTCAAAGTTGGAGTCGCAACATCAAATTAGCTCTTCGATCTAAGATGAAGCTCGGCTTCATTAATGGAACCACTCCTCGACCAGATTCTGACTCCGAGGACTTTGAGCGCTGGGAAAGAGTCGATTCGATGGTCATGAGTTGGATTATCAACTCCATGGTGAGTGAAATCTCTCGCCACTTTCTCTTTTCTACTTCTGCACAGAATCTGTGGACTGAACTGGTGGAACAGTACGCTGAATCGAATGCCCCGTTGATTTATCAGCTGAATCGGGAACTGAGTAATATTCGACAAGAGAATTTGAGTGTTGTTGCTTATTATGGCAAACTGAAAGGTGTTTGGGATGAGTTACAATCAGTGGAAGGTACTCCTATTTGCTCTTGTGGTGTTTTTGCTCAGTGTACTTGTGCCTTGATGAAACACATTGTAGACAAGGAGAATACCCTGAAACTGATACAGTTTCTCATGGGACTAAATGATGCTTATGAGGGTGTTAGAAGCTCCATTTTGTCTTCTGATCCATTGCATAGTCTTAATATTGCTTATAACACTGTTGTCTGAGTTGAAAGACAAAAGGATGTTACAGGTCATCACATTCAGGGTCATGTTGCTCTTGCTGTGAACAGAAATGGTTCTTCTGCTCAGAATAGGCGTTATGGGAAGGGTCCTCGTAACAACAACACTGGTGCAAATCACAATCCAGACAACGCACACACAAGAGGTAGAGATTCTGGTAGCAACTTTGGCAGGGATTTCAAGAAATTCAAGTATGACAGGAAATGCTCCTAATGTCAAGAGAATGGACACTTGAAGGAGACTTGTTTCAAAATTATTGGATACCCTGAATGGTGGACGGGTCCTCGAGTAGAAGCTTCAAGCAAACTCATGGCTAATGTGCAAGATGTCAACACATATAACAATCCTCTTGATGTTGAAGACAAGGAACCAATCAAAATTGATCCATCTCTGGTGAATGCAGTTGCCCAGGAGCTGATTAAGGCCTTCAAAGGCAAGGCTCCTATGGAGGAAGTAGGAAATAGTGTCTATGCCAACAATATCAGTTTTGCAGGTATAACCACATTGTTTTCTCATGGTTCTTGTCATAATGAGATTGATTCAGTTTGGATTGTAGATTCAGGTGCTACTGATCATGTCACATATTTGAGGAATATCTTTGTTGATTTTCAGAAATTGATTCAACCAATAAGGATTGGTTTACCTGATGGTTCCACACAATTGGTTGAATTTCATGGCACGGTTAACCTGTTTTCTGGGTTTCAGCTGAAAAATGTACTTTTTACGCCAGCTTTTAAGCACAATTTGATATCCATATCACGATTAGTTGCTGACAGAAATCATGTTTTTGTGTTTGGCAAACATGATTTTCATATTCAGGACCTTACAACTAAGGCTTTGGTGACTTTTGGAAAGAACGAAGGAGGGCTTTACAAAGTTGCAGCAGGAATAAGGCAGTCTCATGAACCAGATTTTTGCTTAGATTTTAGTTTAATTCAGAGCAGTTCTGTTTTTCCCGAGGGTTTCACCTCTGTTTGTAATAACACCAACTCAGTTGATCTTTATCATGCTCGTCTTGGGCATCTCTCCTTGTCAAAGATGAAACATGTGCCAGTTTGTAATTTGTCACACTTATCTCGTTATGAATGTGATATTTGTGTTCTAGCAAAGCATCAGAAGCTTCCTTTTTCTCCTAGTTCTTCATCTACTAATGCCTTATTTGAGATGATACATGTTGATTTATGGGGGCCCTATAGGACTCCAAGTTATGCAGGTGCAAAATACTTCTTAACTATTGTTGAAGATTATTCATGTAGCACATGGACCTTTCTTTTGAATAACAAGGAACAAGTATGGAGAACCTTGGCTTAATTTGTGCAATATGTGAGAACTCAGTTTGATGCTGCCATCAAGTGCCTACGTTCTGATAATGGAACCGAGTTCATCAACCAGAATGTGTCAGATATGTTACAGAAACAAGGGATTATTCATCAACGTTCAGCTCCAAGTATCCCTGAACAAAATGGACGCGTTGAACGGAAACACCGACACCTAGTAGAGATGGCCAGAGCCATGAAACTGCATGCTAATTTGCCAGATCAGTTATGGGGTGATTGCATCTTGTCCGCCACTCATGTCGTCAACATGTTACCGTCCTCTGTTCTACAATGGAAGAGTCCCTTTGAAATTTTGTATGGGACAAAACCAGATTACTCACAACTACGAGTAATCGGTTGTTTATGTTTCGCCTTAATTTCCAAGAATCATCGAAGTAAATTTGAACCTACTTCTCGAAGGTGCGTCTTCTTGGGTTACCCTCCTGGACAGAAGGCGTATAAGCTTCTTGATTTGTCTACTAAACAAGTACTTATTGCTCGGCATGTTATATTTCAAGAATCATCTTTTCCTTACAAAACTCCTGCTTCCATAGCTCCGGATGTTCAACTTCCCATTGTGTCTATTGGTGATGAAGATCCTGGTGAGTCCTTATTAACACCACAACCAGATTCATTCCGTTGCACAAATGATGCTGCTCACCGCCTATCTGTACCCCCCTCTACAGTACAAGATATTGGAAGCTCATTACAGTCAGTTCCCATGCCTGATGTGCAGCCACTTAGAAGATCAACACGTCCTACCAAGGTACCTTCTTATCTGGCGGATTTTGAGCATGGCCAGTTACCAGCTAGGGTTGATCCCATTACCCATTCTATTCAATAAACTGACTTTTTTTCCAAGGCCTTTCATATTGTTTCCTTGCAAGATCTTCACACCTATTCAACATATTATGTGCAGTCTCTCTTCAATGTTTTCTCCATTGCTGAACCATCGTCCTTTGATCAAGCAAGACTTGACCCTAATTGGGTCCATGCCATGGATGCTGAAATTGTGGCCTTAGAAAACAACAACACTTGGGAATTAACTTCCCTTCCACCTGGAAAAAAGGCCATTGGGTCTCGCTGGGTTTACAAAATAAAATTCCAACCTAATGGCACTGTCGAGCGTTTCAAAGCTCGTCTTGTTGCCAAAGGTTACAACCAGGTTAAGCACAAGGACTATAAGCACACCTTTTCTCTGGTTGCCAAGTTTGCTACTGTCCGTGTGCTCTTAGCCTTAGCCGCTGCTAGAGATTGGCCTCTTCACCAACTCGACATAAATAATGCGTTTCTCCATGGGTTTTTAGATGAAGAAGTCTATATGGTTCCACCTCCAGGATACCATAAGGCTTTACCGGGTCAAGTTTGCAAGTTGCGACGCTCATTATATGGCCTTCAGCAAGCCAGTCGGCAATGGAATCTTGAACTCACAAGACATCTCATTGGTCTGGGATTCCTTCAGTCTAAGCACAATTATTCACTCTTTGTTAAACGAGTTAATGGGCATATTACTGTCGCCTTGGTTTATGTAGATGACATGCTATTGGCTGGCGACTCTCCTGATGACATTCAAGCTACTAAATCCTCTTTAGATCATGCCTTCACCATAAAGGATTTGGGGCTTGCTCGGTATTTCCTTGGTCTTGAAATTGCCCGCTCCCCTAAAGGGATTCAAGTTAACCAACAGAAATATGTATTGGATCTATTAACTGATGCTCAGATGCTGGATTGTAAAAGTACTTCTTTTCCAATGCAACACAATCTTCGCCTCACACCAGACACTAGAGATCCCATTGAAGATCCAGAATTTTATAGACGCTTGGTTGGTCGGCTTCTCTATCTGTCTCTATCTCAACCAGATATTTCTTTCAGCGTCCAACAACTTAGCCAATTCATGGCTACACCTCGGGTACCCCATATGCAAGCAACCACTTTTCTCCTTCGATACCTCAAAGGCACAATCCACACCTCCTTATTCTATCCAGTGCAAGATTCCCTTTCTCTCTCTGGTTACTGTGATGCCGACTGGGGAGCATGTCAATTCACTTGTCGCTCTTTAACTGGATATTGTGTATTTATTGGAACTTCTCTAGTATCTTGGAAAACAAAGAAACAGAAAGTTGTTTCAAAATCTTCGGCTGAAAGCGAGTACAGGAGCATGTCCCAAACTTCAAGTGAATTGGTATGGCTTGAAGGATTACTCAAAGATCTTCATGTGGCTATTCCTTTGCCTATTCCAATCCACTGTGACAATACCGCAACTCTGCAATTGGCTGAAAATCCCGTTTACCATGAACGGACCAAACACATTCGCATTGATTGTCACTACATTCGTGACTTGGTCCAAGAGGGGTTTCTGCGCACCATTTATGTCCGATCCCAATTGCAACTTGTTGATGTGCTTACAAAGGCCCTTGGAGCGCAGCAACACAATTTCTTATCTCGCAAGCTGGGACTCGTCATCCCTCATCCAGCTTGAGGGGGGTGTATAGACAATATGCACCTTATACTTCCTTTATTTACATTCTGACCCTATAGTTTCGTTTATTGCAGTCTCTCCCTAGTATAAATAAAGTGAAATTATGTTTATTTGACTATGCTAGAACATTCAAAGCTTTGAGGCTCTTTGTAATGGGGTTTTCTTGCTCCCCACGAACCATTTTCTATCTGATGGATTTCATTTGATCGATTCATCTTGATTATCACTATATTTCTATGTTCTAGTACCATTTTCGATTCCTGTTTTAACAGGGACGGTTTTGGTTTAGTCCAAACCGGAATCGGCTTTGGACGAGAGTTCCGGTTTGCTTCTAGTTTTGACCGGTTTTGGATCCGGTTTCAGATTTTTTTGCAGTAAGGGCCGAAAATTTTTAAAAAATTCAAAATAATTAAGGCCGATTCTTTACGCAAAGGAAAAAAACGTCCGGCGCACAGGGGATCTCACGCTTCATGAAGCGTGAGATCCAAAGGGTACCCCTCCAGCGGGTCAATGCCGGTGGCTTACGATTCACGAAGCATGACTCTTCATGAAGAGTCATGCTTCGTGAAGCGTAAGGGTTTCCGCAAAGTTCCACCAAATTCTCGCGCACGCCACCGCCATATCGAATTATGAACGTTTCGGTAAATTTGGAAAAAGGATTTTATTGTAAGTCTTATATCTATCTTTATGTCCTAAGATAGATTAGATAGCAAACATTGAAGACCTATATATTCATACATCACAGAGTTTTTAGTAAAAAAACACAACTTTCACACAATACAATGGCATCCAATATATCATATGAAGAAAATCCATCGACGGAATCGCCTTTTTCAGATGAACTTTATGAAGCGGAATCATCATCATCTTATGAAGAGTTGTCATCATCATTTGAAGAAGAAGAACGATGAGAAATAGACATTGATGAAGAAGAAAATGACATAGTCGAGGTCAGTTTTTTGTTACAGAAATCATATCTTAAATTTGTAATTTCTAGTTTGGTATTTAAAAATTTGAAGTTAGCATTATTTATATTTTTAATTTAAAAAAATTAAGATTAGTAATCTTAAACATTTGTATCGATTATATCCGTTAAAAATATGATATATTATTGAATAGGTGATTTTAGAAAAAATAGTATTGTTATTTCATAGTGTAAAGTTGATTGAAAAATAATAGTTAAAATTATGTTATTGTTAGAAACATAGTGTGTGTATTTGTAGTTTAATTAAAAGTAATTTTAATTTATAAATAGGTATATATGAGAGATTTTTCTACTGACTTTCATCATGATGGGGTGTGGGATAGTCGAGTAGAAATGATAGACTGGGCTAGACAAGTTGGGCGTGAAAGAAATATGGCGTTGCCCATAAAAACGTCAAACACAAATTTGGTCAGGCTAGCATGTCATAAGCATGGTATGTATAGACATGGGAAGAAGGGTGTTGTCATCCCGATTGTTACACCGCCTCAAGTGCGAACACTGTACACAAAGTGCAAATGCAAATTCGAGTTGTTTGGTGTTCGAAGTAAATCGACCGGGAAGTGGGCACTAACGGTTGTGTGCGGAGTCCACAACCACGACCTCCCCACTAGTTTGCTTGGCAATTCATTTTCAGGCCGAATGACGAAAGCACAAAAACTGCTTGTGAAGGAATTGAGCTATATATATGTGCCACCTGCTCGTATAGTGGAGCGGTTGAGAAATATTTATCCTGGAAATGTGACATCAAGAAAGCAAATTTCAAATTTGAGGGCACAATATCTAAAAGAGGATAGTGCAAATCTGACAACCACCCAATATGCACTGCATTTTCTACAAAAAAAATGATTACAGAGTATATCCGAATAGGATAGGTGGTTCAGATTATGTTGATATCCACTTCTTTGTGCACCCCACCTCGCTGCATCTACTGAAGTTGTTTCCATATGTCGTCATTATGGACAACACATATAAGACCAACAGGTACAATCTTTTAAGTTTTTAATTATATACCGAGGCAATTATTGTTGTTGTAAAGTTTTATAATTGTTTCATATATTGACAGGTACGACATGGCTGCTTTGTTGTAGATGGTTGGGTTTACATGCACTAACAGATTTTTCAACATAGGTTTTGCATTTCTCTCAAGAGAAGACATCGCTAGTTATTCATGGGTGTTGGCGCGTTTAAGGCCTTTGATTCAGGAAGTGGGAGCAATGCCAAATGCGATTGTCACAAATCGAGAGAGGGCAATCATTAACGCAAAAGAAGCTGTGTTTGGAGAGGAGGTGAAACATCTTCTATGTTGGGTGCATGTTAAGGCGAACATATTAGCATACGCTATAGGTATCCTAGAAAACAGGGAAGCTGCAGAAAGGTTTGCTAATAGATGTTGGGGCATATTCATGTCGACAACAGAGGCAAATTACGAGGATAGGTTTAGAAGAGTCAAAGCGCGTTGGGGAGGGCTGATGAAGTATGTTGAGAGGTCGTGGCTCGGGCCTTACAAGAAGTCGATAGTTAGAGCATAGACCGATCATTGTACCCACTTCGAAACGAGAACAACAAACAGGTACACACGTATTAATGGTAAATATATTTTGGTTGTTAAAATTATTTGATTTACACATTTGTAATGTACATTTTTTATAATAATAATATGTATGAAACAAGGCGGAGGGCATGCACAACGTGCTTAAAAAAACACTTGATAGTTCTCGAGGAGGCTTCAATAGAGTGATCGGAAGGATCCACAATCGCGTTCAGTCCCAAGTTGATGATATAGGGGGGATCTGGAGATGTCACGTACCAAGATTCCAACAGAGTTGAATAGTGTCCCTAATCGAGTTAAGACGATATTCATTCGCTTATTTTACAAAGTGTCAACATTGTGCATTATGAAGTTGTTGAATATGTACTACGACTTGAACAGGGACGCCGCTGAAGGAAAATTAGAAAAAGAGTGTGTTAATTATTGGGTAGGGGAGTGCATGGGTCTTCCTTGCCCTCATAGGATTGCCCAAGCCATTCTTAATAAGCGGTCGATCCCGCCAGGTGACATACACCCATTTTGGCATCAGGTGGTATGGGAGGGAGTTGATCCGCAGCGCATTCCCATAGAAGAAAAAGAATCAAAAGAACTTACCGAGATTAGATGGACAGATATGGTGGAGAGAAAGCGTCGTGGTGAATTGACATATGACCATGTGTACTCGATCACAAAGACATTTGTAGACAATGTGCTGGGAAAAGAGTCGTCTTTGATTGAGCAGGGAGATGCTATGAAGATGGGACGACCAAAGGGGTCCACTAAGTGGTCCACCAAGAGGAATAATTGTAACATCCCCGACCAAAGTGCATACGTCATTCGGCATTCATATAAGATTAAGAGCATATGCATAGTATATTGGTATGATATATAGTGAGTTTTTAAAATTAATATTTATTTTCGAATTAAGTTTATTATATTTTTAAAAAATTTTAACTAAAAGTTAATTATTAATTATTTCAGGGTAAAGTTTGTAGTAAATGAGATTTGAGGGTGAAAATCGCAATTTTATAAATATTTTAGCCGACTCCAATTTTTGCCGAGTCTCTCTCTTATATAACTTGGTCTTTGTTCATTTGAGTAAATTTATGTACGTAGATCAAAGAAAGAAAAAAAGAGAGAAGATGAAAAATTAAAAGTTTTGTTGTTTTTATTGTGGATCTGGTACAAGATCTCTTCTATCGGGTTTTAATCTTGAAGTACAAGTGTGGTTTGCTAAGTTTTAATTAATTAATGGTTTATATGGATTTCACTGATTTTTCCAGATCTAGATCTATAGTTGCTTTTGATTTGAAAATCAGTCGATTTATAGTTCTCAGAGGGTATTTTCGATATCGGATTATATTCGGCAAAAGATTTCAGAGTATTTTTAGGGTTTCGTTTTGTAAGGATATTAGTGAGTCGTTTGATCAAGTTTTTCAGAAAGGTTTGAACTAGAAAAATGTTCTTTTATATATATAGTTTATTGTTGTCAAGTTTTAAAGGATTTGGAATTATGCACAAGAAGTTATAATGCATACCGGCATTTCATTGCATTTGGGGTTAGAGTTTGTAAGAGTAAATAGCCTAATTTGCATTGGGTTACATATAGGAGCACCAATCATAGATCGTGGTCAAGAACAAGGGGGAGAGATATAGTATCTATCCTAATCAGGTGAGTATAGACCGGAGATTCAACCCTATGTGCTATATGAATATATGTGCTATATGAGCTATATGAATATATGAGCTATATGAGCTATATGGATATATATGTTATATAGATTATATGGATATATGTGTTTTTATATGATAGCTATGAAATTTCCAGAGTTGTTTGCACAGAAAGTATGTTAGCAAATGACATATGATATATGGTTACATGATGCACTTGATTGCATAGCATATTGCAATGAGATTAAAAGGACCTGTGACTGTCTTGCCCGGAATTTGTATACAAAAGAGACCTACGGGTCATACATGAGGCCTAAGATGCCTAAGAGATGGTATATGAGCAAATGAGGCCTAAGATGCCTAAAAGTCGGTAATGGAAAAGAAAAAAAGGTTGATATATGGGGAAAAAAAAGAAAAGAAAGGAGAAGTTGGTAATGGAAAAGAGTTGGTAATGAAAACTCGGGGCAGATTCAGGCTTGAACAGTTCACAGAATAATGAATCGAATACATCGGCATTTGCATTCGCATAGTAAATTCATATATGATATATATAATATGTATGTATATGTACATGGACTAAATGTTTGACTCTGTGTGAAATAATTGATGATGGTTTATATTCACTGAGTATGCGACTCACGTAAATCGCAAAACAATTTTTCAGGTTCAACTAGAACTTTCTGACGTGTGTCTCTTTTAGAGGTCACATTCATAGAGGTCGGCCGGCTGAAACTCAATGCAACCTTCTCCTCCTCATTTTGCATCTTAGACATATGGGTTGTAATATAAGTTAGAGGGACAGATGTTTTAGTATGAGAAGTAATGACATAGAACTGTGTGTGTGCAACCTTTTATGGTTGTTACTTTCTGATATGTGCTTATGTGAAAATAGTTGTTATATGTGAATTATCTCTTTATATAAGGGATAAGTTATTACAAAGTATACGTCATAGGGTATAAGGGTGTCACAATAATACTTTGCGTGAGCATCGAATGGAGGCATACGAAAAGGAGAAGCAAGACAAGGAAAAGGAGAGCTCAAGAAAAATCTCATTACCCAACAAAAAGCGTGGAAGGCCAAAGGGCTCAACCAACAAGGCCCCGAAAAAAGCTGCCATGGGTACAAGTGTATAGGAAGCGAGGGGCAACATGATGTGGCTGGATTTCAACTTTAATTGGAGTTGATAATGTTAACGACTTCATGTTTCCATACATTGATCAGCTGCATGATGTAATGGTAGATGGGCATTGTGGTTATCGATCACTCGTCGTGTTGTTGGGACATGTACAGAGTGAGTACCGTAGAGTTTGGTTGGAGTTGATAGCCGAATTGAGGAGGAATAGAGGCGTACATGAGCCAGTTTTGAACAAAGCCCCTATTGATTAGTTGTTGGATACTATGCCCTATTCTCCTAGCCCTTACGCTCGAAGATATTGGATGGAGATGCCCATGGTCGGGCGGTTTGATATTTGTCACACTACATCAGGTTGCAGTTGTTTTGTTGTCGTGGGATGGGTCGCACACGTGCTTGCCGATGCAGGCGAGAGGGGACAACCGGGACCCTCCGACCAAGATATATGCCATAGCGCTCGTGGGAAATAGAGATCAAAGAACATTAATGTAGTCCACAAAACTTAGCTAATGTAGTCCACAAAAGTAAGTTATCATAAATAATACATCATACACCAGTGAAACTTTGTTGAAGAAATCAATCCAGCCTATCTAGGGATCAACATATTTTAAGTATACAATAGAAAGATTATCAAACTTCTTTATTTGATTTTAAGGGAGCATCAAAGAACATTAATGTAGTCCACAAAACTTAGCTATCACAAATTTACTTGTACAAACAAAATTATAGATAGTTGAAAAATATCAATCAACAATAAATTCCCAAGTCCCATCTAGCAATCACCACTCACCACTTCAAAGCCCCACTTGTTGCTTTCATTGACACTACAATCCAATTTTGTAAATTTTCCACCAAGACAAAACAAAGAAATTGTTCAACACTTGGTAGTAGAATCAAATAAGCTAGTGTTTCACCCCTTTCTTGTCCAAAATTTCCCAGTTGTTATGGAGGACACAGGGAGTTTCAAACCTCGAGAAGTTGGGCATGGGCTGGTCCTTGTGTCTTCCCCACCACCCAACAAATCTGCGCCCTGTTCTCTTGGTGACATCAAACAGCAGGGGTTGCGCGTCCTCTCTCTTGGCAGTCCAGTCGGTCCTGTCCTGAGAGATGGGTATATGAGCAGGGTCCATCAGTTTCTCCAACATGATGGAGTGTTCATACGGAAGCTCGTGGGTGGTCGAGACATCTCGAAACCCTGGCCTAGCAAAGTTGTCAAACCAGGGAAATTTGTTTGGGTTAGGCGTGACCGTACGAGACATCCATACCCAGACAACTCCTTGAGATTCTTGGACTTGGTATGTCTTCACACAAGCTTGCTGGGGGATTTTAGCCCCGTCTGCCAACTGACATATATACGTACTAATTAAGTAGTAGGACTAGTAGCTCGATCAATTGATGAACAAATTAAAGATAGAAATTCAACCTGGGGGATTTTGACACACTTTCTCTCTCCTTCAAATTGCCAACCATGGTAAAGGCATTCGAGCCCACCATCTACCAGCTGCCCTTCTGAGAGTTTGGCTAACCTAGAGAAATCAAAATTGCACAAACAAGTTGTTGAATTCAACAATTATAACTTAGCATTGGAGCATTTCTTGTTATCAGTTGTAAGACTATACTAACATTAGGATTTTTCCCTCATGCGATTTCAATAGAATATAATTGATTCTGAATTTATGTGTAAATAGAAACACGTTCCTCGAGTCCATTCACTAGTATTAGCCCTAGATCTAATCCAATATAATCTTATCTAATCAAATAATCAACGGAGCCTAGTAAGAATGAAGATTAGAGTATACTCACCGGTGGGGACAACGATCCTCGTAGCAGTGGAGCTCACCGGCGGCGTCGCGATAGAGAGCGAGCTGCTTGTCGAAAACGGCGAGCCCCAAAGGAGCGTCGTCGGGGACATTCTTGGTGAGGTAGAGTGGATACCATTCTGTGGTCTACTCATACTCATACTCCACCCCCTCTCTCCCTTCCTCGCTGCTCATCAGTTCTCCGCCGTTGTCCGAGCACCTCACTTTCCATGTGCCAAGGGATCCCCCGACTTTGCTGGCTGATCTTGCCCATGGGAGCCGCTTTTGGGACAAACCTCTGCTTTGGGGCGGAACTGTGGAAGAGAATAGCAAGATTCTGGGAATTGAAATTACCACTTCCATTTTCGGCAACAACAAAAGGAGGAAACTCAAGTAAAATAGAAGAGAAGTGAGAGACGGAGGGGACAAGGCACTATTGCTACTTGCTTGTTGTAGTTGTGCACCATTTGTGTCCACTAATTCATTCAAAAGACTTGAAACTTTCTTACAAACCCATGCACAACTATGTATACTGGTTTTGGCATCCATTCCAATTAACCCTAACCTTTATGTGCTGAGACACACCACAATCCTGATAGTGAACCCGGTGACTCTAATGTAGAGTTTATTATGTTGCTTACGTGGCTGTTAGGCTTTTAATATCTCTTTGTTAGTTAGATCCCTTTTTGACTTTTGGTCGAAGGGGTAAATGTGGTTGCTTTGAATGATAAGAGCGTGAAACACAACTTTCTTCTCCCTTGCTTTCACTAAAACTTTCATGGTATTAGAGTGTAGGAGAAAGTGAAAGATCGATAGTTTTTGAAATTTCGGAGGGAGATCATCACTAGATCTAGGTTTAAGAAGATCGAAAGCAAGGAGAATGACGCAGACCGAAAACACAAATGGAGAAGAACAAGAGCGCGCAATAATCATACTAGCTCAATTCAAAGGAACAACATAAGGATATCCATTGAATTTGACAAAGTCTGATGCACCTGGATTGTCTCTTACAAAGACTCTCTTCGATGGAAGCAATTACCTCGCATGGAGCAAACATGTACGCATGGTTTAAGGTGTTAAGCTTAAGCTAGGTTTTGTAGATGGAATGCTACCTAGGCCTAGTGAGGATTTTACTGATGTAGGTTGCTAGGATAGATGGGATCGAATGGCGGCATGTTGGTTACTGAATTCGATGACGTCAAATTTGTCAAGTTCATTTATCTACACAGATTCTGCTCGTGATTTGTGGTTAGAGATGTTAAAGAGGTACAATCAGAGTGCAATGCCTATGATTTTTCAGTTGAAGCAGGGATTAAGAAGAATAGTGCTAGGAAACATGTCTATAACAACATACTACACTAAGCTTATGAAGTGTTGGGATGAAATTCAATGGATGAATGGAATCCCTAGTTGCAAGTGAGGGCAATTGGCTAAGGTTAGTTGTAGAGTTGTTGCTATATTCTTAGAGTTTTTCAAGCTAGCTTGAAAATCAAGATAAGTTGCTACAATTTTTGCTTAATTTGAACACTGAGAATGAAGCAATATCTAGCCACATCTTGTCTTTAGATCCTCTTCTAATACTCAACAAGTCCTATTATCCCATGTTGCAAATTGAGAAGCAAAAGCAATTTGCACACATAGTGGTTGTTGAATTTGCTGGTTTTTCAATCGTGACTAGAGGTGGAAGAGGAGGAAACCTAAATGGTAATGATGATAGAACTAGAGCCGGTGGATATAAGGAATAGAAAAGGGAGAAACTTGAAGAGAAGAAGCATTGCAATCACTACAATAAGGATGTACATAACATTGATGGGTGTTTCGAGATACTAGGTTATTCGGATTGGTGGAAGGGTAAGAAAAAACAAGAAAAACTCAAGAGTTGCATCTCAAGTGTTGAATGAAACATCATTAGAGCAAACAAAGACACCTTCATCATAGAATTATACCAGCTTTGATCCTAATTTCATGCAAACCTTATGCTAAGAGATGAAGGTAAAAAATAAAAAACCCTTGAACAATGTTTCTGCTTTTTTTGTTCTACTTCTCTCTCACAATGAATAAAGTGTCGCCTACTCTTACCCATCTCCCTCTTCTTCTTTTCTTTCCCCTTTACTAGCTATACCCGTCGTGCCATGCACAACTACATGAATTTAATACTTAATTTATTTAATGAATATGATTTTAATTTTATATAAAAAATTATTTATTAGAAAAAATTATATAAAATTTTACAACGGGTGTCATGTGAAACGGGGTCAAAATTATTAGGGTGAGTCCATTGTAATTTTGATGGATTAATGATAATTTATTTATGCAAAAATATAAATAAAAATTATTTGAATTAGAATTATTTAATTTTAAAAATCTCTTACAAAAAATAAAAAAAAGGTAAAAATAATCTAAATTCTTGTAATTTTTATGTATCAAATTCAATTCTTTCAAAAAATTTGAATAAAAATTAAAATATACTTAATAAGAAACGATTAAAAAAAAAATAAATAAAGAATGGATATTTTTAAATGATAAGAATTATAATTTATATTTACATAAATAATTCAAAAAGAAAATTAAGGAAAAGATAACGTAATTTTTTTTATCAAAAGGCAATTTAGGCAAGTAATTTATCTAGATTGAAAGTTCTATTTTTATCAAAATTTTATTTAAGATAAATATTTTTCATAAATAGATAAAAAAAAATAAAGATAAAATAATTTTCTTTAATTTTAAATAAAATTCGAATTTAATTTTTTTCATATAAATAGATAGAAATTAATTGGAAAAACTATATTAATATATCTATCTTAATATATAATATCTAATGTTCTATAATTTATTTTAGTTTTAGATAAAATCTTTTAGATCTATCCTAATACCTAATATATAATAGATAACATCTTTATTTTAGATAAAATCTTTCCTAGATTAATTTATCATATTTCTATATTATCCTAAAATAATATAAACATATATAAATTCCCAATTTAAAAAATCCTATGTGGGGAAATCCTAGGTGTCTTAACGTGAAAACGACACGTAGGAAAATCCTAGGTGGCGCAACGTGGTGACTTTATTCCTTGCATCTTTTATATATACTAGTTATACCCGTTGTGCCATGCACAACTACATGAATTTAATACTTAATTTATTTAATGAATATGATTTTAATTTAATATAAAAAAACTTATTTATTAGAAAAAAATTATATAAAATTTTCCAATTGATGTCATGTGAAACGGGGCCAAATTATTAAGGTGAGCCCACTGTAATTTTGATGTCTTAATGATAATTTATTTATGCAAAAATATAAATAAAAATTATTTGAATTAGAATCATTTAATTTTAAAAATCTTTTACAAAAAATATAAAAAGGTAAACATAATCTAAATTCCTGTAATTTTTTTATCAAATTCATTTATTTAAAAAATTTTGGATAAAAAATAAAAATATACTTAATAAGAAATGATGAAAAAATATAAATAAAGAATGAATTTTTCAATGATAAGAAAATTATTTATATTTACATAAAAAATTAAAAAAGAAAAATAGGGAAAAGATAACGTAATTTTCTTACATCAAAAATCAATTTAGGCAAGTAATTATCTAGATCGAAAGTTCTATTTTTTATCAAAATTTTATTCAAGATAAATCTTTTACATAAATAGATAAAAAATAATGATAAAATAAATTTCTTTAATTTTAAGTAAAATTCGAATTTTTTTCATATAAATAGATAGATTATTAATTGGAAAAACTAAATTAATATATCTATGGATGATTTAAATAAATAGCAAAAAAAAAGAGGCTAATTAGGTGGATATTAAGGAATGTGTGAAAATTAGGTAAATAGCAAAAAACCCCATCACCCACCCCACCCCCACCCCCACCGAGTTGACTTGGTCGTTGACCGAGTTGACTCGTCCATTGACCTAGTTGACTCGCCCGTTGACCGGCGTTGACCAAACGTTGACCGGCGTTGACCGACTGTTGACCGGCATTGACCGACCGTTGACCGACGTTGACCATCATCACTATCATCATTTTCAAAACCGTCATCACAATTTTTCACCGTCATCACAATTTATTTCATTGTCATCACAACTTTTTGATGACAAAAAAGTGTAATGAAAAGTAAAAAGTGTCATCAAAATGTCTTGATGACATTTTTTGATGACAAAAAGTATCATTAAAGGCATTCAACAACATAAAAACAACCGTCATCACAATTTTTTTCGCCATCATCACAATTTATTTCACCGTCATCACAATTTTTTGATGACAAAAAGTGTAATAAAAGGTAAAAAGTGTCATCAAAATGTCTTGATGACACTTTTTTATGACAAAAAGTCTCATTAAAGACATTCAATCACATAAAAACAACCGTGATCACTGTCATCACAATTTTTTTCACCGTCATCAAAAATTTTTGATGACAAAAAGTGTAATAAAAGGCAAAAAGTGTCATCAAAATGTCTTGATGACAACTTTTTGATAACAAAAAGTGTCATCAAAGGCATTCAACCATATAAAAACAATCGTCATCACACGGTTCGAACCGTCATCAACCGTCATCATCTGTCATCGTTACTTGATGACGGTTTGACTATCATCTCTATTTGATGACGGTTCGATTAATTTGTCATCAAAAGGGCCTTGATGACAAACAAGTGTCATCAAGTGTCATCAAACTGTCATCACTACTTGATGACGGTTTGATCGTCATCAAATATTTGATGACGGTTCGATTAATTTGTCATCAAAAGGGCCTTGATGACAATGGTCTTGGTGACAAACAACCGTCATCAAGTGTCGTCACTCAAAGTTTGTTCGTTATTATCATCATCACGAAAAATAGTTGTCATCAAATCTCATCATCACATAAAAATAGTTGTCATCACCACATAAAAAATGATTGTCATCACAAATAAAAAAACAAAGTTGTCATCAAATATTTATCATCACGTTTAATTTTTTAGTGTCATCAAATATCATCACGTTTAATTTTTTAGTGGCAACACATATAACTTTTAGTATCATTATTCAAAGTGTCATCAAACATGTGTCATCACGTACGATTTTTTCATAAACTGTCATCAACTGTCATCACTACTTGATAACGGATTGATAAACTATCATCAACTGTCATCACTACTTGATGACGGATTGATTGTCATCAACTATCATCACAAATGTCATCTCTGCTTTGATGACGATTCGATTGTCATCAATCGTCATCGCTATTTGATGACGGTTCGATTGCCATCAACTCTTTATGACATTAAAGAATGGTTCATCAAATATCATCGTCATATAAAAATAGTTATCATAAAATCTTGCAATCTGTAAAGTTTATTAGTAAATAAATCATGCCAACATAAAATAGTTGTGACATTGAATAAGTGTGTTTGCTCAAGAGGGTCAGAAGATTGAAAAAAAGAGGTCGAGGCAATGTAAAAACAAGGGCCTTTCAGGCAGAGATCATGTGGGCACATGACATGTAAGTACATGCCTATTTGTTTATAATAATCAACTCCCAGTTAATTAATTCCAAGTCAAAGATTGCACACCTCTTCGTTACTAAACATGGAAGTATAAAAGTTTGTCATAAAATTAAAAGAAAAGGGGCATGTGAACAAACAATACTCAAGAATAAAGTTTCCAGATGCCCACAAACACTCCAATCAAAACATTACAGATCTTTTCCTGATTACATCTGGTCGAGGCGGAGCTTTGCCTTATGAAGTACTTTTGTGCGTGGCTCGCCACTTGTGTCAATGTCCTTGTTATCACCACATGCCGAGATATACTCCTCCAGTGGCCTTTCCTGTATTTCTCCAGTCCAAGCAAGAACAGTCTGTACACAAAGGATTCAGCGTTGCACTGATCATTAGCATCTTCTAATCTTTTACATTGTAACAAGTGACAGCAAACACTGATCATTAACACACTAATACTAATACACTTGAACTCCATATATAACAAAAACTATGTTACTCGAAATGAAAGATAGAAATCTACCCAGCAATGTACATACGTGAAAGATAGAATACCAAATATCAGACTCAGAAACAAGATAATTTAAGCATTCAATAAACCAAATTGAATGTCCCTTGACTAATGGTTTAATGCTTCATTAATCAATGGAATTACCCAGAATTTTAATTACATAAAAACCTAATGATCAATTTGTTTTAAACCCAGAATTGGATGAAAGTTAATGTAAAACTAATATGTTTGAATTCCACCAAAAACTATGCTACCTGAAACTAATCTAGAAGAGTACATTAGAAGAGTACTTCTGTCCTTCCTCATAGTGGAGAATTTGAAGTCCCTCTCCATGTTCTGCAATCATCATGAAAATGAGTATTGTCTCATCATGCACAATACATAAGATCAAATATGAATGAGAGACCAATGTCCAATCAGACATAATAAAATCTCAGCTGAAACTTTTCCATACCGCAAGTAACCAAAATATGCTTAGATTAATATGCAGCATGACCAAAATATGCAGCATGGTTCTCTTTTCAGATAGTGAAAGTACTCTGGACATGGACAATCTTTTGGCAAGGTAGCTAAGCTTGTTATTCATAGCTGACTACATTCATATGTAGGATCCAGTAAAAAGTTCTTTTCGATCCATCAACTTAACAGACTATTCATCATTGTTTCTCTTATATACTATACTAAAAATCTAAGGATGGTTAGACAGTGTTGGTATTATTGTTGACAATACATGGTTTGATCATGACTAACTAGGTGTATGAGAGAGTAAAATATGTGCAGTTTGAATGGTTTAATTCCAACTTTTTGGAGTTTGTGATCTCGGGCTACAAAGAGACCAGATATTCAGACTCTTTGATAAAGCTTAATATTTTTGAACTTTGCCATTCAATTCATCATAAACAACCAATTAACAACTAATGTATGAATGAAGAATAGATCTAGGTTTTCGCAACTCAAACTCATCAGCTCACCGTTGTCATCACCATCATGAATACCGAAGGCGAAGGAGGGAAAACCAGGCTCTGTAGCATCGTCATTGAAGCCATCACCATCGTCATTGAGAGGAGTTGTCATCCATGGAAGTGGACAGAGATTTGAGAGGCAGAGTTATTGAAGGAGGTGAGAGAGAAGGACGATTTTTAGGTCGAAGAAATCGACGGAAGAGAGAACGAGGGAGCAGAGAGAAAAGAGAAATAAATAAATAAATAAGGCTTTTATACTTGACAAAAACCAAAAATTGTATCTTTCACATATAAGCACCTAATTAGGGTGGAAGAATTTGCCTTTTAGCAAATTCTTTCTATATAATATAATGTTTTATAATTTATTTTAATTTTAGATAAAATATTTTAGATATATCCTAATTTCTAATATATAATAGATAACATCTTTATTTTAGATAGAATCTTTCCTAAATTAATTTATCCTATTTTTATATTATCCTAAAATAAATCAATATATATATATAATAAAAATCATATGTGGCGGTGGCTTAACGTGGGAACGACACGTAGAAAAATCCTAGGTGGCGCAACGTGGTGACTTTATTCCTTGCGTCTTTTATATATATATATACATAGATACATAGATTTTTCATTTTTCTACAGATACCAAGTATATTTTTTAAGTGTCACCACCGAATGCATTTTTTCCCTTATATAAGATATTCTTCCTACCGGCATCAGATCCTCTGTCCCAAACTCTATGTCCCATACTGTGTCCCCTTTGTATTTATGAATACAGAACTCCTTTGATAGGTGTAGATTTTCTAAATAAAAATTAAAAAATAATTAAATTTTAGTCTATTTGATCAACAAATACAAAAAAATTACAAAGGGGATACAAAAGGAAGACAGAGGATCCGGACAGCTTCTTACCCTTGTGTAAGCTTACATTTTTCCGTTAACCGGTTTGAACTTGCAGGCGTTGGACAGGAATAAAAGAGCCACGTGGGCTCACAACTTCCACTACTTAAAACTCGAACCTCACTTGGTTGTCACTTCCAATTTGATCTCCGACGTTTGTTTCCCAATTCCCATGGCTTTCTCAGCGGCTTTCTCTGCGGCTTTCTCTTCTCCTTCTCCCACCACAGTGTCACGGTCATCTTCTCCTTTCCTGGCTTCTTTTCCCACTCTACCCATCGAACTGTCGTTGGGATCACCCAATTCGCACCTCTTACGAAATGGGTTTTCATTCGGGGCCTCGAGTGCTGTCGGCTCGGCCCTCAAATATCGAAATTCGTCCTTTGTGGTCTACGCTAGAGCTACCTCGGAGAAATCTATCCATGATTTCACTGTGAAAGTAAGGTTCCAACCTGATGTTCCTTATCCTATTTCTTACTGTGCTCAACTCGAGTTGTGGACATATATTATTTTTTTTGTTTATATTGGTGGGAGCTGCTTCTTGTCGATTGTATATCGGGCTTTATTTTGCTAGGCGATGTTCTAATTAGAATTGATAGGTTTAATTAGAATTGATCGGGTTGCTTCAGTGTTCTTGTTAGTTTAAGTCCTATGATGGGTTTGGTGAAATGGGACATCTGTTTATTTGTGTTATCGTGCAGGATATTGATGGGAAAGATGTTTCTCTTAGCAAGTTTAAGGGGAAACTGCTCTTGATCGTAAATGTTGCCTCGAGATGGTATTATCTTCTGTATGAATGGATTTGGATGTGGATTATGATGTTATGTCTTCATTTTGTTTCTGTTTTTTTACATTTTATATATGATGTCAATACCATTCTCATGTGTTCTATAAATATTTTCTTCTGAATTTCAGTGGGCTCACATCATCAAACTATAAAGAACTCTCTCACCTGTATGAGAAGTATAAATCTCAAGGTAATAAGTTTGAAGCATTGTCCATTCTGGCCTGCTGCTCCCTTATTTACATTGCCCTTTTACAAATTCCAGTCAGCATCCTGAGCTATTCGTGTTGATCAACCATTTTCTTCATTTCTGATTTTGCAGGATTTGAGATCCTAGCCTTTCCTTGCAACCAATTTGGGGGCCAAGAGCCTGGTTCAAATCAAGAGATTAAGAACCTTGCCTGTACTCGTTTCAAGGCGGAATTCCCCATTTTTGATAAGGTGAGTATATGAACTTAGTTGTACACATACATATTATGCAACACAAGAATTAGATCTCAAAATTATGGTGTATCCCACTTTACAGGTGGATGTAAATGGTCCAAATACAGCACCAATTTACCAGTTCCTAAAGACAAGTTCGGGGGGATTTCTGGGTGATCTGGTAAAGTGGAACTTTGAGAAGTTTTTGGTGGACAGGAGTGGAGGTGTTGTTGAGCGATATCCCCCAACAACATCCCCGTTCCAAATTGAGGTATGCACAATCCTCAAAATATTGACCATACCAAAAGAACATGCTACTGACTGATATTAGAGAATAAACATAGCCATGAAAAGGGAAGTCATACTTGTGGGAATATCTTGTCTTGATAATCTATTTAAGCCTTGCAATTTTGTTTGCAGAAGGACATCCAGAAGCTCCTTGCAGCATAAGATTCCAAAGTTCAAACGCAATGTACAAGAAACACGAATGTAGGCTTTGGTAAACATGTAAACCGACTTGGGCGTTAAAGACAAATGTAACACCAACTCAATCTTAGACCTGTATGTAACCGTAAGGCAGTAAGGATCAATCTTTCCACAGTTGCTATTCTTTTTTTTCTCCTCTTAAGAGTATGATGTGAGTTTTTGTTTAACCCTTGGGAGAAGTAAATATATTTATTAAAGACCTGATAGAAAAATAAATTCAGCCCAACAAGTCAAGTTTGTTGTGTTTACTCTTTGTTCTTCATTATAGTTGGTATGAGAACTTCAAAAAGCACTTATATTGAACTACTTTTTCAAAATCCAAAAAAAAAATAATCTTGGGGTGAGCTTGGCACTAAAAAAACTAAATCCTAATCCTACAGGGACGCCAAGGTCTAGGGCGTCTTGGGCTATACATGACCGACCCAGGACTAGGTTGCATCAGTTAAGCCTTCTAGTATAAATTATTATTCAGTACTTGAGAATAAATATTCTAATCATCGCGCACCTAATGATCTAGTGTATAAGCATATTCCCAACTCAAATAAATAACCGTACTCAGTTTAGGGCTTTAGGCTAAATATTCCAAAAGATAAAAAGGGCAACATCAGTATGCTGACTGTGACATGGAAAAAATTAACTGGGTACCAACCCTCTTAACCTCAAAAGTATGCGAGAGAAGTGCTTTCACATCATAGACCTCTGTGATTAATACAAAAACTAACAAACACAACTGAATGAAACACAGAATGCAAAATACTCGGGTGCATATCCAATCTATGCAGGGTTGATCGTTTACTGAGACTAGTATTCTGCTGCTCGTCATGATTCACGTCATCTCCTCTCGGTCTCACATTTAACCATACAAAACTTAACTGCCCAAGGACGAGGAAGAATAAGAATAGAGGAAGTTTATACCTTACAAATAAATTTTCACCTCTTTTCTGGAATTAAAAGAATGGTTCAGAGATTAGCTAAGATTAATCGATCTTGACAGATGAATAGATGAGCCTAATAAACCAGAAGCAAGCAAAGAAGCCAATAGCGCCAGTTAATACAAAGAATGCATATGAGGCGATGAGCATATAGCCAAAGTAGAGGATTCCGGAGACAGGCTTAGTAATCTCGAGCTTGGTGAAGAAGTAGAAAGTTGCATAGAGAAATAGATAGAGAGCAGAGGAGCCTGATGTCAGGTATGATCTCCACCACCAGAGGTAGTCCTCGCTGCAGAGTTGGAAGTAGCACAGAACAATTGTGATCTCAGCACAGGTGACCATCAGGATGATGAAGACTATGAAAAGGAAGCCAAAAATGTAGTAGAACTGGTTAAGCCAAATCGAGGTGAGGATGAAGAAGAGCTCGATGAAGACTGCTCCAAAGGGGAGTATGCCTCCAATGAGGATTGAGAAGATTGGGTTCATGTACCAAGCCTGCTCTGGGATCTGCCTTGGTATCTTGTTGGTCTTCACTGGGTCCTCTATTGTCTTCTTCCTGAACCCAACATAGCTACCAATGAACACTAACGGAACCGAGATACCAAACCATAAGAAGATCAAAGCAAACATCGTCCCAAATGGGACTGCTCCAGATGACTTTTGGCCCCAAATAAGAGCATTCAGAATGAAGAAGACACCCGCAACAGTTCCAGGAAACATGAAAGCTGTTCTAAGGGCAATTTTCTTCCACTCTGTCCCTTTGAACATCTTGTAGAGTCGTGCAGCAGCATACCCGGCAAATATGCCCATGAATACCCACAGGAAAACCAAAGCTGTCATCAGCCCACCGCGATTTGAAGGTGAGAGGAACCCAAGGACAGCAAATATCATAGTAACAAGCATCATTCCGAAGCACTGGACGCCAGTTCCGGCATAGACACACAGCAGATCTGAATGTGATGGAGGCCTAAACACATCCCCATGCACAAGCTTCCATCCTGTTTCCTCCTGAGCTTCTTCCTGGGTCTCAAGTTCATTGTACCTTGAAATGTCACGGTACAGTGTACGAAGCATGATCATTGCCACCATTCCAGAGAGAAAGAGAACAATCATTAAAGAGTTCACGATTGAAAACCAATGGATTTGATCGTCACTCATCAGGAGGTAAGTATCCCACCGGGATGCCCACTTAACATCACTCTCCTGGTAAAAACCATACATTAGTACGTGTAGCACAATTTGAGCAAAATGCATTCAGTTTACAGACAGACTCACCACAAACTCAACATCGTATGTGAATATGATTTCTTGTTTATCTTCAACTTCTTGAGGGTTGTTAGAGTTGGTAACTGTGCGCCTTGCATGAGGATCGCAAGTCGTTAAGCGAGTCTTATCACTCCATTGACCTTCATATTCATGCTTCACACTGATATTTTAGACCAAAACCATATCACATCATTAAATAGAAACCAGTTGCAACCACAGGATTTTAAGAAAAAATATATATTAAAACACGAGGGAAGGAAAAAAGAAAAACAAACAAACCTGAAAGGTTTCACCTCAAAACCAACGATCCTTGCTGCATTAGTTTGTAGATCTTTGTGATACTTCACAGTAAAAGTCAGGTGATTGTGAATGAAATATTTTTCATCCTTGATCTGCACGTAAAGAGAAGACTGTGAGAACAAAAATAGATCAAACATTTGAGGGCCTCAACACTTTGCATGTTTACTCACTCCAGTGTATAGTCCTTTAACCCCGACATGAGGTCCAAGCTGATAAACTGGAGGTGCTTGCTGATCTAGTCTCTGAACAGGAACAACAAGGGGAAGATTATCCAAAATCCTGTCAACATGGATACATAAGATATATGTGCAATTCTAGAGCCTCATGCATAAATATTTACAGATCCAAAGGAGACGTAGTAAATTACATGTTGACACGGTATTCATCATCAATCTTCTCTTTAAAGGCCTTGGATGTTTTGGCATCAAGAGTAATCTGACATAGAATGTTACACATCTGTGCCTCACGCATTTTGAACTACAAACAGCTCCCCACAGTAAACTTGTTAGCAAGTATAAGATATCCAAAGAAGATGATTTAAAATCCAGATAAAGTGTGGTTATCCATATGAAACTTACCACATAAGGGGAGTTCTCAATGCGATCACCACGAAGAACTTCCCCAAGATTTTCCGCACTGTCAACTATAGTATCTGGGCGGCAATAAGGGAGGGAGTAGTATGTGTAAGGAAGTTGAGTCTTAATAGAGGTCAACTTGTTCACCTTCACCATCAACGGATCACCCTAAACATACATTACCACAATGAAATAGAAGTAAGAAAGCAATTATAGGGTTCAAGAGAGAATGGTCATTCTTAACTAGCATTGACATTAACGAAGAAGATTGAAAGACCAGCCATATTTCCTAGGCTATTTGATAGAGTATGAAAATCAGGAAATCACACAACACCTAAATACACACCAAAACACTTGTATTAAACTGAAATACAGAAGATAAATCTCAAACGGAGGCTGAACTCCAAGTGACCCAATCTCAATGGAGATGAAACCTCCAAAGAGCCCAAGGCCCAATGCCCGTATTTCCCTTTCTAAATTCTGGATGTTTTTACATACATTACACTGTAATGTATGTAAAAAAAAAGAAGCAAAAAATGTAAGCAATATATGGAAAAAGCAAAAATGAGATGGAAGTAAGCTATCAGTAGCTGATTCCTGAAGTGACATGAAAATTGAGAAATACTTGGAAGTATATGAGCAAGATGATAAAATTTAACAACTTCCTACAGCTAAAAGATAGTTATTCTTAGAAAGGATATAGGAGAGTAGATTAACAGGCCTACAATCACTAAAAGACTCCAAACATTGCATGACAAACTAAAGAAAAAGAAAAGTAACCCTGCATAACTTTCTATCTTTCATTGGGTATATTATGGCACGTTAATAATTAACATATAGCAGGCAGCAGCTATAACATCATGACCTTATCCAGCCTGTTTGCTTAATTCAGGAGGAAAGACATATATGTGTTGCATGTCATTGTCCAGTATTAATGTCTAGGTTTTTGTATATTCAACTTTCTCACTCTCGCTCCAGTGCATGAACAAGCAGCATAAGCTGTTCACTTATCCTCGAAACCTCTAACCTTTCCCATATAACCACTAAACAGCTTAATAAACGAGCTTGGTATGAGAATTAATCACCGGCTATAGTACAGTTTCCATAGTGCAATGTCCTGGGAATCGTAGATAGTTTGTTCAACAATTCTTGATATCCCTTAACAATTAAGGAAAATCACCAAAGACAACTCAACTCAATAAAATCATTTATTAAAGATCGTGATATCTTTGGATCGGCGTTGCACAGCTGTGAACATTGGATTTCTCATTCCCAAACGAGCGACAGTCAGGTTGATGGTCCAATGTTATCCTTCTTCATCCCAACCATCGAATGTTTCCATCACATGATTTATAAATTATTTCCTCATAGTTGGCTTCCCCTACGGACACCAAATTCTTGACAGTTAACGCTAAATTTTCCAGATCCAGGTAGCACACCCGGTCGCTCAAAGCTACTAACTGCAGGCCTGAAAACTAAAAATACCGATATCGATATCCCTAAATACAATTCAAATTCTAAGAATGGGTCAAGTAAAACAGGACGAAATAATAGGGAGAGAGAAAAAGACACGACAAAGATCAATCACAATGCCTCCCAATCAGAATTAGATCAAACGCAGCACACCTGTCTCCAAATTCAAATAACCATCGTTTCGAGCAGATCGCAGTTCAACTACCATACAGATCTAAAGAGAGGAGAAAAAAGAGAAATAACTGACCATTTCGAAATCCTGAGGAGCGACACCGGGGAGGTAGAAGCAATAACCACCATGTGAGAGAAGTAAGAGCAAGAGGGAGATCAATGCAGATCTGATGGACGCATCCATGTCTTCTCCGGCACACACACACACAGAGGGAGAGACGAGAGCAGATCCGAATCAGACTCGCTCTGGTGATGTGAATATATATGCGCGTTGCGTCCTGATGCGTGGGGAAAGATAAAGACAATTGGTTATTGATCAACTAATTTTATTTTATTCGGATTTTTTACCTGTTAACCTTCAACTTTTACATATTTCGCTAAATACCCATACCTATTGACAATTTCGGAAGATAACCCTGTAGTGTACTTCAAAAATAGGCCGAATGACCTAAAACCACCCTTATAATATTTCATATTGCTCTAAACCACCCTTTTAATATCAATTTACCGAAAACCACCCCTATGCCCCATTCCGTTAAAAACCAACCACCCCTACTCAATTCTCCGTCAAAAGGTCGTTTACGCGCGCGTGTGTGCGTCTTATATTACCCATTTCTATTTCTTTTTACATTTTCTCTCTTTTTCACCTTTTCTATCTAATATATTCCTCAGAAGCAAAGAAATGAATTAAACCCCGCCCCCCAAATCCGAGAATCGTTCTTTCTCAACTTTCCAATAGCTCAAAATCGACACACAGAAATTTAGGGTTTGGAGTCGACTGTGAAATCAATTGAGGTGCATTCAAATTCCGAGCAACGACGAGGCTAAGACCAATGGCGTTCGAACGATTGACGGGTTGGTGAGGTGCGTCGAGATGGGGGGAGTGGCAGAGCTTGTTGACGAGTGACTCAAGGGAGGAAGGTGGAGGTAGAGGTGGGAGTGGTTGAGGGTCGGAGAGAGGTGAACATTGTAACAGAGGTTGTGCCCGTTTAGGGGAGGAAGGAAATTTGGGGAGAAAGATGCCACGAGAATTTTATGGAGAAAATAAGAAAATGTTTGAATTTTTAACTTTTTTAATTTTTTAACAGAACTTTGGATTAATTGGATGGAAAAATGTATTTCTAGAAACTTTAGGTTACAGTAAAAAAAATTGTCAAAACTTAAAGGGTACCAAAGGGAATAAGATTTTTTGCTAGACACCAAAAAGAAAAGTTAAAAACAGGAGGACACCAAAAGAAATTTCCCTTTAGATAAATGTTCAGCTATTATTTAAAATAAATAAAATTAAAGAATAAATAAAATAAAAAAATTGAAAGTTCATAATAATGGCTTTTTATGTTATATAAGATGAGATTGAATCAAATGAAAATGGAGCTTATCGTGAAAACTAAGAACGAATCTAGACCATCCGATTGAAACACTAGAAATGAATCTAGGCCATCCGATTAAAAAAATAAAAAATAAAAAAATTATTTTATTTTCTTACTTTATTTTTTAAAGTCTTTTTACGTATGTAGAATGATATAAATCGAGTATGAACATAAGGCCATAAAACGTGAACATGCAATACGAATATGTGAACGTACCTATATTATATGTGAACGTATACTAAATTTTCTAAAGTTAAAATGCGGTTATATGTGAACAACCCTTGTAATAATGTGAACATGTGTATAAAACATGTGAACAGAATGTAAAATGTCAAGCGTCGTGTTTTTGGCAAAAATAAGCGAAAAAATAAAATAAAATTTTTATTTTTATTTTTTTTGTCAAAATTTTTGTCAGCCGTTTAACGCTTGTATTATGATTTAATCAAACATGAACATATGACAAGAAAACATGAACAAACAGTACTAATACGTGAACACACTTGTAATATATGTGAACATATTATAAAATCTCAGAACTGAAAAATGTGATAATATGTGAACATGTCTTATAATAGTGTGAACATATGCATAAAATATGTAAATGTAACGTAAAAAATCAAATTTCGTGTTTTTGGCAAAAACAAGCGAAACTAAGAAATTTTTTTAAAAAATATTTTATTTTTATTTTTTGTCAAAATTACCATTTTGCCCATATCCCTTTTAATCTTAGCCATCCGTTTCTCAAATCCAAGGTTTGTTTCTAGTTTTCATGATAAGAATCATTTCCATGTGAATCAACCTCTATATAAGATTCGAAAATAGTCTATAGTAATAATATTTCTAAATAATTGCATTATTGGAAATTAAAACCGAAATATGCCCTAAGGAAAATACTTGGCGTAAAGTTGGGTTCGATAAGATTGCGTTCTCACCTTCTATAGGTAGATCCGACGGATTATGTATACTATGGAAAGAGTACCAAATGTATAATGATAGCCTTACTTTAGAAATACAAGAGGATAGGTTCATAAGTTTCCAATATAAAGAATATCAAGAACATAGAGAATTGGTTATAATTTTTGTATATGCACCCCCATGAGCAGTAGACAAAGAACAATTTTGGTCCAAACTACAAAATTATTTACAACAAATTCCCCTTTCATGCATCATTATAGGAGACACAAATGAAATTCAGAACATGAATGAGAAAAGGACGGGGAGCGCCCACATCTATCCAGATTTTTCTAGATGAATCGATTTCAAGGATATTTTTGACCTTATTGATATCCCTTCAATGGGAAACAAATTTACCTAGAGAAAGAACAATACAAACATAGATAATGTTTATGAGAGCTAGGTGGTCTAGTGGCGCGACCGTGCACCTCCTGTGCAAGACCGCGCCCCGCTGGGCCGAGATGTTGAAGAATTACGAGTCTTTGCTTTAGTTCTCGGGTCTTTGAGTTTCCATCTTATCTTTCTATCGGGTTTTAAGAGATACAGTACTATATTTAGTGTTATTTATATTTCCGCTATTTCTAGTAAAATAACGATATGGGCAGGGCTTGCATGTTTGGGCCCATTCTCGCTTAGCTTCTAGAGCTAGGTTTACTAGTTCTATTTATTATGTCAGAATGCTCTTGGTTATTTACGCTTGAATGAAATTGAGTTTGTCTTTGTGAACTGAGATTCTCTTCCTCAGGCCTTCAGGCGTCAAATCCTTCTAAACCCTTTTTTTCCAATCGCTATTCAATTCTTCTAGGTTTTCGTTCTTCGGCATCATCTTCATCTCGAGACGCCGCTAGAACCCTAGAGTCGTACTAACCTATCCACCACTAGCCACCACTGCCTCGAGTTGCCCCCCGCATCAATTCCGTTAGTTTCTTCCGCTTAATTCAAATCCTAGACCGAGGCGGGATTCATAAAAACAAGACGTTGGTCCTTGTAGCGAGACAAATAGAACCGTGAAAACGAGGCCGAGATTTGGAATGCTACACTTGTGGTGGGCGTGGTCACTACCAAAAAGACTGCCCCAACCGCAAGAAGATCATGTTTGTTCAAGCTTCAGCTAGTTATGAGTCCATGGATGAAGAAGAAGTTTCAGCCTCGACACCAATTGAGGAGGCACACTCAGTTCCTCAGGAGGAGGAGTTAAAATGTGCATCACCGCCGGCCAACATTGGGACTTCGTTGGGTTTGATCTCACGAAAGGCCTTAATCCTTCGTGAGGACAACCTCAATTGTTAGCGGGAGAACCTCTTCCACAGTTGAGCTCTTGTTGAATCAGTGAGCTTAAGTGTTATCATAAACTCCGGGTGTTGCACGAATTTGATTAATGAAAGGTTGGTCGACCATCTTGGCCTCCCTACAACACCACACCCGTCCACTTATGGTTTCCAATGGCTTTCTTCTAGTTCAGGTACTCAAGTTACTAAATAATGTACGATTTCTTTTTCCATTGGTCCTTACACAGATTCTATACTTTGTGATGTGGTTGCAATGGACGTCACTCATTTATTGTTGGGACGTCCATGACAATTTGATAGGCGTGTTCATCGCGATGGTTACTTAAACACTTATGTGTTTACGTACCACGGGAAACGCGTCAAGCTCTTACCTAGTTGCCAAGTGAGATTATGCATGATCAGGTTCAAAGGGATCGACAGAAAGCAATTGAAGTCGAGGAACAAGCTACAAAGGCCAACAGGGTGCCAAAACCAAATCTCTTTGATGAGCATGGCAATGGCACGCCTCATCATGATTCGAGGTCGCCCGACACGCCAACACGCCCTAAGCCAACCCATGGCGTGCCTCTTCAAGGTTCGGTCGAGCGCCAATTGTTGTTGACACAATCACCGTTGTTCTCGGCGCCATTTCATGGGGGTGCCAACGCCTCCAAACTACACCTCCCGAATTCCTATGGTGACGTGCAAGCAAAGGTTACCGTGTTGGACTTCTCTTATGTGGTTGATCCCAAGCTTGATTTTGAGGAAGCGGGGACGCTTCCCACTCAAGGGGGGGGGGAGGATGATGCGTTCTGGCCTAGGATCGCATCAACGATTTCTATCATATGTCGGGCTATTAAGTCCGAGAGTTCGGTCCAAGACCCACTTACTACTATGTTGATGACATCTTTGGCCCAAGACACAATTTCGGGCCAATTGCAAGATTCAAGGATCGAGCCAAGTATTTCCGAAGGAAGTCTCGCCAGCGCGGGAAACCCATGCCATTTCGCGCCCGTGTCAAGATGTGTCGCAGCCTCGCAACCCCCTGGCGCGACCGCACCCCTAGCTAGCGAGCCCGCGTTATTCCGACAGGATGTCTGTCATTTTGGGCACGGGCTAGGGGTTCTGGTAGCGCAACTGTGCACCTCTTGTGCAAGACCGCACCCCGCTAGGCTGAGACGTCGTAGAATTGCGAGTCTTTGCTTTAGTTCTCGGGTCTTCGGGTTTCCATCTTATCTTTTTATCGGGTTTTAAGAGCTACATTACTATATTTAGTATTATTTATATTTCAGCTATTTTCATTAAAATAACGAGATGGGCTAGGCTTGCATGTTTGGGCCCATTCCCGCTTAACTTCTAGGGTTAGGTTTACTAGTTCTATTTATTATATCAGAATGCTCTTGGATTATTTAAGCTTGAAAGAAATTGGATTTGCCTTTGTGAATCGAGATTCTCTTCCTCAGGCCTTCAGTCATCAAATCCTTCTAAACCCTTTTTTCCAATCGATCTTCAATTCTTCTAGGTTTTTGTTCTTTGGAATCATCTTCATCTCGAGACGCCGCTAGAACCCTAGCGTCGTACTAATCGATCCACCACTAGCCACCACTGCCTCGAGTTGCGCCCCCTACGCATCAATTTCGTTAGTTGCTTCCGCTCAATTCAAATCCTAGATTGAGGCGGGATTCATAAAAACGAGACGTCGGTCCTTGTAGCGAGACGAAACGCGTCAATAGGCCGCTTGGAAAAAAGCGAAGGGGAACAAACAAAAATCGCAAGTCAAAACCAAATTCCAGAATATCAAAAGACCCAATGTCTTATCACCCAAAAGCAAAATGTTTAAACTTCCCAAGAACATTCGAAATTCAAAAATCAAACCAATAATTCAATCGCCCTACGAAACACCAAACAAACACCCAAGAAGGCCGAACCCACCATCGGACCACTGGAACTCGACCCTACCCTCGCCTCTCCGCAAAAACGGCATTGGCGTGTAACCCAGAAAAATACCGCCCCCGTTTGGGACGAAAAACAATAAAGAAGAAGAATCAACCAAAAAAGAAAACCGAAGGGAGAAAAGAACTTACTTGTTGAAAAAAGTAAGGCGAGAAGCGGTGGGAAGCTTCGATCGGTGGTGTTCCATGCTCTTGGTCGCCGGAAGCCAAAAGGTCACAGTGGGGGGGGAGTTTACTGGGCTTGGAAGATGAAGCGGGAAAGAAAGAGGAGAAGGGCAGACATGGCATTTATAAGAAAAGATAATGGGCCTTTCTCCCATGATCACTTTTATGGGCCTAGCTTTTTGAGGCCCATTAAGGAAAATCCAAGGCCCGTGGGTGTGCAACAAGTATATACTCAGGAAAAACGTTGAGGATATGTGCCTCCTTAAAATCTGGCTCATGCGAAAACCTCGTGTCCATACAGCAAGTTGACACCGAACCTCGAAGAAAAAAAGAGAAGAGCTCGTAGTCGCGCATTTATGCCTTGTGATCTTTGTGGGCGGACCACAAGCCATGGAGTTATGATGGTGCGCGAAACTAACAATGCATAAGCGAAAAAAAATAAACTTCGAGATTGGGTCAAGAGAGGAAAGTTCGAGGTCAGCCCCAAGGGTTTTCCTACACCCATCTAAAAAATTGGAGACCAATTATCGCGCTCTTGCCACTAAGGTGGAGAGTATACCAGCAAAGCAACTCAAGGCAAAGAGTGAGAGGCTAATCATCGCGCTCTTGCTACTAAGGTGGAGAGTATACCAACAAAGCAACTCAAGGCAAAGAGTGAGAGGCTAATCATCACGCTCTTGCCACTAAGGTGGAGAGTATACCAGTAAAGAAGCTCAAGGCAAAGAGTGAGAGGTCAATCATCACGCTCTTGCCACTAAGGTGGAGAGTATACCAGCAAAGCAGCTCAAGGCAAAGAGTGAGAGGTCATACATCGCGCATATCCCACTAAAGTGCGAAGCAGACCAACAAGGTGATCCTAAGTCAGCAAGACAGAAGGTCGCGCACGCCCAAAAGATGGCGTAACCGACCCGCTTGACCAATCAAAGATCGCCCCTAATTCTTCGACCAATAAAAACCGCTTCTCCCTCAACCAATCAAGTGGTAACAGATCGCACATCCCACATCGGATAAACGTGAAATCCTCACCTTTTAAATGTCTATAAATAGGGTGGAAGCTCGAAAGGTACAAGAGTCGAAAAACATCTCAACCTCAAGAACTATCTTGCTCGCTAAGTTCGACGTGTTGAAACAATCGCAGAGACCGTGCCGCAATCAAGAGAAGATCAATAAAAAGACTTCAAGTCACTAAAAACAAACTCCCTCGCATCTCTTAGAAGATCACAAGCAAGCTACCGACCACCCACAAAAGATCTCGAATAATCAAGTAGCAATCCCAAATCTGTAATATAAAGGTTTTTAATAGATCGGTAGCAATAATCTCGTTGTAAGTAGGAGATCCCGAACATCGTTTAAGAGGTCTTGAGTCTCAGTAGAAAGATCTAAAAATCCAGTGAAGAGATCTCGAGTGATATAATCATTGTAATCTCGCAATCCTATCATAATAAAAGCAAGGAATTGTCTCAATTTAATAATCTTGTTCCTCGATCCTATCGTTGGTTTATTTTCGGTTTCATCAAGATTAAAACCAAAATATAATGTAGGCAAATGATAGTCAGAATAATTTGAGCACCCTTCCTAGAAGGTGGGTTCAAATTGTCTAGTGATGCATACAAATATAAAAATATGTGCACACGGCAGTTGGATTGAGTCTAAACAACTCTTCCTAGAAGGTGGGTTTGGATTTTGTCCTCTGATACACAAATTATAAAAATAAATGCCAAATTGGTTTGATTAAGAACTACGATCAGCTTGATCTCTCACAAGGGGTACGTAGGCAATATGCTCAACTAACATGCATGATGTAGCCACATAAACAAACCAAACCTTTTCTTCTCCAAAAAGGAATAAAAGAAGAAGTCGCATTCTCTTCTCTTATAGTCATTTGATCATTTTTTTTTGGTGTAAAGGTAAATTCGTATTAAAATATGCCCTTCAAAAGGGTAGATAAGCAAGTACAACCGAGCATAATTGGACAAGCACGCAGGCCTTCCAAACTATGCTAAAACAAGCGCAAATGGAATAGTATGCAAACTATCCAAACTACGCACCATAGCAAGTGACTACAATCTCTCCACCATACAAATAGGATAAATATCATAAAGCAAGCGAAAGACATGAGTAATAATCAAGCGAGCCAACACTTCGGAGGAAATGAGGTTCGCGTCAAAAATACAAGCATTCCGAGCATGCCACACATAGTAAACCGTGGCCGAGAGAGCAAAAATCCTGACACGGGCAAGACAGCTGCGTCCACGGGCGCGCCGATGTAGCCAAGCAAGGGCGCGCCGCACCGAGCGAGCGCCAACAGGTATCAAAAATCTGGTCTGTACCTCCCTCCAAATGCCACTCGAGTAAGGGCACTCAAAGAAAAGGTGCTCATGTGTCTCTAACTCAGCTCCACAAAGGCGACAACCTGGCTCCACATCTAAGAAGAGAAGACGATCATATGTAGATAACTTGCCAAGGTTAGCGAGCCAAAGGATGAACATGTGCTTCGGTGTGTTATGCTTGGCCCACACCTCCCTATGCCAATCCACCACCGGCCTCCTAGAGCGAAGCGCCTCATAAGCCTTGGTGAACTTGAACCGGCCATCCTCACACCAAGACTCAAGCAAATCCCCGACACTCAACTCTCTTCCTTCGAGCCTCACAATCTTGTCCCGAGCATGAACGATGGCTTTGATTAAAGGCGAGTCCCTCTTGTGGAGAGTCCAATCAAGAGGCTCGGCCACACTAAGATACCGATGGTGAATCCACCTCACCCATAAGCTATCCCTCATAGCAAATATGTGCCAAAAGTGCTTTAACATGAAGCACTCATTCCATCTCTCAAGGTCAAGGAACCCGAGCCCCCCTTCTTTCCTAGGCACACAAAGATTATCCCATTTGACCCGGGGCCTTTTCCAAAGGAAGTTGCGGCATATGGCAATAAGGCTAGTAACAACCGCATCGAGAACCGGAAGAATGGACAACCAAAACCCCTCACACCCTTGGAGAACCGAAATAATTAATTCCCGACGCCCGACAAAGGAAATGCTTTTCTTAGCCCAAGCATTGAGGTACCCGCTAATTTTATCTAGGAGAGGTTTGTAAGAAGTGACCCGAAGCCCATGAGGTGCGATTGGGATCCCCAAATAACGGAAAGGAAAGACACCCTCTTTAAACCCGGTAGCGGCCAAAATGGGCCCTCTTTCAAGGTCCGGAACCGAGCCAAAGAAAATGGAAGACTTCCCAACATTCACGCTCAAACCGGACATGTGTTTAAACCTCTCAAGGCAGCCCATTAACACTCTCACCGACCCCACATCCCCACGGCAAAATAGCACAATGTCATCGGCAAAGATCAAATGAGAGAGGCGAAGAGACTCACAATTTTGATGAAAGTGAAAGGGGGATTTAGAAGTCTCTTTTTTTTATCAAACGAGAGAGGAGCTCCATGCATATGACAAAAACAAGGGGGGAGAGCGGGTCACCTTGTCTAAGACCACGTTTGTCGGGGAAGAAGTCGTGGATGCTCTTGTTAATTTTGATGGAGTAGGAGTCCGTGGACACACATTCCATCACCCAAGCAATGAAAACCGAGGGGAAACCAAGATGGACAAGAGCATATTGAAGAAAGTCCCAAGAGATGGAGTCGTAAGCCTTGGCAAGGTCCACATTCAAGAAGCAACGACGCGTGTCCCTCGTCACATTATATCTTCTAATAAGCTCTTGGACTAGGAAAATGTTATCCGACATCAACCGACCCTCCACAAAGGCGCTTTGGGCCGAAAAATGTTATCCGACATTTGATCATTTTATTGACTATATAGAGAGACGATATGGTCCGAAGATTTAAGCACTATCATGTTAACCTTTGATATAAGGCAGTTAAAAAGAGAGAAGAATAAACATACATCTATGAAAGATGTTCTCAAAAAAGCGAAACAAATATGAATTGGCATATGCCCAAAAATTCATGACCTGGATCATCATGTCCAAGCTTTGTGACAGATCCTACTAGGTCTTGTCCACCAAAACTTCCTCCCATGAAACCATTTGATAATTGCCTCAAACGTTGATAATCTTATCTTTACATTTATTTTGTATTGTCACAACTTTCTTCTCTCTCAAGCCAAAAAGCCTCATATCTCTATATAGACTCTTGTCCTCAATGATAAGATGGAGAGAATTTAAGTGACCTACTACAATTATATGTGTGGTCATTTAAAAGCCCCCAAAATGTATATAAACACCAATTTTCTTAGTTTGACACAAAGTCATTCTCCAAGGTAGCCAAAAGGCACAAACCTTTTGACATTAAGACTTCAAAATAAATTCTTGTCCATAGCAAGAAACCCTTAAATACTAACCGGCCTACAAGCCAAAAATCCAATTCAAAAATTATATTTTGAAAAAACATTCTATCGAAATACTATGCCCATACCATTTCAATGATCATAGTTAGATCCTTGAGGGGATCACTCTTTGCATGACCATACTTAGAGGGGAAGATATTATATATTCCTACACACTTCAGACCATATACATGAATAGACTAAAGTTCTTCCTTGATCACATTCCTAGGAAGAAAAACGTGGTGCTTTTGGCCATTAAACATATATAGCACCTAAGTTCGAACTTTGTACGCGTTCAAGTCTTCACAAGCTCAAAGTTCGGGGGGAATCTGTAGAAAATAAAATTTCAAGAATTTAAATTATTAATGATTTTATGTCCAATAAAAAAATAATCAAAATAGTTGATTTGATTAATTTATTATTTTTTAGTTTTACCAAAAATTAGGAAGGCTTGATGGACAAGTGTATGAAGGCCGAGATAAAGTTCCCAAGGAACAACACGGAGAAACAAATTCCCAAGGAATGGGAAATGAGGCAACGAAAGTTCCCATGACATGGGAACTCGATCAAGATGCGACCAACATCAAGAAGTGAACTAGAGTTCCCAATGAGTAGGGAACTCAGTGAACCAGAGTTCCCACGAGAAGGAAATTAGTCAAGAAGAACAAGACTCCCTCATGTTAAGAGAGTTCCCAAGACAAGGGAACTAAGAAGACAAGAGTTCCCTTTGAATAAGAACCAATGCATGCGTGAAAGCGACATCTTAGCGCATTTTTAGGGATCCTGTCTCGATTAGACAAAAGGGCATCTCAGGCTTCAGACTGTGCAATAGGTTGATGACGACCATCCAACGGTCCGATGTGATCCAAGAGTTGACAAGGTTCGAATTCAAATTAGAGTCACATGTCAACGTTAAGGATCAGACTTGGAGAGCAAGACAAAAAGGGCATTTAAGACAAATGCCTCAAGTGGATAAGGGTTGCACATCACACTCATTTAAACCCTTCAACAATGACCTTGCTCGATACTTTTCACAATCTAGAAATTACCAAACACAAAGAGTGAGAGCTAAAGAGCATATCGGTGAAGACCATCGCTTTGGTGAAAAGTCCCCGACGGCGAGCTAATCTCGATGACGGTGAAGAAAGAAAGAAGGAGTTCCCAAATCTAGGGGGAACTCAATTGCTGAGACAAAGGTCGGAAGGTTTGAGTTTTCTTTTGCTTTGATTATGAGCATTCACCAGTGTTAGGGTTGAGAGAATACATTAGTGTTGCCTAGGGAGAGAGTCCTTGTAGGAATAGAGAAGTTTGTATTCGGTCTTGTAACCTGAAGGAAACTAACCAATAAATAAAAGGAAACTCATTCGAAAATCCTCCAAGCGGAGGTAGAGGTTTACTCACGCGATTAGTTGATCGCTGTGGGGTTCCTCTATAAGGAACTGTCTCAATCTGTTTTGTTTACCTGCACGTTTATTCATTCTGCTGCGTGTGAGAATTGTTTGATACAGTTCCCATAACTGTTTCAACTAACCTTCGATCCAACAAAGCCAATAATAAAATTAAATAGTTCTTTTTAAGAACTACGCCCGACTTGATCTCCTTAAAGAGTATGTAGGGCACTCAATATAAAATACATAAATATTGGTTTTAATAACTGTTTTGAAATAAAATCAAAATATGAAATGAACTTGCTTTTGTTTTGCACATGATAATATGGAGGATTTAGACAACCCTTCCTAGAAGGTGTGTTTATTTCTATCCTTTGATGCACTAAAGGCAAGATAAAATAATAATAATATATACATGCAAATGATAGATGGAGGAGTTTAGGCAACCCTTCCTAAAAGGTGGGTTTGAATTCGATCATCGGATGCATGAAAATAAAAATAAAGAAAACTTAATGCCGAAGTCTTAAGTTGTGAGCTACGATGACTTGATTCTGATTCATCAGATACGTAGGAAGCTCAATATAAAGTGAAAAGCTCATTGAGTTTAGTCACGATAAAAAATAAAATCATATTTAATTGAACATATGGTTATTTGAGACCTACATTTGACTCGATCTTTTAAAAGAGTCATGTAGGCGACTCAACATATATAAAAATTTGGGTCCAATCATAAATATTAATTTGACTTTTAAATATAAATATAAAGTCAAGATCCAAATATTGAGTACAGTCGCAAATAAAAAAATATATTTAATGTCCTTTCTAGAACTACATTTGAATTGATTCCACATCGTATAAGTGGATACGTAGGAAATTTGACATAATATATATACATGTCATATTCAGTCGCTTATTAAATTAAGATAACTCAAATAAAAATATATAAACTTTAAGTCACATGTTTGATAGTGAAGAGATTAAACAACCCTTTCTATAAGGTGGGTTTAATCTTATTCACACATGCAAATGATAGTTGGTTACATTCCGAGCAACCCTTCCTAGAAGGTGGGTTCGGGTTCGTTCCATTGATGCGTGAATTCAAACAAAATACCCAAACAAATGAATTAAAACACTCTAAACTACGTAATGCTTGATTCTCTTTAAAGAGATACGCAGGCAACCCATCAAAACTGGGTGCAACCCAAATCATAAAAACCACTTAATATTTTGTATCGGTATTGCTTTTAATGAAAAGATTCAAAATAGAGGTTCGAACTAAAATAAAAATCATTTTAATGTGTTTAACAATTTTGTGTACATTTTTGCTCGACAATTGTCTTTCCTAGGTTTATACTCAATAGTATAATCATATCCTAGGAGTTAGAAAGCCATAAATGCTGGAAAGGGGTTGTAACTTTCCGATCAAGTAGGTATTTGAGGCTTCTTTGGTCAACTTTAATGATGAAGGGCTTGTGCATCAAATATGATCCCCACTGTTGAATTGTAAACACAACAACCATGAGCTCTTTTCCATAGACAGAGAGAAGTTGGTGTGACCTACTTAAGAAGCTTATTGGGTGTTGATCCTGCATGAGGACATCACTGATTCCCATGCTAGAAGCGTTTGTTTCAACCACAAATGGTTTGTTAAAATCAGGAAGAGCGAGGACTGGAGAAGAGGAAAGAGCTTGTTTAAGCCGAGAGAAAGAATTTGTAGCTGCAATGGATCATATAGGCATACAAAGTTGTCTTTCTTGAGAAAATTTATCAGAGGTTTGGCTATAATGCTGAACCCTTTAATGAAGCGCCTATTATAATTGGCCAGCCCTAAGAACCCACGCAATTGCTTGAGATTAGAAGGTTGTGGCCAGTTTTGAATAACCTGAATCTTGGCAGGATCTGTACTAACTCCCTAAGCAGAAATAAAATGGCCTAGATATTCAATGACTGAGACACCAAAAGTGCACTTAGAAAGTTTAAGGTATAGCTGGTGTTGTTTAAGGATAGTAAAGATAGTGTGGAGGTGTTTAATGTGAGTATCCCAGTTAGGGTTGTACATAAGGATATCATCAAAGAAAACCAAAATAAATTTCCTTATGATGGTTTTGAAAATATGGTTCATAAGGCATTGGAAGGTACATGGGGCATTAGTAAGCCCAAAGGGCATACCTAGGTATTCATAATGACCTTCATAGGTTTTAAAGGCGGTTTTGTACACATCTAGAGGGTGCAACAAATTTGGTGGAACCCTAACCTAAGATCCAGTTTAGAATAGATGGTAGAGCTTCCTAGTTCATCAAGAAGGTCTTCTAGGAGTGGTATAAGGTATTTATCTTTTATGGTTTGCTGGTTTAGTCCCTTATAATCAACACAAAGTCGCCAACTACCATCTTTCTTTTTTACAAGAACCACAGGGGAAGCATAGGGGCTGCTACTATATTTTATGATGCCTTGATCCATCATCTCTTTCACTAAGGATTCAATGGCATCTTTTTGGAGACTAGAGTACCTATAACGTCGTTTGTTAATGGATAGGCATCGAGAAATGTGGGGATTTGATGATCAAACCCATTTTTGAAGGGAGGTAAAGAAGACGGGGTTTGGAAAAGATCATCAAACTCAACATGTAGCTGTTGTAGATCCCGATCAGCTACTTTATCTGAATCATCAAAAACTGAGATATGGCATTTAGAAGGGCTGCATTGCAATTGGTGAGCACCAGAAACTTGGAGGAAAGCAAGTTGAGCCTGTCGTTTTCTTCCCTTGGAACTAATGGCTTTTGATCCCTTGCTATTAGAGTTGCTTATGCCTCGAAGGGTGACCTGTTTTCCATTCAACTAGAACCTTATGATCATGTTAATGTAGTCCCACTAGACAAGGCTCACATTAATTAACCACTGTATTCCCAAAATAACATCACAACAATCCAATGAAACAATTCTAATCTCAGCTGAAAATTGATGCCCTTGTAGTTGCCAGTTGAATTCTTTGCAAACATAATTGGAAAGCAATTTGATGCAGTTAGCAAGTGTAATAATCATAGGAGGTGCTGGCTCGAGCAAGCATCCAAGAGAATTTGCTACCTCCACATCCACAAAGTTGTGGATCTGCCTGAATCAATCAGAATATTGAGCTGCTTTGTACCATAATGCCCACATACTCCCATACAGTTGTAGGCAATGTCACCATTGAGAGCATTTACTGAAATCTGGAAAGCTTGCCCACCATCACATAAATCCTCTTGCCCTAGAGCATTTTCAAAAGCTGATGTAGGATCACTGTCTACTTCTGTAATGATAGCCCCGTCATCATTTAGTTCCTCCCCTTCCATGACAAATACTTGTGTCCGCCTGTGTTTCAAGTGGTGCCCTGGTGTAAAAGGCTCCTCACAAAGCATGCATAGACCCTTCGATCTCCTATCTTGCATTTCTTCATAGGAGAGTCGTCTGACATTGTTATGGGGTTGGTGTTTAGGTGGTGGGGGTGGTAAGGCGAGTGTTTTAGGTTGGGGAAACCTTTGAGGGTCAAGACTTGGTAATATGGGGACATTTCTAGTGTGAAGTTTGTTTTAGTAGAAAGAGGTTCTCGGCTGAATGTGTTTGGTTTGGCTGGGTAAGAGGGTGAATATGTTTTGGATTGAAAGGACCTCTATGGAACGACAGCCAGAGAGGACTCATATAGCTTGGCAAGGCGTGCATCTTTTGCAATGGAGGTAGGTTTAAACTATCGAACATGGAGCTGCAGATGTGGATAGAGATTTGCAAGAAAAATACTCAAGGCATGTGATACATGTAGATGTAAAGTGCACACTCAAATCTGTCTAAAAAATCATCAACAGATTCAGCCAGTTTGAGATTTACCAATTTCGCTAATGGATCATCATATAAATCCCCAAATCTATTAGATATATCCGCAACATACTCAAGCCAACTCGGGAATTCGCCTTGCTTACCTCGGATGTAATTATGATGCCATTGAAGCGCTCGATCCTCCAGGTGAAGTGAGGCGAGGTGAACCTTCAACTCCGTTACGGTATTATCCAAAGAGAAGAACTGCTCACATTTATACATCCATTCACAGAGATGAGTTCCAGAGAACTTTGGAAACTCCACTTTGGTCAAATGCACCGCTAAGCCTCCCGGAAAAGTTAGGTTTCCTGGTGTTGGCCCCGGAATGAGCCAATTTGTCACAGGCGTGTCAAATCTCATCAAATCTGGGGGAATTGGCTTTGGATGTGTGCGATTAGTGGCTGATGAATCTCCCGTCTCCGTGGCTTGTAAAGGTGTAGATGGGGGTCGACTGGCCATCGCGAAACCCACCATCATCTCCTTCAGCTCGCCAAGCTGTTGTGACGTAAGCTCGAGCTTGCAATCGCTTTTAGCTTGCTGTTGCACGTGAACCGATCTGATTTCTTCAACTTGCCGACCTAGCTCTTGAAGTCGAGTAGCTTCCACCATGGTCAACGAGGTAAGGAACGTAGAAGGCTTTGATGCCACTGAAACAGGGAAACGATAATCCTAAACGAAGTGGACCGCCGACTTGGATTTAGGGATCTCACGATCAGAGAGCAATTGAAAATGAGAAGGATTGCTCTGGTGAATCGAGAGTCGAGATACTGTTTTTAGAGAAAGAGATTTGGAAATTTGTTTGATATTGGATAGATTGGGGAAGAAGCTTTGAAGCTCCCTCCGAGCATAAGTACACGCCACAAGCATGACAATGGCTCTAATTGCCAATCGAATCGGAACAAACCGACTATCGAAATAACATGAGCAAACTGGACAGAACCGGATTTTTAGGGAAATTAAAGGAGTTCTAAAACGCAACCTTTAAAGAAATATAACAGAATTTCAAAAGAGATGTATAAACACCTGTAATCCTGCATCACAGAATTTATTTAACAGAAAGAAAAGGCCATCACATTTGCCCCAAAAATGAAAATTTAAAATAAAAACTAGCCCTAGGTTGTATTCTCTTCCTCCAATCCTCCCTGGTCATCTCTCTCGTTCTTACTCTTGTTTTTTGCCCTATGCTCTTGAAATTTTAATTTTTGACCGAAATGTAAAATTTTCACCTGAATCCCTTCTCTCTACCCTCCTCTAAAAGGCTCTCTCAACTTTAATATTTTGTATGGTATGCTGATTGTTTCTATGGGCTATCCGAGCTATTGTTGTTGCTTGCTATGTGTTTGTTGTTCTACGCTCTACAGCTCTAGGGTTTCGAAGGTGTAATTTTTTGTGAAAGAGGTCGATAATTATTCGGTGCCAGCGGGGCTATTTGGAGTATTGAAAGAAAAACTGATGGCAGTATCTGGGAAAGAGCTCGAGGAGCAGCTCACGGAGGCCGGGAAGCGGCTTCTCTCACCTCCTTCTTCGGTCGACGAGCTTCTTCCTCTTCTCGACGTAAGCTTCAGCTTGTGATTGGCCTTTTCTGCTTATATGATTTTCCACTTTAGTTTTACTGTATCTGAAGAGTTTAGGTCCTAACTGGTCACGTCGCCGCATCTTTATCTGTTAAAACTTTTCAAGCTCATTGTTGGTTTCAACAATAATTTAGTTTACTGTACATTATTCGAGTGTAGTAGTTGTGTTTACACATTCGATGTATTATCAAGATAATTTTCCAAGTTGTTTCAATGGTTTGATTGTGCCATTGTTGGCAGGGTTTCTTATTTATCTACTGCTCTCCTCTTTCCAGTTTCTCTATAGTGTGCATAAATGATATGTCAATGAGTTAGTTCAACCTATGAGTTGAAATCTCGAAATGAAACGTGGGTGAGCATCTTCTTGAGGCAACTGCCTAATCATTTATGCACTAAAGGTTCTTTTCTGCTGGACTCGGTCGTTTTTGTTGTTAGGTTGCAAGTTGTCACCCATTGTTATCTCACATGGTTACATAGTTGGATCTTGAAGGACTTTAGGCAAAATTCAAGAAAGTCATAATTTGCCTTGTTTTTTTGATACTATTGCTGCATGAGTAAGCTTTAGGGGTGATCCTTAATTTCAACATATTCTACTTGCTATATTCACTCCATCCCACTACGATGATAACTGTGATATATGATATAATGAAAGATCAGAAACATGTTTGTCTTGAGATTCTATTCATGAGGTTTAGGTACAACAATAATAAAGATCGCAGACATTGAGATTAATGATATATTCATACGGCCTTACCTCACTTTTGTGATAAGGACCACCACTGCATCATATATTTTGTTACAAACCTTCACCTCCTGTAAATCTTGGTTTATATATATGATCTGTTCTATCACATTAATGATATGGCAATTTTACCTACATTGGGCAATTATCCATGCTTTTCTAAACTTGTTTGTAGATATTTCTTCGACTGATATTATTTGTTGGACTTCTTATTAAAACTTGAATTGATATATTTAATTTCTTTATTTTCTTGCATTTCTTCTCTCTTCTATTTCCTTAGGAACTTCAACGTTGCCTAGAAAGGGTAGAACAATCACCATCTGAGAGTACACTGGATGCACTTTCTCCTTCGATCAACGCGTTAGTTGCAAATAAATTATTGGGTCACTTGGATCCTGATGTGAATGTTTCGGTTGCTACCTGCATTAGTGAGATTACAAGAATTACAGCTCCAGATGCCCCTTATGATGACAATCAAATGAAGGTTCCCATTCTCGAATACTCTCTATGACCGCTTATATATTCTCAAATACAGTTGCTGTCTCCCTCAGTGTTGCTTCTATTTGGTCTAATAGTTCAATCTTTTATTCATGGCTTGCAGGAGATATTTAAGCTCATTGTGTCATCTTTTGAGAAGCTTTATGATAAATCTAATCGATCATACAACAAGAGGGCCTCAATTCTTGAAACAGTTGCTAAAGTGAGGTCTTGTTTGTTGATGCTAGATCTTGAATGTGATACCCTTATTATTGAAATGTTCCAGCACTTCCTTAAATCAGTGAGGTAAATTCTGTACATTACTCCAACACATTTTACGGGTGTCCTTGCATTTTGTTTTTTTTTTCCCTGCAAGTTCTAGCGTTACTCCTGTGCTTGTATGTGTGCATTCTTTCGATTATCAAAATAATGTATTATCCTCTATATCTGTTTGCGATACCTTCATGGTTAAGTTTTTGCCTTAGTTTCTTCTAGATATTGAAGGATAGTTTGGAAGGGTTTGATTATTCGGGAACATTCAAGTGCCTACCTTGTATCCTCTCATTGCTATTAAACAAGATTGCAATCTTAAAATTCTTTGCTGTTACCAATATTATTTAGGAAAATAACTAGTCTTGCCCCGTAGGGCGTACATCATCAATACACTACTAAGCAAATGCATAATAGGGCTAGGAGGAGTATCATAAGTCATAAAAGAAGTAGTAGAAGCAAAGGCTAAGTTAGCCAGCATATCGGCCACCGAGTTTGCCTGACGTCGAATATGAGAGACTTGAATCATGCCTGGGTAATTCCGCATCCGAAAGTTCAAAAAAGAAGTAGTAGAAGCAAAAAATAAGATAGTTTTTTAGAAATTCTAAAAAAACCTTCTTTCGGTCGAAAGTTCAAATCCGAAATTCATTTTATTATGAATATTTTTTTAAGAAATTCTTTGATATTATTATTCGAATTTTCATTTTTTTCTTTAAAGAAAATAGGCCGTGAGGTGAAAGCAAAAACGTTTTAGTTGTATATGTATTTTGTGCATATGTTTTTTTTATATATTTATCTATATGTATAATAATAAATATAAGATAAGAGCCTATTATTATTTTACTTATTTGTTATTATAGTTGACATATATATATATATATATAACTAAGTAAGTTAGGTGTAATGAAAAACGGGAGTAAGATTTCAGCCAATGAATCTTGAAAGGAAAGGGTACATGTCTCACGGTAAACAAACGGAACTGGGTGATTCGGTCAAAATGAATTGTTGGTTTGACTAAACAGTTATGGATGACTTGACAATTCCAAGTCGAATCGCCTAATTCGTTATATTTTCCACATTCATAGGAGTGCGTCTATGTTTCTGCTTTATCAACTACCATCTGTCTCCGGCTCTTCTGATAACGAATTATCATTTGCTAAAATTTTGGGCTTTTGATGCTGATCTAACTAATGTAGAGTTTTGCTTCTAAACCAGGGATAACCATCATGAAGATATTTTTCAATCAATGGAGGCCATTATGACCTTAGTCTTAGAAGAGAGTGAGGACATATCCCCCGAACTTCTTTCTTCCATCTTATTCTATTTGAAAAAAAATAATGAGGTAAATTATTTGTAATAAAATCTTTATATTTGATGCTAAAGAATGCATAAATAGCATATCCATTTATAATTGTTCAGGATGTGCAACCTATTGCTCAGAAACTTGCAGAGAAAGTGTTTGTGAAATGTGCAAAAAAAGTCCAGCCATATCTTCTACAAGCATTTAAGCTGCTTGGAATTTCTTTGAATGACTACAAGGAGGTGGTTGCCAATGTATGTCAAGCCTCTGGTGCTGTGGAGTTGAACAACCTTTTTAGTCAGGAAGCTCATGATACTCTAGAAGATAGCGATGGTACTAAGATTCCTTCAAATAGTGACAAGAAGGTTGATGTTCAACATATATCATCCAAAACATCTAGAATAAAGACTATGAATGTTCCCTCTGCCTCTCCAAGTGGGCAACAGCATGAGAAATGTCACTCAAACAAGTTTGGGCAAAGAAAGAAGAAAGAAAGCACAATTCATCAAAGTACTCCTAAACACGTGGCATCCAAGAAAGAAGATGAAAGCATAAGTGGTTTAGATACAAAATCAACCAAACAGTTCCATCGAAAAGATGAATCAGTTGGCAGTGAACAGGGTGATAAGAGAAGAGGGAAGGGGAAATCAATCGTACGGAAGGATCTTACAAAGGCTTCATCTGAAGATAAGGCCAAGGTCTAGGTTTCTTCAAACGTATCCAAAATTCATATTCTTGAATTGCTTGTTAACTGTGTCTGAATTTTGCTGTGTCTGTAGGAATGTGGTACACCACCCAAAAGTGCTGCAAGATCTGTGAAGAATAAATCTCTGGCTATGAGCTCCAAGAAAAAGCACACTGCAAGCGGGGAGAAGGTATGTTTATCATATGTTGCGCTTCCAAATTTGAACCTACAGCCAGCTAACTATCCACTTATTTTTTTGTCCTTGGAGAGTAATTGGATATGATATGTACACTTTAAAATATTGCCATTTTAAATATCCATGCTGAAGCTTTTCTTTCTGGGTACTGTGATTTTGTAGAATTACAAGTTTTTTCCTTTTGATTCATTTGCTAATCTGGTTACTGCCATGCTATAAGGCATCTCGGACTGAGGATAATGGTGAAAATTTTGTTGGTTCCAAGATTAAAGTTTGGTGGCCTGATGATCAGATGTAAGCTCTTTCTTCTATGCTGCAGTTTATGTAGATCTTAGGTACTAGCTTGTTTGTTAATGCATGTGCTTGAATATATTCTCCTTTCCTATCTCCAATGATATTAAAGCATATATAGTATTTGGCATATATGACTTTTGTTGACATTGTGATTTGTTGATTAAGGTTGCGTACATCTCGACCTCCCAGATCCCGTTCATACCGGGTTCCACCTGGGTAGATGTTGTTGTTGTTGTTTTGTGATTTGTTGATTAAGGTTTGATGACATTGCTTGGGTAGAAGGCAGGGCATTGCATGAACAGGATAAGCAAAATCCCTAATCAGTTTGCTTTTATCATTCTGATACTGTCATATAGAAATATACTAACAAATAGATTAGCTTGGGTGTTAATGTATCATATTTTGTGGGAGCCGGATAAAAAAAATTGTGCATATTTTTGAGTTTTATCCTTTCATCCTGTATTTCTAATTTACAGGTTCTATGAAGGGCTTGTTGACTCGTTTGATCATGCCAAAAAAAAGCACAAGGTGGTGATGATATTTAAAGATGTTCAAGTTTTGGACTTTCGTTTGTGTAAATCATTCTTATGTGGTTTATTCTTCTGTTTTTTTTATTTAGATTATATATGCCGATGGGGACGTGGAGGTACTGAATCTCAAAAAGGAAAAGTGGGAGTTGATTACAGGTGATGCAGATTCTGTTAAGGTGAGTTTTCCTTTGAATCTCTAGTTTCGTACCTTCTTATCTACTATGGGATAACATATGTTAATTTGTCTCTTTTTGATGCAGGGCAATGCCAATGATGATGGAAATGGGGATGCTTCATCTGAAATGTATGTGCATCTGGTTAAGATACATAATTTTGAATCTCTTAATACAAACAAGGAGATTCTCTTAATTTGTGTAAATTGAAATTGAATGTTTTTGTACCTTTTCGTATTAGTAAGTTGTGACTTGGTATTTCTTTGTGTGATTGTGTCTGTCTAATTTGCTTTGTTATTCTGTACATGTATGCCATGGATTTCATGATTCTTTTCGTTCGTGCATTATTTCTTTAATTAAGCATAGTGCTTACTTGATGATTGCCAAAACATTAAATCCTTGTAGGAATTGGCCATGGTTGACATGTACTGCAGGATTTTGGCACCTTCATGTTTGCATTTTAGCGGTTGTGTTGTAGGTTGGCTTGTTCGTTCTCTAGTTTTGGGGTTTGCTTTTTGTGTCATTCGTGTTCGTTTTTCCTTGTTTTGTTGTGCTGATTTTTCTCTTTGCCCCTTTTATGGTTGTGCTGTGTTTGCCTCTTGGGTCTATTGGAAACACCCTCTTGATTAGTTCGGGGTATGGGTGTGTACATCTTGACCCCCAAACCCCGCCAGTGCAGGATCTTATTGGGTTGCTGTTGTTATATCTTTTATGTCAACTGAGTTTTATATTGCTGCCTGATTGTTATGGGGATCAGGGGTGAAAGAAATGAAATAAAAATATTGGCATTACATATTACACGTTTATTATCATGCTGTATGTATAACTTCAAGATATAGGACAACATTCTATTGCAGTATTGCCTATTTTCATCCTCTTCCCTCTCCATAGCACTATTGCCTGCTCCTTGATAGTGCTTGCCAGTTTAATCCTCTTCCCTGCCTTCTTTCGAATTAATTTAAAAAAGAAGTCTAGTCTATCTACCTCGACGTGCAATTTTAATTCTGCCTTTGGTTGAAAATGCTACGTTTCAACTGTAATGGTGATTGGTTGTACTGATTGACTTCTTGGTGGTGGATGAGAGCTGGTGATTCTTCAAGGACTTCTTCTAAAGTAACTTGTTTTGTTTTACTAACTAGTTATTTTGTAAGTCCTTAGTTATCATTCTTTATTATGTCTTTATTGGTGCATCCTCATGCTCATTGGCTTTTATACAATGCCTTTGAGATGGATATAACCCCTATATCAATTTTGGTGCATTCTAACTAGATTCAGTTATCATTGTCTCACATAGCTGAATTTTAGTTTTCCTTGGGTCTTCCGGGCAATGATAATACTTGGGCCTTCTTCATACACCCTCTCGATTTTATATTGGTGCAAGGGTGTGTACATCATGCGCCCCAATGATCCTGCATGAGGCGGGTTAACACTGGGTTGATGATGTTTATAATGTCTTTATTGGTAAGATCCTTTGTGATGTTGTCATATGTCATTTTAAATGCAGATAATTGAATTTGGAGCATTTTAAGTTTCATTCTTGACGTGTTAGGTTAAAAGTGGATGTTAACTATGCTCTATTTGATTTCCGTTTATTCCAAAATGGTCCTTACAACCAATTGTTAGTTTATTTTACCTACATCTTCTTACAGTGTATTTCATAAATTCAAGTTTCATAATAACATTACATATTACAGACCAAATAAAAATATATTAAACAAATAAAACTGATGTTTAGCGGTATATATTGATGACTCATATTTATTAGCTGTACGGTTCTTGCCCTTTGCCTCACGCCATGGTAATTTGCTTCTTAGAATAGTAGCATTGCTTCAGTGCTAGTAATTTGCTTCTTAGAATAGTAGCATTGCTTAAGTGCTAGTAGTTGCTTCTTAGAATATTGATGGATTTAGTCCCTATATCAATTTTGGTGCATTCTAACTAAATTCAGTTATTATTGTCACATAGTTGAATTTCAGTTTTTCTTGGGTCTATCGGGCGTAACCCCTTTCTCTTGGGCAGGGGTACTCATTGGGTCAATGATGATGAGCATATTTGGTTTTCTTCCTTCCCATTTTACAAATCTATATATTCTCCTACTAACTCTGATTTCATCTAATTCTTCTAAATTCATTTGTTGTATGTGTGATCTAGTTATCCCATCTAAATTTAGTTCTGCATCAGGATTGGTATTATTGTGTCCCGCTTGCTTGTCTATTTTCATTTTACATGTGCTCATATTATTTTTGTTTCATGCCTTTTGCATTCCCCCTATCTTCTCCACTAAATCGAACTACAATAACATATTGAGTAAAATGATATTTACATTGATGAATATTGATTTGAAGTCTTTTAGGATCATGATCTCACATTATAATGACCTCACCTGTCCTAGGATGTAAGTGGAATCTAGCTATGCTCTTTCCGAATCATCCTAGACAGCTTCCACTCTTGACTAAGAAAAGTATGTTTTATCAATTCAAATTGATTGTCACATGAAGTTTGTGGAGCGAATGGCAAATGTAAAACATAGTCACTGACACCAATGGCAACTGTAGTTAAGCATCTAGTTATCCTTCATTTATTTTAACATGAAAGTGCTTAGAAAAACATATTTGCATGGCTAGAAGAATGTGATTACTTGAAGAGTTTGAGTGCTTTGTGATGATTTTTGCTTAGTAACTACAGCTATAGTGGGCTGAAATATTTATCATCACTTGTTTATTTCCTTCTTTGGGACGAGTTTGATTGATTTATAAGATTTTCCTTATAAATTATAAACATCAGTATAATTTTTTTCATTAGATTATAAAGATTATGTTTCTATTGTGTGATTCAAAATATATTGAAAAATGTTTGATCCTCATCCACACGTCTTGGCGTCTTGTAGAATAATGAAAATATATGATGTGTCATACATTTGGCTGTTCGCCTGTTCCTGTTTTTCAGGTGATTTCTATTATGTCTTACTATTCTAGGCTCTTTATAAAAAAAATTGCAGGGTAAATTGACATGTCGTAGAAACCTAAAGATTGCTATTTATCATGTACAAGGTTTTTAATTTTCCAATTCGTTGGATAACTTCAAATGGATTTTCTTCAAAGTCACATATCAGTGAGATGATATCTAATATCTTTGATCAATTATTACTCATGTCGCATGGATATGTTTGCCAAAATATTTCTTGCAACTTGGTGTTTTGGTGCTAAATTTATTTGGAATATTGCCTTGACGGTTTCTTTTGTTACCTTAATTTGGGTCACACACCCGCCACCCCCCTTAAATATCTTAATTTTGATTATGCATGTAAAATTGTTTCCTTAGTGTCTACTTGCTTCTTGTTTATAATTTAGCTTTCTGTTAATTAAGCATGTGAAGCAATTGCACCTTTTCTTAATTGGCCATTGTTGGTTTACTACGGAGTATTTACTAAACAAGGCAACAGGAAACCATGTGACTGTCTGAGAAAGCTCGTCTTATAGTACAGTTCATGTCTTGATTGCATTTCTAGAATCTCTCTCCACATTGTTCTTCCGAGATTGACTGTTTCCTTCTTGATTTCTATGTACATAATTTTTCAGATTAGAATACCCAAGTGTGATTATCTGAGAAAGCTTTTGATTCTTGACTCCAATGTCGCTTACGATGAGACTTACATGACTGTATATATTGTTTTTATTGTAGCTGTGTTTTTATATATTCAGTTTGTTAACTATGAAACTAGTGATCGTAAAAGGGGGTTGGTGGAATATTCTGATAGTTTTGGAGTCGGGAATCGTATACTTCTCTTAATTCTTTCATTGTTGCCACTGGTTGTCAATCAATTGAAATCATATGATGGTTCTCAATGCCAGTACACTTTGACCTTCTTGGGTGTATGTTTGAGCTTGTTTAAATGTTGTGTGGGCAGACGTATGAAGAAAGCTAAAACAAATCCAGATTTATTGAACAATGAAGAAAAATCCGAGCAATTAGTCCAGAAGTAAGTGCTACACCTGCTATTCTGAAATGTATGTTACTGTTTGTCTAGACTTGAATAGTTTATGCTTTTGTTAATTCCAGGGGTGTAGGTGGTACAGCTTCAAAACGTAAACATAAGAATAGGGGTGAGAGTAATGTGGATAAAAAATCTGAGGATGGAGGCTCCAAGAAGACTGGTTTAGTTGATGAAGATGGTGGTAAAACTCCTGTGGATTTTCAGACACCTTTAGGCAGCACCAAAAAAAGAAAACAAGAAACATCCAATATCTCTGTCAAGTCCAAGAAGTCTAATTCTAATGGCAGTGTAGTAAAGGGGAAGGGAAAGCCAACAAAGAAGGGAAAGAAGGCATCTGGTGAAACTGGAAAGGGCACGAGTGGGACCAAGAGTGGCAGAAAGAGGCAAAGAGCAAGTTAAAGATCCTCTCTAGCGAACAAAGAAGTGTAGGCTCTAGTGTGCTGTCAACAACAGCTGATTGTAACATTGTTGGGAAATTGGTAGCGTAGTACTGCAGTGCTGGTGTTATTATTGTAGTTTGCTTCGTGTAGGATGTAAGTTTCATGTAGAATGTAAGTGTCATGACTCGTGTTCCAGATTGCAACATATAGGCTGGTGGTGGATGAGCTGTGCTTATGCCTTGTGGCGATGTTTTATTATGGGGTTGGATTTGATGGATGAAATACAGCTAATCTAAAACTTTTAATGAGCGGAGTTCTTTTTCTTGTTATTTTTTTTAGCTCGTCTCAAGTGCCTTGGTTGCTGAGAGAAAATTACTACTATTGGAGACTGAAAGATGGGCTGTCAAGAAACCGCGCCGGGGTTTAATTGGGTCAACATGGTCCAAACATTTGGGCCAAATGATTCTTTGAAGGTGGCCAGCAACGAAGTGAACCACTTAGTTTCTGGAAAAATGTGGGTTAGACCACTTTCAACAGTTTTCTCATTATTAAAAACTGTGATTTTGGAGAATTTATTCAAAAAACTTACCCTAATAGCTTTCCCATTATACTCCGTATTTTCCATCATGAAGTGAAAGAGAAAACACTTCTTCTTTCCAAATTTAGGGGGTTTTGCGTATTACTTTTTTTTTTCAAAAAGACAAGTTAATGTGATTCAGTGTTGGAATTAGAAGAACTTTCTCTCCTCTAATATACACGGGCAAGTTTGTGCAATACATACTACAATACTATTTTTTTTTTCTGTTTGTGTAAAACCGCACTATTGATTTTTGTTTTGTTTGTGCAATATTAATTTTTGTTCTGTTTGTGCAACACTTTCTCTCCTCTGATGTACAATGACACGTTTCTTCCCTCTTTTTTTTTTATAAGGAAAGAAACTAGGGTGACCACTAACAATCTAGTGGTCGCCCTAGAGCATCCTAACGGAAGGAGACACGTCTGAACGATCCAACGATGAAGTCCGTCACAGAATTGCACTCCCGAACGACGTGAGAGATACTGGCAAGCAAGCAATGGATATCCGAACGCAACAACTCAATCTCCCATGGGCAGCGCCAGTCACCGAGCACGGCCTTGACCAGCTGCAAATTATCGCCTTCAATCTGGATCCGGGGAATGCCACGTCTGGTGGCCTCGAGATGTCCCTGGCACAAGGCGATGGTCTCGGATATCAGAACGGACTGTCGACCAATCAGTCCTCCGTCAAAATGGACGGGGAGTCGCCAGAGTCCCTGAGGATGAACCCGAACGAAGTCACGCCATCTGCACTCACTGCACCATCAAAATTCAATTTAATATACTCTCTTTTGGGTTTTACCCACCTCGTAAGCTTTCTTCCTTCCCCACCTCGCGCACTTTGAGTACCGGGGGGGGGGGGGGGGCAGAGGTTTCTGCAAATTTCCAGTCTTTAACATGGTTTCGGATGAATTCAGTAATGTGATCTGCATTGTTCAAGTTTGTTCCGTTGTTGTTATCAAAGACTCTCTTGTTTCTAGAGAACCATAGGCTCCACCAAGTGGTAATGAGGAGTTCCATTTCCTCCTTTGTTGTCATTTTCTTAATTTCCTCCAGGACTTCATGTGGTTTTTTGTCGTCTGGGGATATCTGGTTGGTGATCCAACGTAATCTTGAGTCAATGGAATTAAGGGTTGCCCTGGTAAGGGGGCAGGAGAGTAAAACATGGTTTGTGTCCTCCACCTGGTTGTTACACACTTCACAGCCTTGTGGCACCGGAATATGGCTTGCCGTAAGCCTAGTTTTAGTTGGTAGGCCGTTTCGGGCTACTTTCCAAAGGAAGTTCTTCATTTTGGGAGGGATATTTAGTCGGTTAATCCATTCTAAGTTAATTTTGGGTTCATCTTTAGATTGGTGGAGCCACTGCATGGTGGAGTGGGTGGAATACCAACCATTTTTGCTTGGTTGCCAATACAGTATATCCGGAATTTTATTAATGGGATTAATAATTTTGGAAATTCTTTCGAGGTCGTCATGCGTAACGACCTCATCTAGTTTTTCAATGTTCCATGAATTGTCCTCATGGAAGTACGCCTCAACAGGTTTCTCCCAATCAATGAGGGTTCCAATCTCAGATTTCGGGTTAAGGGGACCATTATCGGTCCAGTTATCTTTCCAAAATCGGACGGTTTTGCCGTCCCCCACTTGCCAGATGAGCCCTTTAATGAATAGGTCTCTTAGGCTTACTAGTTTAGACCATTGCCATGATGTGTTTTGTTTTTTCTTATAGTTTAGGATACTTTCCGTTTTGAGGTACTTTCAGTCACTATTTTGACCCATAGATTGTTTGGTTGCGCTAGGATTTTCCATAGTAGTTTCATTTGGAGTGCTTGGTTCATTTCAGCCGCCTTGGCTATTCCCAGCCCCCCATGAGCGGGAGGGCGACAAATGGAATTCCAACTAATGAGTGGTTTGTAGTTGTTTTCCTTATTCCAAAAGAAGTTCTTGTTGATTTGGTCTAGTTCTTTCAATTTTGATTGTGGTAGCAGGAACGATTGCATAATATAGTTTGGTTGTGCTGAGAGGTTTGCTTTGATTAGGGTTTTTCGCCCTTCTTGGGATAAGGCGTTAGCTTTCTATTTTGACAATTGGGATCTGGTAGGCAGAACTAGAGGTTTGAAGGTGTTTTGTGTTATTCTCCCGTTAATTATCGGGCATCCTAGATATTTGTCCAGTGGAACTGTGTTTGCTATTTGTAGAATTTGTTTTATTTGATCCTTTGTGTTGTTATTAGTGTTTTTGGTAACTTGGAAAGCGGATTTGTGGAAATTGACCTTCTGTCCAGAGATTTGACAGTATTCGTCGATAGTATCCTTAATATTTTTGCATGCTTGGCCGTTTGCTTTTGCAAAAATGATAATATCATCTGCAAAGGCCAAGCAAGGGATTTTTATTCCATTTCTCGAGATTTGGATCCCGATTCCGCTTTTTGGGCTAGTACTCAAAAGGTGGAGTTGTCTTGCCAGTATTTCAGCGGCGAGGATGAATAAGTACGACGATAGGGGATCCCCCTTCCTGAAGCCCCGTTGGGTGTAGAATTGTTCTGTCGGTCCGTTATTGACAAGGATTGAGAAGGAGACTGTTTCAACACATTCTCGGATCCAACCCAAAAATCTATCATTAAGTCTGAACTTATGGAGGATCTCAGCTAGGAATTCCCAACTGATCCGATCATAAGCTTTTTCCATGTCAAGTTTGATTGCGATCCAATCCTCCCGCCCACGTTTGTTTTGGAAGGAGTGGAAGATTTCATGCGCGATGATTGTATTATCGTGGATACTCCGGTTCTAGATGAAAGCCCCTTGCATAGGGTGGATGAGTTTGTTTAAAACGTTCTTAAGGCGATTTGTTAGAATTTTCTAGATTACTTTATAGATGGTATTGAATAGGCTAATCGACCTGTAGTGGTTGGTTGAGTTGGGATTTTCACATTTGGGTAGTAGAGTGATAAATGTATGATTTATTTGTTTCAAAATTTTCCATATGCGAAAGAAGCTTTTAACAGCTTTGGCCATGTCCGGGCCAACGACATGCCAATATTTTTATAGAAGCTTGCCGACATTCCATCCGGGCCGGGGGATTTATCATCCCCGATATCAAACATATCGTTCTTTATTTCAGTATTCGATACCAGTTTTGTGAGTTCTGTGTTGTCTGCTTCGGTTATTTCTTTTTGGATGGTTTGGGTCATGTTTTTGAGTTTTTGCGGTTTATTTCCAATGCTCGAAATCGGTTTTGAAAGTCCCGTTTTATTTCTGTTTTGATGTTTTCTAGTCCGGTAATTTGTGTTCCCTCTGCTATACGAATTTCTTTGATATTGGTTCTATTCCTTCTACCGCTTGCAATCCGGTGGAAGTATTTCGTGTTTTTGTCATTTAGTTTTATGTAGGTATTTTTATCCCTTTGTTTCCAGTAAGTGTTGTGGAAATTAATGAGGCACGACCGTTTCTTGGCCAATCTTTCATGCTTTTGAATTAGTTTTGTGTTCAATGATATCTTTCGTGATTTGAAGTAGATCCTCATCTAGTTTTTTGTTTTGTTCGAAAATATTTCCATAAGTATGCTTGTTCTATGCTTTTGCTTTAGTTTTAAGGAGTTGTGTTTTTTTGGGTGAGATTAAACATATGTGATCCACCAGCGTTGTAACGCCAGTCTTGCTTGATGACGTTTTGGAAATCTTTTCTAGAAGTCCACATCATTTCAAATTTGAATGGTTTAGGTTGAGCTTTAAACGATGTCTCTGTTGGGAGGTCGCATGATATCGAACAGTGGTCAGATGTTGAAAACGCATGGTTTTTTGTTGCAATGGATGGGTACCATTGGATAATCTGGTTACTTACAAGGGTGCGGTCCAATTTTTCGAGCGTCGTGTTATCCAGATTTTTGGACTTTCTCTAGGTGAATTTATTACCAAACGTAGGGATATCACACATATCACATGCATTTTTAAAGTTAATGAGTCGATTGTACCGGTTGTGGTTTGGGCTCGCACCCCCTTGTTTTTCCTCTAGGTGTTGGATTTCGTTGAGGTCTCCCATTAAGATGCATGGAAGGGCACAATTTTGGATATATTTTGTCAAATTTGTCTAGAATGCTTCTTTTCCAATTGCCCGAGGCGGCGCATAGGCAAAGATGAAGATCATTTCGTTATTTGTTTCTAAGTTAGCATAGTGGATACTGATGAATCAGTTATCCTTATGGATGGTGTGTATGCTTTCATTCGAAAGTTGCGACCCCTTCCCGAGGACACAAATTCCGCCAGCAAGGCCGGTAGCCGGAATAAACTCCATGGAGTCAAACCCTGCTTTTTGCCAATATTTTTGTTCAGGTGGTTGTTGGGCTTTCATTTCCACAAGAGCTATTAGGTTGATATGATCAAGGCGGCATAGCGTATTAATTTAAGTCCAAAAGGACTTACGCCTAATGCCCCTACAATTCCATAGGCACATCTTCATAAGATAACCGATTTTGGGTGGGTGTTAGCCCGAGTTTGGTGGTGCTCCAATGTTAGAAATTGCTTTGTGTTTTCATAATGAGTCATAGTTGTGCCATTTTCGATGTTACGAGGCCGCACCCACGGTGTAAAGGACAATTTGGTTTTGTTTTTTATTATATGAAAGTGGTAGTAAGTGGTGACAAAAGACCGGATTACGTTGGTTTTTGACACCCCGATATTTAAGAATTTAGAGATTTTAATTGAAATTGTCCATGGAGTCTTTTTTCCCTCAATTATGTGGTTAAGAACCACTTTTCTCCAGTAATCATAGTTAGGTATGGATTTGTCATTGGGGGTGGTTATACCAGATGAATGGGGGTGAACTCCATTCATACAAGTGCCACCATAGCGATCTTTTTATGATCATGCAAGACCTCCAATTTGTTACATCAACTGGGTACACACGGGTCATTTTAACCCATTGCATTTTGGTTGGTTCTACAATAACAAGCACGTAGAAAGGAAGGTATGTCCTGCACACATTAGTATATATCAAAGCATGTGAAAAGAAGAGTTTCCATACATCAAGTATGTTCTCAGGAAACATTTTTTTTCCATATAAAAGGAATCATACCTCCATGGTTTGAATTTTAAAAAATGGTGGTGCTTAACACTCAAGAGGTGAGTTCAATTAAAACCATTCTTAGAGTGTGCACAGTTTATATTCATGATTTTGAGTTGCATATTCATAATTTTGTATGGTTGTATTCATATTTTTGAGTTGCATATTCATTCATATTTATTCTTTCCATACTACACTGTATTCATGATTATAAGTCGCATATTCATATTTTTATATAATTGTATTGTTGAAGTTTTTTTCATATACAATCTCTTTATCATGCTTATAGTGTTACATAATCATATTTTTAAGTTGTATATTCATAAAAAGCGAGTAACTCAACATAATGAATATGCAACTTAAAACCATGGATATAGTCATATAAAATCATGCATATATAACTCAAAATCATGAATACAAACTGTGCACAAGTGCACACTCTAAGAACTCTTCTCACTTGAACTTAAATCAAATGGGTGCTTAACCCATAACTGGCTATCTCCATTTTATTCTTAATTGTATACCCACACATAGAGTGGAACACAACCATGCAGAAGTTGTTAAACATGTATAAAAAGTAGAGAACAAACGAGTAGATCCAAGCAAGACAAAATATTTCCTAGATTTTTCCTGGATTAAAAAACCACACTTTCGACTGGAAAATGCCTTCGGAGCGTTCTTTAGACTCAAAATCCCAACAATACTTGAGATGTATGCGGGAAGAGGTAGGGGGGTTGGAAAGAGGGGCCTCTGGATCGAACTTGAGTTTTGATAGTTTGTCCTCCAAGGGTGAGTGGTTGTTTGGTTGATTTTCGTCACAGGATTTTCCATCACCTTCCATCGGGGATGGTTGACGAAAGGGTTTTTTCGCTACTTCCACATAAGTGGGTTGGCTAGCATAGGTGTTGAGGCCATAATTGTTTTCGGCTAAGGGACAAAGAAGGAACCAGAAGAATGTTAGGGGGAATTCTAAAGAGGATTGGCAAGACACTCTAAGAGAAGGAAATCTGAGGCCTGAGAGATGAGGCCAGGGTCGAGCGATTCTTATAAAGACCCTGACCACCAGCGCCGGAGAACACCAGCAGAGCACACGATTGGGCGATCGGCACGGTGAAAGGTACCAATTAACTTCCGCCGCTCGGAAGGAATCGAAGTGTCACATTTTGGAACGCCCCCTGGCTTTAACCCCCGAAGTAACCAGATCGCCGCCACCAAGAAGAGACCACCAGATCTGGATAAAACCTCCATGAGCACCACGTTATTTAATGTGATGTAAGAATTTCTTTGTTTTCTTTTGGTATTTGGCCCAGATTATCGTTGAGATTTGCTGTTGGACTTGTTTGTTTGAGTCGTTGATACCGGAACCAGCGCCACCCACCGGAGACGTTGCAGTAGTCGGTGACACCCGAGATTTGCTTATAGATTTTTCCCCTTGGAGCCATTGGATTACTAATCCTGGCAGAGGCGATTTGTATTTGGGTTGATTGGTTGTGGGGGGAGGCTTGGAACTTGGCCATGGAGGCGGCGAAAAGGTCACCACTAGGGTTATCACCAGGAGGAGGAAAGCGAATTTGAGGGCGCGTGTAGGCGGGTAGTAATGAGGCATTGCAAATTTGAGGGAAACTTTATTTTTGAATTTGAAGGACACTCTTTTGTTCTTTGAAGGCTCTTTCATTTTGATTTTTTATATCAGAAAACGGGTAGACCCCTACGATATTATTTAAGAAAAATAACTAGTCTTGCCCTGTAGGGCGTACATCATCAATACACTACTAAGAAAATGCATAATAGGGCTAGGAGGAGTATCATAAGTCATAAAATAAGTAGTAGAAGCAAAGGCTAAGTTAGCTAGCATATCGGCCATCGAGTTTGCCTGATGTCGAATATGAGAGACTTGAATCATGCCTGGGTAATTCCGCATTAGCGTTGTGCACTGTTGGACAAGGGAAAAATCCCTGGCATGTACCCGTGTCTTCCCATTTAAGAGATTGAAAGCAATAAGGGATTCAGTTTGCACACTCAAACAAGGGATTGTCAGGTTGGTTGCAAGCTGGATTCCATGCCTCAAAGCCCATAGTTCAGCTATAATAGCCAAGCAAATCCCTCACGAGAAGGTAAATGCACTAAGGAAGGCGCCATTGGAGCCACGAAACACACCACCGCCTGCCGCCTGGCCGGGGTTCCCCTTTGAAACTGCGTCCACATTCAAAGCAATCCAGTTAAGGGGGGGGGGGGTGGAGGAATCCACGCAACTACAGATCGTCTAGACCTAGCTGGCTGTTGTTCAGAGATGTGAAAAATCACCTTAGCCCTGTCTGTAGCAGAGGAGAAAGCAGCAGACACGGAGACAACTACCCTTGAAAGTATAGTACAATTGTCAATCCCATCAAAGCTCAACTCATTTCTAGATTTCCAAGTGTACCAAAGCATGGATGCAAAGATTGTACTCCAATTATCCCGACTTTTCACATTATAATGAATCCAAGTCTTCATATAATCACAAGTAAAGAAACTAACATGAACTGAATTTCCGCTCAATGCAAGCCAAGTATCTTTACTAGCTTGGCAATCACGGAGCAAATGGAACAAAGTTTCCTCATTTGAGCAACGAGGTCAACCTGATGTGCTAGACAAATGTCGTCTTACTCGAATGGCATTACACAAGACAGATTCATGTGCCACAAGATACATGAAGTGGCGAGCACGTTGCTGTACAGGGGTTCTCCATATCGCGTTCCAGACTGGGTGTTGCAAATTAGGAGTGCTTGTGCATTGCAATTCACGAGACGAACGAGTGGTGAAGATACCTGATGTGGAGGGGTGCAAAATAAACCTGTCCTAAGCATCAATTTCAGACATAAGTTGGACCGATTGCAATCTGAGTAAAATATCAGCAAGAAGCAAGTCATGAAGTAGAGGCCAATTCCATTGGTTGTTGTTCCAATAGTCAGAAATTGTGCAACTGAGCATAACATCGTCTAATGGTTATGCTGCGACACTCGGGAGCGGCCGTGCCTCACCCAAGAGCGTGTTACCCCCAAAAGAGCGGCTGAGCCATGGGTGGTCCCAAAAGAGCGTGTTACCCCCATTGCACACAAACATGCCAATGCCTCGCCCAAGAAGCTTAGAGCCATGTATAATACCTTTCCATAAATGTGATGCTCGAGGCCGAGATTGGAACATATCAATATCATCCCCACCACCACAATATTTGCTGCGTAGAACTTGGCTCTGTAAAGAGCCTCATTCAAAACTCTCCAACCCAATTTTGCAAGCAAGACTGCATTTGAGTCCCTCATTGTTCTTAGACCTAACCCCCCTCATGACGAGGTTGTGTGATCTTGTCCCAAGATAGAAGATGTATTTTCCGTTTTTAGATATAGAGCCCCACACAAAATTCCGAATAATCTGATCCATGTCATAACAAATAGACCGGGGAATAAATGTGGATTGTATCACATAGATCAGCAAGCTAGTGAGCACGGTATTAGCTAGTGTAACTCTGCCTGCGCCGTTAGAGTCCTTGCTTGCCAATCATTGAGTCTCATTCTCATTTTATCAAGCAAATAGGCGTAACGGTCCCGAGTCAACCTGCCACATGTTGTTGGAACCCCAAGATAGGCCCCAAAGTCATCTGAAATTGGAATTTGAAAGACCCGACTGATATCTTGTTGAGTAGAAGGCGAAACTTGGCGTGAAAAGAGTACACTACTCTTATCAAAATTAACTTTTTCTCTAGAGGCTCGACAGAAACTGTCAAGACATCCTTGAATCACCTGGGCTTGCTCACAAGAGGCCTCTGCGAATAAGACGAGATCATCCACAAAGAAGAGATGAGATAGAGTTGCTCCGCCTTCAAAGACCGGCTTCCATGCACCATTGGAGACAACATCATTAATGATATGCGATAGGTATTCCATGCATAGTACAAACAAGTAGGGGGACAACGAGTCTCCTTGACGAACACCCCTTGAAGGTTTGAAATTACCGCCTTTAGAGCCATTCCACAACATTTCCATTTCGCCCTCTGACTGACATTTCATAATAACCTCAACCAGATGTAACAGAAATTGGGCCTACACAAGGATGGATCATAAGAAACCCCATTTGATCCTATCATAGGCTTTAGCAAGGTCAATCTTAAGGATCATAATCTTAGCCGTATTGTGAGCCAAAGACATGGAGTGGAGTACCTCCTGAACAATTACCACATTGTCGATAATTTGTCTCACTGGAATGAAGCTAGCTTGTGCCGGAGATACCAATAGAGGATGCACGGGTTTGAGACGGTTAACTATCATCTATGTGGCCATTTTAAAAATGACATTCAAGAGAAATTGCTCGAAAGTGGGCTGGATTCTCCGGTGTCTCAATCTTTGGTAATAAGATCATAAGGGCATCACTAATATTGCGAGGCAATAAACCCTGGTTCACAATTCTGAGCACTGTTTCTGACACCTGCCCCCCACTAACGCCCATTTTTTGGTAAAACACCGCCGGGAAACCATCTGGACCTGGTGCCTTGAAGGGGCCCATCAACCGCAATGCTTCCCAAACATCAGATTTATCGAACGGCTTGGCCAAGAGGTTAGTGCTATGTGCTGACAGGCGTGGAAAATTAACCCTTGGAAGCAGCTGGATGTGGTGATCATTAAGATGGTCAGCCGAGTACTTGTTAGCAAAGAAATCAGGGACCATATTACGAATCTGGCCTTGGTCTGAGATCCATTCACCAGCCTGATTTCGGAGGGTTTGGACATGGTTCGCTCTACCACGTATGACTGTTGACAGATGATAGAAGCGAGTATTCCGGTCCCCCTCAATAAGAAATGAAGCCTTGGATTTTTGAAACCACATCAACTGTTCTTGCTCAAGTACTTCTTCAAGATCCCTTCTCAAATCACGTTCAAGATCAATCAAGAATTTTGAAGGGCGGCTTGCCAAGCTGCGTTTAATTCCATCCAAACGCGCCCATAATTTCCTCTTTTTATGGAAGATATTCCTGAAAACCATTCTATTCCAGTGTAAGAGATCCGACGTCAGTCGTTCAAGAGAAGCCACCACACTCTCATTTTTATCCCAACCAGATTACATATTGAATTCATCATGCAATAGCCATGCAACCTGAAGCGGAAGGGTCAAGGGCCTGTGGAGAGGTGTTGCATTGGGTTAAGGGGAATAAGAAGCGGTAAATGGTCAGAATGTGGCGCCGAAATATGGTGAACCGTTGCCTCCGGGAATCTTAACCTCCAATCCTCATTACAAAGACCCCAATCCAATCGGGCTTCCTTGTAAGTAGAAAGAGCTCTCCCAGTAGACGAAGTAAAAGGGGGTCCAACAAAACCCAAATCAATCAATTGTAGTTTGTCAACCTCCTCCTTAAAAACACGGGTTGTATTATTCGAAGCTTTAGAGGACTCGACTCTCTCCTGCTCAGTCAAGTCAGCATTGAAGTCACCAAAAAGTGCCCAGGGGAGAGTATTATGATGTGCAAACGACGCTAATGAAGTCCAATGTTCAATGCGATTTCCCAGGTTAGGCGAAGCATATATTACGGACAGAATCCAAGGCTCCTCACCCCGACGGAAAACCTCCACCGTTATGTGCTGATTGAGCAAAGAGATAGGCACTAAGGTAACTTCAGAAGTTCGCCAAAGAATCCAAATTCCACCGGCAAAAGCCGTTGCATCAAATCTAATCACCCCATCAAAACCTAAACGTTGGCAAACTTGATCATCTCGGACCCCACTAATTCGTGGTTCAATAATGGCAACCACAATCGGCTCATGCAAATGTATCAGTTCCCGTATTGACTGATAGCTTGCATTTAGGTAGTGTTTAGGATGCATATATATGTTTATATTGCATGGTTTTAGCTTAGTTTAGTCTAGTTCTTAGGTTTTTAGGTTTTCTAGGAAATTCAGGTTTTGCGCTTGTTTTGTTCAGTTTTGCAGAACTTTAGGTAAACAAGCATGGATGGGACGGATCTTAGAAGACTATGGTGGAGTTTCATGAATCTTAGAGTGGTACAAGTGAAGATTAGAAGAGCCAAGGCCCAAGAGTTTGTGGGAAAAGAACGCTTAAATTCGTGTCATGCATTGGAGTTCTTGTTTTCACACCTCTATCTTGCAATGCTTGGATTGGGAGCTATAGTTATCTGATGGATCTGAATTTGTTATCATTGGAAAGCTAATTTAAAGAGATACAATTCATATTTTTACTCTGAGTCCAAATTCCAACTCGAAGGGGGTCAAAACATCCTATGAAGTGTCACTTGAATGCTGAACCGAGCGTGCCACGGGCTACAACACTAAGTGCCGCGACCGCGCTACCCAGGAAGAGACCGCGCCATCGGTGTTTACGCGGAGATGTTGGGCCGCGTGTTTGGACTTCAAGTTGTGCTTGGTTCTATGAATTTCCGAGTATTCCTTGTATAGGGTGTTGAATATTTGTTTCCTTGGATATCTCTAGTAGTTTTTAAAGATACTTAAAACCCTTTATAGTTTTATCGTTTTCATAACTTGGATCATAATTTGGAGGCTAGGGTTTCTTCTCTCAAGAGGCAACCTTTGAACCTTTTTGTAAGTTTTTCTTAATTCAAGTATGCTTGCTAAACTCCATTGTGTTTGGCTAGTTAATTGAAATCATGATTTGCATGAGTTGTGAGGTTTGATTGATTCTCAACAAACTTGAATAGATTTTATTCCCTATGCTTAATTGAATCTAAACTAGGGTTTTGTTAGATTTTCTACCTAATTGAATTTCTAGTTATAATAGAATCTTATTAATTATCGGTCAGAGTTAATTTGATCAAGAGTAGAACTTTAATCAACTTAGTACTGGTTGGACTAGTTGGTTAAAAAAGGGAATAATTCCACAAGTCACTTAGATGTCTGGTTGCTCTAAGTGCTTGTTTCTATTGATAACTTGAATCGTTATGCTGTTGTCTAAATGAATCTAGAAGGTCTTTTAGGTTGTTTGATGATTAGGGGGTTGCTAGACTGGTAGTTCTATCAACTAAATCTGAAGTTCGGGTCATAATCCTTAGTAGGGTCATAATCGACAATAGATTATTCAAGAAGAGAATAAAGAGAATCAATGATCAATAAAGCATTGTCATGATGGATTTAACTAGTTGAACACACTTGTCTCTTATTGATAAAATCACTTTTGCATTTATATTTTCTTTTACTTTGCATATTATAATAGATAATCATTCATAAAAACCCCCTCTTTCGGTCACTTGGCATCTAAGTCTTTGTGAGATCGACCCTTACTTACCGCTCTACTGAGTTTGGTAAAGTCAAGGTTTCTTTGATAGGTATAACGACCATTGAAAATACCTCATCATTGACATTAGAAAGTTGGTGGCCCCTACACCGCGGACATTCCAGACTAAGAAACTCATTCTATTCATGGCAACCATGACATTGTTGATGGTATATATCAGATTATTCATAATAGGCGACATAAAGTTTATTGATTCAGGTCTTAAATCAGAAAAACGTTGGATTGCATTATTGACATAACTCGGCATTGAGACCCGACACAGAATTGACTGGTTCTCCGCTTGCATTGGAAGCATTTTGATTCTCATTATGTTTGCCATCCAAGGAAGTCGCATGAGCAACGGGCACATCCGGCGGTTCGGCACCACTGTGCTTCGGTTGCTCAAGACTTGGATGATTTCCAGTGGATCCATCGGCCTCCTTAGGACAGAGTCCGATAGCTCCGTTTTGAGGGTTTTGGTTAGGAAGGTTGGGAGAGGGTGCGACTATAGTTTGAATTTGGGTTAGGGCATGGGGGTTGTCTTTTGTTTGAGTTTGTGGAAGACTCTCCGAAATTAGGGTAGCTTTTCTGATCTTTTCCTTCGTTCTTTTTTTGGAACTTCTTGTTATCATAGAAGGGTTTTTCTGATTTGGTAAATTTGCCACATCAACGGACTTTCCCATGATACGCGCACCATATTGTTTTGGATTCAAATTTGCCGATTTTACCGCCGCCTCAGAAAAGACCGTTTTGACCTTTGTTTCTTTGCTTTTTTTCGATTGCGTTTGGTCTCCATTTACATTTTTCGATTGTGCTTGAACTCCATTGACGTTTTCTGATGTGTTTACAACTAGCGTGTCCTTCTGAGCAGATGTGCCCTTCCTAGTCTTCATTTGCATTAGGGCAGCATATCTCGTCCCTATGGATTGTTGAGAGGACTCCAATTGTTGTGAAGGATGCCCCAAATTATTAGTCGCGATCCCTTGTTTAGGACGACGACGTGGCTTGACCAGCTTCATCCAAGGTCCAAAAGTGGCCTCAGGTTCTTTTGGTTGTAATGTAGCATTAACCGTCGGAGCTTCTTCGTCGTTTGGTCCTTTAGTCGAACATTTGTCATTTGTGTGACCAACCTTGCCACATTTGTAACATAGCATCCTGATGCCCTCGTATTGGACGTGCCATGTTCTTCCCCGAAGACTAAACAGTGGCAGAAGGGTTTTCTTGAGGTCTATTTCAACAACCAGCTGGACAAACTTACCCCTATCAGCTTCAATGGTCGTCTTGTCCACTCTTATCACTTTACCAATCTGCTCAACCACCTTCCTTAAGAAGTCTGCTTGGATATATTCGAGACTCACACATGGGATGTGGATCTAGGCCATAAGTACTTTAGCTTAGTCATTATAAGGGTCAAAGTTGGGAACCCAACGACAGATGTTTAAGTAATTGTCACCAATCATCCATGGCCCTTGTGTCAAGACGTGGTTGTAGTCGTCCTCGTTTGCGAACTTTGCGACGTAATAGTCATTTCCAATGTCAACCAGTGTCAGGACTCCTTTTAATCCTCATTTTTGCTCTAGACGTTTAATCAACGTGTACCCCAATCCTTTGTCGAACATATGGATAATCAGAACTCTTGCCCAAGGAAGTCGTAGTTTCCTCTTCTCCTCAACAGTGAGAGTTATGAACGGATAGAGCGGGTCCATTTCCCCCAGGATCTCATCGTCATCAGTATCATAAAGGTCCGGGCGTTCGTCCCAAATCATTGGTGGTAGTGCAACCCAATTGCGGATATGAAAAAGAACGTGTCATGTCGTTGCCCTGAGCATTAGTTGCAGTAGTTGCTGGAGTATTAGTTGCTGGAACAGTAGATGATGTAACATTAGTTGTTGGAGCAGTAGTTGCAGTGGTTGCTACAACAGTTGCTGGAGGGTCCGATGATTGCCCCTCTGTGGTAGGATTGGAATCAATTTCCATAGCATTGTTGTTAGGTGGTGGGTTGGGTGGGTCACCCACCGGCAGTGCCGCCATGGCCGACAAAGGAATACAAATTAGGATAACCAGGGACGAGAAAATATTATAGCGCGTGTGGCGCGTTCTCTACTATGAATACGGTCCTAGTTTGAGTATGGGTTGTAGGTCCTTTCATTTTGATTTTTGTTCTATGCAATACTACAATATATATACTTGGGCGCATCCTCATGCTCATTGGCTTTCATACACTGCCTTTGAGATGGATTTAGTCCCTATATCAATATGGTGCATTTTAACTAAATTCAGTTATTATTGTCACATAGTTGAATTTTAGTTTTTCTTGGGTCTATCCGGGCGTACCCCCTTTCCCTTGGGCAGGGGTACCCCTATCTTGACCCCCCAGATTCCGCTGTAGCGGAGCCTCACTGGGTCAATGATGATGATGATGATGATGAGTCTTAAGTTCTTAGAATATTTTATTTTCTTATTAGTTAAATATTAAGGTTAAGATTCTATAATATTATATTTTCTTTTAAGTCAAATAACAAATAATTTATAATTTAGTCTTCTCCATATTACTATACTTCTAGAGTTATTAAGCTAAGATTTTAGAATATTTTATTTCCATAAGTAAAATAATATTTAATTATTATTAAATAAGTATTGTAGAATATTTTATATGGTAAAAAAATAAAAGTATTAAATGCAATATTTTTTAAAATTGGAAATCTGTTGAAGTCGGGTTGAATTCTTTTAGCAATTAATTTTCTATATTAGAGAAAGTTTTAGGAAAACTGTTAGAGATAGTCTTGGAGCTCAAACCTGCTAATACAAACAAGAATATTAACAATCATCATCTACATCTCCCACAAAAAATGAACACACCTATTCATGCACTTCTTCTTCCCCTTTGAATGGCTGCAACCCTAGAGGATCAAGCGCCTCCACTTCCACACTCTGCCATCAACAATGGTCGTCCAGGCTCCAAATTTGCCTACAACACAATTGTCTCCTGCATCCTATTGAAGGAGTCCGAAAACTCCTCGATCTCTTACAACCTCCCCCAAACCCACACCCAAAAAGGACTCTATTTGGAAAAGTCTTCATTGCATCTGCAATGCCTGGGCCCTTCTCCTAGGCTTGGCTCTCAAGGGTCATGAGCGTGTAAACAACCATGCCTACTGCCGTTCATGGAGGTGTTTCCTCTCGATGTCTTTGTCCGATTGGTCTCTTGTGTTGGTGGAAGCGGTGAAGGCGCTTGGAATTTCCTGTTCTCCTTTACCAACACGCTTCACAAGGTTGTCATAAGGCAAGACTTGGTCTTTTTTTCCAACGATTCCAATGGCACCATCCCCGATCATTGTGGCCGGAGGTGTTGATCGGAGCTCTCAAATTTTGCGGGGGGAATATGCTTATCTATAAATTAATTCGTCTCAGATTGAAAACAATTCAAGCCTCACTCGAGGCCCGTCATTCTCCTTTTGTATCCTTTTTTGGCCCTTCGGAGAAATTTGACGCTTTGTGGTGGCCTTTGGGTAGAGTTGGTGCGACGACGACATCCTCCCTTTACAATCCGTGGGATGTCCAGTATGTGGCAGTCCCTTGTCTCCCCGTATCAAACCAACAATGTTCTAATTCCCTATCAACCTTTCCCAAAGATGTCCAGGAGTGACTGGTGGTCAACAATCTTGCCTTGGCTTAATCATCTCTATAGGTTTCACCCCTAATTATACCCAATCTTGTGTTTTAAACACTAATGGTATCCACTACAACCCTCTAATCAATAACAATCACCATCTAAATGTGATACTCTCTTCCTTACAGCCTGTTTGGTAATTGGGAAATAGTGGGAAAGGAAAGGGTGGCGAAATGTGGGAAATTGAGAGAAAGGAAAGAGTGAGAAAATAAGAGGTGAGAATGAAGGAGATTTTCTTATTTTGTTTGTTTGGCTAGACTTATAATTTAATGAGAAATTATGAGTATAATTTTATTTTTCTTTTTTCTTATTTTGAAGCTTCTATCTATACTTTCCCATCAAATTCCACCAATTTGGTGAGATTTAATTTTCCATCATTTTCCTTTAAATTTTCTTATGAAATCCCATCATTTCTCATCTTAAAATACAACCAAACAATAGAAAAATGATCCCCACAATTTTCCTCACTAAAATTCCCATCAAATCCCACCATCCAAACATACCCTTAAAGTTTTCCATTAGACTAAGTTGACTAAGTTCATGCGGTTGCTTTGTCTGGCATTACTTTGTTGGTGTTGCTTGCACATACAATATTTGGACCCACATCTCCTATGTTTGCTTTATAATTTCTCTAGATAACAATTTTGCACCAAAAAAGCATACTTGGCAGAAACCATGCTGAATTTATTAACAAATTCTGATGAGGAAAACAATCAAACTAGCATCCATCATCTTACAATGGGTATGGAAGAGATTTTCCCATTGGTTCGCAATACCATGCATTTACATAGTAGTTTTAGGTTAATATTAGTCTCTTTAAGTGGTTTATTTTGCATGCTTACCCTAGTTTCCTAGCATTTTAGTATTCTTGTAAAATCGGGATCTACACGCATATATATTGGATTTCATGTGTTTTTGGAGAACCGAGGAGGTTGTAAATCGAGCCAAGATGATGGTAGAGTTGCCAAAGAAGAGTTGAAGTGAGAACTTGAAGAAGGAAGAAACTAAGGTTGAAGATTGGAGGCTAATAGAAGCAAAAGGAAGAACTTGGGCCAGGACGGGTAAACCGCACCCAAGTTTTGGTCGTCCTTGACCATGTTTTGGGATGCAAGGAAGAACGTGTGCTAGGAAGTGTAATATCCGCAATATTCCAAGTTTAATAAAACAAGTATTTTATTTAAATAATCCTTTTTCTCTTAAATAGAGAGTTTTAATATTTTTAATAAAATTATAAGCATATTATAAAGGATTATTAAGGTGACAAATAAAATGTCAAACAAATATGAATTATAATAATTTTGGAGTTTATAATTAATGTATTAATACAAAGCTAACAAAAATAAAAGAGAGGCAAATAAAAAGGTGTCAAGAGCCGGGACTCGAACCCGAGACCTCTTACACGCTTCCCATAATCACACACACTCATATCCACTAGGCTATTGTAACTTATCTACCCATATTAGAAATCTTTTAATCTTAAACACTCCTTCCCTTCTCTTTCAAATTGAAAGGCATCAGACTTGACAGCCTAATGTACGTATAACCAGTGCATGCCATTTTCTTCTTCCAATCTCCATTGTTGCTTCAAAGACTCACCAAAAACCATCATCATCATATGTCATCTTCAACAAACACAAATCTCACCAATCCCTTTCTTCCTCCTTCTACATTGGTCCAATTTAACCATGGTGGATCAAGGAGAGCCTCTACTTTGGCTATTTAAAGGCTGAAAAACTCATTCTAAACTCACACAAAACTTCTCCTCTCTCTTTCTAGCATTTTGCTTTCTTCAACCTCCAAAAATTTCAGCCAAAGAGCCTTTTTCCCTTGCTGATTTTTACCATAAAACACCATTAAATCCCTCCAAGTCACCACTGGGCCACCACCGCACCACCTCCGAGCCACCGTCGGACCACCTTAGCGCCGCCGAGCCCTCGCCGAGCCAGCCCTGGTGCACCGCCCCACCCCCTTGGCTTCTCCCTTGTTGCCCTGTGTTACAAAAGCGTACATTCTGTAGAAAGAAAAGGTCCATTTATTTTTAATTTATTTGTATATTAATTAAATAAAATCATTGCCTTTCATGAATTTAATACCTTTAAATTTATAATATCAGATTTTAGCCTAACAACATATTAATTTAAATAATGAGGAGAATCTAGGTTGTTAGACAAAATAAACTCTTGTTACTATTTTTTTTCCCTTGTGCATAAATATAAATAATACTATGCATGTTAGTTTTATAAAAAAATCTCACTAGATATGGAAATACTTATAAATAAAATAATAGGGTTTAATATCATTAATTTATATACATGGAAATGATAATATAAATAGTATGAGTACATTATTTGAAACTTACCATATAAATAAAGATCTAGATCAAGTGTTGGAAAATTAATATCTTAAGAATTTTCATAATATAAAAAGGGTTGCATGTCAATTTAAAAAGCTTTTTATAAATTTTGATAAGTTATGTTAGTCATAATATATATATATATATATTATGGTTAAAGTAGGAATGAAAAGATATATGAAAAAAGACTAAAGATATAATATGATAAGCACTTTATCGACTTTCCACCATGAGAATATTATTTTTATAATCAATTTGGAAGATAATTATTATGTGATATATATTACAAATGGACTTCACTTATTTAATCACTTTGCATGTCTTTAATAAAGACTTACCTAATATTATAAGAATATTGTAATTTGACTACAAGTTAAATAAAAAGGATATGATTATTTTAATGGAATATTAACCATAGATTAATTAATATTTTAACAATTCAAAGAGAAGTGTGGTTGACTTTCAAAATCTTATAATACTTAATATAACATAAATATTTTTATAATGAATTCTTGGGATATTACAATAAAAAATAATAATAATAAAGAATATTATTATTTTAAACACCTCCATCTAAATTATTGTTTTAATAATTTACCTTATCAATTCTCTTATAAAAAGGAATATAAGAGAAAACAAAACCTTATCAGAATTAAAGAATTTTTATTAAAAATTCTCTCGTATCTCTCCTGTCATTAGGTCGAGATCCCGTTTCCGTTTAAGCCATCAATTTCCGTTCGTTCGATCGTAAACGCTCGCAAAACTAAGGCAAGTGGAATTTCTCCCTGTAGCCTCGACATTCCGTTTCCGTGAAATTTCTCGATGTTGGGCACAACTTGTTTGCTAATAATAAATGAATATGGGATTATCGATTGTTAGAAATAATGACCCGCTTGTTATCGTTATTACGATTATTAATGTTCGATAGGATTATTATGCTAGTCTTGTTTGTGCGACCTTGCTTGTTTATGATCTCTTTTTGAGATCGGTATGGATTAAATAGTAAGGGGTGCGGGATTAACTCGACGCCTCTATATAACCTACTAAGTCACAAGGCATCATGCCTAATTTCCGCGACTTTAAGGATCATGATCTATGTCTGCTCCTGCTCGGAGGAGGGACGAGTGCACCCTAGCTAAGTGTCGGAACTTCGTTCCATTAAGTGGACCCGGGCCCTTTCATGGCCCCCACACTCTTAACAATCATTAACTAATGTGAAAGTTTTTATCACAAAAGAAAGTAAGTGCTAATGCACCTTAAAAGAAATCAAAACCGGACCGGTCTCAAATGATTGATCCGGCTCTCGGTCCGCAAGGGCGCGAGAGGTTTTCTAGAAACTTGTGTATAATTAACGTTCCCAACATTTATTCTATTCTAAGACGTCCTACAATCTCGTAGTTCGTTCTTTCGGTTTATAGTTATCTCACCTTGAGATTTACTCATTGTTGTGGTGGTTTCCCACACATTCACAAGAATACGAGATCTATCGTAGTATTAGATCAGGATCGAATCATGGGGATTATTTTTGTTTTAGTAAATTCTAGAAACAAGTTCCTAAGCTAAATATAATGATTATGGAGTAATCCTAACTAAAGAAAGCAATTAAAACAAGTAAATAGCGATGTAAAAATGTATGAGAATGCAAAGTTCCAAGGCAAGGAATCCCCACAACTTTGATCCACGGAGTTTGAATCTCACTTCTACCTAAACTGAGTTGGATATTTTGTTATGAAGGTTATTTTCTAATGTCATAAATTAACTTTTCTCAAAGTTTAACTTAATGTACTTCTATCAAGTTAAGAACCCACTCTCGTGACCAAACAAAACCGATAGAAACCCTTTAAGCACTTTGAAATCTAGATGGTAAACCAAACTTGCCCCACTCTCGTGATGCATCAAACTTGACTCAAACATCTAGAAGTTCTATGACAATTAACCACATGAGAAACTAATCTCAAGTTCAATTCTTGTTTTTCCAAATAGATAGAACCACCTCTCGATGTGTTCTCTCTATTTTGTTTACTCACTTAGACTACCACCTTTCGATGCGCAACCTAAACAAGACTCTAAAAAGTTTAAACCTATTAGATTTAGCCCCTAGAATCAAATCATATTAGTTTCCACATCAATTCAAGCAAAAGATATTGAATCTAATCCGCTTCACATCGTTGGGATCAACCAAACCCTAGAACTATAGAGTTTAGCCTAGGATATTGAAATTCATGATCAAAGCAATTAAATCAAACATGGAATAGAAATAAGAGCAATAATTTAAAGAGAAACTTACTAGAGATTCAATTGAAAGAAACAAAGTAAATCCAAGAGTGCAAAAATCCCAACTTGAAAGAGCGTAAAACTAAAACCATAGAAATTCTCTTCTCTCTACTTGAAACTAGAATAATAATAATGCATAATAATCTCTCTAACTTGTCTTCCAAGAAGTTAAAATAAGAAATAAACTAAAGATATCCAACCCTACAAACAAACTCGGGCCCAAAACAAAGCCCAAAAACCCGTCACGGAACAAAACAAGGGAGTCACGGTAGTGACTATTTTCTGTCACGACCATGAAAGCACTTTGTAGCCCTTCACGGGTGGCTTCATGACCGTGAAAGCACCCGTGACTCCTACACTTAGCCTCTAGAACCTCCTTCGACCATGAAACTCCATTCATGACCGTGAAACATGCCCGTGACTCCTACACTTAGCTAGTTTCTTGTCCTTATAGCTTCTCATAGGTCTTCTAAACTTCTTTCCTTTGCTCCACAAGATCTACCATCATTCTCTTGATCTCAAATTCTTCTTTAAAGTCCAAAAATACCATCAAAACACCTATAAAAACAAAACACACTTGTGTAGACTTCATATCTCAAATAATATGAAAATCCCACAAAACCACTAGAAACTAACCCTAAAAAGAAAGAAAACTATATCTAAAATGCACATGCAAACCATGCAAATTAAGATGACATCACTCATTTCCGTCCTTAAAGCTCCACATAAAATTTCTACACCACAAATACATTCCGTTAAATCTCTCTCGACAAGTTATAAATTACCATATTACCCTTGAGAACTTCGTTCTCATTTGCTTAGTCTCCTTAGACTAATTCCGCTTTTCTGCATGTTTTCCTGGAATTTCTCGCCCTTCGCGACCAATGCCAGACTCTAGGGACCCATCCATGGCGTAAAACGAAGCTGCATCTGAAAGGAAGGTCGGACTCTCGAGGATGTACCTCTCGTCTATTTTGGTTCATCTTAATGTATTTGTACAAACAAGATTTCGATTTCCGCTGTTGAACCCTTTAACGTTTATGTTGGTTATACATGTAAGAACAAAGTCTCACACGTGAGCAACCTTTTATAAATTTAATGTTTATCTCCATTTCCGCATTTTTCTAAGTTTAAATACTATTATAAAGCCTAGGGTGACTTTGGACGGTAAAGTCCGAGGTCACTGGCGGTAATACCCAATGTTGCAAAATAGGGGTGTTACCGGAAGGGCAAACTGTGGCCGCGGTTTGGGGGTCCTAGAGTGCGTTTTGCCGCGCGTCGGGATTTGGCCGAGTTTTGCTTTATTTTGTTGCTAAAAATATTTTTACCCTTGTTTGAGGAGGATTATTAGGTATTATTCTCTTGAGCCTCTCTTTGAAGAACCCTAGAGTGGAGAATTGTGGATTTACGCAAGACTTGTTGGAATTGGATTTGGATCTTTTGAAAAGACAAGCTGTATGTTTATCTTTGATTTAGATTTCGTCTCTTTTCTCCATATTATGTCTAGCTAATTTCTCTATTCCAAGGAAGGGTGAACCCAATGATTTAGTAGGTAGATTTAATGGTGACATTTGGTTGAATTGAGATTGGAATTGTTGTTTGATTCAACCTAGGATTCTTAATGACCTAAGTTACTTGAACAATCTTGTTATGATTTGACTATGAGAGGAGATAAGAGTAACAAGAAGGTGATTGAATTGAATCCACAATTTGTTGATTCATGCTAGATCCCTAGGTTTGAACTTGTTAGATTATTTGTGCGAAAGTGACTTAATTCACATGTGGAACTTAACCTATCATAGAAATCTTTGATTGAATATTCTTAACAGAGCGGGAGAACGGATGTTATTTCTATTGATTCAATGATATCTAAAGAGCTTAAAGGACCTAAATAAGACTTGCTTTGTGCGAGAGCGACTGCTAGTCGAGTCTAGGTACATGCATTAATCGTATGAAAAGAGCTAATGTTGACATTGAGATAGTTAGTCCTTCAAACATCATTCGAGTTGAAATCCAAATAAATATCACCGGTAATCCACCGAAAAGTCATTGTGGGAATCCTAACCTTTGAATTCTTTTCTCCATTAAGAGTTACTTCTTATTTTCGATATTAGTTATTCCTGAATACAACCACAACTGTACTTTTCTTACCTTTGGCTTAGTCTACTGAATTGAGCTATAATCAATACTACAAAGTTCCCTTAGTTCGACACCTTGATACTACAACCGAACCGTATACTTGCGGTGTAGGATTTGGCTTATCAGTTCAACAATGGGGTGTCCTTAATGGTGAAGGCGCGCTTGCACACTAGAGTAAGCATGGTACCATCATTCATAGTTGATGCTTGACAAGCTAGAGGCTCGTCATCTTGAGCGTCTTCTAGTGGCTCAAGTGGTTCTTCTTCTTCATCAAGGGACTCATATCCCGTTGAGTTGGTGGAGAAAATAACCCTCTTAGTATTAGGGCAATCCTTCTTGCAATGGTCCCTCCCACCGCACTTAAAGCATTCGAGGTTACGGGCGCGCTCGGTGCCTTTGGCACGGTGGTGCGCGTCGTGTTTGACGATGTCGATGCTTGAGATGAGCATACCATGGCTTGTGTAACTGAGGTAGAAGATCCCACATTAGTAGAAACATATGGACGAGAGTTAGAAGTTTCATACCTAGATTGGCCGGATTGGTAAGAACGAGTGTCACACCGCAATTGGTTGTAGACTTGCATGCCCGTGTGTGTAAGAGCATTGAGATCTTTGATTTCTAGAATATCAATCTTATCCTTGATACTCGTGTTAATACCCGAGAGAAATTTCATCCTCAAAGTTGAGGGATACACGCTAATAGAAGCCTTATAGAACACGTCTTCCAATTTGGAGAAATATTCCAAATGTGTAATAGGTCCTTGTTTTAGCATAACAATGTCTAATCTCATTTGATTCTGATAATCACTAGGAACATACTTTTGGGTCATAACATAAACAATTTGATCCCAAGTCTCCACGGAATCGAGGTATCGTTTCTCATGACCATCCACAAAGCAGTGGCACCACACCCGCGTCGCACCTTTAAAGTGTAGCATGGCCGTGGCTACCCATTCGGATTTATCTAGCTTGCAATACCTCAAAGTGCACTCCGTGGCCTGAATCCATTCAAGCAAAGTCGTGGGATCATATTCACCCAAGAAAGGCTTAATTTTGACCTTGACATCACGACATTGTGGCCGAGGTGCCTCTCGAGCCCCCTGATCATCGTCACGGTGCCGACGGCCATGGTCCCAAGGTAATGGGGACCTAGACAAGTCATCATCAGACCGGATTCATTATATCCCTCATCATCATATTCATCAAAAGCATCAGGGTCATAACGTCGGGTATCCGATCGGTACCGTTCGTCCCAATAGTATCTATGCCTACTAGAGTGTCTTTGATGGCCTTGAGATGGTCTATGACCTGAGATGGGGTCATCAAAAATTTGGTCTCTATGGCCTGAGGCGCGACGCTCCCGAGAATCATGTTCTCGGCGCGGGCGTGCCAGTGGGGGAGTGGGCATCGCATGGCGGCGACGTCCACTATCCTGGGGCCCATAACGATCACCAAAAGTTTTATGGGCAGAATACTTTCCTCGAGGGGTGTAGTCATCCTCATACCCAGATTCATAGGCCGGGTTGTCCCGAATGGTGTAGTCTTGGCCTTAGTCGTTGCCATGTCGGGACTCGATGACCGAGTGAATGCATTTCATCCTTGGTTAGTCCTCAGAGTACATGGGGCCCTTATCTTTGTTTTGATCCTTGGTAGTTCTAACAGTGGTAGGAGGACGATGCCGGATCGGCGGGAGTTGCTCGATTTGTTGCGCCTAAGGGTTAGCTCCGTGCACTTCGATTCGGGTGTCCTGCCGGTGGCCCATTGTTGTGCTTGGAGTTGCGCAACCAAAGCTTCTACTTCATGAATTCGTGCTTGATCCAGGTAAGCTCCACAATCCAAGCATTAGGATCGTGTTGTTCTTTATTTTGATTCTCCACTTGTTGATTTTCTCCTTGTGATTGTTCCAAGTTTTCGGGAATCATTGGCATAGAGAGTGTGCCTATCACAATATGATAAGACACGGAAGCAAAAACGAACAATGGAAGAGAAATAAAAGCAAATCAATGCACTTATCAAGTAACTTGTTCACCAAGGTATGGCTAGGTTTATGCCGTGAGGGTGACTAAAGGCTAGTCAAGTGATGACGATTTAGAAAGTGATGATGATTTAGAAAGGATCACTAAGCACAATCAAGCAATAGAAACACGAGATTCACAACTACTTCTTACGCAAGCAAGCAAGTTGAAGATAAATAACATAAATTTTCGAGTTCCTTAGCAAGGGTTACCTTATTTTGGCTATTCCTTGCAAAAAAGATAGAATTTTTCTAGCAAATTGTGAGGCATGCCTTATTTTGGCTTTTCCACACAAAATATAAGATTCTTCTTAAGCAATTATGTGAAATGTATCCCTTTTTGGGCTTTATCCTTCCAAAGCAAGCAACTTTAAGCGAGAGAGAGAGAGAGAGAGAGAGAGAGAGAGAGAGAGAGAGAGAGAGAGAGAGAGATCTTTTAAGATAGATCTTAGGCATGACTTTAGCAAACAAGCAAAGAGAGAAAAACTTAGCATGCATGTTGACTCGGCTAAAGTCGTTGTTGCCAAGATAAAAAAATAAATTACCCTAAATTACAAACCAAGTATAGCATGCAAGTAAGGGATCGAACCCAAGAGAATCGGTATTCTGAACAATCAGCAAAGAACAAAACAGGGGTTTGAGAGTTTAAGCAAGCAAACAGTATTAAGTTTCAAAACAATTAAAGGAAAGCAGAGTTCATTCAATCAATTCCACCTTTTTAATCATTCGATCATTGATTCATCCACTCTTCTATAATTCCTAGGTTAATTCCAATCCTTATAAAAGATTTCCGCTTATCCACGGTCCAAGCAAAACTATGATATGAACAAGAACGCTTAATTTAAATCATGCAAAGTATTAAGGATAATATGATATCAAATCATGCAATCAAGCTACGAGTCTCATGCATAAAATAACCATCAAATACTCTTTCTCAATTCCAGTCCATTGTCTTGGAAAAGAGTTGTTTCAAGGATAAATAAGATTGCACAGACAACAATCAAACCTAATCCAAACAGTAGATCTAAGTCAATCAAACAAGTTGACCAGGCTCATAAAATCAAACATAGATCATATAAATAAAAACAAGAGTTTTGATATTAACCAAAGGATAGAAAAGTTACCAGAATCTCACGAATTCAATAAAAAGGCTTCCTTGATCAAACAAACTCCCAGGAAGATTAGTTCTCCATAATAACAGAAATAAAACTAGGTTAAAATAAAAGTCTCCCAAAAGTATGCTCTTCGAGTTAGCTTTCCAATGATACCAATTTCAGCTTCATCCGATCACCGTAGCTCCCGAACGATGCGTCACAAGAAAATGACGTCAAAACAACTCCAAATCAACACTTGTCTTCAAAACTCTTGCAATTCTTCAAATCGTGTCTTCGGTCTTCATATTACAATTATGCTCAAAACTACCTAAACACACTCAAATCATACCTAAATTACAATAGATAACTATACTAAAATAGAGCGTATCACATGTAATTGTAGATTGCTTCAAAAGTAGAATCTAAAGACTTAGAATCATGAAAAAGATGCAACTATGAGTCATACCACACGCTTGAAGGGTAAAGTAGATAACTTTTCGTCCAAGCTTTTCTTGGTTTGACTTTGGTATTGGTTTAGAAAAAAAATTCGGTGAATTTGGATGGAGATAAGAGAAGTATGGTAGTGGATAGTGAACAAAGAGACTCGAAAGTGACTTACAAGATGCTTGACTCTGATACGAATTGATGCGTTTCGACCCCGAAAAAGGGGTTGGATCGCCTTTGAGTGCGCCAGATCTTGTCTTGGATGGCAAGTCACACTTCAAGTCTTGGGCCAACAAGGAATCCTAAGGCGGAATCCTAGTTGTCTTGCACGAAATCTTTTGATGCGAGGTTCAACAAAGAGAAGTCGAACTTAGATTGGAGTATTAGGACTAGACTCGAATAGCATAGAGAGAACGAGATCCTCAAGACTAGGACTCGATATAGATAGATCACGACTCAAATAGATGAGCCGGGTTAGAGCCAAAGTTATGGCTTCGTATATAGAATCAAGGTAGAGTCTTTGGGTTGCCAAAGAGATGGTTTGGGTGTTGTTCGAACAAGAGAGATAAAAGAGATAGTTTTTGGTTGGTGATGCCCAATCCAAGTAAGGAGGAGGAACTTGACTCTGACTTGAACTTGGAAAAATATTATTGAACGGAAGTAAAATGATTACAAGGGTTGTCCTTTTATAGAGGACTAGTTCTAGATTAACTAGGAAAACATAACGATAGAAACTTAAACTAGAAGGTAGAAAACATCTAAAAATCCTAGAAACCAATAGGTTAAGTCAAGTGGGTAACATTGACTCACACCCATCACCAGAAGATATTATTAAAAGCATTAAAAGATATTATAGTAACAACCTTCAATCCTAACAAACTCTCTAAAATATAGGAAATAAGATAGACTTGGACAATGGCCAAATGGCGCGCCAAGTGCCTTGGGCGGCAAGACAAAGAGTTTGTCTTGCGCACCAAGGGGTGCCAAGGTCGGAAAGGGAGTAGGTGTGTCACTCCTTGCTTGCGCGTCAAGGTGCGTGAGCACCGGGTCCTTCTAGCATCGGTGAGAAGCTTGTGTACCACGGATCTGGTTGGAGGTCAGCGTCGCGACACTAGCTTGCGACGCAAGGAACCTTAAGTGGTTGGGGTGCACTGCTGGTAGCGAGTAGCGGGACTGTGGCAAGGACTTAAACTTCGTTGATGGTGTTCGAGGCGTCTTGGCTAGCGATGCTCCGAGCCATGATGGATTGAGTAGCCTTGGCTCGGGGTCGTGTCAAGTGTCAAGGGTCCATTGGATCAGACACTCATAGCTTGCTCCTTGTCATGGCTTGACATGGTCACATCATGTATCGTCTATTTGGAAGACTTGTCATCAAGATAATACATACATATTGTTGACAATTAAGTTGTTGAAAGTTGCTGACAACAAAATGGGTCTATGTTGACAATTATGTTGTTGTAATTTGGTGACAACAAAATGTTGTTGACATGTGATAACATTTTTTGGATTAAATTTTGATATGGTGAAGAATAGTTTTCATTAGTCAAGCTGATAATAGTTTTGGTAACATCGAAATAATCAATAAAGATTGATGATAGTTTTTATTGTTGACATATCATGATTACTTATGTTGACAATTTTTAATTAATGAAAATTAATGACAGACTTTGTTATCATACCTTCCTCATGTGTTGAAAATCTCTAATGGATGCTTCAATTGAAATAAACATTCGGTGTCAATCTCAATGCTTGTGTATGTTCCATTGTTGACAGTTTTGAGCATGTGGCAATATGCAGGCGGAATTTCCTACTTTTCTTCGAGCGAACCTCTTATTTATTGTTGTGCCCATTCTTGTGCTTTTCAAAATTTCTAGTAGCTAATATTCTGAAAGTAGTCATTCCTCATATCATTATGAATCATATTTGGATTTTGTCCCTGGCTAACAGCTTAATGTTGACATTTGTTGAAACAATGTTGATGTTTAATGAAATTTGTGTAAAAACTACCTTAATTTAATTTTTTCTATGATGACTTGATATGATGGTTGAATATTTCTTGTATATCTCACTTCAAATGGGCATGTATGCTTGTCTTTAAATATCCATACCTCAAAATAATTTAGACCATTAAGCTTCACAACCCTTATATTCCATTCATAACCCTTTTTTTTGGTAGAAGGAGAGGCGATACTCTCTGTTCCATCTACGAGAGTTTTATTAATAAGTAAAAAAGGGCTAAGTATTCAGCAAACAGGGGATAGCCCGACCCCTAACATTGTCATAAAGCAATAAAGAAATCCCCTTAGGCGGGGCAAGCAATACATTAAGTCCTAATAGATAAGAGAAAGCTAAACTAGCTAAGCGATCAACCACGCTATTTGCTTCTCGATAGATGTGACGGAATTGAATGGATCAATCCCTACGAATAAAGCCATGGCATTGCAACACTAGGCTGTAGAGCGGGTGGCTTCTGCAAACACCTACATCAAGTAAATGAATAGAAAGCTGGGAATCTGATTGAAAAATAACTTGCCTGTAACCCCTTTCCCACGCCATATGGAGACCATTTAAAATCCCCCAAAGTTCCGCCATAGGAACAGTGCAAGAGCCGATCTTATGAGTAAACCCGCACATCCATTGCCCTATGTGGTTCCTTATAACTCCTCCTGCCATCGCTTGACCATCTCTAACCGCTCCGTCGGTGTTAACCTTTATCCAATTCTAGCTTGGGCAACTCCAAGATATCTCCTATATAACTCTAGAAGGCCTAGGAATGGAAGAAATACGCTTACCAATCGCAGCATTGTAGTCCCGAGTGTGATCTTTAATAAAATTCAGCTTGTCTTGGGCTCCATTTGTGCCATTGAAAATAAGCTCGTTCCTCCATTTCCAAATCCACCACATCGACGTCACGAACAAATCCCGCCATACCAGCGAATCAACCATATCATCTCTCATCAAATTGATCCTCACCCAAACAAAAAAAGTATACTAGAAAAACAAAGGGTAGTAATCAGTAACAGTAAGTCGAGACCAAATATACTTAACATGGACACAATCACGAAATAAGTGTTCAAGGGTTTCATCATCTCCCTTGCAGTTGCTACATCGCGCCTCCGTTGTTAAGTGTCTTCTTCTTCATTCAACATTCGTGATAACTCCTCCTCTGCACACCAGCCAGATGAAATGGCGAGCCCTGTCTGTCACATTGCACTTCCATATTCTTTGATAAATAGTTTTGTCAATATCTTAAGCAATGTTGTTGCCGTTCAAAAGAGCATAGCCAGAAGAAACCGTGTAGTTTCCGTCGGCTGATAATCTCCAACTCAACTCATCATCAACATCATCGTCATCCTTAATCACTCTATAAGCAGCAAGTTAGAGCAGAGCAACAACAGGTAGAAGGTTGGACAAACTCGGCCAATTCCAACCCATTTTATCCAACCAATAGTTTCGAATAGTCGCATTCAGCTGGGTGTCGTCCAAAGGAGTCAACACCACCTGCTTTAGAGGTGTGTCAAGGAGCCAAATGTCTTGCCCAAAATGGATAGAGCGTCCTTAAGCACCAGTGGACTCTATGAATGATAACCTCAAAAACGCCCTGTCTTATGCCTTTCCAAATATGTGAAGAAACAACTGAATTTACCAGAGCAGAGTTCGCATATTTTTTCTTCAAAACATCAGCCCACATACTCCCCTCTTCCATCACAAACCTCCATCCCATCTTGCCCATCAAAGCAAGGTTTAGATTTTGCATGGACTTGATTCCAAGACCCCCATTCTCTTTAGATTTGGTGACTTCTTCCCACACCACTTTGTGGATCCTTCGTTTATCTCTCATGCTCCCCCAGATGAAGGCTCGATTTATCTTATTGATTTTTTTAATCAAGCCCACGGGAAGTGGTGCCGAAGACTTTGAGTAGGCAGGAATAGAACTTAACACCGATTTGGTTAGTGTTACTCTCCCGACAAAACTCAGCGTTTTGGCCTTCCACCCCGCAAGTTTAGAGTTGAACTTATCTAAGAGGCTAGAGAACGTATCTTTATTGATTTGCTTGTGCAAAATGGGCATACCAAGATAGTTCCCAAGGTCTCTTGTCACCATAAAACCACTTTCCGCTTTAATCTCCCGCACCACCCGTGAAGACACATTAGGAGAGACAAAGATCTTTGACTTTGCTAAACTAACACGCTGCCTCGAAGCTTGGCAAAACATGTCAAGGCACTTCCGAATAACCCGAATTTGTTCAACCGAGGCTTCCGCGAAAAGCATAATGTCATCCACGAAAAACATGTGTGAGAGCAAAGGGCCGCTTCTAGTTAACTTGATGGGTTTCCGTTTTTTCTTTGAAACTGCATCCAAAATAACGTGGTTCAATCTTTTAATACAAATAAAAAACAAATATGGCGAGATTGGGTCGCCCTGTCTAACACCCCTGGAGACCATAAACTATTTGGTAATCTCGCCATTCCAAAGAATCTACATCCTTGGAGAACTCACGCAAGCCATGATCCAACGAACCCGAGTATTTGGGAAACCAACTACCTTAAGACTCTCTTCAATGAACTCCCAATTCAAACGATCGTAAGCTTTCTCCAAATCTAGCTTAAGGATCATCCACCCTTTCTTCCCTTTTTTCCTTCTCATAGAATGGACGACCTCTTGTGCGATCACTATGTTATCCGTGATCATACGACCCGGAAGGAAGCTCCCTTGGGTTGGTCCAAACAACTCCTTTAACATCGGTTGCAACCAGTTAACCATAACCTTAGTAATAATCTTGTATAAAACATTACAAAGGATAATGGGTCGGAATTGGGTTATTTTTTCCGGTTTCTCGACTTTAGCGATCAAAACAAGAAGAGTGTCATTGATACCTTCAGGAAGTTGAGAAGACCGAAAGAACTCTCTGATGAAGCTTCTAACCGACTCACCAACAGTGCTCCAGCAGTTTTGATAAAACCCAGGTTGAAAGTTGTCTATTCTTGGGGATTTCAAAGAACCCATACTTTTAATAGTTATCCAAATCTCTTGATCGGTCACCCCATTGATTAATCTCTGATTTTCAGCAGCTCCAATGCTAGGAAACGTAACACTCAAAGGCAAATTCAACTTGACAGCAACCCCATCTTCCTTGTACATATGCTGAAAAAAATCAATGGCCATATTTTCCAGCTCAGTCGGGTTATCAATCGACTTCCCATTATCGTCTTTAAGCCCCTCAACACGATTGTGTTTACGCCTAATGATTGTAGATAAATGGAAGAGCGACATATTGCGATCGCCGAGGCTCAACCACTGCTCGCGTGAATTTTGAAACCATAAAGTTTCTTCATGTTCAAGGAAAAGTTCCAGCTCTTTCTGAATTTCAAATTCTGTTCTCAGCAAAGCCACTGAATTATTACTACAAATCTACTTCTAGACGTGATCTAGTTTATCAACAAGCATCTTTTTCCTCTGATGGATACAACCAAACCCTTTCTTGTTCCATATAGTAAGTTCCCGTCGGAGAAAAGCAAGGGCGGCAAGAGTATCAATATCAGAATGTCAACATTCTTTGACTTTTTCGAAGAAGTTCGGGTGTGAGAACCACGCTGCTTCGAACCTAAACGGACGTCTTTTTTTATTCTGAGTGGTAGGAGGGTCGAGGGAGAGGAGGAGAGGGCAGTGATCCGAGACAAGCTTGGGAAGGTGTCTCACACAAGCCAGGCCATTTAATCCCCCCCTCTATATTCATGAAAATCCTATCCAAACGTTTGTGAACCATTGTTCTACTAGAAATCTTTATGCTCCAAGTAAATTGTTGTCCAAGGAATTCATGGTCAATAAGTCCAAGGCTACTTTGCCAAGCACTAAAAGTTCCAAAATCTGCATGCAACCCTCCCGATCCCCCTTTTCATTCATTCATGAACATAATGCAGTTGAAATCTCCGCCAATTATGATCGGCCCTGACACTCTACTAATAGCCCTTTTTAGTTCCTTCCAAAACGACTCTCTTCGCCCAGGCAGCAGCGGCCCATAAACAGCAAAGAAGTGGACGTTTTGCCCCATATTTGTGAAAATGGCGTGAATGAGATTAGTGTACTTGTTGACCGTATGGAACTGGATACACTCATTCTTCCACAATAACCAAATACCACCTGCAAACTCGGTAGCTTCAATCTGAATACAATTAGAGAAACTAGATCAGATCATTCTGTCACAAATATTCTCAGCTTTTTCTCCTGAAACCCTTGTTTCGAATAGGGCAAAAACATCAATTTTATGATTTTTGCACATGTAGCGAATGGCATGGCGAAAGCCGGATTTTCCTACACCAAAACAATTCCACATTAGAAAATTCATAAGGAAACAATAAGGGGATTAAAAAGAGATCAATAGAGAGCATGACCCAAGTGGCCAGAATTCAATTCTATCATGGTAGTATCCGCATTGTTTCCTGAACTAGAAGGCTCTTGATCATAAAGGTTAGTTGTGGATCCGTCAACTCTGAAATCGTAGCTCTCAAGCATCGCAACATTACACATTGCCTTTTTTAGCTCTTCCTTTGATGGGTAAAGTTGACCTACTTGTACAAATTCACAATCTATTAGAGTATCCAGTTCACCCTCTTCGTTTGTTTCATTCCTTTTTCAATTCTTAATGGTTGATGATTGTTGAAGATTTTTGTTGACGATTGGAATATGTTGTTGACAATTGTTGATTGGGAGCTGCAATTGTTGACATTTGATGATAAATCCAAGCTTTGAACAACAAGTTCTTTACCACTTCTCATGCTATATGTCGTGACATATATAGGAATCTCCCAAGACACTTGAGGTGTGTTGTTGATTTGGTAGAAGGATTTGAGATCGTCGTCAATTTCAATTGTATACGGATGTTTCAATATTTTTGATGGATGCAACTGAGACAAGCAGACAACAGTTGGTGATGCGTTGATATTGAACCTTTCTACAATCAAATTCCTTAAATACTCTAGGTTGACGTACAATCTCCACTTCCGATCTTCCAGTCTCCTCCAAAGCGCACCGTTAGTATCTTAAATTCCATTTGTTCAACATTAACAAAGATTCAATGTCAAATTGGTTGTAAATTATTTTTCATGACTAAAACAATAGGATTTGATGAAAAAGAGTTTTGTTGACAGTGGTTAATGACAATAAAGCAGAAGAAGACAATCTTGATGACAATAATAAAGTGTATTGAACATGTCATCAATTGTCTTCAACTTTTTTTTAACAATTGTTGTCAACCACTATCATCAACGTGCTTTTAGTTGATTGTCAACTAGTATCACTAATTGTCATCAAAATGTTGTTTTCAAAACATATCAATCATTGACAACTTTATTCAAATTGCTTTAATTGTTGAAATTTGTTGATGAAAATAATGCAAGAGAGGATAACCTTGTTGACAATAAAATAAAAAGAGCTTCAACATTTTTCAACAATTGTCATCAACTTTTTCTTAAATAACCATAAACAACAATTCTCATCAACAACTTGCTTTTAGTTGAATGTCAACAATCTTGATCACTGTCAACAACTATCTCTAAATGTCATCAAATCGCTTTTTCAAATTATATCAATCATCAACAATTGTGTTCAATTTGCTTTAATTGTTGACAATAATGCAAGAGAGGACAACATTGATGACAATAAAACAAAGAGCTTCAACATATATCCACAATTTTCATCATCTTTTTTTAAACAACTGTAAACAACAATTCTCATCAACAACTTGCTTTTAGTTGATTGTCAACAATTTTGCCCACTGTCAACAACTATCACTAATTTTCATCAAATCGTTTTTTCAACTTATATCGATCATCAACAACTTTGTTAAAATTGATTTAATTGTTGACAATGGTTGATGAGAATAAAGTAAGAGATGACAACCTTGATGACAATAAAAATAAAGAGCTTCAACATATGTCAAACAATTGTCATCAACTTCATCAACTTTAATTTAATGTCAACAACTTGTTTTTTCAACTTAATCAAAACTTCAACAACGATCAACGAGTTGTTTCTTAAAAGCAGATTATTATACATCGTCATTCGTCAAAAGCTGTCAACAACTTGCTTTTTTTGTCACCAACTTTCACTAAATCCATAACTAATGTAAGAAAATATATTTTCTAGTGTTTTTGTGTGTAATAGAAGATTCAAGTGACAAATCAAGTAAAAGTAGGTTGGTTTTCATCAACTTTGAATCGAATGTCAAGAAAAAAAATTGACAGATCGTGTCGCTGCTTACCCATTTCCGAATTTTGATGACTGAAAAAGCTTGAATTACATGTGTTGATGACAGTAGATTCTGTGTCGAAGAGATTTCGTAGTGATTTCGGTGTTGAATTACCGGTGTTGTCGAAGTGATTCCATGGTTATATTGAAGCTCGTAGGCGCTGGTGTAGTCAGTTATGGAGGGGAGAGTTCATGCGCACAATCTAAACATTTTTGTCAACTTATATTTTATATTGCCCTCTATTATAGGCTATTTACCGAAATCGTCCTTTTTTTTTTAGCAAACAAAGTAAATAGATTATAAAAATGAAGTGGAAAATAATCAATTAATTTGGGACACCCTAATTATAATTAATAACGTACACATTAAATTTAATTTATTTGTTACATTGTAATCTAGAAATTACATGAATAAACTTTAGTACTTTGCTATGACATTTTATTTTGATCAGAAGTACTATATGACATAACGTTATGATTTATGAAACCGTTTTAAGGAGGATAAGTATATAACCTAGAGGGGAAGCAACGCAAGAGGACTAGGTAGGAAAGAACAGCAAGTAGTATGATTGGTCAATTGAGAGGCAGTGTGGAAATCTAACGGTGGAGGAGAGTGTTTCCCCTGCACGACGCAGTCTCTTACTTGTCTATTTTCCAGAAAAGACCAAAGAGGTGGTCCCCACGACTGCTTAATTGGACCATTTCACTCACCTAAGCCTTTATTTTTCCTTGTTTCCACATACGTGTGTGAGAGTGTGAGAGTACTCGGGCCGACTTGACTTTAGTCTTTACTCTTTAGTGTGGTGGTGGGTGGGGAAGGGAGGGGAAGAAGAGACTTAAATGTGTGCACTCATCCCCCAGTCCCCCGCCACAAGTGAAGCCAAAGCGCTCCCTTCCATTCCTTTTTCTTTTCTTTCCTCTCCTTTCCTTTCCTTTCCTTATATATATACTGTACTAGTACTGTAGTACATACATGGATTCTGTGTCGTCTCTCAGATTTCTTTCCCCTTCGCTTTCGGATCAGAGTACTACTCCTCCTATACCACCACCGTACCAAGTACCAACACAAACACACATCTCCTCTCTCTCTCTCTCTTCTACCTTATTAGCATTATAAACCCTAACTAACTTGGCCGGAATGAGCGTCCCATCCTACAAAACGGCGATCTGGGTTAGCAGATCTGCCCCCAAAACAAATCTGGCCATTCTTTATTCGCAGGCTCCGCCCAATGCAGGAAGATCGATCCAACAGCATCAAATCTCTCGCTCCTGCTATTCGGGGAGGAGGGCTGGAAGAAATTGACAGAAGAGAGTGAGCACCCAAAGGCATGAAAGAGTAATTTATACCGTACCCTTCCCTTTGCGTGCTCACTACTCTTTCTGTCACCTTCCCCTAATTCCTTCCCTCCCACTGCCCACTTCCCACTTCCCACTTCCATTCCATCCACTTATTCATTAATTACAGTCTGTATTCCTATCTTCTTCTTCGCCAGTTTTAATCGATCCATCAGCTGCTGTTTGATCTCAGGATATATAGATCGATCGATAATTGTGAATTAGCTAGCTGAGCAAGAGGTTTAGTTAGTGCATGGATATATAATTACTGCTCTCCGTCATCGATCTAGTGATTATTTTGATCAAATAGTGGCCTTGTGGTTTTACTGTTCATCTATTTTGTATATAAAATTGTGTAAAACTGCGTGACTTTTGAGGGAGGATAGTAGCCCTGCAGCCTAGATCCTACACATCCACCGTGCTAGCTTGCTAAATTAACGGAAAACTAATTAACTTAAAGGGTACCAGGCTACCAGGACCATTCTAATGCAAACCCCTATCTATTGCAGTAATACTATTATTAACCCTTGCTTGCTTAATTTGTTCTTGCTTGCGCATGCTTCTGAATTCTGATTTGTGTCTCCCATGGAAATCTTTCCCCATTTTGTTCACATTTGCCTGCTCAACTTCATGAAAAGAATGGATCAACTCAATGATCTCTAGTAGGCATCTTTTCTGTATATTAATTAAATTTGGTGTTTTAATTGATCCTTGCAGCTCAACTTAATTGTGGGATCTTGATTGAACACTACATCATTGATTTTGGAGAAAATCTATGTTATTTCATGAAAGTTTCTGTTCAATATTGGGTTTGGATCCAATGAATTAACTTATGCTTTCTTTATAAGCTGATCGATTATTGATCAAGTCAATTCCTAATTTCCTATGCCTTCTGTATTCCTTCTTCTTCTTCTTTTTTTGCTGGTTTCAGATATGTATATGTATGATTATATATAAATATATATTAAGGTGATGATAACAACTATTTAATCATCTTTTTTGACTGGTAGACAAGATTGATCTAGCTGGAGAAGACAGTTTACAACCTGGTAATGAAACAAGATCTATATATAGGACAATGTATATATGCTCTCTTTTCTTTGCTCTAGTTCTAATTAAAGCTCAATTTTGCTCCCATGTATATATAGTTGTCTACTAATTTACATATGTGAAGTTATAAAAATTCTTTCAGTAATAGCTTTTTGTGAACATATATACAGTGAGACCATATGGCTGTATTCATGGTCTAGGTTAAACCTCTCAAAATATCAACTTTACAAATTTTTTGATGTTTTCTTGGTTACTGATGTACAGTTAATTACAACTATTTTTTTAAAAATATTTGATTTGCCTCATCTTAGTTCAATTTTGTTTGGGTTGCAATCATTGTAAACAACAACCCTTGAACTAATCTGATCAAATCTTAATAGAGTATTGATTCATTGCTGTCCAATTAAACTCGGGGGCTCAACTATGTTTTGTACCCTTTTATCATTTTTATTCATAGAGCTATAATGAATATGTTTTATTTTACTATAAACAAGTAAATTGTATTCTTTTTATGTTGTTTTTGTATCTTTAGTTACATTATGTGTAATTCTCGTCTGTAGAAATGAAGTAGAAACATTATAAAAATGAAAATCCTGGTACAAGAATTGAACTGAAGAGGTGATGTTTAATTTCCACTAGCTGCAAATTCATTGACGGCAAATTCTAACTTATAAGTAGGGAGGAAGAATTGACCTTTGTTTGAGGCACCCCCGTAGGATGTACGTAATTTCCTCTTTGCTGGTTTTCTTTATATTCGGGTATAGTTCTGTTGACAACTCTCTTCCGAGCTTCTCGGATCTTTTTGTAAATTTTTTTTTAAAGCCTTGGAAAATCTATACACTTAATTACCTTTTCCATAAAAATAAAAATATTTCTTATATTATTTTTTGGACTGGAATATAGTTGTTGGTTTTCTTGGTGGCGTGCAAAATTATTGAATTAAGAAGCTCTTCCTTTCACTGCCACAAATTAAGACCCCAAATGATTCAAGGGTGTCTAATAATGAAGAAGGGGCATACTAGAGATACATGATTGGTAGAAGTGATTTTTGAGGTTATTTGCAACTATCTTATTATATCATTAGAAGGAGCTGTAAATATATACGCACAACGCTTTTGATGTACGATACTTTGACAATGCAGATCTCTTTTAATTAAGAGCTTGTTTAATTACCCTCCTTACCTTTGATATGGCCATCTATATATCGTTCTACCTTTGATCTTTTTGGTATGATCTCTTCTAGCTTATGCTGTGATTATTTACATAGACAGTGGTGTAGTAATTATGTAGTGTATTCAATCAAACATGCTGGGAGTAGGTGCTAATTAAGCAGATTCTTTGATCAATCATGGTGCTGAAGGTAAGTGCTTTGGGTGGGTTACTTTTGTGCCGAATTACCCTAAACAATTAATGATCATATATACGGAGTAGTATGATAGCTTCAATCTTCGTAGTAATACTGTATGATTAAGGATTTACTCTGTTGCTGATTTCTTGATTGGATGGCCGGTTGAATGACAAGATTCCTCAAGTATGCTGTTTCTTGATTGGTTTCGATCTTAAACTCCTGCCTAGCCTGCAGATTGATGTTGCTGTCCCTACCCGATTCTCGGGGTATCTTCAATCATTTGCCGTGGTGGTTGCCGTTGTGCGACTTTAACATGATGCACTTCTGGAATGGCATGTTGGCATATTGGCTGCAGGCTTCTTTCTGAAATCTTCATTTCTAGTGAATGGGTAAAATGGTAGTCGGTCATGGATATTCAGTACTAGTGTCCTGGGGGAATTAGCCATTCTTTTTCCCACAAAGGTATAACATATCCAAATGTACGTAATCTATGTGTACCACGAAAATGAAACTGAAGAAGAAAATTAAAAAAAACGCTAGCTAGGCTAGGGACTACTGGACTAGGGAGCATGAAAAGTAAGTTCTAGGGTTTACGATAGAGTACAAGTTGCATCTCTGGTTTTGTATATAGGCATGTAGCTAGCTAGGGTGACCACCACCATACCATATATATTACGGAGTACGACCATATTGCATAGTCCATACAAGTATACAACTACAAGTGATCTAAAAAAAGTAAAGAAAAGGTAGGTGCTTTTTCAACAACTTTACCTCCTTTCTAGATGCCCAAGATATATATATATATATATATATATATATATATATATATATGACTGACTACCTATATGCATGAGAGGTCGACTGCTACTCTGGTCCCAGCCTTGATCAACGTACTTTCTTTCCTTTTTTTATTTTAATTCCTAGCCTGCTTTTTGTGGTCCTCCGTATTCTTATAATTAAATCGCAATCAATGTGACGCTCACCTTTTCTATGCACTAATTAGCTTCATTTCTACAGTATTTTCTGGTGTGCTGGAATGGAATTGCATCATTATATCTGTTCGGCGCTTCAAACCCGATACGAGTTGATGTTGATGATGATGTTGATGCTGATTTAATGGTTGATGTTGATTTTACAAGTTAATTTTAGGAGTTGAAATTATTAGCTTATTTTTGTGAGAAATTATGTAGGCGTTCGGTAGATTAAATTGATCGAGACTAATTTTATAAAAGATGGATGTAAAATTAGCAAAAAGGATATATTTATAAGTTTATAAAGAGAAGATTAATTTTTAAATCTTCCAAAATTAAATTAGTAAAGGGCAATCGAAGGAAATAAATTTCATAAGGCTGGATAAAGCTGGGAGGGGTAGATTAAATTTTGGGTGAAATATAAACTACCATCAACTCTCATAAGCTATAATCATCATCATCAACTCCCAATACCGAACAGATAATAACGACTTTATTTTTTTACCATAAGCTTGAATAAAGCTGTATAAGGTCAAAATAAGGCCCGTTGAACGGACCCTAAATCTAATTTATTAATAAAAAGGGCTAAATAGTACACAAGTGGGAATAGCCCTATCTCTTACATCATCAACAAGTAGATATAAAACACCATGAGGCGGGTCGAGCAATACATAAAAACCTAAGCTAAAAGTAAAAATAAACAAAGCTAGGTAATCAACGGCTACATTCGCTTCCCTAAAGATAGGATGGAACTAGATATGCCAATTCCTTCTTCGATAGCTTTGTCATTGGGAAACCAAGATGAAGAGGGGGTGATAACTATCCATAGGCTGTCCTAGTAACAACACCAACAACTGTGAGTCAATTTCAAGGACGATCCTCATGTATCCCCGATTCGAAGCGACCAACAAACCTTTAAGAACGCCCCAAAGCTCTGCCATAGGGACAATGCATATAGCAATATTACGGACAAAACCTACCCGCCAACAACCATCAGAGTCTCAGATCATACCACCTTCTGCCGCTAATATAAGCCGTTTCTGACAAACCCATCCGTGTTGATCTTCATCCAATTTTCTAAGGGTCTCTCCCAAGCGCGCAATGCATCTCTCAATCCGGGCACTTCTCTCAATCAACGAGAGATTGGCGGTCTTATACTCCATCACTTGTCTATTAATAAACTCGATCCATATTCCTGCAAAAACATCATTCCCAAAAACCACATTATTCCGCCATTTCCAAATCCACCAAAGGGAGGCAGCAAAAACACTAGACCAAGGGATATAATCGAAATAAGACTCCTCACAAGTCAAATTAAGACGTAACCACAGAGCGAAACTAGAGTTAAAGAAAACTTCCATGTCCAATGGAATATTAATTGTGTGCCAAAAGTCCTTCATAATCGAGCAATCCCTCAGGAGATGAATTAGAGTCTCGTCCACCGCTCCACACAAAGTACACCTCGGGGAAGACGCAAAATGTCGTCGAAAGCGTTCACTGTTAGTCAAAGTCCCCCCCCCCTTAATAGCTTGCCAAACAAATAACTTAACTCTCTCTGTAGCCTTAAGGGCCCAAATTGCTTTGTAGATGGGCCGATCCACCTCATGAACATCAGCCCCTTTGCAAAGTATGTTATAGGTTGAGCCAATAGAATATGCCCCACTCACTGAATGACTCCAACAAAGCACATCCACCTCACTCTCCTCATTCGAGAGGCCCACATCGGCCAACTTAAGCAGCACAACAGTCGACAACCGACTTGTAGGATAGAACAACCATGTCCCAATTACCATTCTCAGTCCATAAATCACGCACATAAGCATAATGTTCAATCTTTGAGAGAGGCAACAATGCCTTGTTCTCCAGACTACCAACAAACTGCCACGGATACGCCCAAAATCTGACCATACTCCTCGAATTGACAATCCAACGACACCCCAGAATAATGACTTCTTAAATACTCTTCTTCAAGCTTCTCCAAACATAGGATGGATTAACACGATCGCATAATGACGAGCGAACATACTTAGCATGGACGACATCAATCCAAAGGCTGTTGTGACCCTTAATGAAGTGCCATCCTAGCTTCCCAACAATCACCAAGTTGAGGTTGTTCATGGGGCGAAGCCCCAAACCTCCTTCCACTTTGGGTTTACAAATCACCTCCCAACTAACAAGATGCATACTACGACCATTATCGAGACCACTCCAAATAAAATTCTGGGTAATCTTATCAATCATATTGCAAACCTCTTTGAGGAGAGTAACCATAGCCATGGAGTAGACATGAGTAGAGGAAAGAACCGTCTTAGCTAAGGTGACTTGACCCACAAGGCTAGGAAATCTCCCTTTCCAACCATTCAACTTGGCATAAATCTTCTCCAAAAGCGGCTCAAAGGTCTCGGTCTTGACTTGCTCATGTAAGAGAGGAACCCCAAGGTAAGAACCAAAATTAGACATAACCCGGAAACCACTTGTCCGATGAAGATCAGCTGCCAAAGTCGACGAAACATTCCCAGATAAAAATATCTTAGACTTGCTAGGGTTAATGCGTTGCCCTGACACCTCGCAGAAGTCGTTAAGGCAAGACAAAACAAAATCCATCTGTTTCCGAGACGCCTCTTCGAATATCATAATATCATCCGAGAAGAGAAAGTGAGAGATTTCATGCCCGTTTCTAGAAAGATGAATGGGCTTCCACTTCTTCATGTACATCAAATGATTAATTAGATGACTAAACCATTCAATGCAAAGCACAAACAGATAGGGCGAGATGGAGTCACCTTGCTTTATACCACAAGACGACACAAAGTGTTTTGTGGCCTGTCCATTCCAGGAGACAGAAGGAAGTAGTACGTCGAAATACACTCACGAACCAAATTAATCCACAAAATCCGGGAATCTCGCATCAACGAGCGTATCCGTCATAAAGTCCCAGCGAAGACGGTCATAAGCCTTCTTCAAGTCCAGCTTAAGTAACATTCAACATGTTCGACCCTTCTTTCGCTTCATCCAATGCACCACCTCTTGTGCTAAAACTATATTATTGGCAATGATACGCCCTAATAAGAAGCTTCCTTGGGTCGGGCCAATTAATTAAGGTAACACGCGTTGCATCCGATTACACAAGATCTCGGAAACAACTTTATACAACACATTACACAGACTTATGGGGCGGAATTGATTGATTCTGCTCAAAACATCCACTTTGGCTATAAGGGCGATGGGTGTTTCATTAATAGCATCCGAAAGTGTTCTAGTATTGCAGAAACCCTTGACCGAATCAACAACCGATTTTCCAACGATATCCTAACACCTTTTTTTAATAAAAGATAGGTTGGAACCTATTGACGCCGATGGATTTCAAGGCGCTCATTTGCTTAATAGAACCTTTTATCTCCTCTTCTTTGTCTGGGACCACAATATCTTCCCACTGTTCATCCGCCAACCGCGAAAACCCACCCCTATAATAACCATATAAAGGGCGCGAGTTGGGATGAATGCAATAGATATTTTTGAAAAAATCCATGGCATGTGCTTCAAGATGTTGTTTACTTATGATCCAGTCACCGTCCTCTGTTTGAAGCATCTCCACACAATTACGTTTCCTACGAACCATAGTAGTTGCATGAAAGAAGCTCGTATTGCGATCACTTGTAAAGTTTCATAAACTTGCTTGTCCACCTAGCACTAGATATATGCTTCTAATAATCATGATTTCATTCATGTTAAGAAGTGGGTAACCTAACCAAAGGGAGTTGGCTCAGGTGGTAAGCGGCTTGTTCCACATCCATGAGGTTTAGGGTTCAACTCCAGTGGATGTAAAAAATTCCCTTTGGGAGACTTACCCACCAAAGGCTGGTGCACGACTCGGGTCAATCTAGACGTAGCCAATACGAAGCTCTGGCAAACCATTAGGCAACTAAAAACAAGTGGCTATCCTAAATTGTGCACACTATTTTTTAATCTCATTGGATGATCATTACCGAGCAACTTGTACATTTTTGTTACATAACAAACAAGTCAATGTTACTCTTCATGCTTTCTTCAAGTATGTGAAGAACTAGTTTGGGCTCTTTTCAAATGCTTTGAGGTGAGACAATGGTACGAAGATAATGAATCGCTCAACTATAATTGTATATACGTGTCTAAATATGTGTTATTCAAACAATGCAATAAAGGGCCTTCGGGTATTTAGTCAAATAGTTAAGACTTCATGGTAGTACCATGAGGTTTCCGTTTCGATTCCTACGGATAGTGCCCAAGACCATAAAAACAATGCAATAAAGGAGAAGATCCCGAATGAAGTGACAACCAACCTCTATATGTACCATAATGAAACACAAGATTAGCTACAATATTCAAAGCCGCTTAACTATCATAAAATAGGCACATAGGACTAGAATGAGTGATGCCAAGTGACTTAAGCAATGCTTTCAGCTAGATCAATTCACAATAAGCACTTACTATAACTTTGTATTTAGCTTTAGCAGATGATCAAGGGACCGTATATTACTTCTTAGTCTTCCAAGACACTGGAGTGGATCCCAACGGAACATAGTAGCCCGAGATAGAGTAACGAGTGAGGGGACATATCATATAGTTTGAATTACATAATGTTATAAGTTCTAGGTTGCAATTTTGAGATTGAGAAATACCCTGACTTGAATGAATTTTCAAGTACCGAAGGATGCGAATTGTTGAGTCCCAATGATCAATACTCGGTTCTTGCATATATTTAGCAAGAATATGAATAACATAAGTTATATTCCAAATTTGAAGTTCTAGAAAAATAAAATAAAATATAGTGACCCCTCCTTGCTCCTGATGTAGGTTAGCATCCCCCCCTTCTTGTCTTGCACGCTAGAGTTAATTATCCTCGGTGGTTCTCCGAGAAGTTTTTTCGACGAGCAGAGTGGAAGCTTGTGTCAAATCAAAGGTGAAATGGGTGGATTCAAAAGGTTGTGTGCCAACAAAATAGTATAATTGTGGAGATAGAAAGGGTAAGCAGAAAGATCCTTCAATTGATGTGATGGTGCGCGAAATAACGATGTGTGAACAGTAAGGACGAGTAGCGGGATAAAAGCGATAAGAACGAGGTTCGGGGAAATCCCCCGAGGTTCTTCCCGCGCCCATCCAAAAAAGCGAGCTACACAAACAGGCTAGTCCAAAAATAAGGCCATTCATCGCGCGCTCCCTGCATGAGTGATGTCAAAACGTCGAACCTTTCGAATAAGGATATCGGTCAAGCAATGCGCTTCTAGAGGCAACGGGAATGAACCTCACATACTCAAAAGCTAACACACCCGCCACACTCAACCCCTCAAATGCCACCTTATTCTCCACCAATGATTGGCCGCCTCTCTCCCGACTAATCAGATGGCCGTATCTCAAGCATCCCACATCGGATGTTGATAGAAGAAATGCTCCTCAAATGTCTATAAATGGAGGAGAACCCCGAAAGTTTCAAGGGTCGAAAAACATCTCTAACTCAAGAACTATCTTGCTTGTTGAAGATCGATGTGTTGAAATAATCGTAAAGACCACACTACAATCAAGAGAAGATTAATAAAAAGACTTCATGTCGCTCAATGAAATCTCAAGTCCCAAACAGATCTCGCAAGCCGCTTTGCACGCTACAGTCTCGGTGTAATCAATAAGTTTTCGGGCTCGCTAAATAGATAGCGATTCTCAAACTTGTAATAGAAAAAGATCTTGCTAACAGTTTATAAGTGGTTATCTCGTTGTAACAAAGAGGTCTCGAATCTTGTTAGGCAGAGACTTCGAATCTCGTAAAGGAGATCTTGGGCAGAATCTCATTGTTGTAACCTCGTTTTGAAGTTATTAATAAAAGCAAGGGTTTGTAGTCGAATATATAATCTCATTACTTATCTTTAACGTTAGTTTATTTTGGGTTTCATCATTGGCACCATATGTGGGAACTTCTGCATCCTAAGTAGTTCCCCGACAAACACAAAGCTTGTCTTTCAATCTCAAAAATGGCTTGCCCAAACAACTTTTCCCCCTCCACCCCGATTGTAACACCCCCTTCCTACCCTGGAGGTATTACCGCCAGTAACCTCGATTAAGACTAAACCGAAGCTACCCAAGGCTTTAAACTGACTGAACAAACTAAAACAAATATTACAGCGGAATAAAAACAATTGGTCTTATACAAATCTTAACCCAAAAAGAATAAATAAATAGAACAACCTTCTAGTTGAACAAAATCTTCATCCAGTCTTCCTTAAGCTCTTATTTCTGAAACTCAGCTTCACTTTGAAGTAGTTCAACCATGATCTTCACTCAAGTATAACCATTGAAAACCTTTCTTCAACTTCTGGAGCTTCAAACATCTGAATCCGCCTCTTGAATCAACTTCCAAGAAGAACCTGATGTATCGAATACAACGGTGGACAACAGCCGACCATATAAAAGAAAAGAAAATGGACGGGTTAGTCTAATGAAAGACTAGCAAGCGGAGAATCTAACTTGGTTCTTATGGTTGTAACTAAACATATTGGCATCCAAATCCGAATAGACTCGGATTTGATCCAACAGTTAGCAGTCTTATAGAGAATAAGAAGGAGACTTACATAATCAAGAGAGAGAACACCACCGCTTGTGGTTTCTTTAAGAAGCATAAACAATTGTTGGGAACCCATAATAATCACATAACATCTTGAAAAGTCTCCGTCGACTAATCAGATTGACTTAATCAAAGTTTGATTAAGAATCATTCATAACCGAGAGCAAGAATGGTTATCGAATAGACTAACCATTCGGGTACATTAATGTGCCAAACGCACTTATCTTTATTACTTTCAGAACTTTTCACAAACATGTTGGTAACTTTTAAGCGGCTAAAACCGCAGAGAATCCACCTGTACATGGAGACGCCAAGATGAGAGGGATTATTTCAACCATGATCATTGACGAACACCTAGTACCAATTTGCACTTAGCTAGAGTGCATAAACACCTCCTCCAGCGTTGAGTGAGGTATGAGTCATGACCCGAATGTTGGGATATGATAGTAACGAGCTAAACCTCCCAACATAGACTGTGTTATAAAGAGGTCATCGGAGACTCGGCTCCTACCCCTGAAAAACTAACTTACTTCACAATAATGTCTCAGCATGAGACAACATATAAGGCCACACATAACGGACCTAAATCCAGTTCTAACGCGAAACTGAATAAACAACATGGTCATTATTTCTAACAAATATAACGACCTATCATATTTTATTAATCATACAAGTTGTTCCCAACGCAAATATTAAATGAGATCCAATTCCTCATTTAATAACAATAACGCAAGAGAGAATCGTCCACTTGCCTTAGAAGGCGTGCTCAACGTCCTCAGCGATTCCAACAGAAATCTTTATCATCCTTCTGAAAAATATAACCAAAGGATTTCTCAGCAACGAGCTCACAGAAACACTTCTTATTTGTATTCTTAACTCCTACAACTTTCTAATCGATAAACGATTTAATTTCCGAATATCGATATATAATAAATACTTAGTTATCATGCTTCAAGGAGCCATCTTGGCGGAATTATAACTAATTATCCGCTTCACTTTTGAAACAATTTTCTAAATAAAAATTGTTCATTAGCAACAGTTCTTAAAGATTACCAAATCTCGGATCAAACGGATTAACAACGAATCCCGAGTAATTATCCAAAGTCCTTTACCTGCCAATCGGTATCCGAAACTTGTATTCGCTATAAGTCAAGATCCAGACGTCCGTTTCTCGAGCGGTTTGAACCTGTGGGACCGTATGAACGTCAAGATTATAAAACCATAACTTTAATTAGCAAAGCGGAACCGAAAGGCCCTTACGGTGGCTCCGCAACCAATCCGCTAATTAATTTCGATCGTATATACCTTCACTCGAGCCCATGTCTCGTTTGGCTCGATAGTGGCTCGACCCAAGAGTCCGAGGGTGGCTGAGCGTTGCCCGACGGAGGCTCCCATGGTGGTTGGTCCAGCAGAGGCTAACGGAGATGATCGACGGCGGCCCGAAACTTCCACCGAAGCTTGCACAAAACGAAGGGTGAGGGAGGCTCACGCGGTTCGCCACAACAGGGCTGGGCACGAGCTGAGCTCGCCTTGGCTCGAGCTGCGGTGGTCCGGTGAGGCGCCTGTTGGTGGCTGGCCCAGGAGGAGTGGCTTCCGGCGTCGACGCACAACAAGGCCGAGAAGATTGACGGCGTGACGAACTGAATTCTTTCCCCGAGTCCGTTCCGCCATGCTCCTCTCCCTGGTTCGGTTTGCAACAGCAAACGTGCCCAACCATGAAAGAAATGAAGAAGGAGATGAGATGAGGTGATGGTAGGGAAAGCGAAGAAGAACGCCGGCGGTGAAGATGGCAACCCAATCCGTCGTTCCGACCTTATCCTTCTCGCCCAACTCTATCTCCTCCTCTGTTCTGTTCGAATGTCTTGAACAAGATGAAAGCTTACCTTGCTTTCCACGTGGTTTTGCCTCCTCCATTAAGCAAATGAATTTATAAGAAGACTTTCCCATTTCGGAACGGGACTCGCGTTAAAGCGGTAAAATTATGTACCTCGGGTGGAAAAACTTACTAAGCGAAAAACGTCCCGTAAATTATGTAGACCAATAAAACCAATTTTCCATGATTTTATCACGCTACCTTCAATTTTTAAGGCTTCCGTTTCGTATTTTAAATCCTTTCCGGTACATAATTAAAAAGACGACTTATCCAATAAATATTCTTTTTCCACTGAAAAATCCTAGAATTCCCACCGATCCATAAAATCATTTCTTTGTGATTTTAGGATGTCACCAACAATTTTCTAGGATTTAATCTCCAACAAAAATATTGGATTAAGCGTTAAAACGGACCAAAAAGGTTAAAAGGATATCCGAGAAAAATTCGAAATATCCATAAAAACCGCAGTTATTACATTAGTACCCCCTTAAAAATGGTTTCGTCCTCGAAACCAAGGAGAACTCAGATCACAAGGAAGGATAACACAAACATACACACTACTACAAACCTATACAGAAGTTTGTAGTACCCCCTTAAAAAAACATGTTGTTATATCTGCACCAGGCACAAAACAACCATTGCTTAGTTACCAAATTTTTTTCTTTACAACATTCACAAACTTCGGAAAATGACTCAGCATTTCCTGTGTAGTTTCTCAAGTCTTTTCTTCACCTTCATTTTAGGCCAAGGTAACCTAATCAAAGGTATTTTTCCTATTCACGAAGACATTACAGATAGAATGCACTGAAGGTGGCAATGCCAACTGATAAACAAGATTACCAGTTCTTTCCAGTATCTCAACAGATTCAACATAGCGAGCATTTACGTTGTCTCGCATTCCCCAGTGGAATATGCCTTTCAAGGCGGATACCAGAACAAAAACGTTGTTCTCTACAGTAAACTCAACATGCTCTCGCTTAAAACAACACATGACTGTTGTCAATTTTGAGCAGTTAGAACCCTTGAACGTGTTAGTGCAATATCAGCTATTGTTCTCTTGGCCAAGTCTGGCCCATGAAGAACCTTGTCAGCATTGTCATTCCAACAAATTGACAACCAACACTTCCGGCCTTATAAAGCCTTAAAAGAGTCATTTTCTTTATCGTGAAATCAAAATTCTTGTATGTGAATTCACTCAACCTCAAACTACCATTCCAACTCGTGTGGAATCCAGAATACATGTCCTCGAGAGTTTAAATTTGTTTTCTTGCATTGTTCATCACTTTGATGAAGGAAGCTTGCGCTAAAATTCAATTCACTCCATAAAGCTTGATGTGACTTCTTTTAAAACTTTGACATGAACCATCCATCTCAATCAGAGATAATAAATCTTTGGAGTTTTATGAAGATGAAATACTTCATGCACGAACGCCTCAGCTAACTTCTGTACTCTTTAAGTCATCTTAATTGCATTAAAAAGAACATTCTAGGTGAGTTTCTTAACAACCTCCATATGAATCCTTCTTTCATTAAGTCTTGAATGACTAATGACAAGAATTCAGTGTAATATCTTCCCACTTTCATTCTGAAACAGGAAGAGACTATAACATTCTATCTGGTCTTCTATACTCAATCAGGACTTCCAGATAAACTAAACATATCAAAACGAACTCGGTGACATTTCACTTCATGTCAATCCATCAAAAGTTTTATCTTAAATCCTTATACATTTACTTGTTTCAGGATGAACTAATTAAGCAAATAACTATACCTCCTTTGAAATAAGCTTTCAAAGCTCATCAACAATAGATACACATGAACAGTTTTGAAACTAAGCAATCCATAATCTTGAATAACAAATCCCGGGGTCTCACCTTCTTGGTCTTCTCCATTGATCTTAAATAATATTACTTTCCCATACTACTTTTCCTTGATCTGGTCAACAAATTCTGAATAAAATCCTAGGGTATTCACACAACCTTGTTGTCATCCAATCTAAACCATTAGTCCTTCTCAAATTATTTTCTTTATAAGGATTACTTAAAATCCTTACTCAATTTCCTTTTTGAGATAAAATCTCAGTATTACTTTAACCAAGAGTATGAGATTTATCCAACACATGACAAGATTAGAACCTACCTTGTCAATCCTTTACATCCTTTTCTCAACCAAAACTCAGCTTGGGCATACTGACATTCAAAAGTAGTTATCTTCTTCAACTACTTCAAACTACACTCTTACGCATTACTATACCAACATATTGGACAATAATACCTTTAGTCCAATAATTTTCCAAACAAATTGGCTCCATTGACAATTTTCAGTCTTTTTCATCAAAGAACTGTTTAGACTTCACTTAACATTTTGACTTGTTGAGCAACTTAACTCTTAGGATTAAAAACATATCCTCACATGTCCACTCTCTATATCCAACAACTTATCAGGATGAGATTGAATATCAATACAAATTTACATATCCAAACTCCAGACCCATTGGAGTTCTGCTTAAAGTCCTCACTTGACTATCTTATCTCAAAGAGATTTAAGTTTTCAAGACAACCTGAAAACAAATAACAACTAATGGAGAAATTACTAGTCCATCCTTTATTCCAAAGAAAAGATTACTACAACATCATTCCTTAGAAAGGGTTCCATCCCAGGAGTCCATATCAACTTACTTTCAAAGACAATTCCGCTAAAAAGGCAATGACTTTCTTAGGTCATGACGTCAACCAAGACAAACTATTAGCAAACTGCTTAGAGAATTCCACTAGTCGTTGATTGAAAACAATCCTAAACTTTCAGAGAAGTATGGAATTACTCCAGACTCTTCAAAGATCAACACAGATTTGTAAAGAATCTTACCAAATTTCTTTACTTATAATCGAACTGTTTTGGGAAGTTTGACCATACTCCTTAAATTGTATAGGATACCAAAGATGTACTAACTCAAAGGATTTTTACAAAGTAGCTGATATAGCAATTGCTATACAAGAAAACTCTCGTCTTTGAATCTCAATAGCTTTACTTGAGAAAAGCTTATATGATTACCAACTCATACTAGAAACTATTCTTTAAAACCCAAGGAATTATGTGATCTTATTCCACCATGTGATCAAGATGGGGAGATAAAATAAACATAATCCTTTACTCATAGGAATAAGACATGTAATCCTGCCTTACCATGTGATCAAGATGGAAGACAAAATACATTCTTACTCACCACTATGAAAACCGTAGAAAAATTTATTCATGAATCCTATATAACAAACTACCATTACTTTTAGAAATTCATACTTGAATTCTACAAAGTCCTAAGATTTTTCTCAAAAAAGAAAATCACAAAACAATTTCAACTATTCCTTAAATCATAACAGCTTGACAGGAACTCGACATAGTCTACAAGCATACAGGCTTTAACTTTGAATGTCGCTGAAACAAAGATTAGCCACTTTCTTGAAGAATTGGGCGCGTCAAGCTAATGCATCAAATAAAATTGCTGACCTTATCTTGATGATGCTACTTTCGCTTTGCCCTAATTTTGTGCTGACACTTGCACATTAGCTGACCTTACCAACTTGGCAAAAGTTTTGAATCAAAACTGAGCCTCAAAGGACCTAAGACAATCCAATTCACTTATGCGTACTACATTTCCTTTCGAATGTAATACTTCATTCCTTCCTCAAGATAGAACCTGGTGGCATTCCTTGACTTTTCTTAATTAGACATACTGCTAGACTTTTCTATAATCCATAGTATTGAGTAATCTCTGCCTGATTTACTCAGTCCTAGCCCAACTTAACTTCACAGGCTCAATAAAAGAGTTGATCACTCCAATCCACTTACTTCCAAACCTTAGGGAAAATGTGATTCCGACATCTTCATACTCATAGCAAAGATTCTTCTTCGATCATTCTCAACTTGTATGCCTCCTTGGCATACTACTTTAAAGTTATGCAAATATGATCCATTGACAAAATTCAATACTTGAGTTCATCCATTCAGGAGACAACGAACCTTCTGCAAGTGAATCTTCATATAAATTCTGATATCCAAAAGTAAACTATCAAACTCTTCTAATGAGTTTAAGGATTTTCAATCCTCTTATAACTTAATCTTCTCGATATAAAAAAAATGAACTTTCAAACTATGCATCTAGTTCAAAAGATTCAATCCATATATCTCTCTAGCTATAAGGAAATTCCTTTAATTTCCAATCTCTTTTAGCAGAAGAATGCACATGACCAAACAAGGTATTCTTAAACCTTTCTCAACTCAACATTGGTGAACCAACTAAACTTCTCCATCATTCCCTTGTCTTCTTGCTTAACCATAAGGAGAAGACATGTACCTTTTCATTAACTTAACATCAAACCACATTGCAAAGGAAGAGCTTATGGTTAGGAAACTTGCCGACAGCTTAACAGTCTCACCAGTTCCACCTTAGGCTTTGGATTCGACTGATATAAAATCTTCAAAATCTTAACACAACTGAAATTATCCTTTCAGCGATAAGGTCTAAGCCTTATTGACCACAATATTGAAGGATTGATATTTTTCTCCCAACTGTTTAAAATATCAAAGACAAACATGCCAAAATTCTTCCTTGCATGATCTTCTCAAAACTAAACTTTATCATTTCCATCCTTGAAGATACATAAGTCAATACCATTGGAAAATTAGAACATCTCTATGTTGATTCCATTCCTAGTCCATTATAGACCTCAAGTCTCTTCTCATTATCCCGAGTTGGGTATCATTCAACGAAAATCCAATAACGTTGTCAGATAGGTTAGTCATCTGGATATCAACAACTCATGTAATCAATTAACACTTATACTAAGTAGTTAAATGAACATAAACACATCATCGATGAACTTTTACCTGTTCAATCCATTTTGACCAATCAACCTTATCCACAACAACCTTGATGATTAACCACTTGTTCACAACTTAAACTGAACCAACATTCTTCCTTTCTTTCTTACTATAATCATAAGAAATTTCCATTCCATTTAGGATTCTCATTCCTCTTAACTCAAAGGATAACAACATATATGAAAATCCGAGTTTGAACACTATCAGGTTCAAAATTAAACTGCATCTTCCAATAGTTTAACAATTCAATCGATCCAACACTTGAGCACTTCAAAACTCTTTAACTTCCCACTAGGCAAAGAAAAGTACAGAATATCCATGATTCTATACTATAGAGTCACAAACATAGTTGTTGAAGAAAGTTTCCAAAGACAATCCTTTTCTTTTCAGGATTCTTTTACATCACTTCATGATCCATACTGATCTTTTTAGAATCACTCAAGACTCTTAAGATTTTCCAAATCTCAACGTTGAGAAGTGGAGGTTCCAACTCCAAACTTCTATTGATAATCGAATTTCAACCAAATTCAGAAATTCCTAAGAAATATTCTCGGGAAAACTCTTACTCGTATGACTTCAAGACAACACTTGAACTTTCACATATCAAGAAAAGAAATTAACAATTTCTTTCACATACCTTTGAATCATGAACTTTCTAATAAAAAAATTCTTAACTTGAAATCTTCCATCATACGATCTTAAAATAGGAAACCTTCAAACTAGAAAGTCTTTATGAAGTACAATACTTAACTTCAAAATCTCACAAGAAGTTTCCTAATAACATGGAAGAAAGACGAGGGTACACCCAATTCAGACTCTCAAGAGAGAATAGGAATTCATTGAGAACTTGATCTAGAACCGGTTCAACTTTAGGAATCTTCACCTAATCTTACTTTGGATCCTTCTCGGAATCCATTCCCATATCCAGGGAATCAAATGTCCACTATAGGACCTTTTTCCACATAAACCATTACAAACTTGTTACCTCATGCTCTCCAATTCCCTTTCCTCTTTCTATCTCTTCACGAGTCTGACCTCCAATCTTAACCACTTTCCGTAAATGGTTCTAAGACAACACCAATATAGAATTCTCAATAATTCTATATGGAAGATGAAAGTCTTAAGCAAGACTTAGGAACTTTTAGCTCTGATACCACTTCTGTAACACCCCCTTCCTACCCTGGAGGTATTACCGCCAGTAACCTCGATTAAGACTAAACCGAAGCTACCCAAGGCTTTAAACTGACTGAACAAACTAAAACAAACATTACAGCGGAATAAAAACAATTGGTCTTATACAAATCTTAACCCAAAAAGAATAAATAAATAGAACAACCTTCTAGTTGAACAAAATCTTCATCCAGTCTTCCTTAAGCTCTTATTTCTGAAACTCAGCTTCACTTTGAAGTAGTTCAACCATGATCTTCACTCAAGTATAACCATTGAAAACCTTTCTTCAACTTCTGGAGCTTCAAACATCTGAATCCGCCTCTTGAATCAACTTCCAAGAAGAACCTGATGTATCGAATACAACGGTGGACAACAGCCGACCATATAAAAGAAAAGAAAATGGACGGGTTAGTCTAATGAAAGACTAGCAAGCGGAGAATCTAACTTGGTTCTTATGGTTGTAACTAAACATATTGGCATCCAAATCCGAATAGACTCGGATTTGATCCAACAGTTAGCAGTCTTATAGAGAATAAGAAGGAGACTTACATAATCAAGAGAGAGAACACCACCGCTTGTGGTTTCTTTAAGAAGCATAAACAATTGTTGGGAACCCATAATAATCACATAACATCTTGAAAAGTCTCCGTCGACTAATCAGATTGACTTAATCAAAGTTTGATTAAGAATCATTCATAACCGAGAGCAAGAATGGTTATCGAATAGACTAACCATTCGGGTACATTAATGTGCCAAACGCACTTATCTTTATTACTTTCAGAACTTTTCACAAACATGTTGGTAACTTTTAAGCGGCTAAAACCGCAGAGAATCCACCTGTACATGGAGACGCCAAGATGAGAGGGATTATTTCAACCATGATCATTGACGAACACCTAGTACCAATTTGCACTTAGCTAGAGTGCATAAACACCTCCTCCAGCGTTGAGTGAGGTATGAGTCATGACCCGAATGTTGGGATATGATAGTAACGAGCTAAACCTCCCAACATAGACTGTGTTATAAAGAGGTCATCGGAGACTCGGCTCCTACCCCTGAAAAACTAACTTACTTCACAATAATGTCTCAGCATGAGACAACATATAAGGCCACACATAACGGACCTAAATCCAGTTCTAACGCGAAACTGAATAAACAACATGGTCATTATTTCTAACAAATATAACGACCTATCATATTTTATTAATCATACAAGTTGTTCCCAACGCAAATATTAAATGAGATCCAATTCCTCATTTAATAACAATAACGCAAGAGAGAATCGTCCACTTGCCTTAGAAGGCGTGCTCAACGTCCTCAGCGATTCCAACAGAAATCTTTATCATCCTTCTGAAAAATATAACCAAAGGATTTCTCAGCAACGAGCTCACAGAAACACTTCTTAGTTGTATTCTTAACTCCTACAACTTTCTAATCGATAAACGATTTAATTTCCGAATATCGATATATAATAAATACTTAGTTATCATGCTTCAAGGAGCCATCTTGGCGGAATTATAACTAATTATCCGCTTCACTTTTGAAACAATTTTCTAAATAAAAATTGTTCATTAGCAACAGTTCTTAAAGATTACCAAATCTCGGATCAAACGGATTAACAACGAATCCCGAGTAATTATCCAAAGTCCTTTACCTGCCAATCGGTATCCGAAACTTGTATTCGCTATAAGTCAAGATCCAGACGTCCGTTTCTCGAGCGGTTTGAACCTGTGGGACCGTATGAACGTCAAGATTATAAAAACCATAACTTTAATTAGCAAAGCGGAACCGAAAGGCCCTTACGGTGGCTCCGCAACCAATCCGCTAATTAATTTCGATCGTATATACCTTCACTCGAGCCCATGTCTCGTTTGGCTCGATAGTGGCTCGACCCAAGAGTCCGAGGGTGGCTGAGCGTTGCCTGACGGAGGCTCCCATGGTGGTTGGTCCAGCAGAGGCTAACGGAGATGATCGACGGCGGCCCGAAACTTCCACCGAAGCTTGCAAAAAACGAAGGGTGAGGGAGGCTCACGCGGTTCGCCACAACAGGGCTGGGCACGAGCTGAGCTCGCCTTGGCTCGAGCTGCGGTGGTCCGGTGAGGCGCCTGTTGGTGGCTGGCCCAGGAGGAGTGGCTTCCGGCGTCGACGCACAACAAGGCCGAGAAGATTGCCGGCGTGACGAACTGAATTCTTTCCCCGAGTCCGTTCTGCCATGCTCCTCTCCCCGGTTCGGTTTGCAACAGCAAACGAGCCCAACCATGAAAGAAATGAAGAAGGAGATGAGATGAGGTGATGGTAGGGAAAGCGAAGAAGAACGCCGGCGGTGAAGATGGCAACCCAATCCGTCGTTCCGTCCTTATCCTTCTCGACCAACTCTATCTCCTCCTCTGTTCTGTTCGAATGTCTTGAACAAGATGAAAGCTTACCTTGCTTTCCACGTGGTTTTGCCTCCTCCATTAAGCAAATGAATTTATAAGAAGACTTTCCCGTTTCGGAACGGGACTCGCGTTAAAGTGGTAAAATTATGTACCTCGGGTGGAAAAACTTACTAAGCGAAAAACGTCTCGTAAATTATGTAGACCAATAAAACCAATTTTCCATGATTTTATCACGCTACCTTCAATTTTTAAGGCTTCCGTTTCGTATTTTAAATCCTTTCCGGTACATAATTAAAAAGACGACTTATCCAATAAATATTCTTTTTCCACTGAAAAATCCTAGAATTCTCACCGATCCATAAAATCATTTCTTTGTGATTTTAGGATGTCACCAACAATTTTCTAGGATTTAATCTCCAACAAAAATATTGGATTAAGCGTTAAAACGGACCAAAAAGGTTAAAAGGATATCCGAGAAAAATTCGAAATATCCATAAAAACCGCAGTTATTACACCGATAACATGCCTGAAACCTCGGAGTAGGTCAATGGGGCACCTCAACCGGGTTGTCGTATGAGGTCCTCCCAGGTTGGACTTACGCCGCCCAGAAAATACGTACCCTTTCCAAGGATACGCGAATCAGTCTCCGACCCCGCAAAATCCCTACCCGTTACAAGGGTATGCGCAAAGCGGCGTCCCACCCAACCCATATCCCTACCTAGGTTATGGGCAATATCAGCAAGGCTTCGCCCCTTCGCCCGTCCATGGCTATGCTCCTCCGTTGCCCGAGCACGTTCCCATCCCAAGGCCTGGACAGCCCTATCCCGAGTATGTACCTGCGTACGTCCCCGGACATGTTCCGAGGCATGAAGCATCGACCAACAGCTTGTAAACAGAGAGGCCGACTCAGGATCCCATGCAGATCACGAGGTCCCACTCACGATGGTCACGGACGTAGCGTCCGGAGATGTCAAAAACAACAGCGAACGTTGTGCATACCTTGAAATCGCGCTCGCAGCGTCGCCCTGATGAGGTGGGAGGACATTCGCCCTTCATAGATGAAATCCAGCGCGAACCTACGCCCAAGGGTTTTCACAGGCCGCAGATGGGTTTCTATGACGGGACCGCGATCCTAAAAAGAACGTGAAGCATTTCTCCGTCCAAATGAACGTCAATTCATACAATGATGCGATCTTCTATCACATGTTGCCAACCACCTTGGAAAAAGCCGAGATGACCTGGTTCATCAGTCTCAAGGTTGGTTTCGTTCCCTCCTTCGCCCAGTTGTGCGATTCATTCATCGCGCACTTCAGTGGCTCGAGGAAGTGCAAGAAGAACATGCGCAATCTCCGTGGTGTTGAGCAGGGAGAGGACGAGGCGTTGGGTTCCTTTTTCACGAGGTTCACAACTGTGGTGGCCGAGATCGCGTATATCGACGAAGCGTCGGTGCGAGATACCTTCATGGGCAACCTGTTCCACGGGGCGTTCAAGAACTATATTTTCCTGAAATGTCCATCAACATACGACAACTTGTGTGCCCGGATCACCGCTCAGGTGTATGCCGAAGACGCCGCCAACCAAAGCTCTCGGCCGAGGATCGATAAGGAAATCGCAGCCGAGGCTAAGGGGAAGGCAAAGGTGGGTGTGCCCCCTGCCAAGGATGCGTATATGAAGTAGAACCGGAACCCCGTGAAATCCCAGCCACATGCCAAGCAGAACTACGTAAAAAATAACAATGTAAACAACAATAATACAAGGGGAAACAACGGCGGTGGTAGGAGTTGGAAGCGTTTCGGAGGTAAGTAGCGAGGGTACAAGGGGAAGGGCGGCCCGTTGTACAGACCAAAAGACAAAGGCAGAGGAAACCCCACCTCGGGAGCAAACAATGTGCCACAAGGTCAAAATCAAGTAAGGATGAACAACGTCGAGAAGCAAGCTCCCGCAAAGCAGGCACGCTCCGGTCATGCCGCGACCCCCGATGGTTTCATCTACACCATGGCAGGCTCTAGCCAATCGGAGCAAAAGAGGTACTAGAGGGCCAACAACAATGAGCCTTCAGTCTTTAGAATTGAGCAATCATTGAAGTCCCACGCGGGGCTAGCCTTCACATCCGAGGATGTTGAGGGTCTGCATATGCCGCATTCCGACCCTTTGGTGGTGCACACGCAGCTGGGCTCAAAAATGGTGAAGCGAGTTTTGGTGGACATGTGTAGGATCGTTAGTACTTAAACGAGTCGGCGAATCCTGCGAAGTCGTCGACTTTGAGTAACAGTAGAAGTCACCGACTTTGGTAAAGTCAGTGACCTTGAAATAAGCAGCGGAATAATCAAACAGGAAAGATATTACCAAATTGTAAATGACAAGCGATGTATAGTAGAAACTCTTCATAAACCAACTAGTTTCCTTAGAGAAAAACCATTCCCTTTCAAGCTACTCACTTGGTCGGATTTCAAGAGTCCTTAGACTCGCTCTATTGATTTCTTGAGTGATACAAAGCTCTCCCGTGAACAAGTTGAATCCCACAACCTTGAACCACGCTCTACCTTTGTCCCAACACTCTCAATCTCATGCTATGCCTAAGAACACTCGACTACACCACTTGTATAAATATCACGCACAAGTCTTCTTCACTACTCGTACGAATCCCACGCATGAGTCTTCTTAAACCTAGAACTCTCTCCTTTTCTTCTTCACAAGATATACAAATTATGCTCGAAAATCCTCACTTATAACCTATAACAATGCAGTATTTAAGCTAGAATAAGGAGTGATTTCGTGTAATATTATTTCCTATTCGGTTAAGGAAATAACATCCCACGCAATCTTAGAAGATCTTTCCTAATATAACATGTACACACATATAAAATATCTCAATGGAATCATATCATCTTCTTCTGATTTTAGCACTCTTTTGTGATGATATTGTCCATAAATAAACGCCCCGGCTGTCCTGCAAACAATCGCACACGATCTGTGCGTTCCTTCCATAAATAGTTTTCGTCGCCAGCTGGTCATGTTAGTGACTTTGCCAAGTCGCCGACTTGGCTTGCAAACTCGAAGTCATTGACTTCCTTGGCACCATCAAAACTCTAAATCTTTTAACAAATTCCCGCTTTTTGATGGTGACAAACAACCTGTCCTGATAAGATCCTTAAAGCACACACACATCAGCATAGTATAAAGAGCAATACACAAAAGCCATAAAAAGTTCCCCCTAAGCTTAATATCCACATGGTTTCAGCTTTTAGATCCCTTCCTTTAAATCTATTCCCCTGGTTAATTCCCCCTTTTGACATCATCAAAAAGATTGCTAAAACAAGAAAAGAAATCAGAGGCAAATATGGAAACTTTAAAACATAATATCAAAACAAGCATAGATAGTCATCCACCAAAGCAAGAGATAATGTGCGACGCAAAAACAAACAATCTAGATGCAGTACAACCATATCGAACTAAAAAGAGAAGTCTTTTAAACTGGAGAGATAATGTGGTAAGGGTAGAAGAGAGGGATATAGAGAGTCATGGACATGTAGTATTCAATGACTCAGAATCGAAACAAGCAAGGCTTTCCTTAACCTCCACAAAATTTTCTTAGCTTTAACATCTCCAGAAACTGAAGCAGGAACTTTAACATTAGGATCAGAATGAGTACCTTCTTCATATAGAACTATAGGTTTCTTAGAAGGTGTGACCTCTTCCAGAACTTTGTCGTTGACATCACCGGAGTCTTCTTTGTTAGCGACTTTTCGCAAGTCACCGATTTCTTCTTTTTCCTTGGTTACTCTTTGATCACCTTCTTCTTTCTCGTGTCCTTCCAGTTCATGCTCTTTAAAACTAGAGACCTTGTTTCCTTCTTCTTATATTTTTCAATACCATTGCATCCAAAATTTGAGTTTTAACCAACCCCTTCTCCAAATCCTCCTTAGCACTTTCGTCGACCCTTTTTAGGTGTGTCATTCGATCCCGGAAGCGCTACCGGTTGCGCCGTTTGGCGCAGCGTTCCAGTGTCAAGTGACACGGTTAGGGTTTCTTGGTTTGTGTTTAGGTTCATGAAGCTTTTGGATGAGAATGGAGGTAGGGTAATAAAGAAACTTTTTTTTAATTGGAAAGTATCACTTCAATCAAATCAAGCTATGCGCAAAAAAATTTCTTTCCAAAAACAAACTGATCTTCTTAATATTCTGATCTGATTCACACGCCAATTTTCACAGTCGCTGACCCTGCTCATGTCGGCGACCACCAAACCAAAAACCTATTTTCTCACCACAACATATCTGTCCGTGACTTTTGCACAATCCATGACCCTTCTCTAATGAAATTACTTGGTGTTGGGGTTGCATAGGGAGAGCCAAAGCAAACCAAGTATGAAGCATTATATATGAGGATTTTTCGATCATGATGATAAGTCTTCGATTAAAGAATGATCAAATAGGGCTCATAGAGACTCTCAAACATAATAGGTCAGGGACAAGTATTAGAATCAACCATCATTTGGGCTTGTAATGAGGGTTAGGATCATCAGGTTGATTCTTTTGGGCTAAAACAAAGAGCTCAACAAGGTTGCACACACACACTGAATGTAGTAAAAGTCACCGACAAGTCAAATGCATGGGGTTTCCTAAACATGATGTCTATCAAGAATGCAAAGATTTATACCATAAAAGCATGACTTCGGGACATGCAAAGCAATCAATTCTAGCCAATCATCGAGGGAATTCATGTAGGGAAATAGATCATTCAAGAGAGATCATACCTAGTTCCATGTAGAGTTGTTCGAAGGGATCACGATTCAAGGCCTTTGTAAAGATGTCAGCTCTTTGGTCACTTGCTCTACAAAACTCCATAAAGACCATGCCTCTTTCACCACCATTCTTCCTTTTCTTCATCAGACAATCTCAAAAAGGTCAAAATTCAGAGGTTGTGAGGTGAGTCACCGACTTGTTATAGGTTCTGAACTTCGACAGCTTGTCTGTGACAACAAGTAAGTCGGTGACCTCTACATCTTTTCTCATCTATTTATCACCTTCCTTCTTTAATTTAGAAAATTCAGGGTTCTTGTCCTTCTCACTCGATTTCTCCATACCATCGAATAAATCCATCACATCTTCAGTTACATCAAACTCCATTTGGGACCGACTTGTGATTCTTCTTCAACACTCTTAGTGCTTTCTTCACTAGACCAGAAGTCTCGTACTTTCCTTGATTCTCAACATCACCATCTTTATTTTCTTGATCATGCTCATCTAACCCCTCTATGTTGGTGACTTCAACAATGTCATCAACTTCAGTTCCTCTTCTAAACTTCACTTAAGGAACATCATCTTCCTTTTCCATTGATGAAATTTCTTCTTTGCTTCAATCGAAGGTAATATTACCCCCATGATGTTGTCGAAGCGAGATGAACTTTCCCTCACTACCCTGTCATATGTCTTGAACACACACTGTGAATGAACTAAGGAGAGTTCCCCCTCACTTCGATCTGCTGATAAACATTAGTTTTTCCGAACCCAGAGTTGTCTAACTCCTCTGGGTTTAGCAACAAAAGAAACATTTGGAGCGCATGAATTACAAGTACCACATTGATTAACCCCTTGGTTTGCACTATTGTCATTTTGAGTCCATGACTTCGCATTTTCTTCATCTCTAGCCATCTTTCTACACTCATATTGGTAATGACCAACTTTTCCACAATACCAACATGTTCTATGACATTTAAGCTCAACATACTTACTATGACCAGGATAGACATGTTTGTGGTTAATGCGTGCTTGGAAGTCAATTTGTGATGGAGCGGAGTTTTGAACTTGGTTTTGCCACATATTGTGCATCTTTGGATCAGGATACCACTGTTGCTTCCCTTTTCCTTGGTTTACCACCACATGTGTAGAACAACTTGCATTGTCACTACACATTGGGGCTTTGTCTTTAGGAAAATGGGGAGCATGGTTGGTACCCTGAGCATTGGGTCCACAGACATAACCAATTCAAGAACTATCGACCTCCTTCACAAATTTCTTACCATAGTCCTTTTTTACCTCTTGAACTTTATTAACAACAAACTCATCTACACACTTCTTTTTCTTAGTCTCTTCATCAATTTTAAGGCTCTCTAACTCACTGGACAATTTAGCATTTCCAAGCTTAAGCATAAGTCTTTCCCCTTCTAAGTCAGTGACTTGCTTTTCTAGGTCATCAACTTGTTTTCGCAAGTCAGTGACCTGAGAATTGAAATCAGTGCATGACTCACAAGCAGTTGACTTAGGAGAATAAATCTTTTCAAGTTCAATAGCTTTGTTAGACCAAACTTTGTTATCATCAATCAAATTGGTTATAGTGTCATCTTTATCTTCTAATTTTTTGTTAACTCAATGACTTGAGTTCCCAGCTTTTCAATAATAGCAACCAATTGATCTCTAGTCTTTTTAGCAAGAAGAGAAGAAAGACCAGGTTCATTTACCTCTTGAGATGACTTGTCTTTAATGGCCATACAACAATTTCCCCTTGTCGGCGACACTTCGTCGTCATCATCAGACATATCCCATGTCGCCATCATGTTGGTGGCAACTTCTCCAACATTTTTTTGGGGACATTGTTTAGCATTGTGTCCCTTTCCTTGACTGTGATAGCACACCTTTTCTTTCATATCTCTACCTGATTTAGAGGGTTTGGGAGAAGCCTTGTTACGAGTCAACAACCTCTTCATGGAGTTGGAGATGAGATCAACGTCATCATCAACCTCTTCTAAGTCTTGATCACCTGAGCCAAGTCGAATGCCCTCTCAACTTTGAAAGCGATGCCCTGGATTTTATCAGTTTCAATTCGTTCATCTCTCCTTTGTTGAGTTCCTCCATACATGGTGAGTTGCCCAACAAGATCTTCTAGAGTCAGTGACTTTGTTTCCTTCTGAGTGAGCAAGGAAGCAGCAATGGTGTCCCATTTCTTGTTGAGTCTTGAGATCAACTTGTTGGTTTGCTTCCATTGACGAAGCTTCTCTCCAAGGAATTCTAATTGATTGACAAGCACTTGGAATCTTGAGTGATAGTCACAAAGAGACTCACTCTTTTCCTGAAAGATCACCATTAGTTAGGGCATGGTGGAGAACTTTCTTAGCTCTTGCATTTTTCTCCAGTTTCTTGAAGTCGGCATCATCATATTCAATCGTGGTCTTCTCAGTTTTTCCACCAGTCTTAAGAAAAGTTTCTGGACCAATCTCAATGACTTTCCACAATTTTCCATCCAAAGAGCAAATATGAGTCTTCATTTGCTCGACCCACTAGTCATATTCACCGACTTTCAGAATTGGAGGCTTCCAGAAAGAGTCACTAACAACAGTGTTGGTTGAAGACATTTTCCTGTAAGAAAAGTACTAAAAACACAATCTAGAGCCTTGGCTCTGATACCAATTCTAAGATTGTTAGTACTTAAACGAGTCAGCGACTCCTGCAAAGTCGTCGACTTTGAGTAACAGTAGAAGTCACCGACTTTGGTAAAGTCAGTGACCTTGAAGTAAGCAGCGGAATGATCAAACAGGAAAGATATTACCAAACTGTAAATGACAAGCGATGTATAGTGGAAACTCTTCGTAAACCAACTAGTTTACTTAGAGAAAAACCACTCCCTTCCAAGCTTCTCACTTGGTCGGATTTCAAGAGTCCTTAGACTCGCTCTATTGATTTCTTGAGTGATACAAAGCTCTCCCGTGAACAAGTTGAATCCCACAACCTTGAACCACACTCTACCTTTGTCTAAACACTCTCAATCTCACGCTATGCCTAAGAACACTCGACTACACCACTTGTAAGAATCTCACGCACAAGTCTTCTTCACTACTCGTACGAATCCCACGCACGAGTCTTCTTCAACCTAGAACTCTCTCTTTTTCTTCTTCACAAGATATACAAATTATGCTCGAAAATCCTCACTTCTAACCTAAAACAATGCAGTTTTTAAGCTAGAATAAGGAGTGATTTCGTGTAATATTATTTCCTATTCGTTTAAGGAAATAACATCCCACGCAATCTTAGAAGATCTTTCCTAATATAACATGTACGCACATATAAAATATCTCAATGGAATCATATCATCTTCTTCTGATTTTAGCACTCTTTTGTGATGATATTCTCCATAAATAAACGCCCCGGCTATCCTGCAAACAATCGCACACGATATTTGCGTTCCTTCCATAAATAGATTTCGTCGCCAGGTGGTCATGTCGGTGACTTTGCCAAGTCGCCGACTTGTCTTACAAACTCGAAGTCACTGACTTCCTTGGAACCATCAAAACTCTAAATCTTCTAACAATACGGGGTCTTCCGTGGACAACATGTACTACAACGCCTTCGAGCAACTGGGCATCTCGGCCACGTCTCTGAAACCATACGCAGGAAAACTGACATCCTTTTCCTGCAACGAGGTCGATGTTGCGGGCCTCATTGACCTATGGATGACGCTGGGAATGGGTTCGATAAGAAGAACCGAGATGATAGAATTCACCGTGGTGCGTTTGCCCTCGGTGTATAACGCGATCATCGGGAGAGTATCCTTGATGAAATTTCAGGTTGTGGTGTCCATTTACCACCTAAAAATGAAGTTCCCAGCTGAAGGGGGAGGTGGCGAGGTCAAGGGAAACTAGGAGGAGGGCTGTTTATGTTATGCGACCTCCAAAAGCATAAGTGTCCGGTGTTCGTGGTGGACGCTTCCTTTGCGCCGAGGTAGAAAAACTCTACCTAGGGGAATGTCTCTCCAGAGAGTCAGGATTGTTGCTGGAGTCTTTATTGGCGAAGTCCCGCGACGTGTTTGCTTGGACCGCGAACGATCTTCGCGGGGTCCCGCGGACAGTGGCACAACACTCTTTGAACATCGAAGGCGCCACGCGGCCCGTGGTGCAAAGAAGAAGGAAGATGAATGAAGAAAGGGCAAGTGCCGCGAATGTGGAGGTAGGAAAGTTGCTAGCCGCAGGGTTTATCCGCGAGGTCCTGTATCCAAGATAGTTGCCCAACGTTGTGTTGGTCAAAAAGGCCAATGGGAAGTGGCGCATGTGCATCGGCTTCAAAGATCTAAACAAGGCCTGCTCGAAGGACAACTACCCCTTGCCATCCATTGACGAGTTGGCAGATTCCATGGTGGGGCACGAGGTCCTGAGCTTCCTCGACGCATATTCGGGATACAATTAAGTTTTGATGGATCCTCGAGACAAGGAGGAAACTTCCTTCATCACGCATCGTGGGACCTATGGTTATAAGGTCATGCCCTTCGACCTTAAAAACGTTGGTGCCATTTTTCAGCGCCTCGTGGACCACATTTTCAAAAACCATCTTAGGAGAAATATGTCGGCTTATGTCGACGACATCGTGGTCCGAAGCAAAACACTAGAGGCTCATCTAGATGACCTCGCCGAGGTCTTCACAACGCTCAGGCGAAACCGACTAAGCCTCAATCTTGAGAAATGTGTGTTTGGTGGGTCGTTTGACAAGTTCCTCGGGGTTTGTGATCAACGTGCGGGGAATAGATGTGAACCCCGCCAAGATTGAATCAATCCTGTCAATGCGGTCACCCTGGTCTCGGACCGAGGTACAACGTCTTAATGGCGTTGTAAACTATCTGGGGAGATTTTGCTCCTGGTTGGCGGACATGTCACTTCCTTTCTTCGCGGCCTTGAAGAAGAATGAAAAATTCATCTGGGATGAGGAGTTGGAGCGCTCTTTCGCTGAGCTGAAAACCTTTCTGTCAAAGCTACCCACGTTGGCACCTCCAAAGGCAGGCGAGGACCTACATCTATATATGGCCGTAAGTCAGTGACGGTCATCGCCGCGTTGACAAGGGAGGCGATGTATCCGGTTTACTTCGTCACTCGCGTGGTGACGGCCGTGAGGCGTTTGCACCCCTACTTTCATGCCCACCCCATCCAGGTCCTCTCCAATCTCCATCTCCGCCAAATCCTCCATTAGCCTGCCCTTTCCGGGCAAATGCCCAAGTGCGTGTTCGAGCTCTCCGAGTTCGTAATTAGCTACATGCCAAGAACCGCGATGAAGGGGCAGGCCCTTGCCGACTTCATGGTAGAGGTAACCTTCCCCGAAACATATGAAAGCGTAGAGGAGTGGAAGGTCTTCGTAGATGGCTCGAGGTGCGACCCTGGTGGCGGGGTTGGCGTGTTCCTGGCCGGGCCCTCAATCGAGACGGAGTATCCCCTCAACTTCGCCTTTGATGCCACCGACAACGAGGCCGGGTACGAGGCTATGATTGTTGGAATAGAGATGGCGCTTCTCAATGGAGCTCGCTAAATAAGGGTATACACCGACTCCGAGTTAGTGGCGCGGCAGTTGAGTGGGCAGTATGAGTCCAAGACAGGTTTCTTGCCCGCGTACTGCGAAAAGGTCAAACCATTGGTGTCATGTTTAGAAACGTTGGCCGTGGAGTCCATTCCACGCGCGGCCAACACCAAGGCAGACGCCGTAGCGAGGCTGGGGTCGGCTCTTCCACTAGAGGTTGGAAATCGAGTGATGGTGGAGAGAAAACTTTTGCTGAGTGTGGCCAGTGGGATCTTCTTGATTGTATCCGAAGATTGGATGTCTCCTATCATCCGATATGTGGAATGCGGGGTCCTACCCGAGATCCCGCAGAAGCAAGAAAGCTCTAGATGAAGGTCGTCTGCTACTGCGTGGTTGGGGGCTGTCTCTACCGTCGCGGCTTCCCAGAGCCCAATTTGATGTGTGCCGGTCGAGGCCAAGGGGCAGATTTTATTCGAGGAACACAAGGGAATATGTGGCGGGCACCCCAGATGGCGTGCATTATCGCATAAAATCATCCGCTTGGGGTATTTCTGGCCCACCCTCAGACAGGACACAAAAGGTCCCATGTTCAAGGTTGCGACGGGTGCTAGAGGCACGCCAACGTCTAGCATGCCCCCGTCACCAGTTTACGCTCGATCACGCACCTTGCCCTTTCGCGATGTGTTGGATGGATATTCTAGGTCCCTTACCAAAGGTCGCGGGGCAGGTGCAATACATTTTGGTGATCGTCGATTACTTCACCAAATGGGTCGAGGCGGAGGCGATGGCCAAGATAACGGGAGCGAAGGTCTGCTCTTTCCTCTGGAAGAACCTCGTGTCCGCTTCGGAGTCCCCATGACCATCATGATCGACCACGGTCCGTAGTTCGACTGTGAGGAAACTCGAACTTTCTGCTCCGAGTTGGGCATAACCCTCAAATTTTTCTCAGTCGCTCACCCCCAATCAAACGGCCAAGTACAAAACATCAATGCACGGATCCTGTCTGACCTCAAATCAATGCACGATCCGAGCGAGGCTCGAGATCGTTGCAAATAATAAAAAAAATAATCAATGCACGATCTAAGCGAGGCACAGGATCGTTGCATACAATCAAAAATAATCAATGCACGATCCAAGCGAGGCTCGGGATCTTTGCACATAATAAAAAAAATCAATGCGCGATCCGAGCGAGGCTCGAGATCGTTGCATACAATCAAAAATAAGCAATGCACGATCAGAGCGAGACTCGGGTTCGTTGCAAAAACAAGTTCGGATGTTAGAAATCGAGGCCGGATGTGGCCTCAGTAGTCTACAAGCTTTGCAGCACTCGCGCCATGGGGTTGGATCGGGATAGAATGAGATGTTGGAACTCTCAAAAAAGCGTTGGAACTCTCAAATAAGCTTCGCACAATCATATAAATCACACAAACAAGAGTAAAAAGAAAGATGCATAAAGGTAAGGCGTCGAGGGCCGAAGTGTTATATTACAAGCTTCAGCGGAGCTACCAAAAGTTCCAACCATAAAAAAAGAAAAATTACAAAAATATAACCTTCATTTCTTTGGCTCCTTTGTCACGTCGGCAGGAGGGTTCATTGGGTATTGGCGGAGGGGCGAGGCCATGATAATTTCGAGGTCGGTTGAGGGGTCGGTCGGGTCGGCGAGGCTGACAACAGAGGGGTCGTCTTGGTCCATGGGATGGGCTGCAGTGAGGTCTTCTTTGTCCACCACAACCCCATCTATAGTGAGGAAGAAGCTGCATTCGCCCTCGGGCTCCTCCGCGGTCTCCCCCATGGTCAGCGTGTAGTTGGGAGATGAAAAAGACAATGCGAGGATCAATATGCTTATATTTCTCGGTTGCCTGCCTCACCCCCACACGCATAGCCTGCCGATACAACCCTTCCAAAACACTCTGAGCCGCCTCCTTGTACTCGACACTCTCGACATAGGCAGGCCCCGCAGCCATAACCTCCTCGTTAAGCTCCTTGATGCAGAGGTGAAGACTGTTATTCTCTTCCTCCACCTTCTAGCGAGGTCCACCTCCTTCTCCTTCGAGTACTTGGGCTCCTAGGAGAGTTTAACCTGCAGATCCTCGAACGAGGCCTTCGCCTTCTCAGCCTCCCCATCCTACTCCTTCGCGCGTTGTTCTGCAGCTAAACCCCGTTTTTCGGCTTCCACCCGTTCCCTCTTCTCCTTGGCCAACTCCTCTACGTTAGCTTTGAGCTTCGCCTCGAGCTTCGCTGCATTCTTATGGAGGAGTATGATGCGGCGGCAGTTGTAATTGTCAAGAAAATTGTGCTGCAAAAATGGCAGTGTGTTAAAAAAGGGAGGAAAACTACAAAAGCCGCAAGCGAGACAACAAAACGAACACTTACCATCACCGAATAGCAAAGAGTCTCCTCGAACAGAGTCGCGTTGGAGAGATCGTTCGCCCACGTGACCTCCTCCTTGAACTCCTCCTTCCTCCAGTTCTTCAGCGAGGCCACAGAGGGACGGGGACAGTGAAACCTCAAAGTTTTTGAAGCAACCTCGACCGGCGGAAACCCCTCGAGGCTGGAGCTCAGAGCGAGCTCCTTCCCCGAGTGACCGCGTTGACCTTCCCCCTTGTGTTTTTTCTTGTCCACGCGGGGGACGCTGTTGGCTTCTTTCGGTTGGAGCTAGCCTTATCACCAGACCCATGGGGGCCTTGGAAGACGTCTTGACGACGTTCCCTTTCGAAGGAGCGGCAGCTAGTCGCACCTCCGGAACTTTCGCGGGCTTCGGAACCTTCGAGGTCCTAGAACCTTGTGTGCGCGGTCTTCTTCTACTTCATCCTCAAAGACATCTCTTTCAGGCTATACACTGAAAAAGAAAAAACAAAGTGTTGATAACAAATAGAGAAAAGAAAAATAATCTAATCCGAAATGAGCGATCGTAGCGAAGCTCGGGATCGTCGCAAATAATCTAACCTCAAGATGCGTGATTCAAGCGAGGCTCGGGATCGCCACATATAATCGTCGCAAATAGAGAAAAGAACTTTCACAAATAAAACTTCATTTTAAAAATCTCTTTAAGGTTTAAAAATTCGTTTAAATATGTCTTCCTCTTATGAAGCTTTTCTTTGATCATCGATTTAAATAAAAGCCATTTTAAAGTTTACATGCAAGGTGATCTTATTCAATAAAAATCCATTTAAAGTTGCATGCAAGAGTATGTAGGATTATTTAAGCATGTCTTATATCACTAGACTTAGTTATTTTCAACATTCATATAAAATCAATCACTTACTCATATGAAACATGCATGAAGATTTAAATTCCTAAAAACCTCTTTAAAGGGACATGCAAGAACAATTTCCTCGATAAAAAAAAGGCATGCATGAAGGTTTTATACATGATAGTTATGTCTTAAGTAGTTATCATAGAAAATATCTTTATAAGCTTAAGAATCCTTATATAAAAGAAGACTTCTTAGGCCCTTTTACTTAAATAAAAATTTAAATATAATAAGTAGAAATCACTCTTTAAAAGTGTAGGATTTTAGTATAACTTTCTCATAATTTGTAGGAAAAAAATTCCTCTTTAACAAAACTTGCATGCATGTACAATTAAAGGGAAGATGTACTAGTTTTATAACATTTTATAATCTGGATTTTTAAAAAAAAAATCTGATCAAAACATGAGTCTAAGATGATATAAATCAATCTCAAAATAGAATAAAAAGGCCTAGAATTAATACCCTTAAAGTGTTGGATTTTTGGAGGAAGAACACACAAGCCAAGGGAGAGGCGGCGGTGGCTCACGGTTGGACGTTGGTGGCGCGCGGCTGGGCGGCAGGCCTGGTGGTGGTGGTGTGGTGGTGTTTGGAAGAACACAAAGAGAGCTTTAAGTGGGAGAGAAATGACTAGAAAGGAGAGAGCTAGAGAGTGTTTAAATGAGTTCTCTCTCAAGTCATTTACCCCTTTAAATAGAGTAATAAGTTAGTGGAGTTTGTAGAGATTTGGCAGTCTCTCCTTATTCCTTAAGGTGGTGTTTGACTAACATAGAATAAAATACTAACTCAAGTCATGTTAGTGGATTGTAGGAGAATATTACATTAATGAGGTAATCCACCACAATGACTGGAGAATCTCCACCAAAATTTCCTTAGATATTTCTAATGAGTGGTCCGACGCGTTTGCAAAATGGATCGAAAGTCGTTTGAAACGTGTGTCGGAATGATTGGGTTTTACGAAAAGAATTTCCATTAGCTAAGAATTTATTAAGTTCCATTCTTAATAAATCCATTTATTCGAATAAATATTTCATAATGATGTTATATTTTATTTATTTTAGAAAAATAAATTCTTGAAGTAAAAAGGCCCTTTTATAAGGTTATTTTATTTATTAAATAAATAAACATTTATGAAACGAAACTTTATTCTTTTAACGGAAATCACGGTTATTACACAAAGAAGCACCTCTAGGCATGAAAAGCGAAGTCCAGGTCATGAGAGGCGAACACCTGGAAAAGAAGAAAGTCTTAAGGAGAGAGTAGACAAAAAGCAAAACACAACGGCGTAGGAGAAGCTCAACCCTAGGGCTATTCTCAAGGATATGCCACCTAGAAAATGCGAGGGGGAACAAACAGAGTTGCAGGCCAAAAAGTAGATTTTAGAAGATCGAAAGGACAGACGTCCCATCACCCAGAGGCGAAACGCTTGGAATTCCCAAGGGTATTCAAAATTCAAAAATCAAAAACGATGAACTCAACCGTCGGGCAAGCGCCAGAAAGGTTGAGCGTATCACCGAACCCCCAGGGCCCGTCCCCACTTCCACCTTTCCGCCGCCATGACGCCGACACGGAACTCGGAAAAAACCACCGCCTCCGTCTAGGGCGAAAGGCAGAAAAGAGATAAAAAGCACCAAAAACGCATGTGAAGGGCGGAAATGGTACTTACTTGTCGAAAGTCGTTGTAGAAAGAGCGGTTGCGAATCTTGATCGGTGGTGTCGCTTGTCCTTCGTTGCCGGAAACCGAAAAGTCGCAGAGAGAGAGAGAGAGAGAGTTTTCTTAATGAGGAAGATGAAACGGGAAGGGGAAAAGAGAGAGGTATGCATGGCATTTATAAAGAGTGTGTTGGGCCTCTCCCTACTTAGCATATTAATGGGCCTAACTCCCTCAAAGGCCCATTAATGAAAAGTGGGATGGGGGCCCAAGGTCCGCCATCGCGCAACAACAAAAAGAAAGAAAAACTTCCTAGGAAAATCGTCAAGGGTGGTAAATCCCGTTAAAACGTTCAAAACCCCAAACCATGATCAAGATTCCGAATCTCGATAAAAGAGGAATTCTCAGGCAGTCCGATGGCCTGGACCCCGCACCTCGCCTATGAGGTTTTGTGGCGGGCCTCGTAAGAAGAACGCTAGGAAATCACACACATCGTGCATATATGCCTTGTTGCCCTCGGACTGCAGACCACAAGCCATGGGGTTGTGATGGTGCGCGAAATAACGATGTGTGAGCAGTAAGGATGAGTAGCGGGATAAAAGCGCTAAGAACGAGGTTCGGGGAAATCCCCCGAGGTTCTTACTGCACCCATCCAAAAAAGTGAGCTACACAAGCAGGCTAGTCCAAAAATAAGGCCAGTTATCGCGCACTCCCCGCATGAGCGAGGTCAAAATGTCGAACCTCTTGAATAAGGATATCGGTCAAGCAATGCGCTTCTAGAGGCAACGGGAATGAACCTCGCATACTCAAAAGCTAACATACCCGCCCCGCTCAACCACTCAAATGCCACCTTATTCTCGACCAATGATCGGCCGCTTGTCTCCCGACCAATCAGATGGCCGTATCTCGGGCATCTCACATCGGATGTTGATAGAAGCCATGCTCCTCAAATGTCTATAAATAGAGGAGAACCCCGAAAGTTGCAAGGGTCGAAAAACATCTCTAACTCAAGAACTATCTTGCTTGTTGAAGATCGATGTATTGAAATAATCGTAAAGACCACGCTATAATCAAGAGAAGATCAATAAAAAGACTTCATGTCGCTCAAAGAAATGTGTTTATAGTGTTCTATACCCCTAAAAAAGTTTCTGATAATAAAAATGCCTTCAATTTTTTAAATTTGCATCAATGCCCAACAAAAATAATCAAATACCCAATTTAATAACACTCATGCCCATATTCTCAAAAGAAAATTGACTTTAAAAAAAAAGCAAATTCTTAAATTTATTTAAATTTTATTCTATTACAAAATATAATTAAACAAAAAAAAACTGACGCAACACTCAAATGATTTTCCTAAACCATTGAATTTTACCAAAAAAAACCTTTGAATTTTCTCCCTTTTTCTTTATCCACTTTCAATGGCACCAGTTCACCGCGATCATTTTTTTAAATATCACCACGATCGTTCATCATGAAGTAAATGTTTGATGATTTTGTATCCAAATTTTAAAATGAACTTGATATATGCATTTCGGTCACTTGCCAAACACGAACAACTCCATCTTCACCAGATGAGAATCCTCTCAAACTCTTGACCTGTTACAACCCAATCCCATGTCTCCTTCACAATCCATCCTGGACCAATTCATCCACAAGGAACTCAGTTCCGTTATCCAAATTCCTAATCCTACAAACCAAATTCTCATCCAATCCTTCACCAAACAACTCCAATGGATCGGTGGAGTCAATTAAATGACAATGAAACTTGACCAACAAATGATAATCGTTGGAGCTAGATCTTAGACCCCTTGCCACACACACAGATTGAAGTTAATAAATTTACTAATTTAGGCAAGAAAATTAATTAAAACGTAATCTCCAAGTCATATGGAACAAGATCCTCCCATTAAAAATCCATTTAATAATATCTTCTCAACAAACATATCCTCTTCTAAAAAATCCATGGGACCCACTCCCAAACCCATCCTCTTCGTCACGCCTCTGCAAAATATCGCCTATAGGGCGGCAATTGTCAACGGCGACTTAGCGGTCTACTTCCCCGGTGGCAATGTGGTCGGCGTGGGCGTAAGCAAATGATGGAAAATGGTGCTCGTGAAGCAGGGGAGTCGGCGAGTTTCTGGAGAGTAGGAGTTGTGGCGACGACAGGTTGTCGTCGAAGGTGGATGTCGGCGAAGAACAGTGGCAGTGAGAATGAAGGTTTCTTTGACAACCCAAACCAGAGAATCGAACAGAGCAGAGGACTGTGGTCTGAAATCGAGTGAAGCACCAGCGGGCAGTGGGGAATTATGGATGTGCAATAACATGGCATCGCGCTTGGAAATTTACACGAACAATGTGAAAGGGTAGGCGGCACAACTCTGACGGGCGGCGAGACAAAAAGAACGACGATATTGGAGTGTCGGCAGCTGGGGCGAGGTGCCACAATTGCGGTGGTTGTACAATGGAGGAATGGCGGAAAGAGAGGATGAATAGGCTTGTTGGCACAATTTTAGTCCAATTTGGGAAACAAATATAATTACATATCTTTTTCTTTTTTTCCCTTTCATTTTTCTCTATTTAATATTTACAGTTAAATTTATTTTATAGTTAATTTTTTTTAATATAAAACAAACAAATAAATACTTAAGTTTTTATAACAAAATTGCCCAAAAGGGAATCCTTGCTATTTAATCTAAATAAGGACATTTTTTTCATTGACAACTTTTTTAAGGGCATTTATGAAAATTGGCCCAAAGAAATCTCAAGTCCCAAACAGATCTCGCAAGCCGCTTTGCAAGCTACATCTCGGTGTAATCAATAAGTTTCCAGCCTCGCTAAATAGATAGCAATTCTCAAACTTGTAATAGAAAAAGATCTCGCTAGCAGTTTGTAAGTGGTAAACTCATTGTAACAAAGAGGTCTCGAATCTCGTTAGGCAGAGACTTCGAATCTCGTAAAGGAGATCATGGGCAGAATCTCGTTGTTGTAACCTCATTTGGAAGTTATTAATAAAAGCAAGGGTTTGTATCGTCAAATATATAATCTCGTTACTTGTCTTTAGCGTCGGTTTATTTCGGGTTTCATCATGATGAGCAAACGAATGATCGAGAGTATGCTTTGAATTTGAAGAACAAATCAGTGAATGAACATAAGGAATTGAGGATATCGAATGCTCCTACAAGGCGACGAGTTCCTGATGAGCATTCTGGTGAAGGATCATCGTGTCTGATCAAATTAGTAATGAGACCGGTAATACAAGGATTCTGTAATTTGTATCAATAGAACAGTAATCGAACTAAAATGGATAAAAGGAATCAATGTTTATTAGAAACAAAAAACTCCTAACCTCCACACCAATCCGGATAATTGACTAGACTAATCTTCTTGGAGAGATACAAGAAGAATTCAGAACAATATGTTTTACAAATTGGATGATCGTCTCTCCTCTCTCTGTCTTGCTATATAAGCTACTAACAACTCTTAAGTTGACGTGGCATTATAACAGCCTATTATAATTGACAGACTTAAGAGACACTTTATGACCTATTAACAGATTTGCTATAACAAATCTTCCCTCCCTCAAAAAGCTTGTCCTCAAGGTTTAAGTTTTGGATATTTCTTCAACAAGTCATCGAAAATTCCCATGATGCTTCTTATTCAACTCTGTCCTTCCACTTAACCAGAACTTTGGTAGAAACTTTCCCATACCGATTAACCATTTTCCTGTTCAAAATCTTCTCTGGTTCTTTCACATACACATCAAGCACAAATAAAGGCAGATTTTGGGTTGTCATGGAATTCCCTACATGTTTCTTCAATTGGAAAATATGAAAAACTGGATGTATTTTAGATGAGGTCGGTGATTGCAAGTTGTAAGCAACTTTTCCATGTATGTCTATGATCTCGAATGGACCAAAGTACTTAGGTGCCAACTTTTGGTTCCCTCTTGATGCCAAACTATGCTGCCTATAGGGTTGTAGTTTAACATACACAAACTCACCAATCTAAAATTCTCTATCACTTATATGGCAATTAGCTACTTGTTCCATCCTGTGTTGGGCTCTCACTAAGTAGAATCTCAAATTTTGGATCATATTCTCCCTTTCCTGTAAGCTTCTATCCACCATATTCACTTTGCTTTCTCTTGGTAAGTATGGAAGATGTGTAGGCGGAGATCTTCCATAAACTACCTTGTAAGGAGTGAGGTGTGTTGATGTGTGAAAAATGGTATTATACCACCATTCCGCCAATGGAAACCTTTTACTCCATAAGTAAGGCTTTTTAGAAGTCATGCATCTCAAATATGTTTCCAAGCACCTGTTGACCACCTCAGTCTGTCCATTAGATTGTGGATGATAAGTCGTGGACATGTTAAGATCAAACCCTTGCAATTTGAAGAGCTCTTGCCAAAAATCACTTACAAACACAGTATAATTGCCACTGGTAATGAAGTTTGGAAACCCATGAAGCTTGAAAATGTTGTCTAAGAAACTTTGAGCAATTGATGCAGCTGAATAAGGGTGAGCCAAAGCCATAAAATATGATGCTTTGCTTAATCTGTCTACGACCACAAAGATAAAAGATTTTCCAAATGATAATGACAATCCATCAATGAAATCCATGCAAATATCACTCCATATATGCTTTAGAATGTCTAAAGGTTGCAATAATCTTTGAGAGGTTGTTGTATCATATTTATGTTGCTGATAAGTTGCACAACTGCTAATAAACTAGTTGATATCTTTTGCTATTCCCTTCCAATAAAACAAATCTTTGACCCTCTTGAGTGTAGCATCTCTACCTAAATGGCCACTTAAACTAGCACAATGCAACCATGTCAAAATCTCATTGTTAAGATGAACATTATTTCCTACCACCAATTTACTCTTCCTTCTGAGTTGCCCATGTAACCAACAATAATGCTTCCAAAAGTCAGCCTTCTTTTCTAAGTCAGAAATGATTTGCTTCAATTGATCATCAGACTCAAAGCATGTTGTCAACTTCTGTAACAAATCATATTCAGATGTAGACACCATCAAACTTGCAACTTCTGAACTCTATCATGGACAATGCATCATCAACTAAATTTTCTTTACCATATTTATACTGAATATCATAATCAAACTCTAGCAGCTTTGAAAGCCATTGTTGTTGAACTAGTGTGTTCAACCTTTGCTTCAAAAGATATTTTAAACTCCTCTGATTTGTCTTAATTGTGAAGTGACTTGAAAACAAATAACGACACCACTTCTGAATAGCTAATATAACTGCAAACAGTTCTTTCTCATAAACTGACCAATTTAGTTGTCTACCTTTAATATGTTTGCTAATGTAAGCCACCATATGACCATATTGCATCAGACCAGCTCCAACACCATGGCTACTAGCATCAGTTTCCACCATGAAACTCTTGTTGAATTCAAGTAAGGCCAAAACAAGTGTTGAACATAAGGCAGACTTTAATTGTTGAAATGCATCACTAGTTTCAACGTCCCACTCAAAGTTTTCTTTTTTAAGCAAAGTTGTCAATGGCCTAACAATCGAGCCACAATTTTTGACAAATCTTATATAATAACCTACAAGTCCCAAAAATCTCGTTAATTGCTTAACATTCTTTAGAATTGGTCATTGCTGAACTGCACTTATTTTTCTTGGATCCGTGGTAACTCCTTGATCAGAAATGAAATGCCCCAAATATTCCACCTTTTCAACAACAAATTCACATTTACTTCTCTTAGTAAACCACCTATTATCTCTCATATTCTCAAATACCAGAGTGAGATGTTGCACATGCTCAAACAAATTGGAGCTATATATCAAGATATCATCAAAAAATATCAACACAAATTGCCTCAGAAATTTCCTGAAAGTGGCATTCATAAGGATCTAAAGAGTTGTTGGAGCATTAGTCAAACCGAAAGGCATGACTAGATATTCATAGTGGTCATTATGTGTTTTAAAAGTTGTTTTATGAATATCTTCTTCACACATTCCTACCTGATGGTAGCCAGCTCTTAAATCAATCTTAGAGAAGAGCTTTGAACCTCCTAACTCATCCATCAAGTCCTCAATCAAAGGAATTGGGAACCTATCTTTAATTGTTACTGAATTGAGTCCCTTATAATCCATAAAAAGCCTCCATGGCCCATCTTTCTTTTTTACCAACACAATTGGAGATGCATAAGAACTAGAACTTGATTGAATAATTCCAGCTGTCAACATCTCTTGCACCATCTTGTCAATTCCCATCTTTTGATGTATATCATAATAGTAAGGCCTTTGGTTGATTGGATTTGCTCCACTAACCAAAGTAATTTTGTGGCCATGTCCTTGCCTGAATGGAGGAAGCCCTTTTGGTTCTTGAAAAATATCATCAAAATTCGCTAAAAGCCTTTCAATACAATCAGGTACTACGTCTGTTGCTTCTATCTCAGTCGATGCACAAAGCATTGTTGGTTGAACCACTTGTTTCACACAAATAATGGCCAATTGCACACCTTGGCCTAGAAACTTGTTCAACTATTGTGCTATGGGCATTTTCTGGGAGTAGCCTGCGGTTGATAATAGGAAGAGCAACAAAGCACGTCCTTCCCTAATGGATCTTGCATGTAGACCTTTTAGAAGCAACTTTTTATTATTTACCCTAAACTCTATGGTCAAATGCTTAAAAACCCATTCAATCTTTCCCAAAGTTTCTAGCCATTGAATTCCAAGCACCATATCACAACAACCTAGTGGAATTACCATGACATCAGTTTTAAATGGAACATGTTGGAAATTCCATTCAAACCCTTCCACCTTTGCATTAATATCAATTATGCTCCCATCTGCAATTGAAACCTTAGTCAAACCAGTTGGAACCAATTTACATCCCAATTGTTCAACCACTACTTTGTCCACAAAATTATGCGCACTCCCTGAATCAAATAAATTAAATAGTGCTCACTTACCATGCATTCCATCAAATTGTTCTCAACAAGAGCACCATTTGTTAGATCAATGAGAATGAACAACTTTCTTTTTGATTGATAACTAGTGAAAATAGAACAAACACAATCTCAAACGGAGACACACCTCCGATGAGCCAATCTCAAGGAGAAGTTCTCCAAGAGCCCCAAAGGCAAATGCCTTGATCCTTACTCTCAATTCTCCATCCTCTAACGAAAACAAACCCTCATTATTTATAGCCCTCACTCACCTCACTTTAAGCCAACCTTTTTTTTCTAACTGCCCATACAAAGAAAGACACATTTACCCTTCCTAACGACAATATCTCTTTCTTGCCATATTTCCTAACAATACCACACCTTTCAAACAACCTTGTCCTCAAGGTTAAATACATTTGACAATTTGGATTGGCCTGGCAAAGGAATGTAAATCTCCTCAGATAGAAAAACAACTTGATTCTTAGCTTTACTCAATGGTTTATCACCGGGGTCGTCACTGGAGGCATCTTCTCTACCGCCCCCATGTGTGTGCCTATGGAGAGGACTTGTACTAGGCTGGAAGATGTAGCCATAGGCCTTGTAACAACCAGTCTCACCCTCTTGATTAGGGGTACTCCCAGAAGATGCATTGATAGCCTTTCTCCACACTCCCAGAAGTAGAATTCATTTTGCCTGATCACCTGGGTCATTGTTTGCGACTTCTCTCCCACCACTCAGCTGGAGGATGATAGACTCTTTGGTACTAGCCTTGATGCAAACCCTCAGAACAACTATCTGAATTGATAGGTATGGTGGATGTTTAATTGGCGGCTGTAGAGCAAAGCTCCCATCCCCCACATGGTTGTCGCGTCTGGTGGTTATAGCTTCCCTTGCCAACCTGTTGAAATCAGCCTTGTCCTCAAGGATGTAATTGAAATATGAAACGAATTTCCCATGCGCTAGAAATTGATGAATATGAATGTCGCCGGGATCGGCGGCGGCATCGTCTTCCTTGCCGCAAATAGGGACAAAAATAGGATATGGGGTGGGAAGGAATTTACAAAGGTCAGGCCTGAACTCTAACCTTGGGAATTTAAGAGAGGAGTTCGGTGGATGAGGTGGCGGTTTTGCTGGTGGCGGAGGCAAGGAGCTCCTCTTGTGGCTATCCTCCCTTCGACGAATGGGATAACCAGGTTCTGGGGGTTGAAGATGATTAAAGAGTTGAATTTGTTCCATGGAGAGCTGAAATGAGTAGTTGGGCCAAAAGAAATGGCCTAAGTATAATAATGGAAGCCCAAAGTGTTTCTGCTCCTTTTTCCATCCTTCCAACCCATTAAACAAATCGCTAACCCAAGGAGGCGCGTCGACCGGTTCTGAAAACTCTTTAGCCATTTCTAGGGAAAAAAACGGTTCACGTAAATTGAACCCTAGAACCCAAATTGCTCTTTCAGATTGCACATCACAAGCCGCCCTCAACACAGTCTTCTCGAAATTTCTTTCGAGATCTTCTCTAAGCAATCGTCGGGCTCTTGTAGCGTTCTCAACCTCCATTAAACCCGCGTTGAGATCTACCGCCACCCTGTTGACGAGCCTTCACTCGGGACAACAAATAAATTTATAAGTCAAGACCCCGCTGAGTATAGGGGAGTCAGGATCGTTCCACGAGAAGCAAGGTTGTTTGTTTATCGACTCCTAATAGCAAAAATCTAACAAAAATAAGCAAAACACTCACAAGCAGTCTCGTTAACGACGTTGTCAGGGTCGTTAACGAACCACCGCAAACAAAAGACTAAAAATAACGACCTAAACAGGTTCGGTACCGAGCCTACGAACTCAGCAACGAATATCACTTAAGAGAATTCAAATAAAAACAAAGATCTAGGATAAGGGATACCACAACATAGTCATGCATATAAACTCATAAGAAGATGAGATCATGCCTTTAAATAGATAAATTCACCAACTTTCATTGACTAATAAGTAAATTAATCTACTTTCATAAACTAATTCACTCAATTGCTTGCTTTGGATCTAAAGCTTGAAACTTTCGTATTCAAACAATATCAACCTTCAAGTCTATAACTTTCTCTCTCAATCAAGTTAAAAACTCAAATCACCTTGACTTTCATCTAGGTCTAAGCACAACAAACAATCAAAAATAGATAGAAGGCATTCAACACATAATCTTACTCATCAAACATGCATAACTATGCCGGGTTTAAACCCCGACCCTAGAAAAGAAAACTAGTCACTACTCATGACTAAGAAACAAATAAATTCAACAAAAGAGATCATTGCAAACAAAACACTACTCAAATTAATAAATATCGTCTTACGGAAATTCAGAAGAAACCCGAAAAATACAAAGCACCGAACCGAATCTCGACTAACGACCCCGGTAACTCTCGTCCACCGAGCTCTCGATCTCGACTCCGATCCGTCTCTCGCCTCTCTCGGCTCTTCCTCTTCTCTCTACTTGCTTCCCTCCTTTTCCTCCTTCTTTCTAGGCTAATAAGAGGGCTATTTATACTAATAAGGCTAGAAAAATCAAAAGACTAGAAGATAAAAACTTTCCTAAAAAGATAGAAATGAAATCCTAAAAGATAGAAATAAAATCTAGAAAGATAACAAGACCTAAAATACATAATATAATAACCCTAAAAATTCATAAAAATCACTCTACCGACACGGAAATAAATTCCCGCACAGGATCGGTGAGTCACAAAATCAAACTCTCGAAAACTCTATCTCGTAGCCTCGTTAACGAGCCTTCACAACCTCGTTAACGAGCCTGGGTTTGGTTTCTTCAACACTTCTTCTCCAAAAACTTAGACTTCGACTTCTTCATCTTGCACTCCTCCATCCTTCATCATAGCACTCCAAATTCAGCTCCAATTAGCACCTTTTCTTTGCTAAAACCTACAAAAAATACACAAAACAGAGTAACTTCCATACTTTTCACAAAATATGCAAAACTATCCAAAAACACACAAAACTAACCCTAAACTTATCAAAACTAGTCCTAACAAACTAAGAAAACATACTAAAAACTATACTAAAAACACGAACATCACACCCTCTCCTTAATCATTCTTTTCGTCTTCTCGTTCCTTCCCTCGAAAATGTAGTCGTCGGTCTGTAAAATCATCAATCGCACCAAGTTCTACGCTACTCTGGCCAGCCTTAATTTCATCATCTTCCACCGTTTCATATTCGACCTGGCTCGGCTCGATTGATTCCATGCCAGTAATTGATGATGGCGTGTTCACCACCCTTAAAGCAGGCCCTCCCTCTGATGAGCCACCATTGGAGCTGGTCTTGCTTGCTTCCAGATCTTCCATCGATGCCATAAGCAAAACTCGATCGTGTTGCTTGTTTTCAGCGCTCTCTTCTCTCGCTCCTGCATACCAAGGCGGTGGCCCGAGCTGCTCACGATCCAGCCCTAATTCCCCTCCAATTTTTGGTTTCTTCCTCCCAGCCATAGCAACTCCGGTCTGAAGTACATCGTCTTCAACGATCCCACTCTCTTTTACCTCGAGTTCATCTTCCACCTTAGCGCCGAATCGGGATCTGAAAATTTTCCGACCGTAGACTTGTCTCCGTCGCCTATCGAGAGTTCCACCTTCTGATCGAAATAGGTAGGAATCCTCTCGTTTTCCCAGTGCTTCAGCTCCACTATCGGAGCTTCTCCTTTCTTCATCAACGGCGCCTTCGAGGTTGTATCATCTCCTCTGCGTAAGAATTCCTTCGGAAAATGGATCGCGAACTGCTCAGCGATGGCCCGCATCAGTTGCTCTTGAACATTCTTCAGTTTGGCTTCAAAAACATCCAACCTCCGGTTAGTTTCCTCTTGACCTCTCTGCAACTCACCAATTAGAACCCTTCTGCCTTGTTCATCCTCAAATCTAACCCTAGTGTTGAATCTCTCAACAAGAGCACCATTTGTTAGATCAATGAGAATGAACAACTTTCTTTTTGATTGATAACTAGTGAAAATAGACCAAACACACTCTCAAACGGAGACACACCTTCGATGAGCCAATCTCAAGGAGAAGTTCTCCAAGAGCCCCAAAGGCAAATGCCTTGATCCTTACTCTCAAATCTCCATCCTCTAACGAAAACAAACCCTCATTATTTATAGCCCTCACTCACCTCACTCTAAGCCAGCCTTTTTTTTTCTAACCGCCCATAAAAAGAAAGACACATTTACCCTTCCTAACGACAATATCTCTTTCTTTCCATATTTCCTAACAAGTGCGATCAATCAAAAAAAAAATTGATCACATTTGAAGATCCATCTCGCACCATTTCCCCGTTGAACCTTGGGAAGTCAGTTTGGACAATCGTGTTAATCCCAAATATCTACCATTGAAGGAGCTGCCATTAGCGTTTCTATGAAGGCTTGGCCTCGATCGACCACCCTATTGACCTTAAATTTGCATTTGGGGTTGAGATTGAAGTATAATCGGAGACGTTTGATGTTGACCCGTTTTCAGCTGTTGTCGATTCCCTCTCAAAACCGAAGATGAGGCTCCATTGTTGGTGAAGGACTGAAAAGCTTTGAACATCTCGTCAATTCTTGACTTCAATGTCTCGATGATCTGTGAAATTTTACTCACTATGTTCTCTTCCAACTGTCCTTCAATTTTTGATACTTTTGCATTAAATGCCTCTTCTATTTCTCTTATTGTAGCTTCCCTAATCGCTACTTGAGATCTCGTCTCAGTCCTCTTGAAATTTTTCCGAGAACCGATTCCTTTGATACCATTAATACATTAATTTTATAATTTTCATCAATGGAACAGTAACCAAACTAAAATGGATAAAAGGAATCAATGTTTAAAACAACAACTCATTACCTCCACACCAATCTGGATCATTGACCAGATTGATCTTCTTGGAGAGATACAAGAACAAATCAGAACAATATGTTTTACAAATTAAATGATCGTCTCTCATCTCTTTGTCTTGCTATATAAGCTACTAACAACTCTTAAGTTGATATGGCATTATAACAACCTATTACAATTGAAAGATGCTTAACATACACTTAACGACCTATTAACAGATTTGCTATAACAACCAAAGGTTTTTGAAAGGAGACAAGATTGTGATGAGAACTCTAATAAAGGAGTGTCGTCTATGATTAAAACTAGAGGAATTTTAGACCGATTTGCTTCTATTCTTGAGAAGAAAACTGAGATGAGCAATGTCAAGAAAGGTAATTCTTCTTATTTTGAAGTTTAAACTAGAGAAAGTAAAATTGAGTCAGAGAATTGTCTTGATTACTTTCCTGAAGTGGATAAGAATTTTTATAAGTTTAATTTCTCTAAAACTGATTCTAAGTATAAAGAATGACAAGTTATACTGATTAGTTGAGTTTTTGGGAATTGTATGTCTGTGAATGCTTTTCATGAGTTTATAAAAAAGCAATTGGGATATCCCTTTGCCTTCAATTTTCTTGAAATCTAATGATGTTTGGTTGTTGAAATTTGCTTCTATAGAGAATAGAGATTGGGTTATGATAATTGGTCCTTGGCTAATTGGAGGTCAGAGATCTTTGGTTCTAAAGGAGTAGCTTCCGAGGATGAAGATCAATTAGGAATCATTTGAGTTTGTTCTTGTATGGGTCAATTTTCCTAATTTGGATCCTATCTTCTACTCTAATAGAATGTTGAGTATTATAGGTAGTATGATTGGTACTCCTTGATGTCCGCCTTTCTAGTTATGTTTTTAGGGTGTGTTTTTGTGTGTTTGAGTCCTTTTCTTTGGTTTTGTGTTTTGTTTTGAGTCGTTTATGTAGGTTTTCGTATTTGCTTAAGATATGGAGTCTACATAAGCTTTGGTGGTGTTTTTGTAGGTTTTTGAAGCTATGTCGAAGCGTTTTAGGAGTTGAGAGAAGATCAAGAAGAAGTGGAAGCGGAATGAAGCCAAGAATCGAGGTGAAGAATCAAGTTCAAACTAAGAAGGAAGTTCAGAAGTTCGTTAGCGACCCCACAGGACACGTTAGAAGAAGAATCGAGGCAAAAACAAAGGCTAATGACCCCACTATCGAGGTATGCTCTCAGTTACGAGGCTAGTACCGAGGGAAGCAGGGTTGGTAACGAGGCACTCAGTGGAAGAAAGTCTAAGGAAAATAAGAGAAAACCCTACAGATCCTGACGGGGGTCGGTACCGAGGTTCTCCGTGTCAGTAGGGATCGATCCGAGTCGGCGCTTTTAATGATATTTTATCTCTTTTAAATAGTTTCCTTAGGAGATTTATCTTATTAGATTTATTTCCTTAGGAATAGCTTAGATTTAAGTATAAATACTCTTGTCTTAGCTATTGTTTTAAAGACCACGTTTTTAGCATTCAAGTTAATTAGAGAGAAGAGATGAGTTTGTTTGAAGAACGATTGTTTCGGATTCGATTGTGAGTTTTATTTTAATTGAATTTAATTGTCTTTCATGATGACTTGTGAGTAGTTCTCTTCTTTCTAAGGTTGGGGTTAACCCAAAAATGGTTGTGTGTGTATGCCTTTGATCATGATTTAATTGTTTCTATCCTAAACCTCTTCTCTTGTTCTTAAATCCTTAATCGAAAGATAAGGAATTTCTCATTCATAGTTTGGATCGAAAGAGACAAACTATGAATCAGAATAGTTGATTAGGGTTTTGAAAACGAAAGTTGATAAATCCAAGTTAAAGTTTGAGAAGAGATAGTAGAGTTTATTAATTTAGCGAAAGTTAGTTGATTTACTTGCATTATTGACGAAAGTTGACAAATTTATGTGATAAAAGCATGATCATTATGTTTCATTGGCATTGGCAATTTGGCATACATAATTGTTGTTATGGTGATACCTAGACCTTAGAATTTTCCCTTTCATTGATAAAAATCCAATCTTTTGCTATTACTTGCGCTCTAAGTAAAACAAAACTTGATACTTACTCTCTCTCGTGGACGAACATGACTCTGCTATACTCAGCGGGGTCTTGATTTATAAATTTATTTGTTTGTTAAGAAACTCTTACAACACTCCTATCTAAATGGATAAGTATACAACATCCAGACAAAGAATGTCTTTTGCTAGGTTGCTAGTGGATATCATTGTGTCTGAGGCTACTAGAACAGAGGTACAGTTGGAGGATGTTAAATGAAAGAAATTAATGTGTAGAAAGTCTTCTTTGAATGGGTGCCTTGGTTCAATAAGCATTTTCTTATTTTTGGGCATAGGACAGACAAATGTGTTAAGAAAGTCCTTAAAGAGAATAAGCAAAGCAATAAGAAACAAGTTGCTAGAACTTATGCTCCTAAACATTTGGGGTCCATAAAGCTTTTGTTCTTAGGCCTGGTCCTGGGAATGCACTTCTAGAAACTAGTAGTGGTGATTCTTAGCAGATAGTTCCGAAGGAAGATGTTGCTAGCCAGAAAGCCAAAGATGGGACTGTTATGGAAGGTATGACATATGCTGGAAAAGAATTGAATAAGGAAGTTGTTATGAGATTTGAGCTTAAGTAGAAGCTTGAAAAAGAAGGAGATTGGAAAGCTAACTCTGGAAGAAAGCATATATCTCTTTCTCCTCCTAGATATGGATTAAGAAATCGTATTGAGGCCTTGAAAGACAATGAAATAAATGGGTCACTGATTGGGCGGGTTTGGGACACTTGGTGACTGACTATTTCAAGAACCTCTACTCACTTCAGGGAGGGGAAGAACGAGTAGCACTCCTGCAAGCTGGCGGTTTCCCTCAGTTGACAACAACAAAAATTAATCAAACTATTACTCCGCTGAGAGACGAGGAGGTAATTAGAGCACTGAATGAAATGGGCTCATACAAGGCGCCTAAATGTGATGGTTTCCATCCGATCTTTTTCAAGAAATGTTGGATGGAGGTGGGGTCGGTCGTTCGATCGTTTGTTAGAGAATTCATGGCTCGATCAGCTTTGCCAGAGGGAGTGAATAATATGTTTATCTCGTTCATTGGTAAAGTGGCAAACCCGGAGACCTTGGGTCAATTCCATCTGATTGGGCTATGCAATGTCTTGTACAAGATAACGACCAAGGTGTTGGCGAATCGCCTTCAACCCCTTATGCCCAAGTTGGTAAGGTCACACCAAAACAACTTCATGCCAAAGAGATACATCATAGACAACATAACTATCCCCCAAGAAATTATCCATTCCATGAAGAGGAAGAAGGGCAAGAAAGGGTGGATGATTTTGAAACTCAACCTTGCGAAAGCATACGACTGTGTTTGATGGGACTTTGTGGATGACACTTTGGTAACCGCAGGGGTGCCCACGAAGTAGGTGAATTGGATTACAGCTTGTATCACTTCCCCTCCATGCAAGTTCTTTGGCACGGGGAAGCGCTTGAAAAATTCAAACCCGCTAGAGGACTCCGGCAAGGGGATCCAATCTCGCCATACCTCTTCACCCTTTGCATGGAAAGATTGAATCATATGATAAGTAGGTCTGTGGAGGATAGGAAATGGAAGCTTGTCCAAATCTGTCGGAGTGGACTGAGAATCTTTGATAGTTTCTTCGCAGATGAAATTATTCTTTATGCCAAAGATTCGGCTCAACAAATGAGAGTTATCAAGAAATGCCTGGAGACCTTTTTTAATTCCTCAAGGCTGCATGTTAGTATGGAGAAGTTGAAAATACATGTCTCTAGAAACATCCCGGAAGAGATCGGGAACCAACTGGAACAAATAAGTGGAATAAAAGCCACCTGAAACCTTGGAGCGTATCTAGGTATGTCGGTACTTCATCAGCGAGTCAAAAAATAAACATTCACTAATCTGATAACAAGGCAAGCTCGAAACGGGCCGGGTGGAAATGCAAAATGTTGAGTCCGACGGGTAGGCTCACACTCTCAAAATCGGTTTTATCCATACTACCCTACTATGAACTCAATTCAATTGCCTTCCTCTGTTTGTGATGAGTTTGAAAAAGTGAATTGGGATTTTGTTTGGGGTGATCATATGGGCAAAGAAGAACCCACCTCATGAGTTGGAATGAAATCTGTGCGCCTAAAGACCGGGGCGGACTTGGTCTGAGGTCAGCCCGAGAAATGAATATGGAAACGATTGGCAAACTTGCATGGAGACCGATTAAGGGTGAGGAGGGGGTATGGTGTGAAATTCTCACCGCAAAGTATGGCCTTATTGTGAGGGGTGATATAGTAGAACAACGTAAGAAGACTCCTTCCTCGCCGGTTTGGAGAGGTATTCTTCGAAGCTTGAAAGAATTAATCCCAATGGGTTGCAGCTGGAATGTAGGCAACGGTAATAGCATGAACTTTTGGGAAGATTGTTGGATTGACTCGAGCTCCTTGCGAAGCATATGTACGGGCAACCTTCCAGAGCAAGTATGAACTCAAAGGGTGCATGACCTTTGGATCCTAGGCCAAGGCTGGAACTAGGAGGTTTTTAAGGACAAAATCCCGATGACATTAAAGCACAAACTGGCGACATTGGTTGTGGTTGAAGAATCGGGATGGCCAGATTCGATCAGCTGGACTCTCTCCCCTTCTAGCGAGTACTCGGTGTCATCTGCTTAGTTCCTCCTGACATCCCAACATTTATCGATTGTGGACGACTTTGTGAGAGGCCTCTTTAAGCTGATTTGGAAGCTTGGAATCCCAGGACGGATTAAAATGTTCATGTGATTGTCATTGAAAGGGAGACTACTTACCAATGTAGAACGCAAGAGATGCCACATGACCACGGATGACACCTGCAACCACTGCAAAAACCAGAAGGAGACCTTCATCCACGTCTTTTGTGACTGCCCAGCCGTATCTGAAGTTTGGCATAACCTTCTGCCACGCCGACTTCATGCGACCTTCTTCAGGCTTGACGACTTTCATTAGGTGATTAGGAACCTAAAAGGGGGTCTTCGTCTTGGATTGGGGGTAGAGGATGCGAGCACCTTTGGGATTGTGACTTGGTGGCTTTGGAAATGGAGGAACGGTAGGATTTTCGGAAGTGGTGCCCAACAAAGCAATCCAACATCCTTTCTTTTAACACAGATCAAGCAGAGTGCATGGGGGTTTCTTCATCAGTCCACAAGGGCCCCCACACTGATTATAACAAGGAGGAGACCCTCATAAATTGGACCCGCCCCGGTGAAGAATGGGTTAAGGTCAATACCAACGGCTCGATGTTGGAGAGAGGAGAAAAGGCAGCTACTGGAGGGGCGATACGGGACAAAGATGGTCGCTAGCTTTCGGGATTCACACATAACATTGGCAAATGCTCAGTCCCAATAGCCGAACATTGGGCAATATATCATGGGATGAAGCTAGCTTGGGATTGCGGATTCCGACGAGTCATTGTGGAATCCGATTCCAAACTAGCTATCACCATGATCAATTTACATCTCAGACATTCACACCCCCTCGCTAGCCTGGCGGTTCATTGACAAGGCTTTTTACGTAGACTGGAGCATCCGGTTTCGACATTCCTTTCGAAAGGGCAACCGCGTGGTAAACTTCCTAGCAGCCCATGCACACACCCTTCCCATTTGTTTACACATTATATTCTTGATGACCCACCTTTGGCTGTAATGAACTTATTGGAGGCTGTGTAAGGGGTGTTGCACTACCTCGTATGACTATGTTATTTAATCCCCGACTCTTTCAATAAAATTCCATCTCACTTCTGACCGAAAAAAAAAAGAATGAGATAACAAAACACTAATGGTATTCCTTCTTTAGCTGCTAAGGATAATGGGATGAAAACAAGTAGTAGTAGCCTGATGATGAAGCCTAATGAGTGAGTTGAAGCTTGGAGTTTGGAATATTAGAGGATGTAACACATTCTCTATAATAAACCTAGTAAATAAGTTCACTAGGAGGCATAATATATATTTCTCTTATGGTTATTGTTGAGACTAATATCGCTCAGTTAAAAGAGGTTGACTTTGCTTATAAGCTTCTTTGAGACTGGAAATATGTGACTAATAGTATTGTGGTTAATATAGGAAGAATATGGGTTGTTTGGCAAGATAATTTGCTTGATGTTGATGTCATTAATATTTCTACACAGATTATTCATTGCAGAATTATGGATAGAGGTGGAAAAGGTCACTTTTTTGCTTCTTTTATATATGCTTATAATGATGCTATTGGGAGGAGTATAGCGTGGAATAAATTGAGGAGATTTAAGAATCTGGTCCATGGATCCTGATGAGAGATTTTAACAGTGTTGAATTCTATTGAGAAACTCTCCTTTAGAAGAGATGAAGAGATAGTTTCAAATTAGGCTCCGTTCGGTAAATCGGTACTTATCAGTGTTGATGCTGATGTTGATGTTGATGCTGATGTTGATGTTGATGTTGATGTTGATACTTATGATTGTTGATGTTGATCGTGGATGTTGATATGAGATACTGATATGAGTTGTTTATTTTCCAAATAATCCAGAATGTGTTCGGTAAACTGAATTGCTGATATTTTAAGAAAAATATGTAAAATTACTAAAAATGGCTTAATGAAGGGTAAAAAAATAAAAAATAAAATTTAATTGGGAAATCACGTGGGTCCCGCTTACTTATATTTTGGTAAAAAAGTTAGCTTATTTGACATAAGGTTGGGGTGCTGATTATTTTTTCAGCAAATAAATATCGGATATAAGTAACTTATTTCAAATAAGCAAATTTTGCCGAACACATAAAACGAAGCTTATTTTTTCCATATAAGTAAGTGGGTACTTATAAGTATCCACATAAGCGTTGCCGAACGGAGCCTTAGTTACAAACTAGCAAGATCCGGTCGTGTCATGCACGACTATGACTTGAGAATTTTTTTAATGTAGGAATCATATATTAAATCAATAATTATTAAAAACTAAATAAGTGGTGTTACACCTCATATTTTGAAAAAAATATAAGTTGTACCACCATTAATCTACTATATATATATAAAAGCAATAAGGTTTGGAGCCTCCACATTGAGCCACGTCAGCTTTTGCCACATGTCGTTCCCATAATACGCCACCTCAGCTTTTGCCACATGTCACCTTTTTCTTAAGCCATGTCATGATATTTTGACACATCATATGCCATGTCATACAATAATTAATTATTAATTAAGCCATGTCATATAAATTTGTCCATATCATATATAAATTACATCCACAAGTTTAAAATATTTTATGTCATATTTACATATAATTACAAATAATTTTCATACATTAATTAATCCAACATGGTTATCATGACTTTCAACATGCATGTTCGGACTTTCTGGTTATCATGATTCATGTCATATTTAAATAAAATGCAGGTTATCAATGTAGAAGCAAAATTCAACACAAAAAAAGGGAAATATGGTTTCATTGTTTTGATCATAATTCATGTCATACTAAGATAGAATGCAGATTATCGATGAAGATGGATTGCGCTAGGTGCTTCGATGTCGACATTGATGTCAACTACTAGATCGTCTCTTTAATCTTCCAATGGCAGATGTACATGGGATGCGCCGAGCGCCGATGGTTAGATGTCGACGCCGGTGGGGGAGAGGTGTCTTTAAACATTCTTTTCGGTTGTCTATGTCAACTGATGAGGATAATAATAATATCAAGATTCATCCTATACCATCCTAGATCTACAATTCCGCTGATTAGTAGGTAATATCAATCTTATTTTTTTTCCAATATACCTTAAAAACTTTATCAAGATAATTTCGATATTTATTTTGTTTGCAAATTAAATAAAGATTTAGAACCTCAAATCCCATACAAATAGAAATATGATATCTTTTAATTAACAAATCTACTATATATATAAAAGCAATAAGGTTTAGAGCCACCACAATGCGCCACCTAGGATTTTGCCACATGTCGTTCCGAAATTACACCATCTCAGCTTTTGCCACATGTCATTACCATATTAAATAACATAATTTTTCTTTTTTCTAAAAATATCATATAAACTTATTCTATTAATAAATTTGTCATGTCATTTACACATCATAAAAATATTTTCATAAAAAAACTAAAATTACCATATAAAAATTGCCGTAATTTTTCTTTTTTTTTCTAAAAATACCATATAAACTTATTCCGAAATTACAATTTAACATTATAAAAAAGTCAAGATATTTGACACTACCAAAAGAAAGATTATAAAAATTGATCAATTGAATTAGAATCCACATATGTCGGCACTTATTGTTATGATTTGCAAAAAAAAAAATATTACATTATAAATGGTAGTTTAGATTTAGATTTTTTTTTACATTGGTAGTTTAGATTTTTATTTTGATTTAAAAATTTTTGTTAATTATCACTAATATTCTTATGTTTAGAACTGTAAATTTTGTCAATGTTTAGAATAATTGATTGTAAATTTATATTGAACAAAATTTTGGATGACTATTATCTAAATTTTATTACGTAAGATTTGTCAAATCAAACTACCTTAAATCTCATATCTTCCCTATATTATTTTATTTTTAAAAAGAACATATAATTTTATTAACGCTTTTCCACATACATTTTTTCAAAAATCAAGAAATTACTCATTTTTTATCTACTGATAGCTTTTGTTTTTTTAATAATAGTAACCCATACCAAATTTCATTATTATGTTATAAATCACTTTATTTTGGTTAAATTATAATGGATTTTTATATATAGGAATAAAAATTTGAAAAGATTTGGTGAATCTTTTATTTAAGATATACTTAATTTTTTTCTAGGATTTATTAGTTATATTATAGGATTATAGGTTTTTTATTTAACCATATGAATGTTTTACAAATTATTTTTAGCCCACAAAACAACTAAATTGTACAAACTAATAAGATTACGTATATGGAAGAAGATATTTTTTTCCAAATTATACAAATAAAATCTTAAGTCTTCTAAAAATAGGTCAATATCTGAATACAATAAAACTAATAAGATTACTCATTTTTTATCTACTCATAGCTTTTGTTTTTCTTAAATAATAGTGACTCATACCAAATTTCATTATTATGTTGTAAATCACTTTATTTTGGTTAAATTGTAATGGATTTTTATATATAGAGATCAAAATTTGAAAAGATTTGGTGAATCTTTTATTTAAGATATACGTAATTTTTTTCTAAGATTTATTAGTTATATTTTCGGATTTTAGCTTTTTATTTAACAATATGGATGGTTTACAAATCATTGTTAGTCCTCAAAACAACTAAATTGTACAAACTAATAAGATAATTTGGTTACCGACAAATTGATGAAAATCACAATTTCGAATAAGGTAAGTTCGATTTTATAAATCAAGCAAAATTGATATTATTGTTGGTAAGAAATTCTAACCATATTTATAATTATATGTACCTATTTTATTTTTTATTTGAAAATTCAAATATATTTTGGGTCTTATTTACTAAAATTTTAAAATAAAAAATATACAAATTGACAAATATGTTTTCTTTGCTCCATGGTGTGACGTAAATTAATTTCACATAGTTAGGTCTTAACTCATTTAAGTTTTTTAGTTTGCATAATAGTCCATCTGAACCATCTAGGTAGATGATCCTCTCTACTTAGAATCAATATATCTATCTATCTATTACTAATAACTAAAGCCGGAGCAATTTCTGCCACCACGTTGCGCCACATCACACCTTTATTAAAATAATAGTTTTTTATAGTTAATTAAGCAAAAAAGTTATCTCCAAGTAAACATAAAGATAAAACAATATTTGTAAAAATTTATCTCCAAATAAACATCAAGATAAATTAATATTAGTATATTTTACCAATACAGATAAAAAAGGACATTATATTTATCATATTTGTAAAAGATAAATTAAAAAAAAATATAAGAAAAACATGTACATGTGGTCACATATATATCTTTGAAATAAAAATATCCATATAAATGATAATATTTTGAAATATCCATCTATATATTTATAACTATATATTAAATCCGAACCTTTTTGAGCCACCACAACAATTCTGGCCCCACCTTATATTTAAAAACTAATTTTGTATTCTTATTATTTATAATTTTTTCTTTTAAATTTTCTAAAAATCTATAAACCAACGTTCTAATATATTTAATAAAAAATTAAAAGAAAGGAAAAATAAAACATAAGATTTTTTAATATAAAATGATAGATTGTTATCATAATAAGGTAGGAAAATATTTTTATTATTAATTTTTTCTGTCTAAAACTAACATTCCACTATATTTCATATTTGTAAAAAATTAATTCGAATTTTAACTAAAAATTAAAAAAATTAATTTATCTTTATCCTTTTATCTATTTATGTAAAAGATTTATGTAAAATATTAAAAAAAATTATCTTAAATCAAATTTAGATAAAAAAAATTAATTATTTTAAATATGTATAAAATTACTTTCCTAAATTAAATTTATTACTAATAACTAAAGCTGAAGCAATTTCTGCCACCACATTGCGCCACATCATACCTTTATTAAAATAATAGTTTTTTTATAGTTAATTAAGCAAAAAAGTTATCTCCAAATAAACATAAAGATAAAATAATATTTGTAAAAATCTATCTCCAAATAAACATAAAGATAAAATAATATTAGTATATTTTACCAATATAGATAAAAAAGGACATTATATTTATCATATTTGTAAAAGATAAATTACAAAAATATAAGAAAAATATGTACATGTGGTCACATATATATCTTTGAAATAAAAATATCGATATAAATGATAATATCTTTGAAATATCCATCTATATATCTATAATTATATATTAAATCCAAACTTTTTCGAGCCACTAGAAAAATTCTGGCCCCACCTTACATTTAAAAAGTAATTTTGTATTCTTATTATTTATAATTTTTTCTTTTAAATTTTCTAAAAATCTATCTAATTTTTATAAAAACCAAAATTATAATATATTTAATAAAAAATTAAAAGAAAGGAAAAATAAAACATAAGATTTTCTAATATATAATGATAGATTGCTAATTTTCTATCATAATAAGGTAGGAAGATATTTTTAATATTAATTTTTTATATCAAAAACTAACATTACACATAATATTTTATATTTGGAAAAAATTAATTCGAATTTTAATTAAAAATTAAAAAATTTATTTTATCTTTATAATTTTATCTATTCATGTAAAAGATTTATGTAAAATATTAAAAAAATTATCTTAAATAAAATTTAGATAAAAAATAAAAATTTTAAATATTTATATAATTACTTGCCTAAATTAAATTTTTAAACAAAAAATTATAATATATTTTCCTTAATTTCCTTTTTGGATTATTTATGTTAATATAAAAGATTTTTTATCTTTAAAAAAATTCTATATTCATTCATATTTTTTATCTTTTCTTATTAATTATATTTTTAACTTTTTATTGAAAATTAAAGAATTGAATTTGATTAAAAAAATTATAATAATTTACATTATTTGTAGCTATTTAATTATTTTTGTAAAACATTTATAAAATTTAATGATTCTAATTAAAATAATTTTTATTTATACTTTTTCATAAATAAATTATCATTAATCTATCAAACTTATATTGGACTCACTTTAACAACTTTAGTTGTACCTCACATTATATTGGCTCAACTTAATGATTTTTTTAATAAATACGTTATTTTTATTTTTTATATTAAATTAAAATACTATTCATTAAATAAATTAAGTATTAAATCAATATAGTCATGCATGATACAACGAGTATAACAAGTTAAACCTAGTTATGAAATATTGTCAAGGAAAAAGAGTAATGTAGATTATTTTATCTTAATAATCTATGTTTATCTTCAATTTTAAACTTAATAATCTAGATTTAATTTGTTTAATTTGATTTCAAAAACAAAATAATTTTTATACATATTATAGGCAATAAATTACTTACATTAAATTTTATATTATATTTTTATTTATTAATATCTTTTTATAATATATCTAAAAAATGTAAAGTCATAGTCGTGCAAGGCACGACGGGTACAACTAGTTACCATAATTTAGATTATGGAAAACTACGAGTTCAATATACCATATAAAATTTATCAAGATAATTTTGACATTTATTTTGTTTCCAAATTAAATATAGATTTAGAGCCTCAAATCCCATACAAATAGAAATATAATATCTTTTAATTAACAAATTACCATAATTTAGATTATATAAAATTACCAGATCTCTTTTAAGGTGGATAGAATTAGAGCCTAAGCTTTTTTTTTTTTGAAAGTTAAACCAGTATCTTTCTCTACAAGATTTTTTAGTGTTAAGAATAACTGATATTATATTTCTTTGGTTTATTTTATTTCCAGTTTCAAGATATAGAGCTTTTCAATATCTTAAAAGCTAATTTTCAGTATTTCTTTTGTAACTAAAAATCCTTTTATTGTATAGTCGTTTCCTGATATCTTAACAAATCACGATCTAATATCTTTCTATTAGATAATATCAAACTAAACTAAAAAAGATAATACCAAATTAAAATTATGTGTGTATTTTATCCACCTCATTAGCAATTAAATCCACTATTTTTTTAGATTATGTTAACAAATCGAATCTACTATATATATATATATATAGGGGAGGGTTCCGGTGAGGACTACCCTTATGGTGAGGATTGGGCTTAAAATGCGGACTAATAAAGACCATTGATTGGGCTCAATTAACGGATGAGATTGGGCTAAAATCTGACGCGCGCATTTGAAATTTCATGACTTTTAGGGGCAAAAACGTAAAATTAGGGCTACTGCAACACTACTATCACACGCAAAAGGAGAAGAACAGACGTTTGTCTCTCTCGATCGTCTCTCTGGTTCGTCTCTGTGGTTCGCTTCGTCAGGACTACGTCAACGGAGACCGCTATCTCTCAGATTCCGAATTCGTCGTCGCCGATTCGCTCGCGTTCGCTCGGAGCGTGGCCGTCGCTGCCGACGGCAAGGACTGTAAGGTGTTTGACATTGACGAGACGCTTCTCTCGAATCTCCCCTACTACGCCGACCATGGCTTCAGGTACGCTCTCGCTCTTCCTTTTTTCTCTGACCCTACCATTTGTTTGATTTAATGATTGATGATGTGAATTTATTTATCTCTCTTGACTGTGTCTGTGGAGATAAGGAACATGATTGGGGTGGTTGGGAGATGACCAATTTCCCTTTTTATGAAAAATTTTCAGCGAAATTGCTTTGCAAATTTTCTCTATAAGAGTAGGATATATAATTGCTTATGTTGCTCTTGAATGATTTTTGTTAATTAAGTGGATGAATAACAATTTATCAACTGTATTCATCCTAAATTCTCATCTAGAATAAGAGAATGCTTCTAAAAGCCATTATTGATCAAAGGATATTTGTTACCTGGGTGAGGAAGGGCATCTGTATTGAAGTTTACTGAGTTAAAGATGTTTTTTTACAATTGTTAGTGGTATACTACTTTAAGTAATCTAGACAGTGATTAGTATTGTTTGCTTCATCATGGCTATGATCCAATTTTGCAAAGGATAGATGGTGTATAGAGGAATAGTGGATGCGGTGGAAGTTTGGTGTGGGTTTGTACTTGACTACCTAGTTGAAGCAAAGAAGGCGTGGGATGATAACAAGAGGTCCTCGTTCAAAGGTTCATCGCTTTTCCTCACGGTTGGTTAGTTGTTTATGCACTTATTTCTTTAGGTTGGCGATAGCTTAATAGAAAGTTGAGTTGGTACATGATAGTTTGAGTTTAAGTGGCTATCTTTATAACATTTACATCATTTGTTCAATTTATTTAAGCTGAAAGTTCAATATTTCATATGAGTAGTTCATTTTATTTGCATGTATGTTTGTATCATCCATTCTACTTCGTTGGTTCATTTTTTTATGTTAAAAGTTCAGTTTTTCATATGAGTAGTTCGATTTGTGGGCATGTATATTTTGTCTTAAATTTTCCTTCTTGATTAGGAATAACATGAATTAATCAAGAACTTATGTCTTCTTCACCAGCTTTTTTACGTTGACACAGTTAAATATGGAAGAGGCCGTAAAGAGCAAAAGATTCTGATTTTCCTAGATTGAACTCAAGATTCCTTACAGAAAAGACAAAATGAAGAGATGCTAACTGGTGGCTTTGGGAGTGGATGTGTTAGGGAACAACAAAAAATACCACCACAACAGAATATCAACCTCCTACAAGAGGCACCACCACCACCGCCATGCTTTTTTGGGAAGGAAATTTCTGTTCTTTGGGATGTAAATTTCTCTTAGGTTTTAATATGTTTTGGTTGACATGGTAGTATTAAAAACCTTATGCATGCACTTTGGCCTCTAATGAAACTATGAATCTTAGAACTTTGAATGTAATTGGTTGACATTTGGTTTAGCTATTTGATTTGAGTTTTCTTGCATCTCAACACTTGTTTAGATTTAGAACATGCTAGTACGCTTGATTTTGGTGATTCATGGAGTAGTTTATAAGGTGTTAATATCAGGCGTGCTATGTTGTATGTTTCAAGTGATTGCCTGGTTCATTGACTAGTTTATGAGATTTCTCATTCATTGCCTTGCAGTTGCAAACTTGCAGTCCATATACATGGATCATTAAAAATGGTACTCGAATATAGAGAACTCCAATCAACATGTCCATAAATTGTTGCCTATAGTTATAGAGCACACCAATCAACATGTCACTAATAAAGGTGTGAATAAAAAATATAGTACGAGTCTTAACCAAATAGGGAATCACATATGAAATGAAGAAAAAAATGAAGTTCAATTTTCCTGTATATGGAGTTCAATATTTGTATGAAGTTTGTTCATTTCTATTTAGACTTCTTCTTCTTTTGCTGCATTTTCTCACAATTCCTACTATCATGATCAGCATATTGTTTACACCTGTTACACTTCCTTTTAGGACGCTCCCTTTTCTCAATTGCATTCAAAAGACTCAATCTCTGTGTTCCACACAACATCGGCCAACTTAGTATTGAATGCACTTGATTTTTTCAATTCAACACACACATTGTCCGGGACTTTAGTCATGATGTGCCACATGCAAAATCGGTGTCGAGTTGTGGAAAAAACCCTCTCAACTACAATCTTCATTGAAGGATCTAGATCAGTCACCAAAATCCTAGGTTCATGCACCATTGCTTTTTTGAATTCTTCAAACAACCAAAGATATGAATTCACATCTTCTTTGACAATAAGCCCTGCCCCAAATACGACACACTTATTATTGCTATCCAAACCAGTAAAGGGTGCAAAACCCATATTATACTTGGAAAAGATTTGGAATAAACATGAAATTAGAAAACTATACACCTATGTTGAAATTTATAGGAAACTAGTTCAAAAACATAAAACTAATAGTTCAAATAATGATAATTACCTGTTAGTTTTATATGTTGCATCAAATGAGACAACATCTCCAAAAACAGCGTAGTTTCTCCTCGAAATAGGATCAGCCCAAAAACTCTATGTCAAGCGATCATACTCATCAACATCATAGTTGAAGTAATAAGCAATACAAATCTCCTTCTTTCCATCAAAATTTCTATTTGATTTAGAAAATTTCTTTGAACTAGTGTCCATAAGCTCGTGAATATGACGTTATTCAAACAACTTGACCACACATTTTTCGTCTCTAAAAGAGGCAAATGCAACTCTAGCAATGCATTCAACTTTATTTGACTTAGTATTTCGTTGCCCGGAACTATTTCATATATTCTTCTTTACCACTCTAGAGCATACACAATACCTCATCGTAGTAGCCCCTTTCTTTTTACGAAGAGTACTAAGACGAACCTTAAATCCACAAGTGTTTGCATACTCACGGTACAAAGCAACACCTTCATCTATAGTGGAAAACAACCTACCAACAAATGGCTTCAAAGCATCATCACACATAGGAAGCCAGAATTTTGGTTTAGTTGGTGACAATTGTAAAATAGATTGTTGGTTATCGTGTGAAGCATCACCACTAACCCTTGATGGGAATCCACTAATCGACGTATCAATATCTGTAAAGTCGGTTCACAAATAATTAAGACACAGTTCAAAAAATAGTACTATTAGTTCAAAATAAAAAATGCACCTGTTGATCGTGTCAAGTGAAAACCATATAAACAACACATACATCAAACACAATGTCTAACATGAATTTCAACACACCATACAAAGCAATTAACATTCAAATTGAAAAGGACAAATCAACTACCATCTATAGTTCAAAAACAAAACCTAAACTTAGTTAGGCATTTTGTCAAACAGGTTGTAGGCTATATTCAATATAAAAGTGTGAAACATGAGAATGAGATTTGATCTTCCAAAATTTGATCTAAGCTTGAATAGAATATATCAAATCCTCTAACCTTTGAAAGAAGGCATGAGATTGAGGTATTGTATAAGCAAAGTGATGCAAAATTCTCAAAAGATTCCAGAAATTGAAGCAATAATTTACAGAAATTGAAGACAAAAGTAGGATCAAGTTGAAGATTATCAAAAGCCAATAGAATTCCAATGGAAGAGAGCACAACACTAACCTACAACCATAATTAGTTGAGACTTGAGAGTGAATCCTTTCTCGATATGAATGAGCAAGAGCGAGATTCAATATGAACACTTGAAATTGAATTCAAAATTTCGAGAGCGTTGAAGATCGAACGAGGAAGAGCGATGAAGGAGAGAGAGAGAGATTGTAATAACTGCGGTTTATGAGGATATTTTGAATTTTTCTCGGATATCCTTTTTAACCTTTTTGTTCGTTTTAGCGCTTAATCCAATATTTTTTTTGGAGATTAAATCCTAGAAAATTGTTGGTGATATCCTAAAATCACAAAGAAATGATTTTATGGATCGGTGTGAATTCTAGGATTTTTCAATGGAAAAAGAATATTTATTGGATAAGTCGTCTTTTTAATTATGTACTGTAAAGGATTGAAAATACGAAACGGAAGCCTTAAAAATTGAAGGTAGCGTTATAAAATCATGGAAAATTGATTTTATTAGTCTACATAATTTACGGGACGTTTTCCGTTTAGTAAGTTTTTACACCTGAGGTACATAATTTTACCGCTATAACGCGAGCCCCGTTTCGGGACGGAAAATTACACGGGACGTCATTGCTTAACGTTGAAGGAGCTGGGAGATAGGATTTTGGGAGCCAACAATTGTTGACTTTTCCAACCTCATCCATTCCTTCTTCCAAATTGAAAAGGCCGAGAGTCTCGAGAGAGTTTGGACGGAGCGACATCATCGGGTTGATTTCAGTCCTCCACCGCCGGTTTACCTTGCCACCACCTCTTCACCACCTCATCTCCTCCTTCTTCCTTGACATGTTGTGGCTGCTGGAACGGAACCAGCCAGAGAGCTGAATCAGGCCGGAACGACGCACCAGGGAGAAAGAATTCGGTCTTCACCGCCGGCGCTCACTTCCCCTGCCTCGCCCCTGTTTTGGTGTGGCACCGCCGGCTACTCCCTGGCCACCCCTGAACCCAAGACACCAGGCCGCACCCCCAGCCACCTGGTTGGCTGCTCGAGAGTCGGAAGGAACGACGTCGGACTCGGGAAGAATGAATTCAAGCTTTCACCGCCGGTCATCTTTCGCCTCGCCGTTTGTGACGTCGTCGGCGATCGGTAGCTTGTCCGACCACCACCCACAGCGAGGGCTGCCTCTGGACAACGCCCAGCCACCCTCGGGCTCGGGGATCGAGCCATGATCGAGCCAATCGAGCCATGGGTTCGAGTGAAGGTATATACGATCGAAATTAATTAGCGGGCTGATTGCGGAGCCACCGTAAGGGCCTTTCGGTTCCGCTTTACTAATTAAATTTATGGTTTTTATAATCTTGACGTTGATACGGTTCCACAGATTCGAACCGCTCGTGAAACGGACGTCCGGATCTTCCATTATAGCGAATACAAGTTTTGGATACCGATTGTCAGGTAAAGGACTTCGGATAATTACTCAGGATTCGTTGTTAATCCGTTTGAGCTGAAATTTGGTAATCTTTTAGAATTTTTGCTGATGAACAATTTTTATTTAGAAAATTGTTTCAAAAGAGAAGCGGATAATTAGTTATAATTCCGCCAAGATGGCTCCTTGAAGCACGATAACTAAGGATTTACTATATATCGATATTCGGAAATTAAATCGTTTATCGATTAGAAAGTTCTAGGAGTTGAAAATACAACTCAGAAGTGTTTCTGTGAGCTCATTGCTGAGAAATCCTTTTGTTATATTTGCCAGAGGGATGATACATATTACTATTGGAATTGCTAAGGACGTCGAGTACGCCTTATAAGGCAAGTGGACGGATCTCTCTTGCTTTATGGTTATTAAATGAGGAATTGAATTCCATTTGATGTTCATGGTGGAAATAATGTGCGTTTTGAATAAAGTTTGATAGGTTGTTATTTTGTTAGAAATAATGACCATGTCGTTATGTCAGTTTTTACGCTAGAACTGAACTTAGGACCGTTTGTGCGACTTTGTATGATTAGCTGTCTCATTCTGAGACATTGCTGTGAAATAAGATGGTAGGGATGGGAGTTTAGACTCCAAGACATCTCTTTAGTGGTCCTGTGCTGAAGCACTGTTGCAAAATAGGTAGTTCAGGGGTAGGAGCCGAGTCTCCAATGACCTCTTTATAACATAATCTGTATTGGGGGCGTAGCTTGCTAGCGTATCCCAATATTGGAGTCATGACTCATGTCACGCTCCACGTTGAAGGAGAACGATGGTGCACTTTAGCTAAGTGCAATTGACACTCGGTTGTTGGCCGAGCATGTATAAATGATCATGGATGAAACAGGCCCTCTGATCTCGGTTGTTGGCCGAATCTCGGTTGTTGGCCGAGCATATATAAATGATCATGGATGAAACAGGCCCTCTGATCTCGGTTGTTGGCCGAACTATATAAGAACTATTAAATGGTGCGACTGCATAGATTGAGAGTAATGATAGATAAGTGCGTTGGGCACATTAATGTACCCGAATGGTTAGTCTATTCGATAACCATTCTTGCTCCCGGTTATGAATGATTCTTAATCAAACGTTGATTAAGTCAATCTGGTTAGCCAATGGAGGCTTTTCAAAATGTTATGTGATGAATATGAGTCTCCAACAATTGTTTATGCTTCTTAAAAGAAACCACAAGCGGTGGTGTTCTCTCTCTTGATTATGCGAGTCTCCTTCTTATTCTCTATAAGACTACTAACTATTGGATCATAATCCGAGTCTATTCGGATTTGGATGCCAATATGTTTAGTTACAACCATAAGAACCAAGTTAGTTTCTCCGCTTGCTAGTCTATCATTAGACTAACCCGTCCTTTTTCTTTTCTTTTATTTGGTTGGCTGGTGTCCACCGTTGGTTTACGACACATCAGGTATTTCTTGGAAGTTGATTCAAGAGGCGGATTCAGATGTTTGAAGCTCCAGAAGTTGAAAAGAAGAAAGATTTCCAATGGCTATACTTGAGTGAAGATCAGGGTTGAACTACTTCAAAGTGAAGCTGAGTTTCAGATTTAAGAACTCAAGGAAGACATGATGAAGATTTTATTCAAGTAGAAGATTGTTATGTTTATTTAATCTTTTTGGGTTAAGATTTGTATAAGACCAATTGTATTTATTCCGCTGTAATGTTGTTTTAGTATGTTCAGTCAGTTTAAAGCCTTGGGTAGCTTCGGTTTAGTCTTAATCGGGGTTACTGGCGGTAATACCTCCAGGGTAGGAAGGGGGTGTTACAGAAGTGGTATCAGAGCTAAAAGTTCCTAAGTCTTGCTTAAGACTTTCATCTTCTATATAGAATTATGGAGAATTCTATATTGGTGTTGTCTTAGAACCATTTAAGGAAAGTGGTTAAGATTGAAGGTCAGACTCGTGAAAGAGATAGAAGGAGAAAAGGGAATTGGAGAACATGAGGTAATAAGTTTGTAATGGCTTTTGTGAAAAAGGTCCTATGGTGGACATTTGATTTCCTGGAGATGGGAATGGATTCCGAGAAGGATCCAAAGTAAGATCAGGTGAAGATTCCTAAAGTTGAACCGGTTCTTGACCAAGTTCTCAAGGAATTCCTATTCTCTCTTGAGAGTTTGAATTGGGTGTACCCTCGTTGCTTCTCCCATGTCATTAGGAAACTTCTTGTGAGATTTTGAAGTTAAGTATTGTACTTCATAAAGACTTTCTAGTTGAAGGTTTCCTATTTTAAGATCGTATGATGGAAGATTTCAAGTTAAGAATTTTTTGTCAGAAAGTTCATGATTCAAAATGTTATGTGAAGGTTCAAGTGTCGTCTTGAAGTCATAAGATTAAGAGTTTTCACGAGTATATTCTTATAGGAATTTCTGAATTTTGAAATTCGAGTATCAAGAGAACTTTGGATTGGAACATCTACTTTTAAGTATTAGGATTTGGAAAATCTTATGATTCTTGAGTGATTCTAAGAGATCAGTATGGATCATGAAGGGATGTAAAAGAATCCTGAAAAGAAAAGGATTGTCTTTGGAAACTTTCTTCAACAACTATGTTTGTGACTCTATAGTATAGAATCATGGATATTCTGTACTTTTCTTTGCTCAGTTGGAAGTTAAAGAGCTTTGAAGTGCTCAAGTGTTGGATCGATTGAATTGTTAATCTATTGGAAAATGCAATTCAATTTTTAACCTAATAGTGTTCAAACTCAGATTTTCATATATGCTGTTATCCTTTGAGTTAAGAGGATTGAGAATCCTAAATGGAATGGGAATTTCTTATGATTATAGTAAGAAAGAAAGGAAGAATGTTGGTTCAGTTTAAGTTGTGAACAAGTGGTTAATCATCAAGGTTGTTGTGAATAAGGTTGATTGGTCAAAATGGATTGAAAAGGGTGAAAGTTCATCAGTGATGTGTTTATGTTCAATTAACTACTTAGCACAAGTGTTAATTGATTACATGAGTTGTTGATATCCAGATGACTAACCTATGTGACAACGTTATTGGAGTTTCGTTGTATAATACCCAACTCGGAATAATGAGAAAAGACATGAGGTCTATAATGGACTAGTAATGGAATCAACATTGAGATGTTCTAATTTGCCAATGGTATTAATTTATGTTTCTTCAAGGATGGAAATGATAAAGTTCAGTTTTGAGAAGAACATTCAAGGAATGATTTTGGCATGGTTGCCTTTGATATTTTAATTGGTTGAGAGAAAAATATCAATCATTCAATACTATGGTCAATAAAGCTTAGACCTTATCCTTGGAAAAATAATTCCAGGTGGGTCTGATTTTGAGGATAGCTATTGCAAGCAGATTTGATGCTTGTAATGGTAAAAGAGAAACTGTTGGATTATTTTAAGTTTTCTCGGAGTGAACAATTCATTAAGGAATATGATTTGCATAGTAAATGATGAGGACATTTGGTTTGATTACCAATGTTGAATTGAGAAAGGTTTAAGAATACCTTGTTTGGTCATGTGCATTCTTCTGCTAAAAGAGATTGGAAATTAAAGGAATTTCCTTATATGTAGAGAGATATAAGGATTGGATGTTTTGAACTAGATGCAAAGTTTGAAAGTTCACTTTCTATATTGAGAAGATTAAGTTGTAAAAGGATTGAAAGTCCTTAAGATCATCAAAAGAGTTTGATAGTCACTCTTGGATATCGGAATTTAAATGACTATTAACTGCAGAAGGCTTGTTGTTTTGTGAATGGATGAACTCAAGTATTGGAATTTTGTCAATGGATCATATTTGCATAACTTTAAAGTAGTATGTCAAGGAGGCATACAAGTTGAGAATGATCGAAGAAAAATTTTTGTTATGAGTATGAAGATGTTGGAATCACATCTTCCGTAAGGTTTGCAAGTAAGTGGATTGGAGTGATCAACTCTTTTATTGAACCTGTGAAGTCAAGTTGGGTTGAGATTGAGTTAAATCAGGTAGAGATTACTCAATACTATGGATTATAAAAATGTTTAGCAGTATGTCTAAGTAAGAAAAGTCAAGGTATGTCATCAGGTTCTATCTTGAGGAAGGAATGAAGTATTACATTCGAAAGGAAATGTAGTACGCATAAGTGAATTGGATTGTCTTAGGTCCTTTTGGGACTCGGTTTTGATTCAAAACATTTGCCAAGTTGGTAAAGTCAGCTAATGTGCAAATGTCAGCACAGAACTAGGGCAAAACGTTAGTAGCATCATTAAGATAAGGTCAGCAATTTTATTTGATGCATTAGCTTGACGCGCCCAATTCTTCAAGAGAATAGCTAATCTTTGTTTCCACAGTATTCAAAGTTAAAGCAAGTATGTTAGTAATCTATGTCGAGTTCCTGTCAAGCTGTTATGATTTAAGGATATTTGAGATCGTTTCATGATTTTCTCTTTTGAGAAAATTCTTTGGACTTTATAGAATTCAAGTATGAATTTCTAAAAGTAATGGTAGTTTGTTATAAAGGATTAATGAATAAATTTTTCTACGGTTTTCATGGTGGTGAGTAAGAATGTGATTTGTCTTCCATCTTGATCACATGGTAAGGCAAGATTACATGTCTTATTCCTATGAGAATGCAGTAAGGGATTATGTTTATTTTATCTCCCCATCCTGATCACATGGTGGAATAAGATCACATAATTCCTTGGGTTTTAAAGAATAGTTTCTAGTATGCTTTGGCAATCATATAGGTTTTGCAATTATATGAGTTTTGCCAGTATAGTTGGTTGAGATGAAAAGATGCAAGCTTTCTTTTGCATTATAGCAATTTCTGTATCTAGTATCTTGTAAAACTCCTTGGAGTTAGTATATCCTTGGTACCCTATACCATTTAAGGAGTAGAGTCAAACTTCCCAAAATAGTTCGATTATAAGTAAAGAAATTGGTAAGATTCTTTACAAATCTGTGTTGGTCTCTAAAGAGCATGGAGTAACTCCGTACTTCTCTAAAAGTTTGGGATTGTTTTCAGTCAACGATTATTGGAATTCTCTAAGCAGTTTGCTAGTAGTTCATCTTGGTTAACGTCATGACCTGAGAAAGTCATTGCCTTTTTAGCGGAATTGTACTTGAAAGTAAGTTGATATGGACTCTTGGGATGGAAGCCTTTTTAAGGAATGATATTGTAGTAATCCTTTCTTTGGAATAAAGGATGTACTAGTAATTTCTCTATTAGTTGATATTTGTTTTCATGTTGTCTTGAAAACTTAAATCTCTTTGAGATAAGATAGTCAAGTGAGGACTTTAAGCAGAACTCCAATGAGTCTGGAGTTTGGATATGTAAATTTGTATTGACATTCAATCTCAGCCTGATAAGTTGTTGGATATAGAGAGTGGACACGTGAGGATATGTTTTTAATCCTAAGAGTTAGGTTACTCAGCAAGTCAAAATGTTAAGTGAAGCCTAAACAGTTCTTTGATGAAAAAGACTGAAAATTGTCAATGGAGACAATTTTGTTGGAAATTATTGGATTAAAGGTATTATTATCCAATATGTTGGTATAGTAATGCGTAAGAGTGTAGTTTGAAGTAGTTGAGAGAGATAACTACTTTTGGATGTCAGTATGCCCAAGCTGAGTTTTGGTTGAGAAAAGAATGTAAAGGATTGACAAGATAGGTTATTATCTTGTCATGTGTTGGATAAATCTCATATTCTTGGTTAAAGTAATACTGAGATTTTATCTCAATAAGGAAATTGAGTAAGGATTCTAAGTAATCCTTGTAAAGAAAATAATTTGAGAAGGACTAAAGGTTTAGTTTGGATGACAACAAGATTGGGTGAATCCCCTAGGATTTTATTCAAAAATTTGTTAACCATATCAAGGAAAAGTGGTATGGGAAGGTATTATTGTTTAAAATCAATGGAGAAGATCAAGAAGATAAGACACCGGGATTTGTTATTCCAGATCATGGATTGCTTGGTTTTGAAACTGTTCATGTGTATCTGTTGTTGATGAGCTTTGAAAGCTTAATTCAAAAGAAAGCATATTTATTTGCTTAATTAGTTCATCCTGGAACAAGTAAATGTATAAAGATTTAAGATAAAGCTTTTGATGGACTGACATGAAGCAAAATGTCACAGAGTTCGTTTTGATACGTTTAGTTTGTTTGGAATTCCTGATTGAGCATAGAAGACTAGATAGAATGTTATAGTCTCTTCCTGTTTCAGAATGGAAGTGGGAAGATGTTACAATGGATTCTTCTCATTAGTCGTTCGAGACTTAATGAAAGAAAAATGCAATATGGAGGTTGTTAAGAAACTCATTTAGAGTGTTCTTGTTAATGCATTTAAGATGACTTCAAGAGTACAGAAGTTAGCCGAGGTGTTCATGTATGAAGTTTTATCTTCATAAAACTCCAAAGATTATTATCTCTGATTGAGATAAATGGTTCATGCCGAAGTTTTGAAGGGAGTGACAACAAGCTTTGTGGAGTGAATTGAATATTAGCGCTGGCCTCCCTCATCAAAGTAATGAGTAATGCAAAGAAACAAATTTAAACTTCCGAGGTCATGTATTCTGAATTCCACACGAGTTGGAATGGTAGTTTGAGGTTAAGTGAATTCACATACAAGAATTTTGATTTCACGATAGAGAAAATGACTCTTTTTGAGGGTTGTAAGGCCGGGAGTGTTGATTGTCAATTTGTTGGAATGACAATGGTGACAAGGTTTTTCATGGGCCAGACTTGGCCAAGAGAACAACAGCTGATATCGCACTGACACGATCAAGGGTGTTAACTGCTCAAAAGCAACAACAGTTGTGTGTTGTTTTGAAGTAGGAGCATGTTAAGTTCATTGTAGAGAACGACGTTTTTGTTCTAATATTCGCCTTGAAAGGCATATTCCGTTGGGGAATGCAAGGCAACGTAAATGCTCGCTATGATTGGATCTTTTGAGATACTGGTAAGCTTATTTATTGGTTGGCATTGCCACCTTCAATGCATTCTATCTGTAATGTCATCCTTGTGTTTCTTCTAAGATAGTATGCGTTCAATATATCTATGGAGGTAAAGAAAAGACTTGAGAAACTAGACGGAAAATGCCGAGCCATTTTCCAAAGTTAATGAATGTTGTAAAGAAGAAGTTTGGTAACTAAGCAATGGTTGATTGTGCTTGGTGCAGAAGTAACAATATGTTTTTTTAAGGGGGTACTACAAACTGTTGTATAGGTTTGTAGTGGTTGTGTGTATGCGTTTGTGATATCCTTCTTTATGATCCGAATTCTCCTTGGTTTCGAGGACGAAACCATTTTTAAGGGGGTACTAATGTAATAATTGCGGTTTTTGAGGATATTTTGAATTTTTCTCGGATATCCTTTTTAACCTTTTTGTTCGTTTTAGCGCTTAATCCAATATTTTTGTTGGAGATTAAATCCTAGAAAATTGTTGGTGATATCCAAAAATCAAAAAGAAATGATTTTATGGATCGGTGTGAATTCTAGGATTTTTCAATGGAAAAAGAATATTTATTGGATAAGTCGTCTTTTTAATTATGTACTGTAAAGGATTGAAAATACGAAACGGAAGCCTTAAAAATTGAAGGTAGCGTTATAAAATCATGGAAAATTGATTTTATTGGTCTACATAATTTACGGGACGTTTTCCGTTTAGTAAGTTTTTATACCTGAGGTACATAATTTTACCGCTATAACGCGAGCCCCGTTTCGGGACGGAAAATTACACGGGACGTCATTGCTTAACGTTGAAGGAGCTGGGAGATAGGATTTTGGGAGCCAACAATTGTTGACTTTTCCAACCTCATCCATTCCTTCTTCCAAATTGAAAAGGCCGAGAGTCTCGAGAGAGTTTGGACGGAGCGACATCATCGGGTTGATTTCAGTCCTCCACCGCCGGTTTACCTTGCCACCACCTCTTCACCACCTCATCTCCTCCTTCTTCCTTGACATGTTGTGGCTGCTGGAACGGAACCAGCCAGAGAGCTGAATCAGGCCGGAACGACGCACCAGGGAGAAAGAATTCGGTCTTCACCGCCGGCGCTCACTTCCCCTGCCTTGCCCCTGTTTTGGTGTGGCACCGCCGGCTACTCCCTGGCCACCCCTGAACCCAAGACACCAGGCCGCACCCCCAGCCACCTGGTTGGCTGCTCGAGAGTCGGAAGGAACGACGTCGGACTCGGGAAGAATGAATTCAAGCTTTGACCGCCGGTCATCTTTCGCCTCGCCGTTTGTGACGTCGCCGGCGATCGGTAGCTTGTCCGACCACCACCCACAGCGAGGGCTGCCTCTGGACAACGCCCAGCCACCCTCGGGCTCGGGGATCGAGCCATGATCGAGCCAATTGAGCCATGGGTTCGAGTGAAGGTATATACGATCGAAATTAATTAGCGGGCTGATTGCGGAGCCACCGTAAGGGCCTTTCGGTTCCGCTTTGCTAATTAAATTTATGGTTTTTATAATCTTGACGTTGATACGGTTCCACAGGTTCGAACCGCTCGTGAAACGGACGTCCGGATCTTCCGTTATAGCGAATACAAGTTTTGGATACCGATTGTCAGGTAAAGGACTTCGGATAATTACTCAGGATTCGTTGTTAATCCGTTTGAGCTGAAATTTGGTAATCTTTTAGAATTTTTGCTGATGAACAATTTTTATTTATTAAATTGTTTCAAAAGAGAAGCGGATAATTAGTTATAATTCCGCCAAGATGGCTCCTTGAAGCACGATAACTAAGGATTTACTATATATCGATATTCGGAAATTAAATCGTTTATCGATTAGAAAGTTCTAGGAGTTGAAAATACAACTTAGAAGTGTTTCTATGAGCTCATTGCTGAGAAATCCTTTTGTTATATTTGCCAGAGGGATGATACATATTACTATTGGAATTACTAAGGACGTCGAGCACGTTTTATAAGGCAAGTGGACGGATCTCTCTTGCTTTATGGTTATTAAATGAGGAATTGAATTCCATTTGATGTTCATGGTGGAAATAATGTGCGTGTTGAATAAAGTTTGATAGGTTGTTATTTTGTTAGAAATAATGACCATGTCGTTATGTCAGTTTTTACGCTAGAACTGAACTTAGGACCGTTTGTGCGACTTTGTATGATTAGCTGTCTCATGCTGAGACATTGCTGTGAAATAAGATGGTAGGGATGGGAGTTTAGACTCCAAGACATCTCTTTAGTGGTCCTGTGCTGAAGCACTGTTGCAAAATAGGTAGTTCAGGGGTAGGAGCCGAGTCTCCAATGACCTCTTTATAACATAATCTGTATTGGGGGCGTAGCTTGCTAGCGTATCCCAATATTGGAGTCATGACTCATGTCACGCTCCACGTTGAAGGAGAACGATGGTGCACTTTAGCTAAGTGCAATTGACACTCGGTTGTTGGCCGAGCATGTATAAATGATCATGGATGAAACAGGCCCTCTGATCTCGGTTGTTGGCCGAATCTCGGTTGTTGGCCGAGCATATATAAATGATCATGGATGAAACAGGCCCTCTGATCTCGGTTGTTGGCCGAACTATATAAGAACTATTAAATGGTGCGACTGCATAGATTGAGAGTAATGATAGATAAGTGCGTTGGGCACATTAATGTACCCGAATGGTTAGTCTATTCGATAACCATTCTTGCTCCCGGTTATGAATGATTCTTAATCAAACGTTGATTAAGTCAATCTGGTTAGCCAATGGAGGCTTTTCAAAATGTTATGTGATGAATATGAGTCTCCAACAATTGTTTATGCTTCTTAAAAGAAACCACAAGCAGTGGTGTTCTCTCTCTTGATTATGCGAGTCTCCTTCTTATTCTCTATAAGACTACTAACTATTGGATCATAATCCGAGTCTATTCGGATTTGGATGCCAATATGTTTAGTTACAACCATAAGAACCAAGTTAGTTTCTCCGCTTGCTAGTCTATCATTAGACTAACCCGTCCTTTTTCTTTTCTTTTATTTGGTTGGCTGGTGTCCACCGTTGGTTTACGACACATCAGGTATTTCTTGGAAGTTGATTCAAGAGGCGGATTCAGATGTTTGAAGCTCCAGAAGTTGAAAAGAAGAAAGATTTCCAATGGCTATACTTGAGTGAAGATCAGGGTTGAACTACTTCAAAGTGAAGCTGAGTTTCAGATTTAAGAACTCAAGGAAGACATGATGAAGATTTTATTCAAGTAGAAGATTGTTATGTTTATTTAATCTTTTTGGGTTAAGATTTGTATAAGACCAATTGTATTTATTCCGCTGTAATGTTGTTTTAGTATGTTCAGTCAGTTTAAAGCCTTGGGTAGCTTCGGTTTAGTCTTAATCGGGGTTACTAGCGGTAATACCTCCAAGGTAGGAAGGGGGTGTTACAGAGATGTCTGGAGAGTGATGAAGGAAGAGCGATGAAGAGCGTCTAAGGATGCCGCGCAATTAGAAGACGGGATTACTTATTTTTTTGGCTTTAATTTTAACCCTAGATTTAAGAAAATCAATGGTCCAGATTAATCCTCATTTTAAGCCCAATCCCCACCATAAGGGTGGGTCTCACCTGAACCAAAACCTATATATATATATATATATATGACAATAAGGTTTGGAGCCATCACATTGTGCCACCTCAGCTTTTGACACATGACATCCTATTATTAATCCACATAGGATTTTGTCACATGTCATTTAATCCTTGCTCCATAAAAATTATATATTAATTATTCTTTCCACTTTGTATTCCACATGGCAAATTTTTTCCACTTAATTCAAATTTATTTTTATTTCCCAAATTTAGATAATAACTTAATTTTTGGTAGGACATAATATTTTAACTAAAAAAATTTAACTAATGGTTGAATTTCCTTATAAGCTAATAAAATATATATGCTCAATCTTTTTAACATTTTAGTTGTTTCTTCTCTCTCTTATATTAAAAGATAAATATACTCAATTACATATATTATTATTAAATTAATTATAATTTTTCAAAATCTCATCTCTTCCATATTTTCAAAATATATCTTTTTTGCTTTATTTTCTACATATTTTATCTCCTTCTTTTAATTTAACCCTATTTATGAAATATTGTCAAGGAAAATGAGCAATGTAGATTATTTTATCTTAATAATCTATGTTTATTCTCAATTTTAAACTTAATAATCTAAATTTAATTTGTTTTATTTCATTTTAAAAAATAATGATTTTTATACATATTACGGGCAACAAATTAATTAGATTAAATTTTATATTATATTTTTATTTATTAATATCCTTTTATAGTATATCTAAAAAATATCGAGTCATAGTCGTGCATGGCACGACGGGGACAACTAGTCTCATTATAAATTGTTATTATACATATATAGATTTATACATATACTTTAATATTATAAAAGTGACACCTCACACATAAGAGGCGACGAAAGCAAAGCCCTATTAAAATTTATGTCCATAAAAATAAAATCATAGAGATCTCACCAATTCATAGTTTCATATTTACTATAGAAAAAATTACGGTACATATATCTCATGTACTAATATAATTATATAATATTAAAGTTTCTCACATACTAATATAGTGTGTACATATTACATATTGTTAAAGAATCAAAAATAATGTACTAATGTATTATGTACATTTATTATTTAATTATTGTAAAAACTTAAAAATTATATAATATTAAAATTTAGAAATTTATATCCATAGCGATGGAATAGTAGAGATTACGTTCTAATATGAATATATAATAATAAAATTTTGTTCATAAAGATAAATAGTGTATGACTATATAATATTAAAATTTTGTTCATAAAGATAAATAGTAGAAATATCATGTACTAATTTGTAAGAAATTAAATATCACCTACTAATATATTACGTGAAATTATTAATAACATTAGCAATATTATTATATTATATATTTTTAAGGGTTGTAAATACTAAAAATTATGAAGGGTAAAGGAGTAAATTGAAAAATTAAGAAGCTTATGTGGCATAGTTAAGAGATTGACAAATAGGATAGAGTGATTCGAGTTTAGTAATCTAGATATTCAAGTTTTTTTTTCTATTGCTAGATACACCTGAAGTAATCAATATGAGGGTAATACTAGAATAACATGTAAGCTAGATATGGCTCTTAGTAATGTCAATTGGATGATTGATTATCCTTGTTCCATAACCTTCTTCTCTGACCTTGAACTTTCATATCACTCTCCTCGAATTGTAAACATTAACCCTTCCAATATTCCTGAAAGACTTCTATTCAAACTTAGGAATTATTGGACTTTCGAAATCACTCGGGGTAAGGGTGCCTACATCTTCGACCCCCCAGATCTCGCTCATACCAGGATACACCTGGGTTGATGTTGTTGTTGTTGTTATTGGACTTTCGAAACTGAGTATAAAGAGGTGGTGAGTACTGCATGGAGTGAGGGTTGTTCTGACACTGCTCAGTTTAGATTTGCTTATAAGATGAAAAATGTAAAAGTAGCTTTTGACACGGCTTATTTCAGATTGGCTTATAAGTTGAAGAATGTAAAAGTAGCTTTAAAAGATTGGCAAAGAAGTGGGAATGGAAGCCTTGAAAAGAAGGTAGATAAATTGAAATGCCGACCTGACAAGATACGCTTTTTAGTTATTTTGATGTACATTCGGAAGTTTTTGATGGATATATGACAATTAGTTTTTATGGACATACGACTAATTTTTATGCACAAAAATATATTTATGTGCACATGTTAGATGTACATTCAGTCATTTTTTTATGCACATACAACTAATTTTGATGCACAAACAAAAAAAAAATTGATGCACAAAAACCCAACTTTGATGCAAATCCCACACCCCTTGTATTCAATTTTTTTTTTTTGAAAAACATGCGAATAATTCGCCAAAATTTTGGTTTGGCCGTTTTCCCCTATTTCAATGAAATGATCCATATCTTTGATTTCTTTCCATCTAACAACTCATGTTCTTTCTCATTTCATATCGGGAGCGCCCATGCTCATCTGATCTGGATCCTTTTTTATGATATTATTATCATCATTGTAAATTTATAAAGATGAGGGCATAAAGTTATTGTGTTTCAATATAAATCTGTCTTCTTAGAAGAGAACTTTTTCAAATCCGTGATTATAATTATAATTATAAAGATGAGGGTATGTAATTTGATGTCTCTTCCAAAACTCCTAATTTGCTTACTTTATTTTCTAATAATAGTTGAGTTTGAAATTGTTAGTTTGATTAAGCTGAGTATATATCATCCATGGATGGCAGTAGGGAGCTCAAATTAGCACTCAACAGCTGCCTGAAAATGAAGTAGAGCAGAAAAGGAATCTGGATACCACAGATGCTGAAAAGGTAGGCTATGTACGTGTGTCATCTACTTGATGAATTTGTATATATAGCCTAGGTATTGAATATTGTGAAATTGATTTTTATATATACACATATGTATATGTATATATGTAAAACAGGGAGGGGATATGAATCATATGATGGAGGTGATAAGCAGGATAGAGAGGAAGAGCAGGAGGATAACAGAAATGGTGGGCAAGTGCTCGGCCATGCATCATCAGCTCATACATCTCATCCTCAACTCCAACAAAAACCACCACCACCACCACCCTCCTATAACTATAACTAAAGTAGTCAAGAAGAGAGAGGCAGAGCAAATGGCTGCTGCTGGCCATACTTGCTATAGTGATGATGATGATAACCACAACTCCAGTTAAATGCTGCTGCAACCACCCTCCTATAACTATAACTAAAGTAGTCAAGAAGAGAAAGGCAGAGCAAATGGCTGCTGCTGGCCATACTTGCTATAGTGATGATGATGATAACCACAACTCCAGTTAAATGCTGCTGCAAGAGAATCAGAATGATCAACTGCAACCCTAAGATCGCCACAACTGTTAGCCGTGTCAGGACAACAGACATACACTAGTGACTTGACGGCTTCGGAAACACTAGTATTCCCATCAACCCGTACCTTTACAATGAATGCCCATGATCGAGAACAAATAATAAATTCAACCAACTATTTTACATCTAATTTATGTAAAATTAAACGCCTAACCCCCTACAACAAACCCAAGATTAGGAATATAACCAACCGACCAACCAACTCTTCCTTTCCTTTCATTATGCCTAGCTAAGATAAGACTTGTACTAAATGCTACGTTTTCCCTTAAAAAAACACTCGAGAGTAGTCATAATATTGTAGGTATATATATATAGCCGATGTGCACATCTTCTTCTTAATTGATCGGATCCATGGATCAAGGCTTGTGGTCAGCTCAGCTGGGGGGGAATTTTGCTGCATCTATGTTCATGTTGGTAGTCGGGTGAACTGGAGAATTCATCTTGAGTTTCTCTTTTTCAGCTTCCTTCTGAGCCTTCTTCTTCTCAAACTCCAGCTGCTTGCAGTTCTCCTCATGCGCTCTCATGAACATCCTCAAGAAGTTGAGCAAAGTCGAGACCACTGCACAGGGCATAATTACAGCATCCTCATTCCAAAGCAAAGCAAAGCAAAGCGAAGCAAACAACAAAAGATATGATTGATACCTTGTTCAAAGGGACACTTTGCAGGGTCTTCTCCAAAATACATGGCCAAGGCATCAGCATTTCTACCCTGGAAAGGAACAAGCAAGTCCATTAATAAACAAGAAACACTTGATACCTTGTTCACTCGTATCATCTTGGCTTCAGATCCAAGAGAAAGGGAGTATGAGTAAGAGTAATTTTAAAACAAAAACCAAAGGGAATTCGTAAGAGCGTCACATCTTCTAGTATTCTGACGTCGACTCTAGAATTTCAGGTACACTTTGGATTCAATTTTCACCTGATTCAACTATATATAATAAACATGTAGCTGATAATAGTGCAGAAAACATACCACGTAACAATAAAGTGAGGCTAAAGACTTCACTTCACCTTCAGCAAAAGAAAGGAACTGCTTCAATAGCTACACATAATTAAGAAGAATTTCATTACAAACGGATTCCACGTGAGCCAAAAGAGTATATATAATTTCCAACATAAAGCACAAACAATTCAGCACCTTTTCAAAATCCAAGCCTATTGAACTAAGATGGAAGTGTCTATAAAAAAAAGGGCATAACTTACAACAGCAATTATATCTTAAAATATATTCCTTTATGATTACAAGATCAACTGATAACTTGGATGCAGTATTATCAAATTTCAAGATGATTCTGAAACTTTAACCGACATACTTTAGGATGAATTAGAGAGGGAAAGGGGAAACACTGTTAAGGTTGAAACAGAACTATTAAACCTTGCAAAAAATCTCCGACACTGGACCATCATTTTCTGAGGCTGTGAGCTCCTGAGCAACTTTCTCTAGCCCTTTGCTGATAGCTTGCATTTCTTCAGCCAAGATCTTCAATTGTATCTGCAAATTAAAGTTGCCTAATTGAGCAGCACATTGAAAAAGATGTGACCAGTCATTTAAGTGTCGTGAGCAATTGACACAAACGTACTACAAACTTCATATTTTGCCGTCCACTTCTCCAAGTTGAAACGGCAAGCGTATTACAAATGTTCAAAAAGATATACATACTAGAAACCATAATTTAAGGTGTCATGTCGTCCATCTAGTAATATTACTTGACTTTCGTTCGTGGAGCAAGTGGCTTGCTTTTCCTCAATGAAATTAAATGCTTAAACTGACAAAAAAATACAGATTAAAAAAAGGAACAAATAACACAACGATTTTGAATACAGGGAGTATGTTCACAAGAAAACATGGATAACAGAACAAAAATGTGAACGAATATAAATCAAAACATAGAATTGGAATGCCAGGAGGCCTAGTTAACTTGAGAAAAATCTTCATTTAACGATAGATAACATCCTTTTATATGTCCTTTCCTTTTTCTTTTTTGTTGGAGTAGGTGAGGTGGAGGGACGTTTAGTGATACCTTTGCTGCAGCCTCTAGACTCTGAAGATCCTTGGGGAAATCTAGAAGTTCAGGAAGCTTCTCGGCGAGCACCTTCATATTACCAGGTAGATGTCAGCAACAATAAATTGCAAATGATTTTTCTGACAGGATTGGCATGGGAAATTCATAAGTCAAACACATGACACAGCCCCTACCTATGTCAGCAACAATATATTGTCATACATCAATGAGGTAACTACTAAGCCAAATAACTACTAAATCAATAGCACAAGAGTGCTTGGGATTCTTTAAGCTTATCCAGGAAAAGATAGACATTTTACCTTGCAAAGATAATGCATGAGGGTCATCTTGTTGTTTCTAGCTCGGGTGTCAGTAAGTTTCAAGAGGCTATCCAAGCGAAATCCAACAGCAGATCCTAAGTGCAAAACATAACAGAGCCACGCAGATTATGAAATGAAAGACAAGAAAAATGTAAACGCGAGCACCATATATATCAAACAGATGCTCCTATCCAAGGTATATGAACACAGATCAGGCTCGGGTGCCCTTCTTTCGATGGTTAGCAGTGAATGAGACTGGGAGTTGGATTTCCTTTATTACTTCCGCTCCCCTTAAAGAAGGCAGAGGCGGATCTCGAATAAAGATTGCGAAAAATATACAAATATTCGCCAGCTGATAGTACCTATTGTGACACCTTACATAAGCTTTCTAATTGTTTTGATAATATTGACATGAATGATACGACTTACCCCGAGTAGTGCCTTGGTTCAAAGCATTCCCCAGTTGCAAGATAGTGTGCATGATTCTTCTCAATTTTTCAGAACTTCTCACCTGTTAAGATATGTTTAGGGGCAGGATTGTAATCACTTTGAAACATGTCATAAGGAAGAAAACAGAACCAAAAAAAAACAAGGAATAATGGTCACTTGCCTCTTCAGATGCAGAATTCACAATGTTTAGATTATTCCTCAGGTCAGAAACCTAAAGAAAACAAAATTGAGATTCACTAAGAGGAAACACAAACATAAAGACATCCTCACGTAGAGACAGCAATCACTAACCTGAGAATTAAACTGCATCTTAAAACAGAAAACCCTTAGCTTTGACTCCACCCGAGGTACTTTCATCAACTCTAAGAAGAACTATAGGAAAATTACGAGAAACGAGTCAGAATGGAGCTCAGCAGAGTTGGACATTTTTTTTCCACGTATGATATAGTGAAAATTTAACCCGTCTTTATCACCACACAAAACATATTAATAGATCTTCAATAACTTTACCTGTTTCACTTATTTTATGTTCAATTTCATCTTACCTGATTAGTTGTAGTGGAATTTGAAAAGACATGTTGGAGAATGGAGGAGATGAGCTCCCATTATTACAGATAGGGATGATGTTCCAATATCCATGGGATTATTGCAGGCAACCAAGATGGAGTCTTCGAACCAACTCTTTCTAAATTAACTATTGTTGACCTAAATTTGCAAAGTCCTTGCATGCATTTAACATTAATTCATTATCATATCTGTTTTGGTAACATAAGGATCAAATAAAAGTGCAGATACTTTGCTATTGTAATTTGTAAATCAATTGAGCTATAATCTCTAACTACAAATAATGAACAAGGAAAGGAATTCATTCAACCTGCTCACATTTCCCTAAATTTTCCTTGTCGCCAGTGTATCCCTGGAAATTTTGGAAATATAATTAATTAGTAAAGGAATAGAGATCATAATTCATCTACCCTATGATTCAATAGCATAAGACCAGTCCGTGGTCAGAAAATATAATACTGAAGCATAACTTTTTTTTAAAAAGCATGGTAAATTCATCTGAAACATATCAACACATACCTTCAGCTGCTCCATCTCCTCTTTTGTTGGACAGAACTTTATTAGGTTTTCCACCTGGTCGATGTCTAAACCCGAATCATCCAATGCAAGTACTGAATTCTGCATAATATTCCACACAGAAGCAAATGCAGAAATGTGAGGTATCCCAACTCCTTATCCAGGAATATATATATGATTCTTTTCAAAATCCTAACTGAAAAGCTCCTAATATCAATGTTCTAAAAAACGCTAGGCGGACGTTGGGCGGAGAGGGACCGCCTAGCGCCTAGACGGCCTGAACGGTGGCCTAGGCGGTCCTAGACGGGTGCCCAGGCGGTCTGGACGGCTAGGCGGGCTGGGACCTTCCAGCGCCTAGGCGGGGCCTAGACGGGGCCTAGAAGGGATTTTTAGAACAGTGCCTAATATAGAGTGTCCCGAGTATTCTTACAGATCTACTTTCCATAACATGCTTCACAGCCATCATCACCTCAAATTTCAATGACAAATACAACTTTTGCCAATAGTCAAGCAGTATAACAATTACCTTGATGACTTATATATCTAAAACCCATAGAAGAAGTTTTAACAATTTAGGGACAGCTCAGAAGATAAGGATACTTAATCAACAGAAAAAGAAAGAGAGAAAAAAAAAGGACCATCTCGTGTATCAAATCTCAAATCCAAATATTACTGGTTAAAGATTACCATTGGAAACAGAAAGATTTTGGGCCTACCATTAAATCAGGCAAAGGAACCTTGACTTTTGACAGCATTATTTCACAATTATTTGCTCGTCTCAGCTCAATCTGCACGAATGGAATATCTATTCAAATTTACAAGTCTGCATGTCAGCTTTGACATACTTCTAAATCAAGTACACAAATGGTCGAGAAAACAGTGGTTTTGATGCCATATTTTTTTACAGCTCTTCAAAATGTTGAAATACATTTACTGCATTGAAAAGTATTCCAATTGAGACTATCTATACAATTTACCTAAATAGCCTTTTAGCCACAAGAAGAGCCAAACCGATCAGGCTCATCCCTAAATGATCATCATGATCTAAGGGAGAAGTTCACCAAGACATGATCTCAACACACCAAAAAGAAGACTAATGTAGGGGCTTGCAAGTCAGGAGAGCTTTTTCATCTTGTACTAGAAATACTTACTTGCAAAGAATTATGGAACCGGTATAGTTAAGCAGAAAGAGGTTTTAAATATAAGACATCATATATTCCTATTCCCTGGTTGGACAGCTGGTATATCATCTACGTTTTATTACACTCTTCCTTTATGCAGATTGCAGAATATGATGAATGCATGAAGAAAGAGCATGCAGGTCCAGTATAGGAAAATGTAGGAATTTACACTCCAATGTATAGATTGTACCAAATAATAATCCATCACTTAACCTTCGAAGGTGTAACAAATAATAGAAAAGGTAGATAAGATGCATCTAATAAAAATAACACATAAATCTGATTCCGGGTGGGCATGCTAGGTAATACATTAGAACCTGCACATTCACACTATATAAACCTAATAGACTTTTTTCAGGTCCCTTATGGTGAATAATTTAATCAGAGACCATGAACCAAAACACCTGGGAGCAGTGTACATGAAGAACATCATTGAAGAACTGTATAAGTAAATTACCAGCTGTACTTTATCAGATTTGGGTCCTAAAGCACCACGATTTGATTTTCCTCCTGAGCTCCTATTCTCTGATTTTGGGGCTGCTGCTGCAAAGAGATTCTCAAGTTCGGACATATCAAACTCTGGAGCCCTAGCAGACAGAAAAACAAAGCACTTTATAATCTGCAGGATATAGTTTGAACTCTGCAAGAAAAAAGAATTCGTCATGAGAGAGTAAGTGAGAAGACACAACACTTACTTGATACCTTCTCCGGATTTTTGTGCATCAGCCCATAAACTTCCTTGCATTACCCTGTTTAATTTCAACCAATGATATGGTTTCAAAGTAGTCCTTTTTGACTGGCTTGGATTCTTAGCAAGACTCCGAGTTAGGCCCCTTCCTTTTGCACTAAAAGGTGGTCCAGGAGCAGGAGGTATAGGACCATTACTTCTTGGAACTGGGGGTGGGGGTGGCTGAGGGGAACCATTCAAGAGCCCTTTGCCAGAGGGGGGAGGAGGTACAGGTGGACAAGGTGGAGAAATTGCAGTCCTAGGACTTGTAACACTAACCCTAGGAGGAGGAGGTGGTGGAGGCACTACAAGAGAAGTATTTGACACAAGGCCTGAAGCTTTTAGTGGTGGTGGTGGTGGTGGAGGAGGAGGAGAGGTTAAAGTGGTGCCCTGTTTTGGAGATGACAAAGATGAATTTGTCCTGCCAACTGATTTAGAATTTTCTGGGAGAGAGAGGGAGGGTGTAGGAGGTGAATGTGGTTTGGACAATGAGCTTGAATTGTATGGAAGTGGAGGGCTTATCGAAGGTGGGGGAGGAGGTGGGGGAGGAGGAGGGGGAGTAGAGGGGTTGGACAACATTTTTCCACCTGAAAGTGTGGCTTTTGCTTGAAAGTGATCTTCTGATAAATCACCTGATTCTGACATTGACATAGATGGTGGCGGTGGTGGTGGCGGCGGCGGTGAGAATTTTGAAGGAGGGGGGGAAGCAAAGTTTTTGGGTGATTCTTTAGGTGAGAGCTTTGCAGCAACTGAAGCATCAGCATTTTGTTGTGAGGAAGGTGGAGGAGAAGGAGTAAGAAGTGAATGAGCACTTGAGCGTACAGGCCTAGTCATATCAGTAAAAGAAGGAGCTGCAGTAGAAGAGGATGGAGAAGATTTGGCAGTTGATTGACTGGAATCTTCACTTCTGTGTGTTGTATTGTCGTCCAAAACTGCAGTGATCCCAAGAGGTGGGGATGCACCACGGTACCTTAATACGGATAGAGGTGAACCAGGAAACGAATTGCTCCTCTGGGTAGGACTAGAGTGAGAGAGCCGGGGTGTTATGATCTTAGATAGAGTAGGCTGTTGTAAAGCAGGAAGCAAACCCTCTAGCTGAGTCTTCGATTTTGTAGAAAATGAGTCTTCAGAGGTTCCTAAAGACGGCTTGGGTAGCATCTCCACAGGCATAGATGTTGAACTGCTAATGCTTTCTGATGTCTGTGATTTTGGCTTGTCGCTGAACTTTTGTGGAATGGGTTCTTCAAGATTACTTGATGCTGTTCTTTGTGGAGGCTCTATCTTATCTATAAACAAGTTAGTATCCTCTGTTGACTTGGAATCCTTGATTTCGCTATCAGATACTAGAGAAGTTTGCTTTCTATCCAGTTTTTCAGGAATAGAAGGTTCAAGAAGTTCTGATTTATCTACCTTGAGAATCTTGAGAGAAGGTGTCTCCTTTCTATCCTGCTGAACAGTGGCCTTTTGGTTTTCCAGCTCTACATTTGGAGTACTCTCACTGCGTTTTTCATATGCATCTGAGCTTCCCATAACCTCTGGTACTTGTAAATTGGATAATTTAGCAGCTTCAGCTGTTATTTGTAAGGGATCTACCTTCTCTTTAACAACATCTGCATGCAGGAGCAATTCTGATGAAATCCCTTGTTTTTTAAGTGTCTGAGACTTCTGTTTCTCTTCAAGTTCACTAGGGGTTAATGCTTCAGGGTTCCAAGGTTCTGTTTCCTGATCAAGCCCAAAATACAACTTGTCCTTAAGATGAGTTGGTGTACCTATTTCCTCGAAACAATTCAGCACCAAATCTGGCTTTGAGTCTAACCAATTTTCGTTGCTGAAGAACTCTTGAACTTTAGCAAAGGCATCCCGAGGAAGTTCTTCTTTTCCTACAATAGCAGGCGTACTGATTGCAGCAACAGAGGTAGGTGCATCCATCTCTGAAAAGATGACCTTCAATTCGAAGATATGAATCAAGGTTCTCTCCAAAGATAATCAAAGGGGTGATATACAAATGTAGACCAAGGATAAAGAAGTAGATACTAACATTACAGGATCTGTATATCTAAACAGAGAAGCAAGATCTTAGTACCTCCGCTCTGAATTCCTTGGGGAAGTGATCTTCTGCATCCCAAAAGGTGTCAATCTCATCATGGTTAAGTATCAAAATGTTGGATCTGATGAAAGCTGTATTGAACATGACCCTAAACATCATAGTTTCACGCTCTAGATCATCATCTAGACTTATGCACTCAAGCACAACATCTCCTTTAATATGGCAATTGATATCAATCTTTAACAATCCACAGTCGACCTGAAGGGGAGATAAATCATAAACGTCAGAAACACATATGAAAGATGTCTATTTAGCCAAAAGACATGCATAATCATAATAGTCAATGGTTTCCTGACTACATCAGATTAAGCAAAAACCATTTCAGTTTTAGAAATCTTTTTATTCTGGACGATGATATAGCCAACAGTAGTTTGGTGGGCTAGACCTCTGTATCCACATCATATCTATATATACAGAGAGAGTGTGATTGGGAGAGGGACAACTGAGGCATAGTCGGAATTATAGAGATTAGAGACACCTGTTTGTAGTGTCGGACAATTATGCTCTTCTTTGGCATTGAAAATAGAACCTTTGGAGAAGGATCTGAAGCTAGCATAGGATCCTGACCATATATTCTAAGTATTGGTCGGCAACCACCCTTTCCGTCAATATTAGGGATGGATCTAAGTATTATGCAGTCCATGGTGAGCTCCCGGTCTTTGGGAGGCCATTCTGAGCCCAAATTCCTCCTGGAAATATATTTAAGGTACCTCAACTGTGAAGGTAATGGGTTCAATGGAGAAAACAAGTGTAAAAGCTCCTGAGGCGCTTGTTTATGGATCATGTCCAATGTCTTCTGCTCCGGTGCATATTGCTTCCTGTAAATCAGGAGTCCAGCTAACATGAAAGCCAATACCGGCCAACCACCTCGTTCACAGTGCATTAGAAGCACATTATGTTGCCCAAGTAAAAGCCAACTCTCGCATGATCTTAAGAAATGATGGATCACCTCCATTGTGAGCAAGGGACAACCTTCATATTGTCGAGGATAGTCCATTACAGTCATTTCATGCTCAGATAGAATATTAGCAATCTGGCTCTGCTTCTCCCCCTCACGGAAGTTGAATACCATGAATGAACCTTCTGGAAAATAAGCACGAAGTTGCTTTACTATGCCTCCAATGTAGGCTTTGTAATTTTCATCCTCCACAACATCAGTCGTAAAGCAATAATCAAAAACTACACGGAAGGGAAGACAAAAGTAAAGGTTATGATCAGAAAGACAAGAAACATAAAGAAGCAGAAATAATATGACATCCTTGGAGCAAAACATCCACATACAAAAACTTAATACTAAAACAAGGCTTTCCCCTTTTTATTATCATCTTGGCACATTTGCCAGTTGTCAATCCAAGAAGGTAAGGAGAAGAATATTCAAACATTCCCGCACAAAAACCAGAATAAAATATCAGCAAGACAAACTATTCCTCAAAACACAGTTTAATATCACTGCTATTCTTTTTTATGGCTACTTGTTGTACCAACATTCATTGATCATTAATCCAATGGACTAAAGTTCAAACTCTCATCTTTCCGTACCCCATAATCTATAAATATACCAAATCTCTTTCCATTGAATGGTATTGTTGTAAGAACTCTTTTTTTCCCAAAAAAGAGAGAAATAGTAAGGATGTGGATAGAAAAAAGACAAAACAGCCCGTAGAGACTATTTCCAAGAGACAAGAAACCCCCAGGTCACAAAATACAAGACAGTCCTGATCCAATACAGTGCACATTTAAGGATGGGGCCCAAGAAACATTACATTTTACAGAAGTTGCAATCTCTTTTATGTGATATCCACTGACGTGTTTTTTACAGAGCCATCCAGTTACTTGGCATCACAAAGGCTCAAGAAGAAGCCTCATTACAACGACCTCCAAAGCCATAACCACAAGACTTACTCATCTCTCCCTAGTCAACATCATCAATCCAAAATTCCTTAATAAATACCAAAAGTAACTTGCTAACTAATTACCTAACTTTGCATAATAGAAGCATTGGGGTAAATGCTTTCCATGTAGTAAGCTCCATCTATAAACTATGTCATGATCATTATAACACTCTCCATCTTGATCATCAGCACCATATGAAGCCACCACCTGAACACCCCTCCTCCTCACTTTCACCCAACCCAAATCCCCAAAAGAAAGTAAAAGTAAGGAAAGAAAATCTAGAAAACTTATATACACCATTGAAGGATAGCATCAACTAATATATAGCATGTCTACTATGAGTCTATGATTAAATCAAACTACAGAAATGATTACAACTGAAGCTCAATCTGAAAGCCATGACTAATCATGGTTTAACATCCGAGCTAGAATCCCAAAAATTAATGCCATATGAACCTTCAGCAGAAGCTTACCTAGCTCAAAATCCTCAACTGACAATCACTATCAAGTACAGTTTCAATCTGACGAGAATTTCTCAAACTCATGAACATGCTACCGTTACACCATAAGAACCAGGAATAGCAAATGAGAGTCACATAAGAACTCAAAACAGTTAAGATAAACTACTGAGTAAGTACTGAAATCTTGAAACCCGTAGAAAATAAGCTTACCATAAACTCTGTCAGAGATCTCAAACAGCCCATCAGGCGGCTTCCTAAAGAATATTTTCCGAAATAGCGCCATTGTTTATCAGACTCGAAGGTCAATTCTCCACCGCCAGGTGAAGAGACTCGCCTCGTTCTAAGAACTCAATCAACAATCGTGCCCGAAGTTGAAGGGTATAGATCCAGAAGAAATATACACAATGAACTAAGAGGGACGCAATACATCATAATGGGAGAGCATGATAGAGAGAGGAGGAGGGGATGGAGAAATTGCGGGTGGGTTGAGACACGAAAAGGGTATAGATTTTGCTGGGTGGGTAAGAAACCCCAAATGCCCAAATCGTTGATTTTGTGCCTTGTAGATTACACTATCAGCAAAAGTTCGCTTTCAATGGGAGGAAAGGAAACCCATATTAGATATAGTAAGAAATAGAGGGAGAGAGAGTAAATGGCTGAAGAAGAAGCCTCTCTCAGTAGATATGGTGGCGGGGCTCTTCGCCTCGTCGTCTGTTGTTGAGAGAGACAAAAATGGAGCTGAAAATGGACCGATGGCGATGATAAGAAGTGGGTAGGATCCAAACTCAGGGATCTGGGGTTTGTCTTACCCTTTTTCTCTACGTTTGATTGATGTGGAAATGCAGAGAAATGGGGATTCAATTAACGTGGGGAAGACGATGATAATGATGTCTGATTTCTTCCTCTCTCTCTCTCTCATCCGAATCGGAGCAGTGCTTAGTCGGTTTGCCCTTCTTTTCCCTCCAAATTCAGGGATTATTCTACATTGATTAAACAATTGCAGGTATTAGTCTCTGCAACTAATCGTGCCTCCAAGTGATAAAGTCAAATCACGGTGCTAAATGCTAATCCTCTCTCACTGATGGGGCCAGTTTAACGGTTTTAGCATATCTCATAGGACAAAAACCTAGGTTTTCAAGGTTTTATAACGTCGGTTTCACTGGCACAAAATAAAAGTATTAATTTAAAAATTATTTACTAAATTAAAATTAATGAACTCTTTTAAATTAAAATAAATTAAATTAACAAAAAAATTACTAAATTTACCTAAATCTCAATAAACTATAGCTAAAGTCGAATCATTCTATCTTACGTGTCATCGTCTTAACTATGCCGCATAGAAATTTTAATTTTTCCATTTACCTCTTTGCTCTTTGTTAATTTAAGTATGTACAATACTTATATTATAATAATAATATTCCTTATATTACTAATATACAATTATATTTAGATATTATAAATTTTGGCAAGTTGGGTTAGGGGGGGTTTTTTTATTAAATATAATAATGTTACTAATATTACTAAGAGAAAGAGTCGTGTGAGAATGGTCGCCCAGGTGAGAACTAAGAATAAATCTCGCTCGTCCATTCCAAAAAATCAACGCCCCTGATTAAACATTCATTAAAAAGGATAAAATACGACACGGACGAATTTTTCCCGTATTATTCGCGTATTTTTCAATAAAATACGGCACGAACGAATTTTTCCCGTATTATTCACGTATTTTTCGAAAAATACGTTTTTATGAGACGCGCTCAGTTTGTTCATCAGAAATAGCGATTTGTTCATCAATATTCACCATTTGTTCATCAATACTAACTCATTGTGCATCGAGTTTTTGATAACATTGTTCATCGATTTCGAACTTTTTTAATTTTTAGGTTTATTTTTTAACTTTATGTATGTGTATGAATACAATATTATCTAGTTTTTTATGCACATAGTTAGTTTCGATATACCCATATTTGTTCATTGATTCACCCATATTTGTTCATTGACATACTCATATTTGTTCATTGATATAACCTTGTTTGTTCTGGTATACCATTATTTGTTCATTGATATACTCCTTTTTGTTCATTGGTGTACCATTGTTTGTTCATTGATATACCCTATTTGTTCATGGATATACCCTATTTGTTCATGGATATACCTCAATTTGTTCATTGATATAACCTTGTTTGTTCATTGATATAAATTTGTTTGTCCATTGTTTGTTCATTGATATACCCTATTTGTTCATGGATATACCTCAATTTGTTCATTGATATAACCTTGTTTGTTCATTATTATACCCTCATTTGTGAATTGAAATAAACTTATGTTATGTGTTAATACCATCAATTTGTACATTTAGGACTATCTATTTGTGCATTTTTTGCATTTATTTTGTGATTTAAGACTATCTTTTTTCCTTAATCATATAATGAAGTGCTCAATATAGTACCTAAATAAGATAAGTTTGATGTAGAAGCTTTGAATGCAAAGGATAATAGATAAAGAATCTGACTTTGCAATAATATGATGTGTGATAAAAGAACGAGTCAACTACAAACCGAAGAAAAGTGCTTGTGTCTTTGCTATGTTTAGAGTCCAAGAAGCAGCCACATGTTTCACAGTAGCAACACTGACGAATCAAAACGAGTCAAACAAGACAATAACGAGACTGAGATCAAAACAATTAGTTTTGTTTCACATACAACTAATTATGATGCACACACATATATTAATGCATACAATTTCGATACACATTCGTCTATTTTCATGTACAAACAATAGATTTTTGATGCACAAACAAGAGTTTATTTATGCACAAAATCATAGCTTTGATGAACAAAATCACAGTATTGATGAACAAATCCACAGTGTTGATGAACAATCTGGGTGTGTGTCCTATTTCCGTTTTTTATGAACAAAATCACGGTGTTGATGAACATATTGCATACAATTTCCATACACATTTGTCCATTTTTTATGTACAAACAATAGATTTTTGATGCACAAGCAATAGTTTATTTATGCACAAAATCACAGTTTTGATGAACAAAATCACAGTATTGATGAACAAATCCATAGTATTGATGAACAATCTGGGCGCGCGTCCTATTTTCGTTTTTTTTTTCAAAAATACGCGAATAATTCGCCCGTGCCGTTTTTCCCCCTTTTAAGTGAAATGATCAGCGCCTTTGATTTTTCTTCATCCAGCAACTCTTCTTCTTTCTTATTTCGCACATGGGCGCCCATTCGCACGTGAACCAGACCCTATTACTAATATACAATTATATTTAAAAATCTTAAATTTTGGCAAGTGATAGAAACATAATCTTTATCATGAAATAACTTTTTTAAATATAATAATATTTCTAATATACAATTATATTTAGAGATCTTAAAATTTGGCAAGTGATATAAATCTAATCTTTATTATAAAATATTTTTTAATATTAAGAAAATAACATTACTATTTTTTAAAAATATTAGGAACATAACTATTATATTTGAATTATTTTAAAATGATTATTAATATTCAATTTATAATATTAAATCATATATCATTTGTTCATTACTATATAGTATATACTAAAGCAGAGGTTAAAGTAATATTTAAAAATGGTTCCACATTGAATTACACAACCCATCTTTTTTAAATCAATTTGATTTGTTTAAATTAATTCAATTATTTTTAATTGCATTATTTCATATTATTTTAAATACATTACTTTTATTTTTGGATAAAATAGTTTTTAAGATAATATACATATTGTTTCTTTAAAAAATCCTTACTTATATCAATAATTATTTTTTAACAATTATTTTAAGAAATGATTTTTTTTAATAAGATACGTATATTTTTTCAATATCGATTTAATCAAATTTAAAAATAAATAATACAATAAATTTATAAACTCGTGTAGAGCACGAGAACTAAGGCTAGTTAGTATTACTATTGTATGCCCATGGGCACACATTAGAAAAATTCTTTTATCCTTCCATTGGTTGGCTTTATGGAACCCCTAAAAGTCAAATTCCGATTTTGGTTTAGGTGAGCATCACTCTTATTTACATACTAATGAATCGCCAACATTTTTTATTATTATTTTAATTTTTGGGATCATTTACATTTTTTATATTAATTTGTTTCAAAAAAAACAATAAATATTAAATGTGGCAATTTAATTTTTATTTACTATGAATTTATTTTTTATATACTAAAATTTTATTTTTTGTATTGGGATTTCAATTTTCTTTCTATATTGAATGTGTTCAATTTTTATATTCCACAAGTTCATTTTTTATCTATGATAAGTTCATTTTTATGTGCTTTGAGTTCATTTTTTGTATAATTCGATTTTCATAATGATGAAACCCCGAAATAAACCAACGGTAAAAACGAGAAACGAGATTATTGATTTCGACGAAACAAACAAACCCTTGCTTTTTATTTATAACTACGACGTGTGGTTACAATTGTTGGATTGCCCGAGATCTCCTATACAAGATTCGAGGTCTTTATCTAACGAGGTTCGAGACCTCTTTGATTACAATGAGATTACAGCTAACGAACTACTTTCGAGATCTTTTCTATTACAAATTTAATAATAGTGTTCTATTTGAGAGTCGAGATCTTTTGAGGGCGATTTGTAGCTGGTCTGTGACCTTACAAGCGCGGGAGAGTTACTTTTGAGTGACTCGAAGTCTTTTTATGATCTTCTCTTGATTGTAGCATGGTCTTTGCAATTGCTTCAACACGTTGATCTTTAACGAGCAAGATAGTTCTTGAGTTAAAGATGTTTTTCGACCCTTGCAACATTTGAGCTTCTTCCCTATTTATAGACATTTAAGATGTGAGGTTTCCACCATTATCCGATGTGGGATGTGCGAGCTGTTGGTTGTTGCTAATGGATTGGTTGAGAGAGAGCAACTGGCGATTGGTTAGAGAAAGGGTTGGTCTTTGATTGGTCGGACGGGTCGGTCGTGTCAGCTTTTGGACATGCGCGGGTTTCCCTCCCTTGCCGACCTGGAACCACATTGTCGATCCTCTGTCTTAGTGAAAAATGCGTGATGATCGATCTTCGACTCTTCTCTGACTAGGATTGTTTTGTTGGTCGACATCACGCCTTAGTGGGAATCGTGCGATGTTTGGCCTTCACCCCCTCTTTGACAGATTGTTTTGCTGGTCCGCTTCCCGCCTTAGTGGGAAGTGTGCGATGTTTGACCTTCAACCCTTCTCTTACATGGATTTGTTTTTCTTGCCTACTTCAGTTTTTTGAATGGGTGCAAGAAGACCCCAGGAGCGGCCCCGAACGTCGCTCTTTTGGCTTCACCTTGCGATTTGTTTTCCTTATTCACACACCATTACTTTCGCGCACCATCACAACCCCATGGTTTGTGGTTCATTGTTTGAGGATCACAAGGCGTACATGCGCGGTTGCAAGTCCTTTGTCATCTTCTTTCGGGGCGCATTGCCAGCTCTCACAGGTGTGACGCGAGGTTATAGCTGTTGGATTGCTCGAGATCTCTTCACTGAGACTCGAGGTTCCCATTTGACGAGGTTCGAGACCTCTTGGGCTCTAGCGGGATTATTTACCCTTAGCGTTTTTCCTGGGAGGGCCTTTGTTGCGTACTTGCGGATCTTGGGCTTTTTCCTTAACGGGCCTTGAGGAAGTTGGGCCCATAAAGGTGTTTGGAGGAGAAAGGCCCATTATCCTATCTTATAAATTCCACCCTTACCCTTCTACTTTCTCCTTCCCGCTTCATCTTCCCTACCCAGAAATTCTCTCTCTTCTTCGTGACTCTTTGGCTTCCGGCGACCAAGATCGAGCAACACCACCGAACCCGCCATCCACCCCCTCTCCTGCATCAACTTTTTTGACAAATAATTCCCTTCCTTCGATTCGTTTTTCGGAAGATTACTCTCTTTTTTCGCTTTTCACCCTAAACGGGGGCGGTGGTTTTTCCGAGTTCCGAGCCGGTGTCACGACGACGGATAGACGGGGGTAGGGTTGCGTTATGGTGGTCCAATGATGGGTTCGACCCTCCTGGGCGTTTGCCTGGTCGTCCAAAGGGCAGTTGAGTTCATGATTTGAGTTTTGAATTTTGAATGTTCTTGGGGAGTCCAAGCGGTTTGCTTTTGGGTGATGGGACAATTGGTCTTTTGATCTTCTGAGATTCAATTTTAACGTGCAACTCTTGTTTGTCTCCCTTCGCTTTTTTCCAAGCGACCTATCCTGCAGACAATAAAAACATTGGAAACAACAAATATATAATATAGAAGGTAAAAAGTGATATATGGACCAATTCCCTCTGCATATAAAGTGGGGTTCAAGTGCATAATGGGCTTATGATGTTTAATGGGGACTTATGCCATTACAATATATGGGAAGGGGGATTCGAACTAGCACACCAATAGCGATGGATTGTATCCGCTTGACTGGTTAGGCTTGACTTAGGCCTTGTTTTTTTCCCCCAAAAATCACTTTCTCTCCAAAACCTATTTTTAATAGTCTTGAAATCCGTGAACCCCTCTCTACTTTTTACGTTTTTCGAGACACAAAAAATAACTTTCACCCCAAAATAACTTTTCATATACTAGTCTTTTGAAACCTAGCCTAAATTTGGTCTTAGAGCTTATATGGTGTCCATTTTTAAATGAACAACTCTTAAAATTCTGCCTTGTGAAATCACATTTAATAATTCCTTGGATAAAAAAAATTTCCTTTATAGCCGGCCTCTAGCTAGATATTCTTTTCGATCACTTGACCAAAAAAGATTTAAAGATCGATATTCTTTTCATACAAGATCAATTAAGTGTTTGATAATACATTATTTTGCATTGTAAGTTGCAATTTTAATGCAAGATACTACTGCAGTCCATATGATACGGACCCTAGCTAATTTGGAATGAGATCATTGTATTTACTTATTTATTATATTCATCAAATCAAATCAAATTAAATTAATGTGCGTTAGGTGCATGTTAGAATCTTGTCACAAATTAAGTAAATGGGAGAGAAAAAAAGGAGCGAATTTTAGCTAGTACGTACGTTAAGAAGGCTGCACGTGAAATGGGATCGATACGATACGGATACGATGAGGAATGACTAATGAGGAATGAGGATAATATTGTGTATATATATATATAGCTCAAGATTTGTGGCTCTCCTTCCTTGCATCTCCCTTTCTCTTCGGCTGTTTGCTGCAAACAACCCAAACTCAAATCTCCAGGTACCTGCACACCCGCCCATCTCAATCATTTCATCATTAATTTTATCCCAATATATAATTTCATTTATATTATTGTCAAATTAATTTCGCTTTCTGCTGAATATATACTTGGACCGCCGATGAAGTATTTTAGTAGTATACAATCCTCCAATATTGGGCTGATACTCGATCTTGCAATTTATAATAATTAGATAACAATCGATTGACTACTTTAACTCCAACCTTTAATTTTGGGGTTTATTTTGTCAAATATTGTGGGTTTGGTGGTTAATTTGTTTTTCAAACTTGCATATCTTTTCTAAAGTCCACCATCACAATGGAAAAAGGGCTATGTTAATAGAGATACCTAGCTTTGGTCGACATTGATGATCTCCTTTTAGGTGATGATATTAGTACGTTGAATGATCGATCTGATACATGTCCTCATGTGCAACTACCGATTAAGTCTTCGACAATTACGCTACTCGATCTCCGATTGCATTCATACACAAGTTGGTTAGAATAACTATCTTTAATTAATGGGAATTTCTAATATGTGACCGTGGCATACAATAAAAAAAATACTATTTTTGGTAAATCTGATCTTGTTTTTTTTTTTTTATTATTAATTCCAATTTAGAAAATAGTTTTGAAATAATTTATAAAGTTAGTATGGTTATTGAGCAACCATTTGCCAGATTGTTAATTAGTCCATAGAAAAGAATGATGATTAGTGATTTACAGCATGTTTGGTAATCAAAAAATGGGTAGAAAATAAATGAAAATCACATTTTAAAAGTTAAGAAAAGGAAAAGAAATTGGGTGTAGGGAGGATATTTAAATTTTCTTTTGTTTGGATGAGGGGAATTTTATGGGAGAAAAATACACTAAAATCAGTTATAATTATGCCTTGTGAGGGATTTTATAGAATTATTTTATTATCAATTTGATTTGTTAAATTTTAATTAAATTGATATAGGCAGGTATATTTTTAAAAAAACTATAAGTATATATCATATCTACAAAAAAACATATCATTTTTAAAAATAATTATCAAAAATTGATATAAGTAAGGATATTTTTAATAAACTATAGTACTTGTCTTATCTAAAAACATATCCTATCCAACAATAAAACTAATATATTAATTATTTTATTTGATATATAAATAAAACTAATTATAAATTATTCAAATAAATTTAAACCAATTAAATTAATTTAAAAAGATGGAGACGTGATTCAATATGGGACGTTTTATATATTATTTTCAGCCTTCGCTTTAGTGTATAGTAACTAGTCTTAGTTCACGTGCCCTGCATTGGGTTTTATAATATTATTATACTCCCTCCGTCCCATAAAAATCGTCAAAAAGGACATGTTTCAAATTCATTAAGAAGATGAGAGAAGTTAAAAAGTAACCAATGAGGGAAGGAAAGAAATTGTGATGGTGATGTGTAAAGATGGAGAGAAAGAAAAAGAAAAACAATGGACACAGGGGGCGGGGACCCCCTAATCCACCTCCGATGCCTAAGTCAGAAGAGCAATTGTCGAATTGAATGTCGAGGTACAACAAGAAAACGAGAGATCCAGCAAATATGGATATTCCTGAACAGTCGAGTTAAGCGAGTATTAGCCTGTTCAAGCTCTCAATAGGTGTGTTCAATAGCCTGAGCGAATATCAGTCTATCAATCAATATGCAACATGTGTCTTTCCCTACACGGCGAAGACGTGTATTTATAATGGAAGAAGGAGAGGTTGGGGGCCGAAAATTATATCTATATGGCTGAAAATTCTATCTTCCATGGGCTGGCTAACTGCCTTAAGGCCCAAGCAAGGAATATTCTACCCCCTCTCCAACTTTAATTCTATCTTTAATGAAAGATAAAATCTCCCATTAAGTTGCATAACCACCATATTTAATATAATAGGAAAATAGATAAAATATAATAAATAAGCAATAATTAAAAATACTTTTATGGCGATAACGAAAATAATAATATGGTAGCTATTTTTTACCCGCTCACAATTGCCCCACCTACGTCATTGTATACGTTTTCTCATATACAGTGACGTAGGGTACAAAGGCTTCTTAGTCGAAGTGGCCATGCGGATTAGTCGATCGGGTTCCCCTAAAGTGCATGCGTGCCTGCGTGCGAGCGTGCGTATTTGTATATCCATGAGCGAATATCATGGGATTTAACATTTATGAGCGAATATCATAAACCTTTATACTATGAGCGAATATCATAGAACTTATATCTATGAGCGAATGTCATAGATTTTTAATTTCACATACGCGTGTATGTTAAAATCCATTAGTGCGATGAACTAATGTTGCGCTTAATATTTTTTTTTTTGCAAGACTCAAACTAATGCAAAAACTGACTTTTATTAATAAATAAACGTGAATGTCATGAACCTACAAGACTAAACAAATGAATGCAAAAGCGAAAAATCCTAAGGGCCTCATCAAAACCACATGGGAAAAAGAGTGCCCTATTTACATGAAATTCCTAATCCTGAGATCCATGCGCAGGCGAAGACGGGTGATCGCGCTCACGATCAAGCTCTCGCAAAATCAAGCTCTCAGATGCAGTACCGCGATCGCGGCGTGGTGCCCCGCGGTCGCGGACCTCGGTACCGCAGTCACGGCCTGGCGACCCGCGGTCGCGCTTTTGCCCCAGTGAAGGGGTTTCTCTTTCTGATCCAGCGCCGCGGTCGCGGACCTCGGGCCCGCGGTCGTGGTTACGCGGCTGGTATTCACTTTCAGGCTCGTCTTCATTCTCGTACGCTACTGAGATTGTTTGGACAACCTCAATTTGTCTTGTTCTCACTTCTTCAAGATCTCCTGGTTCATTTTTTTCAATGTACTCACGCAAGTACCCTTCTTGAACCAGAACTTCAAGGCACTCCTTATAAGGCTTGCAATCTTCAGTCATGTGCCCCCGCACTCTATGGTACATGCAATATTTTCGGCTTAGGACATCGTCTTTGGGGCATTCATCCTGAGAAGGATAGCGAAAATATCTCTCATGTTTGATGCATGGTAAAATCTTATAGATCGAAATGTTGAAAGCTGTGTAAACCGCTCTATCTTGCCCCTCCAACGAATGTCCATTTTGCCTAGAGCTCCTGTTTGAAAGGTGGTACGTTTGACGAGGGGGAGAGGATGACCTTCCTCTTACTTTGTAATTAGCCTCCTCTAAACGCACATACTGGTGAATACGCTCTTGGAGCTCAGCTATATTAGAAGGAAGACGAAGTGTCAACTCTTCTCTTAGCTTACTCTCAGCGAAAATTGCCCTTTTAAAGGCAGTGATGGCAGTCTTATCACCACAACCTTCAACCTCTGTATAGCACTCCATGAAACGATTGAAGAAGCGACGCAAGCTTTCGTTTTTCTCTTATTTGAGGCCAAAGAGTGTATCAAGTGATGTCGCATCTCGACTATTAGCTATGTATCGCCTTACAAACTTAGTGGCCAATTGATTCCAAGACCGAATTGATCTTGGTTTCAAGCTATGGAACCACTTCAATGGCCCTCTAGAGAGACTACTCGGGAACATTTTGCACATAACAGCTTCCTCTGACACCCACAATGCCATCTTATGAGAGTAAGAGGGTATATGGTTTACGGGATCCGAGTGTCCATCATAAATGGTGAAAGATGGGGGAGAAAACTTTGACGGTGGTCGGGTTTGTTGAATGTCTAAGTGGAATGGCGTCGATGTCACCATAGCCAACTTATGCTCTGCTTGTTCTCGAGCCGATTGCAAGGTACCACCTTGCACTCTCAAAAGATCAAGCAGTCTTCTTTGAGTACGCTCAAAAGCTCGGGCCCTACCTTCAATCCTTTCAAGGCTAACACTCCGATGCTGGCTACGTCGTCTCTTCTTCCTTTTTCTACCCTGATCATGCTTAGGTTCGGGATTCTCGGAAGGATCATAACGATTGACTCGTCCACGCGAAGAATCGCGCCGATCGTTAGGCCCGCGATCGCGATTTGACCGGCCGCGATCGCGGCTCTTGTCACTGCGATTGCGGTCCTTTGTGCCGCGGTCGCGGCTTCGGCCACGGCGATTTCCGCGGTTCTCGGCTTCGCCCGAGTCGTCCGAGGATGGGTCGCTGGACTGAGGGGGGTCCGCGGCCCGAGACCTCTTACGCGAGGGCGACTCGTGGTGATGATCCCGTAGCCGGCATCTTGGTGCTCTCCTGTCGCTGTCATAATCAATCTGCATCTCGCCTGATTCGTCAGAACTGATCGATTGAGGACTACGGCAGTTATCGGTGAATTCAATCTTGCAAGCCGTCGAGTAGTCCTCTCAATTTCAGACTCATCAATGGGGCGCTTGCCTTGAACTTTATCCAAGGAACGTTTCAACCTGGCGATTTCGTCTAGGGCATGCTCCAAACGGGATTCAGCTTCTGCACACCTAGTTTGGTACTTCTCATTCTCTCTCAAAGTAGTAGCCAAAGCGTGGGTGATCTCGTCTTCCTCTTCATTCCCGTTGGTGGTAGATGCCCCATTCCCGCCGTTTGGAGCGGATGATAAGGTGATGCGATTGTCACCTCTTACAGGATTAGACCCGGCACGGCTAGATTGGCCTTGCTCCAAACGAGGGCTAACCAAATTAGGGTTTGGCTCGCAAATAGAGAGCGAAGGCTCGGAAATACGCAGCCCGCAGTCGCGGTTATCATGACCGCGGGCGCGGTTTGACTGGTCGCGGTCGCGGTTTTGTTCGGCGATCGCGATCGCTAAGATTGATTTGCCTCGCTCTTGATCTCTTCGATTATTCTCGTCCTCGGTAACACGCATTCCCGAATCCCAAGCTCGATCAAATTTAGTTGATTCAGGCCTTGAAGTACCACGACTAACGATTCTGTCGCTTGACTCGGACCCCAAACGGTCTGTGCGATGAACAGCCGTACTAGCGAGAGGGGTCGGGTCACGGTTCAAGTCGTTTTCCGGGTACAAAGGTCTGACCTTCCGAGCGAATATCGGAATTAACCTGATCAAATTGCATTAGGGTTCAAACAAATCGCTAAGCGGATATCTTTTGTTGATTTTTGGGGACGCCTTTAGGCTAGAAAAAACCCAAAAAACACAAATTTCCGGAGTCACAAATTTCCGAAGGGGCACTCCGGTAGAAAATCCGGAGTACGCAAATTTTTGGAGGCGCACTCCGGTGGGCCGCGGTCGCGGTCTATGGGGCCACGATCGCGGGTTTTTGGTTGCGGTCGCGGTACTCTCTTCCGCGGCCGCGATTCGCTCGCTGAGGCTTCGCGATCGCCTCAGGGTTTCGAAAACTCGATTTTTTTTCTTCTAGGAACGATTACTCATGGATTTAATTCTCGTTCCCATAGACGGCGCCAATTGTTAGTGCACAAAAACTCCGCCTTCAATTCGTCTTCAATGCACTAATTAAGAATTCCTCCTCTTCCGCTCCGCCTTCGATCTCTTGACCTAGAAACCTGCAAAACAATGGACACAGGGGCGGGGACCCCCTAATCCACCTCCGATGCCTAAGTCAGAAGAGCAATTGTCGAATTGAACGTCGAGGTACAACAAGAAAGCGAGAGATCCAGCGAATATGGATATTCCTAAACAGCCGAGCTAATCGAGTATTAGCCTGTTCAAGCTCTCAATAGGTGTGTTCAATAGCCTGAGCGAATATCAGTCTATCAATCAATATGCAACCTGTGTCTTTGCCTACATGGCGAAGACGTGTATTTATAATGGAAGAAGGAGAGGTTGGGGGCCGAAAATTATATCTATATGGCCGAAAATTCTATCTTCCATGGGCTGGCTAACTGCCTTAAGGCCCAAACAAGGAATATTCTACCCCCTCTCCAACTTTAATTCTATCTTTAATGAAAGATAAAATCTCCCAATAAGTTGCATAACCACCATATTTAATATAATAGGAAAATAGATAAAATATAACAAATAAGCAATAATTAAAAATACCTTTATGGCGATAATGAAAATAATAATATGGTAGCTATTTTTTACCCGCTCACAATTTCCAACTAATCACATTGATTTAAAAAATATATGATGTGATTTAATGTGAGATTGTTTTAAATATTACTTTAACCTCTGCTTTAATATATAGTAATGATGATTGTTTTGCTTTTTTTTTTTAATTTGAAGCTTTTGACTTCTACTTTCCACCAAAATTCTATCATTTTAGAGAGATCTAATTTCCATCTTTCTCCGTTATTATTTCCTCCTCATTTCCATTCAATTCTTCTCAAATCATCTCTTTAATTTGTATCGAACAAGAGAAAGTATTTTCCTCGCTTAAAAATCCCTTCAAATCCTACGAGATCGGAAAAGAAAGCCATTTTGAGATAATTATTAAATCGCAAAATCTACCCTAATATATTATCTATGTTGAAAAATTGTGCCACGTGACATGATTTTAATAAAATAATTTTTAAAAACTATTCTAATAAAATATATTATACTTGCTAGATACTAGGCGTTCAAGTTGTAATGAGTCACGGGTCAAATTGGGTCCGATCGTTGCGAATTTTCGAGCGGGTCGGATCGACCCAACAAGTCAAGAGAATCGATTTTTTTACAATTATCAAAATATTATTTTATTTAAATAATAATATTTAATAATAAAATATTATTTTTAAATATTTTAATAACATAATATATTATAATTTTCAAAATAAATTTTATATATTCTGAAATATAATAAATTAGGTCGGTCAACCCAATGGGTTTTCGGTTCAACCCAATTGAGTTTGGGCAAGTCGGGTTAATTTTGCGGGTCGGGTCAGCTTTTGTTTTGATAAGGTAAGAATTCGGATTCCAAATAGACTTGGTAAACCGAGAGACCGTTAGAAAACGGCAGTCAAGAACGGCTAGGAAATTCAAAGCAAGCAAGAAAAGCTAAAAGAAGTACAAATCTCAAAAGATAAGAGCTAAGAAGAGTTTAGGATCGAGATGAGTGAAGCACTAAAAAAAAGCGCTGCAGGCAACATGTCGACCCTTTTTGTGCGTGCGAAATGGATCTGACGTCACCTCCACCAAGATGAAGGATCTTCAGAAGTCTCGGAGCACCAAGCGACCTGACCTAATACAACTCGGTCCAATGCCAAACTCAGCTCCAACTCCTCGGAAGAAAGTACATAAATAAGCCTCGAGCTATCCTGCAAGAAAAGAAGTCGAACTTGTCTCGCAAATAAAACGTAAAAGTTTTACTTGCAACAGAAGTAGATACAACTAAAAACACCAATGCCTTGCCTAGCAAGGACTTAAATTATTTTTAAAAAAATAAAATTATAAATTATTATTATTATTATTTAGCATGGCCAAACCAAACCTTGCAAAGCAAGGATTTGTTTTTATTTCCCTTTTTTCTATTCCCATACTTGTTGCCCAAGCCGTTTTTTGAATTTCTTTTTCCTATTTTCTTATTTCACTGTTCAAGATGGTCGGCGACCCATCTGACATCAGAAGGTCGGACAAGCCGACGAAACCAATGAAGGCCTGGGCGCGACGGAAGGTTGGGCGAGTGGATGGGTTCGAGCAGGCACCGGCGGCCGCGTAATCCCAAAGCGGAAACATAACTCAAATCTGGTCTGGAACCATTCAAAAATAGATCTAAAAAACAGCAGAAGCAAAGATTATCAAGGAGAAATATTCAGACCGGCAAGATAACAAGGGCAATATTTGAGCAAGAATAATTTTCAGATTTATTCTAGATGTTCAATATAACACATCCATGGTCTTCTTAGCCATGAGGAGAGTTATAAGAACTCAAGAATGGCTTCCTCCGCCCTTGAGTTGAAAGAGACCAAATTTGTTCAACCCACCTCAAGATCCAAAAAGATTAGATCTGAGTGGAAGAGTCGGATCAGTAGTTCCAGTCTTTTATATAGTAGAAGTTGTGTCTCGGTTACAAGACATCATACACGATTGAGAATAAAATTGGTCCAAAAATAAGCCATGAACCGGGGGAAAGGTTACATTAAGAGAAATTAGGGTGAAATTAGGGTGAGATGTTCTCTGGGTGATGGATTGGAGGTCAACAAAAGGCGGGTTTTGGTGAAATTGGGCAGCGACGGTGATGTGCAGGAGGAGGTAGGGTTAGAACTGTAGGTTGAGAAATTTGGGTTTTTTCATGGGGAGCGTTTTTTTCGGGAGTTTCATCATCATCACCTTTGCAAGTTGGGTGGATTTGATTGTTTGAATGGTCGGGACAGCTTTTGACAAGTCTACTAGACACCCTACCCTAATTACCTTTAATTTATAGTATTATATTATATTCATTTTTTTCTCAATATTATTTTCTCTACAAATCTTTATATTAATGTTTTCCATATTTACAAACTTTATCTTATTTATTATGGAGTAAAAGATAAAAAATCTAATAGTAATACATAATCTTAATAAAGTAACTTCAAAATTTTATTTTATTAAATATTTTAATAAATTATATTATGTTTGCTAAACATTCTGCCCTAATAATAATTATTATTATTATCTTTATAAAAGCTACGTATTTTATGCATATCAATATGCTAATAAAAATAAAAAAGATTTAAATATATTAAATTGAAATACAGGACCCAATTTTAAAAAATAATTTTATAAATTATATAATTATTATAGTATATATTTGTATTATATATTTTTTATTATTATAATATTATATATTTTTTATCAAAATTATTCTGTTAATATTCCGGACTTCAAATAGTTAATCGTGTAAAGTCAAACATATATTATCAATAAAGTTTGCTTAAAATAAAGATTATTTATGACCAATCGTCTGCTTTATATGATCGGTCAAACTCCAAAACATATATATATATATATATAGAATTTTAAAGGGGTAATTCATTATAAAGAAAACTAGTTATAAAAATAACATAGGCATTCCTAGGTGTTACAAAGCTCTTTCAAACCAATTCTCACAAACCATCTCCTAGTTTTCCTATTGTTTTTCTTCCAACATGTTCTAATACAATTCCCAATATGGTTGATGGCAATTGTGGCACATTCCACCTTACCAAGGTACTCTTGTTGGAAGATTCTCGTGTTCCTGGTGTTCCATATATAATACATCCCTGTGCAAATACATGCAATCCAAAGATTGAAGCCAAAGCTTATTTTGCCAATAATGTGCTCTAAAGCCCAATTGCCAATATTGTCATATCGCCTTCCAATCTTAGCCCATGTGAGGACTTTATGCATAACCTCATTGGAATACTTGCAACTGAACCACAAAAGATCACGGGTTTCTTGTTGATTGGTGCCACATAAAACAAAATTGTCGCATGTTGTTCAGTTTATCCCTTGTTATGACACCCTTCTTGATTATCATCCAACTTGTGAACGACACTCTTGGAGTGTTAATTCACCCCCCCATAGCCATTTGTTCCACTCGGCATCCGGACCTGGGCTTCTAAATGAGTTATAGACGCTTCTCCAGTTGAATCTGTCCAATTGGGTCATGATGAAAATCGAGATATCATCCCTCTCCAAAGCCTACACAATGCCGTCTCTAATTTTCAAAATCATTTTCTAGGCGACACTTGTGGTGCTTTTGCTAGTGATGTCCCACACTGAATTCCCTCTCAAAAGCACCATATATGTTACCCCCAATGACACCAAATGGAATTCGATTATGTATGTAGCTCGTAGATCAGTTCAGTTAGAGAAGCCTTGTTCCAAGAAAGAATTTCCTTCAACCTAATCCCACCCTCCTCCTTAGATCTACAAACATCCTTCCACGCCATGGGCGCTCTACACCCTTCGCTATGTCTCGACCACCACTATTTGTTTAACCACTTTCTTTGACAAAAGAAAGATTTTGCACCAGAAATGAAGGATGTCGTACAACACAACCCTAATAATTTCGTACCTACCAGCGTAGGAGAGGCTCCTCGAGGCCCAATTGTTGACTTTCGTCATGATTTTTGTGACAAGAGGTCTATAATTTGTGCTCTTGGCTCTACTATTGCACAATGGAACTCCTAGATATGTAACCGGAAGCTCATCAATGTCCATGCTACAGATAGCGGAAATTTGTGCAACCACCTGATCATCAACACCGGTGCAAAACAGCTTAGACTTGCTAAAATTGATACTTAGCCTAGAAGCAGCACAAAACTCGTCAAGTGTGCTCTTGATAGATTGGATAGAGTTGTAGTCGCCATGGGAGAAAATAAAGAGGTCATCCGCGAAGCAGAGGTTAGTTAAGTCGAGTCTCGCACAGCTTGGGTGAAACTTGAATGTCCTTCATCTGCTCATTCTTTTAAGCATTCTGTTTAAGACTTCCATAACTAAGACGAAGAGATAGGGTGATAGTGGGTCTTCTTGACAGAGCCTTCCATACCCTTTGACTTATCCATGGAGTTCTCCATCAAAATTCATGGTGAAGCTACAGCTGGTGACATACTCTCTTATCCATCTAAACCCGAATCCATTCAGCACTCGAAAGAGAAAGTTCCAATCGACAATGTCATAAGCCTTCTTTAAGTCTATTTTAAGAGTACATCTCGGGCTAGTGTACTTCCTGAAATAACCTTTGACAAGCTCTTGGAAAACGACTATGTTATGTCTAATATTTTGCCCCTTTATAAAGGCTCCTTGGATGTTGTCAATAATGGATGGTAGAGTTGTTTGCAATCTCCTCACCAGCAACTTACAGATGACCTTACTAATCATGGAGCAACATGATATCGACCTATAGTCGTGGATGGTGAGAGGCTGCTCCTTAGGAAAAAGGGCAATTGTAGTGTTTACAACCTCTTTGACTAACCTTCCTTGCTAAAAAAAGTCTGGAACAATGTTTGTAAACTCTTCACTGACGACGCGATGACCACCGACCAAGCTTTTTGGAAGAACAGTTAGTTATACCCATCGAGATCCGGCACTTTGTTCTTCCTTTTCTCCCAAAAAACACTTTTGACCTCATTTCTAGTAAAAGGCACAACCATAGTGTCTCTATCTACCTCAGAAATCAAGAGACCCTCATTGAGAACCGACATGTCACCAGGCTGACAGCTCGCTTGTGTGCCAACATTATCTTTAAAGTACTTCAAAACATACTCCCTGATTTATCCTTCCTCTGTTAGAATAGTACCATTGGCATTCTAGATAGAAGAGATATGGTTTCTCGTTCTCCTAATTTTAATGGACTTATAAAGAACTTACTATAGTGGTCTTGATATTTCAGCCATTATATTTTGGTGCTCTGCTATAGCTGGGCATTACGGTTACTAATGATGTTTTTAAGGTCTCCAAGAATTTTTTCCTCCAAGTTCATTAACGCTATGTTGCACGGATTAGATTGCAATTCATACTGCACCATTTGTAGCTTACAAGACAGCTCTTTTATCTCCTCTTCTTGGGATTCAGAATTGCCACTTCTTAGAATTCTGAGGTATTTTTTCAATAGCTTAAGCTTAGATAGGAACACAAACATTTTAACCCCGGACATGTTGGAATTTGCATTCCAGACCGTGGCCACCTTCTGAATAAACTCAAGTTGGTCCCTCCCATGAGTTGTTAAATCTGAAAGGTAATCTCTTGGCAGCGGTCTGGGCTTGATGTTGAGTATTGTTAGAGAGTGATTCGAGCATTCCGGAAAATCAAACAAGGCAGAATACGAGGGAAATTCATCAAACCATGACAGATTTGCGACAATTCTGTCTAACTTGCACATGACCTTGGTGACATCAGTATGTTTATTGGACCACGTGAAATAGGCTCCACCCGCGTTTAGATCCACAAGACCCGCTTTATCTAGACATTTGATCAACCCTTGCCCCTTGTTGACCTGAAATGGGGCGCCCGTCTCAACAAACTTTTCTCTATTGTCCCTAATAGCATTGAAATCTCCCATTGAGATCCAAGGTGTGTTTGCTCCGATGCTAGTGCCAAAGATACGCTCAAGATCTTGCCAAAGCAAATCACATTCTACCACATGGTTGGAAGCATAAACAAACGAAATCGAGATTGATTTGTGGGTTTTAGTTGTTGAAATAGAGCAATGTAACAATGTCTCCAAAAAGATGTCAACTTCTATGACAAAAGACCCAAATGTGTCCGTTGGACCCAAGCAATTAGTACTTCTATGCCATCCTATTGTTGAGAATATGCATTCCCACATCTAAAAGTGGAGATTGAACAATACCACTATATAAGTTCATGGGCTACTCCTCATTTTGCCAATTGATTTTGGGATGAAACCCCGTGGGCTTGTATATTGGGCCCAACATGCATATGCACACGGACGGTCGTGTGCACCCCTCACGTTAACGACCCACGGACTTCAATACCTATGAGGAGCAACTTTGAAACACAATCAACCTTGTTTCTTCTGACTCTTGTTTCCAAAATGGATAGCATATCAACATTGTAATTCTTAACAAACCTAATAACAAAATCACATTTGGTAGCATATATTAGTTATTCCTTTTTAATTCAATAAAGTCAATTATACATTTATACACCTGCTAAAATCGTATTTATTTTTAACCACCCATAAAAAAATCGTATTCGTTGCACAGAACCATCCATATGTCTACTTCGTCACATTTTCTGTTAAAAAGTATTAAAAGACCATTTTACCCTTACTTTTCAAACAAATTATAGATAATTTTTACCATTTTGCCCTACCCTTGCCTTCGACCTCACCTTTGCCATATCCAAACGCGTACCTTCACTTACAAGGGCCCAATCAAAAAAAGGCTCAAAGTCTAGGTGTCAAAATCTGGTAACAAGACTCGAAGTCAAAGTGTTCGAATTGAATAGGGCGGTTGAAGTAGAAAGTCGGTGATGTGTAAAGGTGGCGAGTGGAGTTGTTCTGGTGTGGGGCAACCAAAAAGAGCTTCTCAAATTTCACCATTGTACATTTGCCCTAGGAAGCTTCTAAATTTCAAAATTTTGAAACCTCTTGGTATGAATTTGTCAAAATTATTCCCAAATTTGAGCTCCCCATCCCTTCAAGCACTTTTTTTATTTTAAATACACATTGAAATCGTCCTCAATTTCGTATCTAATTTCACTCAGAAGTCTCATCTTTCTTAAAGCATTTGTTCGAGCTCTTTGAACCATAAATTCTCCAGATCGCTAATTCAATCTTCAAATTAAAGCCAAATTTGAGTTTCCCATGTCCGAATCTATCAAAGTTTCCTAATCCCCCAACCTCAACTCAACTTGGTTCGAGTTTTGCCATTACTCGAACCCAACCCTTGTACTCGGTCTATTTGCGTCTACAAAGTAGCTTAACAACGTCGAAAACCACTGCCTTGCACACGCCACTACTATTTTGATTCGCACTTGACGTCGCGGTCCCCTCGTCGTGTCGTGCCACCACCAGCCATATTTGTACGTTAGCTGTTAGCTTGAGAAAGCAGGTGGGAAGGATTCGGGCCCGCAGACCCAACCCGACCTTTGTTTTCTCTTTTGATATTAAAAAAGGGTTTTGCTATTCGTCGTCCCGGGGCGATAAATAAAAATCCTAAAATGGAAAGTAGTTGATAAGATTTGTAATTTTTAAACTCAATTTTCTAATTATATCAACAATATATTTTCCTAACTAATTATGAATTACTAGACTTATTTAAAACGTTTTTTAATATAATTTTCTTTTAAATTGTTCCCTAATTATATTTCGTATTGATTAACAAACCAAACTACACTATTTTTCTCTTATATAATAATGATAGCAACTAATATTTTTTACTGCCAAAAAACATATCTATTTTTTCCATTTTAATTTTAAAACTAAATTTTTGTTAATGAGTATGATTATAATTATGACATAATTTTTACCAATTTTATGAGAAAGTATAAAATTTGTAACTCCTAACGTATAAAAAACCTATCAAAACTGGAGCAATTTTAACTAACAAATGTAAAACCCAACTACTGTAATACACAATATCATGAATTAACGGTGTGAAAATTATTTATCAAGTTAAAATCAAATACAATATTTATATGTACGTACTTATTACGTGAATAAAAATTGAAGCATTGTTGGTAGATACTATAGTATACATGATAATTAAGATACAATGATTTTATAATTTGCGCAAGGAAAAATATTACATAATACATTCTTTAAATAAATAGATTAAAGGAGATTAATTTATTTCTAAAATAATTTTATGAGTAGTTGGTTAGAGAATATTAAGTGATTTTATAAATAATTTTAGTAAGTGACTTTACAATATTAGTGAGTAGTTAGTTAGGAAAATATATTGTTTGAGATATTTAAGAAAATTGATTCTAAAAATTACAAATCTTATCTACTAATTTCTATTTTAGGATTCTTATTGATCGCCCCCCGGGCGACGAATAGCAAAACCCATTAAAAAAAGGTATCAATTAAATTAGATTGTTATATATATATATATATGAATACTAGTAAGACCCGTCATGACATTCACGACTTTAGTAATAATAGTATATAGATATATAATCAGTAATATTTCAAAATAATAGGGGGACAATAGTAAACTCGTCATAGTTAACACAAAATCAAAAAAAGGAGACAAACATGTTGTTATTTGCAAAAAAAAAAGAAAAGTAATTCAAAAAATTACTTCAAAAGCGGGTAGTATTTTGCAAATACGGTAATATATATAAGGTGGTTATTTGCAAATTTCTCTTTTTAAGTAATGTCAAATATATGTTCTAATGTACATATGATCTAGATATACATTTTAAAAATAAAAAATTACAACAACAACATTGACCCAGTAATAAAATTAATATAGGAACTAAATTTATCTCTTTGACACACTGTAAAAAGTCAATGATGCACTCCAATGAAAAAAGAAAACTAAACCTTAGTAATTGTTCAGACGTGCTGAAACTTGAGTTGAGTTTCAGACGTTTAAGAATCATACGGACCCATCATAAGCGAAAAGTAAAAAGGTATGGTCGCACCTATTTATATCATACATTGGGGGTCAAAGTTACTAGAACGGCCACTTAATATAAATAAGAATCAAGCAGGTAGGAACTGGAGAAATCACACATGCAGGATCACTTAATCAAATAAATAAACAAATAAATTTGAGTAGAGGATAATTTTTTGCAATAAAAAATTAAGTAGTGTATATAATTACACATAATTAACATATATTGGGCGGGTCAAAGTCAAGGGTGAAAGTGGGGCATGTGTGGACAGGAGGCACTTTTGAAACGAAATGTCAATATATTGCAATTTGCAAGTGACACATATCCCAAACGTATAATATATTCAACTCCCGCGTTTGACATTAAGAAATGAATAGATGGGTGGATAACTGGATATTCAACCAATTAAAACCCTAGCTGCTGGCCTCTCTAATTATTAATCTATCTAGTATATATATAAGTTTCTGAGCTGGTGGAGATAGATCGATCTACCGTGGTATTAATACAATATTAATATTAATTAGTGTGTGTAGCTAGGGCGTTTGGTGCAGGTATCAGGTATGGATGTTAAAGCTTGGATTGCAAGAAGTGTAGGGATTTTGCTGCTATGTCATTGCTTTCTGAGGTTTGATCGATCTCCAATTCCTAGCTAGCTAGTTTAATAATTAATTTTGGCCTAGATGTGGATGTGGATTGATCGATCAGTTAATTCTAAAATTAATTAATGATGTAATTGGAATGGGCAGCGGCAGCAGCAATGGTTATGGTAAAGTTAATGCAGCAGCAGCAAGCAACGACACCGACAGCGCCCTGTCGCTGGACTCGATACGGGAGGTGCTGGTGCGACAGGAGGACACCATCATCTTCGGGTTAATCGAGAGGGCCAAATTCCCCATCAATTCCAAGGCCTACGGCCATGACACAAGCTTCAGCTTGGCTCACCTCCTCATCAAACAAACAGAAGCACTTGAGGCCAGAGTATGTATAACTAACTATATTTATTTTTTCATATAATTATAAAGTAGTGGTTTTTGCGTTTAATTTTGACTTGGTATTCAGCTACGTACAGAGTTCAATTTTCCGGCCGGTGGTAGGTAGCTAGGCTGTTCATATTTCATTTTCTTTATTCATTTTTTATTTTTATTTTTATTTTTATTTTTATTTTTTAAACATGGAGTCATGGACCACGTACTTGAAATTTAAGTCATGTACAGATAGGAGGCTAGTACGGAGTATTAATTATTGTTCATTGGCCGGCCGGCCGCGGGTCAGGCTGGTTTTTCCTAATTAAATATATCATTAATGGTTGTAATATATGCAACATTTAATTAATTTTTGATATGTATCATGCAGTTTGGAAGATATGAAAACCCAGAAGAGACGCCATTCTTCCCAGACCATCTACCTCATCCGATTGTACCTCCATACAAATTCTCCAATAATGTACGTATAGTGGTTCGAGCGATATATCAACTAACTATAATCTGTATGTACGTATGCATGCGCATGTGATTAATGCATGTAACTGTATGTATGTATAGGTCTTGCATAGTGGTGGTGGAGCTTCAGCTGTGAACGTGAGCAGTGAGATATGGGAGGTGTACATGCAGCAGCTCCTGCCCCTGGTTGCTGCGCAAGGGGACGACGGCAACTACGCTTCCACGGTGGCTGCCGACCTCACGTGCTTGCAGGCCCTGGCTCGGAGGATCCACTATGGCAGGTTCGTTGCGGAGGCTAAGTTCCGGGCTGCTCCCCATCAGTACACCCCTCTCATCCGTTCCAAGAACAAGCACGGCCTGGTGAAGCTGTTGACGGATGACAAAGTGGAGGACATGGTCAAGCAAAGGGTCGCCAAGAAAGCCATGCTTTTCGGCCAGGACGTCACCCTCGCCCTCAACACCACCAAGCCGCCATACAAGGTGGACCCCGCCGTCGTCTCCCGCCTCTATAATGACTGGGTTATTCCCCTTACCAAAGTCGTCGAGCTTCAGTACCTCCTCCGTCGCCTTGATAATTAGCTACTTGCAATTATTCATCGTTGTTTGTTTTTTATGATATAAAGATTAATCTTGTTAATCCCACTACTCATCTCACCGGCCTTATCATCCCATTCATTCCCCAACCAAACTAATAATTATTCTTTCTGAAGATTCGGATGAGTTTATATATTAAGACGGTATAATGAGGTGGGTCTTATTAGGATTCTCGGGCCAACCCTTTACATGGTTTAGGGTAATTCTAGTCAGACGCTTGTACCTAGCTAAAAGACTTGATCGAGTGTTTACTATTATTGTGGGGGCACTTGCTTTGCCCAAATGTTGTCGTTCGCCACTTGCCTCGGTTGTCTTCTGATTTTACGTACTACTCACCTTGCATGGAGGAGCCTCGTATAATTTATGATAGGTCTCGTCATGGCTTACCAATCCGGATTTTTGACCTTCATCTAACACTCTTGGCAGCGTGATTCCTGTTTTCTACAGATTTGTGGGTTTTCTAATGAGAATTTTGCTTCAGCACATACATCAAATTTTTTATGGTCGGTTTTGGTTAATTTTGGAACTAAACCTGCTTTACTCAAAATCTATAGCATTCACATTCACATGTTCTAATTTAGCATGCCAAATATCAAAAGACTCAACCATTAAGCAGAAGTAGAAGCTTTATTATCAGTCTCAACATATAGCAGATTCAAGCACAACTAAACCGTTCTCAATCATGAAACCCTTTCCCACAAATTCACCATTTTCGCTAATCACTAATTTTCCTCCATCAAAGAGGAATCTCAATCCAGCCTTACTTAAAAGTCCACCAAAAATCAAGTTGATAGCGGTGAAATCGTCGTGCAAATCACGGCTATGCAAAAGAATCCAAACTAACTAAGAACCATAGTCTTTAGGAAGTCCGGGTCGAATCCACAGGGAGACAGAATTTTATCTTTTATAATGAATTTTGTGTCAAACAAGTAACAAGAGGGTTATTGTATTTGTAACTAAATCTAAGAATGCAAAACTAACAAAGCAATAAAAGATTATGAAAAACAATAATTAGGAAGATAGCTTAGGCAAACAAATATCCACAATCGTATGACAAGTTGATCATAGATTTCACTCAATATCGCATGCACATGGAATTCCAATTCCTTTTCAAAGATAATTAATAGCACAACCAGATACTATCAATCCTCACTAATTGAATAACCCTGAAACTATCAAGATTCAATTCAAAAGCAGCAATAAGAATAGGAATATAGGCAGTATACAATTCTAGCATAAAACAACCAGCTTTTACCCTAAAATGTAAATCAAATCGATCTCTTCTGCATAAGACTAGCACAACCAGATACTAGTACGATGCAGTTGCTACTTTAATCTAGAGATGCTCAACCAGTAACACTCTAGATCTAGCAATAGATCCAATAACAACAAACCCTAGTTGATCAGGCTAGAAATTGTTGAAATAAATCATAAACATTCAAACAAGAGATAAGATTAAACCCAGGCAATAGATAAGGAATTAGAAATCTCACAACTTTAATCAAAACGATGCTTCAATTGTTTGACTAAGCAAAGGGCTTAGTTCTCCATAGAAAAGCTAAAAATTCAAAAGTCTGAAAAGTAGAATGAATAATAGATAAATAGATGAGAGGTGCGACTCTCTAAAACCTTAATATAACAAACTAGGTCTAAAAGTATCTCCAAAAATATAATATCTCGAAATAATACTGGAAAAGATAGACCAATCAGGAAATAACACGTGGCAAATAAAGATCTCCGTGCATGTCAGGGGCGGCGGGCGCCGCTGGGTTGGCGGCGGTCGCCGCCAGCAACAGTCAACAACCCTCGGTTCAGCATTCAGGTCACACTTCGGAGGCTGTTTTGACTCTCTTCGAGTTGGAATTTGGACTTGGAGTAAAAACATGAATTAAAGCTCTTTGAATTAGCTTTCCAATGATAACAAGTTCAACTTCATCAGACGACTATAGCTCCCGAACGAACCCTCACAAGACAGAAGTGTCGAACCAGCAACTCCAATCGATGGCCCGAATTCAAGCGTTCTTTTCCCAATTTTCATTCCTTTCACACTTGTTCACTTTAAGACTTGTAAAACAACATAGAACAAGTGCAAAAACCCAAAACTCCTAGACACTCTAATAACTTAAAGAAACTAACTAAAACTACCTAAAAACAAAACAAACGAAACATAAACATGCATCCTAAACACTACCTATATGCAAGCTATCACAAGTTCTTACGCAAGGAAAGAACATACAACACATTCATCAAGCATAATTTCTTGCCAGAATTTTCCCTTTACCGACAACTTCGGAGATGTTGGAGTTGCCCATTAAGACATGCTCGCCCTTTTCAGCAGGTTTGTAGTCGGAAAGGAGCTCTCTGTTGGCGCAAAAGTACCTGGTTGCGCTAGTGTCCACCACCTATTCAGCCATGTCCTCCACATTCACTTCTGAAATCACAACAACTAGGTCCTCTTCAGTCAGGTTGGCCTGATTCTGCTCCTGGTTCGGTTTGGGACCATTCTTCTTGAACCAGGCATGGTTGTTCTTTGAACCTTCGTTCATGTGGTAACATTGAGCGGCATGGTGTCCTGGCTTGTCGCAAACAAAGCACCCTTCTTTCGCCTTTTCCACCTTTCTTGAAGTTCTAGGTTTTCTTATTTTGAAGAGCTTTCTGATTTTTTCCAGAGTGTCCAGCAACACCCTTTTTGAACCTGACATTCTTCGGACCAGAAGATTCAACTATGTTAGTCTTAATCGAATGGCCAGAATTGTTCGAAGGCTTATCTTTGATGCGATTCGCCTCTTCAATCTTCATATGACCGACTAGCTCCTCCAGGGTCAGATTCTTCTTCTTGTGTTTGATATGATTGCGATAATTGGCCCACGAATCTGGAAGCTTCTCAATCAGGAAGTTTGCCTAAAGATATTCGTACATCTTAATTCCTTCAACGAGGATGTCGACAACAAGATTCTCGTACTCATACACTTGTTCCATTACCGGCTTGTCATCAACAACCTGAAAATGCAGGAACAGACCAGCAATATATTTTTTCTTTCCACCATCATCTGAGCCATATTTTTTCTCAAGGGTCTCCCAAATGGACTTAGAAGATTTGTTAGTAAGAAACAAATCAAACAAAGCATTCGACATATGGCTTAGTAAGATATCCCTCACAGTTTTGTTATCTTGTTCAAACTTTTTAGTTTCAGCAGTAGCCTTTGAGGCAAGATCAGCAGCAGCAAACGCCTCTTCTGGCGATCGTTGGGAGCCGACAGGAGCCAGAGAAAGTGCCTTCAAAGGGGCTACAGGCAGATCTTTGAGCAGGACGTAATCGACTTTCAATTGCTCGAAGACAATCAACAACTTTTGGGATCAGCGGCGGTAATTGGTCTCATCAAGCGGTTCAAGCTTCAACAGATCGAGAAGTTTGATGATTTGGCCCTCCATTCGAATAGAAGCAGACATTATATTGTTTCTAATCTGTAAGATAAAAGTCTCTACAAAGCAAATAAACGTTAGTATAAAACGAATGTAGGCCAAAGAAGGTTTATGTGTTACTGTATTGCGTCGTGGAGAACCCCACTGCATTAGAAACAATACGCCTGGACACAGGTACAAATCCGAACGAGCGTTTGTCCCCCAAGGATTAAGCGCAGCTTCCCTCGAACCCTTGTACTCAGATAAGAAGGATTGGGAATGGAAAATTCAGAATAGTAGAGAGCTACGAGATTATGATTTTGAGAAAACAAAAGAAGAGAGAAGTGTTGAATAATTTGGAGAGGTAGCAGTCGTGGGATTAAATAGAACAGAAACTGTTGAGATCTCACGATTTGCTCTCAACCACCCACGAAATCCTCTTCAATTGAAAACAGATTTTATATAACTGTTTGACCAATTCAAATGGGTAGTCCCCAATTTTCGAAAACAAAAAAAACAAGTTGAAAATAGAGAAGTTGCAAAAAAGTTATCGTCAAACTAATCCGCAAATCTCGGTGTCGGATCGCCGGACACCCCTAACGACATCTTATGCGAGAGAGCGGTTATGTGGTTCATGGGGTGTGAATGCCCATCGAGCGAATGATGGTGGTGAGAATTTTGTCGGAGGCTTGGCGCGTTGGATACTTCTATGGAATAGTGTCAATGTCACCATAGCCAGCTTGTGTTCGGCTTGCTCTTGGGCCAAGGCTCCACCTTGTGCACTCAAAAGATCAAGCAATCTCCCCTTGGTATGCCTTAGGGATCGATTCTCTCCTTCACGCCTCTCAACACTTTCACTTCAACGTCCACCACGTCGTCGTTTCTTCTCATTGCCCCGGTCACGAGCTGACTCGCGCTTTCTATATAGGTTTTAACGATCTATCTCGCTATTGCGCGAGTTTTCGCGGCGATTGCTTCAACCGCGACCGCCGTAGGGGCTGCCGCGATCTCCCCAGGCTTGCCGCGACTGCGGCGATGTCCACGATCGCGAGAATCCTTCGAGTCATCCGAGGTTGAGCTATCAGATTGGGGATGGTCCGTGGCTTGCAACCTCATGCGCTGGGGTGACTCGCATCGCTCGCCCCTTAGTCGACCCCTAGGCGCTCTACGGTCATGACGTTGTCAACTTGCATCCCTTCAGATTCCTCATCGTGCTCACCGGCTCGGGACTACGATAGTTATCGACGAGTTCAATAACGCTAGTGAGCCGTCGATTATTCCTTTCGATCACTAATTCGCCGACGGGGAACTTTCCTTGAACCTTATCCAAGGAATATTTCAATCTAGCAATTTCTTCCAAGGCTTGGTTAAGGCAGGACTCTATTTGGTCGTTTTTATTGTGAATCCGCTCATTTTCTCTCAAAGAGGAGTCTATGGCGTGTGTGAGTTAAGCCTCGTCTTCGTTCTCGGCGGTAGTTGATGCCCTATTGTCGTCGTTTGACCCGGATGTCAAAGATTTGTTAGCGTCACTACGCATGGGATTGGAACTGGCGTGGCTCGATTGATCATGCTCGTAATGTGGGTTGGTGGAATGAGATTTTAGTTCTCAAATTAGGGTTTGCATGGAATCCAAGATGCAAAGTTGCGCTCGGCCGTGATCGCGGTTTTTTAGGCCGCGCCCGCAGTTCCACGCCCTGGCTTGCGCGGTTGCCCACACCCTTGTAGGCTTCAATTGCTTTCAAATTTTGTAACGCGTATTGCTAACTCCCATAGATGGCCGAACCCTTTAGATTCGACCATATAGCATTACAACCTTCGATTTTGTCGGTTGGCTCGGGCCCTTGACGGCTCACACGAAGAGCAACCGCGCACACGGGTGAGGCTAGGTCACGGTTCAGGTTGTCTTCAAGCAAGACTTCTTGCTTGGTGCAGGTTAGAGTTCGATCCTCCGAGGGAATATTTGAGTATGCGTGATCGCCTTGGGGTCGCGGTCATAGTTTTCTGGGCAGCGGTCAAAGTTTTTTGGGCCACGATCGCGGTTCTGGTCGTTGAGAGCACCGCATACGATTTTGATTTGCGCATGTGCTTCGAGACCACGAAAGGTCAATTCTTTTTCTTCAGGTATCGACTCCAACACCATAATTGCGGCCTTTGCGTGGATCGATTACTCGTTCCCCACGGTCAATGCCAAATGTTAATGCATAAAAATTCGCATTTATGCCCTAATGAATGCTCCTCTTGATTCGCCATTTTGCCTTCCGTTCCAAACCCTTTCTTCAACCTAGAACCTGCAAAACAATGGAAACAATGGATACATGGGGCGGGGTCCCCCTAATCCACCTCTAATACCTAAGTCAAAAGAGTATTTTGTCGATTAAACGTCGAGATACGAGGTAAGACTTGCTAGCGAGTTCAACGATTTCTGAATATGCTTACCGTACATGGAGACATGTATTTATAATGGAAGAAAGGGAGTAAGGGGCCGAAAATCCTCCCTTAGTGTCGGCCAACATGCCTTGTCACTCAAGCAAGCGATTTCTTACTCCACAATCCACGCGGAAATTCTATCTTTTGACTAAGATAGAATTTTTCATTATAGCGATTTAGTTACCAAAATAAAGAAGATAAAAACTTACCATAATAAACACCTTATTTAAAGAAAATGATAACATAATAGATAAAAATACCTTTTTCGCGGAAAATAACATAAATAGGTAATTGCTATTATTTTATCCGCTCACAACCTTGTATTGAAATTAGTATTGAAATGGTTGATGTACCCGTGCCCTACACGGATCTTTAAAAGTAAAACTTATTTTATACATTTATATTATACACATATATAGATTTATACCTATGCTTTGATATTATAAAGTAAATATCACTAATTATTTTAAAATGATTAAAATATAACTTAAAAGTATATAATATTAAAATATATGACCATAAAGATCGCATAAGAATGTAGAGTAAATATATGTGGACGATTAATTTTAATTTTTTTTAATATATGCTAATTTATTTCTTAAGGATACAATATATCATAATATATTCATATATAAGAAAAAAAAGGAGAAATTCGTAATTCAAATTGACAACAGTAGATATTATTTTAAAATAAAAAAATTTAAGATCTCTAAATATAATTGTATATTAGTAATATTATTATAATATATATTTTAAAGGATACACTTTTCAAACTTTAAGATCTATATATGTAATTTTATATTAGTAATATTGTTATAATATTTATTTTTAAGGATTGTAAATATTAGAAAGAATGAAGGGTAAAGAAGTAAATTGATAAATTAATATGGTTACATGACATAGTTAAGGCAACGACAAATAGGATAGAGGATTATGAATAGAATATTAATAATCATTTCAAAATAATTTAAATATAATAATTATGTTCCTAATATTTAAAAAAAATAGTAATATTATTTTTTAATATTAAAAATGTATTTTATAATGAAGATTATGGTTTTCTCACTTGCTAGATTTTAAGATCTCTAAATATAATTGTATGTCAGTATTAAAATTATTTCATAATGAAGTTTATTTTTCTATCACTTGTCAAATTTTGTGATATCTATATATAATTGTATATTAGTGATATTATTATATTCAAAAAAATTATTTCATAATGTAGTGTATATTTCTTGCCAAATGTTAAGATCTCTTAATATAATTGTATATTAATAATATTAGTTAATATTATTATATTTAATAAAATTATTCCATAATAGATTACACTCTAAACGCAACTTGCCAAAATTTCAGATTAATATATATAATTGTATATTAATAATATAAGGAGTATTATTATAATATATAGATTGTAAATACTTAAATAAACGAAGGTCAAAAAGATAAATGGAAAAATTAAAATGCATATGTGGCATAGTTAAGACGATGACACGTAGGACAGAGGGATTTGACTTTAGTAATAGTATATTGATATTGATGATTGATTGATTATCTTTTTAGAGCTGTAATTCTAGAGCTTAATATTTTAGATTCCTAAGAGATTGGTTATTTAATATAAAATGAGCAATCTCTCGAGGGATTAATGTTGTAAATATTACTAAGTGTACACTTTGTAACAAAGTATTAACTTCATATATTTACTTTTAACTAGTTGTACCCATCGTACCATGTACGACTACGATTCGGTATTTTATAGACATTATAAATAGGATATTAATAGATAAAAATATACTATAAACTTTAATATAAGTAATTTATTACTCGTAGAGTGTTTAATTTTTTTTAATCAAATATTATATTATTCATATTTTATTACTTTGCATGTACCATTGTACGTACATTTAGAGATTATCAAATATTTCAATATATCCATTAAATATTTTATTATCTATTTTTATTAATTTTAAACATTATAAATATTTATCATTAATTGTTTTTATAAAATAAAATCAATATATCTATAAATAAATTCGTCAAAAGATATATGCTAAAAGGTTTATATTTATTTTAAATTATTTTAAATATTTTATCTTTAATTTTAAATACTTGTATAAGGAAGCTTTCAAAAGATACTATTTTATTGAATTATAATATATTTATGTTGATGTTTTAGGGTTTATCGATTTTATGTTTTCATTCCCAGAATTTAGATATTATTGTATTGAATTATAATATATTTATGTTGATGGTTTATGGTTGAATATATATATATATATTATTAAGATCTATATATTAGTTTTGGATTACGAATGGTCAAATGTGATATAAATATTTAATTAGTTCCGAATATGGATGTAGTTTAGTTATATAAGTGATTTGAAAACATAAACTCGATACTAGGATTGAATGCAAATTTTTGTGAAAATTGGGTGCTTAAGAGTAGTTCAGAAAGCAACAACTCAACAACCTTGAGAAACTCAGGTAGTAAATAGAATAAATCAAACAAAATAAAGCATACTTGGAATGGAAATAGTGGAATCAAAAGCTGGTTTGAAAATTATTATGTTTCATTCTAAATGATGAAGAAAATGACACAAGAGGAAATCTTCCCTCATGATACAAAGTATTTATGGTTGTGCGTCTTTGCATATTCTACATCTTTTTGGCTTATGAATCTAAAGAAAAATTATGCTGCTAAATGTGAAGCAATGGCACTTTCTGTTGTAATTTTATAGCTAAACCACAGGCCTCACCAAGTATTTATAGTTTTCAAACTTGTTATCTAAATTCACAGCATCTGCATTGCATTTTCCCATGCTTAATAGTTTCTATCCATATGTAGATATCTTAATCAAACACATAACCTAGAAAAAATTCTACATTTAGAAGTGACAAAACTTTGCTTATATCGATTTTAATCTTTTATTAGCAGAGCCTTTTTGTACCTTTTATTGGTGTCATATAAGGTATCTTGGCTGAAACAATTGAATCCCTAATCCCATTGATTTTTAAACTAGTTTTCACTTTCAGCATAGTATGTCTAAAACAATATGGATGTAGTTTAGTTTTATAAGTGATTTGAAAACATAAAATCGATACTTGAAAATCATGTATTGAAGAGAGAACATATTTATGAAATTATGTTATGAACAAATTCAGATCCATATTTATGAAGTCATGGGAATGCAAAGTTGAATATCAAGAGCATATAATGAAAGAAACAATTTCAACAGGGGTTTCAGGAGAGATGCGCGTCTTTTTCTACTCTCGTCTCGATGCCGCCTCCTCAGTCGAAAAAGCAAAACACAAGACATGCGAGGTCACGGGGCATATTAGCGGAGCAACGTGCTCAAGTCGAGCCTCGGTCGAAGAAGGCTAGGACGAGGCCCATAGTAGATACATTGATTTCAGAGCTGCAGCACGAGGAGACAAAGCAGCATATTAGGGATATGCAGACATGTCAGGATATAGGGCCATCCGCCCCTATCGATGTCGATATGACGCCGTAGACAGATCAGATTACGACGACCGATGTTGTTGACCCTAGATGAGCAGACACTTACCCCTCCGCGTGTTTCACATTCTCCATTGGGCACGATTGAGGATATTATGAGGGATGTTGATACGAGCCCTCGGGTTGAGATGGTTACTCAAACCGACGACGCTGTCCTTGAGAGCGACCCTGCATTGAGAGAGCCGACTGTTTTAGATACTGATATGCACGATGATGAGGAGATACTGAGGGACATTGATTTTACTGTGCCATCTCCTTGCACTACCGATAGTCCAGCTCCTCCTCGCGCTACCGGTAGTCTGACACTGCCTCCCCCATCTGATATGAGGACGGACCCGTTCCTGTGGTCCAGCACGTACCGCCCTTAATAGAGGAGGTTCCGGCCGCTCCTGCTCCGGCTGACGAGATGTGGCAGCCTGGAGGGCCGCGATTACCAGTCCTCCTTCGGTCGTACCCAACTCATGTAGTAGAGTCGATTGGAGGTGGACACTTGCGTCGTTGGAGGGCCGTGAGGGCGTCGTTATAGAGGATAGATTGGTAAGTGTCTTTTATACCGGTTTATTTTAGCTTAATATTTCATATGATTGAATAGCGTTATTGAGAATTTGAATTTTCTTTTTCAGTGGCGCAATGTCATTAGGGCTCACTCACGACCGGTGGAGTGGACGGATATTCAGACGCATATGATTGAGGAGCCGGGTACGTGGTGGAGTATTGTACAGCAGACCGATCTAGGACGACTAGAGACCTTGACATACGGAGGATCGGATCACGCGATCGTTACAGCTTTTGTGGAGCGTTGGCATCTTGAGACCAACAGCTTCCACTTCCCATAGGGCGAGATCACGATCACCCTCTACGATGTCCATCGGATATTGGGGATACCGATTGATGGAGACGCTGTGGTGAGACAAATTGAGAGCGTCGGGGATTTCCAAAGTCGTGTGATGGAGATATTAAGGCTCACTCCTCAGCAGTACCGCAAATATAAGACCTCCATACCGAGTAAGGATCTCCAGGCTATCATACTTCAGATGATTGCAAATAGGCGGGACCCACAGCACATAGCGTCTGCGTACTTGCCGTGGTTGCTTAGCCAGACTTTGTTCTGTGACAAGAGCACCAACAAGGCGAGGACTATATATTTACAGTGTTTGATGGATCATGGTGTTACCAGCAGATTCACATGGGGTGCTGCGGCATTGGCGTGCATATACCGCCATTTGGGCATTGCATCTCGCCAGGGGTCAGCGGGATAGGGAGGATGCATGCTCATTTTGAAGGTATAATAGTATTGTGATTAAGTTTTGGTTGATGAACAATTTTCGTTATTTTGGTACTCATTTTAATTTAATTTTATAGGCTTGGATATGGGAGTACTTTAGACATTTTCGTGGGCATTCAGTGTTGAATTTGAATGCTTTGACGGATGACCGAGCGGGTGCCCGAGATAGGAATGAACACCGATCAGGGCCGAAGAAGCCGCAGCGCTTGGAGGATATTCGGAGGGTTATGGAAACGATTCTTGCTGATGAGGTAAAAGTGTTAATAGTTTGACATATTACTTCTTATTGAGTTGTAATTCAAATTATTTTTCCCGTTGACTTGCAAGTTTGTTGGACGCCTTGGAATCGAGACCTGGATTTTGAGACGGAGTATCGGATTTCTAGGTATCGAGGAGTTCTGCATTGCTTCGATATTTATGAGCCATACCATCCCGAGAGATGTCTGCGCCAGTACTATCGTGTGCAGACGAATACCCCAGATCTGATTGAGCCGCGTGTAGTCTCGCGTACAAGGGAGATAAACACCTACAGTGTTGTGTTTCGGAACCCAGACTTGTATTGGAATGAGCGGTATGACCACCTGATTGACCTCGAGCAGCATGCCGTGGCTCAGTATCCTTGGCAGGCGGACCCTGCGTATCTTGACTGGTTCGACGGGGTGACACATCCATATCTAGATCCTAGATCAACCCGTCAGAACCGTCCTCGGGAGCCCGCTGCCCATCTTGCAGTTATGGTGGACGTTACTGTGGTATGTTAATATGTAATACAAAGTTTTGTATGCAATTATATTCGTTTGTACTGTGTTGTATTTAATGCGTTCAATAAATTGTGCAGCGGGCGTAACAGGCAGTTGGATACGCACTAGAGGCTTTATAGGGAATGCCCATGGATCATGTCGCTAGGACGTACCTGCAGGAGATGTTGAGCATTTTAGCGGCTGGTGTTCCGCCCCTACCTCCACCCGTGAGTAGGCCGTCTAGGGATTCTCAGTACTCTCGCGGAGAAGGCAACGGGCTTCGTCGTGCTGTGGAGGGTAGTAGTACAGGGGGTGTTGGGGTTCAAGATAGTAGGACCGGGGGTGCTGATGACGGTACCGCGTCTAGGGATGGTGATGGAGGTGAGGGAACCGGGGCTAGGGATGATGCTGGAGGTGAGGGCACCGGGCCTAGTGATGGTGCTGGAGGTGACAGCACCGGGGATGGGGAGTCGTAGTTTATTAGGGATTGAAGTATATTTTTGTATGTGTCATTATCATCATGATAATAGAACTCATGTTTATATCAGTTTTTTGTTATAGATGGCATTATTTTGAAGGCAAATGAATTCAATTACGTTGTCCATGTTTCTTCTAAGTTTGTGACCTTGAATTGGATTATAACTTCCTGTGTTATGATTGCTATATTCTTCCTATTATATGTTTCTTATGAAAAGCTACTAAAGATCTTAGTTTCAACAAGGAATGCAAAGGGAATGCCATTTTATGTTGGTGATATCTCAAAAAGCTATCATGGTGAGAAGGTACATTCTAATTTTTGGCAAGTTTTCAGTGGAATTGGAGTTCTTGGGGGCTGTGGCTGATGATCTTCTGAAGCTCCATCTTTTTTTATCCTTTGGAGTTGATGGAGTGATCACAATTGGAAAATCTAGAAGCAAGTGTTGCTGCTTTGAGGAAAATGTCTGAGCAATGGAAGCATATAAATCTTAGCCAGCCATATCGAGAGGCATTCAAGGCAACTCTCAAAAGCTTCCAGGAAAAGGCAAGCTTCCATTTCTTCCAATTAGCCTTGATGTATACGGATTGCCATTTTCATGTTTTGATCATTTGGTGTTGTGTTTGCTGTGTAATTTAGGAAGTGGGTTGGAAAGGAATTTGGTAAGGTTCAATCTTCTTACACTTTGCTGATGATTCTCTGTATAAAGATTGCTGAATCAAGAAGGTATGGCAATTGGCAAGCTCAAAGATCCCAGCTTTCCCAGCAACACCTGCAACAGCAACTGGTGCAGCAACAGTCATCCCTGAACCAGCAGCAACAGCAGTCTCCAAGGATGCAAGTAACTTTAGGCCAAAAGTCTTTGAGTTTGACTGGATCATAGCCTGATGCAACTGCATCTGGAGCCACTACACCAGGAGGAAGCTCCAGTCAGGGAACAGAAGCAAGCAATCAACTACTAGGGAAAAGGAAGATACATGATATGCTATACAACACTGAAGCTTGATGTATTACTTGATTTTAATTAGACTGACATTCTTAATTATAAGTAATGAGAAACTTTTGTTCCATGAAGGTGGATAGTTCCTGCTTGCTTTCTTTATGTTTATTGCAACCATGTGTATTTACTTGCTGAGGATCCTATATATTTTGTTCATTTTGTGCAGGTGGATGCACAAGCAAAGCTTGCTCCTGAAGTTGAAGATCTTCTTTTGGAAATTGCTGATAATTTTATCGATTCGGTAAGTTCTGATTTTGTTATACAACTGCAGATTTTGCTGGAAGCTTTGGAGCTTCATGATTATTTGCTATTCCTGAAGTATCAGCTCCAACTTATGAACTCTTAAAAGTGAATAACTTTTTGAAGTTCCATTATTGAATGTAGAATAATAATCCAACTTCACAGATCTGATTTTTGTGCACTTTTGTAGCTGCTTAGCTGATTAAACACTTGACACTACTCTCTTTTTTTCACTATTTCTTCTAATTTTGGCAGGTTACAGCATTTGCATGTACCTTGGCAAAGCATCGCAAATCTTCAACATTGGAGGCCAAAGATGTATTACTACATCTAGGTACCATGCTGCATCTATGTATTGCTTCCATTTATCTTTGTCTCATTTCATTGATTTATTAATGAATATCAAAGTTGTGACAATCTTTATGCACCAATGAATTTTGATGGTGTAGATAACAGGTGAGGTCACCCAGCTTTAAGCTGCTGGATTATAAACCACAGTGGAAAATCCTTTCTATTATCCTGCAAGTTTATGCACCAATGAATTTTGATGGTGTAGATAACAGGTGAGGTCACCCAGCTTTAAGCTGCTGGATTATAAACAACAGTGGAAAATCCTTTCTATTATCCTGCAGGTTTGGCTTGGAACAGCTCATCAGAAGCTGGATTCTCTATTACTACAAGTTTGCTTCACATTGTTATATTAATTAATATCTCATTGTGAAGTTCCTGGTGTGGTTTGGATAATTCTTGTCCATTCTCCCTTTCTATGTGCATTCAAGTTTGGTGTGATTGATGCTTATGCAATAATTGGAGATGTCTCCGGTCTAGCTGAAAAGATTCAGAGTTTTTTCATGCAGGAAGTTCTTTTGGAAACTCACTAGTTCCAAGCTTCTGGTGTATATTTCATCAGGAATTGGGATTTTTATAAGCATTTGCATCTTGATGTGTACTCTTGTTATATACTTACAAATTGAACTTATTATAATGGCAACCCCTGTGCAGGTAATTGACACTGTGATGAGAAAGGTTGTAAAAGACTTGTCTACAGTGCTTGTTTCCCAAGGAATTGGAATGAAGCAAAACAAGAAATCAGAAGGATCCAATCAGAGTGGGAGAAAGAAGTTGCAAGGCTAGGTGACCACTCTGCAAAACTTCTTTCTAAATGCTATTGTATATTTTAGTATGTCAGTTCTATGAAGCTTCACTTCAACTTGATATCTTAATGCTCTGCTGGCTTCAGGGAATCATATAAGTAGTCTTCAAGTAGCATCCTCTTCATACCACAAAGTTCTTGAGGAAAACCGTGTACTTTTTTTTCTGTGAATGCAGAACAAATATATGCTGACACACAACCACTGGTTAGATCTGTACTCGACGGTTTTAATGTTTGCATCTTTGCATATGGACAAACCGGCTCTGGGAAGACATACACTATGGTAATTATAAGTTTTATTTGCCCTTTTGGTTTTCCCTGTTCAATTGCTTCAGTTTCACTAGTGTCTTGGTCATAATTTTCTTGTTTATGTAACATATTCTGTGTTTGCTGGTGTGGTCTTTGGTTTATAAAAACTTGTCTAGCATTGAAAAGATCGGCTAACACTAATGTGGCAGACTCTTGGCTTTCTTCACTAGAGGTATGAAGAACCTTGACATGGGATTTTAAAGTTGTGTTTGCTGTAGCTCCCTTCTGCACAAGATCGCTGGTGTGGTCCTTTATTTTCTCTTAACAGAAGGAGAGAAGAGAAAGATACCTTCTAAGACAGCAGGTAGAAGGGGCGAATTCTGCCTAAGAGAAACGTATGTTCAGCTTACATGGTTGTTTGCCATTTACTTTGTAGATAGTGAAAGAGTTGTTAAAGACCTGTTACGTGATCTACCTAGACAAAGTTGCATTGTTGAGATGTAATTCAGTTTACCAGTTTGTTTAATTTTGAGAAATGTCAGTGATTCATTATGGTCAGCTAGAACTGGGAATATATGGTCAAGGAGCATCATATGAACTTGCAACAAAACATACTAGTCTGATAACGGGTAAAAACAAGGAAAACCAGGGATGCTAAAATAACATAAACACTCTTCTAAAAGAACATAAACACCCTAAAACTATAAAAAAAAATATGATCTATTCAATTATAATTGGATTCGTCTCGCTAGCACCTTCATCTTCGTTCTCCACAGGCTCCCTCCTCACTAAGCAAAAATCAGGTTCAGTCGGATTGTCGTTCATCTCCTCATCAAAAATTCGTTCTAGTGTCCTGAAATAACCTAAGCGCCCAAGATGCCTGCCAACCTTCTTGATCCCAATTTCCTTGCTTTGCATGAGTTCGCGCATAAATAGGCGAATCTCTTGCAAATCCCTCGAATGCTCCCTTGAAACCATGGCTCCTGTGTTCTTGAACGTCTTGAGTGTGTTGATAATGAATGAAGAGTTACTTGAATGAAGATACAACTGATGCATTGAACGCATAAATAGAGAGTGAGGTGGTCATCTGGCGCCATATTTTTTCACCAAATAATATTTTCCAAAATTAATCATGCAGATTGTGTTGAATCTCACAACTTCCATATCCTACATAATCCGATATGGATGGAGTTGGCGGTTTATTTTGTTCTGGATTTAGGCGCTTCATGAAGCGCAACTTCACGCTTCATAAAGCGTTCCGTCTCATGGAGCGTTCCCTTTTAATTGGCCCAGATTGCCCCGCAAGGGGTTTTTTTTGTATATTGCAGCGCCTCATGAAGTGATATGCTTCATGAACCATAGCGCTTCATGATGCGACAAATTAGGGTTGATGGCTTATTGGTAGGGTTTATTGTTAATATTAGGGTTTTATCTCTACATGCAAATTAGTGTTAAGGGATAGAGTTTTCTTTCCATTTTGATGTTAGTTAAATGGTAGGATTAAGGTCAGGATTTATGATTTTAGTTATTTTGGTTGTATATACGATATGGTTAGGGTTACTTTGAGGTTTTGATCATTCCATGCAAATTAGGTTAGCGATTATTAGTTATGGTATGAATTAGGCTTACTTGTTAGTTATTGGGTTTAGGGATATGTTGTATATATGTCAGGGTTAATATGTTAAATGGATGATGCTTGTGATATATGGTCTTTTTTAATGGGTTAAGGTTTACTATTTAGGGTTTAGGGTTGATGATAAAACTAAATCATGTTGAAAACATTCCACTTCACCCAATATACTTAACAACTAACCATAACCCTACCCTAACCCTACACCTAAATAATCTTGACCTGAACCATACCCTAAACCATAACCCTACCCTAAACCCTAAACGCTAACCATAAAACATAACCTTACCATAAATTAAGAAGTACTTGTAAAGTTGTCGGGTTAGTGTTTAGAAGTTTATCGATTATTAGTTATGGTATGAAGTACCCTATCACTAACCCTCTCCCAAAACCCTAAACCCTCTCCCTAAACCTAATAAAGTACTTGTAAGGATGTCGGTTTAGTGTTTAGAAGGTTATTAAACACTAAAACCTAACCCTAAACCCTAAACCCTAACCCTAAACTTACTATACCTTAACCCTACCCTAAACCTACCCTAAACCTACCCTAAACCCTACCCTTACTATACCTTACTATACCCTACCCTAAACCCTAACCATTAAACGTAACCTTACCATAAATTATGGTAATAACCCATATAACATGAAATTTCAAGAACCGGAACTTTTTTATTTTTCCAACTTATTTTGAGGCCGGTTCGATTATATAAAAGGTTTAATATGATTACTAAGGGTTCACATATTCAAATATACATAAAATCATATATTATATATCCAAAAAATTATTTCAATTACAATCTCTTAGGAACCGGTTATAATTTTTTTTTTCGAACCCTAAAAATAGGTGAACCGGTAGGTTTATTATAATTCCGGACCAAACCGACTCGAAAATGCCTTAGTTGAAATCAAAATTATCTCCTATATGTATTGATAGCCAATGCGGCACACTTGGTCCAGGTACACGCGTTTGACGAATTAGTCTACGGTTCGAAATGGGGGACGAGCGAAAGCCACCCTTTTTTCTCATGGATTTTTGCGCATCATAAAGCATTCACTTGCGCATCATGAGGCGTGAGTTTGCGCATCATGAAGCGTCCGTTTGCGCGTCATGAAGCATTATAATCAGCGACACTCAGCAATAGAAAATCACTCCTGTATCAGCTTCAATACTTTCAATGTTGCTATCAAAAAAAATACTTTCAATGTCAATCAATGGCATTCGAAGCAATAGCAATTCACAAAACCTTATTGAAACTTGTTTAAATTTAGTTCAGTGTAAAAATAAGTGTCTACAATGCAGACCATAATCAAAAGATTCTTAACAATATGTATCCAACATTCATAACTCTAACATCCTACATTTGGGCTTAAACCATTAGAAACACAAAGTTTGCGCCATGTTTCCATCCATTGTGTAAACAGATGGTCCCACCCCTTCACACTAGGGTCATGATTCCTTGTCCAATCTATCGGGGGAGGAGGAAGTGGCGCGTCATCCTTCAACCATACCTACAAAAACAATATCTAACGATAAACAACAACAATAACAATTCAAGTAAACATAAGTAAGTCATCATTAATTATACTTACTGGTATAAAGTGGTTTCTTTGTCCCACAAGAGCTATGGCATAAATCTTTGTCGGAGGGCGCCGATTGTCCCCTACACCCATCATAGGTAAGCATGTGTGTGATCCATTCCACGACAACATCACAAGAGCAACCGGATGTAATGTGGCAAATATCAAACCACCAATGGGCATCTCGAGCCAATATGGTCGCATGCACGAGCTTTCCACATAGGAAATATTCTGCAAAAGCTCATCGATAGGTGGCTTGTTCCCTACACGCTCATATATGACTCTGTTCCGCCTCAATTCAGCAGATAGATCCTTTTGAACTCTATGGTATTGTCCCTCTCCATATCCCAATACCTCTGCAAAGGATCTATAACCACAATGACCATCCACCGCTACATCCCTAACTCTCACAATGTAAGGAAACATGAAAGGGTTAACATTTTCAACACCAAAGTTCACCCCCAACCACACCACTTCTTTACTTTGAACTTGTGAATTCGTATCTACCATAATTTTCTTTTTGGCCTTGTTGGTTGAGCCCTTTGGCCTCCCACGCTTCTTTGCTGTCGACGGGGTTTCTTTATTGCTCTCCTTTTCCTTCTCTTCTCTCTCTTCACTTCATGGTCTTTCTTCTCCTGCTCATACTCACTCATCTTATGCTCAAGAAGAGTACTACTCCTCTTGGTTGAGCCCTTTGTAGAACCCTTTGGCCTTCCCTTTCGCCATGAAACAAGATCTATCGGCTCAAGCAATGAAGAATCTTGGGGTATGACATTGTCTACAAATGACTCAGATATACCGTGCACCTGATCCTCTGACATTTCTCCTCTCTTATACATCTCAATCATCAATTCCATTCTAACTTGGTCAATTGAGAGGGATACATTGTCTTTTATGGGCATGCATTGTGGATCGATGTCGTCCCATACCACTTGATGCCAAAACGAGTGTATCTCACTTGGCATTATGGGCTACTTGTTGACGATGGCATGAGCAATCCTATGAGGACAAGGAAGACCCATGTGCTCTCTCCACCAATAATCATCACACTCAGTCTCCATCTTTCCCTCACTCATCTTTTTGTGTAGGTTGTAGAACATATTCAACAACTTCTTAATGCAGTGTGTTGACACTCTATAAAATAGACGAACAAATATCGCCCTCACTTCCTTAGGGACACCCTCCAACTCTGTTGGTAGCTTCGTACGTGCCATCTCAAGATCTCCCCGCAAACCACCAACTTGGGACACAATCTGATGGTAAATCCTTCCAATCACCGTGTTAAAGCCTCCTCGAGAACTGTCAAGTATTTTTTTAAGCATATGGTGCATGCCCTCCACCCTATAACAAACATAATAAATCAAGGTACATATATAGCCCTAAACTTACCGATTCGTTGTTCTCTTCTGAAAGTGAAGACAATGCTCCGTCCATGCTCTTACTATCGACTGCTTGTAAGGCCCAAGCCATGACTTCTCAACATATGGCATGAGCCCTGGCCAACACTCTTTCACTTTTAGAAACCTCTCCTCATATTTGGCCTCAGTTGATGACATAAATATGCCCCAACATCTATGGGCAAATCTTTCTACAGCCTTGAGGTCTTTTAGAATACCAAGAGCATACGCTTTAATGTTCGCCTTCACGTGCACCCAACACAGGAGATGTTTTACTTCGTCCCCAAATACAACGTCCTTTGCATTCATGATGGCCTTCTCTCGATCTGTAACAATCGCATTTGGCATTGTCCCCAATTCTGCAAACAAACGCTTCAAATGTTTCAACACCCATGTATAACTCTCGGTGTCTTCCTTAGCGATAAATGCAAAACCGATATTGAATGATCTGTTAGTGCACGTGAATCCAACCATCTCTAGTAATGCCATGTCGTACCTGTCCATGTATGACATGTTAATAAAATTGTGAAAACAAAACAAAATGATTCAATAACATATTCAAAGTTTAGAAAAGTGTACCTATTTGTCTTATAGGTGTTGTCCATAATGACAACATATGGAAACAATCTCAGTAGATGCAACGAGATCGGGTGGACGAAGAACAAGATCTCAATATGATCTGAATTATCCATCCTCTTCGGAAAGAAACGATATTCGTTTCGTTGCAAGAAATGTAGCGCATATTGGGTTACCGTCATATTTCCACGGTCCTCGATTAAAACTTTGCCCTCAAATTTGAAACTTGTTTCGTCGATGTCGCATTACCAGGATATAGCGCCCTCAATTCCTCGACTATTCTCCTTGGAGGCAAATATATGTAGCTCAAATTCCTAACCAACTCCTTCTGAGCTTCTGTCATTCGTCCCATAAATGAATAACCAAGTAAACTACTTGGGAGGTCATGGTTGTGAAATCCGCACCCAACAGTTAATGCCCATTTTTCCGTTGACTTGCTTCGAACCCCAACCAACTCAAACTTACAGTTGCACTTGCTCTGAAGTGTCCGTACACTTGGTGGTCTAACAATTGGGAGTACTTCACCCTTCTTTCCAAATCTATATTTGCCATGCCTATGACATGCAAGTCTGACCATTGTTTGGTTTGATGTTTTTATTGTCAACATCATCATTCTTTCACGATCGACCTGCCTAGCCCAATTTAGCATGTCTTGTCTATTATCCCACACAGTATCATTCTCAAAATCAACAGAAAAATCCTTCCTAGGTACCTACGTATATAATATCACAACTTATCTCAATACACCAAACATGTATACTATGCAATGATAATGACATATTATAAATTTCAATAATTTTTTTAACACAACAATCGAAATCATGTATTATTTTGATAAAATATTACTACTTCAACTAAATCGTAATTTACCTCTGATTCGACCATCTCGTTTCAAGACTCAACTTCCCCTTCTTCTTCAAAAGACGTTGATGACTCTGACTCTTCTTCCAAGGAGTGCGACTCGTCTTCTGCTTCATACGATGAATCCAAAAATTCCGTTTCGGATGACATTGTTCAATATCGAGTTTGTTAATCAAAAAAATTAGGTTTGGTGGAGAGAATAAATTTCGTTGTACGTGATTGATGGTCGTCGAACGAATTAGATTTTTTTCATGTGCGACTGTATAAAATATCGCGTCGCTGAAACCGCCGCACTTCTCACGCATCATGAAGCGCAGCGTTTCATGATGCATGCCAATCGCGGGTATCCGAGGATTTCGAGCCTCGCCGACCCGCTTCATGAAACGTCGCGCTTCATGAAGCGGCGTTTTTCTTATGCGCCAGACTAAAAATTCTTGTGCACAATGCATCGCCCAAATAAAATGGCTACAAAAATTAAAAGCACTTATGTATACTTTGCTTTAAAAGGTGAAAAATCATACTCTTTTCTACCTTCAGCCCACTTTGCTTTTGTTTATTGGGCTGCGCTTTCCCTGGAATAAAATTTCTCTGAAGCTTCCGCCCCTCTCTGCTGTCAGCCACCCTCTCGCTCAGTTTTAAAAAATTACACTCCTCATCTCTCAGCGGCTCAGCCCCTCTCCATGGCGGCTCTACTTGAATCCCTATCCTCTCCTATGTCCTCAGCTGTTGCTCTTCCCTCGCCGTCTCCCACTCCAAGGCCGTCTTCCCTCTCCGCTCTCCGGAACTCGTCAAAATTGTCGGCACTCGGAGGATTCTGTGTTGAGAAGAGCAATTGGAGATGCACGCCGAGGCCCAGCAGGAGTTCCGTCTCCAGGATTGTGGCTCGTGTTCAAGATTTTGCTGCTGGAAGTTAGTATTGCTTGCTTATTTTCGTTCCCCCTTGTTTGCATATGTTCTTTGCTACAATCATCCTTTATTGTCATGTTTATATTCTTTGCCACAGTTATTTAGCGAATGTCCGTCTCTTACGCATGAAAAAGGTTACTCCTTGTTAGTAGGAAAAAATTGCGCCATTGGCAGTGAGTTGTACTGAAATCACAGGATTCTAGTAATAATCTGAAATTTAATTAATTCACTAAAGCCGAGTCCTTGGCTCTGAATAAGAGTTAGATGCTAAATTGAAGTCTGACGGATATTGAGATGCTCATAAATTGAAGTCTTGCAAATAGTAGGACAGATATGTTTGTCCTGGAATTGAAAATTTGAGGCATTTATATATGACCAAAGATCGGTTTATACTTTGTCTTGTGCTGATGGTAAAGCTGTCAACCCTAGTATGTGGCATTAGTCATACTTCAGGGTTATACTTTATGCTCTAGAAACTTTCTTTTCTTATTGAATAAAAAATCAATCTCTTGAAAGTTTTACAAGTCTATATATGAATACCGAATACGTGAACCTTATTCTTCATGTACTTGAGGATTTTAGTAATGATAATTGTGCAACTTAATTTGATTGTAAGCTAATAGGTTATGTAGTGTGTTTAATGGCTTTGTATTATGTATTGTGGAAGGAAGATGGTGCGCCCAAACCACCTTATAAATGGCAGAGGGTGCTGCTTAAAGTTAGTGGTGAAGCACTGGCTGGAGATAATACTCAAAACATTGACCCAAAGGTACGTATTTTATGGAAGTATCCATCAAATTTGCTCTTTCATCCATTTTGTAGTTAAGATGTGTGCACACTTTCATATAGGTGGCAATGGCTATCGCAAGGGAAGTCTCTGCTGTAACTCGTCTTGGTATTGAGGTAAATATTGGCTGTTAACTTGCAAATACTTATGGTCTATCTTATAAATTCTTATGGTTGTGGTTCTCAACTCTAAGATAAAGTGACAACAGTCTATAATATTCAGTTTCCCAGATTGTGAAATGAACATTAGCTATAATTAGTTCAGCACATTGCTATCAGATATATAAATCTTATCTTTCTTTTATGGCTTTCGGCTAACTGAGACTTATTACAGAAACCAAGATGTGCAACAGAGGTTGTTCAATTAAACTGCTGTGATGTTCAATCAATCATTTCTGTACACCATTTAAGGATAATGAGGGTTGATGTCAAAATTTCAGGTTGCCATTGTGGTTGGTGGTGGAAATATATTTCGTGGGTCTTCTTGGGCAGGGAGCAGTGGCTTGGATCGTTCATCTGCAGATTATATTGGGTATGCTCTCGTCTTAATCTTTCAACTGTGTTAACATGCACTTGTCTAACAATTATTTACCTTGTATAGGATGCTGGCCACTGTAATGAATGCCATATTTTTACAAGCAGCAATGGAGAGTATTGGCATCCCAACCAGAGTTCAGACTGCGTTTCGTATGTCTGAGGTTGCTGAGCCTTACATACGCAGGAGAGCTGTTCGGCATTTGGAGAAAGGAAGAGTAGTGATCTTTGCTGCTGGAACTGGAAATCCATTCTTCACCACAGATACAGCTGCTGCCCTTCGTTGTGCTGAAAGTAAGCCATGCTTTTGAATGCTGCTATATTTTTATGTTTTGACCTGATGAAAAGTATTTTTGTAAGGGTTACATGCATTTTAGTTCATTGCCACTGTCGTTTTTCAATCAGTTTTTGACTTAACAAATCTCGGCTGTTGCCTGTCAAGAAAGTACTGTGTTTGATATTTGTTAAGGGTTTGCGTTCATTTCATTTGAAGGGCTGTCATCTTATTTGTTTATTGTACTTTGCATTTTGTTTGAATAAGGGCTAAACAATTAACGCTGAATTCTATGTCTTGCTGTATGCTTGTGTTATACAGTTAATGCAGAGGTTTTACTGAAAGCTACAAATGTTGATGGAGTTTATAATGATGATCCTCGCCGAAACCCTGATGCATGCTTGCTTGATACTCTATGCTATCAGGAAGTGATATCTAAGGAGCTCTCTGTAATGGATATGACTGCCATTACTCTGTGCCAAGAAAACAAAATACCTGGTATTTCCCCAACTGTGAAACTTTCACTTAATTGTTGAGGTCAATCGATCTGTATGCTGTTGTGATTGCATGATTTGTGTCGTATATGTTGTTGGTGTTTAACCACGTGGAATTGCTTTGACATGTATCTCAGTTGTTGTCTTCAACGTAAACAAACATTGCAACATTTCAAGAGCAATCAAAGGAGAGAAGGTTGGTACAATTATTGGAGACAAAATGGAATTAGACTGTAACAAGAGGGCAAACTCATGAAGCAGTTGAAGATGGGCATTGCTTGTTCTTGGCTAATCTCATTGTTTTGTAGTTAGGATACGGCATGATTCAGCTTTATTATAAGATATCTCTGGTTTATGAAGTTGTGAGACTTGATCTGTCGAACCGTAATATATGATTTGTGTAAATAAACTTAGGTACAACATTTTTACTTCCGAAGGATCTTACTATTTCTACCCGTCTGAAAACTGATTCAAATGTATAAATTTCCACACTAATTAGTCTCTTCTACCATTCATTTCCACACACTAATTAACAACAGAGTATGATTTAATGACGTGAGTCAGCTACTCGTATTTTTCAACTTTCATAGGCTAATTTGAGCTGTCCTGATGAAAGATTTTGCCTTACCGTATTTGAGCTCCTTGATCAATTGAATCTATTGCACAATTATCACTCTTTGGACACTCATTTCTAATTTACTTGAAGGTAATGCATATGAACATCTTTCCAGTAAAGATGGCTCTTTCAATGGTTAGGAGTCTTAGAGACCAAAAGTGGGGAGAAAGTTCAAGTCTATACATTGCATGGTTGAACAACAGACACACTAAAATATACCATTCCACATTTAAATCAAGCTCATCGACCAGCCCCTGACAATACAATCACTCAGATACAAGGTCCATCCCCAGACAAGAGTTAGAGAATGTGACTATAATTTGTTAGATCACTTTACTTTGCTACAGAGAAAAGGGACCGGGAAGACTTAATCAATGCTCCAAGCATGATGCATAACAAAAACAATAATCACACAAGACAACTAATCTCCTCTACCTTCTCTCAAGCTCCTCCCTCTTCTATAGTCTACTTCTGCATCAGAGTATGACAAGCCCATGTCGTACTTCCTTCTGCCTCCGCTTGCACCCATATTACAGAACACGTCATCGTCCCCATCAATCACAAAATGGTTGCCTCGTGTCCTTTCTCTAGCACGCATCTGTTTCTTTTCGTTACAAGTGGATGCATTCTTACCTGCAAGATTTTTTCACAGTCAAATCACATCAAACCATCCAAAAATGTCATGCAACGAAATCTCTCAACACATTTCTGAAACCACAAAATCATGATACCTTTTAACACCCTCAGCCATAGCATACACATGTTTACCCATAGTCCCCACTACCCCAAAGTGGTTGATCATAGTTCTAATAGTTAAATCCTGTTCAAATGTTAATTATTTCAATCCGATTGTACCTTATATAATTGACATACGTTTATACCCAATTTCCAAATTTATGCAAAGGATAAGTGACCCATTGTAATTTGTAACCCATTCAAAAAAAATACGTATATCAAAATCATAAAATCCCTGAATTCTTCTTGGGTTCATCGACCATAAAATTCATTTCTCCAGCTTCCATATCTTTATCTACTATACCTGCATACATGTATACATAGATATATACTAGATCAAGTGTTATAGTTTACAACTCAACCAATTTATAACCATCTACAATAACAGCTTCCATTTCTCCAGCTTCCATATCTTTATCTACTATACCTGCATACATGTATACATAGATATATACTAGATCAAGTGCTATAGTTTACAACTCAACCAATTTATAACCATCTACAATAACAGCTTTAAGGAACTTATAAGTTTGGACAGAAAGGCTGATATAAATCATGCAAATCAAATTATCGCTGAGAATGAACAAGTCAAGCATTATCTTAAGGATTTACAAAGTGGCGTTTTTATATCATATTCTTCTATCTGTCCTCCTAAACCCCATCAACCACTTAACATTCAAAACCTGCCTTTATGGATGAACAAGGCAAACTTCTTTGAGGGACAAACAAAACCCATTTCGTCTTTTCCTTTTCAAACCCATTATTTCCTACTGAATCATAAACTAACCTAACAGCCTAGAAAATTGATGCACAGTCCATGGGAACCAAACAATTAATGCACAGTTTATACATATACATATGTTATATAGAGATTGAACTTCAAAAAGACAAGGATGCATTTTAGACCAAGCCATATTTCTCAAACTAACCTGCAAATCCACTGGCAGGGATTCTCACTTCATGCCTCAATTCGTCGTCAGTTTCATTTGGCTCTAATCGAGTACCCTTTTCACTTTGTGAATTGATCTTCATCTCATGTACATCCTCGTGACCCTGCTTCCATTCAGCTAATTTGCTTACTTCAGTATGGACCTTGCTGGAGATGGGAGGTAGCATGGTGAAAGAATCGTCCATAACATCAGATATTTCCACATATTGAGCTGTAGTAATTATTTCATCAGCACTGAACCCAAACGATGCTCTATATGCCTCTAATTCTTCAACATCTTGCTTGGTGTTCTTATTTTGCCGGTTATGGTGCACACTTCCTCCATTGGAGTGGATATCTGAGTCCTTGGAAATACTTAATCTTCCACCAGAATGAGACGGTTGATCCAGGTAGAACTGAGCAAATGTCTCAGGACAGAAGAAATTAGAATCCCTAGGCATGGATGAACTAGTAGCAAGTGGACCAGATCCATTCGTAGGATGTTTTGTACTCTCAGCAGGATATACATTGTCCCACTGTGAAGCAAATTCGCTATCAAGAAAAGGAGATGATAGGTGATTGCCTGATGTCCTTGAAACAGGTGATATTAGACTACTAGGGGGACTTTCTGGTGAAAATGGATATGTTGCCTGTAGATCACTCTTGGAAACACAAGTTTTTCCAGCACATTTGAGGTCCAAAGTGGATGAAAGGAATTGAGCATAAGGAACGTCTGGAGAAGAAGGTGTTGTTAAGTGAGCTAGTTCTGGTGGAGGAGTAAAAGGAGCAGTTGAAGGTTCAGTAGTGAAGGTTGAGAAAACCGGTGGAGAAACCAATTGCGTCTCATGGGCATATGGTCCAGTGGCATACATAGTAGAGGAGGGTCCCCCAGGAGAACTAGCAGACAAGGATGGAAAACACGTTGGGGATTGAGCAGTTGAAGGAAATGCAGAATTGCTAAATGAGGCAGGGGAGGAAGGTGGAGCTAGAAGATGGGGTGCTAGGGAAGTTGCTTGATTTGTTAGCCCAACCGCCTGAGGCCCATTGGATTGGTTTGCGGAAGCATTGCCTTCTGGAGTACGTGCTGCTGGTACGATGCGCTTTCCACCCCTTTGAGCACTAAAGCAAGGAAGGCGAACCCAACACCCAACCCATTTTTTCCACTGCAGTGTAAACGAGTAATTTAAATACCCAAAGTAATTAATGTATTCAGGAGATACATAAAACATGAAAATTGAAAAGTTGTACAATGTAAATACAGCCTTGCTAAATCCAATTTGAAATGGAAAATATTCAAAGATGAGCAAACGAGAGAGTAAGGAAGCTATACGTAATAAAGTTCCAACGTACTCAGCACCAGTCATGAAAGGGAGCAACTATACTAGCATTATTTTTGTGTGAGGCTAGGCTAATATTATACGTTCTGGGTAGAGTGAAAAGGCAACAAACAAATCAGAAATTCAATATCTAGCTTACTGCACGGTGATGCTTGCTGCCATGCTACTAGAAAACAATTCATGATAGGACAAATCCTAATCAAATCAAGCTTTACCTTGTTTCAAACTTAGAGCAAGTCTTGTGTTTCCCTCGAAGAATACCATTAAATTGAAGATAATGCAACTCTAGTATACAAGAATCACACAGCTTAGTCTCTAATCTTATTTGTATGCACGATACCTAAAAGGAACGGCTTAAAACATATACAGCCCCCTATACTTGTGCAAATTTGTCAGATAGACACCCCACCTTTGGTTTGGACCTATTGAACACTTAAACTTAACAATTTGGACCTATTAAACACCTGGTCGTTGACAATCTCGTTGAGTGTAACACACGCATGCTGACATATTCCAATTTTTTGTCCAAATGTGTGCCACATATGCTTATTTTGCCACATAAGATGTCACATAAGCCCAATCTTTAACACCATTATTTTAATAAAATCAGAAAATATAAAAAAATACAAAAAAAAAAAAAAATTGCACAAGTACAGGGAGCTGTATATGTGCGTTTGACTTACACGTACTTCGCCACGTCAGCTATCAGGTGTTTAATAGGTCCAAATTGTTAAGTTTAAGTGTTCAATAGGTCCAAACCAAAGGTGGGGTGTCTATCTGACAAATTTGTACAAGTACAGGGGCTGTATATGTTTTAAGCCTAAAAGGAACTGCTAGTAAGAAGGAAATTACAGGCATGTACATGAAGCTCAGATCTGCAGCATATAATAAAGTAGAGCTATTAATAGTACAGTCTATTTGCAGCAGTAAAAGTAAGAATAATATTACCCAACAACTACAAGTCTACAAGTGAAGAAGAGCAAAAGGAAAGAGGAATATTGAATTAAAGTGAAATTGTAGGAGAAAGGCAAAAAGCACAGATCTGAAAATGAAAATATAAGAGGAGTAAATTACCCGTTCCTGCAGCGGAAATCTGTTCTGCTCTGACCCCATGGCCGGGGAGAGTGAAAAGTGGGGAGCTGGGACAGAAAAATAAATCCGGTGGAAACTCGCATTCACATTCAGAACCCGAAGAAGACGGCGACGACCGAGGAGGAGGATAGAGCTGGAAGGAAGCGCGAGGAGATTTGAGTGAGATGTGTAAGTGCGAAAACTCAACTTTAGAAAAAGGGAAATTTGTCTGCAAAACTAAGAGCATAAAAGAAATCACATGCAAATGGCAAAGGAAAAGTGGAAGAAAGCAAAGAAAAGGGGAGGCTATTAAAGCCAAAAAGAAAGAAAAGGAAAAAAGGAGCCCAGCAACAAAAGAAAAGCAGCAGAAAAAGAAAGAAAACTCTCTGCTCTCGCGGAGTAGTACATAACTACATACTACTTGGTATACTAATCTATATGTATGGGGGATCCATCTCAAATTCCACTGCCACATACATAGTTACATAATTAATACAGGTGGTAGAGCTGAGCAACCATCCGGTCCAGGTCCTGGCCATTTTTTCATGACCCGGTACCCGGCCCGATCCCGATTCTCGAACCAGCCCGCCGGTTCGTTTCTTTTTCTTGAAAAGAAAATTAAATAGAAAAAAATAAATGCACACGTCCTCTTGCATACAGTAGGTAAGGAAGGCTGAGAAGAGAAGCCAGTCAAGCCACCACTCACCACCACACCAGCGCAACTACTAAGTATCAAACAAACACATTGATTCAATACTAGAACATTTTGCGATAGCTCGAGAGAGCAAAATTCAAATAGGATAGGAAGGTGCATAGTTATGCAAGGTGCAAGCCACAAAGTTACATAAAAAAACAAGACCTGAGTGAGGGCGACGGCGTGACAGCGAGAAGAGCCTGGATCTGCAGCAGATCTGAGACAAGGACAAGAGGGCGAGTGCGGATTTCCAGGTTGAGTGAGGTCGATGGCGCGAATCTGGGGTGGATCTGGGACGGCGACTAGAGGGCGACTGTTTTCCGGAAATTCCAAGGGGCCTGGGGGTGTTGTGAGTGTGAGAGATTACAAGATAAGGAGGAGGAATGAATGAGGAATCCAGACTGAGGAGCGAGAAATGTGTGACAGTACGACACACACAGGGAAAGTAGGAAGCAAGAAGAGAGGAAAAGGGGGTTTTCCTGTGGGAGCAGGGTTTTCACGGATATTATACGTATGCCATTTCTAACATCTTTACAAAGGAAGGGAATATTATTTATATATGTTGGGTCAGTTCAGGCCCCGGTTCGACCGTATTGTTTAAATTGATCGCATTTGTCCAAATCAATGACCCGGTTCGGTGCACTTGGACGACCGGCCTTTGCAACCAGAGTCTGTCTGTATGACTTGTGATTCCGATCTGGAAAGGCCAGGCTTTGTACCATATTCCTCTCAAAGTTTAGTGATTATCTAAAATTTTCCTTCCTTTTTTATACATCCGTTACGTTTGTGAGGATTTTTTATAGGCTCCTCCAATACCTTTGGCAAACAGCCGACTATCGGGATCCATCGATATATAGTATAGCTATAGTTTAATCTATTATCACTATCACATACCGGTAACTAAACTTGATAACGTAAATGGTCTGTTGAAAAATGTTCGGTCCCAAACTTAACAGTACATTGCTCTATGTTTAACAATAAAGAAAGATGTCAATTATTCAATTCATTCCTCTCTAAGTTTTTAGACTCGACACCAGCTAGGATTTTGCATATTGATGATTGACTTGATCTGTACTTGAAACAGAGTCTCACTTGGCCTTCTTTGGTTCCTTGGTGTAGTTGTCTATTAGTCCCTCCACATCCTTCCAGAACAGACCTTCCACCAAAACTCCATCCTTAGTGAACCTAAAGCATTAGCAATACAAACCAGAAAAAATAATGCATCAACAAGTATACCCCCACATAATCCTGTACAAAATGGAATATAATTTCTTTTCTTTGAATGAGAGAAAAGATACAAACCATTTAGTTACACTTTTGGTAAGCTCTACAGGTATGTTTGCAGAGACTGAGCTTGGATCTGAGCTTGCTATCGTCAGCGTGTACATGTCTGAGAATCTTGGCAATTTGGAAGACACTTCCAGGCCAGTTGTGCTAAACGATCCCTGTCCACATTCACATGAATTATAAAACCAAGTAATGGATCCACTAATGCCCAATAACCATGGAAGAGAGCAGAATGCTGGGGGGGGGGGCAACTTGAAGAGAAGCACAAATAAAGATGAAAAGAAATCTGGAAAGAAAAAAATAACCAGAGGAAGTCTGCTTTAACTTAATAAGAAGTTCATTTTCTAAAGCAAACTTTGCAAGAGACCATAACAAGATTGATGAAATCTTTCATCTATCACTACAATACCACAAAGAATATTAAGGATACACAAAAAAGCTAAGTATGATATTCTGCAATCATGGGCTAAGACCCACTGTCAATAATAGTACCACCATCATTTCAGAGAATCCAGCAGTGAATAAAGTATTACGCCAACACTTATTTGAATACTAATTATATGCAGCAATGTACAACTAAAACCCATTGTATCATACTTGTAGGAAGCAATTATGTCACCCTTATTGATGAAATTAAATAAAGCAACAGAATGCATATTGCAGTCAAACCGACAATATAGACCCATTTAAACTTATTATGTATATGGTAAATGAATTTGAAGTGCATATGGGGTTTGCAATGCCCAATTAAAAACAAAAGATATCATTTCACCAGCTCTAACAAAATCTAGATTTTTCCAGTTTAAAGCTTATTTTTTATGGCACATAAAATACTTTCAATTAGACATGCCATATCAACAACACACATCATCTTTACAGAGTATTATCAAGAAACAGGTACAGAGACTATATTAAATAGTTATACATCCATGGTAAAACAGTAACCCCTACAACTACAGGATCTAGCGGCTTGCTAGAATACATACCGGTGGAGGATAAGTGAATAAGATGGCATTCTTTTCCTTGGTGTATATGATAAACTGCAACAATCCATTGAAGATGATATACGTGCTAATGTCAAGGATGAAACATTATGCATAATTCTATAAGAATGTTGACTATCCATGTCATGAAGGGAGTAGCATCCTCCCTATGCGAATACTGAAGCAAAAATAGCCACAACCTCATTTTTGGCAGTCTTACCATGCCTTTTAACTTTTGAAATAAATATAAACAAACAATACAGAACTTTGAAGATGTATTATGTGCAAATATAGACTGCAAGAAGGATATAATACAATACAACCAATCAGAAATTCTCTGTTGGAAGGGAATTTTTTGGGATAGAATTGCGCAACAAGTGCAATTGCAATGATTATAGTCCCCAAGAATAACCTTATGTTACTCATCCTCACATCTTCAACATAGCCACGACTTGTAACAATCTAGCAAAAACAAAAAATGGAAAGAGAATGAGAAATTAAACTTCATTCAACAATGAACATAACCTAGAGCAGTAGCACAAGAGATGCCAAATGCTAAGATAAAGACTGAAATCACTATTAAACTGATGGAGTTTAAAGATCCTGACAATGGCATCACTTTGTAGAAGCTAACATAAAGAAACATAAGGTTGTTCTCCATGTAGAACCAATAGGATGTAGCAAAAGAAACAGGAAGAAGCCAATTTTCAAAATGAGCAATAAATGTTGTCAATAGAACACATGAAGCCTGAACTAGAATATAACGATTCTCAAATTTTGTAGATATGGATAAATGATTGAATGGGTTATAAGAGTCCTACACTCTCAGTCTCATTTCATTATAATAATAAGGGGTTATAAGAATCCTACACTCTCACCCTCAAATAATAAGCGAGTTACTATGACTTCAACTTGTAATTGTCAAAACAAGTTGCAACATTGAGATCATTCTACCTACATGATAAACTATCTCCCTACCCAGGTCCACCTGCTTCTTTTTCTCTCAGGTTTATTACAAGGGACACTTGGCAATGACATAGGTCTAAAGCAAAGTAGGAGTAAAAGATTGCTCTTGCATTTACATGAGTAAGAATAGAGCTAAGATATATATTGTCTAGCCATCTCCAAACCCCATGACATGACCTATTGATGCGTTTAGAGTATTATCCAACTGTCTTGAACGGTAAGAGAAAACAGAAGAAACTTTACAAAGATCACCCAGAGAAGTCTCATTGTTTATTTTCAAAAAGGTAATCATCAAAATAAGAACTTGTAACATAAAAGAACTTCAAGACCTAGATTAAGAAAAACTGAGAAAGAGATGGATTTTTACAATCATTAAATTCATATTTGAACTCCCTACTACTGTACTACACCTTCCCAGCACGCACATGGCCCGGTTGCATCTGAAATCAGGGGAACGACCTTAAAACTGGATCAGATATCATAATAAACCCTACCCCTGAATCTCCAAAACCACGGACCACAACCAACCAATCAGATCGGAAAATCCAAACATACAAACTCTAACTAAAAGTACACCATGCCTAGGGCACAAACAATCTAAGCATAATCCAGAAATACAACGGAGATCAAAAACATAAAACAAAGGCAAGGGAAATCGAGAATGCGCGAGTCAGGGGGAGAGAGGAGAAAAACAAAGGACCTCGGTAACAGATTCGTCGAGGAGGTGCTTGATTGAGTGATGATCCAGTAAATTTGCCTTCTTAGGGTTCTTGGTTGCAGAGGATTTGGTATCGGTCGCCATGAATGTAAACCTCCGTAATCGTATCGTGCGTTAAATTGGGGTTGATTCGTTGTTTCTGAAATTGATGGCCAATATATGCAGCACTTCGCAGAAGAGATGGTCTCCGCGTACCTTGTGCTCTTTTCCGCTGTTTAATTTTTTCCTACAGATAAAAAAGGGAAAAAACTTACAATAACTAGAAGGCTTGTCCCGTCCGATGGACGGGATAGGATTTCGTGTGTATTGTTATTTATTTTATAAGTGGACATAGGTATATGTGTATATTATTTGAATTAGAATAGAAATGGTAATTGTATGTGTGAATTGATGAAATTAAATAATGAAGGGAAATTAGATTTAACCGTTAATTTTGAATGGTTGGTTTGGTGGAGGGATAATATATTGTAGTCGTTAGTATTTGTTTATGATAAGTTAAGCATACATATCTAGGTATATAGTTGTATGATTATAATAAAATGGTGTTTTAAAATATTTAAGCTTTACATAGATAGCTTCATTTCATAAAATATACACGACCAACTCCATTTTTTTATACACGACCATAATCAAATATTTAAGAAAAATAAATTGAATAGGGAGAATAGTGTATTTTTTATTTAAGAAAAATAGAGTGAATAAATAAATTAAATAGGGAGAATAAAACATTTATTATCTATTGAGGGAGAACTTTTAGAGTTGTAAAGATTTAAGAAAAATAAATTGAATAGGGAGAATAGTGTATTTTTTATTTAAGAAAAATAGAGTGAATAAATAAATTAAATAGGGAGAATAAAACATTTATTATCTATTGAGGGAGAACTTTTAGAGTTGTAAAGATAATAATAATAATATTAATATCGGTTTTTAATAAGTTAAATTTAAAAGAAAAATTAAATTATTTTTTAAATTAAAATTAATAAATCCTATAAAAAATATTAATTTAATATAATTTTTAAAACTTAGTATTGTTAATTTTTTCTCCATAGAAACATATTAAAAAATTATTAATATATCTATTTATTTATCATTATTTCACTCCAAATATTTATTTGTATTACATAAAGTTGGATGGAAGCCTAGAAACAAGCTAAGCCCCCACACCCTTCTGAATGCAAAAACTCAATCTATGAAAAACGAACACACCACTCTTAGCATTGTTGGAGTGGCTAACAGAGAGACTTAATACGCGAAAGCGTGTCCAAAGCCTCCTTATCGAATTCCCCAAATGTAGAGAAAGCGAAAGGAATAAATTTGTATCCGTTCTCCTCACATTTGGACGCGTATTTCTTCTTCTTCCTCTCCACAATGTTGTGCAAAGCCAACCCAGGTGTCCACGAGCTCGCACCCATACCAGCAAAGGGAGAGACCCCGGTCACATCCACACAAGCGTCCTTACCCTGGTGCCAATTAAATAGTAAAAGTTCTGCAGGCCTAAGATCATGCCCATTCTCCGAGAGAAAACCCATAGGAGCCTCCAATACCCATAAATACTCGTTCTTTCATAATTATTTTTTACTTTTTTGAAAAATTTATATTTATATATTTTGAATTCTAATATATAAATTTTAATTTTATTACTCTTATCTATTTGATTAAATAATTAGTTTTATTTTAAATTTTTTGTAATACTTTTATCATTTTCTCTGAATATTTTTTAAATATTTTTACATCATATTAAAGAGTTGAATTTCCTTATTGAGGGTGATAGGAATACCCGGTTCTATCACCTTTCAACCATGATTTGGAGATGATCGGGCGGTGTTAATATGTTACAAGATCATCTTGGGAACTGGATTACATCGGAACTGGAGGTGAAAAACCTGGTGCTGAATTTCTTTGCGAAACCTGTTTACGGCAGAGCCGTTTACTGATGTGCTCGAATGGCCGGCTATTCACACAACTTCTCCGTCTCTGGAGGCCGACTTAGATGCTTAATTAGGGTCAGATTTTACAACTATTGACATCGAGGCAACTCTGAAAACCATGAGTCCTTATAAGGCCTCAGGTCCAAACGTATATCCTACAATTTTCTATCAAAGAAACTGGAATATTGTTGGTGTTCAAACTTCAAATCTTGTTCTTGGAATTCTGAATTCTGGAGACATTTCGGACGGACTTGGGGACGCTTTGATGACGTTGATTGCAAAAACTAATGGGTCGACCTCTTCGGCGCACTATAGACTTATATATATATTGAATGTTGTTTACAAGCTCACTACCAAAGCCTTCGTAAACCGTCTCAAACCAGTCCTCTCCATGTTGATACACCTGGCCCAAGAGAGCTTTATACCCGGGAGACAAATTGTGGACAATGTAGTGATCGACGACATTGTGGTCTGAAGCAAAACCCTAGAGGAACATCTGGTCGACCTCGCCGAAGTTTTTGCGACACTCAGACACAACAGGCTCAGCCTAAATATTGAGAAATGTGTGTTCAGCGTGTCATCGGGGAAGTTCTTGGGTTTCATGATCAGCGAACGGGGGATAGATGTGAACCCCGCCAAGATAGAATCAATTCTTTCAATGAGGTCACCCCGACCTCGAACCGAGGTACAACGGCTTAACGGCGCTGTAAACTATCTGGGGAGGTTCTACTCCCGATTGGCGGACAAGTCGCTACCTTTCTTTCAATGAGGTCACCCCGACCTCGAACCGAGGTACAACGGCTCAACGGCGCTGTAAACTATCTGGGGAGGTTCTACTCCCGATTGGCGGACAAGTCGCTACCTTTCTTCGCGGCCCTAAAGAAGAACGACAAGTTTGCCTGGAACGAAGAGCTAGAGCTCGCTTTTTCCGGATTGAAGTCATTCTTGACAAAGCTCCCCACTTTGTCGCCCCCAAAGGGGCGAGGACTTGCAACTGTACGTGGTCGTAAGCCCAGAAACGGTCAGCGTCGTGCTAACAAGAAAGGCGATGCACCTTGTCTATTTCATCAGTTGTGTGCTCCAACCTGCGGAGCAGCGGTACTCCTCGACAGAAAAAAATGGCCCTAGTTGTGGTGACCGTCGCGAGGCGCCTATGCCCTTACTTCCACGCACACCCTATCCAGGTCCTCTTCGATCTCCCACTTCGGCAGATCCTCCACCAACCCGCCCTCTCTGGGCGGATGACGAAGTGGGCAGTCGAGCTCTCCGAGTTCGACGTCAGCTACCTCCCTAGGACTGCGATGAAGGGCCAGGCCCTCGCTGACTTCATGGTAGAAGTAACCTTCCCCGAGACTGACGAGAGCACGGAGGAATGGAAGGTCTTTGTCAATGGCTCGCGGTGCAACGCCGAGGGCGGCGCTGGCGTATTTCTTGTCGGTCCCTCAATCGAGACTGAGTATGCCCTTAAGTTTTATTCGACTAAACCCGAAATAAACCAGCGCTAGAAGACAAGAACGAGATTACTTTTATTCGACTAGGCAAACACTTGCTTTTATTTATCTCTTTAGAATCAGGTTACAAACAACGGGATTATGAACAACGAGATTATGCCCTAGATCTCTTTTTGGAGGATTCGAGGTCTCTGCCTAACAAGATTTGAGACCTCCTAACTACTGCGAGATTCTATCACTTAACAGACTTTTAAAGAGCTCTACTCCGGTTGCAAGCCTAAGCATGATGTCTCGTGGCGAGGTCGAAGAGTTGATTGTGCATGCGAGGATGATGGTCTGCGAAGTGACGTAGCGAGATCTTGATTGAGACGAGGTCTCTTTGGGCGACTTGAAGTCTTTTTGTGGTCCTTCACTTGGCTGTAGCGCGACTTTAATGATGATTCAACACGTCGATCTTCAACGAACAAGATAGTTCTTGAGTTCAAGATGTTTTTCGACCCCCTTCTAACTTTGAGGTTCTCCTCTATTTATAGAGGTTTGAGGAACATGGTTTTGATGTTTGCTCGATGTGGGACGCCCGAGATCAAGCTCTTTGATTGGTCGAGAGTGAGGCAGTTGGTCATTGGTTGAGAATATGGTGGTCGCTGAGTGGTCGAATGGGCGGGGATGTCAGCTTTTGAACAACGAGGTTTAGGTTTTGTTATTAGTTAGGGAGAGTCCGCTTAACCGTCCTATTTGAAGAGGTCTGGACCTCGTGATCGTGGTCTTGAGGCCTCGCGTGGGCAGGGATTTGCCTTTTTTAAGGTGGGTATGGCAAAGGCCTTTGAGCTTACCCTCGGGAATCCCGTCGGATCCCATTATTTCTCGTACTTTGGTCCCACTATTCATACTTCGCTACTTTGCGCACCATCAATCTTGGCATCCCGATTGTTTGTGAACGCATAACCAATGAACGATTTCAGTTCATCTTGGATCGTGTTCAATCAAGACTCCAAGGTTGGCATACAAAGACTCTTTCCATGGCAGGGCATACAATGCTAGCAAATACGGTGTTGATGAGTCTTTCGCTGTACACTATGCAAATGACGTTAATTCCTAGATCCATATGCGACTCTATTGATCAACATATCTGTGATTTTGTTTGGGGTTCCCCATTTGAGCAGCGAAAAATCCATCTCATGTCTCGACACAAAATTTCTAGACCGCTGAAAGAAGGTGGCCTGGGTTTATGCTCAATGAGACACTCGAACTCGGATATTCTAGCCAAGCTTGGTTGGAGAATGATTACTGAACCAGAATCTCTATGGAGTCGGATTGTATAGGGAAAATATTGTGATGGTCGAGCTGACATTAATATGTTTAATCCTTGACCAAACTCGTCCCATATTTGGAGAAGTGTGGTTCATGGTGTTGAGTTCTTGGCAAAAGGAATCAAAATTGCAATGTACAATGATAAAACAACTCTATTCTGGATACATCCTTAGGTGACTCATTTTCCTTTGATTGAAAACACACTCTAGGATGTCCCGGATTCCATCATGGCACTCACTGTGTTGGAGTGTTGGAACGGAAATACATGGAATTGGGACCTGATTTCACCTTTTCTTGATCATGAGATTTGTCTTACATTAATGGCTATTGATGTGATATTATTTGTGAAGATGATCTGGAGGCTAACAAACCTTGTTAGGGATTGAATCCAAATGGTGTCTTTTCAACAAGCTTTGTTATGAGGTTGATCCGAGATGAAGTTGAAAACCCGGGGTTGCCTAACTTCAACTGGAAAATGATTTGAGCCATGCCGACTCAGTAGTGTGTTCGGAATTTCATCTATCTCCTGGTGAACAATTGTGTTCTTTGCTACGCTAATATACATTGAAGACATCTTGCTCTTGATGCTAGTTGTCCAAGGTGTGCTCAAGCCGAGACAGAACTGCACATGCTTTGCGACTGTGGTCCAATCAGAGATGTTTGTCTAGCCTTGTTTGGCAACAATCCACCTCCTAATTTTTTCAGTTGCATAGACCTTCATGAATGGATAGAGATGTCCATAAAAAATCATGATAGATGTTGCTCTCAATTTGCTAATATGGTGTGGTACTCATGAAAATGTCGGAATAATCTCATTTTCCAAGGACACGATGATCATCTCCGGCTAACAAACACTATGTGTTCCAGAACTGAGGCATATTGGGCGGCAAAACAACAAGTTACAGGGATGACTAGTGCCTGCTCTGAGTTGGCACCGGTAATTCCTACGCACTGGACTCCTCCGATGTCGCTTTGGTACACACTCAATGTTGATGGTTGCTCCAAAGGGAACCCCGGGGTTGCAAGTGGAGGTGGCCTTATTCGAGATCACACAGGTATGCTCATTAAGGCCTTTATGTTTACTTGTGGCCATTGTCGAGCTCTGACCGCAGAGTTGAAGGTTGTTTTCAATGGACCGTTAGTTGCAACTGAGTTAGGCATTCCAAAATTAATTATTGAGATGGACTCGGCTGAAGCTATTCGCCTGTTACAAATGAATGATTTAGGAACACATCCGGATTTTGCTTTGATCCGATAATGTCGAAGGAAGATTCTCGAATCTTGTTGGACTGTTAAATTTAGCCAAGTTCGACTTGCTGCTAATGCCATGGCGGACCGTTTAGCAAACCAAGCTCTCCAAGCTGATTCGCCTTTTATGCATTTTACTACCACTCCTAGTTGTATTTATGGTCTCTTATTTGCTGATTATGTAGCCTTTAGTGGGCAAAACTAATTTATTTCTAATCGCAAGGGCTTAAACCCTGTTTCTTAATTAAAAAAAAGAGTTGAGTTACAAAACTCTAGAACCTCAAGATTGCTCACACGAGACTCAATTAGGCCATCAACAACACTGCTTCCACTATTCACATAGCTAGATACGGACTGTGGAGTTTGGCAAATTGGATCATATCCAAACATACTCCTTTGGAATTTATGATCCAAACACACTCCTTAATTGTATAAACAACAATTCAAGCATGTCGGTAATGTCCGCCCCGATCTCGTGCCCGAGCGACGAGAATCACATGGCGTATGCGAATTTTGTGGAGTCGATGGTGGAGTCGTTGGTCGGATCCAGCGAGTGTCGGGTGATGAAATCGGTTTGGTCTCCGAGTTCGTGGTCGATGTGTAATGACGGATCGGCTTCTGATCTAGATAGGATGGTTATGGCACTCGTTTGGGACATGCCTGATTGCAGCGAGTGTGAACACCATGGCAGGTCGTGCGGGTTCAACAGGGATTCAGGCATGGAGGTTGGATGCTCCGTTTACCCAAATGGTAAGACAATTTTTTTTTTCAGATCTGGTTCTGGTTCCTTCAATCGAGAACGAGAAGTTCAAACTGATCAATTTGTAGACTCTTGATGACTGACGAGGCAGATAAGATATGTCGACGGTGAAGATTTCGAGTCCGTCGTTTCGTCCTTCTCTGGTTCTGGTTCTGGTTCCTTCAATTTGAGAATGTGAAGTTCAAAATGATCAATTTTGTAGACGAATTTGTAGACTTTGATGGGGGCATAGAAGATATGCCACTTATGAAGATCCAGCCATGGCGGTGTTTGAAACAAAGAAATAGGGTTCATATATAGACAAGGGTATTTTCGGGTATTTTTCATTTTTTTAACGGATCAGTAACTAAAGGTGACGTTGAGATAATGGAGGGTGTTTTACGAGTGATTAAAAATAAATAGTCATATTTAAAGTGGTTATGTGAAAAGTGAGATATCTTACTGTAGTTTTAGGTGGCGGACACCTTAATACATTATAAAGCAGAACCCAAGTCTGTTGTAAAATTTGCGCCACATGGCATTTTTGAATAAATTAATGTGAAATTATATTTTAACAAATTTTGTAACAACTTATATAATATTCTTGCTATATATACTAAATAGATAACATGTTTATATAATTTTTTTATGTATATAATTTTTATCTATGGCTTATGTATTAGTTTACGACAATAGATAACATATTTATATAATTTTTATATACATAAATTCCTATGAGATGATATTCTCCATATTAATTTAATATTTTTATCTCTTAACAAGATTTAGGGTCTTAATATATTTTTTTTTTATCTTTTAACAAGGCTTGAGCTCCAGGTATAAAATTTATATCTATATAATGATATAATTTTAAATGATAAATTGTGTTATGTTGATATATTTTTATTTTGAGAAAAGATATAATTTTATGTTTATGACTAAGATTATATGTAAATGTCAAAAAAAATTCGAATTTTAATTTAAATTAATAAAATTAGATTTTCTTTATCTTTTTATGAATTTATATTAAAGATTTTTTCTTAAATCAAAGTTTGATAAAAAAAAAAGAAAAATTTATAAATCTTGATGAATACTTGCTTAAATTGAACTTTGATAAAAATTTACATTACATTTTTCTTAATTTTCTTTTTATTTTATTTATGTAAATATAGAAAAAAAAATTCTAACCCCACCTTACATTTAAATTTTGTTATCTCTATGTTTTTTGTAATTTAATACGGATGATAGGTTGATTAATACATTGAATTTTGTAAATTTTCATATACATTAATTTCCTTTATATTTTATTTCTTCGTTATGTAAATTTAGTATGAAAAAAAACTTTATAGATGGATTGAGGGTCCGTTCGGCGAGCTTTATTTTGACCTTATGCAGCTTTATTCAAGCTTATGGTAAAAAAATAAAGTCGTTATCATCTGTTCGATAATGGGAGTTGATGATGATTTTTGTAGCTTATGGGAGTTGATGGTAGTTTATATTTCATCCAAAATTTAATCTACCCCTCCCAGCCTTATCTAGCCTTATGGAATTTATTTCCTTCGATTGCCCTTCACTAATTTAATTTTGGAAAATTTAAAAATTAATCTTCTCCTTATGCATTTATAAATATATCCTTTTTGGTAATTTTACATCCATCTTTTATAAAATCAGTCTTGATCAATTTAGTCTACCGAATACCTACATAATTTTTCACAAATAAAAGTTAATAATTTCAACTCCTAAAATTAACTTGTAAAATCAGCATCAACCATTAAATCAGTATCAGCATCAACATCAACTGGTATCAGGTTTGAAGCGCCGAACATACCCTGAATTTTGCAAAATAATACATAGACAACTTTCTCTATATTCTATCTCTTAAATCAAGGACAATGTTCCCTTCTATAATAATCTTTATATTGTAATTTTCATATTTACAAACATTCTTATTATTATAGAGTAAAAGATAAGAACGCTAATATATAATTTTAATAAATTAACATTTAAAAAATATTTTAAAAAATTATATTATGCTTTGTGGATAACATATCCTAATTATTATTATCTTTATAAAAAATCAAGTATTTTATACATATTAGTGTCTAAAAAATAAGAAAATATTATTTAAAAATATTCAATGAAAAGTAAAATTAATATTTTAATAATTTTAATCTAAATTTGGACAAGATCTCCACAAATAATGAAAAAATATTTAAAAATATATTCAATTAAAATATGGAGTACAATCTAAAAAAAATTTGTTTATTGCATAATTTATTATGATATTATATAAATATATTTAGTATTTGAAATTAATATCGTAAAATTGTATAGTTTTTTAGTAAAATTATCCCGTGAATATCACGGTACGGGGCAGAATAATATTTGAGCTCGACCGGAAGTATGGAACCCTGACCCATTCGTTTTCATATTCGGATATTTACAGCCTTCCGAGTTCTGTCGTCAAAAAGGAGAGAGGAAGTGAGGGAGAGAGCGCGCTGTAAAGGGAGGAGCAACCAACCACTCGGACAAAACATTTTTTTCGATTTCCATGGCGACTTCAAAGCTCAGTGCTCTCTGGAACCACCCTGCTGGCCCTAAAACAAGTGCGTTGACTTCTCTGATACTTCAATTGCTCTACTTTCACTCACCAATTGGATTTAGCTAACTTTTTTTTTGTCATGATTTCCCGATCTGTATACTCGAATGGTTCGAATGCTGAAAATTTGTATATTGTTTATTATTTTTAAGAAAAGAGAAAAAAGAAAATAGCGATCGGGGTTAGGTGGGGGAGAAGCCCCGGGAATTGGGCGTTTGTTGGGGCGATGTTTCTCTGCTCGTGATTCTAGCAACGAATCCCTCGAATACTCGAGCTATACTGTCAATCTTCATCTCTTCTCGCGTTTCTGTGAGCTGGATGTGTCCCCATAAGTTTGGGGTTGTCTGTCACCTAACTGTATTGCAACCTAACTTGGCTGATCCAAATTTCAGTTTCTGATTAATGTGAAGGGTAGAATAGTATGGTAGTGGTAGGTGGAAAGTATTATCAAATACATTGAAGATTTCCAGGTATTCATATCAGATAGTGGGATTTGGAAACTGTAACTTATAGAAAAGTAGACTCAAGGTTACAACGTATAGCTCGGGGAGTGGTATTTGACAATGATGGAGGAGTTTTGATGCGACCCTGCCCTGGCTCGGACCCGGTCCCTACCATCCCGAAACGGCCTAAACCATGGAGACCCCCTTGGCTATCAAGTTTTTTCTTGAAATAAATAGTAAAATTTATCACATAGCTGAATTTCAGTTTTCCTTGGGTCTACTGGGCAAATCCTCCTGACATTTTCTGGGTATGGGTGCCCCCATCTTGACCCTTCAGATGTTGCTTGTGCAGGACTTTTCAGCAGTGATGATGATGATTTAGTAAAATTTAGAAGCCTGTTAAAAGATGGAAATAGCCAAGAAGCGTACAAAGTATGAGAACTAACATGGAGTTTAGTTACATGAAGGTGTTTATAAACCTATGACCTATCAGATGATAAAATTCAGAAGTTGACACCAACTTTTATATATATATATAAGGTTGCCTTGATTAGATTGCTAGATGGCTTATGTTTGCTCAATATGATTGACTGAAGTAGATGGGTCCTCTCTATGCATCGTGATTGTAGAAACATCTTTCTATTAGGCATTGCATCAATATTTTACGCTTGTCACTGCTTTTCTGATCTTTCCCATGGAAGGCTTTTTTTACAATGAAGCTTTTGCTCGTAAATATCATCCTTCAGATATAAGATTTGGTGTACATGGACTAATATGCTTATGCTTTTGACAATATCAATAAAACTTCTTTGTGTTTCTCTCTAACAGAAATGAGATATTAGTTTTTCCTATGCTTTATATCAAGTAGATATTAATTTGGTCCAGACTGACCTTCATTGTTACTATTGCAGTCCACTTCTGGGCACCGACTTTTAAGTGGGGCATTAGCATAGCCAACATCGCTGACTTCTCTAAGCCACCAGAGAACCTCTCATATCCTCAGCAAATTGGTGTGTACATCAAACAGTCTTATGCACTAATTTGCACTGGAGAACATTGTTGAACATTTAATGAACATCCAATTGACACTTTCTCATTTCTAATGTTTTCTGCTACCCAGCTGTTGCCTGCACTGGTGTTATCTGGTCTCGTTACAGCACTGTCATTACTCCGGTGAGCCTCTTTTTTTTTTTAAAATCAAGTTTTGCACCATATATATAACTGAGCATGGTGATAGTGCTTAATGACTTTGAACCTTAAAATGACCTAAAATAACTCAAAACTCACAAGGCCTAAATTTATAAGTGGAAATCTACCTAACCTGCCAAAACTATCCAGCATATAATTGACCCTAACTCTATGCTGCTTAAGCCTAATGACTTTGTTTTGAGAAAGGTAGTTCATGAAGACCCCAGTAACAGATAACTAGATGACATTGTAGAGTACGCTTCCGAATATTATAGTCACCAATTGGGTATAAAATGTTTTATTCTGCTCAACCTGGTTTTATGCCCAACCAGAAGCTCAATGCCTGATGTTGAAATCCAGAAGTTTTTTCACTACCCTAATGTTATACTATCTTATAAAGGTTCTCTCAGTTCCTTTTTTTGAGACCAAATTTCAACATTCAATCCCTTACCATGAGCTGATGCCAAAGCAAAGAGGTGAAGGTGTTAGATTCTTGACAGTTGACATCAGGTGGCCATGATGTAAAACCTTGACCTTACACAAAATGCCTTAGCACAATTTTTGGGTTATGAACTGTTGATAGTGTAAGCTGGCATTAATTTGTGCTTCAAGCAGGTGAGTAGAGCTTGCCTATTATCTGCACCCCACCATTGGTCCAGGGTACATTGTGGTGTGAATCACCGAGTATGAAGTGTCTTTACCAGCAAATAAAGACCTTTGTTTGATTCTTTGGATTATCCGGCGGTAGGAAGATTTAGATTTTACAATTGCTAAATGCTTGTTGATTTTGCAGAAAAACTGGAATCTTTTCAGTGTGAACGTTGCCATGGCTGGAACAGGTCTTTATCAACTCAGCCGTAAAATTCGGTGAGGCTTACGCATTCCTTTTTAGTATCTGTTCTAACTGAATATCAATACATTCCTGAAAGTCCTTTCCACAAGTGGCAGAGTGACGTTTAAGTGTGAAAACTTTAAGGTTTAAGAGATCAAAAACTATTTACTCCTCCTTACATATCTTAGAGAACAAACTCGTTTTTCCCCTGTTATTTGACTAAAAGCAGCGTGTGGCATGTGGCATGTTCTAGTGTTGTGTTAAAAACGACAATTGGGGGCATAGTGTTCAGTCTCTCTCTCAAAAAAGTTATATCTGTGGCATGGTGATAGAAAACATGCGTTAGACTGGTGATATTCACTAAAGTTTTGTAGCTATAACATGTCCCTAATATATTTTTGGATGTATATGAAACATCTGATGTATATGCATACAGTAACACGCTCTCACGTCTTACCCAGGCATGATTACTTCCCCGAAGAAGAGCCTGCTGTTGCCAAAGAATAACGACGAAAACTCCGGAAGTTTCTTTTTATAAATTCTAAGGCCTGGCTTTTTGTGATGTTTTCTTAATGTGACAATGAGACATGACACTCAATTGTGATTCCAATCCCATTAGGCTGCTACTGGATTTGCCCTGCTGAATAAAGTTAATTCGGTAACCTCCCATTCAGGAGGAGCATCACTAAATATTTTTGTAACTTGATATTATTGAATTGAAAAGTTTCTTTATCATATAATGATGATACATACAAGTCATGCAACAATTATACTCCTGTCTCTGAAAAATCTACCAAGGATTGTCAACTTGATCATGAGATTGTCATATAATTTTTACTTGTCATGTAAGTTGCAACTTTGAAGGGACGAAAACGACATAATGAGTTAATGACCAATTGCAAACAATTGTTAATTCATACTCCGTATTATTTTAATCTCTATCATGTCTGCTGTTATTTATTTTTTCAAAATCAAAATTGTTTAGGCAAGCAAGGCAAAATTTTACGAGTGACCCAAATAAAAGCGGAGGGATTATTGTTGATTGAGCCTCATTGAGGCAGAACTTAGCTGAAGAGAAAAAGAAGAAAGACAATAGAAATTAGAAAAGTAAACCCGGCCCATACAGAGCCCGGAAGAGTCGTGAAAGGCAATTGAAAAGAGAGAGCGAGCCTCCGTCGTCTCCTCCCAGATCGGAGCTACCTCCATCGACGCCGATTCATCCCCGATCTGCCGCCGGCATCACAAATGGAGGCTGTCGGAGCTCGTCTCGGTCGCTCCTCCAGCCGTTACGGCACAACTACGGTGTTCAACGGCCCGGTGAGGAGGTGGAAGAAGAAATGGGTCCACGTAGCGCCTTCGTCCAACCACCAGAACTCCACCCACAGCAACCACCACTCCTCCCTCGCCAACGGCAACAGCAATTCCTCCTCGCACCTACTGCTTTACAAGTGGACCCCTATTTCCCAGAGCAATAAGGAGAACAACGGCAACGCCAACACCACCAGCAGCGGGGCTTCTTCCAAGGACGACGGCGGCCCCGATTCTTCTGCTGCTACTGCTCCAGAGACGCCTCCGAGGAGGAAATTCAGATATATCCCGGTAAATATTCCATTTCTCTTTTTGGACTAGGGCTAGCTAGGTTACCTAATATGGATTCTTAAATTAACATTTTCAAGGCTTTCTCTTGAATTTTGGCTACGAAAATTGGCTGGATTTTGTTTTGGTTCTAGTCAGTCGTGATTATTTGGATTGTCAAATTTTAACATTTTAGGTTTTTTTTTTGGATTCGAGGCTTGAAACTCCCTACCCTTGGGAAAGAATGGAGTTTGATGAAATTGGGGAAGGATTCTACGTGTTACATTATCCAATTTTGCATGGGAAGTATTGGTGCTCTTCAACTAGAGCTAATGCTACTAGTACGTTTGCCTATAAGTACGAGCCTTAGAGAGAGCCCACCCGGAGGTTGTCACATAGAATTTTTTTCTGGCTGGTGAATTGACAAATGGCTTTTTTATAACCTGGGTGGACAATATTCAAAGTGTTTCTACTTTTAGTGTTTATATGCAATCTCCTACTCATGGGGTATTTATTACAGTCAAAAGGGCTGACGAAGTCAATAATTTGTATGGCTTTGAAAAGGAGGAAAGCAGTGTTTATGAGGCCATCTTAAACGGCAAGGAGCAATTTGAAATCCACACTTCTGAAATTTATTTTGTTGGCAGTATCATTCAATCCACATAAATAGGATCTGGCAATTTGTTTGGATTTTGTAAATGCTGTGCTCATGTAATTACCTGACAGAAAGCATTCTAAGCCATGCGGGAAGTTTACTATGCATAGTGGTTCAATGCTATTCCAATGTGAGGTTTTTTAAGAAGTGATTCTGCAGATTGATAATTTTGATTATAGTTATCACTTACTATGAAGAGTCAAAACTAGAGAGACTAGGATTATATATTGCAAGCAGCGTTGCTCAAGTGTGTAAGTTTTCTTTGCCATGTCTTGGGTCTGTTGTGATTTGAAAAATTAAAGTCATGCTGGCGATTTCCAAAAGCATCAAAGATGAAAAGTAAGTTTAGCACTTCTATCAGTGGTGAAAAATTCTTCAGGGAATGGCGCTTACTTTGTGAATGCTGTGTTATTATTTGATTGTGGGAACAAATGGATGAACCTTTTGTTAGTCTGCCAGAAGAATCTTGAAACCTTGGAATGCTAGAATTAATGAAATTTTGGCCTCAATCTTTTCCCTTTGCTTTGTTGGGTAGTGTGGTTAGGTTATTCATATCCTCTGGCTGACAGAGATGATCTAGGATTATAGAGTTTTTCCTACTTTATGAACTTCGGTGATCTCTTTGTTTATAAGCTTCATTTATGTGTACTGCATTTCACTTCTTGTTTCTTGAGAGTAACTATTGTGAAGAGGTGCAACCAGGAACCTATATGTTCTTGACAAAACAAAAAGGCTTATTGATTTCGTTTCTGCACAAGCTTCACATGCCACGCATATCTAAGTAGTGTTGGATCACAAATTGTACTTTTTTCAAATCTCTTAACAGTAGTTATACTATGCATATTTCTGAAGCTTTCTTACAAGTAAATGCAGAAAGGAAGTGAAATTTGTTTGCAATACAGCTACGGCCTGGTGGATATCAAATTTGCTTATATAAAAGATGTAAAAGTGGGTTGGATGATCCCTTCACTAAAGGAACTGAAGAAGCTTTACGGTGAAATAATTCAAAAGATTTTAGTCCATGAAGTTACTGTTGGGTTATGCAAAGTGCAGGTTCCCTCAAAACGATCAGATGATTAGATTATAACTTATTAAGCATTTGTTCATTTAAATTTTTTAAAAATTTAAGCAATGGTAGCTATTTTGTCAATGTGGTTATATTGATAAAAATGACTTGTATGCTTTAGTCTGCCATCAAAATAACATTATATTTCATGGATATTGTGAAGGTTGCTGCACTAGAGGAGCAGAAAAAGGATACAGAAGAGAATACTGATGATGAAGCAAAGGCTACTGATACTGACACAAATGCAGATGAACCTGCATCCAAGAGCGACGATCACTATGAAAATCCCGACATTAATGATGTCCCTATGGATGAAAATCAGGTAATGTTGCTTAAAATGTCTCCATCCTTTCTTTCTCAATTTTATCTACCTGCTCATTATATTTATTCTTTATTGTCTGGAAACTACTAGCTCTTTGGTCTCCATTTGTGAAGTCTTTAGCTATGGTCTCTGGTGTAGTATCTTCTTTTTATACTTGTCATGCTATCAAATTTCTTTGGGAGGCGCTGTTAAGATATACTCTAGCTTCTATCCCATCAAATTCCTAATTCTATGATAAGCTTAAGGTAATAATTTCCAACCCAAAAATAAATTGGACTAATGTATCAGCTTCTATCATAATGGAAAAGATACAGAAACCACAACAATTCACCTTTCCTTTACGATTTCTACAAGGATTATCAAAATCATATTAAAACCATCCAACAGGTTGAGATTTTGCTTTGTTCATGGCTATACATGGGAATTTAATTCTATGATGAAGCTCCCTTGGTCTGCTTCGCAACATGAAACTCAAAGAAGGAAACTGTATATTACTCATCTAGGACTTAATTTCAGCATTAACCTATATTACAATTTAATGCTAGTACCAGGTTTTTATGAGTTTGTGCTGAACATATATCACACTAAATGCAGTCAGTTGTTTATAGCATGACCAATCAAACAGGATTCATGAACACTAAAATTATACTGGTATGTTTAGAGATTGCCAGGTGAAAATTCACCCTATAACTAGTGGCGTAGTGTATCTAGAAGTTATGGCTCTGATACTCGAATGGAATTTGTATGCTCTATAAAAATAACTTCTGGTAGATCTGGCTCTGGGAGACAATGGTAGTCTGAAAGATCTATTAGCATCATAATTCATGCCTCCCTAACTTTGAATCTATCTTGAAAATGATGGAGCCGGAACATGAAAAACTGGTGGTTTGCAGTTTTAACTAAGCTTGATATAAAGGTGCTCCTTTAGAATCATATGATGTGCTTGTCTTTGCTGTCAACTATAATGAAAATAAGTGGCTTGCAATTGATCATATATGTTACTGGAATGTGCAACTCCCTTCAGGATGAAGACAAGGATGAAACGGTGTCGGAACGACAAGATCTAAACAAAAGCACCCTGGACTTGAGCTTGGGATGATCTGAAACTGCAGTTTACTCACAAAAACTTAATGCGATGAAGTAAGAAGTAAACCATGCAGAACCGGTTTCTCTCAGGTGGGTTAGCCTAGTGGTTCATCCTTCTCAAGTGGTGCAATTTGACTCTTAAAGTGATACTAGATGGATTGTCCCTGTCCGCTGCTGCCTGGTTGTGTTGTACTTGTAGTTGTAATGTGTATTAGCAAAGTTCCATTCTTCCATTTTTCAACTGATTGGATTAAGATTAAAGCAATGGTGTTCATCATTTGGATATAAAACATATTAACCTTGTGTCCTCCTTTGATTTTGTCATGAAGAGAGAGTGCTCACTGAGACAGTTGAGAGAGTATTTGAACTTTGAAGATGAAAGTTACATACAAAATGAACATGATATAGGACTTGGAATATGCGCCAACCAAAAAGTTTGATAAATAGTGTATTCAACACTGAATCAAGTAAACGAACTGGTTAAATTTGTATGGTTCTGATTGATAAAGAATTTAAGAGTATTGTTTGAAGGATTTCAGCATTTAATATGGCTACTGACTAGGCATATCTTTAATATAATCCAATGATATTGATTTTTGTTGAAAAGAATTGAAAATAAAAATTCCAAAAGACAATTATGCTAGAATAGGAGAAATCAATCATCATACACCATGGCCATTGTTCGATTTCTATGCGGATTGGTTTGCACTTATTTCAAACGTAAAGAGAAAAGACGAGGAACATGAGGTATGACGACGTCTTTGTAACTTGTAAGGGTTGAGATACATGAAATAAAAAAGTATTAAGTCTATCAACTAACTATGGATACAATTTTGACCCAATTTATAATGTTATTTTTTAGAGTTTGAATAACAGTTTCGACCAATAATCTATGTATATATATAAAAGACGCAAGGAATAAGGCCACCACGTTGCGCCACCTAGGATTTTCCTACGTGTCGTTCCCACATTAAGTCACCTAGGATTTCGCCATATAGGATTTTTTATTTTGAGAATTTATATATGTTTATATTATTTTAGGACAATATAGAAATAGGATAAATTAATCTAGGAAAGATTCTATCTATAATAAAGATGTTATCTAATGTTAAGTCTTTAAGTATTAATGTTAAATATTTGATATGATAACTTATTTAACTTAAAAAGATTATATCTAAAATAAAATAAACAATAAAAGCATTAGATATTTGATAAAATATTATTGATGAATATTATTTATAATAATTTATTTAAGTTATTTTTTCTATCACTATAAACTATTTGCCACATAGGAATTTACCATGTGCCACCTAGGATTTTTCGTACATGTCATTCTCACAATTTATATATATTGAAAAGATTCTATCTAGCATAAAATAAACTATATTAAATATTAGGATAGATTCTGAGCATATAATTAATTATTAGTTGATTACATTATCTTTATCCATATATCTATTTCTATAAAAACTTCCTTAAATCAAATTATGATAAAAAAAATCAAAAAATTACAAGATGATATAAAATTACATTATCTATGTCTTTTTATCCATTTATGATATAAAAGATTTTTTAGAATTTAAATTTTGGTTAAAAAATCTGTCTATAACTATATATTAAAGTTGTATCTTTTTGAGCCACCACATTGACTTTTTCCCAACTTTATTTTTAAAATTTCAACTTTTATTTATATTACTTTATCTTTTTCAAATAATTTCTCTCCATTTATTTATAAAATTATAAAAATTCGAAATTTATTTGATTCTAAAAATAAAAAACTATTGTATGTGTTTATAATTTTGTTATCATTTATGTATCATTATATTAAAATAAATATGTTCATACTTAATCGAGTCGCAGTCGTGCGTGGCACGACGGGTATAACTAGTAATTTATTAAACGTAATATATTTATTAATTTCATAAACAAAAAATTAATACGGAGTATATTGTTTGATTTTTTAATAAATACGGAATATAGTCCGATTCGATATGCATATGTAGAACTGTAGGAGTGGGAAATATTCCCTTTTTAGTATTATTTTATTTGAAATAAATTAAAGAGAAAGGTATCTCAGGCCCTTGGTCTCTCTCCATCTTCTTCCAATCGGTTCCTCGAGCGTCGTGAAAGAGATTTGTCGTCTGCGAAATCAATTTTCCCTCTCCATACTGCAATCACAGAGAAAAGAGAGAGCGATAGAGATAATTTCAGGGGTGGGGGCTGAGATATAGTAGATTTAACAAGAGGAAGTCTTTGCGAATTGCGATCTTCATTGCTCCCTTGAAGGTTCTCCACTTTCAGTTTCTCTCTCCTCCGAAACTGTCCGTATCCGATATACGCTTTGTCTTGTAAGTTTATTGTTCTTTTTTGATGGCAGTATTTTGATTGTGTATATCACGTAAAATCGTATTGCAGATGTGGAAACTGCTATTATTAGTGCACAAATTCTATCTATGTGAATTTCGTAACGATTTTGTTGGAATTTGATTTCTTCTTAAAATGCCTGATCTGTGGAGAAAAACTGGTAGGGTTTGCATTTGATAATTGTCTCTTCCTTCGGTGTTGAACGCTATACTTGTTCGTTGAACGGTGGCTCATGTGTTTTATTCTGGATTAATTCCATTAGCACCAGCATGGTCGTAGCCCAACGTTTACGAAAAATGTAAAATATGGTTGTAGTCTATTGAGATGAAGACTATACTTGCAGTTGCTGAGGTGCTGTCTGCTAGTTGAGCGAATGATGCTTTGTCCTTCATTCCTGTGTGATTCTTAGGAAAAAGGGCTAGGCTGTTGTGTTGGCCGTGCTGGAATAAAGATATTGTCTGAAATTGAAGAAAAATTCAAATGAAATGTGGACATAATTGGAGGGGAAGAAGAACAAGTGGAATTAGGGGAAAGGAGGGATTTAATAATGAACAGCTGCTCTCTTATAATTTATAACATTCCCTTAAAGAACTGGCATAATTGTCTAGAGGAATTATAGGCTTATACCAGCTAGCTCTCTACAAACATATAGTGAGGAAAAAAGGGAAAAACTACCTTTTGGAAATCATATTCCTTTCCATTTAAAAATCTTGTCCTGTAGTATAAAATAAAACTAATGAAATTTGGAGACCACTTCCTCCCTTTTCTGAGTCATCGTGCCCCAGTTTTCCAATATGACTAAATACTGCACCTATGCTTCCATTTATCCTTCATGATCAACAGTACGTTGATAAGTAGTTACCAGAGGGGAGAGAGAGTGACAGAAACATAGTGTTGTCCTCCCCCTCCCTGTGCAGTACAGCCACAGAATCTCCTATACTCGTTTATGGCTCAACTGCCTATGATAGTGGTCCAAGCAATATAAAATTGGGACATGAATTGGATTTATATGTCACTTGGATAAATGGAGTTGCATTATCAAAGATCAGGATGAATCTCTGGGTTAGGAATAGGAACTTAGGACATATAAAAGAGCTTAGAACTGACAACCAATATTGCTTTAACTGTGACGTAATAGATAGGTAAATTTGGTGTTTTTCGATCATTTAAAGAGCATCTGTTTCTCCTAATTTCATTGTATGATCAAGATTGCATATGTTTTTTGATGTACAAAGATTGTTGTATATTTGGAATTTGGCTTTGTAAACACTAATCTCTTTATAGCTTGCTTATTTTCTGTTGCTGACAGGATCATGTTCTGGGATTGTTATAAGTTCCACAAGGTTATAATTTAGGTGGTTTACAAAGTTAACTAAGTTGTTGGTCTCACTTCACACAATTTCTATGGCTGATGCAAGTTCCAGCTTCTGGGGGCCTGTCACATCTAAATATGATTGGTGTGAGAAGAATTATGCCTATTCACCTTATATTGCAGAGCTCTACAACACACTATCCAATCTCCCTGGAATTGTACTAGCATTCATTGGCCTTATGAATGCCTTAAGGCAGCGGTTTGAGAAGAGATTTAGCGTCCTTCACATTTCTAACATGATACTTGCAATCGGAAGCATGTTATATCATGCCACCCTGCAGCATGTGTAAGTAAACCTCTACTGGCATCTTGCTAATGATTGCATAGTGAAAAAAAGTGATGATAATATGTTTTACAGATTTGCTTATGTAATGCTTATATATGATTATTCTCTAAAGTCTTTTTGCTTCCATCTTCTGTTGATACATTTTGTTTGTTCATCTTGTTGATTCTCTTCTTTCACCCCATTGGTTGAGATTTTAATCCTTAAATTAGCAGAAATTTGCCACGTAGTTGTTTGTTTAAAATATGGTATTTTAGTGTTTCACTGACAGAAGTAATAGAGATACTTTGGATATCTTCCAACGGCCTGAGGTTTTGAGCCTGTAAGATCACCCACAATGTGGGTTTCATGTATAAAATAACAATAATAAGTTTCATATTACTTTTGCACATTTTGGTAATAAACCCATCCGAGACATGCACAATATGAAACCCTTGGATGGGTTTTCTACTAAAACGTACACTCTTGGGTGAGTTTCATATAGAAAAGAACAGTATGCTATGAAATATATTATTGTTTTATAAATGAAACCCCCATTAAGGATGCCTTAATCAACATTATCATCTATGTAATTAAACCTGTTTTTGGTCTATGTTAATGTGATGCACCACTTTTCATCAGTGATAATCCAAAGTAGGTAATTTAATTGTCCACCCTTGTATATGCTGATGAATCATAATTTTGCTCAGTGCAATACTATTTTTGGAAGAGACATTCTCAGTGTGTTGCTTATGCCTCCAGAAATTCAATCCACTGCATTGTAGGACTCTTCTTGTTTATGTGTCATAATGTGTTCTCCAAATGATAATATACGTATGCCCATGCTTGTTAGTCTGAATCCAGAAGTGTTTTCCTAACAGCCTCTTTATGGAAATTGACTTACCTGACTGCTTTAGTTTTCTGGCATTGTGCTCTTAGTGACAAGTGTTGATGTCTTTTCAGGCAGCAGCAATAAGACTTGTTTTTAATGTTTGATAATGTACCCTCCACAAGATAGTATACTCATTCCTTGCTTTTTAGTCTGAACTCACAAGTGTTTCCCTAACAGCCTCTTAATGGAAATTTGGGTGACTGTTTTAGTTTTATCTGGTGTTGTGCTCTTAGTGACAAATTTTTGATGTCATTTCAGGCAGCAGCAATACGACGAGACTCCAATGGTGTGGGAAATGCTTCTCTACATCTACATTCTTTACTCACCTGACTGGCATTACCGCAGCACAATACCCACCTTCCTCTGCCTCTATGGTGCTATATTTGCCTTGATTCATTCTCAGTTTCATCTCGGCATTCTCTTCAAGTTTCACTACATTGCATTGTGCTTGTTGTGCATTCCAAGGGCGTACAAGTATTACATACACACTGAGGATATCATTGCCAAGGGGCTAGCAAAGCGCTATGTAGCTACCTTATTACTTGCCACTCTCTTTTGGCTAGTTGATCGCCTTTTTTGCTCCCAGGTATCAGCCATGCCTTTGAATCCACAGGGGCATGCTTTGTGGCATGTTTTAATGGGTCTGAATTCCTACTATGCAAACACTTTCTTGATGTTCTGTCGTGCTCAGCAGCGAGGTTGGGCTCCTAAAGTGGTTCATTGCTCGGGCTTCTTACCCTATATCAAGATTGACAAATCTAAGTCTCAATGATCCTGAAATCTCAATATATTTGCTTGCTGTTCTGAATGGAAGGTTATCTTTTTTTCCACTTTTGGATTAGGCGAAATGAAAACTGCAGATTATTTGATTAGTTGCTTTCCTCTTGATGTCGATTTTGGAGTTAGGACAGTGTTGTGTACCATATTTATAGGCAGTTATATAGGAAGCCCTTGATAATTGTTTCTATTTTCTATCTTGTTACATTTGTTTTTTTTTTCCTTTACTGAAATTAAAAGGGAGTAGGTTGAGTTTGTTATGGGTTTTCAAAAGGCAAGGTAGTAAGCCTTGAACTTACTGATGTTGCGCTGTTGTTTTCATTTGGCAAAGTGGCCAAGGCATTTCCTCTGCTTTTTACTAGTATTCATTTTGAGTAACCTACAGCTTGGGATTTGACGTCTCTTTTTATTTTTAGTTTAAAAAATTAATTTTTTCAACTACTAAACGAATATTATAAGAATTGTAAGGTAGACTGACCATGTATATATATATTTTTTATGATTAGCGACACGAAATATATCACTATCCCACTTTTACTCTTACCCCAAGATATGCAAAGAGAATACAACCTGTATGTGGTCTAATCACATGTAGGTTGTATGATTGTGTGTGTTTATTGTATTGAGAATATATGAATGATATGCTACATCCAAACCAGCAGAAGTTTCGTTTCAAATATGACCCGGAAATTTGGATGGAACCAATTGATTAGTATCTGACGTCCTTTTATTCTTATTTTTGATAAGAAACTAGTTATACCCGTCATGCCATGCACGACTAAATAAATTTAATACTTCACTATTTTAATGAATATAATTTCAATTTAATATAAAAAACTTATTTATTAGAAAAATAAATTATATAAAATTTTACAATTTGTGTCATGTAAAACGGGGAGAAAATTATTAAGGTGAGTCCACTATAATTTTGATTACTTAATGATAATTTATGCAAAAATATAAATAAAAATTATTTGAATTAGAATTATTTAATTTTAAAAATCTTTTACAAAAAATATAAAAAGGTAAAAATAATCTAAATTTTTGTAATTTTTTTTTATCAAATTCAATACTTTAAAAAATTTGAATATAAATTAAAAACATACTTAATAAGAAACGATGAAAAAATATAAATAAAGAATGAACTTTTTAATGATAAGAAAATCATTTATATTTACGTAAATAATTCAAAGAGAAAATTAAGGAAAAGATAATGTAATTTTTTTATATCAAAAGTCAATTTAGGCAAGTGTTTATCTAGATTGAAAGTTTTGTTTTTTAATCAAAATTTTATTTAAGATAAATATTTTACATAGATAGATAAAAAAATAAAGATAAGTAAATTTTTTTTAAAATTTTAAATAAAATTCGAATTTAATTTTTCCATATAAATAGATAGAAATTTAATTGGAAAACTAAATTAATATTTCTATCTAATTATATAATATCTAATGTTCTATAATTTATTTTAATTTTAGATAAAATCTTTTAGATCTATTCTAATTCCTAATATAACATAGATAATATCTTTATTTTAGATAGAATCTATCATAGATTAATTTATCCTATTTCTATATTATCCTAAAATAATATAAACTTATATAAATTTTTAAAATAAAAAATCCTAGGTGGCATAACGTGAGAACGACACGTAGAAAAATCCTAGGTGACGCAACGTAGTGGCCTTATTTCTTGCGTCTTTTATATATATACATAGATTACTCTCCCTGGTACGTCGTAACGTAATACTTAAATCCCTTATTCTAAAATTCTCTATAGAGAAATTTAAATATAAAAACGCAACTTTGTGTGTACATGTTTAGTTGAACCAAATCATTAAAAATAAAGCCCTGGCAAGTGGCAACAACTTTTCACTTGGTCGAGGGTAGAACCGGTAGAGATACATATCAGCCTGTGTGTTAAAACTTAAAATCTATCATCAGCCTGCACAAAGCTACAGAGAGTAACATTAGTCATTTAATTTTTGTCTATACATGGAAAATTGGGAGTGATTGATGATAGAGCAAGATTTATAGATTTGTTGAATGTGGTATGGATGGTGTTAAAGTGGTCACGGAAAACAACACTTGTAAGAAAACGGGAGTGGTAACGTTACTCACAGATTTGGGTAGGTTTACGTTCAAAATCATTAATAAAAATAGATATCGTCGTGTTATAAGGGTCACTCGTACTACGAATTAATTCATACAACTTGTCTTCTTCCCTAGCTACTAGCTAGCTAGCCTTTAATAAGATTGCGTTTTGAATTAGAAATAGAATGCATTTACAAAAGCTAGCGTCAACTATTGCATAAATCTGAAGCACGCAACTAGTTGTCATTTTATTGCTATGTAATAATGCCTAACGTTTAAACCTGAATTTATCCGGTGGATCGAATATGTCCCCCTTATTCATATTGTATATGCTGCTCATCTTCACATTTGGTCGCTAATTTAGACTAGTTTATTTATGTGGGGGATTTTTCAATTTTCTGGCAACAGAAACATAAATTTATTTATAATAATCATATGTGTTTTAGAAAATACTCCTTTGTATTGTAATGTATCACATTCACAGCGAGAGTGAGTCTGGTAGATATTTTACTAAAAAAATATGAACGTGAAAAGTAAGGTTAGATAATATAGAAAATAAGGTTGGATGACAACCACCAGTCAGTGAGTGTGAGTCCCCTCTCTATTTGGCGCGCTCTGGAGGGAAACTGCTAGGAAGGTGTCGTCGGAAAAAGGGAGTGGGGTTAGAATGTTAGTTTGGATTTTCGATTTCTGAGCCCACCCACACTCCTCAACTCCAACGCCACTCTCTCTACGCACTACTATATAACCCTAAAATCTCTCCACCAAAATAAATCCTTCCCCTTCCGACCTACTACTGTATTTATTTCTTACAGTACCGACTCGTACCAGTAATTCACTAGCTAGCTTAATTCGATCTTCCTCGATCATCTCTCTATATATAACTCCACAAGGTAAGCTAGCTTGCATTAATATTGCAGCATCAATCTGTATAATTAATTGATTAATTAATGGCGGCGGCCGCTAGGGTTTCTACGCTCGTCTTCCTGCTCGCCCTCGCTTTGAGCCTCTCCGTCCACAAATGTTCCGCCGATGACAAATTCCGCCACCACGTCGTCGGCGACGACCGCGGCTGGGATCCTACATCCGATGTCGCCTCCTGGGCCGCCGGCCGAATCTTCCTCGTCGGAGACACTCTCTGTAATAAATAATAATAATTCTGTCGCCTTATATATACTACGTATTAATTGTTCTTCGATCAATTTGTTTGTTTTTTTAATAAAAAAATAAAAACATAGGGGTAAAATTGTACAGTATTTAATTTGGTTCTCTGCAGGGTTCATGTACTCGGCAGCGCAGGAGAAGGTGGTGGAGGTGGGGAGCAGGGAGGAGTTGGAGGCGTGCGATTTGAGGAACCCGATGAGGACGTATACGGACGGCCTATCCAAGATCTCCCTCAACGGACAAGGGACCCGCTACTTCGTCAGCGGTGACCCCCAGAGCTGCAAGAAGGGCCTCAAGCTCCCCGTTGAGGTCAAGCCGCACTCCCCCACGCTCGCCTCCCCTCCGTCGTCACCGTCCGCCTCCGCTCGCCTGTGTGCTGGCCCCGCCTTGGCCTTTGGAGCTTTGCTTGCCCGGGTTTTGTTGCTATGGGTTTGAGTGTAGTTCTGATTCACTATGCACGACTTTATCGCGCGTGTTTTAAGACCACTTTACTCTTCTTTCTTTCTTTTTAATTGGTATTGTTTGATGCTTATCCCATGATCGATAATATGACGTATATGGATCAGTATGACTCTGTGTCTGTGTTGAAAAGCTTGCAATGCAAGACTGTTTGGAAAAAGAGAGACACAACGTACAATCTCTACTCTGTTTTCAAGTTGATCGAAGATGTGAACATTTGGGATTTTCAGACTGCTTTACAATTTTCATATATGTACTTTAATGCATGCTATAGCGTGCTTCTATTATCATCGGCAAATTCTGTGAGTTGCATATAATTTTGGTTATGAAATATTTTTCATACATTTACACTGCGTACCAAATATGATATAAAAATAAAACATCTCTTCAAAACAGAAAATATGTATGGAATAAAATTAACGAGAGAGATCGAAACTGAGTGTGCGGGAAGATTGTGTGCATGCAAATATGCAAACTGCAAAGCAAAGGGGTTGAATGTTACTGTATTTTATAGTTCAAAAGAGAGAATTTTGTTCTTATTTTGGGCTATAAAGAGAAGCAACGATTGTACGTGTATTGTTGCTGTGGTGTAGTGGTTATCACGTTAGTCTTACACACTAAAGGTCCCCAGTTCGATCCTGGGCAGCAACAATTTTTAATAAGATCTCGTTTTATAATATCAAATCTTCACGTACTATTCATGTATTGTAAATATACCAAAATGTACTACTATAACAATATTCGGATGATCCTGGAACAAATTTCTAAGATAGGCAAAATGCAATACATAGTTAGTTACACAACCAAAACAAGATTGTAAAATGAAAAATATAATACTCCCGTCTATACCCACATTTTTTGATACTAACTAAACAGTCTAAACTAAACGAAAAAAAGGAGCCGAGTACAGCCGAAATTCTAGTGGGGAAGTTAGTAAAAGAGTAAAGGGAATGCGCACTCCACCCACTACCCGCGCTAACCAGTAATTCACTAACATACGCCTCTTTCAAGTTTCATCCCTCAACCTCAAGCGATAATCGATCGAGAAAGATACTAGCTACATACGGGGTACTTGAAGATGAACTCTCAATGGAGGGAGAAATACGTGTACCCAATCCTGGGCATAGCTTCAGTTGCTACCCTCCTCTACCTCAATTTCAGCGACCAGCTCCATTTGCCCGTCATGGTGCTCTGGCAGACCCCGATGGCCTTCGTCTCCACCAACTCCACGCGCTTCGTCGTCGTCAACGATCACCAACCTGAAACGGCGCCGTTCTACGTCAACGGCTGGAACTCTTACTGGCTGATGCAGGAGAGCGCGCAGGCGCAGTCCCGATCACGCGTCTCCAAGATGCTCCGGAGAGCCTCCCAAATGGGCCTCACCGTTTGCCGGGCCTGGGCGTTCAGCGATGGGCCCGGCCCCAATTCCATCCAGATCTCCCCTGGCGTCTTCAACCAAAAGGCGTTGCAGGTAATATATAACTATGTACTAGCTTAATTTCTTCAATCCTCAACGTTTGCGTGCTAGGTGAAATTTCTAGGGATTTATGCTTTGCTGTAGGTGCTTAGGTTGAAGTTTGCTGTCAATTAAAGGGTCTGCAGAGTTGAATTGAGCTATAGGAACTTTTGGAGATCAGCAACAATGCTTCAAAGTCTAAATTTTATTAAATCCGACTATGATTACAGATAAGATAGGGAAATGAAATGCCAAGTACAAGTAAATTTGACCAATTTTGTATGGAGAGTGACTGATGTCTACTGGTTCTAACTTTGACCAATTTTGACTGGTTTTTGGGTTTGAATTGGATTGCCAATTATCTCGGGAATGACTAATGAGCAAGCATGGTGCTTTTTACTTCTTTAATTTTATTGTAATGTGAAATTTAGGTCTGGTAGACATTGAGGAAGCCTGTCCTTGGACCATAAATATGAACTTTGACCAATTTTGTTTGGGAATAGGGATTGGATTTTTTGATCGTTGAAGCAAGGAAGAATAACATACGGTTGATACTCAGTCTAGTGAACAATCTGAATGCATTTGGTGGGAAAGCACAATACATGAAGTGGGCGCAAGAATTTGGAGTCAATGTGTCATCATCTGTTGATCCTTTCTTTTCTGATCCTGTTATCAAGGGTTACTACAAAGCTTATGTTAAGGTACTTTGAAACATTATCACAGTTATGCATTGCCACCCTGATTTCATTGTGAGCTGCGTGCATGAACTATTTCAGATTTAGGCAAGTCCAAGTTTAGAATCTGCATAATTAAATATCTTTTCATGCATTCTGTGTACTCTATTCGCATTTCCCTGAGTGACTCCAATTATAGAATTGGTTTTTTTTGTTTATATGGTTAAATTTATAGATTAGAGAGCTATACAAAACAACACTTGTGAAATGCTTCTTTCAAGCTTAGGCAGGCTGTGCATTGTTTTTCTTCAAACTCGTTGTATTCTTGATTTATTCATTTTTGGCATCTTTCCTCAAGAGAGGATAAAGCTAACATGGCGGACTTCAGAAACTTAATTTTTAGATCTGTCATTATGATTTTTAGACTATTGTGACGAGAAAGAACTCGTTAAGTGGAGTTAATTACTCTGAGGAGCCAGCTATATTTGCATGGGAAATCATGAACGAGCCTCGTTGTGATTCCAGTTCTTCTGCCCCTGTGCTTCAGGTAAGCAATACTTTTACCCATGTATCTACTATCTAGTCCAGCTTCTTTCTTTTCATCATCACTTGAATAATTGAACTAAGATATGTATCCAACGTTTGATAGATCATCTTTTCATTAATTATTTTATGTTTATGTTAATGCCGTTTTTTACACCGAAGGACAGGCTTGGATTGCTGAGATGGCTGCATATATCAAGAGCTTAGACCGAAAGCATATGGTGACTATTGGGCTTGAAGGGTTTTACGGCCCTAATTCAACTAGCAAAGATTTCAATCCAGGAGACTGGGCTTCTTCTCTTGGAACAGATTTCATACAAAACTCAGCCATTCCTAACATTGATTTTGCTTCTGTCCATGCATACCCTGATAGCTGGTAAGTTAGCTGACCCTGTTATAAAACCAAGTGTCTGAGGGCTGTTTCAAGAAAGAGTGAAAGACATCTGGGTTTTCTTGCCATCCTGGAATTTGTTGACTTTCTCAACTGAAATATGCTTTCTGATTCTGTCAATTAAAAATTGCAGGATAAAAAATGCAGATTTAAATGCAAAAGTGGCATTCATGTTACGTTGGGTAGACTCCCATATTAGTGATGGAGAAAAAATACTGAAGAAACCAGTTCTGTTCACTGAGGTTGGATCCTCAATGGTGTCAAAGATTGAAGGAGGTTTACATGTTGGAGATGTTCTTTTGGAGAGTGTTTATGATAAGATATACGAGTCTGCTGAGAAAGGCCAAGCAGGAGCTGGCGCTCTGATCTGGCAGCTGTTGGTCGAAGGGATGGAAGAATTCAGTGATCGGTTTTCCCTTGTGGCTTGGGAGCATCCTTATACTTACAAGATAATTGTAGAACAATCATGCAGGCTAAGAAGTGTGTCTATGAAAAGCAAAGGAAATGGAAAACTAAGCAGAAACGATCCTTGCTTTGGCATACTATGACATCTCTGCAGAATTACACCCAGATTGAACAAAGTGGTGTGAGGTTTGAATACCTGGTGATGTGTGGACCGTGTGCGTTATTGGGAATCAATTTGGTCATGGAATTTCAATTGTGGCAATGAACTGGTTGCTCAAAGCATTAGTTCCTCTTCTGGGTGAGGCGTTCATTTTTGTATTTGATACTATACAGGTAAATAAGTACGTGTAAAGATGTGTGATTGTTGGTTATATGTAAGAACTAGATCAAACTGTTGGCGTTTTCTCAATTGCTCGTAGGTACAGACAAGATGATTCTTTGGTGTAATGATAAGAAGACATATATATATTCGTCATATGATTCATTATGAGATTTTTCATGAAAAATAGCTGCCAGAAGCTATATTTGAAGCCCCTGTATGCATCAAATTAGGCAAGATGAGCTGATGAGACAAGACAATACATGGTACTATGGTAGGGGGGAACACCGATTCTCGGATAATTTTAATAAAATTAATTAGTAAAGTCCTCAACAAGTAAAAGTATAAAACATACGCTTCTCTTCATTGCTCATCATTCATCAACTGATTGTTTGAGCGTGCTAGATGTAACAATGCAATGTAGCCCAAAATGCGCCTTTAAGAACGTATCGATATGCTTTCATTAAATTGACTACCCCAAATCGACATGCTTTCATTAAATTGACTTCCCAACTAGCTATAGTACCTGTGTTATTTATTACTTCAAATTTATCGGAAGAGGTGTAAAAAAAACGTAGGAATCCAATTCCAATGTCTCTTTAGAAAAGAAGAAAATCAATACCTTTTCAAACCGATCGCTCTGCTAACGTTCCTAACGAACGCTCCAACCACCGCGTACTCCTCAAGCGCCCTCTCGTCCGACTTGAACCTCAGCATCGGCGGCAGGAACAACCAAAACCCGGTGGCCACCACAAACCCAAATGTGGCCGCCCCAGAGACCACCCTCGGCGGCCTCCAATCGCCGCCGATCGCCCTCTTCGACAGGATCTCCACGCACAGGCACGCGCCGTGGAGGAGGAAGAAGGCGCTGACCTCGAACGTGGGCCTCATGCGCCCGAGGTAGTAAAAGATGAGCTCGTGCATGGCGGCGGAGACCACGAAGGTGGCGAGCACGGCCAGGAGCGAGGCGCCGTCACGCCCCACCAGGCGCGTGGAGAGATCCAAGACGGGCTCGTAGACGGTGGGGCGGAGGATCCGGGTGACCGTGAGATTCCATCTCTTGCCCCAGAAGTCTTGCAAGGAGGAGGAGAGCAGGGGCTCGTTGAATTGGGCTTCCAACTCAATCCCCAGGGAGAGCCTGGCAATGGCGGCCACGCCCACCAACATGAGCTCGAGCATGAAGTAGATGTGGAAGAAGTAGATCATCCAGAGGACGTTGGGGTGGATTTTGTCCCCAAAGTCGTACACTTTGACGATCAACACCAAAAGGGCGCCCTTTACGAGGTAAGCCGTGGGTTTATGAGGTGGTGGGTCTTGTTTGTTTTGGGGTTTTAGGGGGAATTGAGGATATGGGTCGGTTTTATTTGGGGTGATTTGAGATGGGTCTTGGTTGGTTCGGTGATTCGAAGGTCGGACTTTGATGGGTAAGCAGGCAAAAGCGATGAATTGGGGGAGGGAAATACTAATGGAGTGGTGGTGGTCGGAGCAGAGAGGGCCCCGGCCGAAGGAGAAGAGGAGGAGTTTGAAGTTTGCAAGCCAGGAGACGAAGAAGGCGGTGGTGCCGGTGAGGTGGACGGAGGTGAGGTTGAGAGGGAGGAAGAGGAAGAGGCCCACCACCGGGAGGGTCAAGATGAGCCTGAGGAAGCCGCTTTTGGTGGTTTTGGAGAGTACATAGCAGTAGCAAAGGGAGACCACAACTGAGATCCATACCAACACAAAGTTCTTCAATTCATCCTTTGCCAATTCCATCTCTAGCTCTTTTATTTGATATATCTCTATGCGACTGTCCGTGTTTTGTGATTGTTGCTTGGATTTGGCTTTTGGGGGGTTGCTTTGAAGGGTTCTTTTTATGAATTCAGCTGAGAGCTCTCAGCATATATAGGAGGAATTGAAAGGTGAGATTAGGAGTAGGCAATTGGTAATTTCACTCAATGGTCAATCAGCGGGACCTTTTTTATACTGCGGTTGAATTTTAAAAAATATTTGTAAATATCTATATTGTTGATTGACCTACGATGTATTAAAAGTAAAATAATTAATTTTTCACTTAGAAAAAATAAGCTATGAGATTTCTTTGTTAGAGATTCCCATATACATTGCTATTTGTATTTTTAGAGATTTTATGGTCTAACAGATTTTCTATTCCGTTCTCCAAAATAGAGAATTCTCCAAATTTATTTGGAGAATATATTAATTAAAAGTATATACATGGAAACTTGTGATTGACCCTATAAAATTTGATAAAAAAATTATATATAAATAGAACTATGGATGAATTAATTAAATAGCAAAAAAAAGAGCCTAATTAATTAGGTGGATATTAAGGAGTGTGCAAAAATTAGGTAAATGGCAAAACCTCCCATCCCCCACCCCCACCCCACTCCCACCGAGTTGACTCGCCCATTGACCGAGTTGGCTCGGTCGTTGACCGAGTTGGCTCGGTCGTTGATCGACCGTTGACTGGGCGCTGACCGGGCGTTGACCGACCGTTGACCGACGTTGACCGACCGTTGACCGGCATTGACCATCATCACTATCATCATTTTCAAAACTGTCATCACAATTTTTTCACCATCATCACAATTTATTTCATTGTCATCACAATTTTTTGATGACAAAAAGTGTAATGAAAGGTAAAAAAGTGTCATCAAAATGTCTTGATGACATTTTTTGATGACAAAATGTATCATTAAAGGCATTCAACTACATAAAAAAATCGTCATCCCCCATCATCACAATTTTTTTCATCGTCATCACAATTTATTTCACCGTCATCACAATTTTTTGATGACAAAAATTGTAATAAACGGTAAAAAGTGTCATCAAAATGTCTTGATGACACTTTTTGATGACAAAAAGTATCATTAAAGACATTCAACCACATAAAAACAATCATCGTCACTATCATCACTTTCATAACGTCATCACAATTTTTTTCACCGTCATCACAATTCATTTCACCGTTATCACAATTTTATGATGATAAAAAGTGTAATAAAAGGTAAAAAGTGTCATCAAAATGTCTTGATGACACTTTTTGATGACAAAATATATCAATAAAGGCATTCAACCACGTAAAAACAACCGTCATCACAATTTTTTCCACCGTCATCACAAATTTTTTGATGACAAAAAGTGTAATAAAAGGTAAAAAAATGTCATCAAAATATCTTGTTGACAACTTTTTGATAACAAAAAGTATCATCAAAGACATTCAACCATATAAAAACAACCGTCATCACATAAAAAACAAACTTGTCATCAAATATGTATCATCATGTTTAATTTTCTAGTGTCGTCAAATATGTGTCATCAAATATAATTTTTTTTTCTAGTGTCATCAAATATGTGTCACCACTCAAAGTGTCATAAAAAAAATTTGATGACACGGTTCGAACTGTCATCACTTGTCATTGTTACTTGATGACGGTTTGATTGTCATCAACTATCATCTCTACTTGATGACGGTTCAAATATTTGTAATCAAAAGGGCCTTGATGACAAACAAGGGTTATCAAAGTGTCATCAAATTGTTATCATTTAAGTGTCATCAAATATGTGTCATCACTATTTGATGACGGTTTGATTGTCATCAACTATCATCATAAATGTCATCTCTACTTGATGACGGTTCGATTCTCATCAATTGTCATCAATTATCATCACTACTTGATGACGTTTCAATTAATTTGTCATCAAGAGGGCCTTGATGACAATGGTCTTGAAGACGAACAACCGTCATCAAGTGTCATCACTCAAAGTTTGTTCGTTTTTATCATCATCACAAAAAATAGTTGTCATCAAATTTTATCACCACATAAAAATAGTTGTCATCACCGCATAAAAAACATCACCATCAAAAATACTTGAGACAAAAACTGCATGGAAAGATGAATAACTAAGAAGCAGAGATGGATCAACGAAATGACACTGCTTTTATTTATGGTCATATATATGTCATTTGTTACATCAGAGAACAAGGGAAATGTCACTACTTTTATTAAATTACTCTTTCTGCCTAGTCCATGGAACCAATTCATATGAAAAGCTCGAGCAAAAAGACAATTCATATTAAATTATTCTTTCACTCGTTCAAATTTGGGAATCAGCGTTGGGAATTACAAAGGAGAGAAAATTTTAGCTTAAACGGAGTTATTCTTCAACAAATCTGAAGAACATGCGAATCCAATTTTGTCAGATAATATACCTTTTCTGGCTTCATCCACTGCTTCAATTCCTTAATAACATGTTCGTAGTTATTCTTCAACAACAAGATCTGTTTTGGTAAAAAGGAATTGATTAGCACAGATCGAAATTGAGCAGAATCAAATTCAAACCGCATGTAGGATCTAAAATCGGATGATTGAGTTGGACAAACAGACCTAGTAAAGGACGCTTTCGTATAACAGTTTGTTGAGATCCAAGTCTTCTCTTTGCCGGCGGAAAAGAGCACCGCCTCCCTGGGGACAAGAGCGACTATGCTACCGGATGCTAGATCAACCGCTCCATGCTAGGGACAATTTCCCTCTCCTCCCTCTTCTGCGACATAGAAACGGCAGCGAAGCCTCTGCCTCGTCTTCCTCCGCCGGAACCGGAAGCAGCGAAGCCGTCGTCGAGCCATCTGGTCCTAAACTAAGACTTCTGGTGCGATCGGAAGAGCCAGAGCTCGGTGAAAGCGCTGGTCTCTGAAGCTTGTACGAGAGAGGCTGTGGTCGGCTCCATGGATATGGAAGTAGGAATCTCGAATTCGAGCGGCGAATCGCAGGTTTCAATTGAAAATTGCGAAGCGTAGCGTAAGATTGAGGATTTTCGTTCGCTTGGTGGTTTGGAGCGGAGAAGATAAGGCACGGGGAGGGAAGAGCAGGCAATTGGAGAGCGGCGAGGAAGATGGAGAAGAAAAAATAAATAAATAAATAAATAAAGCTTTTATACTTGACAAATACCAAAAATTCTGCCTTCCGTATACAAGCGCCTAAATATGAGTTGAGATTTTGCCCTTTTACCTAATTCTTTCATAGAACGAATAAATGTAAGATTGTCTAAAATGAAGAAGCTATTGGAGTTAAAGTAAATTTTATTTGGAGAATATGACTTTTGGCTCTTAATTTTGGAGAAAATTATAGAGAAATTGTTGGAGATACCCTTAGTTTATAAGTTAATTTGTTACCCTAAGCCCTAACGTGGGCGACCAGATGCAACACCATATGCATGGACGAGATATCCACTCTATCGAACGTAACGGCTTCTGAAGAAGCAACAAGTTACCCTCATAGGGCTTGTGACACGCACGACCGCGTCATTCAATGATGGAAAACGACTGAGGCCAACCACCATCGTGAGGAGACACGTCGCGTCCCCACTTGCAAGGATGCAAGTTCTGCGGAGCGCGTTGTCCAATCAAAAGCCAACCCGTCACTTACCTTATAAGTCATCCCACATCGAAACTCTCAAAGAAGAGCTCAACCTCGAGGCCCTGTAATAGCAGAAGATAGCAGAGCGAAATAGGAGGTCGAAAAACATCTATCACTTGAGAGAAAACCTTGTTAGAAGAGAATTGACGTGTTGGTATCTTGGTACAAAACGTGCTGCTTACAAGAGAGGATCACATGCAAATCCTCACGAACAAATAACGAGTACTTTTATGTAATATTTGGTGTAAGAAAAATAGATGAATTGTGGCTCTCCTTTCTTTCCTCTCGGGCCCTATCTCAATAAAATCTACCATTGGTAAACATCTTATGACATTTGTGAGTGCTGGAGATTTAAATAAGAAGCACATTAGCCTGCGTTATTTTCAGATATCATCACAGGTAGCTAGGTTTCCTAAATGATCTACCACGGGTAAAAATTTGTCGCAAGGAGAATGGCACTACTTTCAAGAACGAAACACGACCATAAATTATGTAAGGAGTTCATCTTTACCTAGACTTACGACTTCTTGCTGAATCCATGTGCAATGGGATGTTGTTTTCATTGTTGCAAATTAACCTTATATGACAACCAGTAATCTGCAAGTGGGCCGTTGTAGAGTAAATGCTTTTTCCTTCTGTATGTGAAAAGTTAATACCAATAACGCCCAGGCAGTCACGTGAAAGGTTAGGGATTCCCATCACAAAGTTTTATTTCCTATCCAATCAAATGCCACTATAACAATTAACAGAATATCAGTAAAAAATTTCCCATTCCAGATATCAAAATATCCCTATTCAACCCCAAAAAAAATTCATCGTAATGTTAAAATATTTCTAGTGGTAAATTCTTCCACTGTAGTCTATAGACTATAGATAGACAGTAGTTTTGATCATACTGAGACTTGAGAGAGACGGAGGAAGTACCAATCAAAGCAAGCCGACAAAAGATGAGATCCCATATCCTTTCCACAATTAATAAAGTACTAGTAATATTACTGGTGCTGCTGTATTAAATTTTTTTTTTGGTAGAAGTTAGAACAGCTTCTGATGGGGACCAAGTGAAGTGAGTAGTGTAACTTTGATGTAGGTAGAAAGAAATGTGAAGCATGCAATCAAGAAAACATACATCACAATTCACAATTCACATGCATACAAACAGCGCTACCTACTGTTGCTGCTCGTATATCTGTGCATATAGGCCTCCGAGAGTTGAACCATCTGGGGAAGAGTTTCTGTCACCTGCAAATCCTGCATCTCATACCTGCATCACCATTATCAGAAAGAAACAAGTTCTCAATTGCATGATTTTATAGTGAGTTTCTACACAGTACGTATGCAAAGTGATCGATGAAGGTCTAATTGTTGGTTAGTGATTAACATAGCTCCTCAGACTTTGGTTGGATTGGACACACGCCCTATAAGAGCCTTCGCCCGGTCTCCCATCATGAACTATGTTTGCAATCAAATCATACATCGAACGTAGCACCTCATTGTCCTTGGGTGTTGGAAGTGCTCCAGATTCTTAACAGGGAATTGAAAGTAACTGCAAGGGAAAAAAAAAAGTTAACTTTCTCCTAAGGAAATTGCAAATGGCAGGATCAAATTGCAAATGGCAGGATCAAAAAAAAGTTAACTTCAGTAACCATCTCACCATCAAATTTCTTCAATAAATTGAAAAGTGGAACCTAAGGAAAGAAGGAATAAGAAGGGCCATGAAACCAAAATATAGAGCAGCATATAATTAACAATGCAGCCAGCCAATTAATTACACAAATATTGAATAGCCCAATCAAGAAGAAACCAAAAATGGATATAAAAACTTGTTTCTCTTTTAAACATACATAATTGAACCTCTAAGTCTCTAACCCCTAGCCTACCTCAAAGTTTATGTCATCATTGTTCATAAAGCTGCACAACTATATAAAAAAAGAATAAGCATCCGCCATCTTTATCAGGTTATATCCATATCTAAGATATAGTACTACAGTAAAAAATATCAACCACAAGCCCAGGTCTTTCCTCGAGGATATCTGACATGTGAAGCAACCAAGCATATCTGTTTTCAAAGCAATGAATCTAATGTATTATTACCTTAAAGAGTGGTGGTGGTGGCAAATCAAGGCCCAGCAACAAAAACGGCACTCTGGCAGTTTCTCTGGCGATACCGTTACTTTGAGTCCCAGAATCTGTAATCTGGTCATCTCCATTTTCCTTTTTCTCTGGTGCTCTGCACTGAATCTATTTCACAACCTCTAGTTATCCCTGTCAAGCAAGCTAGCTCAGCCATGAACTGACAAAGAATAACAGCAAGAAGATAGAATCAAACAGAAAGGTGATGGTGATGGGTGGGGAGTAACCTGGAAGCATTGGTAGGTGATAGATACTGCTATTTTTCTTACAACTTTGGAGATCTGCATCAAGTTTGTTTAGAAGCCATGACAAAAATTCACGAGGACAAACCTGCATATACAAAATAAAATAAAAGTTCATACTGGAAACACACAATTGGATTTGGAAAATTAGTTTATGGAAGAATATTCAAGGATTAGTAATCCAAAATGTCAAACCCGTCCCTTAAAGTTCTTTGCTTGCCATATCTTCCTTGTGAGCTCTCCAAATCTATGAACAAGAAGAGATTTGCAATGTTGATAGTTTTCAGGAATTAGGAACAAGTTCCTCAAAGGAGTAACTCGCATAAGAGACTGAATGGTTACATTGACAAAATCAGTCTCCTTGATGTTGTTGTTCAGTCCTCTACCTGGAATTAGGGAAAAACTGATTCTAGTCACTTGCCATTCTGTCCTTTGAATAACAATATGCTGATACGGAAGAGATTTCAGCTACAAGGCCATCCAGAGTTCGTCGTCGTCCAAAACGATATGACGACTAATATTTCATAATTTTATGTTAGTACTTTATAATTTTAGAATTAGTATTTCATATTTTAGCATTATATTGGATTTATGTAATTTTTATAAACTAGAGTTTCGCTCTCTTCTCGGGTTTTCTTTACGGTTCTTTCCCGGGACGCCTTTTTTGAACCGTTAGGGCCTAGGTATAAATACTCTTGGAATCCTTTCTCATAATTTATCCAAGAATTAGTTTGCCCTAAATTTCTCTTTTTTTTGTCTTTTGTTCTATCCCGAGTCGGAGTCCACACCGGATTAGGCTCAACCCCCTTGACCAACAAGGGTTTCCGATACGAATCCACATTGGGTCCGTATCAACTGGTGCTTTCACATCGAACCACCATGTCTAAGTCTCCCGTAGACACGTCCGACCAAACCGTCGGCGAAAAGCCGGAGCTCCATGATCTGATTCTCCAACTTCACGACGATTTCCAACAACTCCGTCGCGACGTTGAGATTGAGAAAGCTCGCAACAACGAGATGCGTACCGCGTGGAGGCAACCACCACCCCAATCGGCGGCTGTATCCGCGCCTTCTATTTCGACGGCGCAACTCACCACCGCCTGGCCGTCGATCGCTCCCCTGGCCGCAACGCAGGCTCTACCGTTCGCAGGCTTTGATTCAACATCGGCAAACCCTAACGCCGCCGCCTTGTTCACGGGCTGGACACCCCCGTTTGCAAACCCTAATGTTGGCTGGCCGCCGCCCTCTACCAGCACCTATACACCCCCTCCCGCCGGACCGAGCACTTCCGTCTCGCCCTTTGTGGGTTGGACGCCGTCTCCATCGCTACCTCCATTGTCGGCATCGCCTCTAGCGATCCAGCCAACGAGGTTTTCTACTCAGCAAGCCATGGCGTCTCATACGCTACCACACCAGAACCCGTTCATGGACAGTAGATCGGGTCTTCGACTGTCAACGGCGTCAGACACCATTCCGAAAATGCGAGTCGACCCCCCTCGTTTCAACGGGTCGGATCCGAACGGCTGGATCTTCAAAGTTCAGGCATACTTCGATTACTTTCAAACAGCGGATCCGGATCGCCTCCGCTTGGTGGGCATGTTATTTGACCATCCAGCATCGGATTGGTTTCGTTATCAAAGGCGGAATCAGTGTGGGGAAACATGGCCAGCATTTCTATTATCCGTCCAACAGCGTTTTGATCCGACGTATTACGAGGACTATACAGGGCTTTTAGCAAATCTGAAACAGAAATCATCCGTCCTCGAATATCAAACTGAATTTGAGGCATTGTTGAACAAAGTGATGGGCTTGTCTGAAACAACCTTGATATCTCTCTTCAAAGCCGGTTTAAAACAACCTGTGCGTTGGGAGTTGAATCTGCGAAACCCGACGACACTAGCACAGGCTTTCGCCTTAGCGAGAGAACTGGCGGCTTCATATACTGAAACCATGTCACCATGGCTAGCAAATCAACGATCTTGGAACCTAGCGACGTCGCGCCAAGGGACGCCCCAAACCAAGCCAGCTGCCGCACCTACCTCGGGATCGGCGGAATCTACACCGCCAGCGCCTACTCCTAACGGTAATTACTCCTCTCTTCCAATCCGACGTCTTTCTATTGCTGAACATGATGAACGTACTAAAAAAGGCTTGTGTTGGAATTGTGATGAGAGGTACTCTCGGGGTCATCGTTGTAAACCCCGTTTTCTGGCGCTATTAAGCTGTGACGATAGTGATGAAGACGAGGAGGACGAGCACACGGAGGAATTAGCTGTTACAGCCGATATTTCGAGCCTCAATTCTATGGAGGGCCTACCGAATCCACGTTCTCTTCGACTCTCCGGCTCGATTAATGGAGTACAAATTCAAGTCCTGATTGACGGGGGAAGTACTCATAACTTCATTCATCCTGCATTAGCTGAGCAATTACAATTACCTTTGTTGAAAATTTCACCTTTCCGGGTTTTTGTTGGCAATGGCGCTTATCTATTATGTTCTCACCAATGCCCCGCTACTAGTGTTGTGTTACAGGGCCATCTTTTCTCTATTGATCTCTATGTCTTGGCGGTGCATGGACCGCAAGTTGTTCTTGGAGTTCAATGGCTTTAGACCCTGGGCACTGTGTCCCACGATTATGCTAAATTAACCATGCAATTTTCCTGGAATAATGTTGACATATTTCTGAAGGGCGACAGGCAATCACCAAAACCGATTTCAATGTCGGCTCTTAACTCGCTCTGTGCTTCGGAGGGGATTGTTGAATGCTTTGAAATCCTACATTTTTCTCCGGACCCTGCGCCTGAAGTGCTCGACTTCCCTGCGGACGTAGCCCCGGAAATCCGCCACGTCCTCCAACAACATATGCCTGTCTTTCAGATGCCATCCGGCTTACCTCCGTCTCGTACATGGGACCATCGGATACATTTACAGCCGGGTTCGAAACCAGTGAATGTTCGGCCGTACAGATACCCTTACTTTCAGAAGTCCGAAATCGAACGACAGGTTAAAGCCATGCTCGATCAGGGTATTATCCAGTACAGCACTAGCCCATTCTCTTCGCCTGCTCTGTTAATTAAAAAGAAGGATGGCAGCTTCCGCTTCTGCATTGATTACAGAGCCCTCAACAACATCACAGTCGCAGATAAGTTTCCTATTCCCACTGCTGATGAGTTATTTGATGAATTGGGGAATGCTATTATTTTTACTAACTTGATCTGCGCTCTGGGTACCATCAGATTTGGATGCACTCTTCCGATGTCTATAAAACGGCTTTCCGTACCCATGACGGTCACTTTGAATTTTTAGTTACGCCGTTCGGCTTGACTAATGCACCGTCTACATTTCAGGCTGCTATGAATAATTTATTTGCTCAGCATCTGCGCCATTTCGTCATTGTTTTCTTTGATGATATTCTGATATACAGTCCATCAGTTGCTGCTCACGCCTCTCACCTTGATACAGTTTTACAGATTCTTCAGGCGAATAATTTCTTTGTGAAAGGCTCAAAATGCTCCTTTGGTACTACTACAGTCGAATATTTAGGGCATATTGTGACAGGCGGCACACTCATTGCCGACCCTGCCAAGCTGTCTGCAATGGAAGACTGGCCTCCACCTAAATCAGTTAAGCAGTTGCGTGGTTTTCTGGGTTTGACTGGCTACTATCGGAAATTTATCCGCCACTACGCCTTATTAGCGGCTCCATTGACAGACCTCTTACAAAAAGATAAATTTGTATGGTCTGAGGCGGCAAATTCTGCTTTTCAGCGCCTAAAAGAGGCCATGATGTCGCCGCCAGTATTACAGCTTCCGGATTTCTCCACGCAGTTCGTCGTTGAAACCGAAGCATCAGATGAAGGCGTGGGTGCGGTATTGTTACAGAATGAGCGACCTCTCTCTTTCTTCAGCAAGAAGTTGGGCGTTCGACGTCGCGGGTCTTCCGCATATCATAGGGAACTCTTTGCAATCGTTTCCGCAGTCCAGAAATGGAGACAGTATTTGCTCGGCCGGGAATTTCTGATCCGTAGCGATCAGAAGAGTTTGAAGGAACTTCTCACTCAGGTAATTCAGACACCTGATCAGCAATTCTTTATGCGGAAACTTATGGGTTATAAATTTCACATTGAGTACAAATCCGGCGCGAGTAATCGTGTAGCCGACGCGTTGTCTCGTTCTATGATTGAGGATGAAGCAGTTCTAAAGCAATTTCTGTCTTTTTCGGCTCCCTTGCCGGATTTACTAGCCCGTGTTCGGACCGAAAATGACACATTAGCGGATTTGAGGGAGTGGCACGCAGCTGCCGCCGCAGGTTCGCTTTCTGATCCATTCCGAGTGCATGACGATATTCTATATTTCGGACATCGCTTAGTCATTGGTGCGGCTTCTACTCTTAAGGCCGATATCTTGACCGAATTTCATTCCTCACCTAGCGCTGGCCATCCCGGCATCGACCGCACTTTTCGTCGTGTTGCCGAGGTATTTTTCTGGAAGGGTATGCGCGCAGATGTTAAGCGCTTTGTTGATTCCTGTCTTATATGCCAATCTACCAAGTACAACACGGGGAAACCTGCCGGCTTAATTCAGCCTTTACCGGTTCCTCAACAAGTGTGGGACGACGTGTCCATGGATTTCACTACAGGGTTACCACCATCACGGGGCCACACTATGATCTTGGTGGAGGTAGACAGATTATCGAAATATGCCCATTTTGGGGCCCTCTTTTGACGCCCCTAAGGTCGCAAGTTTATTCGTTGATTTGGTAGTTAAACTGCACGGTATTCCGGCAACAATTCTATCCGACAGGGATCCTATTTTCCGCAGTGCCTTTTGGTCTGAGCTACATCGTTTGAGCGGTACTAAGCTTCACCACAGTACGGCATATCATCCGCAGACTGATGGTCAGACGGAAGTCAAAAATCGAAGTCTAGAACAATATTTGAGAGCATTCACTCAGGGTCGTCCTCGACGCTGGTTTGATTTTCTGCCTTGGGCTGAGCTCGCCTTGAACTCCATGTTTCATGAAGGATTGGGCATGTCTCCGTTCAAGGCTCTGTATGGACGAGAGGCCCCACCTATTGCCAGGGTCACAATTCCGGGGGGTCCACCGACACCAGCGTCGGAAGCAATCCGAGACAGGGAACAGGTGTTGGATCTGATTAAATCAAATTTGACCAAAATGCAACATCGCATGTCTTCACAGGCTAATAAACACAGAAAGGACGTGGAGTTTCAGGTTGGTGATCGTGTATTGCTGAAACTTCAACCTTATCGTCAGCATTCGGTGAGTCGTCCTCTATCTGCTAAGTTAGCTCGTCGTTTCTATGGTCCTTTCACTATTCTTGAGCGTATTGGACCCGTGGCTTATCGATTGGAGCTCCCGGCATCGGCACGCATTCACAATGTCTTTCATGTGTCGTTGCTACGCCTGTTTATTACAGACGGAAATCCAATTCAGCCGGCGTCATTACCACCTGAATTTCTGTATGACCGTCCGATTTCTCGCCCAATTCGAGCCACGGCCGTACGTGAAGTGATTGTTGATGGGCAACCGCGAGTGGAATGGCTCGTCGAGTGGGCTGACGGGGCGTCTGCAGCCACGTCTTGGGAGCCGGTTGCTGTGCTCTGTCGCGCTTTTCCTGATTTACGGCTTGAGGACAAGCCTATGCTCATCGGGGGAGAGAATGATACGGAAGAGATTTCAGCTACAAGGCCATCCAGAGTTCGTCGTCGTCCAAAACGATATGACGACTAATATTTCATAATTTTATGTTAGTACTTTATAATTTTAGAATTAGTATTTCATATTTTAGCATTATATTGGATTTATGTAATTTTTATAAACTAAAGCTTCGCTCTCTTCTCGGGTTTTCTTTACGGTTCTTTCCCGGGACGCCTTTTTTGAACCGTTAGGGCCTAGGTATAAATACTCTTGGAATCCTTTCTCATAATTTATCCAAGAATTAGTTTGCCCTAAATTTCTCTTTGTTTTGTCTTTTGTTCTATCCCGAGTCGGAGTCCACACCGGATTAGGCTCAACCCCCTTGACCAACAAGGGTTTCCGATACGAATCCACACCGGGTCCGTATCATATGCATACCATTCCATGAAGGTAATTGGAACCATCTAGAGCCCTGGACCACAATTTGTTTCTGTCAAGCTGATCCGCTTCTTCCTTGGTAAACCTATATGAAGCACAATACAGAAAAATAGCGATAAAAGACAGGATTTTACTAAGGGGTGATGATAATGTATATTCATGATTTGGACACAATTCTCATAAAAAAAATCCCAATGCATTCATGTGATTATGGGACCATGAAGCCAAAAAAGGCTAAAGCACATAATTCAAATTATAAGCACACACCTTGGGTTGAGCACATGTCATATGTCATGTAAGGATGATGAGTCAATAATCTCATATCCATCGGGAAGGCAATAGACTTTCTCTGTTCGAAGATTGATATAAACATGATGCCCTGCTTCAAGGCTATGAGTATATGCATGAGAAGTTTGACTTCTTCCTTGGTACTACATAATTTCCCCAAACAAGACATGCATATACATTGAGGTTTGATAAGGAGACAGAGCAAAACTTGTCAAAATCAAAGTCCAAAACCTGCATTAAATAAAGCAAGCAGTAAGAAGTATCCAACTACTTGTCCCAGATGTATTTGTATATCCATAAATGAGACAAATCCAACAGATGTATAATGTATTTCCCTATGAGCACTTGAAAACATTGTAATCTAGTAATGAAGGCTTGCTAACATTGAATGATCTATTCAGTTATTGGATTTGTGGGGTGGGTGAGTGTGAACTTGCTTCCATTTGTAACTACATTTACTCAGGTTATAGAAATCTAAAAGAAGATGAGCCAATTAAGCCTATTTCTGATATTGGCATTGATGAGATAAATAACACCGCAATCAATCATTTTTCCTGGTAAAACCCTAAACCATACACATGAATGAACATGGGCTGCTTCTGATGTTCTCTCATTTCCTCAAGGCCACATGATAATTCATGTCAACTGTTTGCTTGTTTGATTTTCTGACATATTCTCCAGATCCTCCATTATGGGATAAAAAGAGGAATGAACTGTTTGCTTGTTTAGGATACCCACGTGACATGGAAATGTAGCTATCAAGCAGGCATGATATGGTGGAAATTTCCTTGCTGAATTATGATCCCAAAATGATAAACCCGGCCTACCTACCTACCGTGATAAATAAATGGTACAAGTTGATTGATCATCTGACTTGAAAATAGTGGCATACTTTGAATTAGGCATCGAACCAAACCCTACATCACCTCAATGATAGGGTACTAGTAGACGTGAAACAAACTTGTTACCAAAGATCGAGGTTATTATTCAATTCATTGATTAGTACGTAAATACTTTGAATTTACGCAGTAGCATTCCCGCTCCTAAACTTCTTGTAAATATCACCCTTGTAAAACTTCCTAGTCCGAAGCACCAAAACGAAGGAAACAAGGCTAGCAAAAACAGTTGCGGCGGCTATTATAAGGAAAGGCATCTTATAACACTCCTTCCCAACACAAACCAACTCCTGGCCTGGATGCCTCTCCGCCCCCGACGCCTCCAGCTGCCTCCTCGCCTCCCTGTCGTAGAGCCTCCCCGTCACAACCACGTTCAGAATGTAGGCTCCGATGGGGCTCGCCGTACCCCCCATGTTGTACAAGGTTGAGTAGTACTTGAGCCCGAATATCTCCGAGATGATGGCGAAGATCAAAGGCCATTGTGCACCGAAGCAGAACCCGATTATCACTGAGGCTAGATAGAGCGAGTTTGGCACCCCGAACGCGATGAGTAGGTGCCCTACGCACGCTAGGAGGAGCACTGCCGTTAGCATTGCCGGCCTAGGAAACCTGTACTTAATTGACAACAAATGAGTAATTAAACTTACTACTTATGTGTGGATTGAAATTGACAAGAAAATATATACACATATACCTGTACTTGGTTAGGAAGATTTCGGATGTGAAGCCGGAGGCGACTCGGCCAAGATAGTTCCATATGCTGACCAGGGAAACAAAGGTTGTAACACTCCGAGCAGGGTAACCCAAGGCCTTTCCAATCTGACCCAGGTTGTCAATTGCCGTTAATGTTCCACCCACACCGGCGATCGTGGCAGCAAATATAGTAAGCATGTCTATGCTGAAAACGGCTTGCAGGATCGTGTAATCTTCTCCTCTCTCTGGTGGTGAGAATATGGTCAGAAAGCAAGAAACGCTCTTCTGCATTTCAATTGCAGGGGACTCATCAGCCTTTGCTGCTACTTTTTTCTCTTCTTCTTCTTCTTCCTTGTCCGTGGTGGGATTGGGATGTGGTGGTGGTGGTGGTGGATTTTCTGTGATGATCTTGAGAGGGGTCTCGCCTAAATTGTCTTTCTTGATCCTCCACAGCTTCAGCTCCTCGGCTACCACCACGTAGAGAGGGAAAAAGAGCAAAAGAGTGACCACAAGAGCACTTCCATAGTACTCGGTTTTCGTAAAGACCATACTATTCTGAACCACAATCAAAACCATCAAAAAGCCAGCAAGAGCCAAAGAGATGTAGAGCAAGTTATAGAACACTTGAACTTCACTCTTCTGCCCATTCGATCTCACCTTCATAATCCTAACCGTCCTTATGAAAACACAAGAAACCGCGGCAGGTAACCAAGCAATAAACAAGATTAGAGATTTGGTATCGGATCCATAAAAGGCATGGTAAAGCTGAGAAAAAATGGCCCCGCTCAACCCGACAAAGCCTTTGAGAAGCCCCAGCACGATCCCTCTGCTCTCAGGGAAGTTCATCACACAAGTCACAAGGGCACCCGTGTTAGAAAACGTCTGCGAATTCGCCCCTATGCAAATGAAGAGGCACATTTGCCAAATAGGAGTGTTCCTCCTGTGGCCGGATACGGCTAACCAGATCATCAAGTAGCCAAAGAAATTCATGACTGATCCCATGGCTAGAATAACCCAAGGAGGTGTGATTTCGTTGATTAAACCCGAGATCACACCCACGTTTCCACCCAAGTCTTTGAAAAAGCTGAGGAGATTAAGGGTGGATTGATCGTACCCCATTGAGTTCTTTACTTCATTTGAGTATGCTCCAAAGATGTAAGTTGCACCGGATACCGACATGATTAGGAGACACGCGAAGACCATGAACCAACGCCCCGTTATCACTTGTATGAAGAACCGCCATCCTTTGAAGCCCGCTCCACCACCCTCTTCCACCTCCATGACTGGTTTTTGTTTAAGGTAGTAGTGTGCAGCAGCAAGTGTAGTGAGATTTTTGTTAGAAGCGTGAGTGAGTATATAAATTAAATGACAAAGTTTTACTTGATAGTTGGAAGTTGGGGACTCCTTTTTGCTGTTGACAGGAGTAGTGGGAAAGGGAGGAAAGAGATAAGGTTGGTTTGAGGCAGCAAAGGAGTGAGTGGCAAAGTTTGAGACGCAGATGTAAGATGTTAATGTGCATTCCGCGTGCACCAACAATTAGGGACCAACCCAACAAAGCTCTCTTTTTCTCCAACTTCTTACGGTTTACAAGTAATTGTTAATCATTCAACTAGGATTTATTTTCATAAAAATTGCCAATTAATTGTGTGATCGGTGGGGTTGGGAGTGAGGGTAAAAAGTCGCAACATGTGGAGGACTTTGGGGTTTTGTAACGGTTGAGATTTGGAATATTGTCAAGACTGGCGACTGGCGTGTGAAATAAGAGGGGCATTAAATACAATTGTCCAACCAAGTTAAGCTACAGGACACAAATGAGGCATGGGACTCTCCCCACTACGGCCTGTCAAGGACCCAGCAAAATTGAATGCTTTTGTGTTGGTTCACATCAAGTTTGGGGATTCCTCAGACCGAGTCACTCGAGTATATTTTGATTCAATGAAATGAGCTTGCATTCCTACAGCCTTTACATGCTTGGTACATCATGTGTGGCATTGGGAGAAATGATAGAGGGGACAAAGCAGAATTCTATAAAACTAGAAGAAGCATACGATCTTCCAAGCAACATACATAAACCTGATGATCAAAACTGAACAAAATTCTTCCTTCATCAAAATTGTCGCCCTTGATAAACTTCAATATCAACTGCTTCCCCATTTCTTGAGCACACTGTCTTTAGCAGAAACTTGAGCATGAACTTCCTCCTTCCTTGCATTTTCAAGACCAGCATACATTGATGGAGATATCCTTTTCATAATCTCTGACATAGCAAGAGTGACGCTGTTTCTTGCACCTCGCAAGACGAACAATAGCGGGTTCACAGCGGTGGCAAACATCACGTCTCCTTTTGCAACCAAGAGGTACTATACCATTTTGAAAAGCCAAGTGTTTCAGAAAGCTTTTGGAAAACAAAAAATGTAAATTAACAAGAAAGGTTTTAAAGAAATTACTTACCATGACAGCAATGCCAAGAATAGCTAAACTTGTTTGTTGTGCTTCTTGCCAAAAGTGCTCATCGCCAGACCAACCACCCCATCTAAACCAACCTCCGCCACCCAAGCTGCCGCCTCCTCCACCTGCCTCCTCCTTCTTCTTCTCTTCCTTGTCCCATTTCTCATACTCGCTATTCTTCCCACCAAATGCATTTTCTAAAGCCTTTCTTGCTTGTTCCTTGTGCCACCAAGACAAATGCCTTTAACTCAAATGAATGAAGCACCATACAAAATATAGAGACGTGCACAAAGACTTCCATTGACAAAATTTACTAGTTATGCAAGCCATATAAAAGAACTATCATCAACACATCCATCATTGTTGTAAAAATAATAGGCAGAATTCAACTGGCTTAACTAATCCACGATAATTTCTACACTATTGGTACTCTAGTTCATTATCAAACTAGGGGCAACTACATAGGACAAAGGTATATTCACACCAGGTGTAAGCTTCATCTCAAAGAAAAGTTTTACAAGTAGATTTAGAACTAATTTAATATAAAGCTTTGAGTGTTATGTTAATGTTTAGTGAAAGTTCAACTGTTTCATTGTCAATGCAAAGATAAGCTTTTTATACTATGTAATCTTTTACCGTGTAAAGGAAAAACAACAACATTTTCCCAGTGTGGCTTCCCTTACGGGAAATCTGGGGGGTCAAGATGGGGGCACCCCTTGCGACACGACCACAGAACGCAAAAGGAAAAGAAAAAGAATCAACATGGCCAACTCTTATTCAGTTCACTGTTTTAATAATCATTCCCGTAACTCCATGACCAACCTAACAAATCAGAATCAACATGGGTAGGGATTAGCCAATATCTCAATGAAGCTTTTAGTTGATACATTTAGCCATGTGGATGTGATGCTAATCCTAAACCCTAAATACTACTCTATACTTGTGTTCTTTTTCTTCCCTGGTTCTAGCAAACAACACCTGAAAATACACCTTGTTTAGAGGTCTTTGCATCATCAGCTGACATGAAAATGCAGTGAGACAATTAATGGAACAAGGTCATAGATGCTTTATACTTTAGGAAATTTTTTTTTTCCAAAAATTGATTAACCTAGATATGCCCTAGATCAACATGATTTCCCCATTCAAGTATATACATTTCAAGGTCCAAATGTAGGCCTTTCATTTCTGTACAAAAAAAAAAACGCCTAGGAAAATCCACCTACAAGCTCAGTAACCACATTGAGCTTCATTTTGTTATTAGAAGATAATCAAATCCATCACCATGAGCAGCTTTGAGTTCATTTCTATTATTAGAAGAATAAGTAAACAACTCAAGAGAAATGAGTTTATAAATTGATGGTGTACAACGGGCCAGATTACCCTATTTTCGTTGGTAAGATGTCGAATTTCCTAGCCAAATCGAAAACAGGTGACAATTGAGATTCTCTCCTATCAGCAAAACTGCACTAGATTACAAGTATGAGAAGACAAGGAACAACATAGCTCCGAAGAAATATAATTTTTTAAGCATAATTTCTCAAATACCACGCAGTAAGGATGGCAAGACGAGCTTCGCATGATATCAATTACCGATAAGTTCACAAAAGAAAGAAAATCAGATGAACAGAATTAGGGGTTTTAATGATTGAAAACCTGTTTACGATTATCCGAGAATAGGCAGACGAATTTGCCATTGCAGCGGAGCAGGGGCTTGAGAGAATCAAAGACCTGCGATTGAGAGCACGACGTCGAACTGGGATGTAGCAAGGGGAGGGTTGATTTGCTCGGGAACGATAAGTTCATCACTAGAGCCATGGTCTCTTCTACTTCGCTTCTTCCCTAACCCAATTTGAAGGGCTTTTAGTTTCACTAGGGAAAAGGGAATGGGTTGCTGGAAGAAGAGCTGGGCTGTGTCATCTGCTATCATTCATAGGCTTTGGTTCGAGAAAAGGCGTATCACAATAAGAAATATTCGACCAACAATTTTTTGAGTTAAGAGTTTAGGGTTGATATAATTTCAAACTTTTTTTTTTGATAAGGAAAGAATTTTGGGCGACCGCTAACACGTTAGTGGTCGACCAAGAGCATCCTGGTGGATGAGGGCTAGAAAGCCCGGGTCAGCTGCAAGAGGGAAGGAGGATACACGCCTATACGATCCAGCGATGAAGTCCGCCATAGAATTGCACTCCCGTCGAACGTGAGAAATGCTCCAATCCTGGAATCGGGCCAGCAAGCAGTGGATGTCCGCGCGTAGCAACTCAATCTCCCACGGGCAGCGCCAGTCACCGAGTACGGCATTGACCAGCAGCAAACTGTCGCCTTCGATCTGGATCCGGGGAATGCCACGTCTGATGGCCTCGAGAAGTCCCTGGCGTAAGGCGAGGGTCTCGGAAATCAGCACAGATTGTCGACCAATCAGTCCTCCGTCGAAATAGATGGGGGAGCCACCAGAGTCCCTGAGGATGAATCCAAAAGAGGCCACGCCATCTGCATTAACTGCACCATCAAAATTTAATTTAATAAAATCACTTTTAGGTTTTTCCCATTTGGTTCGCTTTCTTTCATCCCGTCCAAGACCGGTGCGGTTTCGGGGACCAAGGGATGAGGCATCCTCTGCAAGTTTCCAATCTTTGACCTGGTTTCGGGCGAACTCAGCGATTTGGTCGGCATTGTTTAAGTTAGTTCCGGCGTTGCGATCAAATATCCTCTTGTTTCCCGAGAACCAAATGCTCCACCAAATGTTGATGAGGAGATCAAATTCCTCTTTTGTTGTCGTATTCTTAATTTCCTCTAGGATCTTGTGTGGTTTTCTACCTTGCGGTTGGATGTGGTCGATGATCCCTCGTAATTTCGGATTAAAAGAATTAAGGGTTGCCTTCGTGAGTTGGCAATCTATTAATACATGGTTAGTGTCCTCCACTGTGCAGCCACAAGCTTCGCATCCTTGTGTTACCGAGATGTGGTTTTCCGCAAGCCTGGTTTTGGTAGGTATGCCGTTTCGGGCCATTTTCCAGACGAAATTCTTTATTTTAGGAGGTACATTTAGCCGTTTAATCCACTCTAGATTAATTTTGGGCTGATATAATTTCAAACATTCTTGAGTTCATTTAGCACATAATCAAGTGTTTTTTCTTTATAAAGCTAAAATCAGACTTTAAAAATAACTTTCTTATTTTCACTTTCATCCTAATTGCTCTATAATTATATGAAATTTAGATATATTAAAACGTTTTTTCTAATTGCTCTATAATTATATGAAAATTAGATATATTAAAACGTTTTTTTTTCTAACTTATGCCTTAAGTATACTAGTTTTAGAAAATAAAATCCTACAAAGAAACTAATGAACCCTATAACTTAAATGTAAGGCAGCAACACAAGTTGGCTCAGTTTAATTTTGAACAAGTGAAACACTAATTTTCATTTTAAGCTAATTGATATAAAAATAAAAAAAAAGAACTCCTTTTAAGTGTTCTTGTTTTTTTTGGTCAGATGAACAAGTGTTCTTGTATAATTCATTATTATGAAAGAATACACAAATGTGCAACAACACAAATTGGCTCAGTTAGTAAGAACGTGTCACTTCTAGTCTTCTAGTCGAAAGTATATGAGTACAATTTCCACTACCAACACGAGGATTGTGTTGGAAGGCTACCTTGTAGTGTTCTATCATCTATGATCCTTATGGTATGCCCTAAGCCCATGACGTTGGTCAGGAAGAACCCATCCTTACTTTTATAAACCAAAAAAAAAAATTACAGAATCCAACTTGTATTTCTTAAAATTTTCATTAAAAAGATTGATTTTAACAATCAGAGTAAATCTTTTATACAACTATTATCCAGTTTTCTACGACTTCATTTTAAACTTTTTGAATTATTTTGTTGTGCTGGGCACGAAGAATGGAGCAAACTAAGAGAAAATGAAAGTGAAAGACATGGTTTCTTTTTCTGTTGCTTCTGACTCTTGTTATCTCCTCTTCTTAATCAATGGCCTTTAAAGGGAAAGAATGACATTGTTGTTGCTACACGCTTACGCCCGAAACATGGTTGTAGTTGATGCATAAAGATCTATTGAATGCTACAAAGACCAAAGTAACACAACATCAAAGTGGAGTTGAAAAAAACTTGTTAATAGTTGTATAAATGAGTTATTAATTTATGGATTTTCATCTTCCTTGTGCATTCAAATGCTTCTTTAAGATAGAAAGTGAAGTATGAAACAAAAGACAAAGCATCAGCAGGCTTCAAGTTTGATGATCGTGAATAAATTGTCGGGCATATGATACATACAGATCTGTGAGAGTTGCCCCAGAACTTATGCCTTGACACAAGTTGAGTTCAAGATTTCTCACAGTAGCCTCGTGGAACTACTGAGCAAGTTGTCAAGTAAAGCAAACACTAGCAACAAAAGTTGAATCAATTTCCGCAGAAAGTGATTACTGATTTACTGAGCAAAGAGAGCAACAATGCAAAAATTCAAACTAGTAATGAGTCCAACAAATTGGAATAGGAGAATATGACAAATATTAGAAAGCTGGCGTTACTAATCTATATAGGTTCTATTTGAGGATGGCTCCATGAAAATCACTTTCACTTCCACTTCCTGCACATCATGGGCAAGAAGATGACTGTTTATGAGGGAGCGAAAGGAAAGATGAGAGCTATGGCACTTAAAATCCTACTTTTGGCAGTTGCAGTAATAGCAAAACATAAAACATGAGAACTGAGAACTGAGGGAAAGAAAATTTTGTTTAATTCCTCTTAATGAATGAATTTATCAATCAACCAAGCAGAAACATTATAGGACAAAGAAAAGGCTTCCATAATATCCCTGCAAGTGCAACCTAAAATTCATGGCATCATTCAGGATTTCAGGGTTGGGAAGAAAATTAACTTAAGCTTGCACCACATTATTCTCATCAGAGTGGTAAAAAACTCCAAAGACAGTGATCAACATTTTGGTACAGCAGACTAATTGACCTAAATATTACTAGTTTACAGATTTTCATTGCTTGATTACTGAAGCACTCTCATGAAAGCCAGCACTAAACTTCAGAAACAAGATTCATTACAATCTTTTCATTCCTAACTCATAAGCATATTTCTCCCTCCTCATGAGCTCTTGGTTTTGCATTACAGTAGGGTTATAACTTATAAGGCAGCAAGGGTGAAAAGGTGAGTAGCAAAGTCATAGAAATTTGTTGAGAGTTTATGGTAAATGGTACTGAATGGTTGCTAGAAGTGTTCGGCTTTCATTCAGAAAGTTGATGGCAAGCTGCTTTTGGCTAATTTTCTTAGTCACTTCAAGTCTACTTTAGGAAGGAGGATGGTTCATCTTTACATAGTAGTACATAATGTTTCTGATGATAAACATACTTTGCAGTTGACACTCTCCTATTACTATAAAAATAAAGCAGAATCAGAAAGAAAATGGGAATTAACAGCAAGCTTAGGGATCTATCTACTACAGTCATGAAAAAATGTGTATGAGAAATCAAGATATCAAGATCTATGGACGCAAATTTTCCATGTAACCAAGTTCTCTTTGCCACATAAAATGTTCAAAAGACTTTGGCAAAAAAAATTGAAGTCATCATTACATTGCGTATGGGTAGTATGTAAATCAGATCACCACAGAGGACAGCATCACATTAATCTGACAGAACATTGGCATATATTGAGCAAGTATGTCGAAAATGCCATACTAGATAACCACAATAATCAGAACAAAGAATACAAGAAGTATCTAGTAAAATATTCAGAAAAGAAATCTCAAACTCCGGATCGATTATCTCAAGAGAATCCATCCGGAGGAGGAGGGAAAAGGTTCAGAATTGCATACATGTACATCAGCCCTATTTAAATCTGTCAATCTGAGTCTCACATCTCCGGTTGTTCCACAAATCAACAAGCGAGGAAGTAATAGCAAGGGAATTGGCCTTACATAAACCCCTTGTTGGCGAGTTTGGAGTAAGAAGAAGAGGAAGCGACGCGCTTATTGCGAAACATCATGTATCCAACCGGCAAAACGACTCCGATCATCATGATGGTTGCTCCGATAAGGTATCTGAGTGGAGTCGGGGACTCCACCTCTACTGATCTCCCGAACGACATCTTCGAAGCTCAAGATCGGTCCTAGATCTCTTTGTGTGTGAGAACGAGAGAGATCTGAGACGAGGGAGCCGAGAGAGAGGCGAAGAGGGATCGACAGACGACGGGTTGAGAAAGGGAAAATAGAAAAAGAGAAGAAACGAGTTATTTAGATGAAAGCCAAACGACGCCGTTAAAGTTCTTGGCAAATGGACGGACTCGGTTTTAATTTTTTTTTTTTTTTTATAAGGAAAGGAATTAGGGTGACCACTAACAAACTAGTGATCGCCCTAGAGCATCCTGGCGGATGAGGGTAAGAAACCCTGGGTTAACTGCGAGCGGTAAGGAAGAGACGCGTCGGAAGGATCCCGGGATGAAGTCCGCCACAGAATTGCACTCCCGAACGACATGAGAGATACTCCAATCCTGAAATCGGACCAACAAGCAATGGATGTCCGAACGCAGAAGCTCAATTTCCCACGGGCAGCGCCAGTCACCAAGCACGGCCTTGACCAACATCAAATTGTCGCCTTCGATTTGGATCCGGGGAATGCCACGTCGTATGGCCTCAAAAAGTCCCTGGCGCAAGGCTATGGTCTCGGAAGTCAGAACGGACTGCCGACCAATCAGTCCTCCGTCGAAGAAAATGGGGCGGCCTTCAGCGTCCCTAAAGATGAATCCGAACGAAGCCACGCCATCCGCACTAACTGCACCATCAAAATTCAATTTTATAAAGTCCCTTTTGGGTTTAACCCATTTGTTAGGTCTCCTGACACCACTAGCATTCGCACAATGAGTACGAGGGCTAGGGGGAACCGGGTCAGTAGCCATCTTCCATTCTTTAACCTGGTTTCGGGTAAATTCGCTTATGTTGTTGGCGTTGTTCAAGTTTGTTTCATTGGTGTCGTCGAACACTCTCTTATTTCTGGAGTACCATAGGCTCCACCAGGTGATCGTGAGGAGTTCCATTTCCTCTTTTGACGCTAGAGTCCTAATTTCCTCCAGTACCTGGTGCGGTTTTTTGTCGTCGGGGCTAATTTGGTCGATGATCCGCCGTAGTTTGGAGCTAACGACGTTCAGGGTTTCCCTGGTGAGAGGGCATGAAAGTAGAATGTGGTTAGAGTCTTCAACCTGACTGTGGCAAGCGGAGCAGCCTTGAGGTACCGGTATGTGGTTGGCTGGCAGTCTCGATTTGGTTGGTAGGCCGTTACGTGCCACTTTCTATAGGAAGTTCTTCATTTTGGGTGGTATGTTGAGTTTGTTGATCCATTCCAGGTTTATTTTGGGTTCTCCTTTGGATTGGTGGATCCACTGAATGGTTGAGTGGGTAGAATACCAGCCATTTTTACTAGGTTGCCAGTACAGCCTGTCCGAGATTTTGTTTATGGGATTGATAATTTCGGTTATCTTGCTTAAGTCATCATTCTTAACAACTTTGTCCAATTTCTCTATGTTCCAGGAATTGTCTTCGCGTAGGTAGTTTACTACAGGTTCATCACAGTCGATAGAGGTTTCGACATCGGTTTTTGGTTGAAGTGGACCATTGCCGGTCCAGTTATCTTTCCAGAAGCGAATAGTTTTCCCGTCACCCACCTGCCAGATGAGCCCTTTGATGAACAGGTCACGTAGGCTTAAGAGTTTAGACCATTGCCAGGAAGTATTGTGCTTTTTCTTATAGTTTAGAATATTTTCCGTTTTGAGGTATTTTTCTGAAACTATTTTAACCCACAGGTTGTGTGGTTCCGCTAAAATTTTCCATAGCAGTTTCATCTGAAGTGCTTTGTTCATTTCTTCCGCCTTAGTGATTCCAGCCCCTCCGTGGGCAAGAGGACGACAGATAGAGTTCCAGCTTATAAGTGGTTTATAATTGTTTTCTTTGTTCCAGAAGAAATTCTTGTTGATTTGGTCTAGTTCTTTCAGCGTTGCCTGCGGCAACATGAACGATTGCATGAGTCGGGATTAAAATTTGGATAGGTTAATTTTCATAAAAAATTTCAAGTTTTTTTTATAAGGAAAGAAATTAGGGTGGCTACTAACAAGCTAGTGGTCGTCCTAGAGCATCCTGACGGATGAGGGTAAGGAAGTCCGAATCAACTGCAAGTGGGATGGAGGAGACACGTCTGAAAGATCCAACGATGAAGTCCGCCACAAAATTGCACTCCCGAACGACATGAGAGATACTCCAATCCTGGAACCGAGCAAGCAAGCAATGGATATCCGAACGCAGCAACTCAATCTCCCACGGACAGCGCCAGTCACCGAGCACGGCCTTGACCAGCTGCAAATTATCGCCTTCAATCTGGATCCGGGGAATGCCACGTTTGATGGCCTCGAGAAGTCTCTGGCGCAAGGCGATGGTCTCGGATATTAGTACAGACTGTCGACCAATCAGTCCTCCGTCAAAATGGATTGGGGAGCCACCAGAGTCCCTGAGGATGAACCCGAAGGAAGCCACGCCATCTGCACCATCAAAATTCAATTTAATATAGTCTCTTTTGGGTTTTACCCACCTCGTTCGCTTTCTTCCTTCCCCACCCCGCGCACTTAGAGTACGGGGGCCGGGGTAGACAGAGGCTTCTCCAAGTTTCCAGTCTTTAATCTGGTTTCGGATGAATTCAATAATGTGATCGGCATTGGTCAAGTTTGTTCCGTTGTTGTTATCAAAGACTCTCTTGTTTCTCGAGAACCATAGGCTCCACCAAATGTTAATGAGGAGTTCCATTTCCTCTTTTGTTGTCATTTTCTTAATTTCCTCCAGGACCTCATGTGGTTTTTTTTTCGTCCGAGGATATCTGGTCGATGATCCAGCGTAGTTTTGGGTCTATGAAATTAAGGGTTGCCCTAGTGAGGGGGCATGAGAGTAAAACATGGTTTGTGTCCTCCACCTGGTTGTTACATGCTTCACAACCTTGAGGTACTGGAATATGGTTTGCCGCAAGCCTAGTTTTAGTTGGTAGGCCATTTCGGGCTACTTTCCAAATGAAGTTCTTCATTTTAGGAGGGATATTTAGCCGGTTAGTCCATTCTAAGTTAATTTTGGGTTCACCTTTAGATTGGTGGAGCTACTGCATGGTGGAGTGGGTGGAGTACTAACCATTTTTGATTGGTTGTCAGTACAATCTATCCGGTAATTTATTAATGGGATTGATTGGAGATTCTTTCGAGGTCGTCAAGCGAGACGACCTCATTCAATTTTTTAATGTTCCATAAATTGTCCTCATGGAAGTACGCCTCAACAGGTTCCTCCCAATCAATGAGGGTTCCAACCTCAGATTTTTGGTTAAGGGGACCACTACCGGTCCAGTCATCTTTCCAAAATCGAACGGTTTTGCCGTCCCCCACTTGACAGATGAGCCCCTTAATGAACAGGTCTCTTAGGCCTGCTAGTTTAGACCATTGCCAAGATGTGTTCTGTTTTTTCTTATAGTTTAGGATACTTTCTGTTTTGAGGTATTTTTCAGTCACTATTTTGACCCAGAGATTGTTTGGTTCCGCTAAGATTTTCCATAGTAGTTTCATTTGGAGTGCTTGGTTCATTTCAGTCGCCTTGGCTATTCCCAGCCCCCCATGAGCGGGAGGGCGACAAATGGAATTCCAACTAATGAGTAGTTTGTAGTTGTTTTCCATATTCCAAAAGAAGTTTTTGTTAATTTGGTCAAGTTCTTTCAATCTTGACTGTGGTAGTAGAAATGATTGCATAATATAGTTTGGTTGTGCTGAGAGGTTTGCTTTGATTAGTGTTTTCCGCCCTTCTTGGGATAGGGCATTAGATTTCCATTTTGATAACTGGGATCTGGTACGCAGAACTAGGGGTTTGAAGGTGTTTTGTGTTACTCTCCCATTAATTATCGGGCATCCTAGGTATTTGTCCAATGCAACTGTGTTTGCTATTTGTAAAATTTGTTTTATCTGATCCTTTGTATTGTTATTAGTGTTTTTGGTAACTTGGAAAGCGGATTTGTGGAAATTGACCTTCTGTTCGGAGATTTGATAGTAGTCGTCAATAATATCCTTAATTTTTTTGCAGGCTTGGCCGTTGGCTTTTGCAAAAATGATAATATCATCTGCAAAGGCTAGAAAAGGGATTTTTGTTCCATTTCTCAAAATTTGGATCCCGATGCCGCTTTTTGGGTTAGTGCTCAAAAGGTGGAGTTGTCTTGCCAGTATCTCGGCGGCGAGGATGAATAAGTATGGCGATAGGGGATCCCCCTGCCTGAGGCCCCGTTGAGGGTAGAATTTTTCAGTCGGTCCGTTATTGACTAGGACTGAGAAGGAGATTGTTTCAATGCATTCTCGGATCCAACCCAAGAATTTATCATTAAATCCGAATTTCTGGAGGATCTCAGCTAGGAATTCCCAACTGATCCGATCATAGGTTTTTTCCATGTCAAGTTTGAGTGCGATCCAACCCTCCCGCCCTCGTTTGTTTCGGAAGGAGTGGAAGATTTCATGCGCGATGAGTGTGTTATCGTGGATACTGATGTTCATGTTTTTAGTCTAGTTTAGGTGTCTTTCTTATGTTGTTTAGTTTAGTTTTAGAAGGTTTAGTGTTAAGTTTTGTGTGTTTTTTGGATAAGTTTGCATATTTTGTGAAAATTATGGAAACTACTCCGCTTTGTGTCTTTTTGTAGGTTTTTGAAGCGGAAAGGAGCATTTTCAAGTGAAGCTGAAGTCAAGTGGTGAATGGTGGAGTGCCTAAAGGAAGAAAAGGAAGAGTGCATGTTTAAGATCAAGAAGAAGTTCAAGTGAAGCCATGAAAGAGTGCAAATAAACCCGAAATAGAGAGCTCGTTACCGACCTGTGAGGGTCGGTACCGAGCTGTGCAACGAGTTTTATTCAAAGGGATTCAGCAAATGTCGCATGTCGTTACCAAGGTGACCTGTGTCGGTAGAGCAACGCCGACTTTCGAAATTATATCTTTTATCTTGTAATCTTTTTAGTTTAGAAGTTTTAATCTTTTAGATCTTTATTAGATAGCTTTCTCTAGTATAAATACCTTGTTTTTCTAAGTTCTAAAAGGGAGGTTAGCAAGTTGTGAGAGGAACGAGACGTTAGTTGGAGATTTCGAACCTGATTTCGATCGAGAGAGAGAAAGAAGGTCGAGATCGAGTTTTTTATTGTTCTTCTTTGATTTCGAGTTTGAACGTGTGGTTGTAAGACAATATTCTTTTAATTTCAAATAAGTTTTACTTTTCAATGTTCTCTTTTAATAAAATTATTTGTTTTGATTCAATGATGAGTGAGTAGTTCTCTTTTCTAGGGTCGGGGTTGAAACCTGACATAGTTGTGCATGGTTGAATGAATGTGTTGATGTTTTGATTGCCTTCTATCTTTTGAATTACTTGTTTGTGCTTATGCTTAGACGAGAGTCGAAGTAATTTGAGTTTATTGCTTGATCGAAAGAGAAAGTTGTAAACTTGAATGTTGATATTGTTCGATAATGAAAGTTTCGAGCTTTGGATTCAAAACAAGTAGAAAAGTGAATTGATTTATGAAAGTTGATTGATTTGCTTGTTTAGTCAACGAAACTTGATGGATTTATCTTCAAAGGCATGATCTTTATCCTTCACATGAGTTTATATGCATAGCTATGTTGTGGTAGCCCTTGTTCTAGAGCTTTTTATCCTTTGATTTTCCTTAGTTTTGCATTCGTATACACTCGTTACCGAGGCACTAGGATCGGTACCGAGCCTGCACTTGCATCGTGTTATTTGCTCTATTTTAGTAGAATTCCAGCATCGTTACCGACCCTGACAAGGTCGGTACCGAGGTTTGTCGTAGCTGTTTTTGCCATGTTTTTGCTTTGTTTTCTTGTTTTCTTAAGTCGGTAAACAGACAACCTTGCTTCACGTGCACAATCTTGACTTCGCTATACTCAGCGGGGTCTTGACTACAAATTTTATTTGTTGTTAAGTAAATCCCTATCAACAAATTGGCGTCGTTGCCGGGGAAGCAACAGTGTTTGTTTGTTTACCTGTGGGTCTGGGAATAGCCCGACCCCATTTTTATTTTTAATTCTGTTTTCTTTTGTCTGTTTTCTCAGCTTATGCCAGCAGGATGTCGCAGGCTCGAGTTTGATAACACTGGTTATTATTCTGAACCAGAACGCACCCTGCACCGCAGAAGAAGAGGAAACCAAGTCATGGCAATGACTCCTGAACAAATGGAACAATAGATGGCCGCTCTCGAGAGGCAGATGGAGGCGTTACAAGCTGACCGAGACGCTGCTGCCACAACAGCTGAACGAGAGCGAGTGAACGTTGCACATCACCGAGAGGACAATGCCCATCTACACGAGCAGTTGAACGTCTATCCGAGAAATACCAAGCAATATATGCATCCAGAACTGAGGGTGCCAGAGTCTGCAATCATGCTTCCGGAGATAGAGAAGACTTTTGAGATCAAGTCTCAATTCATATCCTTACTTAAACGGGCTCAGTTTGAAGGGAAACCTACTGAGTGCCCCATGGAACATATTAAATTTTTTCTTGATTTATGTGACGCTATTGTTGCTGAAGGTGTCTCACTAGAATATGTTCTATTAAAAGCTTTCAGGTGGTCTCTTACTGGAAAGGCCGTGAGCTGGTTGGAGAGCTTACCTCCTAAGTCTATCGGGACTTGGAAGGCTTTGTATGATCAATTTCTTACAAAGTTTTTCCCTCCTGTCAAGACAACGGAGTTGAGAAAACGCATCACCTCCTATCACCAACTGCCTAACGAGACCTTTGTAGAGACATGGGAGAGGTTCAAGGAGATGCTCAAACAATGCCCCACTCATGGGCAACCCCTATATGTGCTCCAAGAAATCTTCTTCCAAGGGATTAATGCAGAAACAAAGAACCGCATCAACACACACACTGCTTGCAGATTTATTGAGATGGATCCTACTGCTGCATGGGAACTGCTGGACAAGTTGTCTAACTACGATGCCATGTATGGGACCCAGTAGCCACCCCAGGCACAGAAGCGTCTCTACATGCCTAATAAAGACGAAGTTGATCCAGATGTCAAGAATCAATTTCTCCAGGATGAGATCAACCGTCTAAAGAAACAGGTAAGTTTTCTGAAAACCTCTCAACCTTGTCAAGAGTGTGGTTCTTCTGCCCATAGTACTTCTGCTTGCACTAACATCGAGCAAGTTAGAGCCGCTGAAACATATGCTGAGATAAACTATATGAGAGGTCAATACAGGAACTCGCCAAATAACTTTGACAGGCCAAACAATTATCCAACATGAGGAAATCAAAATCCAAATCCAAGTTATAAAGCACCCCCTCCGGATAAAAGGCCCGCGCCGTATCGACCTCCGAGCTATCAAGAGCCACCATCTTGGGTACAAGGACTCTATGAAGGGATTAATAACGTAAAGAATGAAATCACTGGAGTCCAATCCAACCTTAACAACCAGATGAAAAGATGGGGAGAGTTCGGTGTTTGGAAGAAGAGTGTCGACTCACAACTAGGAAACCTGGCTGCTTAGATTCCGAGGCCGCAAGGGCAACTCCCGGGCCGCCTCGAGGAGAACCCTAGAGGACAGATAGAGGTCGTACACCTCAAGAGCGGGAAGAAACTGCCGGATCGTGCCAAAGTCAAGGAGAAGGACCCCGTCACTGAAGAAGACGCCACGACCTAGGTCGACAACGAGCCATAGAGGGTCGTTACCGAGCCTGAACCACTCGGTACCGATACTCCTAGGGTCGTCACCGACTAGTTGATCGGGCAAAAAGTTTTCCTCTCTTATTACCTTGTCCCTATTTACTACTATTTTCCGTTGTCAGGGAAACATTGCTAGTTCCCTGTTTGGTTACTAACACATTACGATCCAACAACCATAATTTAAAATCCACATAATTTCAAAGGTCTTACCAATCGTATGCTCATTCGAACTCGGTTTTTAGGATTTAATCAAGTGTATAAGGGATTGAATTTGATCACCATTTAGCCTTGGAACACTCCTTGCTTTGGCTTCCAAGTTCATGCCACTTCCACTTGTAATTTGCGTAGTTTGAGCAAAATTGGCTCAAGTCGAACCGCCTCCACCACTCCTATTGCTTGATCTAGGTTTTCTTGAAGTGTTTTGTCCATAACTGCTTCCTCCTTTAGAGTTGTCTTTGGGTCTATCTCCCCACCACTCGGGATACCCAACTATTTGAACACACCCAGATCACGATTATCCCAACTGTGGCATATGTGTGCAAACTATGGTTCGATCACGATTATCCCAACGGCCTTTAGCTCGAGAGTAAGACTCATCAGTTACCGTCAAAGCCATCTATCTGGTCATTTTTCTCGTCACTTGAACAGTTTATAATTCGGACACGTTCTTCTTACGCAATGGTGGAGTAAACCTTTTTGATGGATGGCATGGGGTCGACCACCTTAAGGTCGAGCACTCGGTCCAGTAAATCTCGTTCTCTAACTCCATAAAAAAATGGGTGAACATGGGTGGCTTGTTGTTGCTTTTGAAGTCGATAGTTGACATTTCAAGTGTAGTTTGCACAAACACAAGTAAGGATGGGATCATAATTTTCGAGATCCTCCCACAAACATTTCAATTTGCCATCATAATTCAAGATCACCATTCCTCGTTGCCTCATGGTTGCGACCTCGCTCTTCAATTGATGGATTCACGTCCCGTTAACGACCCAAAACTAATCTTTAATGTCATCCCATAAGTTTTTTCGCCTTCTCCTTGCAGGAGATATTTGAACGAAGGCTAGCTTGCTTCAATGGTTTTGAGGATCAATGAGACCACAATGGAATGAGCGGTCCACCAATCATCCATTTGAGGAGATCCATTGGCAGATTGCTTAAGTGTCCCGTCAATAATGAACCCCCACTCGCGCTTGGCTTGGAGAAAAGTTTGGACCGCTCGAGCCCATTCATCATAATTCTCTCCTTTTAGTTGAACCTGGGTATTGCTCGAATTAAGATAATACGAGGAGGGAGTTTTCTTTATGGAAGTATCACCAATAATAATGGAACCATCATTATCCGAAATGATTGATTTGAGAAGAAAGAGTCCCAACAAGCACGCTTGTAAGCTCTGTTACCATTAAAGCACGATTGATTTCATTGTATTAGGCGTTGTTGACTTGCTTTGCTATTGAAAGAACATGTTGATATATACAAGAGAGGAGCCTCATAGAGGCCAAATTCTACGCTTAGATTAGAGGAGCCAAATCCTCTGTTATACGCACTAGGAAATACATCACTCTCTGTCTTTCCTTGTTTGTGAGAATATTTCTTTTTTTGGTTGAACGTGAAATGATTTATTTTTTGGTTGAGCGTGAAATGATTTATTTTTTGGTTGAAGGAGAGACCGCACTCTTCATCATCTCAAGAGAGAATTTTATTAATAATAAAAAAGGCTAAATAGGCAGCAAACCGTATAAAACTCGATCCCTTATATCATCAGCAAGTAAAGATAAAACACCTCGAGGCAAGTCACTCAATATAGAAAAACCTAGATTAAAATAGAAAGCAAAAGAAGCAAGAAAGTCAACAATATCATTAGCTTCCCTGAAAATATAACGGAATTGGACAAACCAATTACTTTTAATGTAACCTTGATATTGAGATACCAAGCTAGAGAGGGGGATAACAATGAGTAGATTTCCCTAGCAAAATGACCACTAGATATGAATCCAGTTCAAAAATAACCCTCATGTATCATAGATTCCAAACAAGATTAAAAATCCTGCAAAAAAAAAAACACCCCACAACTCTTCTTCCATTATAACAAATGAACAATACATCGGAGTATTATGAATAAAACCTACTTGCCAACTGCCCTCTTACAATTACTAGGGCTGTTAATGGGTCAGGTTATGGGTGCGTGGAGCACTTCCACCACCCGACCCGCAAGTTAAAATACCCCACCCGACCCACCCGTCACCCGTGAAATATTCTACCCATCACCCAAACCACCCGTCACCCGTTGGTTATATGGGTGACCCGTTCACCCGTATAAGCGTTGTATTTTGTCTATAAATAAATTTTCATACATAAATTAAAACAAATATTCATAATCCATATATACATAAACAAAAACAAATCCCATAAACAATAATCGATGTATAACCATTGTATTTTATGCTATTGGTGGTTCTGGTTGAAGAGAAGTCTTCAAGAGAGAGGTAAGAGACTCAGAGGTGGTGATTAGTGATTGAGCGGTGATAGTATGTTATCAAGTGAAAGATATACTAGGGTTAGAAATTAGAATTACTTAGAAAGTAGCGGCAATCAGGTATAAATAAATGGGCTGGGAAACAAATGAGCTTATTTATCAAAGACCCGAAATGGCTTATATGGTGACATTAAAGGCCTACACATATTAGAAATTATGGGCTAAAATGAGTTATATGGGTGGTTTGGGTGAAAGGGGTTATGGGTCGGTTGACGGGTCGGGTTATTGGGTGGATTATTGGGTGATAAAATCTCACCCTTACCCGACCCATAACCCGTTTCGCCCATCACCCGAACCGCCCGTCACCCACTTTGATTGGGTTTTCACCCGTCTATTTCGGGTGGGTTAAGCGGGTGGGTCGGTCACCCGTGGGTAATTGACAACCCTAACAATTACAAATACCTATTCCATTTACAGGCCCGGCCCAAAGGGTGGGGCAGGGTGGGCGCAAGCCCAGAGCCCATAATTTTTAGGGGCCCAAAATTTTTAAAATGTAGTATATATAAAAGAGTGTTTAAAATATCATAAATTACAAGTTGGTCTAGTGGAATAGTGTTCTTATCTTTATTAAAGAGGTCTTGGGTTCAAATCCCACTACTTTTAACTATATTAATTTTTAAATATGGGCCCTATTATATATCTTTTATTTAATTTATCTTTCTTTCCTATTAATCATTCTTTCCTATTAATCAATTAGTGTAGTCATGTATTACAATAGTTATTGTAAATGATTCTTATTTATATAATTGTCTATATTGGTTACTTTTTATTAGATTTAAAATATACGACATATGCATTTAAAAAAAATCTTATTTCTTTTATTCATACATTGTTATATGATGATAGCACCCAATTTTACGTATGTAATTAAGTTAAATTTAGCAAATTATTTTATAAATTCTTCGTATCTTAATATTATAACAAAAACAAATTTATACGAAAGTATTATAAAATTTTACGAAAAATGTCTAAAAAATATATAAAAAAGGCCCTTTTATTATAATTCGCCCCGGGTATCTAAAATGTATGGACCGGCCCTGTCCATTAACATAAAAATATATCTTTATATGTATTTGACTTTCCCATAACACTCATCTTACCAAGTACGTAGTAATTAACACGTAGATATAGTAAAGTGAACGGGTATAACTTTGATTCTATCCATCCACGTGGATCTCCACGTCATCTACAGCCACACATTCATTTGCATAGTCCAAACTCGTTTATTTTTCCCATCCAATCAATTTCAATTAATTAAAAACCCCAAATTGTCCCCATCTTCATTAATTTTCCTTTCCATCCAAACCAAACTCACCTAATATAAAACCCTCCTAATTTTGCCCTTTCCTAAGCATCGATCAGCTAGCTACACCAATTCAAAGATGGACGGCGAAGATGACACCAAGACTCCTCTCCTCCCGATCGGACGGCCACCCACCCGCGACCTCACCGTTCTTGTGGCGTCCCTGCTCACACCCAACACTTTCTTCGTGCTCCTAGGACCTCTGCTCTGCCTCCTCATTTGCTCGTTCGTGCACCTGGAGGGGCCCACCCCAGCCAGTAAGCCGGCGAACATGCTGGGGGCGCTGGCGTGGGTGTTCAGCTGGTGGGTGACGGAGGCGGTGCCGATGCCGGTGACGTCGATGTCGCCACTGTTCCTGTATCCGATGCTGGGAATCTCGTCGGCGGACCACGTGGCGAGCACCTACATGAACGACGTCATCTCCCTGGTGCTTGGGAGCTTCATCCTCGCCCTCGCCGTCCAGCACTACAACATCCACAAGCGACTCGCCTTGAATGTACGTTAGTCTTTCTCGATCTCTAATAGATACATCACAAGTGATCTAGTTATGTTACTTGTTATAATTGATTTTCTTATTCGTATATATATTGTCTTCTTTTGACCCTTTTTTTCGTTGAAATTTGTTATTTTCACCCTTTGATCGATATGCTGGGTTTGAACTTTTTTCAAACATTAATTCCCTTTAAAAATTTACAATTAATTAATTAACTTATAAGCTCTCCTATATACATGAAAAAATTATTTTATTTGCTTATTATGAATTAGAAAACGGGGCATGAATATAATTAGATTCCTGGCTTACAATTTGCAAAATTTGTTCAGCAAGACACGACGTGCTACCTTTTGTCATGTTATCTGTAACACCTAAGCACCCCAATTAAAAATACCGTATTCTCTAATAAAACACCCAGTTTTCACAAATAGGAAATGAAAAACATTTGTCCTAATCCAGCATTATAAGAGCTCAAAGTTTTTAACACTAAACATAGGAAATTAAATAATATTTCCCTTGTCGCTTGCACTAGAATTTCCAAAGTGTAACGTGCACATTTTAGTATTTTACATCAGGAAAATAAATTTGTCAAGATATTAGTTAATAAGGAGTATATACATGTTAGTTCAAATGATCAACTTAATTAAAGTTAGTAACCAATCGTTGATATCATTGTTGACCTGTAGATCTCATCCTACCTTTTACATTATTAGGCCTACATTTTGGTACTAGGAATGTGCCAGTCACTTTTGCATAACTGACTTTCTGTTTGTATTTTACTTTCATCAATTAATTATTGATGGACAAAATATTTACGTGTAATTTACAAATTGAAATTTAATAAAGAAATAGAAACGGCAATTTGAGAAGTTTGTGGCCACGGACAAACGAATCCTAAAGCTTGTGGTGGTGAGTTCCATATATTCATATATTGGCACTTGTATGGTCGGAAATAATTGGCTAGTGGGCCATTCACTTGACAGGTTCTAGCCACATCAATTGGACACTTGTTCCTTTGGCCCTCAAACTCGAACTCACCACATGGATACAGGTGTAAAAGAAACTGTATATACCATCATTCGAGCCAAATGAAAGCAGCACGAACTTCTAAAAATTAGGAAATTTACTGATTTTTAAATGTTTCTAAACATCTGATTTGAAGCACCAAAAGTATTCTTTCCAATGCATAGTGATTTTGTTTTCTTATGTTAATTTAATTGGCCTAAATAGATGAACATATTGATGGTTCAATTGTGGTAGCATCATAATTAACCTGACATTGTGCTCATGTATTCTCAAAATATTACAGTAATTTTCTTATAATTTAAAGTTAGAGTGGTTATCTTAATTAGTAATCAGGGCAAGTCTTTTACTGCAGTCAATATTAGTCACATTATTAATCAAAGTTATGATAAGTTTAATTAATCAATAATTAATAAGATGCCGCAATGATCGATGGGGATTAATTAATATATACAATTATGTTTAATATAATAGATAACGATGGTGTTCTGCGGGGACCCAGTGAACCCATCGCTACTCTTACTGGGCATCTGCGCAACCACGGCCTTCGTCAGCATGTGGATGCACAACGTGGCGGCTGCCGTCATGATGATGCCGGTGGCCACGGGGATCCTGCAGCGGCTGCCCACGTCGCCGGACGTCGACACGACGGGGGACGTGAGCAAGTTCTGCAGGGCGGTGGTGCTGGGGGTGATCTACTCGGCGGCGGTGGGAGGGATGAGCACGCTGACGGGGACAGGTGTCAACCTCATATTGGTGGGCATGTGGAAGAGCTACTTCCCGGAGGCCAACCCCATCAGCTTCAGCACCTGGTTCTTCTTCGGCTTCCCTCTCGCGCTTGTCGTATTCTTCTGCATGTGGGCCATCATCTGCTGCTTCTACTGCTCCAAGAGGCTGACACCTGTCCTCTCTGCTCACCTCGACAAAGTTCATCTCAAGAGGGAGCTTCAATTATTAGGTAATTAATTTCATTATATATGTTATTACTAGCAACATTAACATACATAGAACTATAGAACTGTGTTCTTTTTATTCGTCGAGACATATATATCTAGCTAGGAATATTTTGCATGATATTTGGAAGCTATTTGAATTTGGGTGTTGTTCTTTGAACTTCTGTACGTACATTTGTTGAATTTTAGTGTTAAATTGATATGGCTACACATGGCATTGGACCCACTCCACTAGCTTATATTATGGTAGACGTGTAGTAATTAACTTTTCTTTTTTATGGTTGTCGGCTTAATTATGTGATTGCAATATAGTTGATGTATGTTAATTATATTTCCAATTGATTTATAATTGATTCTTTGATGTAGGTCCAATGTCTTTTGCAGAGAAGATGGTGCTATCAATTTTTTCGGTAAGTAATGATATATACAAGTTCTATATCAATCATTTTACTTATAGTGACCATCTCGACCAAACAACTACGTTATAGTGACCATTAAACAACAAATATATGTATGTTCGTGCATCGTTTAATAGACCGTCTAATTATATACGCACACGCATATAACCTAATTTTTAATTATTTATTCAATGATTTAATTGATTGTTGCGGATGATCCAATTCTAAATATATTGTGCAAGCAGGTGCTAATAGTGCTGTGGATGACAAGGAACATAACAGATGACATTCCTGGCTGGGGATCCCTCTTCAATGGCAAGGCCGGCGACGGCACTGTCAGTGTAAGTAGTACGGACTTCCCCTTTATTAACTAAAATGGGAATTTATAAAATCATAATTAAGAATTTTAATCGATCTGGATGGTGGATATCAGGTACTGATGGCAACACTATTGTTCATCATCCCAAACAACAAGCAAAAGGGGGAAAAGCTTATGGACTGGGGCAAGTGCAAGAGCCTCCCTTGGAGCATCATCCTCCTGCTAGGGGCGGGCTTCGCCATCGCGGACGGGGTCCGCACAAGCGGCCTAGCGGACGTCCTCTCGGAGGGGCTAGGCTTCCTGGAGTCAGTCCCCTACTGGGCCATCGCCCCCGCGGTGTGCCTAGTCAGCAGCGCCATAACCGAGTTCACCTCCAACAACGCCACCACTACGCTGGTGGTGCCCTTGCTCATCCAAATAGCCCAGACCATGAAGGTCCACCCGCTCCTCCTCATGGTCCCCGGCGCCATCGGGGCCCAGTTCTCCTACCTCCTCCCCACCAGCACGCCGTCCAACGTCGTAGGGTTCACAACAGGGCATATTGAGATCAAGGACATGATCAAGGTTGGCGCGCCCTTGAAGATTTGTGGCCTTCTTGCTCTGTCCCTCCTTATGCCCACTCTAGGTCCGTGTTTATACATACATTTTAATTAGGGTTTCGATTGAAACCATATAATTGTACGTATACGTGGTTTAATTTGCAGGAGCTTATGTGTTCGGGACGGACAAGGAGATTGCGTACCCTAGCAGTTGGCTCCAGAAGTCTATGGAACACTTTTGGGTGAATAGTTGACAAGCTAGCTAATTCGAGTAACAGGAGAAATCAAGGGTTTTCGATCGACCGCGTGCAAATTAATTAACTCTGTTTTCATATCTAATAAGAGTTCATACCATGTCAATCGACCAATAAGTACGATTTTTTGTATATATGCATCTCCATTTTATCCCCGATCGAGCTAGCTACGGGCGTATAGTTAGGTTTGCTTTTATTTTCTTTCGGCTATTATGTATTGTGTAGCCCACCAAAGTATATTTCTACTTCTTTGTTGTATGATATTAAGGGTCGGCCTATATTACATGTGTAAGGCCCATTTATTCTATAAACTCTTTGGACCATTCAACGTTCCAGGGCTCCAGCCCAAAAATCTCACTTGCATTATTACATAGCTAACACATGCACGTGATACGCACGTGGTCATCTTTTTGAAGCACCTTTTTTTCATTACAAAAAAACAGTTCGGATTTTGCAACCCGAAAGAGTTTATGCGTTGCTGAGTGGGGGAGCCCTGTGCGCGCCGTCGCCGATCACTCCCTTGTCCGGATCAGAAGCAACCTCCAATCTCTGCGTGTATTGGAGTGCTGTATCTGCAACTCTCTCTCTTCCATCCCTGATTTGAGATTTAGGTATTTCTTGGCCGGCTCTGTCTTTTCTATGGGTGAATTGCATATTAGGTTGAATTGCATATTATGACATTGTTACTCCTTGTTGAACTGAATTCATTAAACGCGGCTATGAATAATGCGTTCTATGTATGTTTGATAAACAAAAATCATGGAGCAACCATAGTGTATTGTGAATGCTGGGAGCAGAAGTTCAGCTTTTCGTTTAAGTATTTTTAATTTTCTAAGATATCAATCTGCCTTGTTAGTGCATTTGATTTATGGGGTCACAAAAAGCTCAACAATTGGATGGGATCTTTTCTACAAGCGAGTAAAAGGAATGGGTTTATGCAATTTGACACTAGGTTTTGGTGTATTCTCTACAAGCGAGTAAAATCAGATTCCAATCACCTAATTCTTCATGTTCAATTGCTCTGAGCACCTAGGTTTGGTGTAAAAAATTGCAAACAGAGTATTCTTGTTAAACACAATATATAGTACCTTTTCAGTTGCAATAAATCTTGTGGTGCGGCAGGAATTCCTTGACCTGTGGAAATAAGCAGTCATATAAAGTTTGGCTTTATTGTTGCTAGATGGATTCCCAAAGCTTGGCAGTGATTAGTAACACAGAAAGTGCAATGGACGTGTTTAAGCATCGCATAGATGAAGTGTTATCACAAGTTAATCAGGTAACATCTTTTTCTTAGTGAACTAAGTTTCAATTCCTAGCCCAATGTTCTTGTCTCAGCCTGAAAAAAGAATATGCAATTTTAGTTAGTATTCTATCAAAACCTTTGAACTCGGATGCATTAATAACCACTGAACTAGGATGCATATATATTATGCAATCATATGCAATCTGGCCGCTTATTAAGTTGATTATTTTTCACAGCTAGAGCAGAGAGTGGATGAGATTGAACAATTTTACACAGATAACAACAAAAAGAATCTTAATAATTCTAAGGCGTCCTCAAATTTGAAGGACAAAGATAAAGGAAAGCAGATTAGTAGCATTAAGCAGCAACAAGTTGCAGCAAATACAGAAGCTTTTGGCTCAAGGAGAATGCAAGAACTTCTTCGACAGTTTGGCACAATACTGCGTCAGGTAGCTCTTTTTTTTTTTACAGATATCCAGTAAATGTAATTTTAGAGCTTCACTTTATATGTTTATTTTGTTTATATCTATGTTCTTCTTTTCTTGGTCGGTGTAAACTTATACTTGCCGAGAACTGTTTCTCCTTCACAATCTTCACAATATATATGAATTTAACCTGCTGGCTTGGGTTTCTCTTCATAGAAAAAAGCCTAAACTTGTTAATAAAGGGAACTAATTCTATTTCATTTCGGTTCTCTTTTCATTTGTATATTGGAAATCCTCCATTCACAGCTGTTTTTTTAGCTTTCAATGTAGTAGTATACTAGTATCTATGGGATGTTTATTTATTGAAGTTATTTTTTGGATTGTTTGGTTTATGGCAGTTACTCTATCTTGATTTGTTAATGAAAGAAGCTTTTCATCAACTATTTTAGCACGCCAACATCATATTCTATCTTGTCTTTTGTTGAAATTGTGGCGTTTTATTTAAAATATGATGAACTGTGTACTAACAGATATCTCAGCACAAGTGGGCTTGGCCTTTCATGGAACCAGTTGATGTTGAAGGTCTTGGTTTGCACGATTACTATGAGGTAAACATGCTGGCATATGTGGGGAAAAAAATTCTTGATGTCTCTCTATGATTCTCTATATGCGTTGAGAAATGCCAGGGCACAAGCAACAAAGCCATTTTTTGCTTAGTGTTATCTTCTTTTCGTATATTAGATTATGAAAAAAAGCTATTAGGTCTTCATAATATCATTTTTTTTCTTTGGGGTTCTTCTAGATTATTGAGAAGCCCATGGATTTCAGTACCATTAAGAAGCAGCTGGAAGCTAAGGATGGTTGTGGCTATAAACATGTACGGGAAGCCTATGCTGATGTTAGATTAACTCTTAAGAATGCTATGAAATATAACGTTGATGAAGAAAGTGATATTCATTTCATGGCAAAAACTTTGATGGCAAAGTTTGAGGAGAAGTGGTTGCTGCTTCTGCCCAAAGTTATTGCAGAGGTAAAACCCACTCACCATATGTCAGATGGTTTCTTTATCGATTGTTCTCATTAAGTTTCAAAATAATTCCTTTCCAGGAAAAGAGAATGGAAGAGGCGGAATCTGATAGCCAGCAGAATGTGCAGCTTGTTCAGGAGTCTGCTTATGCAAAGCTGGCAAAGAGTACAAGTGATGAGGTATGCTGATGAATGCTGATCTTTTTTTCCCTATTGGTGGTAAATTCTCAAGATGAATTAGTTGAGTGCTGTTGGTCTTTTGCAGCTTTTGGAGCTGGACGTGCACTTGGATGAACTTAGAGATCTGGCAGTTCAAAATTGCAGGTCTCTTATCCAATACTCGACTTTATAGATATTACATCTGTGCTGGTCCTAAAATTTTGAATGGAAAAGGGCTGGGATTTTAGCTTGCAATTGGTTTGGACTGTTTGGAAATGGTCTAAACTTTTGCCTAATGAGCTTCGTTCATTAATGTTTTTACTGCAGGAGGATGTCTACAGAGGAGAAGAGGCAACTGAGCACTGCCCTAACTATGTTATCCACTGAAGATCTAAACAAGGCTCTAGAGATTGTTGCTCAGGGCAATCCAGCCTTTCAAGCTACAGCTGAAGAAGTAGAACTTGACATCGATGCACTGGTAAATCATATCATCAAACTTCTTTTCACCTGAGTCATGGTAAAATAAAAATGGTGTGCTGATGGATAATTTCACATATTTATTTTTGGTCAGACTGAAACAACTCTATGGAGGCTGAAGTTCTTTGCGAAGGGCGCTTTGCAAACTCAGGGCAAGCCTTCAACAACTGGTGGCAACAACGATGACGACAACAACAACAGCAGTAAACGAAAACTGGAGGTATGCAACTCCCTCAGAACTAGCAAGAAAAGGAGCAAGAAAGTTGGTCCATGATCATTTCTCTACATATATAGGGATTAGGGAGCTCTTGTGATTGTATGCTATATATTCACCCATTATCAGCCCGCCTGGGTATATCTTTTTTTTTTGCATTGTTGTAATCTGTAGTTGTCCAAAATGACAAGTTAGTAAGTAGTTACACCACACATTATGGAGTTTATGCACCCGTGCATTGTTATTACAACCCAATCAATCCAATTAATTCAGTGCCATCTGTTTTTTTTTTTTAACTTCTGAAATACAATTTCAATATCAAGAGTTCATTCGAATTTTCATTTTGATTTATGGGATGCAAAAGAAAAATGTTACAATCATTAATACTTGTACGGGTAAAACTATATAATTGAGTTTCTTCAAAATAATTTATTATATTAATATTTATTCCAAAATATATATTCGATATATATTTTAAAATTTAAGATAACGTTTTTATCTACATCATAGTATCTGTTCAATTTATCTTTAAGAATTTATAAATATAGAAAAGATTAATATAAAAATTAAATGTATATCAAGCATAGTATGAATTGTTATAAAATTTATTGAAAGAAGTATTTCTATTATTTTATTCATGTTATGCCATGTGGCGCAAATTTTTACAAAGACATAGTTTCTGCTTTATAATGTATTAGGATAGATAAGTATCTACTTAATACATTATAAAGTAGAAACCATGTCCGTTGAAAAAATTGCGCCATGTGGCATTGTTTGAATAAAATAATGTTAGATTTTTTAATGATAAATATTATTATAACATGTATTATTCTTTGTATACATCTAATATTTTTAATAAAATAGATAACATATTTATATAATTTTCTATCTATAAAAATTTCTATCTATAGGTTGGTATTTTCTATATTAATTTTATGCACACATCTTTTAACAAAACTTGATTTAAATGACAACATTTTCAATATTAGTTTTATACATAATAATTTTCTCTTTTAACAAAACTTAGGCTCCAAGAAAGTAATTTTTTTATCTATATCTTAAAATTTTCTAATATAATGAATTTATTTATAGAATATGTGATATATTTTAGTACCTATATTTTTTTATAAGAAACTATGTTCTACATTTAACTGCATGAATAAATAAATTTCTATTTTAAAATAAATATTATGATAATATCAACCTATGCATGAAATATTCAACCTATGGATCAAATTATATAGATAGAATTAATATAAATCAGGGCCTTATGACAAATTTGTTATTTTCATTTAATACTCCCATTAAAATACATAAAGTATTTAAAATTTTAGTGATGTTATCCGTACATGGTACGGGACGTCAAGTAGTTGATATTAACATGAGAACTTTAAGTCAAACTCGATGTATCACAAAAATGCATTTATTATGAACATCAAAGGATATCTTACAGATTAATGATGAATATTGACTTATATTATTGTAGGGCTTAGCTTAAAATAAAAATCCCCAAAGCTAGAAGTTAATCCTATAATAATTATCCGCCTTGATACCACGTTCAATGCAAGTGGACGGCTAGGGGTATCAAGGCCCATTTAACCTTTTGATATCATCCATTTTCAAATAAGGAATGCTTTTGATTAATATGGATAATGATCGAGTCTTTGGGTATTGTATAATTTATTACTATGAATGCTAAAATAGGTGTAACTGGTCACTAACAATATCACAAATTACTATTATTGTGGTTGATTTTACAAGAGGCCAATGCACAATTCAACTTTGTAATTGCTTACAACTCAAAGCCCTTTTCCATCTCGTTAGACATCTACCCCTCTTCTGTTCATGCAACAAATCTCTCCTATAAATAGCTCTTATCTCTCTTGTTCATACCAACCAAATTAACCCAAAGAACTCTCTTTGACAAAAAAAACCAAATATAATTAAATTCCATATATTTTTTCTTGTCTAGCAATGGAATCCAAGCGTGTACTCTTCCTTTTCTCCCTCCTCATCCTCGGCCTTGTCTCTGATGCAAAGAGGCACACCAGCGATTATGAGCCGATCAAGGACCCAAAGGATCCCTATGTGGTGGAGATGGCAAAGTTTGCAGTGAGGGAGCATGACAAGACCAAGTCAAGCAACCTAGTCTTGGTCAAGGTGGTGAGCGGCGAGTATCATGTGATCTCCGATGAGAAACACGCGGAAATTGGCAAGGAATATAGGCTCAACATCTACGCTAGAATCCCTAACACTCGTTGTTTCAATGGTGACATGTACGAAGTAGTTGTACACGATGAGCCATCGACAAAGTATCGAAGCCTAACCTCCTTTGAGAAAGTTTACCCTGTCACTTGCTACTAATTAGTAATCTACTACAAATTTAGAAAGATGTTAGTAGTTGAAGAAATAAAAAGTAAGTTGGCATGAGAACTTTTTTTTGGTCGAAAGTTGGCATGAGAACTAAGCTATAGTAATTGTAAACATTTCTCCTATAGTTGACGAGTTGACCCTGTCACCTACATGTTACTTGTACTTTTTTCGTAGTTTCTTTGCAAATGTCTTTGGCAAAACTTGATAGATCTTTTAACATCGTTTTTTAAGGCTCACGCACTTTGCACACTAATTTTTGACTTTTTGGACTAAGCCATTGAATGGCGTTTAATTTAAACGCTACTAAATGGCGTTTGATTATAAAATTATTATCTTTCGTTTGTTGTTGGTTTTGTGCGTTCCAATGGCGTTCTGAAAAGCTATCAAATGGCGTTCTGAAAAACCATCAAATGGCTTTCGGAAAAGCCATCAAATGGCGTTCCCAAAAGCCATCAAATGGCGTTCCATATGGCAAATGTTGATGCCAAAATTGGACCGGCCCATACGAGTTTTAGGCTCAAATTGAACGCTATTTCGTAGCGTCCTCAAACGCCACTGAATGGCGTTTCAAATCGCCAGTTTATTTAAAACCATAGCGCTATCCGATGTACTCGTCGTCTTCTTCCTCTCGATTCCGATACAAAATTACAATCGGTTTCATTCCGGCGACTTAAAAAAATGTCAAGGATTTGGAAAGGGAAGCCTAGAGGCAAGGTAGGAGGGGCTGGTGGCTACCCGACCGGACTGCCAATTTTAGGTCCGAAGTCTCCGTCAAAATATGAACTTTCTCCAACATAAGACATTGTTTACAATTAATAATGTATTGAAAATTGACAATTTTGAAAAAGATGAGTATGAATGAATGTAGAATGGAGGGATTATATAGGAGATATAATATAGTCATTGTATATATCCGTTGGAATATAGCCGTTATAATTTCGAAAATGCAGGACAAATGAAACTCCATTTGATGGAGTTTTCAGAAGTCATTTGATGGCTTTGTCAAACGCCATCAAATGGAGTTTATAAAAGCCATTTGATGGCATTTATAAAAGCCATTTGATGGCTTTTCCAAACGTTGATAAACTCTCCGCCATTAAAAAGCCATAACATTTATTATTTTTTTAATAAAACACCATTTGATGGCGTTTATTTAAAACGCCATTTAATGGCGTAGTGCAAAAAGCTAAAAATTCGTGTGTAAAAATCCGAGGCGTTTTTTAATTACTGTACACTATAATGATGTTATCTTGTTCTTTAAACCTTGAACTCGTTATCCTATGATTGCCATAGGTCTGTTCCAATAAGTCCAACACTCGTACTTTTTAAGTGAAAACATTGCTCAAAATGACATTTGGAACAATTTGCAAATTAATTTTAACTAAAACTTTGGGAGATTGATAAATGTAATAGAAAACTGATCGATGACATTAGGTTAAAGTTTGTGCTTATGTGCCCACTTTAATTCATTATAAACCTATTAATAAGTAGAAGAATAATACCAGACTGATTTTGTTATATTATCACAAATATTATAGTACGAGATTTCCGACGTTCTTACTCATAGAATCTTCTATGTGCAGTGACATTCTATCTACATCAGTTATATAATCTCAAATTAATATCATAATACGAGAGATGTATATCAAACTCGATGTATCGTAGAAACTCAATTTATATAGTACAATATATACAATTAAAATTTATAATTTTTACTAAAAACTAAAAATTCTAAAACTACTTCCCCACTTCATCAAAAAATTTGGCAAAAAAACCTACCCACTTTCCCACTCCCCCACTTTCTATGAAATAATTACAAATTATTTTTTGATGAAAATTGATTCCAAAATATTTTACTATTCTAAGAATTTTATATAAATAGTTAATTTGAAGTTATGTAATTTCTTTTTTTAATGAACACTTGATTAAAACTATCTTAATATTTTAATTGATCATCTAAGAGACTAAGACAAGTCATTTTTTAAAATTGATCTAATAAAAATTGTTTTTTAAATAAATCCTAATATTTTGTAATTCTTTATTAAAAGAAGTGTGATTTGTGAAAATGTGTTTGTAAATTTTTTTAGAACCGTCGATAATAATTTATAAATGACTTTTATGTTAAATCCGTACAATATACATGAATAACATTAAAAAAGTATGATTCAGTCGTGAAAAATGCGTTCGGGAATTTTTTTTAAAAACAAGTCGAAAATATTTTTTATAAAGTAATTTTTATATTAAACCCGTAAAAGGTACGGGAATGACACTAGTTACTATATAAAAGTAGTATCTGGCGACTTGAGGCTCGTTGGAGTTGGCCCAATCTTACTCATAGAAATGCCTTCTTCTTTGTCTTTGATGATTCGCTAATCTGACGAATTCTTCTTGAACAGAAGTTTGTCGTCCTTATATTGAGATTCAACCAAAGGAAAATACACTTCACTTCTGTCAACATCCTCTAAGAACACAAGAGATCGGGAACTTTGATTACAAATACGAGAACATACATGAGTTTTGAGTTGAAAGCTAGAAGCACTTCACTACTTTAGTCAAGGTTCTCTCAATTAAAACTTAATGTTTACATGTGTTTATAAAGAAAATAACCTAAAAACACTAAGCATGCCAAAAATCCAAAAATACTAAAGACTTGCGACAAAAGGGGAATCTAAACTTCTAAGGATATGAACTTTTGGAGAGATGAAATTAGGATGGTGGACTTTTAAATTTCTCCCTTTTGATTGTGCGAGTGTGAGTTATTTGTTCAATCTTTTGTGTTTTTTTTTTGTTTTGTTTCCCCATCGCTATCGAAAATACTCTATCAATATGTATAGAGTAAGGTTGTGTACATGGGCAGGGGCGTAGCCAGAAATTGAAGCCAGTGGGATTTCGAGTAACAATTAATGGATCGGGATTAAAACTAGAACCTATATTTTGTGAACCCCCAATAGATTGAAAAAAATCTCTTCATTTACTAAACAATTACACAAATCATCAATTCATCGACTTAACATACAAACACAAATATCCTAGAACATGAAATTAGTTCTAACACAAATTCATCAAATCTAAAATTGGGGCTAACACAAATATGAAATTCAACACACACAATTCATCAAATCATCAATCCATAAAATTTAATCTGAAATTGAGGCTAAAAGCCTAACAAAATCTGAAATTAGGAAAAAAATCGTTTTTTTATATTTTTTTAAAAATTATATGTTTTTTAAATCCCAGTGGACATTATATAACTACGCCACTGTACATGTGGACCTCTTAGACCCCTGATTTTACAAAACTTAGTAATGAAACTAATTATTATATATATATACTAAAGAAATCACTTTTCTGACACATGTCGGCCTTACATTCATTTCGTCTATGTGTCGTCTCCCTATTCAATTCGCCTATGTGGCGCCACATCATCAATTCTCGAAAAAACAATTTAATACTAATTTTAAATAAATATATTTATAATTATTTTATTTTATTTTTATATAGATTTGTTACAAACTAATAAGTAATAACTAAATCTTAGATTCATTCTTATCTCATTCTAATTTGATTAGTTATATATTTTATTGATTAATTACATATTTAAATCTCATATTACAATAAAAAAAATTAAATTTTAAATTTAAACATATGTGTAAAAATTTAAAAATTGCTAAACTAATTCATTTTCATTTAGTAAAGGAAAAAAGAAAATATTGGGTCTTATATTAAAATAAGGCGTAAATTTTATTTATATTGATATAAAAAATTAAATTAATTTATTTTTAAAATAAATAATTTATATTTAAATAAATCCGTACAAAGTACGGGCATTTATGTTTTTTTTAATCTAAATGAATTAGATATGTGAATCCGAATATTGATGTTTAATTTATTAAATATAACTTGTGCTATTTTGTGCACCACAAAAGTGAAAAGCCAAAGATCCTTATTATTTAATAATATTTTTTTGGGCAACTTCTTGTGATGGGCCCAAATGCCCAATCAACTGATCATAAGACCCTAGGAGAGAGAGAAACAGATAGAGAGAGATTCTCGATTCACCAGCGAGCTTCTTCCTTCTTCCTTCTTCGCTGCTCCGAATCAACAATTTCTGCTCTTGTTTCCGGACGGAGGAGGACGAGAGCCAATCATGAAGGGTTTATTCAAGCCCAAGGCTCGCACGCCCACCGAAATTGTCCGCCTTACGCGCGATATCCTCGTCTTTCTCGATACAGATGCTGGGAATAGTCGTGGAACCAAGCGTGAGGAGAAGGTTGGATTTTGTTTCCCCCTTTTCTTTCATTTTTTCCAATTCTCTAATACATATTGTTAGGCAATTTTATAAGTGCGTTTTTTTCCCGTAATTTGGATCTAATGGCATCCAACTGATGTTGGGTTGTGGTCAATTTAGCTATCTGGGATCTGGATGTTGCTTTTTGGCTGAAATTAAGCTGTTTTGGCAAGCAAAGTTTTGATTTTTAGGTCATTAGTGGCAAGCATAAATTGGCAGTTGATCGGATTGCTAATATAGGTATTGCAACAATTGTTATGGAGGCAAGGCAACCAACTTTAGGATAGTTCGGAAGCAGGGTTGCTAAAGATGAAAGAAATTTCGAGATGGACAGTGAAACTTCGAGTATTGTGTAGCCTTTCATATTGTTTGTTTAACTTTACTTTTGAACAGTTTCCTTTCAGAGAGATGATTTCATGAGTTGAACTCTTGAATATTTTCATTATAAAGGCTTCCTAGAATCTGAAACACTAACCACGAACCGCTTCTACTCTGTTCTCCAGGATGTTTGGAGCTACTGACTACTTAAAGCAATATTATGATAGATGTATCCACTTTGAACTTTGCAATTTGCTTTCTTTTTAAACATAAAATGAAAACAAATCGGATGGGACCCATCACCCATGGCTTTCCAAACATAGGGTTGCTGTAAAATTTAAGCGTTTTTGTCGTGTTCGCTAATAAAATGGTAATACGGTTCTAGTAAATTTTTTTAGGATTACTACTTTTGATTTACATTCCCAACGATTGTTTTGGATGCTTATTTTGGCACAATTATGAACTACAGAAGAACCTTAAATGTTGTAGGTGTAACATGTAATATGAATTTGCTATTATGATTTTAGAAAACTAAGACACCAAACAAGAGTTAAATGTCCTAGAAGTGTTACGTTCCACCTTTATGTGGTTGTATTCTCTCTTTTCGTCCCATTGTAAATATTAAGGATTTCTTGTTTCATTGCTTGCAGTTGCAAGAGCTAAGCAAACTTGTTCGGGAATTGAAGTCAATATTATATGGCAGTAGTGAAGCAGAGCCTGTGCCAGAGGCATGTACGCAATTAACTCAGGAGTTCTTCAAAGAGAATACATTTCGTCTACTAATCACCTGTCTGCCAAAATTGAACTTGGAGGTATGCAAACTTTGTATGGCAAATCAAATAGGGCATTGCAGTTTAATCTGTTTGATGGTGGATTCAATAATGCCTAGTTGGGATAGATGATGAATTGCATCATCTTTTGCAGACTCGCAAGGATGCCACCCAAATCGTTGCTAACTTGCAAAGGCAGCAGGTTAACTCACGGTTGATTGCATCTGAATACTTGGAAAATAACAAAGATCTGATGGATATTCTGATAGCAGGGTAGGTCCCTTACCAGAGTATTGGAATTGCTCCTATGTGAAATCGCGAACTTGCCTAGGGTTGTTTGATACATTCTTATTTGTCCTTTACATGATTCTTCCTTTCATTTTTTCACCAATTATAGTATTATTTATTGTTCCACATAATGCCTTGACTCACACAACAGGAACAATGGCAAGCTTGTTTTGTATGATAGTTTCTAGCGATGAATTTTGTACATGTAAAGAAGGTTACAAAATTAGTTATTTTTTTACTCTTTTTGCTTGGCCTTTTTTAACTTGAAGTCCTTTTTGACTAATTAGGCAATAAGAGGGTTAAAGTTTCCCTAGCTGTATGGATATAGTTATTTGCAATTGTAAACTGAAGCTTGCTTGGTTAATGCAGCTACGAGAGCACTGACATGGCTCTTCACTATGGTTCAATGCTGAGAGAATGCATACGCCATCAGGTGGTAGCAAGGTGAGGGATTTTTATTACATAAAGTTATAAGTTATCATTAATAGAACAATGAGAATAAGAGAATTCCTGTTAGAACTTAACTTCCTTACTAGTTAATTCTTACTTCTTAGTTAAGTATGGGCTTCTGGTCACGTCTCTAATGTTTGATTTGCTGTTCTCCGATTTCATCCTTGGTTTTTTACATCAGAAAATTGTCTACTACCCATATGGATATATGATTCCTTGTCTATTCTGTATCCTTTGCAGATATGTACTTTATTCTGAGCATTTCAGAAAGTTCTTTAACTACATTCAACTCCCAAATTTTGATATCGCTGCGGATGCTGCTGCTACTTTTAAGGTTTAGGATTATAGTCTGTTGTCTCTTTGTATCCACCTCACACCTAAACTCTTACACGGGAGCTTGCAGGAACTGCTGATCTTTGATTATATCTCTTATTTCTAGATTATGATGAAACTGTTGTTGTGTTAATGCAGGAGCTGTTGACAAGGCATAAATCTACAGTAGCTGAATTTCTTTCTAAAAACTATGATTGGGTTAGAAAGCTTCTTTTGTGAAATAACTATTTGTCTATCGTGTATAGGATTTGTTACATGGTTTAGCTTCCAATTTTTTAAGGTGCATGTAACTATCAGTTTTGATGGGCTTAATCTGTAGCAGTTATCCTGTTCTGTTCACATTGTTAGAGCCTTAATGATATTATTTCAAATATGACTTTTTTTATTGTTGTTGCTGGTTTTTAGTTTTTCGCAGAGTTTAACTCAAAGTTGCTCGAGTCAAGCAATTATATTACCAGAAGACATGCTGTTAAGGTATGACTTCAAAATTGGATTGATTTTGAAGGATATTCTTTCCTTGGTTTTTTCAAATCTCAAAAGGAAATCGCTTATGCATAGTAAGCTGCCTTATGCACAAATAAAAAAAAATTGTAAATTATCTGATTAAATCTTTTTTGCATTTATTGAAGTTATTGGGAGATATGTTACTTGATCGGAGTAATTCTGCCACAATGACAAGATATGTTAGCTCAAAGGATAACTTGAGGATATTTATGAATCTTCTTCGGGTATGTCACTCTCCTATATTCTAAGACTCTATCTGGTACACAATGGTAATAAGAACTTAAATGAGTACAAGGGTATATATATAATTGTCTATTTGGAAAACAAGGTAGTATATGGAGAGATTGGACCTCTCCAAATTGAAATATGTAATAGCTGCAAGTTCGAAGTGATTTGTTTTATTTGAATTTTTTTTGTCCTTTTCACAGATTTTATCCTAAAAGGGTTAGAACTATATCATTTTCCTACTGTTATTTCCCAATTTCCCATCCTTTTCTTCACCTTCCTCGAAGAGTTTTTAACATTTCTTCTTATAGCTAATCTCTCCCTTCTGTTTTAAAGAGAATGCATGTGAGGTCAATTATTATAGTGGATTATTTGTACCACCTGATAAGTGGTCAATGTGTGGCCTCGTATGTATATTTGTATCCTCTTTTCTCTATAGTTTAATGTCAATATTTTGTTTTGTGTAGGAGAATAGCAAGAGCATTCAATTGGAATCATTTCATGTTTTCAAGGTAACATTTCTATATAGATTACGCACATTCTATCTTAAACTTTTGATAGTGGTTATTAATTTCTAATATATGTTTTTTGGAATTTTTGTTAGCTGTTTGTCGCTAACCACAACAAGCCCCCCGATGTTGCTAACATTCTATATGCAAATAAGAGCAAGTTTCTTCGTCTTTTGGCTGAACTGAAGCCCGATAAAGGTAAAGTAAAGAGAAAAGTAGTTCAAGTTCTTGACATTTCCGTGCTCAACAATACCTCAAATACCAATGTGCTTTTAACTGAGTAGAGCACTTCTGTTAATTTGTGGCTTGTTTCGGGTTTTGCAGAGGATGAATCATTCGAGCAGGACAAGGCTCAAGTGATTCATGAAATCGCTGTGCTTGAACCGAAAGAGCTTCCTTGAAAAGGGTGTTTGAATGTGCTATATCTTGTAATTTTTTTTTCTTTATTCTCATTGCTTATTTTCAACTTGTGATCTCCTCTCTCTTCATCATGCCCATCAAAAGGCTTCAGCGTTGCCTGACTAAAGAGTAGTGAATATCACTCTTCGGTCTCCAGGTATCATCAATAGCCTTTTTGTGCACTTAAAAGGGGGAGGACATGCACAAAGATACATTTGAATGGTTGCTAAGTAAGATGAAAAGAAAATGCAACTCTATTTATACAGCTGTTAGAACAATAAACTTGTGAGCTCAGCCCTCTGCCTTTGTTTACATGTGTGGTTTCTTCTTGCTTCATATACTGATAATAAAGAAGTGATGCCACAAAGCCCTGGCATGTGTTAAAATGGAAAAGGCCTTTTGAGATGAAGTTTGAAGTATTGCGTGTTAAGAGTGTGGGTGTGCTCTGATTTAATCCATTATAACGCAACATAATTCATTATCTCGGGTACTTTAGTGTGTGTTTGGATGCATAAAACATGTTTTATACAACATATTATAATGTAGTGCAATGCCATCTTTTGTAAAGTGTTGTTTGGATATCTATATTCGCACCACATACCAAACATCATATGTGTTTGCTTAAGATTGAATGTTGTGTTTTTAATGTCCAACACAAATTCTTTATGCTGCATAACTTCCCATCTTTTAGAACTAGATTCCTGGCTTGATGCATATAGCATCCTGAGATCAACTGTTACCATACCAAAAGGAGTCAGCACCACCCACCTTTAATTTTCCCTTTATTTTTGGCGCAAAAGAGATTCTACTAATAGAGATGGAGGCCGAACTATCCTGCAGCATATTCTGCATTTGGCTTACGCATGCATTCCCTATTGATCCATTTGAAAGGGATACTCTAATGAACCATCCCACAAAATCTAAGACTTCGAGATGAATACTATAATCATAAGTTAACAGCTGGAGACTGACACTTTGAATGGATCTAACTTGGGTGGAATATGATCATTTTAATTTGGGGGCTGCTTTGTAAGTACCCTGCTGAGAAGGTCCTGGATTGAGAATTCCCCAATTGTAGCAGGGGCTCACTACTGTCAGGAGAAACTGAGAAAGAATAAAAGGGCATAATCTAAAGCATATTCGGTTCTTTTCAATTTCGGACAAATCTGAAAAGATACAAGTTACAACGAATTGCTGTTGATCTTTTTCATTTCCTAATCACATTTGTCTATCTTTATCTAATAAAAGTATCAAGTCTCTTGATTGTAAAGCTTATCAAATCATAGGGAAATTTCTTTTGGGCTCTCTTCTTCTTTCTTCCGGAAATGACTGACGAATTTGGGAATGACATTTCATTAAAACTAATAAAGTCTCTATGAAATAAAGGGACTTCTGTAAAATTATTTGTCAAATTTTTTAAAATGCTTTATTCACACACTATACCATATTTTTCATGTATTCTTAATTTCTTATACTTTAAAAATCTGGAACTTTTTCAAAATAAACATTCATTTACTTTAGCAGTCTTTTTTTTAAAGGTATTTTAGTGATAAACTAGTTGTATCCGTCGTGCCATGCAAGACTACGACTCAGTAATAATTTTTGATATTAATAAAGTAAATATACAAAAATAAATAAAAATCCAAAAATTATGTAAATTCTTAGAAAAATTTAATCAAATTCAATTCTTTAAAAAAAAATTCAATAAAAAGTTAAAAAGATAATTAATAAGAAAAGATTAAAAAAAATATAGAAATTTTTAAAGATAAAAAATCTTTTATATATACATAAACAATCCAAAAATGAAATTAAGGAAAAGATAATATAATTTTTTATAAAAATTTAATTTAGGCAAGTAATTATATAGATATTTGAATTTTTTTACTTTTTTTTAATCAAATTTTGATTTAAGATAAATATTTTTTTTATAAATAGATAAAAATATAAAAATAAAATAATTTTCTTTATTTTCAATTAAAATTTGAATTAATTTTACATAAATAAATAGAAAGGAATTTGATTGGAAAAAAATAATAAAAATAATTTTTTTAAATATAAAGTGGGGCCAGAATTAATGTGGTGACTAAAAAAGTTACAACTTTAATATATTGTTATATATAGATATGGCTATTTTTATTTCAAATATATATATATATATATATATGATCACGTGTACATATTTTTTCTTATTAGTTTTTTAATATATATTTTACAAATATAATGTCCTTTTTTATCTATATTGGTCAAATCTACTAATATTATTTTATTTTTATGCTTATTTGGGGATAAATTTTTACAAATATTATAGATAGATAGATAGATAGATAGATAGATAGAATGCACACATTTAACACCATTATTGTTACTAAGTAGTATTTTTTTCTATAGTTGTAAAAATATAATTCTTTTAAAATTGATTTTTGATGAATTGATGATCAGCGCATCTATATAAACCACAGGTTCCTCCATATAAATCCCACTGTCTCAGGGTCTCACGTGGGGCTTCTTCTGCTTACAAGCCAGCGTTACCTGACTGAACTGCGCTCCTATCTCTCCTGCATCCAATAATGGCTGAATCCGGTGAGCTTCTTTCTGGGCTTTCTCCCCCTTTCCTTATCCCTTTCAATTTCAAAGCACTTGGGCATACGATTTATCGATTCTATTTTTCTTTATTGGTCTGTTTCTTGCATTGGCGATCTGCTTATTTTTTTTGAGGCTTCTTCTTGTTCCGAAATTCATATCGTCTTGCAGACTTTCTTGCTACCGCTGTTGAGGCTGCTAAGAAAGCTGGCGATGTCATCCGACAAGGGTTTTATCAGACGAAGCAAGTCGAGCACAAAGGCCAGGTATTCGTTTTCTTTCTTCCGGTTGATTTAGTTTTGTGGATTGTTTTCAGATTGAGATTAGATGCATAATGTGATACTCTAATTGATCTGTCAGTTTTTCTGGTACAATTTCATGGATTAAATCGGGTGCTCCAGTAAAGTTTGATTCTTGATTAATGTCTTTAGCTGATGATTAAGTAATTCTACAAGTCTCTCCAAGTTTTATCTGTGATCTGGCTTTCCCGTAAAGCTTCTTTTGTCATATGCCAATCAATCTTGAGTAATTTTGTGCTGGAAAAAAGCAGGGAACCGAAAGAGATGATGCTTGTAGCTATGTAAAATCTGAATTGTTATGTGAATATAAACATGTTTCAGATAACAATGAGCAAATGTATTTCTTTTGCCCACCCAGTTCAAATCAAAGCAACTTCATTCACAGATACAATTTGAGGGCTGGATTTCTATTTGATTAGATGAATAATCACCTTTACATACAGGTCGATTTGGTCACTGAAACTGACAAGGCATGTGAAGAACTAGTCTTCAATCATCTGAAGCAGCGCTATCCTGACCATCTGGTTTGTCTTTTGTACATTCCATGATGATATCAAATTGCAAATTGATTGTTTGATCCATTTTGAATTCTTCGCTGGGGCTTTATATGTTTCAATTTTTACTATGTTAGTTTATTGGGGAAGAAACAACAGCTGCATGCGGTGCTACAGAGCTGACAGATGCACCCACCTGGATCGTTGATCCCTTGGATGGGACAACTAATTTTGTTCACGGGTGAGCATTAACACTAGCTCTTCTGGATTGTCATTTTTAGTGACTCATTTGGTTCTTCCTAAGAGAATCTAATATGTTTTTCGGAAATTTGACTTTCTCTCAGGTTTCCTTTTGTTTGTGTCTCAATTGGCCTCACAATTGGAAAGGTCCCAACTGTTGGTGTTGTGTACAACCCTATATTGAATGAGGTGATTTTTATTGTGTGCCATAATCATGAATTTTCTTAATTCCGTGTATCTGTTTTTTTTTTCCTTTTCCTTTGGGAAGTTTCTTAGATGGTATTTTTTGGTCTGATATCTAGCTTTTCACTGGAATACGTGGCAAAGGTGCTTTCTTGAATGGAAACCCAATTAAAGGTATTTGTCATCAACCCGCTTATATAGCTTTGGTATCAAACATCAGTTTGTTGCACAACTCTGACACTGCCCATTTGTGCAGTCTCATCCAAGGATCAACTTGTCAACTCTCTTCTTGTTACAGAGGTAAGTGAGCATTGTAAATGAATGTAGAATGCCCTTGGTTCCTGATAATGATAGTTTGAATAAGAAGCAGTTACCAGTATATGTATAGACGTATTACAGATCATGATCTGATGTTACTGTAATTCAAATCTATTAGTGTTATGTATAAAAGCTTTTGATTTTTTTTTTGTATTATGGAGTGAAGAAACTATCTTCTAAAATATTTTATAGTTGACAAAGGAAATTGTTTGTTTTCAAGTAGATTGTAGGAAACACTAAATGAGCATACCTTTGAAGTTACTGAATGATTGTTGATTTAGCTCCATACCTAATTACAAAAACCAGAAAGTATACTTAGTTAGCATTTTGTTTGGGATCAGAAAATATATAATGGTTTTGGAAGGCTGTATCTCTTCTTTTATGTAAAGCATTACATGAATTCACCGGCTGTCTTGAATGTGGAGATCTTTTCTGCAAATGAAGTAATTATCTATTTATCCTTTTTGAGTAACAGGTTGGTACAAAACGTGATAAACAGACCATAGATGCTACTACGAACAGAATTAACTCCCTGCTCTACAAGGTAAGTCTGAAAAGTGATAGATGGGCTTTACTAACGTGTACTAGACTAGAAGAATAAAAGAAGATAGATGAATTTACTATTCTTTGCACTGAATATCAGGTGAGATCCATTCGGATGGGTGGCTCATGTGCAATGAACTTATGTGGAATAGCATGTGGGAGGGTTGATCTCACTTATGAAATTGGTTATGGGGGTCCTTGGTACGTTTTCCCGTCTCAAATCTTTTATATTCAGTTAAATTGAGTTCAGATTAATGGTTGATGGATTGTAATATTTATTTCAGGGATGTAGCAGCTGGTGTCGTAATTGTAGAAGAAGCCGGCGGAGTCATCTATGATCCGTGAGTAAAAACATAGCCTCCTTAAATCATTATATTTCGAGTCATTCTACTTTCATATACAAAAATCAACTTCAACTTTGGCATCTCTTTATCTTTCTCAACAGAACTGGTAAAGATTTTGACATCACAGTCACGCGAATAGCTGCATCAAACCCACAACTGAAAAGCGCGTTTGTTGAAATCTTCCAACAAGCTTAATGGACATAGCATCATTGGATTTAGGAGAGCCAATGGTATTAGCATCACTATGATTTTCATGGCTGAGTAGTAGCAATGTAATAATGATTTTTGAAAAAACATGCAGTTGAGAGCAGCATTTGGGAGCTTGAAGCCTATTTGTATTGATGTTACAATTTATTTCAGTCTCTAAACTCCATTTGTTTGATCAAATGTGTATCACTATAACACTTGGTTTGCATATTACCATGAGAGAAAAGGAAACAGAGATAATTGGAGGTGACAAGTCATTTTGTGTTCAACTAATAAGTAGGTGGCATGCCAATTTTCATGCATTTTATCAACTTTGAAGCCAAGAAAGAGGGGAAACAAAATTAAGCCAATCCATCATATTACACCTAATCGATACTATCTCATGCACAATCCATCATATTACACCTGAATTATTATTGTACAAATTAAGGTAACACATAAAAGGAAATTCCAAACCCCCAACAGTTTAAATCCTGAATTGTTGTTATTATTTGTATCAGCAAAATTAGTAGTATTATTTAGTCTCTTATGATGATGACTCTCTTCTTCCCCAACTCCATTCCCTTCTACCTGTTGATCAGCCTCGGCCAAGAGATCCAGGGTGCCAATAGACCTCATGTTGGGCCCATCAGTGACGTGGCTCAGTGGGACCCCGCGAGCCGATAGTGGGCCATCCTGCCAGACGTGGCTCACCTTCGTCTCATTCTTAGGCACCTCCAGCATGGCAAATAAACTCACCTCCTCGTCAGCATACACCGCCTTCAGCCTCGACACGTGGAAGCTGAGCTGGCCCTTGCTCAGCCCCGTCGTGTATGACGTCACCGGCGAAGTGTACGCCGTCACCGCGCCGTCTTGGCCCACGACGGCCACGAGGCACTGGGCCCCCACCATCCCGCCGGAAGAGGGGTTGATTGCCCAGCTCACCCACCGCCCGGGCGCGGTGACTCCGGTACGGCGGTAGGCCATGTCGACGGTGGCGGTGGCCGCATTGTAGGTCCAGTGGAGGTAGGAGCTGAGCACCGGGAGGTCAATGCAGGCTTTGAACGCCGTGTTGCCGGAGAATGCGTACCCGGCGCAGGTCTGATCCGCCGGCGCCGGTGCCTGGCCATCGGAGCCGCCGAGAACGGAGAAAAAAACGAGGAGGGGAGGAAAGAGTGACAGTTTCATTGATTTGTTTCATGCATATGAGAATTTAATCAGATTTCTTTATATTACGATAATTAAAAAGTAAGAATTAGTTGGATAGTCGTTTGTACGTAAGGCCGTAAGTCGTCTTCTTCATTCTAACTAAAAAGCGATATGTTTATGTTTGAATATCACAAAGGTATGAACAATATCACCTAATAGATATCTTGAATTCATACAATTAGTTCTCCAAAATTGACCAATTCATACTTAGCTTACCCAAGCACTTGATATCTTTAATGTTTCTAGATATGTAGTTTCGAATTAAACAATAACAAACAAGAAAAACCCAGTTCACATGACTACATGACTGATCTAAGCAAGAGTAATGTTAATATGTTATATATTGTTTACATAGAAGCCAGATTAATTAAGTTGAGGATCACTCGTCATCACTCTGGAAATCTACGCCAGCCTTAGCCCAATCGATATCTTGGTCGCAGCCCCAAGACATGGCACACGTGCCTGGATCCGCAAGGTTGCTATCAAAAACATGTCGTGCCTTCTCCTTGAAAATGGGAAGCCTCTCCTCCATCTCCTCGGGAGTCCTGGTTTTGTTTTGAGCGAGGCACCATCTCTTGTATAGGGCCATCACTGCATCACGTGACGCCAAGTCCCTAAACGTGGGTCTGATACTCACACGACGAAAAGCCTCATGATCGCCTGCATTTGCATATGCATCAATATTAAGATCATGCACGTACCTAACTAAGCTTTCTTTATTTATAAGGACTATATGGCCATCTCGATCCATCCTACCTTGTTGGTCGCAATAGTCGGATAGGTAAAACCAGCGAGAGGAGTCGTCCTCGTTTTTGTTCCTTTCAAAAAGGTGAATTGCATTCTTGTAGAATTGTTGGAACCTCTGCTGCATCTCCTCAGGTGTCCTGTACATCCAACCATCAAGGCAACATCTGTGGTATAAGCCCAACAATGCATTGCCTGATTCTAAGTCCCTCTCCGTGGGTATGAATCTCACTTGCCAAACTGCATCGTACATTAGAATATAAACAAAAAAAAAACATTTCAGAATTAACAGAAGCGGATCAAGATAGAGACGACTGACTGACCGGGGTGATGATCTGTTTCGTCGCACCCGATGGACAGGCAAAACTGGACACTGAGGTCCTTTTGGCTCATTTCAAAAGCTTGAGTCGCCATCTTCTTGAAGCTTCTAAGCGCCAGCTGCATTTCCTCGGGTGTCCTCTCTATCTTGTGATGGACGCACCATCTATGGTAAAGCTCCATCAAAGCCTCGTCTGATTCCAAGTCCCCCTTTGTGGGTGTAATGTCCCTCGTCGACAATATTTCTTCTTCAACACCTGAACGTACCCATATGGTTAATTACTTAAGATCATATTCTAACTGTTAACAAAAATGCATCATAGCAAACATAAGAAAGGCGACTAACAGCGCGGTTCTATTTTGTCACACCAATTTGGCAGGGGAAAGTAGGAAGGATCCTTTTGGTTCATTTTAACAGCATAACATGCACTCGTCTTGAATATGTTGAACCTCTGCTGCATCTCCTTGTGGGTCCTGAGTATCTCGTGATGGAGGCACCATCTATAGTATAGGTCCCACACTGCTTCGTCCGATTCCAAGTCTTGTTGTGTGGGTGTGAGGCTCACTTCTTCATCACTAGGATGTTCTACATAAAAGAAATTGGCATGCAGCTAGATCAATATACATATTAGCATGACAAACTTACACAATTAATCTCATAGACAACTAACCAAACAGATCTTTTTCGTCGCAAGAGGAGCACAGGTGAAACTGGCAAGAGGAGTCCATTTGGTTCAATTTAGAAACGTGAATCACATTCTTCTTGAAAATGCCGAACCTCTTACTCTTCTCCTCGGCAGTCCTGTGTATGTTGTAATTTTGGCACCATTTATCGTATAGGGCACACACTGTTAAATCTGATTCCAAGTCACTGATTGTGGGGCTGATTTTGACTTCCTTAGCAGCCCGGCCTGCATAAAAAGATCGACATCTATGCTTTATAATATCCCTAGCTACTACACATGCATGTGGTTTAGATTGAATTCTTTTACTAACATAACAAGGGAGAGATCAATATAATTTAGATATATATCGAAAATCCTATATATGTTGTATAGTTTTCTTCTTTTCCATGCCATCAGTCACATCCCAGTATAGTCCCATACATAGCTCGATCAACAAACACATAAGAATGAAAAGGAGATTGACCTAAAATTATGTATCAAAAAACAAGCAAATAGCAGAAGATGGGGGAATGAATTGAAGGAGATAGACAACTTACTGTGGATAGGCTGATTAGGCCCCAGACACTGTTTTTTGGCTTGTTTTTGGCCGTCCATTTCCACCTAAAATTTGACGAACATCATTTAGAAGGGATCACAAGATACAAAAACAAAACAAAAATCTTGCAACAAATTAAGAAAACCCTAACCCTAAATCAAAGTTGCAAATGAAACCCTAAACCCTAGAATAGAAGAACAAAGGATAACTAACTATTTTGAGCAAGATCGATCGAGCCTGGATATTAAAGCTTCAAGTGAACGAGGCAGAAGGATCTGGCCTCTCTCTGCGATGCGCGCGGTGAGGAGAGGGAATGAGAGAAAGGGAGAACTATTTATTTGTTTTATTCTTTTGATAAGGGGAATATATTTTAGCCTTTTCTAAATATCACCCACCATATATAAATATATTTTTTTTATTAAAATGCCCACTCTAAACTTTATTATATATAAACAAAATCAATCATCATAACTATAACCTAAAGCGAAGGTTAAAAAAATTATTAAACGACACATCTTACTTTTAGATTGAACCACATCTAGTAGCGTAGCCAGAAATATATCTCAGTGGGGGCTAAACTCCTATTCACAAAAGAAAAAAATTGTATTTTTTATATATAAAAAATTTGCACAAATTTTTTGTATTTTTCATAAAATTCTGTATAAATTTTTTTTTTATATGTGAGAACTGTTTTTTCATAAAAATAAATTAATTTGGTTTTTTTTCTAGTCAAATAATTTATTTTTTTATATTTTCAAAAAAAAAGTTTGCAAATTGGAAGTTGGAAGTCATTTGGTTGTATTTAACAATATATATATAGTGCATGTTTAATTACTAATTTGTGTAATATAATTCCCTCCGTTTCTCAAAAGTTGTTCTTTTAGCCAACTACATGATTATAAGGAATAATTTTTTTACCCAAATTACCCCTAAATTTAGAAAAATGTGTACTCTTAACCCCTCATAGAAAATTTTTTAGATTAATTATTACTTCTATAAAGAAGAGATAATTTGGAAAAAGGTAGAAATAAATATTAAAAGACATGTTTTAAGAAACGGAGAGGTTAATACTTTAAGCACTAATAATAATATTTTTTTTTCTACTAAAAATAATATTTTATATTTTTTTAATTTTTTTTTAAATTCCAGTGGGGGCTGTAGCCCCCACTGGGGACCACCTCCATCCGCCCCTGACCACATCACCCGTTTTTTTTAAAAATAATCTTTTATTTTTGGATATAATTCTTATCCATATTTTTAGAATATAGGATAAAAAATCTCATTATTAAACAATCTTTTATTTTTGGATATGATAGATAGGAAGATCATTAGAATATTTTTTTATGCTATTATACAAATTCTAGAATATTTATTTTATTTTTAGATAGAATCGTTTTTTAACTAAGATATTTGAATAGTTATCTCTGTAACCTTTTCTTTTTACGCAGATCATAATAAAAATTTATATTTAAGCATTTATATGATTATTTATCTCGGATAATAAATATATTTGAAAATAATTTATTATTAATATTTTATTTAAGAAAAATCCGTACAAGGTACGGGAATACATACTAGTATATATCTTCTAAACCTGAAGCACTTTTGGACAAATTCGTCATTATGAATTTATATCCCAGTCAACCTATTTATAATAATAATTTTTTAATAAATTATATATTCTGTATTCTATTACCTTATAGAATTTTCAATTTTATCCACTCACCTTACTTAATAATTTTTTTTATCAATTTTATATGAGATTGGATAAATTTTTAACTCAATCCATGATTTTTATCTTTGTTCATGTTCATGAAAAAGAGTCACGTGCGAATGGCCGCCTGGGTGAGAAATAAGAATAAATCTCGATCGTTCATTCCAAAAAATCAACGTCCCTGATTAAACATTCATTAAAAAAAAAATACGGCACGGGCGAATTTTTCCCGTATTATTCGCGTATTTTTCAATAAAATACGACACGGACGACTTTTTCCCGAATTATTCCCGAATTTTTCGAAAAATTCGTTTTTATGAGACGCGCCCAGTTTGTTCATTAGAAATAGCGATTTGTTCATCAATATTCACCAATTGTTCATCAATACTAACTAATTGTGCATTGAGTTTTTTATAACATTGTTCATCGATTTCGAACTTTTTTAATTTTTAATTTTATTTTTAACCTTATTTATGTGTAGGAATACAATATTATGTAGTTTTTTATGCACATATAATTAGTTTTGATATACCCATATTTGTTCATTGATATAGTCGTATTTGTTCATTGATATACCCCTATTTGTTCATTGATATACCATTATTTGTTCATTAGTATACTATTATTTGTTCATTTACTTCTTTTTTGTTCATTGGTATACCATTATTTGTTCATTGATATACCCTATTTGTTCATGGATATATCCTTATTTGTTCATTGATATAACCTTATTTGTTCATTATTATACCCTTATTTGTGAATTGAAATAAACTTATGTTTTATGTGTCAATGCTATCAACTTGTACATTTAGGACTATTAATACCATCAACTTGTACATTTAGAACTATCTATTTGTGCATTTTTTGCATTTATTTTGTGCTTTAAGGCTATCTTGAATTCAAAGTATAATACGAATGAAGTTCTTTAAGGCTAACTTGCCAATACGAATGAAGCGCTCAATATAGTACCAAAATAAGATAAGTTTGATGTAGAAACTTGAATGCAAAAGATAATAGAGATAAAGAATTTGACTTTGCAATAATATGGTGTATGCTAAGAGAACGAGATAGCAACAAATCGAAGAGGTGTGCTTGTGCCTTATTTAGCTATGAACAAATTGATGTTATTAATGAACAAATATGCATATAGTAATGAACAAATTGAGGTTACTAGTGAACAAATATGCATCTAGTAATGAACAATTATATGAAAAAGGCAATGAACAAATATGCATAAACCAGTGAACAAATTGATATTACTGATGAACAAATATGCACAAACCGATGAACAAATATGCACAAACCGATGAACAAATATTTTCGTTTTTTTATGAACAAAATCACAATGTTGATGAACATATTGCATGTAATTTTGATACACATTTGTTCATTTTTTATGTACAAATAATAGATTTTTTATGCACAAGCAATAGTTTATTTATGCACAAAATCACAGTTTTGATGAACAAATCCACATTATTGATGAACAAATCCACAATACTGATGAACAATCTAGGCGCGTGTCCTATTTTCGTTTTTTTTTCAAAAATACGCGAATAATTCGCCAATAATTCGCCCGTGCCGTTTTTTTCCCCTTTTTAAGTGAAATGATCAACGCCTTTGATTTTTCTTGATCCAACGGCTCCTGTTCTTTCTTATTTCACACCTGGGCGCCCATTCGCACGTGAACCGGACTCCATGTTCATTATATTATAATATTTAATTATCTTATATCCATATAGTATAAAAATTATTAAACGACACATGTCACTTTTAGATTAGACCACATCACCCCTTTTTTTTTAAAATAATCTTTTATTTTTGGATATAATTCTTATCCATGTTTTTAGAATATAGGATAAAAAATCTCATTATTAAGCAATCTTTTATTTTTGGATATGATAGATAGGAAGATCATTAGAATATTTTTTTATGCTATCATACAAATTCTAGAATATTTATTTTATTTTTAGATAGAATCATTTTTTAACTAAGATATTTGAATAGTTATCTCTGTAACATTTTCTTTTTAGGCAGATCATAATAAAAATTTATATTTAAGCATTTATATGATTATTTATCTCGGATAATAAATATATTTGAAAATATTTTATTGTTAATATTTTATTTAAGAAAAATCCGTACAAGGTACAGGAATACATACTAGTATATATCTTCTAAACCAGAAGCACTTTTGGACAGATTCGTCATTATGAATTTATATCCCAGTCAACCTATTTATAATAATGATTTTTTAATAAATTATATATTCTGTATTCTATTACCTTATAGAATTTTCAATTTTATCCACTCACCTTACTTAATAATTTTTTTTTATCAATTTTATATGAGATTGGATAAATTTTTAACTCAATCCATGATTTTTATCTTTGTTCATGTTCATTATACTATAATATTTAATTATCTTATATCCATATAGTATAAATAAAATATACCATATCAGAATTTATATATTTTTTCAATTTACTATGAGATTGGATAACTTTTTATCTCTACCATTCTTTTTATCTTTGTTCATGTTCATTATATTTTAATATTTAATTATCTTCTGTCCATATTAATAGATAAAATATACTACATAATTGATCGTGTGATTATTTTTTTCACGATTACGGTTTGTACGTACAATATTTATAGAAATTATACTATATGGATAACGAAATTTGCAAAAAGTATAGTTGAAATTGATCAATTTTAACGATTATGATAATAAATATGATAAATATAAAATCATTTTTTTTATAGCTTTTCTATCTATAAGTATATTTTTAATATTAAGTTTCTATTCATAAATATGATAAATATAAAATAGTAATATCATATCCCAACTATCCTTTTTTACTTCAAAATCCCATAATAAATTAATTTAATATCTCTAAATGAAATAGATAACTTTTATATCTATGAGTATAAAATATGGACCATATTCTAGTTTACGGGTTTTCAATATTAAATTTTCAGATTCATTTAGATTAAATTTTTATTTAAAATTATACTAATGTTTTTAATTAATATGAACCATATTTTTAATCATGTATTTTGATATTAATTTCGAATTTTTATATTAATTTTTTGTTTATAAGTATGTCAATGTTTTTAATGAATATTGACCATATTTTTCATATTAATTTCGAATTTTTCAATATTAATTTTCTATGCTTAAGAATGATAACTTTTTAATTTTTCATGCATAAATATGTCGGGTTTTATATATTAATGTTCTATCTATAAATATGATAGTTAAACACAATATTGTCATTAAACTTTAATTTCAAGTACCATAGTTTTAGTTACGAAATTATTTATATTAATATTGCATCCATAAGTATGCCCACACTTTTTTAATTAATATGGACCATGTTTTGAATTCTAGAATTTATATTAACTTTTAGATTTTCGTAGATTAATTTTTCATTCACAAATATGACAACTTTTAAATTTTCTATCCATAAGTATGATGATTTTTATACCATGTTTATATTAATAATTATGAAAAAATTTTAAGTGATATCGGTATAGATATGTTATTTTTTACACTATATTAATTTTGTATTCATAAGTATGTTGATTTTTTATATTACGGATCCTTTAATAAATAAATTAAAAATTATTGATCCTTTAATGTTAAAACAGTTAATCGGGTCTGTTCTGGTTCGGTTGAGTACAAGTTCGTGTCATTAAAATTTATGGATTGATTGAGTCAATTCATTGAGGTTTTTGTTCGGATTCACGTCAACCCAATGAGTTAAGAACGTCAACTTTTGTAGGATTATTACATAAATATTATAAATAACATTTTTAAGAATAAGATAATATTTGTATTCATTTTAATAATAAAAGATATTATTATAATTAACTTAAATGTTTATAATATTATTTTATTATATGAATTATAATATGTATATCATATTTAAATAATATATTATAATTTTTATTTAAAAAAGTTCCGGGCAAGGCCCGGGTCATCAACTAATTTAATCTAAAATTACACGTTATAACAATCTCACTCTTTTCCTCCCTTCTCTCAAGTCTCAATGCTCATGAATTCTTCAAATGAGCAACATAATGGTTTTGGGAGGCTGTATACTAAATCATTACATGAATTCACCTTCTGTCTTGAATGCAGATATCTTTTCTGCAAATGAAGTATTCATCTATTTAGGGTTTAGAATAGGTTCTCCTCATAAGTAATTTATCAGATGGAATTTTGCATATATGTCATCACATCAGTGGAACTTCATCCTTTTTCTAGATTTAGGAGAATCAATGGCCTTAGCATCCCCCTTGAAAGCAACTCGTATGGCGACTACAATACGTACAAATCTTACATCATAAGTAAGTAAGTAGGTGGCACGTCAATTTTCATGCATTTTATCAACTTTGAAGCCAAGAAAGAGGGGAAAAAATAACAATACGGTTGATCAGCTTCTTCTTTCCCAACTGAAATAAGAACATGTACATGAAATAAGAACATGTCCAAGCCCATGATATTAATGGGCCAATCTTTGGGCCTTTATCTGATCAAAGAACGCCGACAGAGATCGAGTAGATAACATTCCTGCTTTCTAATCAACATACGTAGTGTATTAATTTTAGCACAAAGATATTAAGATAGTAAATCACCAACTCATTATAAATAGAAATCATTCCAACTTGAAAACTGACCTGCCTAACCAGGACGATTGACCCATGTAGTCATTTTCATCCACCAATTAGAATTTATTTACAACTTCTTTTGTTGTTTTTTGGTAAAGATAAATGGTGGAGCCAAACCGATCCTTGTCATGGATATTTATGACCCTCCAAATTATTTTCCCGGGACCATATATATATTCAATCAAATTATTAAATACAATTTCAATTCAAAAACGGAACAGGAATATGAACAGCTCCTTTTGAGAATGTGAACGTACGATGAGGACCAACAATAGGTGAAGAAAACTTTGGCGTTTTAAAAAGCAAGTCAATTTTACTACATTCATATCCGATTCAAAAATGAATTATACGATATCGAGCACCAACATGTGAATATTTAAATATGCAAACATAATATACAAAAATATGCACAGATTGTGAAAGAACGATACGGATTATATTTGTTTGGGGATCGAGTTTATTTGATTCACTTGGGATCTTAGGACTCAGTTTGGTATTAATACAAGGATATGTGATATCGGATATCGGTATTGATATAGATATTACGATATAGGTATGGGTAATATCAAGATCGGATATGGATATGAATATATTTAATCTCACATAGTCAATTGTCAATCGATCACCAATAAGTTGGTTCCTCCTCATTGACACGCTTTCTTGCGCTCTAATTAAGCAACCATTGTTTCAGTGATTGTTCCTCGCGATTCTAAAACTTCACACCACCCATCAATAACCAGTTGGTGTAGTGGGATGATGTAATAGGCTTCTTAAGCGTTTGTTTATGAGGTTTGGAGTTCGAATCTTCCTAACAACGTATATATAAAAAATTGAATTGGAAGGGTCGTCCCAGCAATTAATGGACTTCTGTAGTACCTGATTCGGATATAGATTGACTCTAACTAATCTTGGAATTATATACTCCGTCTTGAACATTTTAGCCCCTCTAAATTTAAGAATATTACTGGTAGTTGCAGAGGGTAATTAATTATTATAGCACGAGATAGAGGAAGACAGTGATTTAATTTGCTTGTTTATTTGTCGTACATGCAAGAAGTATTATATTTGATTGTTACATATACCTACTCTTATTACAAGGTATATGTAGTGAAGGCAAGCAATTTGTAATGTATAGATTTCGAAGCCTGAATAATTGAATAAGCAAAAATGATGGAAGGAGCCACGAGTGGTTTAGGTCAACCGCTTAGTTCTTTTCAAGTGATGATCGATCTCATTGACTCATTCTAATTAATCCAAAATACATGAATGCTAACATCAATATATATGTTGTAATTCTCGATTCTTGATGGATAGCAGCTGTTAAGTTTAATTACAAATTGAAACTCTATTCTTTCAATTCAAACTCTTGCATTGCTAGCTAATATATATAAAGGCATTTAATTAGGTTGGACAAGTATAATTCAAATTAAATACGCTGAGAATCTTCCCAATTCAAGCAGTAAGTTTTGGTTTCGTAAAGTATGCATATATCAAATTCTTCACGAAACATTAGTGTATGTGAAATATGTATAGAACGATTTTTCAATAATAGGGTGCATGATAACGATGAAAGATTTTATTACTATAATGTTAGGATTATTCTTACAGTTATGTGCCTTAGAAAAACAATATAGCTTGTTTAAGTTCTAAATACATACATAATATAAAGATACTTATCATCTAATAATACATTACATACAGCTTCCCCTAAGTTAACCACTTTGCATAAAATTACATTTAACCGCACTGTTATCTAGCTTTATTTGCAATCCAGCACTAAAATCAATGGTTATGCCGTGCGTAATTATAAGAAATATAGCTAATTTTACAACAAAAAAAAACACTGTAAGAAAAAAGGAAATTAAATAAATAATGGTTATGCGGAATTGTTTGGTGATTTTGTAGGATTTTATTAAGTTTAGACTGATTTAATGTAATTTTTGGAGTAAAAAAATATAAAGAATAATAATAATTCTAAGAAGTTGAGAGGGAAATCCTATTTGATCTCGATCACAAGTGGCAGCTGGCCACCAATTGTTCTGGAAAATTAGGGTTGAGTTTAATCATGATTAGAGTTTATCACCTAATTTATCCTTTAACTCCAAGTGTTTGACATGATTAATTATAATCATGTCAAACACTAACAGAGTATTATGGTGCAACTTAAACACTAATTAATCTTTCCACTACTCTGTACTGTAGCTAATTAATACTCCAAAATGTCAGTGATCGATTGCTAGGTGCAAGCGTGCAACTCTACATTAATGTCACAGAGTTAGTAAATTACTTAATATTATCGCTAACGTACTCAAAATAATTAATAGACTATTTTAACCTCGCATGGAATCAAAACATTAGAAGTTTCTTAGTACGTAGGGACTCACCTCACCAGCAAATTATAGACCAGTCAACTCCTAGCGGCGTTATTCATCGATCTACAGAACTTGTGGCTCATAATTTCATTTTTAAAATGCACTTTATATCATCCATTAAATTGAATAATGAAAAAGATTTTGATGCTGATACTTTGGCGTGATCGATTAGGCCGAGTAAGAGTGTAGGTTTAAGGTGAAAACGATCGAATCGAAAGGAACACTGCAAAATTACAATTATAATATTCATGTTGACCTGCTCATTAGGGTGCTTAACAACTAAGCATTTGCTGGCTTAATTTGTCCCTCCTTCTATACATATCTTACTATTATACTACATTAGTTTCTGATATTTAACTTACTATTGTTTTTTTACCTTTTAGGATCATGAAAGATCAAAAAAGATATCTAAGTGCTTAATTAATTGTTTAATAACGTACATCTCAAGAACCTTTGCTTGCATTATTCATTGATGTGGACTAAACCGTATGGGAAGAAATTGCTAAATCTAATGTGAACAAATTAACATTAATATATCAATCCTACTGCATATAATTAAGCATAAATGAATGTACGTAGTAGATAATTAGAAGCATTTAGTCATCAATAATAGTATTAATTAAATAAATACGTACCGGATAATGTGAAGCATTATTCTACTAAACAGGACATGATGATAAGCAACTTCTTTTGATAATGAATTATTCAGGTTCCATGAATTGAATTGGGAGGAGTATCATATATTCATATACATCTTTAAATAGCTATATTTCAAAATTCGCATATGATCTTCAAATTCATTTGTCCTCTTTCTACGTTCGAAATTTGTAGCACTGGGTCTGATTCATGCACCGAGTCCTTGCTGCATACGAAGGACAATTATTATAAAATGAATTAATAATAGAGTACAAGAGTACTGAATAATTGGATTTTTTTTTAAGTTGGAAGCTTCAAAAATCGCAATTTTTGGGGGAAATGAATTGAGTTTTTTACTTGGGGCTCGGGAGAGGCCATGGCCACCGTCCAACTCCGGAGTCAAGGGTAAATTGTGATTATGTCCCCAACCTTTTCATTTTGTTATATATTGACCCCAAACCTTTTACTTATTTCATATTGTGGACTTTGGTATTAATTAATGATGTCTCATCCAATATCAATCTTGAATACAGAATTTGGACTTTTAGTAATTTGATGACTTTCAATATCGATTACTAAATTTCGAATTGGTTAGCACTTAGCACTTAGGTCTATCGAGTACGTACAACCTCCTAACCTAATCATGGTATAGATATCTCAATCTTGACTCCAGATACTGTTTGTGCGAAACTATATTCGACGATGATGTTGGTTAATATTTAACACCATTTTCTCATAAACTATCCCAACCTTTTATTTAATAAGAAAATAAGATTTTAAGGTAGTATTATGAGATTTCTGTTTCGAAACCATACAAATTGTTTTTCATATTAAAAAAAGTATGTTTACTAATTTAAGTCGGACTTGTATGCAATCCAAATAATTAACAAAGGGACCACAATATAAAGTTATTCAATAAATGAAGGACTAATCTAGAACAATTAAAAAGTTGGGACCAAAATGGAACAAATGAATACAGGTTGAGGCAATCTTGATAGAGGACGGATTCGATGGGATCGGACGGGCAGAAATTGGGCAAAGGGTGTAAGCGTGTCCCACCCCCAACAGCACCTGATCCCCAGCTGTGAATCACACGTGTCAGTCTCTGAGCGTCGTCAGAGTTCTCGTACGGCCCCCGGAGCTGACTTGTGTTCGTGCTTGCAACTTGAAGGAGCTCGTGAGTTGTGTCGTCTTCCCACGTGCCATGGCCACGGATTAAACACGCACTAATTAATAACTCCACTAGTTTATCAAAATAATACTCCAGTACCATCAAAACACGGTACACGGATTCTCTAGCTTTCTGCTTTTAGGCATTTTAACTCCATTACACATATCGCATGTACCATGAAAATATGAAATGATGATTCCACTAAACTAAATATCTTGTTCTAATAATAATGCAAAATTATTACTCCCTATTTCATAAACTTTGGAATAGCGTAATGGTGGTTGTTTTTTTTATCTCTCGCTCGGTTCGATTAGCCAGGGCCAATCTACGTCCGAACCGGGTACTGCAGAGGCCCATTGCTGGGGGTGACCCTCCCAATTCAATTGACCTTAACAATGTTATATCAATTAAAATTGAAAATTATTGATAGAAGTTGTAAGTTATTAGTATTGGCGGGTCCAAATTGTAAATTTACATCCAAGTTGGGAAGGTATTTTTTTTTTATCAAAAGGGAGAGGGCAGAGCCCTGATTATATTAAAAAGTCATAACAGAACAAACAATCACAGCACAGTAGCTGAGTTTTTCAACAACATACAAAACAAAGAAGGAGGGGGTTCATCAAACTTTAAAACATAGGCTGCCAATTAAGGCTAAATTGGCTACGTGATCTGCAGCTGCATCTGCAGTACGAGCGGTATGAGACACCTTGAACTCCAAATTGGCAGTGCTCAACAACTGCTTGCACTGGCGGATCAGAGATAAATCAGGGTGAGCAACAGGCAATGGAGAGTTCAGTAGAGAGATAACAATAGAAGAGTCAGATTCAATGAGAAGCTTTGTTAGGCCAAGAGAAATGCCCTCTTTGATCCCATAAAAAAGCGCCCAAAGTTCAGCTCGCAATGCTTTGCAATGACCGCATTGGAACGTAAAACCATATAAAAAATTACCTTCATGATCCCTGAAGAGGCCACCTCCTCCAGCTTCTCCCGAGTTCCCTTTAGACACACCATCAACATTAAGTTTGGACCAACCTGGCGGAGGATTAACGTTTACTAAATTGGTTTTTATAGGCAAACTTTACTGAATTTATATGTTAGATTAATTCGTCTGTAAGCGCCTCATTACTTGACCTGTAATCCCATCAGTAAGGTACAAGAATTCAGGTAAAAAAAATAAAAGGGGTCTCGTCACTTAGACAAGATGAAAAGTGAACGCTTTTTGGCTCCTAGGCGCTTAATTTTTTTTAATAAAATGTACTTATTTATTTATTTATAGATTCATGTAATCTTATGAAACTAAAAGTTAAAATGTTTGTATGTAATGTTATTCAAAGTTCTTATTTATAAAAATGGCAAATAATAATGTATTTTATGGAATAGATTTCCTTTCAACTTTCAAGTTCTGATTGAGGTTCGGGCTTTAATTAGTTTGCGGTTTGAGATGTTGTTTCAAAGTTGTTTAGGTTGTGCATTTCCTGCTTCTTGGGCATATTGTCACACTTCCTCAAGTCGGTTTCTTGTTGTCTTGGTCTCCAACGGCTTTTCTATCTGCCTTAATTAGGCTCGTTCTAACTCCTTTTCTCCTACCATGTACTATGTTTCCACCTCTTTGTTTGGTGTTTGTAGCTGTGTTGTGCATTTGGCTCATTGTCACGGGTTTGATTTGGTTCTCTTTTGACTTTTTTAGTCGGTTTCGACTATCGTTTTTTGATGTCTGACATACGCAATTCGATCTTATCTTACCAAAAAAAATAGATGTTCAGTTGTTCGCATTCATCCTGAAAAGTCGGGAGTGTTTAAAAAACCCCTAAAAATTACCATATGCATTTAACAAACTCCAAAAATTTATATATATTGCAAAACTATAAATTAGATGTCCTATAATCATTTTAGTAATTAGTATAACATAATGTATGTCATCTTCAAATAAGAGGACATGAGTGGGAGAAAAATTAGGGAAGAAGAGAGGTCAAATATGGTAGGAAGATATGAAACTAGTAAAATTATGAGTTAGAGAAGGTTTAAAAAAAAATATTTTTAATATTTTTATTGTTTTAGAAACTACTTTAGCCAAAGGAGTTGTAGTGAGGAGGTGTGAAAGAGAGGATATGACTAATATGAGTCAAAGAGAGTTTTAGGAGGGGTTACCAACCTAAAAAAAGCAATAGTTGTGTAAGTGTTGCTATTTTTATTCTGTTGTGTTTTATAATCCATATTTTAATATGTAAATTTTTTTTATCTTTACAATATAAGCACACTAGATAAGCTAGAAGCTAGGGGCGAGATTGATACCTAAGATGTCATGAATAGGACCATGATCGAATCATGAACCACCCTCTCAAGCTGGATAACTATGCGGGCTAAGTATGGCTTGAAGAGATGTTGATTCCAACAAATAGGCATGTTCTTGAGCTAGTGACTTAGGGCATGATCTAGTGTTTAGCTTATTTGACTTGCTCATTGCTAGAAGCTATTGAAGACCATTATACAAAATACTTCGTGATGTTTAATAAGAAGTGTCTAAGTTTGAATGACTTCGTTTGAGTTATGGCCTTGATATAAAAGAGAAAATGAGAACTCTAGAGTGTTGTTATGTCGCTCATTCTCGTGCCGATGTGGAAATGTTAGGGTTTTGAGCTCTCAAAGCTCTTTCACACATGGCAAATCCACTATAACTTACAAAGAATGTTGCTAGACCAAAAGAAGAAAGAAAGGGGAAGTAAGAAAAGAGAGATATTGAGGGAGATCGGAGCCTAGTAATTGTCTATAAGCTTGGCTTCTTAGAAGCTTTGATGAGTTTTTTGTGAACTCACGTGTTCTATACTTATCTTCTTACTTTGTGCTACCTTTTGTTCTTGCTATTGTTTTGTGGTCTTTATTTACTGTTTATAAATGATTTTTTTTTAGTAGAGTAGGGTTTTCCAAATTGCGTTAACAAATTCTCTTTATCCATTTTAGAAGGATTGAAACAGATTCAAATTAAACTTTATTTTACATATTCAAGTTGTATCACAATTGATGGTTAATCATAGGGGCGGACGTGGTCATGGTGTGCGTTTGTGAACACTCATCTTCGTAGATACTACTGTATTATAAGAATGGCGACCCGGTAATTTAGAAGGGGGAGGTGGAGTAGAAGACGACTGACTAGTATCCAAATTCCAATCCACGGCGGTGCGACGGCAGTAGAAAGTAGACCAACCAGTATTAACACTGTAATTCCGCATCCGTCCAAAGAGGAGAGAGTCGTCTTCTTGTACCCTGATCCACTTATCTCGGGCCCACCTCTGACACCACCGTCTTCCATTTCCCCTAGTTTAAAACCCCCATTCTTCCACCTTCCATTGCTCTCTCCCTCTTCCTCTCCAATCCCTTCCATACAAAATATCTTCTTCTTTGAAATTGAAATTGAAATTGAATCGCTATTGGAACTCCAAACCCTAAACCATGGTGTCGGTCGGGGAATCCCACTCCACCTCCTCTCGAGTTCACTCCATCTACTCCTTCCACTCCCCCTCTTCCAACTCCTCCACCAGGATTTGGCGCGAGAAAGGCCGCTCCATGAGAACCGTCCGATCCAACCTCTTCTCCGGCGAATCCCCCGACGTCTCCTGCTGCTCCATAGCCCCCGCCGGGATCCCCGATCTGGCCTCCGAGAACCTCACCGACTCCTTCGTCGACCTCCACCTCGGCGAGCTCGCCTCCAAGACCAACCAGTCCCTCCGCCCCTCCTTCGCCGGGGACGATTTCCTCGCGCTCTCTCACTCCTGCAGCAGCGACTACTCCGTCTGCAGCAGCGACATCTCCGGCGAGCTCCAGCGCCTGGCCACGCTGACGGCCACGGCCGAGGGGAACGGAGAAGCGAAGAAGGCGGAGGATTCTGACGCCGTCGCGGATCAATACGAGCCTTGCGCGGGTTTTCTGTTGCGCGATAGCTTCTCCACGGAGATTATCGAGAGTATTTCGCCCGAGGATCTCCAACCGACGGTCAAGATCTGCATCGACGGCCTCCAATCGCCGTCGGTGGCGGTCAAGAGATCCGCGGCCGCCAAGATCCGGCTGCTCGCCAAGAACCGTTCGGATAACCGCGCGCTGATCGCCGAATCCGGAGCAATTCCGGCTCTGATTCCTCTCCTCCGTTGCACCGATCCGTGGACGCAAGAGCACGCCGTCACGGCGCTGCTCAATTTGTCACTCCATCAAGACAATAAGATGCTAATCGCTGGCGCAGGTGCCGTCAAATCCCTAATTTACGTTTTGAAGACGGGGACGGAAACGTCCAAGCAGAACGCGGCCACGGCATTGATGAGCCTCGCGATGGTGGAGGAAAACAAGCTGTCAATCGGCGCCTGCGGGGCGATTCCGCCGCTGGTGTCGCTCTTGATCAACGGATCGAGCCGCGGGAAGAAGGACGCCCTGACGACGCTGTACAAGCTGTGCTCCGCTAATCTGAACAAGGAGAGGGCCGTGAGCGCCGGTGTGGTGAAGCCGCTGATTATGCTGGTGGCGGAGCAGGGGGCGGGGACGGCGGAGAAGGCCATAGTGGTGCTGAGTAGCCTGGCGGCCATCGCGGAAGGGATAGAGGCTATCGTGGAGGAAGGCGGCATAGCAGCGCTGGTGGAAGCGGTGGAGGATAGCTCCGACAAGGGAAAGGAGTTTGCGGTTATGACTCTGTTGCAGCTTTGCGCCGACAGTCTGAAGAACAGAGGTCTGTTGGTTAGAGAAGGTGGAATTCCGCCATTGGTGGCTCTCTCTCAATCCGGAACTCCTCGAGCTAAGCACAAGGTGGGGATTTTACTGATTTCCTTATTTCTGGATTGTTGAAACTTTCTGTAAGTAGTATGTATGCATATGGATGAATTTCTTAACCAAATTCTTTCATTCTTCTATTCAAATCTAGAAATTTGACACTTACTCGATTAAGAATTTGACACTTACTCGATTAAGAATTTGACACTTGGTTATAATTGGTTTTCTTCATTGAAATCTGAAATTGGCTATGAGTTTGAGCAACTGCTTCTGTCAATTCATTGCTTGATTTCCATGTGCTTATAATTTGTGAAATATTTTGACAGGCTGAAACACTGCTGGGATACTTGAGGGAGCTAAGACAAGAGGCATCATCATCTTCAAGTCCTTGACTAAATAAATCTATTATTTTTCCATTTTGTGGTTAGTGTTAAATATGGTTATTTTTTTCACCTTTTTTCACTCTGTATACTGTATATATGAAGTAGTCGGTGGCTGGATTGGCCTCTATATTTTTCTAATGGTTTCTCCATTACTGGTCATCTTTGTACATTGTGGTTGAGGCTTGGGAGACTACTGGTTTTGGTTGTTTGGTAAGGAAGCACATAGTATTTGCTAAGTGTAACAGAAGCTGACTTGTAAGGCTATCCTCTTTTCTCCCTCTTTTTGGTATTTTGTGGAGAGGAGAAGAATCATATAGTAGCTTTTTCTGTTTCTGGAATTTGTTGTTGTTCAGCAAATGGGTTTTGCTGATTCCATCCCTTTTCATGTGGTTGATGCTTTGAAGTTTCTGTTACAAAAATGTAAAGAAAAAAGGAAGCAAAAGCAGAGGGGGAAAGACTTTAGTCTAGAACTTGAGAGTTTTTATTTAGATTATGTATGCTTTATGTATCATGGTTTTCATCATCAATGGAATATATGATCTGAATTATGAACTTTTGTGCTTACAGACTTGTATGCTTGTATGGCTTTAGGAGCTTAAAAGCCATTGAGGAAGCTTTTGGTATGAACATAGATGGTATTACTTTCTAATATAGTGGAGCTGGTGGGTATGTATTTGAATATGGATGGTGTTCATACTTGATAGAAGTGTATGTATGCCTAATACTTTCTTACAAGTACCAAGACGGGGAACATATTAAATATAAAGTATTTAATCTAACCATTCTAACGTGGTGTGGACGTCCTTATATTTATTATCTTTTATTCATCCTACTCTGTGGTCTTTGTCGCCACTCTTGATCTCACAGGTAAAACTAACCTTTCTTCTGCAAATAATTTATCAGAATGGGTCCTCATAGGTAGCTTTCTTGGGTCCTTTTGATCTTCCTTGTGTCGGTGTTCGTTTGTAAGTTTTTGTAACGTCGGCAAACCCTCTTTTACCAAGCTGCTTTTGGCCACTAAAGCATACTTATATTAAGATTACAGATTATGTTTACATCCAAGGGTCTCCTTCACTAACCTCAGTTGATTTTGTTCATGAGATTTCCCAATACATCAAAGAAGAAGAAGTCCAAGTTATAAAACTGATTCCATTTTGATGAAGTGACGATTGATACAATTGGAGATAAGGCCTTACTAATGATTAGATTACTACCCTTCAGTCTTCATTTGGTTCTTGTTCCAAGTTGCAACTACAAGCAACCACTTGTATTTGAACTTTTGTCCTCCTTGTAAATTACTCATCTCATACCCAAGCAATTCCAAGCACAAAAAAAATTAAAAAATGTCACATTCCATTACAATGGAATACGACTGAGACACACTTAAATTAATACACCAAAGACATCTTTTTTCAGTTTCATTTTAGGCCATGTGGAATATTATGAAACATTGTGAAACTTGAGGTTAAGCTTCATCCAGATGTTCATCTTCCATTCTCTTCATCGTCGACAGTATCCCCACCACACAAGCTCGGCTTAAACCCTTTCTCAAGCAGCCGTTCCACTTCCTCAAACTGCAAGCCCTTGGTCTCCGGCACCAGGAAGAAGATTGCAACCAGGCCAATCACTGAGAAACCCGCGAACAACAAGAATGTTCCCGATGCACCGAGATTCTCGGTCAGTGTCAAGAACGTCTCACTGACGACCAAGTTCGAGCTCCAGTTTGACACGGCGGCCATCCCACCTCCAATCCCCTATACTTTAATGGGTAGATCTCGGAGTTGAGCAACCACGGAACGGTCCCCATTCCTGGAGAGTAAACCAAGATGTAGGCTCCTAGGAAGACAATCGCCAAGAACCCGATCTTGCTAGGGCATCCTTGTGTGAAATATGTCCTGTTCTTTGCTCCACATGCACTCTTCATTTCACTTGTTTGAGCTATGCATGCCCAGGCAGCTCCTGCAAATATAGCTTTTGGGTTAAAAGGTGTATCTGGAACGTATATAGAATGAAAACAAAAACGGATATGGTCCAAAGTTCATAACTTTATTTGTTTCTTTCTTTATTACCTCATTGCCAGAGGCGGCACAAAAGGCACACCTAGAGGGTGCCTTCAAGCATTTCATGCAGTCCCAACGTCCCAAGTCAGGGGCGGTCAAGTAAGAAGGGCAAGTTGAGTTCGACCCGAAATGTGACGAGTCAGTGAGGCTAATCTTAGGCGCGGCTAGAGCCGACTCATAGAAAACACTAGCCAACACCACCAGGCACACGATGACCCCGAACATGGACACGATCATCAACCGTCTCCTCCCATACCTGTCCACGAAAAGCATGCTCACAATCGACCCTGTGGCGTTAAGCCCCGATGTGACGAGTGAGAGGGCGAGCGCGGTTTGGTTGGAGGCGAACCCCGCCAGCTGGACAATGGTGGGGCTGTAGTACATGACCGTGTTGATCCCCACAAACTGCTGAGCCACTTGCACCGTCACCCCTGCCGTTAGACCTCTCCTGAAGACCTTGTTTCCAAAGGCCTTCTTGATCTTTGTGGGCATGCTCTCGTTTCCGATCTCGCCCTCCATTTCTATCTCACTCTCTATTGACATTTTCAATGCATTCACCTCCTCTTTGTATTCTTCTGGTGGATAGATCTGTGCTAGAATCGCCTCCGCCTCCATCGTCCGCCCCTATTGTGCAACAACATGCCAGATTCAACAACATTGTAAGATTGTATTAGCCTAGCGGGTTCCATCATAAAATCAATTGGCAATAAGAGGAGTAATCCGCTGAGTTATATACTAGTCCAGGGAGATATACAAAGGCTAAGTTTGAGTTACAATTAATTACATTTCTGTAAAGCCATCTAGGAGACTCAGGCAACATAAACATCAAGACAAACTGCACAAAAGCAGGGACAGCGGCGACACCAAGCATCCATCTCCAAGTTCCATTGACCCGGGTGAAGGCGAGATTGATAAGGTAGGCGGCGAACTGGCCAAAGGTAATAAGAAAGCCATTTGTGCTACCGAGTGCTCCTCGGATCTTACTAGGAGAAGTCTCGGAAATGTAAAGAGGAGAAGTCATGGAAGCCATTCCAACTCCTAATCCAATGAATACCCTCCCAACTATGATCACACCCGGGGCAGGGGCGGTTGCCATCACAAGGGCTCCAATAAAGAAGAGGGTGTCGGCTATCATCATAGTCGGTCTCCTTCCTATACGGTCGTTGAGCCATCCTCCAATGCCGGCTCCTAGAATGGCTCCTGCTACCGCCATTGCTACTATGGTCTCTTGTAGGATCGTCTTTCGGTTCACCTCTTCAAAGTCTTCCTTGATGTATAGGAGCGCCCCGGAGATCACACCTGCGCGCGTATTTCAAGGTCTTTATAAATAAAAATGTCTTGTATTGTATAAACCATATTCAAAGTTGCATCTAGGGAAAATCGATGTTTACCGGTGTCATAGCCGAACAGAAGGCCTCCAATGCCGGCGGATAAGGCCAGCTTGAGGATGTAGAGGTTGGTGAAGACGACTGAGAAGCATTCTGTGAACTCTGTTTTGTCAACCCCGATAGGTCCACCTTCCACCATCTTCACTAATTATCTATCAAGAGTTCTACACTATCAAAAACATACACTTTGTGGATGTAATTCAATTATTCAAAGCTTTAGAAATCAATAAACATCTAACAAACACTCACCTTAATTTGTAAAATTATTACTTATGATATATATATGTAAAGTAATTCAAAGCAATTCGATCTTTTTTTTTTCTTTTTGTTTTTGGCTTTTTTTTAAGCTTCGGATGAGGAAGACTAGAGGGTATTTAAAGCCTGGATCAAGAGCTTAATTTAGGCAAAGTTGAACAGCTCTTTAGGAATTAAGTTACATCCTGCAACCTTGTTACTTCTTACACGCGTTACTTGTAGTTACTAATAATTCGAGCACACTTTTTGAATCTTGATTTCATTTTCTAAATGAGATACTCTAGAAAATCAATTTCAAGCCACATACATATTTCCCCGTCATTCATTAGACATATTGACTGATTCAATATCCTGACATTCGGACTGTGTTCTAAATCTCCCAGAGAGCATTGAAGAAGGTAGCCAATTTCGTTGCATGATGATCGTTATCAGAAAATGAAAGCGAGGATTATCTGGGCCAACCCGACTAAAACCCGCATCCGGCCCAATTGACATAAATGGGCTTCATTTACAATGTCGAAATCAGTTGCCTTCTTTTCCCCTCTTCCCTCACTTCTTCCCTCTAGGGTCTGTGTTCTTCTCGAATTGTGAAAAATATAAAATAAAAACACCCAACTTTAATCTCTCCCAAGAGCCGTTTAATCTGTCCGATTCGGTTCCTTCCTCCGCACATTGCACATGATTCGCAAATCTAGCTTTACTTCTGCTTCGATCTGATTCGACGGTCCTTGAAATTATTTTCTTTATCTTCTCTCTGCTTTGATCATTCATCTGTGATTCGGGGAAGAAGACTGCACTTAGTGTATCGCGTTTGCCTGGTACACTCTTCAATCCTTACTTTCTATTGCTATAATTTCATTGCTAAATTGTTGTCTTCTCGGTGTCGGTGTTATTTCTGCTGAGATTTTGGGAAGGATTCGGGAACAAGGTTTCTATTCTAATCACTTATTATATGTGAATATTTACAAAATTACTTCAGTGAAGTGAACAATACGCTGATCATTATATGATAAAATAACATGAAGGTGAACTATATTCTAAATGAGGGAGTCTTGAAATTGATCATATGAAGTTGATAGATAATCAGGTTATATGGCATTTTATATTCGAGATGGTAGAATTTGCACTGAAACAGTTTTGTACAATTGAGGTTGAAATAGCTCTGTGTTGTTAATTACTCTTGTTCTATGATTGAAATAGATATGTGCCTAAACTGTGTATGCAATTAGGATTTAGCACATTTAGATTGTAGGGCAAGAGTGAAGATTCAAATAGCCACCCAAAAGTTAAATTAGGTTATGCCTTTACCTATATATCAAACTTGTCTTGTGTTTTAAATCTGTCAGAATTAGATGTTATTAGATCTTTAATCTTTTCAGCTTCATACTGGCAAGGGATGAGAGACTTTAACTTAATATAGTATTCTTCCTCTTGCTTCATTTGGAGTTTCTTGTTTATCCTATGTGCAGCTTACTTATTTCACATGCTTTATATTTGCAGAAAATTTCCTTACTTTAGGAACATTCAACATTGAAAAATAAACTTTCTTGGAGGCTGTATTTTTCTGTTATAATGATCCTATAGGCTTGACATAATTGTGGAGGTGGAAGATGGCATTTAATTCAGCAGAGCAAACTGAGGATTATCTCTTTAAAATTGTTCTTGTTGGTGATTCTGCTGTTGGAAAATCAAACTTGCTTGCAAGGTTTGCTAGAGATGAGTTTTATCCTAACTCAAAGTCAACTATTGGAGTAGAGTTTCAAACACAAAAGATGCAAATTGATGGAAAAGAAATTAAGGCACAGATCTGGGATACAGCGGGTCAAGAGCGGTTCAGAGCTGTCACATCTGCATACTACAGAGGTGCAGTAGGAGCTCTGCTCGTATATGATGTCAGCAGGCGGCAAACCTTTGATAGCATCGGAAGATGGCTTAATGAACTTCAAAGTAAGAACCTTTACTTGTTGCATTTTCATTTGAACCCAACGTTTGTTTTTTCATACACAAGGATATTTAAGCCTATCAAGTTCATTGCAGTGATATAAAAGATTAAGCATTGTGATCATTTCATATTATAATAATGGAATTACTTTCCTCACACTTCAAGAAGATGAAATTGTTCCTTAATCAGTGGAGTAAGTTGGCACAAATGATTAATTAATGTGCTACATAAACTTCAAATTAGGGAAATGAACTATAATAGTTATAGTTTCTAGATAATTGACTGTGATGTGAGATGTAAATTGTGCATATTTCTTCTATTTGCTCTTTCCCAATACCATTAGTTAGATAATGAAGGAAAAATCATCAGACTTGTTAGGATCAGGGGCTTTGACGAGCTGGTCTGTATAAAAAAATTTGCTGTGATTGACTACATTGTAAATCATATGTTATAGTTTCGTTCTTATTAAAGTTCACCGTTAATCATGTTGAATTTCATCTTGGCAGCCCATTGTGACATGAACGTGGTGACCATACTAGTAGGCAACAAGAGCGATCTCAAGGACGCTAGGGAGGTGAACACAGCTGATGGCAAGGCTTTGGCCGAGGCTCATGGCTTGTTCTTCATTGAAACATCAGCACTAGACTCCTCCAATGTGAATGCAGCGTTTCAGACCGTAGTAAAAGAGATTTATGAAATCTTGAGCCGTAAGGTGATGCAGTCTCAAGAGATCAAGAAAGGGGATTCAGCCTCTCTGAGCAGTGGAAAGACGGTGGTTTTACAGCAAGGAGAAGAGGACCAGCAACAGGCTAAAAAGGGCGGTTGCCAATTATCTTCCTAGCACGAAAACTTGCTATCAATTTTCTTAGAACTGGTGAGAAATTATCTTCCTATCATTTTGTTTATTGATTGTGAATCATATGCTATAGTTTTTCCATGTTTTGGGTTGCCAATTATATCCGGGGAGGAAATTAAGAGAGAAATTTAGATGTAAATGATTTGAGGGAGAGTTGAGACTTTTGAAATCCAACATATTCCTGATTCTTCTCGATCTGTTTTGATTTCCATGATGCAATTATTGAAGTGATTGGGGATTTAGATCCAAGGAGATGATAATAGACTCTTAAAAAAATGGTTGAAATGACTGGATTGTCAGTGTGAATTCAACAGCAATGCAGATGTGTAGTACAAATGCTACAGCACTAAACAAGCTTTGTTGTGTGTGATTATCTGCTAAGATTGTCTCTTGTCTGGTGGGCTTGTGAACTTTTTTTGATTAGTGGAGTAGAATCTAACATGTAGCTTTTGTGAAGTTGTTACCCAGCTTCAATTTATATTATAAAGATTTTACTCATCTTAATTTTGTTGTTTTTCAAATAATATTGTTAGATAAATTTCTAATTAAAATCTTTGGATTTTTTTCAGATTATAATTGCTTACTATGTAAATAAATTGTTGTGATGGTTGGTACATATGATATATATGTATAGGAATTGGTTAGATAAATTTGTAATTAAACTTTTTAAAAAACACCATAGGTAAATTATCCTCAATAATTGGCTATTTGATTATTTTTTTTGATTCGAATGGAATTTAATATGGACTTTTTCTACTCAATACAAAAAATATTACAGTCGATAGAATACCTTCTCAAATTGAAATGTCCTTGCATGAGACGAGAATTATGCTAGTTATATTTACAAAGTCATACTTCATAAACTATACTCCTATATCACAAGTTTATGTGACACCAGACTCCAATTTATGTTTCTTCCTAACGGTTTTTTTGAAATCTTTAATGTCTATTCACTCGAATTTATTTTTCAAGGAGTTGAACTTCACTATACTAATGGAGCTCCAAAATATTCTGCTCCCTAAGTATCTTTATCTACTAACAAGCATATGTTGACATAATTTTGATTATGGCGATGTTTCGATACTTGGAGTGATTTACAACGCAAGGACTAATATCATGAATTACTTGAAGCATAACAATTACGTTAGCTAGTCTAACAAATGTAGATTCATTAACATTTGGCCCATATTTACAATGGGGGAAACACATTGTGGTAAGTTTGTTTATCCTCAGATAATATTGGACATGTTGCTATTCACACCACTATCAGTGATAAGTGATAACATATACTGATTTATATACAAAACTTATACAAGATCACATTATCGATTGTTTTATAGGTAACCCTTTCATGTCTTACCCCACTTATCAACCTATATATCTCAATTATTAGGAAACAATAGATAGAATTATATTGTATCTTAGTATTGCTTTCTCATATCTTTTATTTATGGTATTATGTACTAGGGTTTACTTATTCTTCTTATCAAACTCTTGTATAAATTTTACCAAAAAAACTCTTGTATAAATACATGCTATAATCAATAATACAAGTTATCACTTTTCTACACAAAATACTCTCCCTCTATATGGTATCATAGGCTTGTTCTTGATCCTAGGCCTCCCACAAAAATACAAAACCATAATCCTGCAAACACACGTTCCCAAACACGATCATGGTCGGCGAATTTGCAACTTCTTTAGCCAATCCCCATGAACATTCTAAACCTTTTACCATTGTTCACTTTCCAAACATCATTAAACTAAACTCTACCAATTATCTTGCATGGAAAACACTAAACTTTTGGCATGGCGTCTCGAGGTCACAAGCGCCAAGTCAAACAAAAACTCAACACACTCAAGAAAGACTCCTCTGTCTCGGAGTATATGCAGTCCATGAAATCAGCATCGGATACTTTGGCTTCTTTGGGTCACCTCTTTTGCAAGAGGACTTCATTGATTATATTCTTAAAGGCTTGGATTCTACGTTTCAATTTGTAATTTGTAATTGTTGGTGCCAACATGTGTGACACATGCATCTCCTTTGAAGAACTTCATGAAAAGCTTATCCTCAAAGAGCTTGAATTGAAGACGGAATCCACTGACAATGCTCCGGTGACGGCCTTATCCATGCAAAAACAAGGCAAAAATCGTGCCAAGGGCTCAACTCCGTCCTTGTCCTAGCAGCCCAACACGCCCCCACCCCCACCTCCACAAAACTGGTTCCCGTTTTCACAAAAACCTTACCCTAACCCGGCTTATCAACCCCGCCCTCCTCGAAACCCTAATCCGTCTTCTACGTCCTCTCACATGTCCCAATCTCAACAACCACAACAAAACACATGCAAACCATTCCCTGGCAAGTGTCAATATTGCAAAGGCTCGGGCCATGTCATCTCCCAATGTGCCAAATTCCGAGAAGACTACCCCTACGTTCAATTCCCACCATCAAACCGTTTTCCGCCCACCCCACCACAAGTAAACATGGCCTCTACCTCGGCCCCAAACCTTAATTGGATGGTTGACTTTGGCTCATCTCATCACCTCATCAATGCTCTTGGTCCCAATGAGGTGTACGTTGGTAATGGTCAAGGTTTGCCTATCACGCACTATGGCTCGTCTATTCTTTCTTCACCTTCTCAACAATTCAAATTGTCCAATGTTCTTTGTGTTCCATCTATCTCTCAAAATATTCTTTCTGTGTCTAAGTTTACTTCTAATACTCGTTATGCCATGATTTTCTTACATAATTGTTTTCTTGTGAAGGATATCCATACGGGTTCAACCATTCTTAGTGGTCCTTGCATTGATGGTGTCTATCATTGGCCATCTTCTCCACCGATTTCCTTCTCTGCTCGTCGTAGTCTCCCTGCGGCAGCCTGGCATCATAAATTAGGGCATCCTTCTTCAGCAATTTTTCAGTTTATTAGCAAAAAAATTCGTTTAGGCAGGTCTTCTTTCTTGCAATTTGATTGTATAGTTCTTGTCATATTAATAAAAGCCACAAACTTCCTTTTCATAAGTCTTCTCTTGTGTCTCATTCGCCACTTGAGATTATCTATTCAGATGTATGGACCTCGCTTGTGTTATCATATGATGGATTTAAGTATTATGTTATTTTTGTGGATCATTTCACTGAATACGTATGGCTTTATCCACTTAAAAGAAAGTCCAAAACTCAATCCGTGTTCATTAAATTTCGATCCTTAGTTGAAAACTTCTTCAATCACAAAATCAAAATTCTCTTTTGAAACAATGGAGGCGAGTATCTTGCACTTCGTTCATTCCTTAGCAATGATGGGATCACTCTTTTAACGTCTCCTCCCCATACTCCTGAGCATAATGGTTTGTCCGAAAGGTGACATCGTCACCTTGTTGAGACTGGTCATTCCCTTCTTACTTTTTCGGGTCTTCCCCTTGATCATTGGCCCCATGCCCTACACGACAACCTACCTCATCAATCGGCTCCCAACTCCTACGTTGAACCTCCTCTCTCCATTTCAAAAGCTAACTGGCCAGTCTCTCGACCATACTAAGCTTAAGTGTTTTAGGTGTCTTTGTTTTCCATGGCTCTGACCCTACACGTCTCACAAACTCCGTCCCAAGTCCATTCCTTACGTCTTCATTGATTATTCCACCTCTCAAAGTGCGTATCAATTCCTTGATCTCGTTACTCAGCGTATTTACACCTCTCATCATGTCCAGTTTGTTGAAACTGAGTTTCCTTATACAAAACTTCCATCCAATTCTACAAATGATGTGGTTATAGGTGATGAATGGACCGATTTCTCTCTTCCCATGCAAGCCATGCACGTCCCCATGCAAAACCCTAGCCACTCCATTCAATCTCTTTCAAACTCTTATTTAGGAGAGTCAAATACCTTATCTTCTAATTTAGATCGCATATCTTCTCCAACTAACACCATATCTTCTCCAAATCAAATCTTGCCTTCTCCATAAAATTCCTTGGACCCGCACTCTTCAACTGCCGCCAACCCTCCCTTTCTTGCGCCTATTCACTCGCCGAACCTTACTCTCCAAACCCTAACCCTAGCCAAAACGTGCCTAACCCTAAATTGGCACCCCCACAATTGATTCATCTCAACCCTCCACCGATCAATCCCTTTCTCCTTCCTCAATTGCGTCTACCTCTCCCAATCCTAATCCATCTCTAGAGCGTGGTATTATTACCCATTCTCGGAATAACATCTTCAAACCGATTCAAAAACTCAATCTTCATGTCCAACTAAACCCTCCCACCGAACCCAAAACAATTACTCAAGCCTTAAAAGACCCACTTTGACGGGTTGCCATGCAAGCGGAATTCGATGCTCTTTGTGCAAACAACACTTGGTCCCTTGTTCCTCCTTCTTTCGATCATAATCTTGTCGGTTGTAAGTGGGTATTTCAGATCAAGTATAAACCCGATGGCTCCATTGACAACTATAAAGCACGCTTAGTGGAAAAGGGATTCCATCAACGTCTGGGATGGGACTATTCGGAAACGTTTAGTCCTATGATAAAACCGGTCACGGTTCGTCTAGTTCTCACCTTGGCTGTTTCCCGTGGTTGGTCTCTTCGCCAACTCTCATGTCTGTAAGCTTCATAAAGCCATTTACGGTATTAAACAGGCTTCTCGATCCTGGTATAATAAGCTCAAACAGTTCTTGCTTCGCCTTGGGTTTTGCACGTCTGTTTCGGACGCTTCACTCTTTATCTATCGTCGGCACACTCAGTCGGTTTATCTCCTTGTGTATGTTGATGATATTATTGTCACTGACAGTGACTCAACGCTTGTTTCTTGGTTGCTGACTACTCTTGCCAAGAAATTCTCGCTCAAGGATCTTGGTGACTTGTCATACTTTCTTGGCGTTGAGGTATTACGCTCCTCATCTATCTTGTTTCTATCTCAACGTAAGTACATTACTGATTTGCTTGTCAAGGCTGGCATGGAATCTGCCAAACCGGTCTCTACTCCCCTTGATGGTAATGTATCTTTGTCTCGTCATATTGGTGATCCTTTGACCTCTCCTACTGAATACAGAATGTTTGTTGGTAGTGTACAATATCACAGTTTGACTCGTCCCGATGTTGCATTTGCGGTTCAAATTATCGCAATTTATGCAACATCCTACTACACTGTATTGGGAAGCTCTCAAACGTCTTCTATGTTATCTTAGTGGTACAGTTGATCTTGGTATTTTGATTTCTCATTAGCCGTCTCTTCAACTGCATGGTTTTTCTGATGTTGATTGGGCAGGCGATAAAGATGACTATATTTCCACAACTTGCTATCTTCTCTATTTTGGCTCCATGCCAATTTCTTGGAGTTCTCGCAAACAGAAGTCTGTCTCTCGGTCCTCTACAGAATCTGAGTACAAAGCCTTGGTCGACACCTGTTCGAAACTCTAATGGGTCACTTTTCTCCTTACAGAGTTAGGTGCTCGGTTATCTCATCAACCGGTGATCTACTGTGACAATCTTGGAGCAACATTCTTGAGTTCTAATCTTGTGTTTCATTCTCGCATGAAGGATATCGCATTAGCTTATCATTTTGTTCGTGAGCAGGTTCAAGCTCGTACTCTTCGGATCTCTCATGTTTCTACTAAAGATTAGTTGGCTGAAATCTTAACAAAACCGCTTCTTCGGCCTCAATTCACTGCTCTTCTTCACAAGCTTGGTCTCTCTAATCGACAATCTAGCTTGCGGGGGCTATTAGGAAACAATAGATAGAATTATATTGTATCTTAATATTGCTTTCTCATATCTTTTATTTGTGGTATTATGTACTAGGGTTTACTTATTCTTCTTATCAAACTCTTGTATAAATACATGCTATAATCAATAGTACAAGTTATCACTTTTCTACACAAAATACTCTCCCTCTATATCAATCACATTGTTTACTAAATACACCCAATAGTTGTGTAAATTGAATTGGGTCTGTGAAAGAATGTTATCCAACATAGGGAATTCTAATATAACTTGCCCAACATATATACCTTTGATGAAACCCCATGAACTTGTGTGTTGGGCCTAACGCGCATATGCGCATGAATCGACGTGTGTACCCCCATGTCATATTGGCCCGTCGGAATTTAACAAGGTCGGACTAGATTGGAAAACTCGATCATGCCCGTCCGACATAAATTATAGATAAAAATTGTATGAAATTTGTGGGGAAATTTCACTGTTTCTGCAGGCAAAATTGCCCTTATTCATCAAATTAACGCCCTTACCTCGTTTTTAATGTATCTACACTCCATTATAACAAGCATTGATTACTAGAAAAGAGAAAAGAGTTAATAATTCTCATTGCTTACTGTTGTAATGAGAACCATAAATAGTAAAGTCCGACACAGAAATTTACGTGGTTCGATAATAGTGTGTTGCCTACGTCTACGCGCAGAGAACCAGAATTTTATTATGGAGGCGAAACAAAACAAATTACAAAAATAAGGCGTTTCATGAGCATTTATAGCAACCCATAAAATCCTAATTAGATTATGGGCCTACGCCCAAAATAGATCACGATAAGCCCGTTAATACAAAACATAACGTATTGTTTTTCGGGGTGGCGCTGCCCCCCGAACCATATGCCAGGGGGCTTTGTCCCCGAACCCCTGACGGGTATCGGTCAACAACATATTCAAGACATATTAACACTTACATTTATAAGTTATAGGGTGAATTTCACAAATAACACCAACAAAATAGGCATATTGCACTTACATTTATAAGTTATGGGATGAATTTCACAAATAACACCAGCAAAATATGACTCTATGAAGAGGAGAGTCGACTAAACAAGATATCCTCCAAATGGCTACTACTATCACGTCTAAAGCCTTTCTCCATGTCCTTATCAATCTCCATTGGCCTCTCTGCACTTTCTATGATGGAATTAATGTGGAAAGATGAATAAGATATCCAATGCAACGGAAGTGCAACCTAAGAGCTTGACATCAGTCTCATATGCAAGAATCTAGATCTATAAATGGAAATGGCGCACTAGGTTTTGGAGGAGCCTACAAAAAGACGAGCTAAGAGGTTGAACAGAGTAACATCCCACGCAGAGACGATGTCGAAGAAAGATTTGTCTCCGATATCGAGATTTGTTGGTTGTTGTCCTAGCTCATTATTACAACATATTGTCACAATCTCCATTTTGCTCACCAAACTTAACAACCCAACATATGCTCCGATGGCTCTGGTGGCTCCGGCGATAGTGGCCCCGCCGGGTAGGAACAAGTGGATTACACCCTAAAAGGTAAAATGTTCATATTTTAATAAATTTATAATTAATATTTAAAGAAAGGAACAAGTGGACCACACAAAAAATAACAATTTGGGCGAAGATTGGGGCTATAGAGGGCGTGTAAGGATCTTGAAAGGCTGCAATTTGCGCGGAATAGAAATTGCAGCCTATGTCCCAACATTAGAATAATTACTCAATACTAAATTGTGGCCAAAGAGACTCAATAACCTGTTAGTCTTAAATTAGTATGTAGTCGTGTGGTTTTGTTGCTTTCATTTTCTTTTGTGACCGTTATTAAGATTTTGATATTTGGTACTAGTTTTCCATGTTATTCATACTAATTAGGTATTGTAAGGTTTTAATATTTGGTACTAGTTTTCCATGTTATTCACATTAATTAGGTATTATAAGGTTTTGATATTTGATACTGATTTTCCATGTTATTCACATTAATTAAGTACTAGGTACTGTTTTGATATTTCTTTTAAACTGTGATGTTCACAATTAGAATAGGAAAAGAAATGAATTTTGCCTCTATGATTATCTTAAGCTGTTATGGATGTATTAGAGATAAAAAGTGGTACAAAGTTTTAAAACAACAAGTGATGGATCAAAGTGAACAATCTTTTGAAGGCCTAAATCACGCATATAGGGTCCTTACTTCCATTTTTTGAATAGATTGCCTATAGCTACTGAGGGAAATTATCCCATCAATGTAGTGGGCAATGTTCTTGTAAAGAAAATATTTGATGTTATGAATTATATTATATTAAATATTTAATAATATCAATTTATTTTTTTTATATTAAATACCTTATATATTTTTTAAAGTCAAGGAAACACTTCTTACTGCCACTTTGGGTTATTCACAACTCATTTTTATTTGTGACCTTTTTTCATGTTATTAAGATAATAACTAACATATTAACATTGTATTGTTTTGGATATTTATTTTACGTGGTGTACATACACACTTTTTTATTTTGTAGGTGCACAATATTTAAGCGAAGGGAGGCCCAATAGTGGCTCTAGCGTGCAACCCAACAAATGCTCCGGCGGCTCCGGTGGCTCCGACGATAGTGGCTCCGCCGGGCAGGAACAAGTGGATTACACCCTAAAAGGTAAAATGTAAATATTTTAGTAAATTTATAATTAATATTTAAAGAAAGAAACAAGTGGACCACGCAAAAAAACAGTTGGGGCGAAGATTGGGGCTATAAAGGGCGTGCAAGGATCTTGAAAAGCTGCAATCTACGCGGAATAGAAATTGCAGCCTATGTCCTAACACTAGTATAGTTACTCAATATTAAATTGTGGTCAAAGAGACTCAAAAACCTATCAGTCTTTAATCAGTATGTAGTCGTGTGGTTTTGTTGCTTTTATTGTCATTGTGACCGTTATTAACGTTTTGATATTTGGTACTGGTTTTCCCACACTATTCACATTAATTAGGCACTGTAAGGTTTTGATATTTGGTATTGGTTTTCTATGTTATTCACATTAATTAGGTATGTAAGGTTGAAACTAACAAGAGCATGGATGGATAAATTAGGTATATTATGCCAACGAGAGCATTAAATAGGTATTGTAAGGTTTTTCCATGCTCCACATGTATTAATTATTCAATCTTTTACTAAAATACATGCTTCTAAAAAGGAGACATACATACATGAATTAGATCAAGCATAGTGTGCACACCTCCATCAATCAAGAGACCAATAATGTATATTGTGCCACTCTTAAATGATTCCTTGATGTCTTGAAATCCTTCAGCGTCATAGATTTTTCTATAAGCAACTACAAAGTCAACAAGCTTAGCATTGTATCAAAAAAACTTGTCAAACTTCAAACTCAATTCAAAATGCAATGAATACCATTTTGATAAAATGAAGAATTACAAGCAGAAATGAGCAGGATACATGACAACAAAAATATAGATTGTGATAATGCGTAAAGAGATGAGAATGCTTATATAATCCTCATATTTTTCTTTCTCATATATTGATCAAATGTGAAAGGTTGAAGGATCTGGTTCTCTGGTTAGCTTGAAGAAATAAAGAGTGTCCCAAACACAATTGTTTGTGATCCATTAATTCAGGATTCTTCTACAAAATAACTGATTTGAAAACCGAAGAGTTGTGTTGAAACCAACAAGAGCATGGATGGATTAAAATACGACTGAACTACTTTGCTTTTTGATGTTGGTTCCCTCTTAATCTTTGTATCACCCCCAATAACAATCTGATAATCAGAAATAGAAAAAAAAAGAAGAAAAGATCAACAAGTCTTGTATTGAGCTTACAAATTTGTTTCCCCTCAGAAATAAATACAAGAACTTATAAGATATGACATGAATGACATCATTTAGTGGAGAAATTAAGCCTCTTGTTTTCCAATGTAGTATTTTGTAAAACCATAATCGAATAGAAACTAAATCAGTAAAAACCTATTGTCTATACAATATGACAATGAGAGATTGGGTTGAACATAATATTTTAAAAGGCATAATACATTTAACTTCTTAGATGCATCAAATTCCTACAATAGAGACTTTAGGCAAAGTTGTGGGGGAAGATATAGATGTAAAATTATATTAAAACATTGGAGCTTACCCTTTAGGATCCAAATCAAGCAATTGAGCACCTGAGTCTAATCATGCAACAAGGTGAGGATTATAAACTTTCACATATGGCAATAATTTTGTGTAGCATGAGTACAAAACCTGCAAACCAAATGCAAATGCCCATCAAAAGAAACCCATTTAAAAGGATGAAGCATTAAAGTACATTTATAGGAAGTTGATAGCCAACAATGAGTTTATAGTTAAACAATATATATCAGTCAAGGGCATATTACAATGATGGTTTCTAAAATTTGAAAGCCATGTATTTTAGTTTACATTCAATTAAGAGTTCTTAATATTAGGCCAATAGAAATTTAGCTGAATGTGATTGGATGTAGTCATCTTTTATATAAATTGAAGCTTATGTTCAAAAATTGGAAAGGGCTACTGGACTTCAATAACATATTTAAGAACGACTATTTACCATGGTTTTTGTCGTACTAAACAACAAAGTAAACGTGATTCAGTTTCAATTTCTAAAATTCACCAAATTTTGCTCCACTAGACCCTGAATTTGAGAGAGATTTAGCAGGAATTCATCCAAATTGGCGTTGGCAAACAAGCAGTGATTTGAAAAGCCGCGGAGACTTCTCAGCAAATTAATGTTGCCTTCTCTGTATCCCTCAAATTTTCTTCCCAAAATCCTCCAAATCACAAACTCAAACGCTTAAACATATTGCTCCAAGTTCAATTTCAGTTTGTCCTAGAGAAATCGTCAAAAACCGAACCAAAAACTTTGCTTTCACTTAAAACCCTATCATCGACTAAACATACGACTATAACCCTCAGATCACGAACCAAATAATTGCAAAAATTAACACCATTTCCACAAAGGAAGACAAAAGGTTTTTTTCCACAATACCTAGAGACAAAGCGACAACTTCTAAGTGCCAAACACCATACATTCACACGAAACCTAAAAACTGAGCAAACAAATGAAGAAAACCACATAATCATGAAAATGAGTGCAAATCAACAGTATTTTAACACAGAATAGAGAGGAAAAGAAAACATATAACACATTGAGAAGAAGGGGAAATTCCCTAGTGCCTTCAAAGACCGTCCTCCATAGTTAAGAAGGCCAAGAATGCGCGATCGGAAAAATCGTTAGCCATTGCATGAGTTTCTTCAAACACCTTGTTAGATTCAAAATCCCTAAACGCGTTATCTCAAGACTTTGAACTACAAATTCCAAGGTATGTGCACAAGATCATAGCATTGTAGTGAAAATTTGTTGGGAATTAAAACAAAAGCAGTGCAAAAAATCAAAGGAAAAATCATATCAGATTTTGTAGTAAAACCGGAATGAAATTTCAAAATTGAATACCTTGAAAGCCGTTTAAGCACATCGACAGATCCAAATAAAGAGGGAACAACAAATTGGACTTCTTTATATACTACCCATCCCGAGAAACACAAACCAAAATAGTTACAAATTTCTCCTAGCACTTTCAAGTCACACGTTCAATTAGAAATCCAACAACCATTGCATGCTTAATAAGTACACACATAATGATCAAAAGCGCACAACTTGACAACAATGAAATAGGCAAAGAATAGAAACATGGCAACGTTCACCAAGGCGACAAAAAGAAGCGGTGGATTGTCTATATGGGCACTTTGGGTGTTGGAATAACCAATGAATACACATGGTACATATTTGTTCTCTAATTTGTGATATGTATAAGGTTTTAGCCATGGAAAACAAAGACATCCAAAACTTTTTAATTATAAATACTTTGGTTGTTGATTTAACAATTTAGAAAAAGGAGACTCATAGTTTAAAACAGGTGTTGACAATCGATTTAACAATTTAGATAAACCGCAGTAGAAAACGCATGAGTCCATAAATCCTTTCAAAGACTTGATTCTTTGAGTAATGTTAATCCAGTTTCAACAATATGACAATGTCGCCTTTTTGAAATTCCATTATGTTCAGGCGTGTGTGGAGGTGAAGTTAAATGAGTTATTCCATTTTCAATTAAAAATTATTTTAATTCCATATATTCACCGTCATTATCCGAATACAAAATTTTAATTTTTCTTTTGAAATAATTTTGTACTAATTGTTTGAATTTAACGAAAGTTGATTGACCTTAGACTTATGTTAAAGATGATAAATCTACACACAACACGTAAAATGATCAACAAATAACATGTATATATATTATTATCATTATAAATAAGGGAGAGGTCCAAACATCAGAGTAAAAAATTTCAAAATGATAAGTAGAATTAATTGACGATTTAGCAAACGAAAGTTAATGGCATTTATTCAACTGACATGAAGTACAAAGAGATTGCTTGAAAACGGAAGTTCCTAAATTAAAATTATGTTGAATATAATTAAAAACAGGCGTGGAAGGATGACCAAGATGTGATGTAGTATGGCCGGAGACCCTGCTACAGATGCGTAGACAATTGCTTCAGTTTTCAGCCATAGGTATATTCCATCAACATAAGGACCTTTAAGGATGGTTTTGCCTGAATTGATATCCATGACATGAAAAGAACCAGACAAAAATAAGACACTATAATTATTTCCAGCACAAAATTTTGTGACGGAAATAATATTCTTTGAAATTTGAGGAACATGTAGAACATCTGATAAGTTGAAAGAATGACCAGGAATTTTGATTGAAAAAGAACTAGAATGAGAAATTTTTAAACTTGTGTCATCTCCGACATAGAGGTTATCCAAGCCCATGTATTCACTTTGGACGGCTAGATTTTGGAGATTGTTTGTAGCATGGTTGTTCGCACCACTGTCGAACAACCTTTGAGCAAGTGTAGGCATGTAAGAGACAGCATGGGCTTGTGGTGTTGGATTTGTTGGGAACCGTGGGGTACTTGGCAGCAGAAAGGTAGGGTGTTCAACTTTGATCTTGGGGCAATAGGACATGGCATAATCTTGGTTTTGGTAGTATTGGCATCGGCCCTTAAAGGGTTTCGATTGGTGGTTTTGGTTCGGCTGTGAGGAAGAGGAGGTGGATTGGGTCCAATTGAGTGTTGGCGTCGAACGCTTCTAGGATGGTGTTGATGCAGTGTTTTGTACTTTGTTCTTCTTTTTGAATTTTGTTTATGCAATGAGAGGAAAGTTTGTGCACTGTTGCTTGCATTCTCGAGTTTTACATCTAATTCATTTATGATCAGCCTCTCATGGAGCTCGCAAAAGGAGATGATCGTCTCCCTGTTATTAACTCCATCGATGACAAATTGATAGGAGGAGTCAAGACCTTCCAAAACATATTCGGTAAGATCTTCTTGATTGTTCAGAGCGTCAAGAGAGGCTAAGAGATGAGCGGAAGCCTTCATATTATGCATATATTCAGATATGGAAGAACCACCCTTCTTCATTGCTTATAACTTCGTCTTGACTTGTTTCTTATGCCCGCGAGACGCGATGGCATAGGTTTGTTGTAGCAGGTCCCATACACCTTTGGAGCTCTTCTCCCGTGTGACATATTGATAACTTGATCGGAGAGAGTTCCAATTAAGGAGTTGTGGAGCAATTTGTCTTGCTTGTCCCACGTGTGGTATGCCCCCGGTTAGGCACTTGAGCATTGTTTTCGCCGACGAGAGTCTCAGATGAGGGACATGAAACGGTTCTGTCAAGGTAACTAAAAAGATCACAGGCAATCAGGGCAAGGCGAATTTGTGTTTGCCAGACAAGGTAATTTGTGGGTGCCAAGTTGATATTTTGTGAAAGGTTGACAAAGAGAAGCGGCTTATCGGCCTCAAATGGATTAGGTATTACAATCGATTGAATGACATTGGATTGGATACGTCGTGAGGACTTTTGTGAAATTTAGGATGTCGAGAGACAACTAATACCATATAGTGAATATAAATTGTAAAGAATAAGCGTTAATTATTATTGATCTAAAGTAGAGTACTTAACTACTTATACAAAGATAAACTTAATGAGATCTAATATTATCTAGTTATAACAACCAGCTAAGATAAGGATAACAACACTTATCATTACTGTCAACGAAAACAACGTTGCAAGGATATGTGGCAAAGCCACATTTCTACACACGTAAACCATTTTTTTGAAAGGATAGCATGGATTGTGTAATCAGTAACTAAGGTGAACATAAATAGGAGGAAGTTGTGTAAATTGAATTGGGTCGGCCTAGATTGAAAAACTCGATCAAGTCAGCCTGACCCGTGTTTCAAAGTTGAACCGGATCATATATCGATAAAAATTGTATGAAATTTGTGGGCAACGTTGCCCTTATTCATCAAATTAGCGCCAAAACTCGTATCTAATTTATCTACACTGTCCATTAAAACACATTGATGACTAGAAAAGAGTTAATAATGCTCATTGCTTACCTTTATAAATTGTAGGGTCAATTTCACAAAAAACACCTGCAGACTATGAGTTTGTGAAGAGGAAAGATGCAGGTGTTGGGTTCTTATGGCTATCAGTTGCCTTTGATTGTTCCATCATGGCTACTAGCATCATGTCCAAAGCCTTTCTTCACGGCCTTATCAATCCTCATCGGATTCTACGTGCGTATCTATGATGGAATTAATGTGGAAGAAGATGAACAAGATATCCAAATGCAGCGGAAGAGCAGCCTAAGAGCTTGGCATTAGTCCCATATGCAGGAATCTAGAGAGAATGGATCAGTAAGCGGAAATGGCGCACTAGGTTTTGGAGGAACCCGCAAAAATACGAGCTAAGAGGTTGAGCAGCGCAGTGGCCCACACAGAGATGCTGTCGGAGAAAGAGATTTGTCTCCGGTACTTTAGATTGTTGGTTGCTGTCTTAGCTAATTATTGCAACATATAATCACAATATCCATTTTGTTCACCAAACTTAACATACTCTCCATCTTCCATCTGATCAAAGCAAGCCACCTTCAAACCCCTATAAATCCACTGCAAAACATCATAAACCTCCTCCACCCGAGGATGCGACGAATCACAAGCTACAAAAACATGGGCGACGCCATCAACCTCAATCCGACACGCTCCTCGTGCTCTAGCACGAGAGTTCCTCAGAGCCTTCCTAGCCCGTGCAGCCTCATCCCATCGCCCTAGAGCAGCATACGTGTTCGAAAGCAACAGATAGTTCCCGCTGTTTTTAGGCTCCAACCTCAACAGGCAATCAGCTGCTCGGGCCGCCAGCTCAGCATCCCCGTGGATCCTCGAGGCAGCCAAAAGCGGTCCCCACACGGCTGCATTCGCCTTGAAAGGCATGCTCCTGGCCAACTCCTCTGCTTCTTGAAGCTGCCCGGCTCGACTCAACAGAGCCACAAAGCAAGCATAGTGCTTGATGTTAGCCTTTATGTTGTATACAGAATTCATCTTGTGGAAGTAATGGCGACCCAATTCGACTAATCCGGCATGGTTGCAAGCGGAGAGGAGAGCCAAGAAAGTGACATCATTAGGCTTCTCATTAGCCTGCTCCATTCTGGTAAACATCTCCATAGCCTCCATTGCAAGGCCATGGAAAGCAAGCCCGGATATCATCGTTGTCCAAGTCACAATATTTTTACTCTCGAGCCCTTCAAAAACCTCCAAAGCTTTTCCAATCTTCCCTGATTTGGAATACATGTCTATAAGGGCATTGTTGAAAGATACTGACCTTCTGATGATCCCCCGTTCAACTATATAGCCATGAATCCACTCCCCAAGCTCAAGCACACCAAGGTCAGAGCAAGCTGAGAGCACCGCTGTCATGGCAACCAAATCTGGCTCCACGCCGTCAGCCTGCATTCTCCGGAACACCGCAATGGCTTCCTGGGGCCGCTTCACATGAACATACGCCGAGATCAGGGTGGTCCAGGCGACCACATTTCTCACAGGCATTTCGTCGAACATCTTCTGGGCGCTACCCATCCGGCCATCAGACGCGTACATCTGAACAACGGCCGTTCCGGTAAACAAATTGACATCGAAGCCGGCCTTTACAGCTTGGCAGTGTATCTGCTTCCCAATTTTGAGGGCGGATAAGGCGGCCGCCGCCTTGAGAGCGAAGGTGAAAGAGTAGGCGTCAGGGTGGAGGCCGTGGAGTCGGATTTGGGGGTAGAGGAGGATGGCCTGTCCGGCGGTGGAGCGAAGGCGAGAAAGAGACCTTATGGATTCGTTGTAGTGACGGGTTGTCGGCTGGGCGCCGCCGCCGCTAATACCGGAATAGTGAGAACGGGAGATGCTGAAAATGTGGCCGGCTCCGGCAATGGCACGAAAGCGTACGAACATAGTGGGAGATTAAGAAAAATTATAACGGTGGACATGAAATTTCAGTTGGGTACTCTTGACATTTATGATTGATGGAAAGAGGCGGAGTTGACAATTAAGGGCAGATTTGTTCAAATTTTTTTTTAAAGGATGGTAGGGTGGAGAATTCATATTGTGTGGGCAATTTTACAATATTTACCCTTATATTATAACTTATTTCCACAAAATCACCCTAATTTTTCATTGAGGTTAATTAGCTGAGTGCTGTCTCCCTCCTCCACTGAACAAGGTGCGCTCTCTGGATGGAACTCTGCAACGCAACCCAAATTGCAAGCTCCCAACTTTCCCCCGCCGCCGATCAAATTAATGCGTCAAAATGCCGAATCTCCGACTTCTGTTACCGACCTCCGATGCACGGGTACGCATTCCCCAAGCTCTCTTCTTTTCTCTCTCCACCACAAACGCCGCCACCAGCCACCACCGGTCCCTCTGCTCGAGTTCCGCTCACTGGACTCCACGGGACGAGTTTAAGATCTCCCGCCCCGAGCTCCTCTCCCGAATCTCCCGTATGCTACTCCTCCAACGCTTCAATACCATCTCACGCCTCTCCTTCGAGTTCTCCGACGATCTCCTCGACGACGTCCTCTTCCATCACCGCTCCAATCCCGACGCTTGTGTCGGATTCTTCCGATTAGCGTCACATCAGCGGCGATACAGGCCCGGATACAAGTGCTACTGTAAAATTGCCCACATTTTGACCAGGGCTCGAATGTTCGACGAAACTAGGGTTTATTTGAATGAGCTGGCGGATTTATGCACGGCCAAGAATATCCCCATTTGCTTTGTTTGGAATGAATTGGTTAGGGTTTATAGGGAGTTTCAGTTTTCTCCTGACGTTTTTGATGTAGTGTTGAAGGTGTTTGCTGAGAAGGGATTGGTGATGAACGCACTGTATGTGTTTGATAATATGGGCAAGGTGGGATGTCAGCCAACTGTGCGTTCGTGTAATAGTCTTCTGAGCAATTTGGTGAGAAAAGGAGACATTCATACTGCACTTCTTGTATATGATCAAATGACTGAAATTGGGGTTGTGCCAGATGTATATACGAGCACCATAGTTGTTAGTGCCTACTGTAAGGATGGCAGAGTGGCTAAAGCAATTGAATATGTCAAGGAATTGGAAAGACAGGGAATTCAGCTGAATTCTGTGACTTATAACAACTTGATTGACGGCTATGCTATGTTGGGTGACATGGTGGGAGCTAATCAGGTGATGAGCTTGATGTCTGAAAAAGGATTACCGAGAGATGAAGTTACTTATACCCTTTTGATCAAGGGTTACTGCAAAGCTTCCAAGATGGATGAAGCTGAGAATGTGCTTCGTCAAATGGAGTCCAACTCCATAGTCGCTGATATGCGCTCTTATGAAGTGTTGCTAGATGGGTATTGTCAAACAGGCAGTATGGATGATGCTATTAGAGTTCGAGATGAGATGCTGAGAGCCGGTTTCAAGATGAATTTGCATGTGTCCAACTTGTTCATTAAGGGATATTGCAAATTGGGTCAGGTTGATAAAGCAAAGTCAGTGTTCAATAAAATGAGAGATCAGGGCCTCGTGCCAGATTGCTACAGTTTCAGTACTCTAATGGATGGTTACTGTAGGGAAGGGCGGATAACTGAGGCTTTCAAGCTTTTTGATGAGATGGTGAAGAAAGGAGTTGAGCTCACAGCAGTGACTTACAATACTTTACTAAAAGGTTTGTGTCGTAAAGGTGCATTCTCTGATATGCTTAATTTCTGGGTTTATATATCGAAGAGAGGTGTGACCCTGAATGAGGTTGGTTATTGTACCCTGCTTGATGGGCTTTTCAAGATGAGAAATCTAGATGGGGCCTTGAAAGTGTGGAATGACATGAAACTGAAGGGTTTTGTCTCTAAGGTTGCTTTTAATGTAATGCTAAATGGACTTGGTAAGATGGGGAAAATGGCTGAGATGGAAGAGATTTTTAACAAGATGGTGGAGCTAGGATGTTCTCCTGATGCTATTACTTATAGAACATTGATTGATTGCTATTGTAAGCTTGGAGATCTGGAAAAGGCCTTTCAAATCAAGGTCATGATGGAAAGTTGTGCTATGATTCCATCAATTAAGATGTATAATTCTCTGATCAATGGCCTTTTTCAATGTGGGAAAGTAGACAAACTGCCAAGTGTTCTTGCAGAGATGTATGCAAACGGTTTAAGTCCAAACATTATCACCTATGGCTCTCTTATTTCTGGTTGGTGCAAAGAAGCGAGGCTGGATAAAGCCTTTGCTACATATCATGAGATGATAGACAAGGGTTTTGTTCCGAATGTTATAATATGCTGCACACTTGTCAGTACTCTGTATAAGCTAGGCAAGATTGATCAAGCGAATAGGCTACTGCATGAAATAGTTGACATTCATATCTCATCCGACCATGAATTGTTTGATGAGTCCCTTGACGTGGATGGAAAAAATTTGGTTCTTCATAACATTGTTGATCCGTTGGAAAATCTGCCCATCCCCAACAACATTGTCTCTAATATTGTAATTCTAGGCCTTTGTATGTCTCGAAGAGTGGATCATGCAAGAAAAGTACTTGCAAATTTGATGCTGAAGGGTTTCATTCCAGATAATTTCACCTTTTGTACAATGATCCATGGCTACTCAGTTGCTGGTAATGTGAACGAGGCTTTCATTTTACGGGATGAAATGCTGAACCATGGTTTGATACCTAATGTTGCTGTCTATAATGCTCTTATCAATGGCTTGTGTAAATCCGGGAATATAGATAGGGCAGTCAAACTCTTCTATAAGCTTCCGTTGAAAGGGTTAGCTCCTAACCTTGTCACTTACAATACCTTAATTGATGGGTATTGTAAAGCTAATAAGACTGGTGAAGCTATCAGGCTCAGAGATAAGATGGTAGAAGAAGGGATTTCTCCTTCTATTGTGACATATTCCACCTTAATCAATGGCTTATGCAAGCAAGGAGATAAGAAGAAGTCACTGGACCTGTTGGATCAGATGATTATTGCAGACCCTAATGTCATGAAGTATCGTGCATTAGCTCAAACATGCATCAGAAATGGAGATCTTGAGAATATCTTCAGGCTTCATAACAGAATCCGGATTAAGGGCGTCGTTCATTGTTCTGCATCGTCTAAAAAGATATAATTTCCTGAATTTTCCATGGAAGTCCTCTGCATGCATGTAGCATAGTGCATATCTACCTGATGAAATATTTTGAATGCTCCTGCTTCTGGAAGCAATTGTTAAGTTAGCTTAATTGCAACTATGATGCATTTGAGTACTCGACTTCTCAGGATTGTGTATGGTGGATAGACCCATGATGACCGTGCTCGTCAAGACTAATTGCTGGTTAGATTAGCTACATTTTCTTAATTAAAAGTTTCAATTTCTTATCTTTATAGCCCCCTTTCCATCATGAACTGATATTACTATTATGATTTACAGGTGCACTTTTGGTGTGCTTTGAGTATTCTTTGCAATTTGCACATCAAACAAGAACGGATCCATGGGAATGCTACTATTCTTTTTCTGACATCCCTTCCATTTTACAATCAAAATGCTGACAAGTTAGCATGCAAGTGAGTCAAGCGAACCCTTTAATTATTGCAAATAACAAAAATGCATAGAATTTTGATTAGAATTTTAAAATTTCTTACTTACTGTATGCTTTTATTAGATAGTAATATTATAAATGCTTATTGGTGATAAAATCTTAATTTGTAGAAGGGTATGATAATCAGAGTGTAACTGTACTTGTTCTCTTTTGCAGAGACTTTGTTGAGTGGCATGGTGATGGCTTTTTTTGTTGTCATATAAAGTACATACCCACCAAATAAACAACATGAAATCAGCATTACCAATGTAACAATCTCCCTCAGAGACCTCAAGATGAGACGATCGAGGCATAATTCAAGGTCAAGGTGGTTATCTAATCTTTCTGTTCCCCAAAGTTCTTCAGTTGTTCTGTGTGAACGAAATGGGTATGCCGTATGCCAGCCATGAATAGATTGGCCAAGCATTGTTTTTGAAGGATAAATGACCATGATCTTTGTAGAGTATATTTGTTTAAATTTCTCTTTGCCTTTTAAATAAAATGAGTAGGGCAAGGAATTTTGTCAAGTACACAGCAATGCAGAAATGCAGGCTCAAAACACAATCTGAAACTTCACCAAATCTATATATTACTTTGTAATTTCATACTGAATTTTGAAAATAAAATACAATCTGAAACTGGCTCAATATATCTAAGACAACATTGAAGTATCAATAGAAATTTTGAACCATCAACATTGTTGCTATAATGCTATGGATTTTGAGATGCTTGCCTTTGGAGTTTGGACATAATAATGATTCTAGAAATAGATATCAATATTAGCTTGCACTAATAGCCCAAAATGGAGCACAGGCCAACGGCCCATACCAACTGTGTTGGGAAGAGCCCAAGACTGGCCCGGCCTAGTTTAAGTATGAACATTTCTTCAATTCAACCATTAGTGGTACGATTTTAATCTTGATTCAAAAAATGAATTATCCTATAGAAAAGTACTGTGAATTTGATCAATATTTAAAGAAAGATTAAGGATGCACTACACAATAATTTACCCTTGTACAAAATCTTAATAATTATTGTCAATTACTGAAAAGATACGTTAAACATTGAGTGTACAAAATATAAAAAAAAATAGTTTGGCAGATGATAATGTGAAGAGAAGAAGATGCTACAAGGCACAAACACAAGCACATGTGAATATGTGATGTGAAGTTGCTTCATTAAGATCCTTAGGGCCCCCATCTTCTATAACACTTGTAGACAAACAATTTTCCCCATCTTCCCTTTTGCTCTCATTTCATTTGTCTTTAGTGATTTAAGTTTCAAACCTAGAGTTTTTTATATTCTTGTTCATTTGTGGCCCATGAAAATGAGTAGTGAAAGGGATACAAAGATGGGCTCGTGGCGCACTCACCGGCCATGGAGTTTGGATAGATACATCCCAACGTACACCACACAACAACATTACTAATCTTCTGTCTTCCCATACTTGAGAAATCAGCATCATCTGATATGGTTACTTCCACAGACAGTAAAATCCTATTGAAGAAACCAATACCAAGATGCACCTACTTGAAAGCTATTGTAAGAATTTTATATTTAATACTCTTCAATTTATAATTTAAAACTGTTCAATTACGGTCCAGTTCGGTCTTGGACCGTGACAACCGAGGGTCTAAGTCGATTGTCAAGTGTTAAAATTTCGTAAAGATCCGAAAAATATGGGATCGTGTATCGGATTGTATATTATGTTCTATTCACAACCCTATTCAATCAATCTCTATCGATTCTATGGGTTAAGATTTATGCAATCATGGTTCTAAAAAAGCTTGGGATGGACCCAAGATGAGTGTTTTCAAACTAGCCATTATAATTGGCAGATAAATGAAAAAGGATGGGAGTACAAACATAAATGTTTAACTAAATAAAAAAGAGTCTACACAAATAAGGTAATGTACACTTTAGAGAGAAAAAAAACATTGTAAACATAATCTAAAAATAATAGTGTTCTTGAACAGTCCACGCTAAAACATCAATTATATGAATGTTCATAAGAAAACAATTGACAGCTTTAGCTGATCATACTACTAGAGAATAAGAAGGACAAGATGTCAAATTCTTCCCTGTAAAGTAGTATCACAAACAGAGATGCCTCTCAGATGCATGAAACTGATCATACTCCATGTAGTTCTGATTTACATCTCAACAAGATAACAGAAAAGAGCTTTGAACAAAAAATATCATAAATTTGTAACCCTATATAGACAAAAGTTGAAACCATGTAAATGACGAGTCAAGGTGACGAATTACGCCACCTGCTCTAAATCAGATCAAGTTCTAAACCCGAGGGTTTCTCTGTAGAAATAGAATTACATAAACGCTGAACTGATTTTAGCCAGATTTTTTTTTTTTGGTTTTTGGTTGTTGTAAACCTAGTAATGTATTTTCGGCATCCTAGTAAGCAATTCCTGCAAAAAAGAAGAAAGGAAAAAGCATAACATAACGAGAAAAGAGCTGCTGAACTTTAGCTTACACATTGTAGATACATGTGAATATGTGATAGCAATGCAATCTCAAGATCATGCAGCAATTATAATTGCAGGCTTAGATGCGCCATTTTCAGATATAACAAAGAAAGTTTGTTTGGAAAAGTTTGTGCGTGTAAAAAGATTCAATCTTTTGTCCTACATAAATATTGTGTACATGATACTGAAGTGAAGCCAAAGTGCACAAAATCAAGAAAGCAAAGAAAAATAGAGCTTTCATACCTCTATTTGAATGTCTAGGAGTAATGCTACAACTACCAGCATAAACCGGGGTTTTTGTGTGGAACTTCTGAAGTTGTATTTCCTAGTCCAAGTTCAAATGACGTGGATCCCTTCAACTCAGGAGACGAAGAAAGCCAAGACAGGCCACCACCGTACAAGCCCTGGAAATTATTAGTCTCTATACCACCAGTTGGTGCAGAAAATGCCGATCCTCCAGCCAGTATATTGTTTCCATGGTTCAATCCAAGATTGAGACTCTGAATGCTGCTTGGAGAGCTAGTCCCACCAGTATGACCAGAAATTGGAGGAGAAGATCCCCAAATGGCTTCAATTCTGTTAAGCGCCCCTGTAGAGTTATCTCCATATCTGAAGCCATTTGCTGAACTACTCGTGTTATTAGGATATGTAGTATTATTAGTGTTGCTCCCATTTCCCCACAAACTCCAGGATGTTGAATTCAAGGAAGAATTGCTGGCTCTATCAGTAGTTCCATCATATTCAGTACAGTTATCATTCCATCTGGCATTTCCACCACCATACAATGTGTTTAATCCACGCTCATAGCCCATATTGGACATTAAATTCACAGCTTCCCTGTTAGGACTCATTCTCAGCTCATTAGTCAGTGGTGAGCCATATGAAGGAGGTCCGAACGAAGGGAACACACTACTACGACCAAGTGAGACTGGACTAAGCCTATCATCCATTCTCAATCCAAGCCCTCCAACCAAACCTGGGTTATACATATTGAGGAAGCTACTAACTCTATTGAGACCGTAGTTTCCACCAAACTGAGCACGGATTGGTCCAGGAGAGAGCTCCTTAGGAACAGCACGCTTGACTTCAACCAATTTTCCATTAAGCTCATGGAAGGTTTTGAACAACACTCTGTCCACTGCCTCTTCAGAATCAAAAGTGATGAATCCAAAGCCTCTTGGCCTTTGAGTGTTGTGATCATACATAACCACCACATCTGTGATCAGCCCAAACTGGTCAAAGTACCTCTTGAAGTCACTCTCCGTTATTGTGGAAGGTAAACCTCCTACAAATATTTTCTTAGTGCGGACTTGACCTGGTGATCCATGAAAGCTCATGTTTCCATTTTTGTTCAGTGTCTGTTGCTGGTCATCCCTAGGAACAGCCTTCTTTGCCTCAACCTAGCATAAACCGGTGAATCAATACTAAGACAGTTTATCCTCAAATGCCTTATCCATAAAGGGAGTCAAGGGAGCACATAACAGTTGAGCAGATTTAAATACTATGACAATCAGATATTCCAGGATTTCAAATAAAATGTACCAACAGATTAATGTACACCCCAACTGATCAAATACACAGCATTGTTTCACCTAGTAAATTCTATTAGCTGATTATAACAAGCATGAGATTTGGCAAAATCTAGCCAATTATTATCATATTGTATATATATCATATGATCCTAATTCCTACAGGTTGATGAATTATTTCCAATTACTTGTGTAAGAAAGTTGTTTCATGAAGCAAATATACAACTTGAGATGTGAATGAAACTTACAGTTCTACCATCTAGCATGTGTTTCTGCTGAACAACTCTATCTGCCACCGAGGGGTCAGCATAGATGATGAAACCGAAACCCCGGGCTCGCCCAGTGTTTCGATCCTTCATAATCACAGCTTCCACAACGTCTCCAAAAGTCTGGAAATACTCCCTCAGCCTATCTTCGTTTGTGTCCCATGAAATGCCCCCCACGAAAAGCTTCCCCGGTTCCATTGATGATCTGCAAATTTAAACCACGTTTTCCCAATCAATCTCATTGACACTATCAGAATCACCAAAATTCAAAAGCATCAATCAATATAAAAATGAAAATTCATAATCGAAGCTCCAGCTTGAAAATTTATTCAATTTGGATCCGAATTTCAATTGCGCGTCACACGGATTACACAATTTTAATCCTACAGTATAGAAATCCAACGGAAACCGATCGGAGCAAGAGAAACAAAAATTCGCAAAACACGTACATTTTCTTCAATCTAGAAACATCAGATCTTTTATCAGAAAAATAATACAGATCGACGATCAAGTCACTCGTAATCCGATACGTAAGCAAAACGAACAAAATGGAAAAACATCCATCCCTACACTGATTGATACACAAAAAATGGAGGAATAAAACAAAAATTACCAAATCGATAATTGAGGCTGAGAAGATATTTCAAGATCTGAGAGGAGGCACAACAAGAACAAAGAGAGCAAAAGAGTTGACCCCTTTTCTCTCGCTCTCTCCTCCTCTCCTCTTTGATTGATTCTCTTCTGAAGCCCTGTGTCTTCCCTACAAATTTTATTGTGATCGATGATGGAAATGGGGGAAGAATGAATTAATACACAGCGAGAGGGATTTGCGATCGTAGAAGACGGAGAAAGGATCGGTACAAAATTGAATTGGATTGGATTGGATTTACAATCTAAATCTAAAAATACGAATAATGAATGCCGAAAAAAGAGAGATGGAGAAGAAGAGAGAGAGAAGAATGGACAGGTAGCTTTGGCTGTCCTCTCAATTCTCATGTAGAAGAGGAAACGAAGAAAGATGGTGACTCGCTAGTTATATGTCCGTTTTCAAAATTCAGTGTGCTCTTTTTTTTTTTATTCCGCCCGTTTTAATAATTCATTTATTTATTCTTTCTTTTTTCTGAACGAGTTTTTAAATCACATTTACCGTCGTCATTTTGACGTGTAAACTTTTTTACGCGGAAAACAAAAACCAGACAGCCCTGAATACGAAAAAGAAAAAAAGGTTTCTAAGTATAGATTTGGTAAGCATTTTTTAAAAGATTTTTGTTCATAAATATATCAAGATTTTACGCGTATTTTTTTTGGTCTTGAGATTTTACGTGTATTAATCATAAATATTTTAATTAGTGCAAAATAAATTGTTAAAATTAATGAGCCTGAAATATTAATAATAATTTAAAATTATAAAAATTTAACACATAGCTAAAATAAATGAGAGAGATCTGGTAAAGAAAACTTCTATTTTGATGTGTATAGATAAATTTTTTCCATATGTTTTGGAAATGAAATAAAAAATAATAAAAAAGACTATAATATAAACATAAATTTCAAAACAAAATCATATGGTTGATATTTTATGGTCGTAAAAGAAAATTTTATATTTTTCAACCTCTTCATCTCTGGACAACATTCATTTCAACTTTATTAGGTTTGTACATGTATGACATATTGATATTCAATTGCAAGTTGTGTGTTATAGAGTTACTAAAATGACATTTTAATCCATAAATTGGTTAAAGTTGTAACATGACATGTCCTTCAAAAAAAAAGTTGTAACATGACATGCATGTAGTTAATATACATTGGCACATTGCACTAAAAGCTAAATTTTCTTATATCGCATGATAATGTCATTTTATCTTAATTTAAATTTATTTATTGTATTTTAATCTCAAAACGTGAAATACTTTTTGGAGTCAAATATAACATTAAAACATGATGATGTAGAGAAGATGGCCGCGTGCATAGAAGATGAAGTTGATGGTCGGAAATTGTATCGGAAGCCAATTAGTCGCTTGATGCCTGATTGGCCTTCACTATATACCCTTTCAAACAGAGAATCGACTCATGAATCAAACTCACTACTTTGCAGTGACGTAAGGCCTTTTCAAGCATTTAAGGTCGTTCTCAGGGCTAAGAGGCAACATTTTATTAATTACTATTTTTCGAGTGTGTTTTGCAATTTCGGATCTTCTATCTCTTAGCTTTATATTTTTTTTCTAGGTTTTTCCTATATATACCTATGTAGCCCTAAGAACATTACTATACTATTATTAAATATAATTTAAGAGAGTTTTCTCTTTATCTTGCTTGGTTTTAGGGTTTCGTTGCTTGTGGAATCTTCGATTGTTAAGACTAGCGTTGCTTACCTTCCAATCTTCCTACCATGTCACATAACCATTTCTAAAGTTTAAATATTGTATCGAAAAGAAAAAAACTGCAAAATAAAACTATAAATGTGTGTATACAAAAAAAAAATCATTTAAGTACATCCTTTCAAAAAAATGTACAACTACCTTATTAAATAATCTTATAGAAGATGAAGTTCTTATTTCTAGAAATGGGGATCATCAAAGTACCTTATAAAACCTTACACGCTATTTGAATCGGTCCTGTTGTGTGAAAGTCCATTTTAATTTATAGTCGACAAAAAATTATATAATCAAACTATTGCTAGTCAATATCGGAATATTTGTTTTGCGGTCCATTCCTAGTTCACAGAAATGCACCTTTTTATTGCCTATTATTAACCTAGCAAACATGTAACATATGGAGTATAAAATATAATCTGTTTTTACCGTGCAATCGTAGCTTGTAAACAATTGTGATGAAAGTCATTTTTTATTAAAATATTCTCACCCTCTATACCAACCTTTTGTTATGAATGTAATATTTTATTATCACTCAAACTCGATCGTTTGAAGGATTATATTATACAACAACAACATCTACCTAGGTGGAACCCTGTATGAAAAACGTGATCTGGAGGGTCGAGATGTACGCACCCTTACCACGACTTGAAGTCGGGAGGGTATCTAAGTTGGGCCCAAAACAAAAGGTAAAAAAGGCGGGAACAAAGGAGGAAAAGTAAGGAAGTAAAAGCGAGAGAGAAAGTACTCTAGAAAAACCCAAAACACTAAAACTTTAGAAAAAACCCAAAAGGATTATATTATAAGTTTTAAAAAAATTATTCGATGATTGGCTATTAATAGTTGATATATATAGCTTAATTAAATTTCAGGGATTTACAATAAATTGAATTTTATGTTGAAAAAAAAATTAATGCAAGCTTGTATAAATATTTTCAAAATAATAGACATCTAAGTACATTGGAAAAAATAGTTGCTCTCCATAATGTATTTAGTATTTAAAGTGATCATTGACAGCCAACCTAAAGATGATAAAATATACAAATATATCTATAATATTTGTTTAAATAAAATTCAGTTTGAGAATTCATAACATGGCTTCTTGCTTCTTGTGGGGGCAAGGCATAAATGACTTGTCATACCTTAATACAGTATTAAGCGATAATTTACCTCTTAATATTGAGAATGAGTATTGATCTAATTTGCAATCATTTTTATTATACCAGGTAATTAAATTAATTCGAAGTTCATTTTTTATACTAGGTAAATTGATTTATAAAATCCACTAAAAATGAATTACTTCTTGCGCAAACTTATATAATACTATAGGTATAAACTAAATATGGATTCGGTTCCGGAACCGACCTTAGTTCGATTTCGATTCCCCACCCCAGGAATTGGAAAACCACCAGTTCCGAATCAGGAAAGGAACCGACGGTTCCACAAATATTTTAAAAAAATAATGAAAACTTTTAGAATCGCAACTTCGGTCGCGATCGCAGTTCTTCTCCTATTCCATTAGGCTTTTTTCAGTTTTTTTTACCTGGTTCTGAAACCGGGAGAAACCGATCTCGGAATCGTGGAATCGGCCCGATTTTAAAAGAACCGGAGGTTCCGGTTTCAAAACCGGATCCATATCTAGAATGAACTTATTAACTCATTAATTTCGTCCAACAAATATTGATGGATTTATACGATTGCCAGAGTTTCGGTGCTGTATACTGAAAAGTTGGGTTAGTGCACTAATATGATTGGAGTCTGACAAGATGTTCCAATACAGGTAACCTTGCACTTTATTACTTAAAAATTAACTTTGTATTTATTGCACAGAATTAGGTAAATGTTCCGCAATTTAAGTATTTTGACAGGTTTTTTCAATAAACCAAAAAAAAATCAAAATCATGCCAGCATAATCCCCATATTATGAACTTACGGATGGGCAAAGAGAATAAAGATTAACCCTGGCTCAAATTTTTACAAAGACTCGGTTTTTACTTTATAATTATACATAGATAGATGATCAAGTTAGCATTTTATTTAGGATAATTAAGAAATGTGTTATATTTTTCAATATACTTAACTATTGCATGCTAATTATGTTTGTAAGAAAATCAAACCAAACGATTGATACAACATATCTAGAATAATGATTTTTCTAAGCTATGTTATCAAAGGATAAATCAATCACCCTAAAATAGAAAGAGTTTGTTGAATTTTATCATTGAAAATTATTTAGGGTTTTTTAATATAATTTTCTAAGATATTTTATATATAGAGCAAATGAACAATATGCCGTTTAGACAACGATAAGACTCATGACGCTAATGATGCAACAAACATGGAAACGTCAACATATCAATGTTAAATCATGTACCATCCAAGTGTGATTTAGAGTAACTTAAGTTAAAAATTCTAAATATATAATTTAGTGGCATATATGGGTAAGGTTTGGGAAAGGGATGTGGCTGAGTGTAATAGGTTGGCCTACACCACCCAAGAGGGATCGGATATACAAATCGGGACAGCTATTCTTAACAACACCACAACATATTTTCTTCATATTTTTTGGACAAATAATAACAACAATAATAACTAAATCCTTCTCTAATTATCCTTGAGAATTATTGAGTTTACACTATAATGAAGCTTTGTGTTGGAATATAAGATAGACTATAATAATATTTGTGCATTTCGAATTTTTTCATGTGGGAAGATGGTATTTAATACATTTTTGCAAGCGTAAATGACCTGATTCAGTTGATACTTAGACAAACGGGGTCTAGCATCTCAGTCTTTTTTATAACTAGCCCGTATAACGGGTGGTGGCGTCTCAGTTTCTTTATAGCCAACTCAAACTGAAATAAAATGCGGGTAGCTCAACCAAACAACCACTAAACTCAAGCCCAAACAACCAAGAAACGGATACCATGAGCTCTAATACCATGTGAAAGTTCGTGGACCATAAACGAGGAATTGTGCATATATAACACATATATTATTATATTCTATCACTTTGAAACGGCTTAGATTAAACCTTTTTTTAGTCCATTTAGTGGTGACTACTTCGTACCGGATAGACTCGTTAAAAATTAAATCACTTTCTTACAACTTTTAAAACTACCAATGGACTCCAACTCAAAATCTCTTATTAAAGACAACTCAAATTAAACTTTATATATGTGTGTGTGTAATATGCGTATAGTATAGGCCATATATGTGTTTAGGTGGATGAATCTAGCAAACATATTCTACACACAAATATGGCCTATTCTATAAGTACGTACCAAATCAAACTTGCGAAAGTTAACCGGCCCTTCCTACTTTCTGTGGCCTATATCGTAGGGTTGTTCCTATTGAATAATTGATGCGCTAGTCCGAGGTCTTGCAGCTTTACATACGTGTCTAGATTGCCCCCTAGTGTAGCCTGTACATCCCATGAAAGAGTGATTTGAATGGTGGTTTTATATAATTTGACCATGAAAGTACGTTGGCCGATTAGCTAGCTAGAGGACATTAGCTTATAACTCCAGTAACGTTTTAGACTAAAATTCATTGAAAAACCAAGTAATAATCCACCTAATAGTAAGTTATAAGGCTACTTGGCCAAGTATAAGGCTTCAAAAAAATAAAAAGAATTACCATTATTAACAAAACTTAAATATAAAGCCCAAAGAACAAACAGTAATTCTCAGAGATTGTCACAAGCTTTGAACTGTCTTCTTTTCCGACCTAATATCTATAAAATTGCTCTTCATTTTATCCCACTAATTTAAAACTGATTCAAATAAACAAGTAGCAAGCATATTTTTTTTTACTATAAGCATCCTTCTTGGTATTATACTTCTAGCTTTCTAAGCACTAACAAAACTTTGGCTACCTTTAAGCCGCTAGTAAAACCTTCAATTAGCTCCTACCTTGCTGCAAGAAAGTAGTAGATTGAGAAATTACAGGATCATGAGTAATCTCTTCTCCAGATGCATTCTTTAGTACTTTTCTTGACGACGGCCCAAAGCCACGGCTCAAACGATCATACCATTCTTTTTGCTGCTCCAGAAAACACACACACAAAAACGTCGCAATAGTTAGCCAGTAACTTTGATAACAATTCTTAAAGAAAGTGTTGGATTGAAACATACCTCTACTGATACTGATGGGGTGATCTTCCTCAATGCTTTATCAAAATGTATGGATTTAATGGTTCTAGGGGTTGTAGCACACGAGTTACCGGTCTTTGATGACAATGCCTCTTCGGATGCAATCAAAGCAGCCTCGTTTATCTACCAAGAGCAGAATCAAACTTTATTAAGGACTAATCTATACACTGAAAAAGTCGTTTTTGTCAAGTGTTGACCTCTCATTTATTTTGCCTGTGTCAATTTTTGGTGTTTTTGAATTATTATTATTGTCAATATTTTCGGCCCCATCTTAACATCCCACTCTTGGCATATTGGTTTTTAGAAATTAAAACAATTTATTTAGTGAAAACTGAAAAGGCTTAAACAAAATCAGTGCATGACATGAGAATTCAACTAGTTAAAGACACAAACCAGTGCAGAGAGGTCAGCCCCGCTGAGATTTTCACAAGACGGGCTCGCTGCAATAGCAAGTAAATCAACGGTTGCGTCTATGGGTTTTTTACTAGCCAATGCTTGTAAGATTTTTCCACGTTCATCTGGAGTAGGCAAAGGCACGTAGAGATGTTTGCCAAATCTTCCAGGTCGAAGAGCAGCCTCATCTATCACCTCAGGCCTAAATATAATGACATAAGTATTTAGAGGAATCGTCAATCGAGCAAATGGAAAATATTGGAAAAAAACGAAGAATGGAATTAGGAAATACGAGTCGTACCGATTGGTTGCACCAATTACATACACCCCCTTCCTCTTATCTGCACCATCCAGCTCAATCAAAAGCTGCATGGTAGGAGAGGATGAAACAATTAAATATTTTCCATTGACGGATTTATAAATAATAATGATAAAATGTTGAGTTTACACTATATAATGAAAAACTGACCTGTTTTAAGAGCCTATCAACAACCCAACTCCCGTCGTTTCCATGCTTTGTGGTCAGTGCATCAACCTGTACATAGGCGAAACCCTTTTAAAAAAGCCAAAACAATATGCCAATGTTGAATTACACTATTGAAGTATTCAGGTATGGATTTAGTCCAATAATCGTAAGCAATACATCACTGTGTAAAGTAATGAATTTCACAGGAAAGGGAAGGGGGTTAAAATAATGGTAAGAACACTTGAAGAAAAACTATATGTTTGATTCAAATATTATGCATGACATAATAGCATCATATATATTGATTTTTTGGTGCAATTAGATTTGTTATTTCTACAAAAAAAAAAAATACATTGTGTTGCTACTAGAGACAATCCTAACATGAAGAGGACCGCAAAAGAAGATTTGAGATCCAAAACAAATGATTTCAAGAGAAAATATCAAGAACAAGCACAAAGTGAATAATAAGAAGCACACACCTCATCAAAGAACAGAATGCAAGGGGAGCATGTCCTTGCACGACTAAATATTGTCCGAATAGCCAATTCACTCTCCCCGACATATTTATTCAAAATTTCAGGGCCCTTAAGAAGTGTACAAAGAAAAATGAAAAATTAACAGTGTAATTTACATCATTTGACAATATATATATATATATTTATATGCTCCAATAACATAGAAGTTTTCACAAAACATGAATGGGACTTGGACTTTGAGGCAAACCTTAATATATATGAAGTTGGCACCAGCCTCATTGGCAACGGCCTTAGCAATTAAGGTTTTACCACAACCAGGTGGTCCATATAGCAAAAATCCCATCTCCGATTCCACTCCATAGTCCTGAAACAGAAATTACACATAGAAGTGAATTCAGATGTACAAAATCGAGAAATTAAATCAAGGGAATGGTGGAAAGAAATTTTCCAGAATTAGAACTTCTAATTCAGCTAAAAAATCAAATTGTTGAAACAAGTACACACAAAACTTTGTGAATTATAGTTTCAACATCCAGCTTCAAATATTCTAACTTTTCATTTCTGCTAGGACATCTTAAGCTCTCTTCATTGTTAATTATAAGCTCAAATAACAATCATCACTAACCAAGACACGCAGGAAGGAAGATCTATCTATTGCTGAGAAACTCATGCTAACTTAAACCAAATAGCTACCAAGGTACTGAGGTCTAATAAAGCAATTCAGTCTTAACAATCAACATTAAGATTTGATAAAAAGGTATACACCCTTAGTCTTGTAAGCCAATAATACTATAAATGATCTTGTAAATTTGCACGTGACAAAAGCATCCATGTAATACGAGTGCAAAACCAGCTCTATGCGAATTCTAGTCCCAATAATCAGCTTCAAACTTTTAAGTCTCACTCCTCCAATCATGTTTTGAGGTCTCTCTAATGCTTTATGTTAGATCAATAATCACCAGACCAGGTAGCCACCATGGCACTGAGTCTAATAAGTAATAAGCACCGAGTAATAAAATTTAAGAAAGCAACATCAACTATTTGAGAAATTCACAAAAGTTTTCATACCATCCATCTCAACAATCTCCAAAGATGAAAAAGTGTATTTGCTGTTACCTCATAAACTTCAGGGTGCTTTATCTGCATCTCTATACAAAGATTAAACTCATGCCTTATAGTTTCAAGTCCTCCAACATCCTCCCATTTCACGTTTGGAATTGATGAGAAACCTTCTCTTTTCAAAGAAGGTTGGACCATTTTGGCAGCTTTCTGCATGATCAATATTAGGTCATTATGTCAACCAATACTATACAATTTCTACCTGGCGATTTTCAGCAATTTTCAAATTCAAAGAGCATAATAAAAAATGCAGATATTCAATTACCTCAAAATCAGCCATAATTATGGTAAGCCTCTCCATTTCTTCGGGCAGCCATGGACGCTTCCACCAATCTTCAGAAGCTTCCATATCCATAGCTTCATTAGAGAGCTCCAATTTCCTTTGGTCTACAATCCTCTTCATGGCAATGTTACCAGCCTTATTAGTTAGAGCAGACAAATCCGCTCCAACAAAACCAGGTGTCGCCCTCGCTATTTTTAATAAGTCAAAGTCACCTCCAAGTCTAAGTTTGGTTGTCAATACTGAAAGTATCTCGGCCCTTGCATTTTCATCTGGAACTCCCAACACAATCTCTCGATCAAATCGTCCTGGTCTCCTCAAAGCGGAGTCAACTGCATCAGGTCTATTTGTAGCTCCAATAACAAGCACATTTCTCGGTCTTGAATTACCATCTTCAGAATCAACAGTCTTATCAGCAGATAGACGTCTATTAGACTCATCCATGCAAGTCATTAGTTGAGTAACTATTCGACGCTCCATTTCCCTTTGTAGATTTTCTCTCTTTGAAGCAATGGCATCAATCTCATCAATAAACACAATTGAAGGAGCTGTTTTCTCTGCTTTCAAAAAAAGCTCCCGAATATTCTCCTCAGATGCACCTAACATTGCCAATATCGAAAGATATTAATTTAAAACCCCATGACTAATGAGGATATTAACCTATAACTGATAAATGAACAACAATTATGAACCTGTCAATTATATATTGAATAAAATTGTAATTCACTACTACAATGTTCAAGACTAAGTATGACTGCAATGCACTATACTTAATAAAAGAAGAAGCAACTTAACAACTTAATTTACTTCCAAATGCAACCAATAGTTTTAAAAAAAATGATAGGTAGATTCTTCTTCAATGTCACTCAAATTCATGTACCTTCAACATCTACCAAGAGAAACAGCAAGAATCAAATATCCAAACTTTTTTGAGCATCATAAAAATAAAATTGAAGAGCTAGACCTAGCAATTTTGGAGCATCAACCTTACCCAAGTTATACAACCTCTAATTTAAACAAGAGAAATGGCTAACTAATATCTAGTTTTTATTCTATACACCAGGTAAAGTCCATGTCTTTCAAGTTTCAAATGAAAAAGGAAGGCACATTGCGTACCAGAAACACCAGAGACGACCTCAGGAGCTGAAATCTTATAGAAAGGCACACCAGCCTCGTTTGCAATTGCATGTGCCAATCTAGTCTTTCCACAACCAGGAGGCCCGTGGAGCAGAATCCCAGACATGGGCGTGATTCCGAGCGTAATTGGAATTTGAGGATAATAGAGAGGCAACAACACTTCCATTTTCAGCTCCTCAAGAACACTCTTCATCCCACCAAGATCACTGAATCTCGGCCCTTCCACAGGCACAGAACTCTTTGACACTTTGCTCCCCGGAAATTCACCAGAACTCATTCCTTCACCATTACTAGCCAATACTTTCTTCTCCTTCCTAACATCCTCTACCTCCAAATTCTCCTCTACACCCTTCGGCTTTTCAGAACTCAATTCAGGAACATCATCATCGCAATCAGATTCTGAATTTGACTCCGATTCCGACCGATTCCGCCGGAAAAACCCATTCTCTTCGCCCTTGTCAATCCGCCTGTGTTTTTTGCGATGAGGACTATGAGATTCCGATCCTTGACCATCCTCATGGCCTGTTTTCTTAGAAGAGGGCTTCTGCGGGGTTCGATTGAGCTCGTCAAAAGCGGGACGGACATTGTAGGCCAAAGCTTGTTGCTTCATACGAGAGTATTCGGCGTAGGCTGATCGGAGGTAGCCGACGATATCATCTATTGTTTGGCAGCCTTGTTTTTTGCAAGCTTCTTCCACACGACGGCGGAGAAGAACAGTCTGGATTCGGCCGCCGCTTCCACTGCCGTTCCCACTTCCTCTTCTTTTCACCATGGCTCCGCCAATCGCCGCCGCCGATTGAAACCGCCGAGCAGTCTTGATTTTCTCAAAATCAAGGGTTTATTGAGGCTCATGTAGTCACGTGCAAATCACGTGCCAATATAAAGAACTATAATAATATCCTTGGGCTTCAAGCTTCTGTTCTGTTGGGCCAAAAAGCCCATCAAAAAAATCAAAAAAAATTTATAAATTCACATTTGTGTTGCCCTAAAAATTACACAGAAGAAGCAGAGCGCCGCTTGTTGAAGTGTTCGTGTTTGTCTCTTCGTTTTTTCAAACTTTGCTTCGAGTCTATTTGATTTTTGAAAATGAATTTTATTTTCATCGCATGATGGTTTGAACTTTGGGTGAAGATAGTGTAGCTTGTGAGGAAGCAAATCAACAACCTGAATGGCTGGCTTTCCAAAGCTAGTTTATGTTGTCTTGAAACAATCCAATTCTGAAGCTCTCTGTCTTCATATAAATGCCAATTTGGCCTTTTGTATTTTGATAGCCATGGAAACAATTTTATTTTTTTGAGTTTGATAGCATGTTTCTTATTTGCAAAAAAGCATCTTGCTTACCATTTCTTTGGCCTTGTTTTGAAGCATGGCTGTTTTTTTGGTAGAGCTTTTAATCTTAATCTTTTGGCTGTTTTTTTGGTAGAGCTTTTAATCTTAATCTTGAGAGTTTCTGCTCTAGATGTGTTGAAAATTTGTAGATTTTCAAATCTCATGAGATAGAACATGTAATCCTTAAACTTTTTTTGGTGAAGTCGTTGTTTACCGGTCTGCTTTAAGAAAGTTCAATTCTATTTACTTTTAACTCATTTCGTGGTTTGTACACAATTTGAGGAGCTCCAATAACGACTTTGACAATAATTATTGACAGACTTCAATAGGAACAGACTTCAATAGGATTTGGATTGTCCAGTAGATTACAAGGAAGAAAGCAGAAGGACAAACAAGTATAGGTTGATAATAATTCTGGTTTTATGGGCATACAAGGTTTGAATAAAAAATTTGTACATTAGAATAATTTTAGCACACTCCTGTGAGCTTGCCTTAAGATACATTTTATACAAATGCCTGTGTTAAAAAATGTAGTGAAAAGTTGTTTGTAAATTGACCGTTCATATTTCCTGCATTCTCGAACCATTTTACCAACAGAATCCTGACCAACAAACTAAGAAAATAATCCTTTCAACATTTGGCCTGAACATAACTAACTAGGCTTTGCAATCAGTAGTCCAACAAACTAAGAAAATAATCCTTTCAACATTTGGCCTGAACATAACTAACTAGGCTTTGCAATCAGTAGTCCAGGCCCAATACGCCCAAAGAGACAACAGCTCAAAGAACAGAAGCTATGGAAAATTGCAACATATAATTCGTCAACACAAAACTCAGCAGAATTGCAATGGAAAATTGCACCAAAACAAGTTCAAAAACGAGCCATTTCTAAAGGGTTCAATTACAGATCCGCGAAGAAGTTATTTGAAGGCCGACCACCGTGAGATTTTGTACGACGATGGTCTACTTCCATGTCGTCACTATCATAATCCAGATCCGCGGAATGACCACCCACATTGGTGGGAGGAGCTTGTAGTAATTCATCCATATCCCACATCTGAAACCAAAATTGTAAGCAAAGATGAAACTAAACAACATTCTCCATCATATCATGTCTTGTTCACAAATCCCAATATCAATGGACATCAATTTTTTGCAAGAGGGTGCTCACCTTCAAAATATCATCATGTGAAATACTGCCAAGAATCTTCTTATCATGTGAAAAGGCTACAAGGAACAAATATGTGTTTTTTTTTTATAATCATGTGTATTTGGAAGATGTTATAAGAAGTATGGAAGTGACAGATATATGACAATTTCCATAAGTGTACGTACCTAGACCCTCGATGGGATATTCAGAATGCTCTGCAATTGGTTGAAGTATTCGGTTGGGTAGTATGCTTACCAAGCTAAAAACAACAATGATGAAGAGTTAATAGCTGATGACATAAAGTATTTCTGTTAGTTAAGAAGATATTTTTCCTACCTGATGATGCCGTTATATGAACCAGTGACGACCCTGTCTTCGTCAAGCTGAGATAATGAAAGGTAAGCTTTCAGCAAATTACCAGTCAAGTGCATAAGCGGGCTATTTATGGAGAGCTACATGGGAAAAAAAAGCTCACCTTCAATAAAACATCAACAGGGTTTGGAGAGAGATCAACAAACCGGTCACTGTAAAATTAATAGATATATATCACCCAGTCTGGAATATGCATATAAAATAAAGCAACACCAATTTGATAGAGAAGACAAGAATAGTCTGTAAAGTACTTAATTTAGTAATGAGAAGATTGTAATGTATGCCCAAGAAAATCGTTTATGAATACAGTATGCTAATAATCTATCTAGCAGACAGTCTTTAATTAGATTTCAAATTGCATGACAATTCCATGAGCTAATCAAGTGGAGACTTGTATGAATACCTGCAGTCCTGGAAAAAGCCCCATGAATACAGAAGTATAGAACCAGTTTGTGTTCCGCAAACCACCTTTTGGCCATTCTGACAACAGATTAATATGGCAAATCAGAATGAAGAATTAATCACCAAAAGTGTATAAAAAAAGAAGAAAAGATAAATTGGACACAGTTTTATCCAGGAGGGCTCTCATTAAGCAAACTTCTAGCCAGTAGCCAACCTTAAGGGGCACTCGCTACTCACTACAAGCACTGAACATTTTCTTTATCACCAAATTCAATATTGAATATCAAGAACGTGGATCAAGAAAAAGTGACATCATTTCTTTCAAAAACTTTTCACTCATTCAAATTAGAAAGCAGTTTAAGAAAGTGAGGATCTGATGAATGAACAAGGAGGCTGCCACAAGCAATTTCCAGTTCTGAGATGACGTATATAAATGTGTGCGCATTTTACAGTTACCTTCATTAGAGCTACTGATAATAATTCATCTTCTGAAAATTCAGAGCGTGCTTGAACCTGCAATCAATACTATAGTTAAATTAGTGGTTTAAATTTTAAAATAGCCAACAAAGAAGCATAAAATTACAAACGGATTACCTTATTTCTTCGAAGATTACAAACGGACAAGGTTCCATCGCCACTTGTAAATTGACAATGACAACAAAGAATTTAAGAGAAGATATCAGGTACTTTGAGTATACCCATAACAAAAAAGGAAATATTAAATTGCACTCACATTGATAATGCAGCAGAACTTGAAATGAAGTATTTATGAGTATGACCAAAACCTATCTAGTAAATTGGCACTTGAATGGGACAGCTAAACAACTAGAAGTATCTAAAGTGTAAACTACTCCAGGTGCAATCTGATAGCAATATGAAAAGACCAATAAATGACTGCCCTTTCCCTTTCCAATGAAACAAAGATAAACTACTCTAGTTCACAGGGAAACCTCTCAATAGAATCATGTGATCTGGATTACAATGTGCTAGTTCTATATGCAGCAAATCAGAATAAAATAAACTGAAAATCAACTTGCTACGGCCAGCATGTATATAAGGGATTAAGAATCACATGAAACCAGATGAACAAGATATGACTAATGACGCTACATATATGGACAGCCGATATATTAGTCTACAACTAATAAATTTGCATTCCAAGAATTCAAGGACAAATAAACCAAATTGTCTAGAAATGTCACCCGCAATTCAGAGCATGATAACCCAAATTCTCTATACATACTGAGAACCATATGTCCGATGATAACATTAACACCACAATCAATTGAGCATCTTTTCTACCTTGTAGTCAATAGTTTCCCATATTCGGTCGCAAAAGTCATATCTGAGATGTATTCCTCATGGACATCGAAGGTATTGCAGCAAGTACGTTGTCTGGTGTCCCACACCTAAATTCAAAAGGGAAGGTAGAGTATGAAACCATAGCCAACAATCACACGAGGCACTGAAAATTAGAGTGACACTTTTTCTAGTAGGAAGCAATGAATAACTTGACACTTTTCCTGAATCAAAAGAAAATTGAAAGTTTTTCCTCAACATGGCTTAACTAACTAGCAGAACCCTATTGAGAAATACAAAGATGCACATGCTCACTTATGTGTGCACAAAACAATCAATCAAAGTAAGGAAGAAGATACGTCACCTTAACACATCCTTCATCATCTCCAGAGGCAATGGTTGACTCAGTCAAATTGATTATTTTGTTAACAGGAGCCCTGCAGAAAAAAGTTGGCAGTCTGAAATCAGAATTGTGGCTTGTAGGCATCAACAGAAAATTAGAAGAAATACCATGCTTTACTGTTGAGATCAACTCTATAGCTAATTAAATTCTGTAAATGAATGTGCAAAAAAAACACAGAGAAGACGCCACAATCATTTGGGGGCTAAAACTCACGCATGTGCATCATCCAGACGAGCAATCGTAGCACCACTTTCAACACTCGTGCACAGAATTGAGCAATCCTTTGATCCAGTCACAATTACTAGTACAAAGAAAACAGGAAGGATGACCTTAGTCAAATAACATTTAATCAATTAAAAGTGAAAACGGTGTAAGAATATGAGCAAGGGCACGAAGAACTCTAAATTACCATGGCCCTCATTGATAAACCGAGCAGCTCTACATGATTCATCGTGAGCATTAACTTTCCACAATCTATCAACAAACAACACGAAAAATTCAATCGGAGCTCCCAACTATGCTAATTTTCATCAGAGCATTGAATTGATAAAATTGAGGCAGATACACGACCCAATTGAAATTTTTACTTTTTTTTCACCTTTGAGGTTCAGAATTGGAAGCAAAGCGATACAATTGAAGCTCGCCAGAGATAAGACAGGTTGTGACCAGAGACTCAGAGGGGTGGAAGTGGATATCGAGAGGGGTCTCCTCTAGCTGGATTTCCATCTTCCTTGGTTTCTTCCTCTCTTCCTCCTCTGCTTAAACCCTTGGCAGCTTCCTCTCCTTAAACCCTTGGCAGTGAGATCAGGACTTTATCCTTTGTTCGTTACTGCACAACCTAATTCAGTCCATATATATTCTAAGAATGAAATGAAGACCAACTGAACCAAACGCACTCTTATTCAATAGAAATCAAAACCACATAAGCAACCACCACGTTACCCACGAATTAGAGCAAATAAAGCCACCAGTCCACCACAAATAGCCTAGGCAATAGTAGCTAGCAAGTTCAGCAGCAAAATAGGTTGAAAAATTGTGCATACACAAACACCGAACATATCAAGCCAAATCATAGCACACATTTACTGATTTCAATAGCAAAATCTCAGCAGAGATTTGTAGCACGAATGACATACAGAGAATTAGTTCCATCGACCCACTCAACTCATCCAAATCATCAATTTGGCAGAGGGAGGAAGAGTTCAAACCTATCGTTTCCGATCAATCAGACGAAGGCACAGGGGGCAAGACGCGGCCGGCGTGGTATTTGGAGCAGGCCGAGGCTGAGTTCGGCGGCGGCGCTTCGGGATTGAGGAGAGAGCGAGGAAGCAGCAGTCCGGCAAGAGCAGCGGCTCGCTGGCAGTGGAGCGTGTCGCCGGTCTAGGTGGAGAAAAGGTGATGGAGTCGGGGCAGATGATGATGGCGCGAAACCGGCGGTGGGAGGGGGAGGGTGAGTGGGGGATGGCGGCGCTGGGAGAGAAGGGGAGCGGTAGAGAGACGTAGAGTGAATTTTTTTACGATTATATTAAGGGAAATTCCTTGGTGCCCTAGAAAAAAACTTATTCTGGGTGGTACCCCTGAATTTTTGCAAAATTCCGGCTGATGCCCTTACTTGTAAATTTTCGTTAGTTTATAGCTAAATTATTATGTTTTCAAATGAAAAAATATATTTTTATATTTAATTAAATTAAAATACAATTTTAGTTTAATAACTATGAAAATAAACCATATAAACATAAATTTTATTATATATATATATATTTGTCAAGTAAATTTTATGTTTCATATTTTTAAGTTTTTAAGTTAAAACCAAAAATATTATAATATTTTTAATATATTTAAAGATTAACATTTTAGATTTTATATAGTAATTTTGACAATTTTTGAAAAAATGATAGAAATTAAAATTTTAAAGTAATTTGAGAGCACCATAATTAAAGTTCTATTACTTTTATAAAAAAAATTTAAAATTATTACATAAAACCTACATGAAATTTTTTAATCATATAATATATTTATTTTAATGTAAATATTGTAAAAAAAAATTTAAACTTAAAAATTTAAATTATACAACATACAATCTACTTGAAATATATATATAATATTTTAATTTAATATTTTATATGCTTTTTTAATTGTTATTGAACTAATTTTTTTTTTAAATTTAACTAAATACAAAATATTTTTTTTCATAAGAAAACATATTAATTTAGTTATAAATTGACGAAAATTTAAAAGTAAGGGCACTAGTCGGAATTTTACAAAAGTTCAGGGGTACCACTCGAAATAAGTTTTTTTTAGGGCACCACTCGAAAAAGCCAAAAACTCGAGGGTACCGACCGGAATTTCCCTTATATTAATTTCAAACTTCATTTTAATTATTTAATTGTATTTTTTTGATAGGGTAGAGTATTATTTAAATTTGCCTAGAATCATCATAACTATAACCTAAACGGAGGTTAAAAAATTATTAAACAATCCATGTCATTTTTAGATTGGACCACCTCACCCCTTTTATTTAAACTAATCTTTTATTTTTAAATATCATAAATTTTTATCCATGTTGAAAATCCTATTATTAAACAAATTTCTATTTTTTGATATGATAGATTGAAAGATCATTAGGATTTTTTTTTGCTATCATACAAATTCTAAAATATTTATTTATTTAAGTTATGATAGGATAGAAAATCTCATTATTAAATAATATTTTATTTTTAGCCATATATCTATAGATATAATTATTCATTTAAGATATGACTTCATATATATAAATATATTTATTTTTGTTCGCAAGGTTAAAAAAATTAGAGCTAATTATCTCTTTAGGAATGTGTTGTTGAAAGTTTACCGAAAAAAAAATTGATTTGAATAGGCAAATTGAGGGTTCGCAAGCAACCGCAAAGTAGTCAAATTGTACATATGATAGTTTTACCGAAAAAATAAAATTGGAATATATATTTGTTATATATATTTGTTATTAAAAATCCCATTATTATACAATTTTTTATTTTTTGATAAATTCTCGAATATTATTTTGATAAAAATAAAATTTTCCTAAAAAAATAATTATAACGACTTTTCCATTTCGGGTTTTCATAAATTTAACTAATAATTTTTGATCTAAACCATTGGATAAGATCTAGGTAAAATATTTTGTATAAAGATAAATATTAGAGTAAAAATAAATGTGTAATATTCTTTTCAACTATGACTCTTTTAAACAATTTTTCCTTGAAAAGTTATAAACTTTTTCAATTAAACCATAAAAGTTGAAAAATATTATTTTTGACTCTATTATTTTTCTAAGAAAAAAAATCCATAATACAAAATGTTCCTCTTTAACTATTTATTTTATTTATATTTAATAAAACTCGTATAAGGTACGGGCCCTTACACTAGTATCCACTACGACAAGAACTAGTTACTAATAAATTTTAAAGAGGAAAGGGTAGATCATCGTCGTCGTCTTGAAAAACTCAAAACGGTGACCTCAAGGTGCAGCAAGCCAGCAACGTACAATGGATAATGAATTTCGTTCACTTGGTGTGCTATTAGTGTAGGTGTAACTTGATCTAGTTATGTGTAAGACATTGTTTGGTATTCATTCCCGCGAATGAGGAATCGGAATGAGGAAGGACTGATTCTAAATTAACGCTTGGTATGTCTTTTTATTGGAATAATATTGATTCCAAGAAATCACCCATTCCAACCCACAAGCTAAATTTGATTCCAACTTAATTAGGCTCCATTCGACAACGCTTATCTGGAGACTTATAAGTACCCAGTTACTTATATGAAAAAATAAGCTTTATTTTATGTGTTCGGCAAAATTTACTTATTTGAAATAAGTTACTTATATCCGATACTTATCTGCTGAAAAAATAATCAACACCCTCCAACCTTATGTCAAATAAGCTAACTTTTCTACCAATAGATAAGTAAGCAGGATCCACACAAAAAAAACAATAATCTTTATTTTTTTATTTTCTTACCCTTCATTAAGCCCTTTTTTAGTAATTTTACACCTCTTGCTTAAATATCAACAATTCAGTTTACCGAACACATTCCGGATTATTTGGAAAATAAACAACTCATATCAGTATCCCATATCAGCATCCATGATCAGCATCAACAACCATAAGTATCAGCATCAACATCAACATCAGCATCAACACCGATAAGTATCGAGTTGCCAAATGGAACCTTAAAAGCTGAAGTATGAGTCATTCCAAAAATTAGCCTCCCCTACCCCCTTTTCTTTGGTGGTCTTCTCCAAACATTTTCTTCTTCTCATCTATAAATTATTTTTATCTTTATCTTTCATATTTTTTATACCTTATTAATTAATTTAAATCTTATTTTATTTAAATCTTATATTTTCCATATTCTAATATATAAATCTTTTTTATTCATATATTATGAGTAATGTTCAAATAAAACAACTCCTTATCCTATAAAATAAGAAGCATTTATAGCCCTTGGATGATATTCTATCTCTTTTTAAGGACGCAATGACATTTTGGTAATTTATCAGAAATTACAAAAGTGCATCGCTATCGTGAAAAAGTGCATTGTTAATGTTGAAGGGTTTCTTGAACAAATAAATTTATATTCAAGACCCCGCTGAGTATAGCGGAGTCAGGTTCGTCCACGGGAATGAGAATAGTGCTAAAAGATTAGTTGATAAACTAGGAAAGCAAAGAAAACACGAACAAAACACGCTAGGACCGAACCGAATTGTGTCGTGCACGACCCTAGGAGGGTCGGTCCTGAGCACGGAAACACACGAACGAGCACACAAAAGCAAGCAAGAGTTTGAACACGACCTTATGAGATCGAGATCGAATCAAAGTCACAAATTTTAATCAATATATTAAAAGCAAATCCTAGGGCTAGGGCTACCACAACAACAATCACACATGCTTCCAACAAGAACTCACAATTATCATGCAATTACGATCATAGAAGAGTCAACTTTCGCAAACAATTCAAGTTATTCAATCGACTTTCGCAAATCAAACAACTTTCTATCTATCCTTCAACCTAGGAATATCAACTTTCGCAAATAAACCTATTAGAACTAATCAAGCAATCAACTTTACACTTTCGCTTTTAGGTTAATCACAAGATATGCCTCAACTGTCGTAAAGGAATTTAGCACAAGATAGATAGATATGATCTTCAAGCATTCAAGTCATGAATTCATGTTTTAGACATGCATGATTGTGTTGGGTTTTCACCCAACCCTAAAATCTAAGAAAACTACTCACTCATGACATAAAAAGAAGAAGACATGATCAAATTAAAATAAAAAAAAGTCTTACAAAAGTCTCCAACTTGTTCTCCAAGTCTTCCTACAATCCAAAAAGAACGGAACCATAATCGAACTAAAACCGGGCCCTTTAAGCTAAAGGGTTTAACCTCCTTTTATAGAGGAAAAGGAGTCCTAAATAAACTAGGAAACAAGATAAAACAATCTTCCTAAAATAAAAAGATAGAATAAATCACAAGATCTTGGATTAAAGACAAAGTCGGCGCCACGCACGACCCAAAATGGGTCGTGCACGACCCTATAAGGGTCGGTCCTGAGGGCTTGTTCTCTGGTTGGGTCGAGCACGACCCTGATAGGCACTACGAACAGCCTTGAGTAAAACTTGCATAGCGGATTCGTTACAACTCCGTTTGACTCGATTCTTTTTCCTATGTTCTTGTAACGAAATTATCTATCTCTTTCTAAGCTCAAACTTGATCTTCAATGACTTTACTTGAGCACTTAATCTTCATCTTAGTCCTACTTCCTTAACTCTTCAACTTCAAACCTTTCTCATAGCTCGTCCACCCTCTCTTGCAATGCTCCAAACTATTCTTTCAAGCTCCAAAACTCCTACAAAATGACACAAAAGGTAAGTAGCTTCCGAATCTCAAGGAAATACGAAAACTAAAGCAAAAAGACTCAAAAACATAAAACTTAAGTACGAAAATAAACTCAATCTAATCTATCTAGACACTAAAAACCTACCTAAAAAGCGGAGATCAGTTAAATACAAAAAGTGCATTAGTAAGCCGAAAAAGTGCAAGCAAAAACGAAGCCAGCAGGGTACATGCTCCATGTTCGGTTCATTGTAAAAGTGCATCGTTATGGTGGAAAAGTGCATTGTGAATACCGAAAAGTGCATTACTAAACCAAAAAAGTGCATCATTTTGGGCGTCCAATTGACTCGATTCCGATTGAAGTCAATCGTCCAAAATATTTGGGTTTAGTAATGCCCTTTTTGGGTTTAGTAAATGCACTTTTTCACCATAACGATGCACTTTTGTAATTTCTGATAAATTACAAAAATGACACCGCGTCCCTAATTTCTGAGAATATCAACCCTTGGATCAAAGTGCATCGTTCGGTTCATTGTAAAAGTCCAAGGGTTCTAAACACTCCTTATTTTATACGATAAGGAGTTGTTTTATTTGAACCAAACTCCATATGTTATATTTTTTTAAAATTAAATATCTATGAAATATCATCAATGAAAAGGAGAAATGTATATTATTTTACCTTAATAATTTTTTTATTCTCAACATTAAACTTAATAACTTATATTTATTTGATTTTATTTGATTTCAAAAAAAAATTATAAATTGTATAGATAATAAATTCCTTACATTAAATTTTATATTATATTTTTAATTTATATTTATAAATGTCGAATCATAGTCGTGCACGCCACGGAACCATGGGTGAGCTAGGGTATGTTGTAGCCCTCCCCAAAAACAATATTATAAATTGTTTAGTAGTGTTATTGGACATTGTAAACATCTAGTGCAGTTGGTACATAAATAAATACAAAGGCCACTTGAAGGCCTTACATCCCGAGCCTCAAATGACAGCTTTTTACTCTCTTTTTTTTCTTATTTTTCCATTTCCACCTGCAGGACTACAGTACTACTAGGCCCAAATGCCCAATCTCCCCCCACTTGTCACTTTTTGTGGGAACATATTTAAATATATTTTTAGTTGAATATTTGTACACATATTAACTATTAACTAGTACTCCCTCCGTCCCCATTTGTTTGTCCTGTTTCCTTTTCGGGTGTCCCCTTTTGTTTGTCCACTTTCCTTTTATATCTATATTTTTCTTACAATATTACTCCTACCTAATATCATCTTTTACCCACTTTCCCAATTACCAATACTACTTTACACCTTTTATCCATATAAAATTACAAATATACCCCCAATCAATCTCACTCTTTATCCACTTTCCCAATTACCAATACTACTTTACACCTTTCTTAATAACCGCAAAAACCGTTCTTTAGGACAAACAAAAGGGGACGGAGGGAGTATTTGTTTTTAAATATTTAGTATTTTACATGCATATAATTAATTAGTGTGAAAAATAGTTAGAATTAGAATTTTAAATATAATGATACTTAGTGAAAAAGTTTTTTTATAAGAAAAGAAATTAGGATGACCACTAACAAGCTAGTGGTCGCCCTAGAGCATCCTGGCGGATGAGGGTAAGGAAGCCCGAATCAGCTGCAAGTGGGATGGAGGAGACACGCCTAAACGATCCAGCGATGAAGTCCGCCATAGAATTGCACTCTCGAATAACGTGAGAGATGCTCTAATCCAGTGAAAAAGTTTACAATAATATGACCCCTTTTTTATAAAAAAAAATGTTTTAATTTTATCATTAAGTGATATTCATTAAAAATAAAAAAGATACCGTCAATTTTTTTTCTATCATATAAGGCAAATCCAGTCCACCCATATTTAGATTTCTGGTACTATCTCTGGTTGTGCATCCTGGCGGATGAGGAGAACAAGAAGTTCTCCTTGAGAAAGAAGGTATGGGTTTCTCGCTATAACTTAAACCCAATCATATCTAGAAACTCCATCGCTAAGAAAGTTAAGGCGATCAGGAAGAGTTTGTCTGAGATCTCTGCAGATATGGGTCAGTATAATTTTGATAGACGTCAGCAGGGGGAACCAATATTTGGTTCAAAGATAGGAAAAGACCCGGGTTCTTTTGTGGACCCTAAATATGTCATTGGCAGAGAGGAAGACAAGAAGGCCATCTTAGAAATGCTTTTTAACGAGTTTGGTAATGCTGAATTAGATGTTCCTGTTGTCATTGCCATTGTCGGGATAGGGGGTATGGGAAAAACAACCCTTGCCCAACTGATTTACAATGATGACGAGGTTAAAAAGAATTTTGAAAATAAGTGGTTTGCATGCATTTCTGATACAGTTGATGACAAAGAATTCCTCGGAAAAATCTTCCAATCCGTATGTGAGGCAGACTATAGCAGTTTCACTCTCGACCAACTACAAACCAAAATTAGGGAGTCAATAGAGGGAAATAAAATTTTGTTTATCCTAGATGATGTGTGGGATGACGATCATGGTAGGTGGCAACATCGAATGAGTTTGCGCCTTTGCTCCTGGGAAAGAGAGAGATCCAAGATGGACAGATCTTGGAAGAGAGATTGTGAAAAAGTGTGCAAGAGTTCCACTTGCCATAAGGAGTATAGGTAGCCTTTTATACACAAAAACCACAATCCAAGAATGGGAGTCCTTTAGAGATCAAGATCTCTCAAAGCTAGAGGGGCAAAGTGATCCCACATCGATTATGTCGGTGCTAAGATTAAGCTATGATCACCTACCGTCAAAATTGAAACATTGTTTTGCTTATTGCTCCTTATTTCCAAAAGATTTTGAGTTTAATGTAAAAAATCTTATATATCTTTGGATTGCTAAGGATATATTAGGCCAAATGAAGAAGGAAAAAGTGTGGAAGACGTAGGGCGTTCATATTTGATGAGCTTGTTAAGGAGGTCTTTTTTTCAAGAAGCCAAAGAAGATCTTTTAGGTGGGATTTATAGTTGTAAAATGCATGATTTAGTTCATGACTTGGCACAACATGTGGTTGGAGAGGAAATTGTTACTACCCGCTCCATCTTCTCGATCTTGCAAAAGTGCACAACATGTATGCATTGGTTATGGGACGGATTACACAAGGGAAGTCCTACCACGAGAGCTTAATATGAGTCGGCTACGTTCATTAGTGTCGATGATTAAAGAATCACGCTTGGTATCATCTCTTGATCAACAACAATTAAGAGGCCGGTTGCAAGCATTTACGCGCACTGGATTTGTCAGATGTGGGAATTATGATTGTTCCAAGCTCTATTGGGGAGTTAAAACTGTTGAGATATCTTGATCTTTCATGTAATAAATTTACAAGGCTTCCTGAATCCATGACAAGTCTTGTGAATTTGGTTGCACTGGTCCTTGAAAATTGTTCTCGTCTCACAACTCCATCATCATCAGTATCACCCCTGAAAGAGATGACTATTGAAAATTGCCAAGGGCCAATCAATTTCCCATGTGTAGCATATACATCCCTTGAAGAATTGTACATTAAGGCAAGCGATGAGTTGAACATCTTGCACCTAGCATCATCATCTCTCCTCCAAGATATGACTATTCTGGATTGCATTGGTCCAATCAGTTTTCCGATCATATCATCTCTGCAGCGGCTTGATATTATGCATACCGATGGCTTGGAGTTTTTGCAGCTAGCGTATCCGCGTCTTAGAAGGTTATCAATCTTGAAATACAGTTGGCTTACACATGTTCACATTAAAGGACCTACTACATCACTTGACGATATTACAATCCGTTGATGCCCTCAATTGAAGAATTTGCACATTGCACATCCCATTGCGACTAAGAAATTGACAATTAGTGAATGTCCAGAGTTGGAGTTGACGAGTGTGGACTGGTATTCCCTCCCCAACCTCCGTCGGCTAATGCTTCACCCGATTCCGCCTCTGGAGCAGCTTCCCGAATGCCTTGTATACCGCCAGGCCCTTGGCAATTTACAAATCACTGATTGTGTAAGTTATCAATTCCTGAGATCAGAAATGATCATGGAAGAAGAAGAATCTGGAAGAAGGAAGAAGAGCGGAAAAAACTGAAAGAGAAATGTGTATTTTCATTCACTACTGTGCAAACAGAATACAAAGCTTTTTATATTGCTTCATAACAGAAATGTGTGGTCTTAACAAGTGCCACGTGTACAAAGTTTGTTATGCTCCATAATCCCAATACCCCCCCTCAAGATGGAGGCGAATCAAGAAGTCCCATCTTGGGTAAAACAGCTTGAAGTTGAACACCAGGAAGTGCTTTTGTCAAGAAGTCAGCTTTCTGTTGAGAAGAAGAGCAATGATGTAAGGAGATTAATCCTTCAAGCAATTTTTCTCGAGCAAAATGGCAATCAAGCTCGATATGCTTGGTCCGTTCATGAAATACCGGATTCCGAGCATATATCGCAGCTTGATTGTCGCATTTCACTAGTATAGGTGTAACACCAGAAACATCCAAATCACCAAGCAACCGACTAAGCCAAGCTAACTCAGAACAAATTCTCCTTAAGGATCTGTATTCAGATTCAGCAGAAGACAAGGAGACACTACATTGTTTTTTAGATTTCCAGGATACCAAGTTCCCACCAAGAAGCACCACAAACCCACTTACAGATTTTCGAGAATAAGGACATGTTGCCCAGTCTGCATCACAAAAGCCTTGCAACTGAAATTGTGGCTTGTTGTTAAGTAGCAAAGCTTTAGATTGTGTACCTTTAAGATAATACAGAACTCTTTTTGCTGCAATCATGTGGGAATCCCGTGGTGCTTGATTAAATTGGCTGAGAACTTGCACTGGAAAAGCAATATCAGGTCTGGTGTTGACCAGAAAGTTAAGTTTCCCAACCAACTGTCGATAAGGAAGAGGATCTGATAACAAAATACCCTCATCAGGAAGTAACTTTTGCCTCAGATCAAGTGGACTAATAGCTGGTTGAACAGAAGCACAATCAAAATCTTGAATCATTTCAGCAATAAACTGCCTTTGAGTCATTAACAATCCATGATCAATTGAAATGAATTCCATTCCTAAAAAATAGCTCAAAGTACCCAGATCCTTAATGCGAAATTCTCCATGAAGATATGCCTTCAAAGACTCAATTTCTGAAATGTCATTCCCTGTGCATAAAATGTCATCGACATATACTACAACAAACACAACTGAATCACCATTATGCTTGGAAAATAAGGAATAATCATTCAAGGATTGTCTATACCCTCTGGATTTCAGACTTGAGGAAAGCTTGGCATACCATTGTCGACTAGCCTGTTTTAAACCATATAGTGTCTTCCTTAATCGACACACCATAGTAGGATCTCAAACTTGCAAGCCTTGAGGAACCTTCATGTAAACTTCCTCATCTAGCTCTCCATGAAGGAAAGCATTATTAACATCTAATTGGAATATTTGTCAATCCCTTTTCAAAGCTACTGAAATTAGCACACGTACAGTAGTCATCTTTATCACTGGAGAAAAAGTCTCTGTGTAATCCACCCCTTCTTGTTGAGTGAACCCTCGTACCACTAGCCTTGCTTTATATCTGTCTATCTCGCCTTCTGAATTTCTCTTCACCTTGTAAACCCATTTGCAACTGATAGCCTTTTTCCCTTTTGGCAATTGAACTAAATCCCAAGTGTGATTAGTATCCAAAGCTGTGAACTCATCAACCATAGCCTTTTGCCACACTTCATATTGACATGCTTGTTGATAAGTAAAAGGTTCATGCTCAGGTCTAATACCAGAAGGTGGTTCAGCTATAGCAAAAAATTGGATACTAGAAGTAAGAGTATGTCCACAAAACAGGCCATTATCAACAGCAACTGAACACACATAATCATCAAGATAGCTTGGTGGATGATGAACCCTTCCAGATCTCCTCAACACTGGTTGTGATACAAAAGAAGCTGACATTGAAGAAGAAGAGCTTATCTCAACAAAATCATCTTCAGACATTCCTGCCTCAGAAGTGAACAGTTTGGATGAAAGAGAAGAAGAGGAATGGAAAGGAAAGAAATCTTCATGAAACACAATATCTCTGGAAACTACAACTTGTTTGGTCTCCAAGTTGTAGGTTTTGTAAGCCTTTTTACCAAAAGGATAGCCAAGAAAAATAGAAGGTGAAGCTCGGGCTTGAAACTTATCTCTCCCTTGTCTAAGGGTAGAAACAAAACATAAGCAACCAAAGGTTTTGATATGAGTATAAAGGGGTTTTTTTATGGTATAAAAGCTCAAAAGGGGTTTTGTTATGGAGAATTTTGGTAGGAATTTTGTTGATGAGATAGGCTGCAGTTAAAACACTGTCTCCCCAGAACTTTGTTGGTAATTTTGATTGAAACATCAAAGCTCGAGCAACCTCTAAGAGATGTCTATGCTTTCGTTCCACTACCCCATTTTGTTGGGGTGTAGAAACGCAAGAAGTCTGATGTTCAATCCCTTGAGACCTCAAAAAATCAGCAGCTTCATTACTTGACCCCAGTTCAAAAGCATTATCAGACCTTATGGCTTGTACTGATCTCTGAAACTGTTTCTCAACCATTGCCAGAAAAGCCTTTAGGACTGTGAAAGCATTGCCTTTTGTTGTCAACAAGTGTACCCATGTAGAACGTGTGAAATCATCCACAATGGTAAGAAAGTATCTAGGTGGTATGATAAGGGCCCCACACATCTATATGTATAAGCTGGAAAGGATAGGAAGTGGTTATGGAACTAGAAGGAAAATGTAGTTTTGTTTGTCTGGCTTTAGCACAAATTTCACAAGGTGTGAGTTTGGCTTTATCATCTTTGAAGGAATGAGGAAAAGGTAGGTTTTGAAGACTGTACAAGGGTAAATGACCCATTCTATTGTGCCAAAGAACCAGATCAACATTGCTAGCAAACTGTTGTGTAACCATGGCATGAGTTTCTGCCTTATTCTGTCCCTGTTTGTTCCCAGAGACTAGGAAATATAGATCTTTATCGGCTCTACCAATCTCCACAGGCATCCTCATAAAAGGATCCTGCATCAAACATTTAGTAGGCGTGAACAGAATTTTACATTTCATATCCCTGATAAGCTTGCCTACTGAGATAAGATTGCATTTGAAGCTTGGCACAAGAAGCACATCTCGCAAGACTAAATCAGGTAGAACTTGCACACTTCCAGATATTTGGACAATAGAAGTTTCTTCATTAGGTAAAGAGATAACAAAAGGCTTTGGCAACTGATGTGTTGACTCAAATAAAGCAATATCACTACACATGTGACAACTTGCTCCACTATCTACTATCCAGTTCCTTTTATCAAAGAGTTTGGTAGTAAAAAGCGTACCTGCAAAGCCTGCAAAATCGTCATGAGCAACTTCTTTACCTTTATCTGATTTAGCATTCAATAATCCAAGTAGCTGAGTAATCTGATCTTGTGTTAACTCGTTAACAGATCCACCAGTCTGTGTTGAACCAGCAAACTTCTCTTCCTTGCTCGAGTTCTTGGACTTGTTATTGATCTTGTAATCAGGTGGAAAACCGATGATGAAGTAGCATCGATCCACTGTGTGATTAGTTTTCTTGCAATTCGTGCAATAGAGGGATTTTCTTTCGCCTGTCTTCTTTTGCTGCGAATGAGAACCTCCAGATGAATTTGAGGTTTTTGCAGCAGCATTCATTGAAGCTATCTCACTATTTATATGAGATCCATTCTGAATCTCTCGTTGTGTCTCTTCTTGCAGCAACAGATTATAAACATGGTTCAGATCTGGCAATGGCTTCATCATCAAGATACTACCTCTGATTGTGGTGAATCGTTCGTTCAACCCCATGAGAAAATCAAGAAGACGTTGATCTTCATCTCTCTTGAGCAATTTCTCCACTGAACCACAAGTGCACTTTGGAATCTCCTGAAAACTGTCCAGCTTATCCCAAAGAGACCGCAATTTGGTAAAATATGTTGATACAGAAGTCGCTCCTTGTGTTGTTGAGTTCAATTCCTTTCTTATTGAGTAAAGTTGAGCTCCACTAACTTGACTGAACCTTGCCATCAACTGATCCCAAATTCCAGATGCCGTCTCGATGTAGAGTACACTTCGACGAATCTCTGGACTTAGGCCATTTAAAATCCATGATTTTACCATATCATTGCATCGACACCATCGATTGTGCATCGGATCTGTCCTTGCTGGTTTTGCCAAAGTTCCATCAATAAATCCTGTTTTATTCTTAGCCGAAAGTGCGATCTTCATTGAAATTCGCCATTCATTGAATCCAGATCCTTCAAATACTTGAGAAGTCAAGGATAATCCAGGATTATCTCATGATGTGAGATGATATGGATCATTCGGATCAATCGTTGTTGCTGGTGTGAGATTTCCAGTCATCTTTGCCGATTAACCGAACAGAAAAGAACAATCAAGGAAAAAGGGAATGCGGAAGCGATAAAATCGATCAGAAAAATCAAAAAAAATGAGCTCAGATTTACTAGCTGATGCTCTGATACCATGAGATCAGAAATGATCATGGAAGAAGAAGAATCTGGAAGAAGGAAGAAGAGCGGGAAAAACTGAAAGAGAAATGTGTATTTTCATTCACTACTGTGCAAACAGAATACAAAGCTTTTTATATTGCTTCATAACAGAAATGTGTGGTCTTAACAAGTGCCACGTGTACAAAGTTTGTTATGCTCCATAATCCCAATAATTCCCCCATTTCATTCATTTGCTACTTCACCTACTTTGTTTGCTTTCATATATAGCCAATGTTCTAAAAAAACACTAGGCGGAGAGGGACTGTCTAGCGCCTAGACGGCTTGAACGGTGCCCTAGGCGGTCCTAGACGGGTGCCTAGGCGATCTGGACAGTTAGGCGGACTATGACCTTCCAGTGCTTAGGTGGAGCCTAGAAGAGATTTTTAGAACAGTGTATATAGCTTAGTTAAGGATTTGTTTTTAATCTTGCATTCTCAAGACTTGGTTATTACTGTTTACTCGATGAATGTTTTATTGCAGGACAAGAAACATTTCTTGACAGTTCAAATTAACAAAGAAAGTGGGCAATATAGATGCAATTGGTCAAGAAGCTTCTTTTTGTAAAGGAACTAATCAACAACAACAAGGAGCTTAAATCTAGGTAGTCAAATTGTCATCCAAACTTCCTTATTTCTGTTTTTTTTTTTTTTTTGCTTTCTAAATTTATGTTTAGCTACCAAAGTAGTCTGGTAACTTGTTTTTTTTTTAAACGAAGGACCCACCTTTGATGGTAAACCCTGAGTCCGTGAACCAGCTGGCTAAGCGCACAGGTAAACCGGCTTTCACCGACCGGCTCGACCTAGTGGTAAAAAGAATAGTGAGACTTGGTTTTTCACCCAAGTGTAGGGGCGGAGGCAAGGATCAAACCTGAAACCTCTCAACATCCTCCATACCTCTTACCTTAGGCCACCCCATGTGGGGGCTATAGTCTGGTAACTTGTTTGTATCTGATTCTATGGTTTCTACATCATAATGTAGAATGTTTGTTTGCAAAGGTGTATCAGGATCTTGAAATTAATTTTTGGAGTATCTTATAATTGAGAATATTCCTTTCTGCATATGCCTCTATTACAACTATATAAAGTATAAACCATGCTATAGCTTCTAGAGCATATATTAAACCCGTTGTTCTTAGCTATGTGGTCATAAACAACCATTGAGATCAATATAAAACTTTTTGCACAGAGATTTCGCTCAAGGATAAACAAGAATGGTGAATTTCGTTTTTACTGTGGGCAACAAGTGAGGTTAATGCTGTTAATTTCTTGCTTTCTTTGTGTACACATTTAGAAAACATAAAAGTACTACACAACTTATATGCACGTTTTTATATACAAATTACGTACAATTGTTTGTCATAGTTACATACTCATGAAAGAGAATGGAAAAGGTATGTATGTGGCAAAATTACTCATCATTCAAGATCAATTTCTGCTACGTCGTGCTTCAAAACTAGACATTTGCTTCAAGTGTTGTAATGTTTGATGTATAGCAATTGATCTAATATGTAACACCCAAACCAATTGTTTTTAATGTCTCGACTCCTTATTTGGGCTTTTGATTATTTTTTCTTATTAAACACCCAAACCATGGATCGGCCCAAATCACCATAAGAGAAACGAATTTGAAATACAGAGACACTAGGCCCACCCACATGTTTCTAAATTAGGCAGCATTCTTTTGGACAAATCAACCACCTACATGTCCACAACTCTATTATTGATTTTTACTACTCGGTTCAATATCAAATAGAATTGAGATCAAATACGGATGTGTGTGTCTTCTTGTGTAAAATGCGGGCATATTTGAACCGTCAAATTATAATAAATTTAAGGCCATGATCAAAACATACATTTGAGGGCTCGTTTGGTACTAATATCTAAGGTATGAGATATCGGATATCGGTATCAGTATGAATATCAAGATATAGTGAATATTTTTTTTTTGATCCGAAAGATATGGTGAATATGAGTGATATCTAGATATCGGATATGTGATATACCAATTTCCTGGGGTATATGAAGATAACACCCTAATATCACTCTGATATCCGTCTGATATAAGCTAATATTGATACAATCATATACCAAACACTAGATATCAGTTTGATATCGATATCAGGATATACCACACCAGATATGGGTATCAGTCATATCCATACCCATATCGGATATCCTGATATGGATACCAAACGGGCCCTGAGTAACTTTTATAACGCAGGGGTATTTTCATCTTTTTCCTGTTCATTCATATTCTAGCTTCTCTTTCTTCGTTTTCCTTTGTCGATGTAGGTGATACAACGATGATTTCATCCTTGTTCGTTATCCGATCTACTTTCTCCCACCTTCAATTCTCACTATAATCACGGGTTTAGGTACGATTTTTAGGTTTTCAAAACTGATTTTGGTGATTCCACTCTTGAATTCGTAGCACTGATTTTTCCCCCTGAATTTTTAGGGTTTTAACACTGATTTTGGTGATTGTTTGTTCAGTTTTGCAATTGTGATGGTTTGTTTGTTCGTCTCTTTCAGTCCCGACTTGTATACATAGAGTCGTTACTAATAAGTGTTAAAGTACTAATCGATATTCTTTAGACCAATATTTGTCGGCTTCTCTCGTCTACTATTTGTCGGTTTCTCTCTTCTACTTACTTGTTTTGTGTGTTTTAGTTGTTTTTTAGATTTTAATCTCGTTGAGTTGTATTTTCGAATAGTTTATTTATTCACTTTTATGCACCTTCACTTGTTTAAAGATTTCTTCTAGATGATTTCAACTAGCTTTGATTATTTTACATAGCTTACCGTTTTGTACAAAGGAATCGGTTCCTTGTGAAAAACATCACATTTCCTCTTTGTTTCACGGTGAACTCTATTTTGTATCTTCGTAGTTCTTGTATGTCATTCAGTTTCTCATTCCACTTTGAACAAATAAAAGGTTGTCAACATCAAAACAAGATAACGAATAGTTTCAAACATAGTTCCGATCCAACAAAGACTAATAGCCTTTGTATATATTATACTCCGTGTTATAACCTAACTTACTCCGCAAGAAGTTATACCCTATATATTATGATTAATGTGAATGTCAATCCTAAGGAGAATTTATTCAATCTAGCTTGGTATCATGAGACAACACCATACTTGAATTAAAATAGTGGAGAAATATCAATATAAGCATACATAGTTGGAAAAGAAGTTTTCATTTAGCAAAAAATTAAAATAAATAAGGACAACTCACCTCATTTATGAAATTTCATGTACCTTATATCGATCATGATTAGAAATCAAGTATGAAAATAGCATATATACTTTTTAAAGATAGTTAATAAATTGATCAATTCTTTACTTTCAAAATAAAAGTTGAATTAATTACTCACCAATGCTTAATTTCTGACTTTCTTTGCTCACTTCACATTGTTCACAATTCGATTCATGTGGCCGGGTGTTTCCAAAATAAAATAAAATAATGTACTCTTATATACTGTGGATTTTATATAATAACAAATCATTTTAATATGTACATACCAGGTTAAAAGTAACATATTCTTCCAAGACATGTACGCAAGTAACAAATGCCCTTGTAAGTTGAACATATAGGCAACAAGACAACAGTGTCCACAAGAAGATAGTTGAATTGATCAGTCCGATTTGAAGCAGCAAGTCATTCAAGAAAAAAGAAGGAAAAGTAACCATGTAGGAGGGTACGATTTCGCAAAGATCAAAGTTTGGGGCCAAAATTCAAAAAATAAGATGGAAGGGAATAAAATAATTGAGAGAAAAGGCAGAGAGGGGCAGGCTTTAAATCCCATCTCCGCATGCCATTCCCATCCAAACACTCCCTTCCAAATGCTTTGACATGTGCTTGATTGATTTGCTCTTCTTCAGACATGGAATGTTTGTAATTCCTTTCCCTTAATTTTCCCTTAAATTTTTAGTAATTATGTTTTTTTGCTACTTCATTTGCTAATATTCCTTTTTCTAACCAATATTCCCATGCATGTTTTCTTATCATTTTTATCCACGGGTCTAAAAATCTCCGCCTAGCTTCGTTTAGACCTTGCCTAGGTGCTAAAAGGTACTAGCCCGCCTAGTCCTTTTAGGTGTCCGTTTCGACCCCCTAGGCGCTAGGCGGTCCTTTTCTGACTAGGGTTTGCCTAATATTTTTTCGAACATTGCTTTTATGAGGTAGAACTAGTATGACATATAATTTATCGATTTTTCTAATTGATACCCTTAGGGCATAGGTTAGAAAAACCGGTATTGTATTTATCATATCAATCTCTTGTTTTTTTATTTATCTTTTGTCCAGTTCGATCAGCCAGAATCACTCTACGTTTGAATTGAATATTAAAAAGATTTTCAATGAGTTGTATGTTGTAATCATTGTATTATGGATAAAATGTTACTAGTATGTATTATTTGAAATTTGAACATTTTCTTATTCTATCAATTTAACACAAGGCCTTTTGTTGGTGTATATTTGTTATTGTTGTTAAGAAAAAAATCAATAAAGGAGTTGGAATGAGATCGAGAGTGAACATCATCATAGGCCTATAGATTATTCCCACTTATAATGCTTGTCATCTTGCACTTTCTTTCCCCTAAAAGAGGAAGCATATATATGACAAGAGAGAGGGACATTACCTAACATGGTTTTATGGTATAATTACAACATAAATTTGACCTAACCCAAATACTATAGATTAGTTAGTACTAATAATTTACATATTCATTAAGCATGCATGCATGAAGACTTAAATATAATGTGATTGGTTGTTAAAAAACTTTTATTTATGACAAAAAAAAACAAATTGAATTTATAATCTTTTTTCGAGGGACTGTCTCGAAATCTGATTAGTTGGATCAATTAAATTTTATTTATATGATAATTTTTAAAATGCATATAATGAAATCTAAATAAAAATGTTGATGTATTTAATGGTTAATATATATATATATGTTTTTTATGTCTTTATAAAGATATTTTTATTTATAAATACCAAGATGACAATATTGTATGTAATGGTTAACAAATTTATTATTTTATGTCTTTATAAAGACATTTTCATTTACTATAAATACCTTTAAATTTGTGAAAACTAAAGTATTTATAAATAAATGTATTTATAAAGACATAGAACAAATACATCTTAACTATAAAGTAAAGGATCTACATAATTAATTTGATTAATTAACCTTTGCTACGTGTAAATTACTGGACATGCATAATGAGGTTTAAGGACAAAGACCAAGGATACAAAGTATACAAAGCACCACAATTAACTATTTAATCATCATGACTTAGGAAACTTTGAAATCAGGGTGACCACCTACTATTGGTGTCCGCATGCCATTTGGGCTATTTATTTGCCAAATAATAAGCTTCCAAAATACCTTAGCTTGGAATATATATATTTGAAATTTGAAATAACAATTAAATCGAACAAACAAACCTAGTTATATATGTTCGTAATGTTGACAAAGAGAATTGATACAACAACTTTTATATGTCAACGTGATTCAACTTTAATTTAAAAGTTGAACCCAAATCATCTTATCTCCAAACTAATATCAGTTTAGACGTGACCTTGTTGGTCATGGCTTGTTTGTAAGCATTGCTTGTCCGTATTATGTTACTTGCACAATCCCACTTACCCATGTTATGGTTACTAATTACTTGGGAGTTAGTCAACAAACATTAATTCTATGATAACTAACAAAAGAACATATGCTTGATTATGAAATGATCGGTTAGAATTTTCCTCCCTTTTCTATTGTAATGACCTAATATCTTCCTATCGGATCAAAAAAAATTAAAATAAATAATCAATTAAAGGTTTATATATATGCTTGGTGTAATACAATGGTATGATATGTTTTCTAAGGTTGGAAAATGGTATACTCTTATGTATTACTTATAAGATAGTCAAAATAAATTGAAGAACTTTATGGACTATCCCATTTGATCCTTTTTAATTCTTTCATTTCTCACTAAAGTTTCCGAAAGTGTTGTCTCTCATTAATTATCCTCTTTAAAATGTGACTTCAAGTAGACTCGAAAATATATATACTATGACATACCATGATAATATTGGGTATTAGCAATCATGTGCTTGACCAATTACTAGCTAGGAACCTAGAATATATAACATCATCATTGACCCAGTGAGCTAGGCTCCGCTACAGCGGAATCCGGGGAGTTAAGATAGGAGTACTCATGCCCAAGGGAAAGGGATACGCACGATAGACTTAAGAAAAACTGAAATTCAGCTATGTGACAATAATAATTGAATTTAGTTAGAATGCACCAAAATTGATATACAGACTAAATTCATCTCAAAGTCAGTGTATAAAAGCCAATGAACACGAGGATGCCAAACCCATAACCTAGAATTAACGTGAACTAAAAACTCAATACTTGAAACTAGGGCTGAGTAAATTGATATATCTGATCCGGTTTGGTATACCAGATATTCGGTAATTTTTTCCTTCAAATCTCGATCCGTATCCGATCCGTTAATTGTCGGAGATCCGGTAAGAAGTATCTGTTTGGAATGGATATCCGAACTATCCGTTTTGAAAAATATTTCTAATATTTTTTATTTAGGTCCAATTAATATGCATGATTGATGGATATCGAAACCGAATATCCGCCGACCCAATTAAATTTTAAGAGAAAGTTTACATGGTTGAAAAGAATTGAATTCTTGATGAGTTGAATTTTTTTACAAAATACTCATTAAAACATCTATGCTACTTAGTATTAATGTGCATTTTCCAAAAATATATATAGTACCGGATATACCGAATATCCGGTTGCTTCAAAACCCCTATCTGTATCCGGCCCGATTATATGGAAAAAAATTCTTGGATCGGATACAGATAGAAAATTTTGTGATCCATTCGGATACAGATTTTATCGGATCGGATAGACCGGATGGACGGATTGGATCAACGGATCGGGTATTTTTGCTCTCCCCTAGTTAAAACATTAATCTTTGTTCAAAATACTTTTTGACTGCAAAGTAATCTAATTGAAAATCGTCAAGACAGCCTAGCTAGCTAGCTAGTACTTGCTTGACCCATAACTCTAAAAATGAAAAGCTTAAACTTGGAAACCCATTCGATGAATCGTAAATTCGTAATTGATTGTTCATATTCAACACAAATGAGTTAAACTTAGAAACCTAGCTAATCCATATGATTAAATCTTTAAACCACGATCGAATCTATATGAATGAATCAGAAAGAAGTTGTGTGATGTATACCCACTCAACAAAAGAGAAAAAAAAAGCCTAAAAAAGGGGGCTACTTACTATACACTTTACCCAAAAGCTAAAAAGAAAAGAGGCTTTGGGTTTGGGAGAATTGAATAGAAGAAAAGGTAAAACTCCACTAACAAACTAAACCTCCTTATTATTCCTCCAAACATACTCTTCCATTCACTACTTCCTAATATTCTCTTGGACTCTTCCTCTTGCCCTCTTCTCCTTTATCTGTTACTATCAAACCCCTATGCTATATTGCTATGCACATATACTTTATTAAATTCCCTTTTCTCTACAAAGTGATATGTTTCTGTTCAAAAGATATTGCCTTGTTCCACCTCCTTCTTCTTGGACTCTTGCTCCTCCTCTGTCGATTCTTCTTACTTTCCTTCTTATTCCATCTCTTTCAATTCATATATATATATATATACCGAATGATATTCAATTCATTCCCACGTACGTACCCGCCAATAGTTAAGTACGATGCCATGTATTATATTCACGACGTATATACACATGCAAGCTAGAAACTAACCAATGTTCCAAATTAAACTAACATTCGATTACTAGAACTATATGTATGCATGTATGCGCTTAGGGTTTAGGTTGTTAGTACAATCCACACACACTCGATCGTCGGCTTACTTACTTATCAAACCTATGTAATTCCGCTCGATCAAAGCCGGAGCCTGGAGGGGAAATACGTATGTACTCTTATCCCGAGAAACTCAAGAGAATGTTTCCGAAAGAACTAGAGATGACAAAAACAAGACAAGAAATTAAACCTAATTAAATGCCTTCGGGCATCTAGTCAAGCGGTTAAAGATATCTGGTTTGACTCTCATGGACAATGCCTTTAAAAAAAACCGGATTAAGTTATGTGAAAAAAATAACAGAACTTAGTTAAAATACACAACAATTTAATTTAGATATGTGTGTATATATATAGTATAAGGCATTGTATAAATACACTAGCTTGTCGAAGTTTTTATATAAATACAATTAATTCTCATATTATTACAGAGACCATGTCTTGATAATTCATCTTAGAGATTAAAGTTTGTATAGTTTGGATATAATGTAACACCCATACATTAGTATAGTTTACATATATTATTCATCCAATTTTTATTTAAAAAATTGGATGAATACATTAGTCTTTACTTTACTCAATACCTAAGTTAGACATTCTTCTTGAAAATCTATACCTATATATGTCTTAGGTATTATTATATGTACAAAAGTACACGGTATTTTAGAGTCAATTAGAACTCCAAGAAAAAATATAAAATTTGTTCAATCAAAGCAAAAAACCTCCCAAGATTCTCGGCCCCCTATAAATATACCCCCATGCAAAACACACTATCATATGCACATCATCATCATCTACTCACACCAAATCTCCTCCAAACAAAGCCACCAACTACTTACATATACATAATTTCATCAATTCAATCATCTTCTCAAATTCTCATCTCTCCAATGGCAATGCAAAGCGGCGGTGCAACCAAACACGGCGTTATCCAATCCTCCATAGCCTTATTGCAAGAGAGATTCCGACAACTCCAAAAGGAAAAAGAGATGAGAGAAAGAAGACAACTCTTAAGAAGCAACACTTTCGTTCCTCCTTCTTCTCCTTCTCCTTCTTGTTCTTCGGATTCGGAACCCGAAAAATATAATAATAATAATAATAATAATGATCATTTTAAGCTTCTTTTTGCTGATGAGGTGGCGGTGGTGCGACGACCAGAGTTTTATCATCCACCGTCGCACCACCACCAGCAACACGCGATTTCTCTCTCACTATGGCCCGGGGGCTCATCGGAGAGCTACAATGCCACCGTGGACGGTGGAGGAAGAGGTGAAAAGGCGACGGCGGGTTTGAAGGGAGCAAAAGAAGAGGATTATTATAAGTTGTGTTCGTCTAGATATGGGTTTTTAGGGTTGGATGTAAAATGTGATGATTCTCGTGTATCGGATGTTGATACTTCGCTCCATCTATGATGGGTACGTTGATGTTGGGGTAATTGATTAAGAGGCTAATGATCTTGATGTAATGCTACTTAATTAATTAGCGTGGAATAGATTAGTTAATTATTGTTGATTAATATTGCTAGTTATACACATAATTTGCTAAATATAGCTTCAATTTCATATGCATATATTATATATATGTTATGTATAAGATATTATAAACTCAATTTGAAACAAAAGAAAATAGATTATAACTCCAAAAGAATAAAAATAGGAGTAAAAAAGTAATCGAATTAGCCGATGAGGACGGACGCAGAATAAATTGAAGGGACAAACTTAGTAAGTCGATCGGGTATCTCTAGCAAGTTATATATTTAAAATTATTTTAACGTTAATTAATAATTAAATAATACTACCATTTACATCTTATGAGAAGCCGAACCCTAATAAATTATATACAAATGCAGATAATCAATTATCTAGACTAATTATCTAGTTTAATTAATTATATTATTCTCATGTTCTACTGTATAATACAACTCAATTTAAATTAACCCATATTTATGTCTACTTTTTAGAATCCATATGATATGAGACACTGGCCCCTCATGCGCTCCCCTCCGGGTTCATCCCCAGACCCTAGCAGAGGTGTTAAAAATGACCAAACTCAAAAAACCCATTTAATTGACCTTTTTTTTTTTATCAGAGTTTAATTGACCTGTTTTTAAACCTGATACGACTGACTCGAACTTGATTATGACCCGAGAATATATAATCAGAAGTTCAGAACCTGACCGACTCGAGATCCAATCCGATTGGAGTGTAAATGTAAAATTTTATTAAAATAATAATATAATTTTAATTCAAAAAATAAATTTATTTATTTTTACATATTTAAATTATTATTTAATAATTTTAAAATAGTTTGATAGTGAAAATAAAATGATGCATGCTATTGATCCATTGGTCAATCCGAACATGCATGATAATCTAACCCAAACCCGTACTTAACCCGACTCGAAATGAATGAACCCGAACGTGACTCCGACTAAACTGATCCGATTAATAGGTCTAATCTCCGGGGTTAGAAGTGAATTAAAAAAAAAAAAGACGGTGAAATATTTTCGTTGACAAAATAATGTGAATTTGAATCAAGGAATTCAAGTTAAATTAGTCACATATATGAATAGTTTAGTTGTTCCTGGCTTAGTATTTATTGATCTCATACGAAGAAAAAATAATACATATGAAAATTTAAACGATCAAGTTAAATTATGACTTATTACGTACCTTGTTATAGAATCGGCATTATTATATTACTACGTACGTGAAACTTTTTTCTTTTGACTATTTGTTTATTTAATAATGTATTTTGTTTTCTTATATATTTTGTTTGCTTCGTGGTGTTTTATATGTTCATGCAAGACGTGCGAGCAAGTGCAGCTCAAAGCTAGCTTATGCATGTTATAATCCAAAATCATAGTATTACTTTTCCTTTTTTATATAAAGATAAGCTTTACGTTGGGTTAATTAAGGCAAATTCGAATAGGAAAATCACAAAAACACCGATCGTTATTAAATGGTATCAAGATCATACTTACACGGTAGAGAAAGAATAATTACAAGTTTTAATCTATACTTTTATAGTTTTATTGATGATGTAAAGCTTTTTCCTACATTTTTTTTTGATCGACTATAAATCAGTGAGCTATATATGTCATTGCCAATAGAATAATCCAAAACAATGAACTTTAGGCCTAAAGTTCATTCTGTGCTTCAATTTAGAGAGCTGTATATGTACGATTATCCATTTGGCTTAGTTATTACATTTGATACTTGTGTGACACTTTTATTTTTGCGATCATTTGTGTATTTTGATTTTGCTATATAGGAACTTGTTTAAAAATCAGTATAGAATTAGAAAGCCTAGACACTTACTCTTGGAGACTCAAAATTTATTACAAAGATTTGGGCCTATGTTTTGGGTATTGGTAAAAGTATATGAGCTCAATATGTTTTTATATGGGCTAGAGCACTTTGTGTGTACGTGCAAAAACATATGTTTTTCATATTTTTCAAAGCAAAAAAAAAAAAACTCTAATTTATATATTTCAATGTGAAAAAATATAACTAGGTTGTTGTTGTGTACTACTACATACCCAATTTGCTATATACATTGTGATTACTATTTCTTGGTACAGTATGGTTAATGATCATAGAGGATTTTCCATTTGTACAAGGTCGATCATCGTACAACAAAAGATACAAAAGACTTAAAAAATACTCCAAGCAAATGAAAAACGTGTGAACAGGAAGGTGGTCAACGACATGGCGGGCTGATCAGATGACCCAGTCAAAGCAAAATTGGACTTTGTCGACACAAACAGATGGGTTTTGTGGCTTCTTCCTCTACTTTCCATTTTCCACTTTATCCCCAGATTAAGCAAATACTACTGTGTATCGATTCCTTCGTTCTTCCGCCTACACTTGAGAAACCAAAATTAGGGTTCTTTGGTTGAAATTTCCCTTGTCAGTGTCCACGCATCGCTGAATTCTCAGGTAATACAACGCTTTGGCATCCCAACTGTTCTCAAATTCTACCAATTTTGCTAATCTTACATTTCAATTCTTCTTTAGAGTGTTCAATTTGTGTGATTGTTGTTTCCAATTCTAGCAAGCATTGTAGCCATATGTACCTTCGTTATGGTTTTGTTATAGCCTGTTTATTCTTCCCGATTGCTGCCTTTTTGGCCCGTTTCTGAAATTAGGAATGCCCAATTGTTAGGGTTCCTAAAATAGTGTTAGTAGAAGAAATACCCAATTCTTTATATGCTGAATTCAAATTGTAACATGTGGCTGTTGAGATTTCAATGTATGCTTTTTTGGATTGGTAGGAGGTGAATAATTCTGGTTTTGGATGAATTTTATCCCCTAATAATTCTGCTTGTGCTTCTAATATCCATCCAGCTTCACCAAAGAATGCTTCCCCTTCACCAACAGCCCTCCAATCATCAGCAACCGGGTTCGAATTCCAACCACGGGCGTGAATCGCCAGCTGAAAGCGATAGCTCCCAGGAAACATGGCCCACTGCTAGTGCCCTTATGGCCAAGAGGCTGAAGAAAGAGGAAGGTGAGAGTGAAGTTGCTGAACAATCTGTTGTTCGCGGTGCTTCCGTCTCTGATAAGATGTCTTTACAAGATGTTGCAAGGGGGAGAGTGGATGTGATATCTGAACAGATGCGACGTATTCCTGATGAGTACCTTGATCAACTGAAAACCCAGCTTAGAGTTATCCTAGAAGGAAATGGAGGTTCTCAGCAAAGGGAGGATTTTCTTGCTTTACAAAAGCTTGTTCAGAGTCGATTTGACTTGACTTTTGAAAACCTAGCCAGAGCTCATCGTGCACAGCTTGAAATCCTTGTGGCAATAAATACCGGGATTCAGGCTTTCCTTCATCCGAGTATCAGTCTGTCTCAGACGTCTCTCATTGAGGTTTTCTTGTATAAGAGATGTAGAAACATAGCTTGCCAGAATCAGCTACCAGGTGATGATTGCGCTTGTGAAACGTGTACTACCAGGAAAGGATTTTGCAATTTTTGCATGTGTGTCATATGTAATAAGTTTGATTTTGAGGTGAATACGTGTCGGTGGATTGGGTGTGACATGTGTTCCCATTGGACACACACTGATTGTGCTATTCATGATGGGCATATCTTTATGGGTGCTTCAAGGGCTGGGTTGGGCCGTCAAGAGATGCTTTTTAAATGCAGAGCTTGTAACAAGACATCTGAATTGTTGGGTTGGGTGAAAGATGTGTTCTTGAATTGTGTGGCAAGCTGGAATAAAGAGGCCTTGGCAAGAGAGCTTGATTACGTTTGCAGAATATTTCGTGGTAGCGAAGATCTTGGTGGGAGGAAACTTTTCTGGAAATGTGAAGATCTTATTGAGAAGTTGAAAGCAGGCTGTGAAGAATCCGCGGCCTCTAAGGCAATTTTGCAATTCTTTCAAGGTGAAGTAATCTTTTACCATCTCCATTTAAAATAAGAAAACAAACCTTCTTTCAAGGCTCCTCTATAAAACTATGATGTTATGGGGAAGAGGTCTCAATTGGGTGCTTAGCTTAACCTGTAGGAGGTGTTGTAGGTGTTATCATTTCATTCATGGACTAATTATTCTTAGGTGACCTCTTAGAATTGGTATGATATTTCATTTAATTAGTTAATGGACTTATAGTCCCTTTGTTTGCCTACCTAAGTACTTCAATGTAACCCTGAGGCTCTGTTTAGTGAAGCATATTATAATGGGGTTCTGGGTTATAATGTCTTTTTTTTTGCAGAAAATGATGGCTTTTAAAATGGGAATGTGGTTCTTCTCAGAAATGATGTTTTTTGCAGAAATTTGAAATTGTGAGAAAGGGGTAAAATTATTTAACGGAAATTAATATCCTTATTTGCAAAAAATAAACGTTGGCTGTGAGAATCAGGATTAGAGTATGTCGACGTAGCATTATTTGTTTCATATTTGACTATGTATTGTCTCTGCGTCGCCTATGATTTTCGGACTTTAATTTTCATAGAGATGTTCAAGTTCTATCATTCATTTTCCGAAAAGATTTTTGTACTGGTTATGATAGTTTCGGTCTTGTCTATGCTCTTAAACAATTCTTTTATTTTTAAATATCCCGTCGTCTCCTATCAAAACTGCACAATATTTGTTTGCTTTTCCAACTGTACTTGATTTTCTAATCTGCCAATTAAATTGCAATTGTATAGAGCTTGAATTGGAGGCCTCAAAAAGCCCAGATAATGAGGAAAGCGGGCAGCTATTGGCTCCCCAAGCTGCTTGCAGTCGAATAGCTGATGTAGTTCATGAAGCTGTGAAAAAAATGGAAATGGTGGCCGACCTGAAAATGCGCATGATCAAGAAAGCGCGTTTAGCACTGGAGGCATGTGACCGGGATTTGGAGGACAAGGCAAGGGAAGTTGCAGAGCTGAAAATGGAGAGGCAAAGGAAGAAACAACAAGTTGAAGAGCTAGACAGCATAATGAGGCTTAAGCAAGCTGAAGCCGACATGTTCCAGCTCAAGGCGAACGAGGCAAGAAGGGATGCAGAAAGGCTTCAAAAAATCATTCTTAATAAATCAGAAAAGTCAGAGGACTACGCGAGTACGTATCTTAAGCTTCGTTTGGAGGAGGCTGAGGCTGAGAAGCAGTTTCTGTTTACTAAAATCAAGCTTCAGGAGAGCACTCGAGTTTCAGGAACAAGTAATTCTAATTCACTCTGGGATCTAGGAGCATGATATTGTTTTTTTTTTAATATTAGATTGTGATATGTCATGTTTCATATAGTACAAGTTAATGGTAGTATTTGCCTGCTGTTGTATGAACATATGTCATGTTGCATTTGAATGCTCTTGTGCTCATATATACATTACTAGATATGTGAGGCTTCTTTCTAAGCATTTAGTGTCCTTGTAGTTGGTGAAAAGTGCCTGTTTCTCTAGATCTAGTTAAACCTTTTGCGTAATGATATCTCTGTAAAGCTGAACTTGTGAGGTTGGACAGAATGTGTTTCAAATGCAAATAAGTAGTCAATTGGGGCATCAAAGTGTGCATTTGGGGCCTGCATTAAATCCTTGCATTATAATGTGCAATCCAAACAGGCCCTTGGATGACTCATTATAATGCAACATCCTACATGATAATGTGGCATCCAAACACACCCAAATTATGAGCACTTGTCACGTTCGCTTTATTGTTCAAGAGGTTACGTCGGTTTGTTGTTAGTTTTTATTATAAGGTCGGGATCCACCATTTAACCTAAAAGCTTAAGTTAAATGGCAGAGCTTTACCTTACTTATATTGTGTTTTCATTCTTGTTTATTCCAATTTGGACAAGCCCAACATATCCACATTCATACTCAAGAGTGGTCCAACTAGAACAAAAAATGGCACCATATGGATTCCATTATGGTCTACCATATAAGATTTTTGGAAGATTTTGGGTCATATTTGATTCAGCCTGGTTTTGGTTAGATAAGGATTCTTTTTCTTATCTTTCTACAACATTTTCTTCAGTTTCACACTCACCTTTTGTTCCTTCTCATGAGTAGTTTCCTTCAGACAAGAGTCATCTTTGATTCTATGCACTTACTCAATCACCTTTACGCGTCTTCTCAAATTTCCAACTCCGCCCTTCAATTAATCAAGCCTTAAATTGGCCTTAGCTTAAAAAGGAAAAGCCAGATCTTAAAAGGATGTAGATCTGTGGTGAGGGCAGTAAAGCCATTTTCACACTAGACTTCAGATCCAAAGGAATCCATTAATGGGTGTCAAAGATTTACATGTGACCCCCTTCTTTTGGTCCCTTATTCAATCATTTATATATAACAATTTGAAGCTAAACTTTCTTCCTAGTAGCCATTTTCTCTTGCAGCTGAAGCTTTCTCTGAGACTAGTGATTCAAAAATGTCACCTGCCTTGAGAATTCTGTTCTTTTCACTCCTCGTCGCGTCGTTTTCATTCATATCCTGTAAGCAGTTCTGTTCTTTTTCTGTGTTCTTTGCCTAGTAGTGATTGATTTCAGTCAATGATTTGGATTTGTGTTATTGATGTGATCCAATTGGCAGATGCACAGTTGGAAGAATGGTGCATTGCTGACGAGCAGACGCCGGATGGTGAGCTACAAAGCGCGCTGGATTGGGCGTGTGGGGCTGGAGGCGCGGATTGCAAGCAGATCCAAGTGAACCAGCCTTGTTATCTTCCAAACACACTCAAAGATCATGCTTCTTATGCATTCAACAGTTACTACCAGAAATTCAAGAACAAGGGTGCTTTTTGCTACTTCAATTCAGCCGCCATGATCACTGGTCGCGATCCAAGTAAGTGCGGCTTTTAGCATCAGCTATAACCCGAAAATGTGTTATTATGATGTCGCCTGTGTTACCCAGAAGCTCTAATAGAACAGCATTTCTAATGAGCTGTATATTCTTTTCATGGACAGGTCATGGAGGATGCAAGTACGAGTACACGCCTTGAGTGGTGCAATTTTACTCTTTTTTTTTTGGTGTAATGAGAACTGTCCATGAGAGTCGAAACGGAAACCTCAATGTACTACCATGGAGACTTAACCGCTTGAGTAGATGTCTAAAGGCATTGGTGCAAGTTTACTTGTTTTCAGATTGTTGGTTTTTTTTTTTTTTGTCAAGATTATTTTAAGATACAAATTAAAGTTCTTTGCTATGAGTTCTATCTGATGATAATTTGTATCCATAGAGCTGGACTTGAAGGAATACATTGATCAAATGTGGGAAATGCTTTATTTTTCTTCATTTTTTCATTTGTTGTGAATTTATGAAAACAAAGGTAAATAAGGTTCTTGTATGTATGTATGTCAATGGTGCATCATTACACTGATCACAGAGAAGGTCATGAAAATACTAAATGAAAAGTATTACTATTATGTAATGGATTAATGGAATGAAATTGATTGCTAAGAATTTGGCTACTCTAAGATCTTGATATGCACATACTTGTTGGTGTGATTTGTTTCTGTAATTACAAATTAAACCACCGACCATACAAATAAACGTGAAGCTTTAGAATGCAATAGTGTTCCTTCAAGTTGAGTGAGAGGATGAGAAGAATATTTCCAATCCAGCAGATTGAAGCCTGAGCATCTGCAAATGCTTTCCTAACTTTTTCTCCAAAATGGAAAACAAGTGTCATACGGAGTATTCTCTAATTTTTTATTTAATTAAATAATTAATTAGCTACATAGTATTATTTTAAAATTATTCTAAATTTTATTTATAAGACTTATTATTTTCTTTTTAGGCTTTAGTTTTTAAATAAGTATTCATATAATATATCATTAGAATATAGAGTTGTCAAAAAGTGATCTAACCCGCAAACCTGACCCGAACTGCCCCATAATTTTAGGGTCAAAACCCGAAAATTTGAAACCGAAACCCGAAATAATCCGGACCCGATAGAACCCGAAACTCGTTAGGTTGAAACTCGAAACCCAATCTAAATTATTAAGGTATTTTTTGATAATAACAAGACAAATATAGTCTATTACAAAGCCAATCTAAATTATCGCAGGGGGTGATTTTTAGAAAATTAAAATGCAATAGGTTGTTGACTACCACCATAGAAAGCATAAAATATTAGAATTGAAATTAATATTTAACATAGAAATAAGATTCTCTCTAAAATCTCTTGAGGTTATAACAAATGAGTCTCGGTAGACAATAAGGTACTTTTTCTCATCGAGGTAAACACATACATAATTTTAGAGTTTATTTAGGGCGCAAAACTCATGATATACTTCTCCATAAATAATATATTATGATATGTATCTAGTTTTCCACACAATGGTCATCGTAAAGTGAGTTGAAGACAAATGTGAGATTTGATCAACGAATACTTAATAGGACTTTAACAAGTTAATCCGCAAAAGGTTTTTTTTTTTCTATATGATTCTATATCCAGAGAGTAAAAATAACCGGGTAAAGTGTGATTTGAGACCAAAATGAGAAGGGGAAAAACTTGTTTTTATAAATACCAAGTGAACCCACACCAACCTAAAAAAGTAACAATCAAATTGTGGAAACTACAAGCATTCAAGAGCTGATGTATTTAGTTTGTGATTTGAGACCAAAGCAAAGAAGCATCAGTATTACAAGTGCTTCAAACTGTACAATTTTTGTTCTTGATGTGGTTCAATAGGGAGCCAGAAATAAATACAAGCAAAGTTGCTCATCAAATACGAGTAAGGAAAGGGTCATTCCTGTGCTTGGCATAAACCGGAAGATCCAGGGCTCTCCTTGCAACATCCCCGTCCTCGTGGATCTTTGTTATGAGGCTTTCAAGAGATGCAAAATTCGCCTGTTCCAATACAAAAATGCAGCCACAATTGAAGTTTCTTTCTACACCTTGAAATCAGCTGCTCCCAAAGAATTTGATCAACTTCAAATTTGATATCTTTGGACAGAAAATGCAGCCACAAACCCTCTATCATCTCAATGAGGAAGTTCAGAAAGTACTGAACTATTTTCAGCCTATGTTCCTTTGGGACGCATCCTCATGTTCATTGTCTTTTATACACTGCCTTTGAGATAGATTTAGTCTGTATATCAATTTTGATGCATTCTAACTATATTCAGTTATTATTGTCACATAGCTGAGTTTCAATTTTTCTTGGGTCTATCGGGCATACCCCTTTCCCTTGGGCAGGGGTACCCCATCTTGACCCCCCAGATTCCGTTGTAGCGGAACCTCACTGGGTCAATGTTGTTGTTGTAGTTGAAGTCTCAATATAGTCTTTGTTATTTCCCAACATAGCCTTTATTTTTGAAATGCTTCCTATGTATTTACTAGTGTTCCAAAAAAAAATGGCATTGGTCCAAGGCAAAATACTTTTTTCAGCCAATATTGGCAATATAGCATATAAGGGTGAATTAAAAGAAAACACCCAGTTAAGATCAGTAGTAGGTAGATCACTGATCATGTTCTGCAAAATGCATAAGAAAATGAAGTGTGATTATACCTCAGGACGGATATAACCAACCACGACCAGACGCAATTCCTCACCATAGAAATCTTCACCAAAATCATGAAGCAGCCATGGTTCCTTCAAAAAATAAGGGGAGCACATTCAGAGGGAGAGCAAGGAAGACAAGAGAAGAAGGCTGCTGATAAGAAACGGAGCTCGACTCACTATAGTCTTCTCTGAATTATTAAAGAATGGGTTCCAGCCAATGCTCATGACCATCTTGTATACAACACGTGTTGGCAGTCCAGCCCAGCCAAAGAATACACCAGATGGATGCTCTGAAAGGACCTCAGAGTAGCCTTCAGTAGACAAATTTGCTGTAAAAGACTGAACTGGTTGATTATTGACAAGCACTCAGACCGAAATGAAACATTATACATACATACGCAAACAAACAACCAAACAGCATCTACCCAGTGTATCCCACATGAGCAGGGTGTAGGGGGTCGAGTTGTACACACTCTTACAGTCTTAACACAAGCAAGTTGAGAGGATGTTTCCGATGGACCCAGATAAAGCATAACCAAAGAGCAATAAGGGTCATCATGTAGCAAGCAAATAGAATATAATTAACAATGGAAATAGTAGAAAGCACACATAACACACCGAACCCTAAGCCCTAAACCCTACCTCCAAAACCCTCAACCCTAAAAACCCACCTGCTATCTAGACATACACAAACAAATTATTATGAAATATAATCTTAGAAGAAAAAAGGCCATGATGTAGCAAGCAAATAGATATAATTAACAATCGAAATAGAAGACCTGCATCAGAAGAGAACCAATGCTGCTAGATGTTATAACCTGCTCCCAATAGACAGCAGGAATGCTCCTCATTTTTATAAGCAAAAAGGGCAACAATGGAGTCAAATATCAACTCGTATTTGCACACAGCTAACAGCTGGAAGATTTTCAGCTTTACACATCGTTTCTTCAAGATTTAGAATCTTTTAGCCCTACTTGTTTCAACTTTACCCATATTTTTCAAAAGTCCAATCACCCTGAAGTACCAGTAATTCAGGCGTGAAATCATTTAAAAATTTGCAAATAGAAATCTCAAAGGCAGGCACATCAGAGAAATTATGCTAGCACAATGAACATCACAAAAAACTATCACAAGATTTCCATCAGAAGAAATAAATCCTTAGAAAGAGTAGTAGCTATTAAGAAATTAAATGGGAGAGCAGAACATGAATCACAAACCTGTGGGAATTCCTAGCACCTTTGACCCACGACCATATCCTTTAATGACCGGACCCCCCATGTGCCAAGGTTCTAAAGGCAATGTGCCATCAACCCCTGTCATTACAAAAATATTAAAAGGTTCAACCACTAGAACAAAGCTTGCTCGCAAGCAGTTGAGATGAAGTAACACTGTAACAGGCTGCTCAATCTTACAATCTTCAAATGGCGGTAATCCCCAAATCTCTGGTCGCAAATCATATAGTGATTTGATTACTTCATCAGCTGATGTGTACAGATGTGTTTGCTTTGGAAGTGATGGGACAGCAACCACAACCATTCCAGCAGCTTTCCCCGCCGTAATGCCAGAACTAACCTAGGTCAGATCACAACATTCAGAATAAAATAACTTTTCGTATACATATAAACTCTTGAATTCCAACATAGTCATAAAACTACAGCTTCAAACTGAAAAAAAATAGCTAGAAGCCTAGAACAGTAGGAAAGACATATTTAAAATTATCCTTCGCTCAATTAAATGAACAAACTTTGATCTCTCAGCAAAGGCAAGATTATTAATAAGGGAACCAACTTTCATTTTTACCACAAGTTGAAAGCATGTATTTTCTATAAACACCTGGCTATTACATACATATGCACAATTCATTTGAAATAATAAAATAAAGCACTCCAATGTGATAGACACCCACAAGTATCTAGTTTTGGAGCACTTAAACTTGTCACATTTTGGCATTTTGGTTCATAGACAGATAGACTCTTGACATTTTCTTAGACAGTGTCCAAAAGTTAACAAGGATTTTATTTAAAAAAAATCCATATAATGACGGAATTGACACAGCTTATTTGAGGATTATAACTGGTCTTCACAACAAAACACACTTACACACATACAAAGCCCACAAAAGGAGCCTTCCTGCAAAAAGACAAACTAACATCCCTGGCAATGAGTCAATGACTTATAGGGTCCAAGAGAGAATGGTCATTCTTAACTAGCATTGACATTAACGAAGAAGATTGAAAGACCAGCCATATTTCCTAGGCTATCCCTCCAACATTTTTAGGACAAAAATACCATGTGTCCCTTATGCAATTGCATACTACAGCATCTTTTTAAATGGGTGTGGATGTGTTTGACACATAATCAACGTAGAAGATATTGTTAATCAATTTCAACACAAGGATTTCCATCAGTGCACAGAACAGCTTATACAAGAGTATAACATATTAATGTTTATGCCAATGGAGAATGCATTATGCATTTACAGAGGACATATGAAGTCTTTCAATGGTAACCTTCCAACAAATATCATCTAGTTACTTTGCAGTCAAATTTTGGAGCAAAAGGTACCTAATGCTTCAATGCATATACAATCATACTGCACAAAACTATAGGTTGACGCACTTACACAGAATCTTCAATGACAAGGCAACCAGGAGGTTCAACATTTAACCGCTTAGCTGCTTCAAGAAATCTAGTAAAAAACAAGAGAAACAAAAAAGTAAGAGACTAGCAAACAAACAACACATCTATAGGCCATAAATGAATTTTTTTTTAATCAAGTTTCACTGACATTTCAGGAGATGGTTTCCCATTTGTCACTTCATCACCACCGACTATGACAGAGAAGGACTGTTTCCAACCTATCAACCGTGCAGTAGAGGGCTCAGATTACTGATAGGCAAACACTCGCTTATACAAAACATTTCTAGCACATTGACACAGTATAAAACATGACAAAGTAGATGTATGTACATTGATAATACCTTGATGAAAGGATATTTTAAGCTCGATATTTTCTTTGGAAGAGTTTGAGGCCAATGCCATTGGTACACCGTGTGAACTTAGGTGCTTTATCAGCCGGTTTGCCCCTGGGAGAGCTTTAATGTTGCAGCATCTACCACAAAAACCTAATGACATTTAATATAAAGTGAAGCAGTTCAAGAGAAAAAAATATTAGAACATCAACCAAATTACAACAAATTTTTAAAGGTCAAACTATGTTTGTACAGGCAGGTTTTCTAACAGGGGTGAGGCTTTCCATACTTAGTCAAAAGAATTTTTAAAATGTCTCGTACCACACCATCTTAAAATGATAGAAACATCTATAAATTATTATTTGAAAGCAACTAGTTGCACTTATCCCATTTTTACTGTCAGGTTTTGGCCATTTAGATAACAAAAGGCCTTCAGTAAATAATGAACAGCTACCTAGATAATTTAATTTTATGTTCCACCAATCAAAGATAGACAATCAAAAATTCGATGTTCACTGATCATAATCACTTCCCAGGTCCAAAATACAAACTCATTTAGCATAAGCATAACTGCCCCACTATTTACACTCATTGAACTAGTATGCAGTATGCAGTCTCTAAAACACCTTTAAAAATTACTGGAACCGATGAAGAATCAAAAGCTATTGGTCCGTCGACTAGAAATACAGAATCAAAATCAAAAATCATAAACGCCTCGAGATAATATCAAATATCAAGACCCATGAGCTAAACAACAAGCCAAACAGCTCACCTGTGTTAAGAAGTGTACCATCCAAATCAAGGACAACAGGTGTGATGGACATCTTCAAGCCAGGTCACTGCCAAATAGGCATTAGACATGTCAATATAACTTGTGGTACAAGCAGTGGCGGAGGCAGGTGGGGGCGGCCGGGAGTTCAGCCAGCGTCACAAAAACAATGAAAGTTTGGATCTTTCTCAATTGAGTTGACATAAAGACATTAGGAAACAAAATTCGATTGAGAAAGACATGTTCAAACCGATCAATTTTGGAGACGAATTTGCAGACTTTGATGAGGCAGAGAAGATATGCCGGCACTCGGCAGTGAAGTCCGTCGTTCCGTCCTGATGATTCTCAGATGAATGTGAATGAACTTTCCAAAAACAAATAAACAAATCAGTTGAATGAACTTGGGCCCTTTTACAGACAGGCCCACAGGCCCAAGTTGTAGGCTCGAGTACATGAAAAATGGGTGGATATGCTTACAAACAACGGAATGCACCTTATTCCTACGTTATGTACCTACTTATTTTAGGGGTCTCCATAAAAAACCGAAACCGAAAAACCGAACTGAAGAAACCAAAAAACAGATTATTTTTTAGGTTAACCAAACCGACTTTTTTTGAAATTTAGGTTTGGTTAACCGAACTGGGAATATTTTCTGTTTATCGGTTCGGTTTCAGTTCACGACTTTACATATAACGGTTAACCAAAAAACCGAAAATATATTAATATTTTATTCAAATATTAGTTATCTCTAGTTTATTTAGTGGTTAAACTCTATGATCTTCAAGGTGTTGTTCTAGTTTGAGTCTTTCCTTCTCCAATTTTTAACAATTTTCACACTATTTTTCCACTTCTCATTGATATAAGACTCGCTTATTAAATTTGATGGGATAAAAAATAATATACACAATGTTTGATTTCAGACACTATAGTATCTACTCTCGATATTTGTTTACAACAACCGAAACAATATGGTATAAGTACATATTTAAAATAAAAAAAGTCAAGCTTGATCACTTTTTTTATTCAAATTTTATTATTTTAGTCTTAATTATTTAAGATAATATTATATAACCAAACCGAAAATTGGTTAACCGAACTACGATTAATCGAGATTCACGGTTCAGCTACGGTTCAACCAAAATCATGATTAACCGAAATTTCGATTAACCAGGTTTGGACACCCTACTTATATTTCTATAGAATTCCTCTTTTCGAACGGTCTTTCAAAAAAACAAGACATTATGAAAATAGAAGTTCTAATTCCAGACGCGACATGATATAACCAAAAATATTAACAAAAGAGATATAGACATCAAAGCAAATTATGGATTTTCGCAATTAAGTCCACCATATGATCAGCATGAAATTAACTAGCGTTGATTAAATAATAAATACACGTTGCAATCAAATGATAAACTTCACCAACCAAGTTCCACTACCACCCTTCACCAACTTTCATTTTTAACTTTGTGTAGCCTTTCTACTCATTTCAATCATTATTCTACTCATGGCTTTCATCAGGAAAATTCTCATATTGATCTCTATGTAATTTGTTTTCAACTTTGTAATTTAGTGAGACAAAAGCAATTACATTTTTATACACGAAAGTTAAATTGTGTCATCCTTATCAAAATTGGATGTCATCCTAAACAAATGATGTGCCACCTATAATGGAATGTCTATTTTCTTGTAGGAATTGAAAGTTACTAGACTTGTCAAATGGGTCTATTCGGTCGGATTCGATCATTTTAAGTTCGGGTTGAGTGCAGATTTAGATCTATCAAATTAATAGTCGAATATGGTCAGGTTATAGTAGATTGTCGTACGAGTTTGGATCAACCCAAATGGTCTAAAATACCCATATTTTATTATCATTTACAAATGCATGCACATATATAATTTTTCCTTACAAGCAAACAACTCTACATACATATATATCACATGCTCAAAAATACAAATGCATGCACATATGTAGTTTTCCCCACAAGCAAACAACTCTAAATATTAATTCCATCTATATCACATGCTCAAAAATAATGGGTCATCATAAATCAACGTACAAAATCTTACCAAAACTAAGAGGCCTAAGATTTTCGATATTGTTGTTCTTCAATTTTCACCATCAATAACCTCCACACCACCACCATCACCTTCTTCTTATCTCCTAATATCTCTTCATACATAGCTTGCATAATTTGCATTGGGAAGTGTACCTAGCACCTTCTTCTCATGCCCACTTCCTAGTTCAATTAATCCTACATACTCCCTAGAGATTAAATTTCAAGCAATAAAAAATCTTATTTTCTGAAGAATTCTATTATTTTCTGACTATGTGATCGCCAGATGTTTGAAATGGACTACAGAGACTATAAAGATTGGCTTCCATTTAATTCCTTCAAGCTAGCTAGCTAGCTTTAAATGCTCGATCATATGGAATGGCATATTCACAAAAGGAAAAGTGAATTGATTAAATTCATACAATAAGTTAAAAAATAAATCATGATGGTGATTAATTAATTGGCGAGGTGCCATCTTCTACGCTATACACGAAGCTTAAGTTCTGGTAGTTTTTGCCACTATTCACTTCCTCCTTAAATGACGCTCTTAACTTGAAACTATTACATTAAAACTTTAATATAATTTAAAAATATACAATAATTAACTTATGATGAACAATGGCGTACCTCAAATGCATGTTGGAACTTGACAAAAATGGTTGGAGAAATTAAATGATAAAGTTACCAAGGAAAAAGAAGGCGGTGAGTTTGATTCAAAAGATAACGGTTTGACACACAATAATTATTTTAATTTTAAAAAATATTTCTAAACTATTCCCTAAATTGGAATTAATAAATCCTTTAAAAAAATTATAATTAATAAACAAAAATCAGATTTATCAAACTTGGTATCTTTATTAGAAATTCCCAAAAGAGAAACCATAGTACTGTTGCCAAACCAAAGGATGTTTAAAATGATGCATATATATTTCACTTAATCATTCATCAACAAAGAAGTGGATCCTTCCATGAATAATTAAATCTATTTTATTTTGTTACACCGACCAGTGTTTTTTCTGTAACATTCTAGTGGATTCTGTAAAATAATATTTTATATACACATTTATGAAGATATTGAATTTAAATGTTATGTCTATTTGTTGTCATCAAAAATATATATTATTAAAAAATAAGAAAGTATTGTTAAATGTAAAATAATAACACAAAATTTGGGATCTAAGTCCATTCGCTATGGTAAAATCTTAATGGCAGTGACACTTTTGGAAAATTTGGAGTACCATCATTCGATTGAATCACACCAAAGCCATTTAAAATAAAATATTATTTGAAATATTGAAGTAACACAAAAAAGTTGAAACAAAAATGTAGTAACACATATAGTACTACTAAAATGCACCAATTTAAAGTTGATATATTTTTTTGGTCTTGATTTAAAGTTGATATATTTGTATTCACATGCAGAATCCATATTATTACTTCTGGTCACTCCATAGTTGGGTGTTATTTACTCCATAATTAATTTTTTCCAAAATTTCACAAGTTGATCCACAAATTCAATTTAATTTAATATTTTCTTCAATTTTCAGAAAGGAAAAAAAAGCTCATTTATTAAGACATTTATTTGTTGGTGGGTCTTGTTCCTCCTATTTAAACGGCCGCTCTGCTTCTAAGAATTTTCACAAGTGTCACATTGTTCAAGTGAACGAGCTAACAGAAAATTGAGAGCGTTTGGCAATTGAAAAAGAACAACATCCACAGCAAAGAAAGATGAGTGCTTTTGTGGGCGTTGGAGCAAGCCCTGGGAATGTGCCAGTTTCCCATGGCAGTGTGAGTAACCTCATGATTATGGAGAGAAAAATTAGGGTTCTTGAGCTTGTTCTTAGGGTTCTTATTTGTGGGTTGGGTGCTCTTGCCGTTTTCCTAATTACAACTAATTCCCAAGTCAGAGTCATCTTCACCATCCAGAAGAAGGCCAAATTTACTGAAATGAAGGCTCTTGTGTAAGAATTTTAACTACCCACCTTCCAATTTGAGGGCTTTTTTTGATTTATCCCTAATTTGTTGTGTTTATTGTTGAAATTCAGATTCTTGGTGGTGACAAATGGGATTTTGACTTCTTATTCTGTTGTTCAAGTGGTGAGATGTGCTGTGAGTATGCTCAGAGGAAGTGTTCTCTTTAACAAGCCTTTGGCTTGGGCTATCTTTTCTGGAGATCAGGTTTGCTTTCTTCAATCTGTGATTTGAACATTTTTTTTTGGCTTCTCATTATGAATTGCATCATGATCATGACCTAAAATATAGAATGTCTTGATTTTACATTGATTTCTCTCTTGTTTTAGGATCAGCAGTATTAAACCCTGTGAAATTGGTTACCAAAACAGATTGCTAAAATCTTTACTGAAAAAAGAAAGAAAATATCTGCATTAGTCACTCTTAAAAGTGGAGAGAATGAACCTAATATGAAAAGCACTTTTTATAATGCTCTTTCCAATAGCATTTCTGTTACTAGTTTGAAAGGAAGAAAAAGAAACACTAGTCACTAGTGGTGGCACCACTTCAGCTAAGGTGGCGTTTGGTAAGGAGTTTTGGGAACCAAGAATTATACTTGTTGATGTGTTTTTTTTACCCCAAGCATCTGAACTCAATAACAAATATCATAAATTTATGTTAGTTGCTTTCTCTCTTGAATTAAAAAAAAAAACAGATGTTGTGATTCTCTCATACTGATTTGTCGAGCTAGTGTATCGAATCACTTTCCTTATAAAAAAATATGGGTATTGGGTACCTTATTAACATTATTCATGATTCCAAGCTGATTCCTAATAGTTTTCCAAACACCACCTAAATGACCAATGTGATAGTTGTAATGAAGCTATGGTTATTAATTTCCTCTGCCATTTCCTTCAATGCAAACCAATGACCATTGGCCTATTATTTGGGTATCTGTATTTCAATTTTTAATGTTGTTAGCAGTACTACCAAAAAGTCATCAGAAGCCAACCATTCACTATACTTGTTTGTGACTTTGCTTTCTCAATGCTTACTGGTCTCATTTATTGCTTGTACTGAATTATAACGTTGCTCTAGCATGTGGAATACATGCACTCCCTAGGAAACCCTTACTCTGATATGCCTTAAATTTACTGCTCTGAATTGCTGTCCATTCATACACGTGTCAGTTTTGCCCTTGATCCTACATGGATCACTAGATCTTTTGCCACTTTTGTGTTGTGGTCTACTACTGCCTTAGATGATAGAAAAAAAGAGAAGAGGGCAACAATATGCAGACTTTGTTTCATTTTGTGATTGTCCAAGAAATATGTCACTGGTTGAGATAAGAGGTAAGGCAATAGTAAGGCTTAGAAAACTTAATGTGAGGTTTGTTGTACACAAAACATCGCCTTCACAATCCAAATTCTCTATTCACCACGACATGATTGTCCGATTAATTTGTTTCTAAATTATATAAGAAAACAATTTTATCTATTAATAAATTTTAAAAAAAAATAATGAAGCATGAATTCATATCAAGGCTACAGACAATTTGGAACATCGCTTTCAAGTTTGATTATCTAAAAATTTGGAGTTGTTGGCTTATATGTACCCTTACATTAACTGAATTGGTACCTGAGTATAGTACTTGTTGACCTTCCCTCGTCCATCTTCTGGCCCATTTGGAGTGCAAACCATAATGCATTATCTTACATTAAATCTGCAGTTTTAATGCAAAATAATACATTATAATGCGCTATGTGCTGTGATCAAACCGGACCCAGTATAACTTATTGCCTTTTGCACAAGAGTATATCATTAGAGCATTCATTATCAATCATAGACAATCATTTCACAACTAAACGAGCTTGGAACGTCGCTTTCAAGTTCAATTATCTGAAAATTTGGAGGTACTCGTTTGACCATCCCTCATCCAGCTTCTAGCCCATTTGAATTGCAACCCATAACGCATTATCTTGCATTAAATTATAATGCATTATGGGCTGCACTCCAAACAGACCCGGTTTAACTCATTGCCTTTTGCAAAACAGTATAGCATTAGGACATTCATTATCAACCATAGACCATTATATCACAACTAAGCGAGCTTGAACTAAATTTCAAACCAATTTTTGTTTACAGCTGATGGCATACTTGAGCTTAGCAGCGGTGGCAGCGGCGCTCCAATCATCAGCAATAGCAAAGATGGGACAATCAGAGTTTCAGTGGATGAAAGTATGCGACATGTTTGAGAAGTATTGTAACCAAGGAGCGGGAGGCGTTGCGAGCGCAGTATTGGCCAGTTTATTTGCTGCACTAACTTCTGCCATCTCTGCTTATACACTCTTCAGGCTGTTTGGAGGTAACAACAAGGCCAAGAGCAATGGATCATGGTGAAGCAAGTTAGTTAACCCGGGAATTCGGTTGGGTTTGTAGTGTAGTTAGCAAAATGGGGAGGAAAGTGTTTAGGTGTGTGGTTTGTTAGATTAAAGGTACTGAAATGTGCAAGAAAAATGAAGCTTATAATGGTTTCAAAAGTAGTAGGTGAAGGAGGGGACTGTATTAAAGTGATGAACTTGAACTTGGATGTAATGTGTTGCGGTCTTATTCTTGATTATTGTTATATATCATATTATATGTGTGTGATTTAGAAGTTTTTGTCTCATTTTGCACTGTTTATATATAATGTTGGATCATCGGGCTGTCCAACGGGTCGAATTTGACCCTTTTTTACCCGTAAAATTGACTCATTTGACCCTTTTCGACCTGTTTTGACCCGTAAATATTTATTTCTCCCTTTCAATAACTATAATACTAATAAATTTTTATTTTTTTAATATTACGGATCGACCCGTAATCCGTCGGGTCAACCCGTAACCCGACCCGCAACTTGTAATCTGAAAAAACCTAACCCGTAACCGGTAATATGAAAAAACCTGACCCGCAACCCATACAATTGTGGGCGGGTCGGATCGGGTTACGGGTCAACTCGCCCTTTGGACAGCCCTAATCGCAATACGTCATTCAAAAATGAATGAATAGCACAAATTTAATTTGCCGACAATGAAGACCCTATTATCCTAAAGACCAAATTAATGTGTTGCAAACATGTAATTCATAGTATATGACATGATCATCTCATTTGATAAGCAACGACAACGATAAATGAGTATTTTCACTCAAGCTTTGATTTACACGTCTACTCTATTAAAAATAGAAGTCTTTACAAATAAAATGTCACGGTTCCATCATATTTATCGTCGATTTCTTATCTCTCGTCTTTTCTTTAAGGTTTCATGTGTTGTGTGATTGTGTATTATCCGGTCAAAAAGGATTTATTTATGTGGTTAAATGATATGGAGTACGATTTTTTTACAAGATACTATTAATCTCTTTAAAATAATAATATTTTATTAATTTATATTTATTTAAATTATTAAGATTTTAAGATTTTAATTCTATACTTAATCTATGTTTTAAAAATATAGGTTAAAATAATCATAAATAATACTAGAGGTTGAACTATTTTTTACTTTATTGTTGATTAGTTTCCTTTTCGAGTTTAAATTTTCAACTTTTGTATCTTCTTTTCTATACTATTATTTTATTAATTTGTTGGACTAATTTTTTTATTATTTTAGGGTAAAGTTAGGAACTAAGTCATCCGCAACAAGATTAGTGTAGCCAATATTAAGGATAACATGTGTGAGGCAAGACTCAAGTGGTTTGGGCATGTTCAACGAAGACAACTAACTGGCCCAATGTAAAATTGTGAAAACTTGACCCTGAGAGTTTTTTTGGCGAGGAAGAGAATATCCTAAGAAGAGTTGGAAGGAGGTCATTATTTAAAACTTGGCCTCCTTAGCCTTCACAAAGACTATGATTCAATATAGGGCCTTATGAAAGGATAGAATTCAGATCCAAGAAGGGTAAGGTTGTAGGTGGGAGGGGTGTTTTCCTTGGGGGTAGGGATTTGTCGTGGGTGGATAGGTTGGACGGGCAGGTGGGTTGGTTTTGCTGTTGTGATCTTGTGTTATTCCGTGTTCGGTTTTCTTTGGTCTCTCAGTTCTTGTCGTGTGTTCTATGTGTGTTTGTCTTGTTTATTTATGGGTCTATTTGGTTTTTTTTATGTATCGAAAACACCCTATTAACTCGTTATATCCAAACCCTAGATCTCGTTGAGGCGAGATAAACTAGCTACTAGGGTGTGTTTGTTTCTTATTAATTAATAAAAATGATAATTTAATAAAGATCTAAAAGATTGTATATTTAAAGAGTAAAAAAATTTAAATTCCTTTTTTTATTAATAAAATTCTTAAAACTGGTGTCCCTTTGTCCTACCAATAAAAGCAATATGTTAATTTTACTTTTCCTTTTTAATTTTAAAATATTGGTGTGAAACCCACTTTTTTTTATAAATTAAATAATTATCTAAAATCCTAATACAGCATTTTTTTTTTCAATTTGAATCACATGTATTGCTTAGCTAAGGTAAAAATAGTACTAGAAGCAACACATGTCAAGCTCATGAGCCAAGTGGCTAACATGAGAGACCTCACAACCCTTGCAATTTTATGAAAGCTATAGGCCCAAAATTGTGATTACCATTAATTTACCAAACTCATTTCATCACATAAAGAAAGATTAATTATCTCGAATTTTCATTTCCCGATCAAAAAATACTACCCCTTAAATTTTATTAAACGAATATTCATTCCCTTAAAAAATTGATTGAATATAATCTATTACATTTATTTTCAAAATATGGATGAAATCTTGGCTATTTATGAGCATCATCATAGAGGGGAAAAAAGATCAAATTATTACCAAAATTACGGGCAAAATTTTAATATATTATCCTACATAGTGTTCGCATCTTTCTTCTCTTTTCATAACTCTTCTTCGTCTCTCTTTTCTATCGTGTTCTCGTCCTTGGAAGCTCACAACCCAACTCGTCTTCAAATCATGGTTTACAATTTCTACCCATTCTTGAATTTTGCTATATTTGTTCATTCTAATTAAATTATGTTGTTTGTTTTCTCTTCAAGCTTGATTATGATCTCCTTCTTAGATAATATCTCAAAACTTCTTCCTGATTGTGATCTTCAAACTTCAATTTTTGATCTTTTGAACCAAAATTTTGTTCCTTTCGTTGATGTTAATTCATTGTTTCATTTGAAGGAGCATTGTTTTGATTACATACATGCAAATTAGAAAATTTGTTTGATCAAAAATTTCCCTTTTGATCTATCTTAATTTTAGGTGTATCATACTCAATTTGCAAGTTCAGTCTTTCAATTTAGGCTTTTTTTTTTTATATAATTTCAGATGTTATGTCAAGGATTGATATTGCATGCACAAATTGTTAACTATACTCATAAGCTGAACATAGATTAGGGTTAGTCTTGATACGATAATAAGTTCAATTCAGCATTTGATGTCCTCCTGTTGCAATTCCATATAAAATTTTGTTCAAATTGTGGACAGACTACATCGAAACGTTTGGCAGAGAGGAAAGTTGCCAAGTTCCAGAAGAACATCACAAAAAGAGGATTAGTTTCAGAATCCTCTTCCAAGAAAGGATTTGATTATCCTGTTGGACCTATCTTGCTCGGATTCTTCGTCTTCGTGGTCATTGGATCATGTACATTCTCTTTTCTCCATCCATCACTTTAATATCTTCAATTATATGTGAATGTTGATGATTATTAACTCAACTGATTTCTGAAATCATCTTTTTCTTTGTATCTTGTTTGCAGCCCTCTTTCAGATAATCAGAACTGCAACCAGCAAAGGAATGGCATAGGTTTAATCTTGTGTTCAGTTTAGCAATAAATAAAACTGTAATGTAGCTTCATCTTGGTTCAATGAAGTACTTGTAAGACAGTTTTGTTTAAATTCCAGTTATAAATAAATAAAATCATCATCTTCACTCAAATTGTTGTTGTATCTTCTCTCTTTATCTTGGTTATATGGCTATTGGTTGATGATCCAACCCTTTATATATTTTCCATTATAAAGATACACATTTTATGGGATACCAATTGAAGTGTACAGGGAAAGGAGAATCAACAGCTACAAGTGCAAGAAATTACTAATGCAAAAAAGGAGAGTTCTTCATCCTCAAAGGAAGCAAAAACTGGACAGCATTGCTTATTACTTTCGTTGCATATATTTGCTCTCATCCGATCTACATGCTGACCGAGAACCGCTCCTCCCTGGCTTTGTATGTTGGCAATAATCAGAGCTTCTAGATAGCTTCCTGTTTCTTGGTTCAATTCCAAAATTTAGCTTCTGTGTTCTTGATTTGGTCTCCAAGAATGTTTCATCTTCATCTTCATCTTCTAGGGAATCATATCGAATCCCTTGAAATCCCTGGAAAACTCAGAAATTAAACTTGGTATAAATTTCTATCCTAGATGACTTAAACTCAGAAAGACAATTGCTCTTACTTTCCTCACTATATTATTGCTCATTGAATTCAGGCTATATTTACAACAATTTCATACCTTGGATTTTTCCTTTATAGAATAAGGTGTCAAACAAGGGTTGATATCCTTGAGAAACATATCATCTGGACTTCCTGGTGTTGCAGGATCACAAGAACTGAAATCCTGAATCAAAACCAAATCCCATGTCATGAAGACCACAAGCAACTAAACCAAATAACATTCACACTCAATTCAGATGCTGCATTGTGTTTTTGGATGAGAATTCTTACAGGAGAATTCACAGCATTATCATAATCATGAAATCCCATGTCATGAAGACCAAAAGCAACTAAACCAAATAAGATTCACTCAATTCAGATGTTGCATTGTGTATTTGTGTTTTTGGATGAGAATTCTTACAGGTGAGTTCACAGCATCATCATAATCATAAGCCAGCGCTCTAGGCGAGCTAAGGCTTCCCCCTCGACTCCATGAATTCGGCGAAAACTTGTCTGCCTTCACCTAATCAACACAAACCAACATTCAGCATTTGAATCCATTTATACCAATCCAAAGAAATCCAAACAAAACAGATGAAAAAATCTTGCACCTGAGCTAGATCTTCAGAGAGATTCTGAAGCTGACCAGTGAGTGAACTGATTTGCCTTTGAAGAGTCGGAATTACTTGCCTTGCTTGCTTGAGCTCTGAGCCTTGCTCCTCCAAAATCTCTTGGAGTTGAGAGTTCATCTCATCTGGGAAAAGTATGGCACTCTTCAATGCCTTAATCTCTTCCCTTTGCTTCAGACACAAATCCTTCAACTTATCCACCTAATCCACGTTCAAATCAATCACAAATTGAATCTTCTGTACACTTAAATTTCAAAACAGCATTCAATTTCCTCAATCTCAATTTCAAATTTGAAACCCTAACGTTCCGAAGATCAAATTGAAACTTTTTGATACCTACCTCCTTGTTGCGATTCTCAAGCAATGCTTTGAGCTCCGAGATCTGAGCCTCTTGCTCCTTGTTCAAGGTAAGCAACTCCCTCTCGCTCCTCAAAACCATAGCCAAACTCCTCGTGTTCGCATTCACCTTCACATCCGTCAAGGCTTTCACCTTCTTCTCATTACTCCCTCCTTTATCACCAGACTTCCCAAACAGCTTCTTCGGAAGGGCGGCAATGGCGGATCCCTTCCTCGCGGTCTTCTTCAGATCCTGAGCAATCAAATCCGCCGGCACGATCAGAGGCACGGCCGTTCGGTCTCTGGATGAAGCCTTGGAGTTGAAGGAGGTCTTCTTCTCCATAAATTTCTTCACCAGTGAGGTGAAGTTCTGCTCAGGCTTGGTTCTGGCGAGTGAATTTGAATTTGATTTGGGGATGATGGATGGGGAGCTGAGGTCGGCCGAGGATGAAGTGGAGTTGAAGGAGCTGTACCGGGAGGAAGCCTTAGCCATTGCTGCCATGGAAGAAGAGAGTGGAGCTTTGTTTGAGGGAAAGGAGGGTTTCAAATTCTGAGCTTCAGAGAAGAGATGTTTTAATGGAGTTCAGCCGTTCAGGATTCAAATTTTGTGCGTGTGAAATTAAGGCGGGATTTAATGATTAATTATTTTTTGAATTTTGTGGTGTTCAGGGATCACTGTTCAGGTTTTCAGCTGGTGTGGGGAAAATTCTCTGAGACTTTTTGGGGGTTTGTGGACCTTTTATTTTTAAAATAATTACATAAATGAAAATTTTCAGATAGTACACCTGAGTTTATTATTTTTTCCAGATATTGCCCAATGAAAAAAGTTATTTCAATCAATATCACTGAAAATTTTAAAAAAGTTGTACCCTTAATATTCATTTATTCAATTTTATCAACTTCATTAGTTAGTGTTTTTGGCCTTGCTACACTTAATTTTTTAAAAGTACTTTTTTTATAATAAGTATACTTATTTGTCTTGAAATTTATAAAGTGCAATCAATTTTCACAAATCTCAAGAGATAAAATGAGCATACTTTTTGCCAAAAATTAATTTTTACGATAATTTCATAAAATGTAAATAAATTCAAAAAAAAAACTGTATTTGCAATCTATGTTTTTTTTTTTTGCTTTATTATATAGTAGATTCAAGCTCCAATAAAATAGTGTTGAATTTCCAAGATGCCAGGTGCCAAATAAGATAATTAAGGGTATGAGTCGAGATATTCAAAAAAACTAAGGGTATTATTTGAAATAACTTTTTTATTGGACATCATTTAGAAAAGTCATAAATTTAGGGGTATCACCGAAATTTTCTTACATAAATTTGAGGGAACAAAGTATTGATGACTTTCACCCTTTTTTGGGACCTTGCCTTCCTTTTTCATATGAAAGGTGATCTTTATTTTGACTCTTCAAATATTTTTGAAAGTGATTCATCCAAAACATTACTTAAAGGGAAGAAGGTAAGGAAAAAAAGTTGTCATTGAGACTGTATTTTTTATCTTTTTGTAACTTTTGGTCGGTCGTATTGTGGATTTTAACTCTCTTGTGTTCATTTTTGGCTTTTGGGGCTCTCTTAGATCTTATAATATTCTATTTTAGAATATAATAATGTTGAGTTTTGTCAAAATATACTCGCAAGTCTTGGAAATGCAAAGGTCTAATATCTATTAGTGTAAGGTTGCATTTGGTTGGAATCATAGAAGGAATGGAGTATAAAAAATGATTTTAGGCATAATTATAACCCAAATACCTAAAACCAATTGTTCTTTTACATTGCATGATATAAATTCTCAACCTGGTTTTACCAAACAAACTGGCCTTGAATTGAGTTAGCGAGTTGTTATTCTCCCACTATTTACCCTATCTAATCATCTATCTTACATTTTTATCCTAGTGTCAATTTAACTAGCTCAATTAAATTTGGCATTGGTAGACTACTACTATTATATTTTAAGACAAAACCATTTTAGACTTATATGCACGTATACGTTTCTAAGAACACTTCTAGCTCCAATCTACTTGTTAATTTACGAACTTTATCGCATGAGTAATAATTCTTCACTTTTGTAGACTTGTAGGCACATCTTAAACCACATCAAATCTTAGGCCATACCTAGACATAAAATCAATGTAACTTGTTAAAGTTTCTCATCATGACTTAATCACATACGTCATCATCCAACTCCATTATTTTTGCTCATTCATTTCAAAGACCCTACCAGCCAACACAAAGCCATTCCAATTGCACCTCCTAAATCCCATACTAGGAATATAACCTCTTCATCTTATGTTTTACCACCCCTTTATAATCTTTCGAACAGTTTAGTTTTAGCAAGAGAATCATGATATGTATACTATGAATATAACCTCGAGCCTCCCAAATAAATGTTGGGAGGCTCGAGGCGTAATCATTATATACTATTGATATCATATAATAATTTATATTATGTGATAGTATCTTGTATTTAGGATTACTATATCTTTTCATAATATTCTAGGACGTTCATAATATTCTAGGATATTATCTTATGTTATTCTTGCCTTATCTTTCTATGTACTTCATGTATAAATACTCTACCTTTCTCATTAATAAAGTTATGCAATTATTCATTCATCTATATTTACGCCCCTTCACTTGAGTGGAAAATTAAGTTTCATCACGTCTCTTATCATTAGGTTGAGCCGGTCCACAGTCTACCAATTCGTGTGCTTTATCGCCCTGTTCACGAACCAATAATTTACCACCGCCTCCTCGTAAAAAAAAAAAAAAGTAACTAAAATGGGGCATGTTTGGATTAAAGCCCACAAGACTTGGGTGGACCAAATCTCACCAAATCTTCTATCATTAGGTCGAGCTGGTCTACGATTTACCTAATTCATGCATTGCCGGCTAATTTACGGACCATAATTTGGATGAGTTCCTAATTAAAAAACAGACCAAAATTGAAGATGGGCAAAGTTTGGATTAAAGCCCACGAAACTTGGGTGGACCATTTCCATGTAACTTCTAAGCTCCAACATTTCAGTGTCATGCACTACGTCAAGTTTGACAATTTCCTTGAAACTTCTCTTCTCAAATCTCAACTCCCTCTTCATATATAACCCTCCTCCACACTACTCCCATTCTCATCATCACTCAAAACCAAAATCTCCAAACAAAAAACCCAACGAAACAATCAAACATCAAAATCAAAAAATGGTTACTTGTTCCCGACGAAACTCCATCAATTCACCCTCTCGTTGCATCTTATCCAACTCCATCTACAAACACCTCCAACTCAAGATCCAATCCGATCAAGAACCCGATCACATCTGGCTCAAGATCCAATCCGAAGCCATTTGCAATTCCAAACAAGAACCCGCCTTGTCAAACTACTACCAAACCCTAATTTTAAACTTCAATTCATTAGAGTCCTCTTTAGCCCACCAATTATCCATTAAACTCTCCCTCCCTGAAACTCTCCCAATCGAAACCCTCTCCCCTGTTTTCACGGCGGCGTTCGAAGAAGACATTACGATAAAATCGGCGATCAGGGCGGATCTCCGGGCGGCGCGTGAGCGGGACCCGGCTTGCCGGAGCTACCTCGACTGCTTACTGAACTACAAGGGCTTCCTAGCGCTGCAATCCCACAGGGCGGCGCACTGGTGTTGGAAACAGGGGAGGGCTCAAATGGCGTTATTGATACAGGGGAGGACGTCGGAGGTGCTCGGCGTCGATGTTCACCCCGGCGCGAGGCTTGGAGAGGGGATTTTGATTGATCATGGGAGTGGAGTGGTGGTCGGAGAGACGGCGGTGGTCGGCGACGGGGTTACGATTTTGCACGGAGTTACGCTCGGGGGAAGGGGGAAGGGGGAGGCAGGGGAAGGGCGGCGGCATCCGGTGGTGGAGGATGGGGTGTTTGTTGGGGCGGGGGCGTGTGTTTTGGGGAGTGTTGTGGTGGGGAGAGGGGCGAAGATTGGGGCTTGTGCGGTGGTTGTGAAGGATGTGCTGGCGGGGGAGACGGCGGTGGGGAATCCGGCGAGGTTGGTTGGAGGGAAAGGTAGTTAGAAAAAGGAATGCAATGTGTATTTGTGTGTTGAAGGATTTTGTTATTAACGACTTGTTAATGACATTTAGGGGGATTAATAAAGAAAAATAATTCATGAGTCCATGGATTAATTCTTTTTTTTTTTGTGTGTATATATAGCTCGAAATACTCCGTAATTAGCAAAGTTTGTAATTCTCAATATTGGTTACTGAAATCTTTGATAATTAATTTGTTAAGTTTAATTACTTTAATTGATAAATTTGACAAGAAATTTGAAATTAATAATTTAATATTGAAAAGTTTAATGATCTAAACTAGTTTAATTTGTTCTAAATTAATTTTTATGTGCTAGTTTTTATACATCCCTTACTTACTAAAGTAAATTAGTAATTATTTTAGATTTTAAAAAATATTATAAAGTAATTTAAGCTTGTTTTGAGTTGTACATGGTTGAGAAAAAAAATTAGATGATTTGTGAAAAATGTAATATATTATGAAATACTTTGTGAAAGGAACAAAATATGTTATTTAAGGGACTTTTTTTATCAAATTTATATGAAATTTAGTTGTAGATGATTCAATTAAACAAATTATAATGTAAATAAAAAATTTGTTTACCAAAACTCAGTTGATGTAGTGGTAAAAAGTGGTGTTAGATTTCTAAAATTTTATCATCCTACTGGCAAGATGTAGGAAGAAAATGGTATTAGAAGATTCTCTCCAAAATGGGGCCACAAACTATCGAGTCCGAACGTAAAATGGTGCTAACCGATCGAACCGGACAAGCCAAAGGCAAGAAAAAAAAACGATAATTTTGTTTCCACCAAAGAAACGATAATTTTGTTCAAAATGAATTATAAAAAAGAGTTATGAAAAATATGTATAGTTTAATAGGTAGTTTCTAACAAGTAATCCTAGTAAGTATTCACCAAAAATTGAAAAATAAAAACTAGGATAAAAAGGAAAATAAGAAGGATAAGGTATATATGAAGGTGCATCCTCTCCTATAAGCTGAAGACCATCCTTTTAGATTCTCCTGTGCTCACTTCTGAAGATAAGGCAAACAAGTGAGCTTCACCCAAAAACTCAAAAAAATGATGAAGGCTCTCACAATTCGCTCCCAATTTCACTTCCCAAAACACCCCAAATCCAAATCCAAATCCATAAACCCACCATCCAAATTCGTTCGATTGACCCCAAATTCTCCCCCACAAACCCTAAAGATCCAAACTTTCAAAACCCCATCATCACCCGAATCCAATTCCTTCAATTCTCCGCCAAATTCGCACCCAAATGGGCGTTTCAATTCAAAGGCCTTGATAACGGGGGCGGTGTCGGTCGGGGTGGTTCTACTGGTGTTGGGCCTTGACGGCGACGGCCACGGCGGGCGGGCCCTGGCGTTGGGCCCGGAAGGCCCGATAATGGAGGAGTTCTGGGAGAACGTGAGAAGATACGCGCTTTACGCTTTGACGGTGAGCACGGGGGTGCTTTACGCGGTTTTCCAGCCGCTTTGGGAGCTTCTGAAGAACCCGATCTCCGCCATTCTTGTGATTACGATCGTTGTGGGGGGTGTGTTCATTCTGTCTCAGGTGCTTAATGCCATGGTTGGTGTCTCTGAGTTCTCCTACCAGTATTATTACTAGACACTCAGAAATCAGAATTTACTGTCTTTCAAGTTTTTTTCAAGTAATTTTTGTTGTAATCAAAATATAGTGGGTCACTTTTTTGGAGTTTTTGTTCATGGTTCAAAGAATCGATGGTGTATGTAGTTTATAATTTGATGTTATGTTCCTAAAGTAGACAGCTTGATTTGCTGGCATATTACAAAGATATGCATCCTAGGTTCTTCCTAGGACCAAGGATTTAACTCCCCGTTATTGATGAGATATGGAAAAAAGAAGAAGAAGGAAACTTTTGAATGGATGGAGTAGCAAAGAAATAAAAGGACCATAAATGGCATGAATCTATGAATCTTAGGGTGTGTTTGGATTGCGCGTTATCGTGTACAAAGATATGCAACGTAGCCACTAGTTTGTTTTAGCAACATCTAGTTTGCTTGGCCTTAGTCTTGGACTATAATGGGAGATATCGTTGTTTCTGGTATAAAAGTTCTTACAAAAATGGGAAATACCTTACTCTTGAATGTGGTTTGAACTATGGATTTACATAATTGGATGTGGGTTAATGAGGAAACATAAAAATTGATCATGGGTTTAGTTTGAGTACTTTTAGAGAATAGACCTCGACTGAAAACTGAAGAGTAAGAGCTAGAGACTGGGCCAACTTACCGCCATGGTTGAAGCTTTAAGCTCTATATACAATTAGACGAAAATCATGTTTAGGCATTGGCGGAGAGAGGACACCACTTATCACCTATGGTAAGGCTCAATGCCTAACAAGCACAAAAGGCTATCTTTATCGATCTAATAGACATAAGGATGATGAGACTTGGTTTTTCACCCAAGTGCATGTCAGAGTCTCGAAAATAAAGATTAAACCTGAAATCTCCCAAAATCCTCACATGCCTCCTACCAGGCCACCCCATCCATGCAGGGCGTTGTAATGGGGACTTGTTTTGCTCTAAAATATCACAAAGAGAATGTAGCCTAATCCGAACAATATTGCTGAGCCCATTGTATAAACAATACAAATATGGCCCAATACAGACATGAAGGCCCAATCCAATGAGTGAGCTGTTGTGAGATCATTTATAAAGTGTATCATCTGGTGGTAAAGTGTGTTAAGATGATTAATATAAAGTCCTGATAAGATAATTAACAGTTCAAATCATCTAATATTGCCCTTCCTTGTGTATCTAATATGATTGGTTAAATTATTGGAGAATGAGAAAAAACACAGATTATATAACATAGGATCTCAATTGGATAAATAATATTGGTATAATGTTAGAAAACCTTGTAATATAAACTCATTTCTACTGAACAAACTAGATATTGTGTACTACACCTTGCATATCATACAACAACAATTATTCAGTGTTTTCTATTGACCTTAAGGAAGTGACCAAAGAGCTAAAAACAAAGACACAACAATGGCATAACAAAAACATCACATGAAGAAGACATCAAAATCATACAAAGAAACATATATAATACACTATAAAGTATAAACCCTAATTAATTATTCAATTGAGATCCTATGTTCTATAATCTGTGTTTTTTTTTTCTCATTCTCCAAAAAAATCATATGTAATAATTCAAATATTCAAGTTGATACTAACATCCGTACACATAATCAGTGATTGAATCTTCTTCCTTTATTAACTTTTTAAAACAGAAAGAAATGCTATCAAATCAGATCAAACATTAAACCTGCCTTAAAAGATTTTTTTTTCAATTTCATGTTCATAGAGAAATGATGGCAAAAACCAAAGGATTCATGACCTCAAATCCAATCTAAAATTGGTGGAAAAGTGAGCAATTATAATTCGATCAACAGGGTCCCATTTCAACAGGGATGCAGATTATCTCTGGACCCTCCTGTTATTAATTTTTGGTAAAACTTCAACAATCATTAATGGCTACTAGAACCTTCAAAAAAATTCATCAATGGAATCTCCTTTCTAGTTTTCTTACAGCAACATCTATTATTAATTTCACCACCAAATTTCCAAACTTAATTACAAGCATATATGACATGTTGAGGTGACCCTCATTGTCACGTCACGTTTAGTTGGTAAAGTCGGTCTATTAAATGTACATATTCGAGATCATATGTAGTTTTAGTCTAGTAAACATTAAGTGCATAAAAAATATAAATTCAAAAATTAAAGCAACTTGTAACTATATTTTATGATATGTTTGGTTAGTCTTAATTCGGTGGATCATAGTTAATCGGAAGGAAGTGAAGTTACATCGGTTATTCTTATAAGTTTATAATCTAAGTTTGATATTTAGCAAGCTAATGAATAGGGTTTCACATATACGTTGGATAATGTACTGAAAGAAATTATAAGCAATTATAATGTAAACTCATGTTAGCATTAGCTCGTAAAATCTCTAGGCCATGGATGTTTGGAATGAATTTGAGTATAGAAATGGATAAGTTATCGGATTGGATAAGTATAGATGAGAAACTGAGTTCCAAATTGATAAAAATAACACACACAAAAAATAGGGTTCAAATGAAACAAACTCTTATCCTGAAACGAATACACTTTTTATAGTTCGTAATACACTTTTCATATGAAAGTGCATTGCAAAATACGAAAAGTACAATTCGAAAAAGTACACTACAAAAAATACGAAAAGTGCACTACAAAGTACAAAAAATGCAATCCGAAATAGGAAAAGTGTACTACGAACTAGAAACAGTGCATTCATTTTAAGAATAAGAGTTTGTTTCGTTTGAACCAAACTCAACATTCATAATGTAAACTCATGTCAATATTTTTCTTAGCTCATAAAATCTCTCAGATTGCGAATGAATTTGAGTATAGAAGTGGGATGATTTATCGGATTGGATCTAAACTGAAAAGGATAACATAAAAGAAATATTACATTTCGAGTTTTCATTTAAGAACCCGATATCTCATTTCCCATACCGAATAGCCAAACACATCCTATATAGTTTAACTTCATACCCGAGTTTGACACCCGTCTAGGTGTGGTTCTTAATGTGGGTCATTGCTCACTCCTTCCCCACCACACATTAAAATATTGGCCATGCACTTAAAAGGGCATTTCAGTAAAAGCCACTTGCACAAAATGATTAACAATGCAAGGCAAGGCACTTGATATAAATAGCTAACAACCTCAACACATATGATAAGCACAAAGCCAAAAAAAACCCATACACCTAAAACCAACTTCTTGAACTCTCCATCTACAAACCCCTCATCCAAAAACCTCTCTTCCATTTGTGATAGATGGATCAAGATCATCAAGAACACATTCCACAAACAAACCTTCGATCCCCGGAGATCGAAAACAACCATGAGCTAATCCATAGAAGCAAGTATTTAATATGGAGCTTGCAATTTGTAGTGTCACTTTCTTTACTATCTCTCTTCATAACCTACTTGACAGGGATTTCATTGTACTATTCCTACACCTACTACTTTTCAACCTTCTTTCTCCCTCTTCTCACTCGCGCCCTTGAACGTAAGTATGTTTTTCTCGTCTGCAACGGAATTATCCTCGTTTTCCTTGTTGGGTTTCGGGGTCTCCATGACCATCATCATCAGTATCGCGGTTTTGATGTTGATACTACCACCTTAAATTATGAACGGTCTGATGATTATGGCCTTGATATCATTGAGACATCGTTAGAGACAGATGTCAGTGTTCTTGATGATCAAAGTCATGAAATTATTAAAAATTCTTCTTTGGAGGATGAAGTGGAAGAAGAAGGAGAGGGTAATGATTCTAATTTCATGGAGGAAGATGATCAAGATCCTAACGAAGAAGAAAACGAAGAAGTGGAGGAAGAAGACGAAGAAGGCAGAAATGAAGGAGATGAGAAGGAATTAGTGAGATCAATTAGCGGTTGCACGGATGATGAGTTGAACAAGAAGTTTGATGAGTTTATAAGGAAGATGAAGGAAGAACTCAGGCTTGAGGCTAAGGAGTATCAGCTTATTCCTGCTTAATTAAATTACAACTTTGTAAGAATTTCTTTTATATTAAGTAATTAGCTAGAGTTAAGCTTGTTTTTATCACCCTTGTGCTTGATGGAAAGTATATTGCTAGCTATATATATATGTACGTATGTATTGATTATGAATATTATATAAGTTAATGTTTAGTTCTCTTGCGTTCTTTTACTTTTGAAGGATTTCATACATGTAAATTCTTGGGTCAAAACGTACAATATTTTTGTTGATGGCAAGTAAATTTTACTCAAGTGACAAAGGTTGTACAAGTGTACAAATTCACCTGACAAAAGAACAAAGGTTTAATTAGCCCCAAAAAATAAAGGTTGTACAAGTTCAGTACGATCAATTTCTACACCAAGAGAGTCAATCTTTACGACTCTAAAAGTTATCCCTCATGAGATAAATAAATGCTATATTTTCCTATTTCAATTCATTTATTTAATCCATTTTTCTTAAGTAAAAAAATTACAATATTCTCCCTATTTAGTTCATTTAAAAGAGGGAGGTTAAAATTAATAAGAGCATTACTGAGTTTGGCCTTTCCGACTTTTATTATTAGCATTTTATATTTTGCAGGAAAAATGATTGCATGTCCATCCATGGAGACCTAAAAGCTATCGCCCTTGGCTAACAAAACACAAAAACAACTTGAATTTGCACACTTGATGAATTGCGTGATGGTATTAATCATGAACTTGAAATGATGGCATATAAAAAGTGGGATACAACTAATCTATTTGATGGTATGCAACTAATGCGACTAATGCAACAAATCAATAATTCAAAAAAAAAACGTTTAAATGCATTTCTCTTTATTATTTATTTTCAACAACTAACACTTATAATTTGTATTTTTATTCTAATTTAAATAACATACGCAATTATCTATGCCCAATTATAAAATTAATAACTATAGACCGTCCAACGGACGGGCGAAGCCATCTAGTACACTTAAGAGTTAAGACCCATTTGGATAGCTAATTTAATACATCAAGTTATGATCTAAACTGGACTTAACTATAATTTCAATAGACATATATACTTAAAGTAAAACCAGTCTTCGGGGTTAATTAATTCATAAGTATGGCTTTCGGACATCTAGTCAAGCGGTTAAATCTTCAAGAGTAGTATCTAGAGGTGTTCAGTTCGACTCTCACGGACAGTGCCCTTCACTAAAAAAAAATTAATTCATGCCTATATTAGGAGTTTAAGACTGATAAGCTTGTATTACACTTACGGACCCCAGTTTCAAAAGTATTTACACTTAAGGACCCCAGTTTCAAAAGTATTTGAGGACAGAAGCCGTCTGGGAACATATTCAACAAACTAACCCTCATGCAAATTAAATAATAGAAGGGAATTTATGCTTTGTGGCCTAAATATTTGTAGAATATTCTAGAGAGAGTCTCTAGCGAACCAAGAATACCCTAGAAATGTATCACAAATAACAGGAATCAATACTAGGCTACTATATAGAGCCAAAAAATGGATCTACAATATATCTAAGAAATTAAAAAAAAATGATCATACTTAACAAAGAATGATCTATCGATAAAGTACATCCATTTGACAACCATTATAATATATAATATGATAATTATATGCAAATTGGATTTACTATTGCAACTCGCTAGCTGTTCCTATCAGTAATTATTGAATGCTAGAAAAGACAATAAAACATGGTCATATTCATAAATATAGACTCAAAACTAACTTAAGTTTGATTGACTAGCTAGGAAAAATTAAATAAACTGTTTCTTATCTATAGGTTCACCTATTACTAATATATATATATTTTTTTCAAATTAATTAATATAAAAAAACATTAATCAAGATATTTACGCACTCATTTTGCTATATCATTTAATTGGAAATTGGTTTAAAACTAAGTAGTCTCACCTTAGACTATGCTTAAGCTTAATTGACGTGTCATATGTGAACCTAACCTAAAGTCTTATCATTTTACATAAAAAAAAACAACAAACAACTTGGCATTGAGCTAAGTAATTAATATGTTATATTATGATATTCGCCTGCATAAGCAAGCAACTTATGGCAACCGTAAATAAAATATAAAAAGTTCGAAACAGGAATGACCTGATGATGTGTCGGTTCACTACCACAAAAATTTTAAAAATTATGTTTGGTTTAAAAGTTTTTTTATTTAATAAATGCAGAAATTAAGAAAATTTATCATTTAAATATAGAAAGTGTATTTTAGCTAGACATCAGGGTGATTATCGTTTCTTAATGACTCCACGTCATCACCTGCTTAATCAATATCATTATCGCCCACCCTTTAGCCTAGGAACACATGCATGTGCAAATCATTAAAATAAATTAAATTAGGCGTATAACAACAAACTAACAAAATGTCAATCAAATCAAAACCCATATTCAGAATTATGTGTGATTTTGTAAGAGGATCTTGAGGAAAAACAGTCCACCAAACAATTTATTGTTCAATTGAAATATACACAAGAATGATGCCCTAGTTGACTATGTTGATACACCCGGCGATGTGGGAATTGAATTAGGAAGTAAGAAATCAAAATGACCAAGTAATTAGATGGAGGGTCAATGTATAAGGACATCATTTTTACCAAATAACCCCGGCCCCTTTTATCATAGGAAATTAAAGGTAAAAAGTTAACATAAATGAAAATGATTAGACCCAAAACTTCCACCTCACTTACAAATATTGGATCTTAAATTTAAATGCGAAACTATAAATAACAAGTGTATACCATAGTTGCCAACATATGTTGTCATATGTTGGTTCAGTTGTTAAGGACATGTCACTTTTCATCAGAAAGTTATGAGTTTAATTATCGCTACCGATATAAGGGATGTATTAGTGGGAGATTTGTAATACCCTGTAAGTATAATTATAGTTAGTTGTTAAGGACAATCCCCTTTTCCTCGTAAGGTTACGAGTTTGATTATCATTGTCGATATAATGAATGTGTTATTGGGAGATTTGTAATACTTTTATAAGTAACCTCTGATCCTAAAAACATGACCTGGTCCGTTTCTTTCTCTGTTTTAGGTGTTTCAGAAATATGAGTTGATCGGAGCTAAATAAAAATGTATTAACTAAAACAATAAATTACCTTGAATTTAAATCGGCAAAACTGTCTAAGCATAATATAAATTATTATCTTGACCAAAAAAAAAAATATAAATTATTATAATTAGAATCAAGTGTCTTTTGAATTATAGTCTCAAAAAAGGATCAAATTAATTCAAAGACACAACTAATCAAACTCCTAATCTAATTGACAAGCCTCTTTGAATTAATCTTGATTCTTGATCATGTGTCCTAAGTTATTCTTCTTAAAAAAAACCTAACCCAATCGGCATGTCTCTTTTGAATGATGACATTTTGAATTGTTATAAACAATCATCAACTTATGCCTAAGAATAGTCTCTTTCCACTTGGATTTTGTTGCTACAAAATAAAATAAAATATTCAAATTTAAGAATTATAATGTAAATATGGGCCAATAATGCTTTGATATTGTCCAAGACAACAGAAAAACATAAAAGAAAAGCCCACATTAACATGACAAGTGAAGCCACTCTTTTGTCATGTTCCAAGTACAAACTAGTATGGATACAAATACACACACCCATCCACAAGTCTTCTAAATACACTCATGTGGACACAAACCCTTTATCTTTCTTTTCATTTTTTGTTATGTTTCTTTCTTCTTCAAAAAACCCAAAAAAAAAGGCACATCACTACATAAGTATTAAAGCATGATGCATTTTATGGATTGTCTCATTGATAAGGGGTCCCTTTGCTACCCCATTGCATAATTCAAATCAATAGTAGACATGATACAAAGAATTTGAACTTACCTAATTGTTTGGATTGCGCAAAATCCTGCATTATAATGCAAAATCCTGCATTATAATGCAAAATTTTACATAATAATGCGGGGTCCAAACATACCCTTAGAAGGGCAAATGATCGTGAAGTTGTGCACATCAAGAACAGGAAATCAAATCTTCAAGTTGAGGAAGTTTTTGTTGAAGATAACTTAACAGTTATCAACAACCTTAAGTTTCGGGTAATCATTGAAGATATTAGACGTTTTCTAATGTATTTTGATCATATGAGATTTCTCCATTGCTTCAAGGAAACCAAACTAGAGACTTCCTTGCATCTAGAACTTATGATATTGAAGAATTGCCCGGGATTTGCAATTTATCACGGGTAACCGACATTCTTTAATGACGGATTTCTTGAATATCATCTGCTTAGACGATTTGTGTTGCCCTTATCTTTGGAGGGATACCTAATATTTGCCCATTGTACAAAAAGAAATGGTTGGGGTTGTTTTTGCTCCATTTGTCAAGTAGGGGAAATTTCAACAGTACAATAGAATATGTCTACAAATAATTTTGCTGTATCAGCTATCACAGCAAGCAAATGAGCTATCACAGCAAGCAATTGAATGTAGATTTGCCACCCAATGAAATTAACTAGAGCCAGAAATTTTGGTTTTGTATTGTCCTGTTAGTTTCCAAAACCAAACAGTGATAATGACAGGCAAAGAAGATTGAGAATTCAAAATAGTAACTCTTAAGAGAGAAGACACTTGCATAGCACCTTACTTGTTACAAAGAAAGTGAACTAATTGACCATTGACCCTATGATCCTGCCTAAACTCCATATGTAGAGTTTAATTGATTCTAGCTTGGTTTATGAATCTCTGTAGCAATGCATATCACAAAAATGTATTGCTTACTGAAATCTGCAAAAAAAAATTGATACAAAAATCTAGTAATTCATCATTAAAATTAAGGCTAACTATCATGAATCAGTCTTCCCATAATATTCCACACAAATTTGACAGGTCTATAATGAGTTATATCAATCATAGGCCTGATTGTATGATCTTCACCACGCTTCTCTTCACAATTATTGTGCATAGACCCACATATATACATTATTAAGCAGATGGTAGTCTTCTCTTGTCTCAATTAGCCACAGTTACCAGTAACAAGAGAAATTCCTATTGCTTTAATGCTTAGACATACAGAAAAATCAAGGTACAATCATATTACCTTTGTCTGGCACAGGTGTATTTTGTTGCTTTGTCTGAATTTCTGAACCAGGTGGCAGATGAATAGCTGAAATGTATATAGTTTGCAAAATTCATGAAATGTTAGCAACCAGAATATTACAACAGAATTAACTCAAAACGGAAGCAATTAAAAATAATCAGTGACAATAAGGCAAACAAACAGTGTGCAGAATAACAAACTACTAGAAATTAATTCATTAGAATAATGGCATATTTGTATACCTAAACTTTGAAATGTTTCTTGATTATATTCCTGTATTTGGCAAAAACATACACATTATGACATTTATCAAACAAGTTTGAAATCATATTGTATTTGACAAATCAACTGAGTCCTGCACCAGATATAGATTGCCTTTTTTACCAACCACTTGTTGGATACAAATAGAGTTGCCATGACAATACATTCTGTGGCAGGGATAGTGTTAGAAGCATTCTATTATTGCAAGTGTAATAATAACCAACACATGCAAAGTATTGTCCCATTGCTTTCTCAGGGAAACAAATAATAAGTAATATGAAGACAAGTCTGAAACAAAGGCAGATATATTTTCTTTCTCCTGGGAAAAGGATGATAGTAATCATCTTACAACTCGGGAATTTAAACTTGGTCAAATCCTCAAGACAAAAATGAATTTACAAGAGATTAAAGTCTGCTAATTTAATGTTACAATCTCAGCATATTAATACAAGTGAGATTTACACCTCAAATTCTCCAGACAGCTACTGTCATATGTATAATATTATAGTAAGTAGCTGTCAAAGGAAAATTGGGTAGCAACAGAATGCACACTCATTAAACACAAAGGGTTAAGATAGAAGCAAGGAAAATTGTTGTCCTGATCGACGCACAATTATTCTGTAATTGTGGCTAAGGATGGAATCCATCTAGGGCTTCCTCCTCCTTTCTCCCCTAATCTATCTATAAACTGTATGCTGACACCCATTGAGTTGAGCACCTCGGTATTCATTAGCATCTGTTTCAACTGTTTTCTTGTCACAACAACCCTCAAGCTTCTGCTTTTAGAAGCATAATCCTCAATTATCTTCTCAGGAAGAAGCAGATTCTGTTGCTGGCCCTGAATCTGTGATTCTTCTTCCTCTACAAATTCTGGTGGGTTTAATGGTGGAGGAGTTGGATGCACTTTTGCACACTTAACAGCCAATTTTTTAGAGCACTTGACACCTAAGAAGTTCCTCATTTTTTTTTTCTTTTTTGTGTGTGCAGATTGAAAGTAAATGGGTTACAAACACATTTATATAGGATTTGCTATGAATAATTACCTCTATATAAAATTTGAACGTGCAAGCAACCTCCTGGGTGTTCATTCCCACTTTTTCCATAGAGGCTGCACACTAACAGTTTATAAAAATAATACCTTGCAAAAGTCAAACACATTGTGCAGTTCATGAAGACATTAAACAAGGATATGCAAATATTATAAGAGCAAAAGGGCACAAGAAGATGCTTGATCTCCATCATGCGCAGTTCATAAAACTTTTATAATATTATACTAGTCTTAGGATACAGGTCAAATCATTAGAATAATATGTACACCACAGGCAAATGAATAACTAAGGAGCAATATGGCATTTTTGCACTTGCACCTTTGATGTGTGTTTATTTAACTTCTTTATTAAGTACACATCAGACTAAACACAATATGAGCTTGTGTTAATTTTCACATGACTTCTAAATCATGTCTAATTCTTTGTTCCTCCTCTACAAGACTGGCCTATTTTATGGTATACCTTGGCTAACCAATCGTTTGGATAAGAAGAAAACTGATTTTCTTGGGCTCATTTTTCAACTGTATTCTGCACCTAACATTGGACATCCGGTTTCACAATGCAACCTCATAGAGTCCATGCCTCCATTGCAATATTACTAGTGAAATTTGAGAAATTAAGGGGGGTGAACAATGAACAGCTTGAAAAGGAAATCTTTTAAGTAATGATTATGAAGTTGTAGACCTGGTTTATTTACTTCTACCACCAAATTCATAATATAATAAGACATTATAGTGAGAGCTGCCTTTCAAAGTAAGACTTCATTCGAGCAACATAACGAATTACAAAATCATCCCAGATAGACCTGGACTTTATATAAGGATAAAGAGACATACAAACCAGCTCGACTGTACTCAATACAAATTGTTTGATAACTCTGAAATTCTACTCATTTTGAATCAAGTTACAGTGATATGATTGATCGCATGCTATTGCTAACAAGGCATTGCATAAAGCTAACATATACAAGCCACGGCATTCCAAAAACTACAAGTGCAGTACTATTATGAAACAAAAATTGAAGGGAGACACATACCATAACTCAAGATCATAAATCACGAGGTAAAAGCTAATCTATCTGAAAGCAACTAAGCTGACACAACTTCCTCTGGGTTCCTAGATTCCAACCATTGCTTTGCTGCAGATTTTGTGGTCAAAAACCAGCCAGCCTCATCTGCTGTTTCATAAAATGGAGAATCAAGGTTCTTCAGATGTGATTCAATAACACCGGCTAATCCTTTCTCAAAATGCTTGTGTTTTCCATGTCCAGTATTGATCCCAAGTGCCGGTGGAAGATCCTCATCGCTCTCTAAGGCCCTGGCCAAGTCATTCATCCATATATGCAAAGCAGTCAGAGCAGCACCATAAGATAGAGTTTTCAAATTTAAAGACCACTTAATTGGGGTTTTGGACTGTAAGTTACTGTATATCCCAAGCTTGAGACCCATATCCAAAAGTTCACAAGCTTTCTCCAAGAAATTAAGATTAATACACAAGTCAATCAAGCAATTGCAGTAAGCCTTTTTGACAATAGGTTCAATTGTCTCGAAGAGCTGCATGGCTGTCTCCCTAAACAACCCAATGTCACTGTCCTCTTTCACCAACAATTTCACCAGATAACCAAGTTTCTCATTAGCCCTTTCAGCACAATCAATCAACTTACTAAGCTCTTCTGTAGGTGTTTGAGTCATCACATTCAGAAGGGAGCCACAAAATCTATCATCGGGTGTTATGCCCAGTTCAAAAATCTGATTAAAAGTCCTCACCACATCATCAGTTCGATGAGCCTTCCCATAGCACTGGATAAGTGATGTCAATATGAAGATATTAGGTTGAAAACCTCCTTGTATCATTTCATCCAGCATGGACTCCACCTCATCAACTTGCCCACTACAGGAATATACTGTAACCATGGATGAAAACGTCCATGAGTCCGGCTTGCAAGTGTCTGAATTCTTCATATCTTGAAAGATTTCAGCAGCTTCATTATTATACCCGACATCAGCACACGTAGCTAACAAAGCATTGTACAGAACAACATTCAACTCATGCCCTTTCTCCTTCATCTCTCTATAGGCCTTGATAGCTTCTTCACCATAACGCGCCCTACAAAAGGCCCTTAAAAGCGCAGCATAGGTCCCCCAGGTCGGGGAAATACCACTATCAACCATCTCCTTGTAAAGGTTCTTTGCTTGCCATGGCTTCTTTGCCCTTCCCATACTATCCAACAGACTATTATATATAACATGGTTAGCTTTAACCCCTAAAGCCTTCATCTCCTCATAAACATTCAAGCACCCATCGAAATTACCAGACTTCCCATATATCCTAATCAGCGTCGAGAAGGTGACAACATCAATCCGCCATCTCTCAGTTCTCGCACGGTCATACAAGCTGAGCGCTTTATACACATCCCCAGACCGTCCATAAACATCAATCATAGCCGAGTACGTCATGACATCAGGCTCACACCCATATTCAGGCATCTTCTCGAACCAATTCACAGCCTTTTCGTACAAAGAACATGTCCTCGCACAGGTGATCAAAGTAGAAAATGTGACGTTATCAGGCTGAACCCCTCTCTGAAGCATTTCGTCGAACAGCTTCTCTGCACGCGCCATATCCCTACACTTCCTCAAAACCTTCAGCGTCACATTGTACAGAACCACTTTTCTGGTGGATTTCAGCTTACTCAGAAAGTATTCCAGAGCAATCAAAGCAGTTAGAGGATTGCTCATATTGTTAAGAACAGTGACCGCATCTTGCTCCACCAACTCACTTCCGAGCCCAACCAACACCCGGGAAACATCTTCAAGCGCCGGATTACACGAGTCCAGAGATTCAGCCATGCCAACAAGAGCAGGATACCTTGCATCGTAAGATTTCTGGCGAAGCTGAGACGCTCTGGGGCTTTTCGGGTTGACCCAAACGTAGGACTTGGATCTCGGTTGAAGTTTGTTTTTCGATTTCGGGTCGGAATTCGGTTCCAATTTGAACAATTCGGGTTGTTTAGAGTCGGAATCGGTTTGATGGATAACCGGATCCTGCAACGATGGAGAAAGCTCTGAGCTTAGCCTGAGAGAGAAGGGTTTTGAGGTGGAACTCAGCTTCGGTAACTTCGTGGGAGTTGCGGAGTGAGGGTAAGTAGAGAAATTGAGAGGGAAGACTCGCCATGGAGGATTGGAAGGAGAAGAAGAGGATGATGAGGAAGCATTGAGATGGAAATGAACCGCCATTTTTCCTCAGTCGTCCACTCTCGCCGTCTTCGCCGTTTTCAGTCGCAACTCGCACTGGTATAAAGTTTTTCGTTATCTTCTTTCTGCGAAACTTCAAAAAACATTATAAAATAAAAAAAAATATTATACCTATACTTCTTTGGGCCGAGGCCCATTTCGGATTTAAGAAATTTGAACCCCATGGCCCAATGATCATTGACTACCCAATAATAGCCTTCACTATGTCATTCTTTGGGCCAAGAGATTTGGAAGCATTTATGGTTTAAAAGGTTCTCAAGAAAAGTGCTTAGCAATGGCATGGGCTAAGAAAGTGTGAAGATATTACACCATAGAAGAATGGGAAAGCAGTTTTGTGTAGCTTGACTAGGAAAGGGTTCAACTTTCACTTGCGGATAGCTTGTCATAACGCGATTATGTACTATGTTTGGGTTGTAAGAGATAGGAAAATCTTCCAACAAGTTGCGAAGTAGACGAGTGTTCTAGAATTGTTATTAATCGCATTAGAAATTATCTTAAGCAGGGGGAGAATTATAAAATTTAATAGAGAGACACGAAAATGAATTACTAGACTATGCCTACTGCCTAGAAACACCTTGATTCTTCTAGGTTCTCTCTTAGAAAACAATTTTTTTAACTAGTTACTTATATGGATGAATTACCTCCCTTCATTCAAAAAAATATATTCTATACCTTATGACGATTAGAAGACAAATGAACATGAACGGTTACAACACATTATTATGTATGTAACAAAGCGATTAATGTATTTTTTTTATGAGCTATTATAATTTTAGTGATTTTTTGTCACGGCGTCATTAGCTATATTAGTGGGGCAAATGAGGTTTGTGTTTGTCCATAATTTTTGATATATATAAGTGTTAGCTCAATATAAACTACCACTTTATAACACAAATAACCTTAGTAGGATTGCTTGGAAATAGCATACCTTTATTTTTATAGTTTTAACTTCAAATTGTAGAAACAAGCAATTTATTACATAAATCAAGCGTTGACTATGGCTTTAAATTTCTAATTGTAGGAATGGTTATAACTTATAATGCATGTTGTATCTTTTTCCCCGTTATTGTTATTATAATTCTTTTGCATCTCACTCAACAGTCGTCCTACGTAGTACCTTTTGAAGTCTCCTCATTCGTTTCGAATTTTATAAAATTTGTGCAAAGGGAAAAATAGTTGAATATATAATGACAATACCGAAAAAATCAAAATAGGCAAAGCCCTTTACAATTAATGCGTGATGTATACACCTCCGGACATTTAATTCAGTAGTTAAGCCTCTGAGATAATATTCCGATGTTACCGTTTTAAAACTCATAGGTCATTTTGAGTAGATGCTCTAGTCGAACCCAATGTAGGTGTATGAGATCACTAGGGCACACAATAATTTGTTTTGTTAGTAGCATCAAAATTTAAAGAATAAAACTATCAAATTGAAAAGCAGTATTCTCTGCAACTATTCGAACAAACAATCTTTTAGGCAACTTGAAAAGTAGGGCAACTGAAAAAAATTTGTGAAAAAAGTTGGTCCCTAGTTTACACAAAAGAAGGTCGGCCCATCTTCATAATTCAACTTTATACAATTCCACTACCTTTTAACTCTACAAAATCATCCCTTCAAAAGTAATCTTAAGACTTGTCAAATCGTGGCTTAACTTTGAGATACTCATTAATCAAATGTAAATAATTTTATGTCATGGGACTAGTAATTTCATCAAACGTCATTAAATCTAAGATACATATATAAAAGTAGATGGACTGAGTGATAAGTTTGGAGCAACATGATTGTACAAGTAATAGTCCGCACCCACCTAGCTAAATGATCGATGTTGTTATCCTTATCATCGAGGTTAAAATCAAGTCACTCTTGACTTTTTTGTTCTATTACCTTCAAGTGTCTTTTTAACAATCATGTCTCTATTAAAAAAAAAACTAAAAAATCTTTTTGTTCGTGATCACATTTATTTCCAAACTAGTTTTTCAACTCAATGATAATTTTAAAAAATTCAAACTATTTCCTAATTAAAAATTAGTAAATTCTTTAAATTATATAAGAATACTAATTAAAAATCATAAAATGTGCCCATAAACAAATATTAGAAAAATCTTTAACGAATCATGCTATACATGATCATAAAAATCGAGGTAAAGTATGATCACAACGAGAATCTAACTTTTAATAAAAAAGTATGCTAATATAACTTGTACCAACAATTACGGTTTTCAGAAAACAGAATAAAGCTATTGAACTTTACTAATTACATTGTAATATATGCGCCCATGAGAAAAACAATAACACGTACTATATACTATCTTTGGCTATTAATAAACATTAAATTTCATTAAAGAAAGAAAGAAAGAAAGATCACGATAAAGATGCTTTACAAATGACTCCATGGAATTTTGCCCCACAAGGAACGAGCACCATCCTTTAGCTTATTTGCACTACAGCCTCACATTTCATACATGTTTTCTGTTCCTTCATTACCGCGTATAATCAGTATCTATAACCAAAAAAAGAAGTATATTTGTATAATTGTATTTAACAAAAATAATACCACCACCAAGTATTATTCCGATCCATTGCAAAGCAAAAAAAAATGAAACTTTATCGAAATGATCGATAAATCATGCACGAATCCCATCGCAACCGTCCATCTAAACCCATTAATTAGCCTCACATGACGACGCAGGCCGTTGGATTCTCGTCATTAATGTAATCTCCACACCGAGTCACGCAATAACCCGGTTTATACTTGTTATTATAGCTATAATAATCCCCGTAGCTACACGGCGGCGGCGGCGGCTCACAACAGTCACTATAATAATAGCCCCACCCGCCCGCTGGAGGCGGAGGTGGCGGCGGAACTCCATATCCGTAACCGTACCCGTACCCGTATCCCTGATAACACGGGCCCGTTGTCCGCCCCTCGTAACACTCCGAGCAGCACATATCAACCGGGTTCACTTGGTGAACCGGAACCGGTTCAGGTTGTTTTTGTGCTGGTGGTGGAGGATCCGGTTTAGCCGGTTCTGGAGCCGGCTCCGGCTCTTTTGGCGGAGGCGGATCCGGTTTAGCCGGTTCTGGATCGGGTTTGGGTGAACCGTTCTTTTTCGACCCGTTTTTGGTGATTTTCTCTGGCGGCTTCGGATCGGCTGGCGGCGGGTCTGGCTTCGGATCCGGAGCCGGTTGAGGCGGAGGTGTTTCTTGCTTCGGCGGAGGCGGCTTCGGATCAGCTGGTGGCGGCGGCGCGGGGGCGGGAGCCGGAGGAGGCTTTTCGGCTGGCTTCTCCGGCGGCGGCTTGGGCTGGAGGATTTCGATGGATTTGATGGATTTGCCGCCCTTGCAACAGAGCTTGTCCCTGATTTTCTCAGGGCTACAACAGATCACCTTGATCATCACCGTGTTCTGCTTCTCGTTGTAGATTTGATCGTGAATTTCTGTTCGATTAATTAAACACTCAATTAAGCAATCAAAATCGAATGAAATTGAATTGTTGTTTAATTGAATAAATGAGGATACTAACGGGGGAATTGGCAGAGCAGCTTCTTGACCTTCTTGTAGCAACGAGGGCAATCGAGGTCGACTTTCAGCACCATGATTATTTCCTGATCGGTCAATTGCATCAAATTAGACAGGAGAAGAAGAAAGTAGTGAAAATGGAGGTGAAGAGAGATTGGGAATATACCTTTTGGGGCGCCATTGTGGAGAATTGATGATCATACAAGGGATTGGAGCACGTAATTTGATCGACCGACAAGGAATACTGAATTGCTCTGAAATTGTGCGAGAGAAGTGTTGGGGGAGATTTATGGATTGATTGGTTAGGGGAATAAGGGGATGTGGAAAATTGCGTCTAAACCAAAAATAAAAATATATGCAAATGAATTAAGAAAGAGGAAAAAATAGGAATCGGTTCTACACAAGGATGCTGCTAACTAAACGTGACTTTAGGGAGGCTAGGCATAGTTATATACGACAACTAAAAATTATTTATATTGTTTTTTTAGGCCAAAAAGTGCACTTCATTTTTTCGAGCGGGATAAAAAGGTCATTTGATTAATTAGAGGATCAAAGTGAGAGATTGAAGGCCCAATCCATACACAATAGGTCGGCAATTTGGAATTCTTTCTTACAATATTTTAAAAAAAAATATTTGAGGTTATGAGCGAAGATAAAAGTGGGCAATGATAAACATACATGATACATCAATCATGGACTGAAAATTAGGCCATGATTAGTGTAATCTAGTTCATGATAAATAATAAAAATGGGCAATGGTCGATAATCCTTTTGATCACTGATGCCATCGCTTTGCGTCAGGAGATTATTAAGGTCATCTGACATGACACTTTCTATATTATAATTGAGAGCGATAATATACATCTGTTAAAGGTCGTGCTTGGTGACTGGTGCCGCTCATAAGAAGTTGAGTTGATTCGGTTGGATATCCACTGCCTGCTTGCCTGTTTCTAGCTAGCCCCGGAGAGTGCCTCAGCTCATGTCTTTTCGGGAATGCAATATTGGTAGACTTCATTACTGGCGCTTTTCGTCGCCTCTCTTCTATCCCACTTGTAGTTAATTTGGGTCTTTGGAACCTTATCCATAAGATGTCATAGGACAACGTTCCCCTATTTGTTATGTGGTCGTCCTAATTTCATTCTTTATCAAAAAAACAATACAAGTGGGTAATGATAAACATATAACAATCAAGGACTGGAAAATACACCATATTTAACACTCTAATCGAAAACTAAGTATCGGCTTAATACTTGTCATAAATATTACTCCTTATAAAAAGGTCAATTAAACACAAAATCTTAAAGTTTTACTCCATTTTATCAACTTTTAAACATACATTACATTTTTCGTTCAATGAATGAAGAATTTTAGTTAAACAAAATGGATTTTAATAACAATTAATTCTCATAATTTACTCCTAATAAATTGCCTAGAAAATTTAAAATAACACATAAAATAGATCAAAATTTCAGATGCTAAAACGACGATCATTACCAATCAATTGGAGGGAGTATAATGTAATCCAAGATATTTGTACTAGCTCATGTGCTTATTCTACCAAAAAAAACTAGCTCATGTGCTTATTATGTGAAGTAAATATTCAAGGCCTATATATATTTTGATTTTATCATAAACTTCAACAACAACAATAACTCAGTGAATCTTCCCTTACGGGAAATCTGGGGGGTCAAGATGGGGCACCCCTGGCTTAAAGCGACGGGGAGCGACCAATAGACCCGAGAAGACCACAAAGCACATAAAACACATAAAGCACATAAAAAAACAAGGTAACCAAAAGGCAAAGAAGAGGCAAAGCAAAATCGAGGCGAAAGAAACGAAGGAAAACAAAAACAAAACATAGAACCAAAACAAAAGCGCCGAAGCCTCAAGGCCTCGTGGACCGGTCCGTTCATGTGCCTAGTTGTCCGCTACTCGAATCTTCTCCCTCCAGCTATCCCTACACACTGCAAGATTTGTCGAAATCTCCAATTCGCTGACATCTTGCCTTATATTGTCCTTCCAACATTTCTTCGGTCGTCCCCTCCCTCTACATACGTCTCCTAAAACCAGGCTCTCACACCTACGAATTGGCTCCGCAGGCCCCGCCTCTGAACATGTCCAAACCAACGCAATCTGGATTCTCGCAGCTTATCTCTTATACTGGCTGCTTCCACTCTGCTTCTAATCACTTTGTTTTTTATTTTGTCTAGTAGTGTGTGCCCACTCATCTACCTTAGCATTCTCATCTCTACTACCATTAACCTCTGCTTTTGAGCTTTCGTGGTAGGCCAACACTCTGCCCCGTAGAGGATGGATGGTCTGATCAATGTTCTGTAAAACTTTCCTTTTAGCTTGTGTACCTTCTTATCACAAAGAACCCCAGACGCCGCTCGCCACTTCTGCCAGCCTTTCTGTATCCGATGCGTGATGTCCTCATCTATGCCTTTGTCACTTTGCATCACTGACCCCAAATATCTAAAACTCTCCTTCCTTGGTACTACTTCCCCTCCTAACCGCACTTCCTCACTGTGGGTTTCACCTTCCCCGAACCTAAACTCCACATATTCTGTCTTGGTCCTGCTCAGTCTGAAACCCTTAGTCTCCAGCTTCTCCCTTTAAATTTCAAGCCAGCTGTTGACCCACGCTCTAGACTCGTCCACCAACACTATATCATCTGCGAACAACATGCACCACGGGATCTCCCCTTGAATCTCCCTCGTCAAAACGTCCATCACTATTGTAAACAAGAAGGGGCTTAAGGTTGACCCTTGATATAGACCCACCTCAACCTTAAAGAACTCGGTATCCCCACCTAAGGTGCACACACTGGTCATCGAGCCCTCGTACATATCTCTGACTATCCTGATGAACGTGCCCGATACTTTCTTAGCTGCCAAACATTCCCAAATCAGTTCTCCCTGTAAACTGTCATACGCTTTATTCAGGTCGATGAAAACCATATGCAGATTCTTTTTCCTCTCTCTATACGCCTCTGTTAGCCTCCTCAATAAGTGAATAGCCTCCATGGAGGACCTCTCGAGCATAAAACCAAACTGGTTATCTAACACTCTGACTGACCTCCTCAACCTCATCTCAATAGTCTTCTCCCATGTCTTCATTGTGTGGCTAAGCAGCTTGATACCCCTATAGTTGTTACAATGTTGCACATCTCCCTTGTTCTTATACACCGGGAACAACTTACTAAGCCTCCACTCATCCGGCATCTTGGCCGTCCTGAAAATTACATTAAAAAGCGATGTTAGCCACTCTAGGCCTCTCACTCCCAAGCACTTCCAAACCTCCACCGGGATTTGATCCGGCCCCACTGCTCTCCTACTACTCATTTTACGGACCACTCGTTTTATTTCCTCCTTAGAGAAGCGTCTGTAAAAGCATATGGGGTACTCTCGACTTAACCCGTTCGCCGAGTCGTGTAGTCTCTCCTCCATCTTGCAACCCTCATTCAGAAGACCACTGAAGTATCTCTCCCACCGTTGTCTGATCTGTGGGTCCTCCACTAGCACTCGTCCATCTTTGATACATTTAACTCTGTCTATATCCCTGCTCTTCTTTTCTCTTATTTTTGCCGACCTGTACAAGACCCGTTCCCCACCCTTTTCGTCCAGAGCCTTATACATGTCCTCAAACACTTTATCTTTAGCGGTCGCGACTGCTCTCTTGGCTGCCTTATTAGCTGCCTTGAGCTCTACTAATCTCGCCTCCCTCTCTGGTTCTGTACTTCTTAACCAGGCTCCGTATGCTAGTTGTTTTTCCCTAACCTTTTCCTGAAACTCACCATTCCACCAAGCTACTGCCCCTTTATTGCCAGAAAAGTCTCTTGACACTCCCAACACTCCACACGCCACTCTGCGAATGCACTCCACCAACTTGCCCCACATCTCGTTGGCGTCGCTCCTCTCCTGCCAAGCTCCCTTTGCATCTGCTTCTTTGAAGATCCTTTTCTGCAGGATTTGAATGTTAGATTCTGAGAGGCGCCACTATCTAATTTTCGGTTGAGGTACTGCGTGTGCCTTTATCATAAACTTCTACATGTAAAATAATTAATTTCAAATTTTCATAATTAAATGACACATAATTCATGCATGACTCGACCACACTTGAAACGACCCAATAGTCAAATTTTACAGACAAGAAACACGAATTCTATACGTGTATTCCATGAAGCATAAGTTCAACGTCAATGAAATTGCTTAATTAGGGGGGAAATTATAGTTGTTAAATCTTAGATGCAACGATACATGTTTGGCACGTACTAGTAATACTTTTGAGGTGAATTGACACAAGTAATATTAACCACTCAACCACCTTTAAGTTTTGCAAGTTTTGCCATGTGCTTTGAATTACGCCATCAAGTTTGTTACACAAACCACCAACATTTGTATTATAAAATAAGGAAATCCTCCATTTCACGTTATAAGGTATGCATTTTTTTATTGTAAATTACATAATATTCTTAACAACTATATAGTATTATACAATAGCGCCAATTCCATCTAACAATTTTACCATTTTTACATTGTATGCATTTTTTTTGTAATTTGTAAGATACATAATGAGTGATCGGTTTTTTGTTGGTCTTGCCTTTGACTCATTCAGTTTGATCGATAAGCGTCGCTCTACGTCCAAACCGGATATTTCGTGGCCCTATTTTCGGGGTGACGCTCTCAATATCAGTTTCTCCATACATGCCGCCTGAAGGAGTAATACTTAAGGAGTCTTACACCACATTACCACTAGGCCAACATAGTATTGGTTATAACGAGTGCAACTTGAAAAATAGACAATATAGGGTTGTTAAACATAGTTTATGATACCTTTTTGACATAGGTCATAGTTTATAGTTCAAGATGCAAGGTCAAATCGAAAATCAAGTCGTAAATGAAAAATAAGTTTCGATCTTTCTCATTCAGATGAAAAATAAGTTTTTTTTAATTAGATCAAACTAATTAGTCCAAACAAGTTTAGTTGATTCATGACCCTTTGTTCTATGTCACAAGTTCAAAATTTAACACCAAAATTGCATTCCTCGTCATCCAAAAAAAGCGCTCGAGATTTTTGCACACTAATTTTGAGCTTATTGCACCACGGCAAGAAGTGTCGTAACAGTTTCACGCAATCTAATGCCGTAACATTAAAAAGTATTAAAATATTTAATTTTAGGACAATTTTTTTGGGTGGTTCAAAAAACTACGTGACATCACGCTATATGTTGCCGTGATATCACGTCAGAAAAAAACGTGATATATATACACACCTGGGCCAGATTTGGGCTGGTCAGATTGGGCCCAGCCCAGTGCAGATTTCACGGCACGGGCTTGCGTGACATCACGGCACGGGCTTGCGTGAAATCTGTACTGGGTTGGGCCCAATCTGGCCAGCCCAATATATGAACGGCTATAAATAACAATTCTTAAGGAATATAACGACTTTTTATAAGAATGAACGATTGTAAAGGAATATATTCATTTCGTATAAGAATGAACGATTTCTAAAGAAATAGAACAATTTCTTATTAAAATGAACTATTCTAAAGGAATATATTGATTTCTTCTAAGAATGAACGATTCTTAAGGAATATAACGACTTCTTATAAGAATGAACGATTGTAAAGGAATATATTGATTTCGTATAAGAATGAACGATTTCTAAAGAAATAGAACAATTTCTTATTAGAATGAACTATTCTAAAGGAATATATTGATTTCTTCTAAGAATGAACGATTCTAAATGAATATAACGATTTCTTATAAGAATGAACGATTCTAAAGAAATATAACGATTTCTTATAAGAATGAACGATTCTAAATGAATATATTGATTTCTTTTAAGAATGAACGATTCTAAAGGAATATAACGATTTCTCATAAGAATGAACGATTCTTAAGGAATATAACGATTTCTCACAAGAATGAACGATTCTCAAGGAATATAACGATTTCTTCTAAGAATGAACGATTCTAAATGAATATAACGATTTCTTATAAGAATGAACGATTCTAAAGAAATATAACGATTTCTTATAAGAATGAACGATTCTAAATGAATATATTGATTAGAAATATAACGATTTCTTATAAGAATGAACGATTCTAAATGAATATATTGATTTCTTATAAGAATGAACGATTCTAAATGAATATATTGATTTCTTCTAAGAATGAACGATTCTCAAGGAATATAACGATTTCTTATAAGAATGAACGATTCTAAAGAAATATAACGATTTCTTATAAGAATGAACGATTCTAAATGAATATATTGATTTCTTATAAGAATGAACGATTCTAAATGAATATAACGATTTCTTCTAAGAATGAACGATTCTCAAGGAATATAACGATTTCTTCTAAGAATGAACGATTCTCAAGGAATATAACGATTTCTTATAAAAATGAACGATTCTACAGAAATATAACGATTTCTTATAAGAATGAACGAATCTAAATGAATATAACGATTTCTTATAAGAATGAACGAATCTAAATGAATATAACGATTTCTTATAAGAATGAACGATTCTAAATGAATATAACGATTTCTCATAAGAATGAATGATTCTCAAGGAATATAACGATTTCTTCTAAGAATGAATGATTCTAAAGAAATATAACGATTTCTTATAAGAATGAACGATTCTAAATGAATATATTGATTACTTATAAGAATGAACGATTCTAAATGAATATAACGATTTCTTCTAAGAATGAACGATTCTCAAGGAATATAACAATTTCTTCTAAGAATGAACGATTCTCAAGGAATATAACGACTTCTTATAAGAATGAACGATTTAAAGAAATATAACGATTTCTAATAAGAATGAACGATTCTAAATGAATATATTGATTTCTTATAAGAATGAACAATTCTAAATGAATATAACGATTTCTTCTAAGAATGAACGATTCTCAAGGAATATAACGATTTCTTCTAAGAATGAACGATTCTCAAGGAATATAACGATTTCTTATAAGAATGAACGATTCTAAAGAAATATAACGATTTCTTATAAGAATGAACGAATCTAAATGAATATAACGATTTCTTATAAGAATGAACGATTCTAAATGAATATAACGATTTCTCATAAGAATGAACGATTCTCAAGGAATATAACGATTTCTTCTAAGAATGAACGATTCTAAATGAATATAACGATTTCTTATAAGAATGAACGTTTCTAAAGAAATATAACGATTTCTTATAAGAATGAACGAATCTAAATGAATATAACGATTTCTTATAAGAATGAACGATTCTCAAGGAATATAACGATTTCTTCTAAGAATGAACGATTCTCAAGGAATATAATGACTTCTTATAAGAATGAACGATTCTAAAGAAATATAACGATTTCTTATAAGAATGAACGATTCTAAATGAATATATTGATTTCTTATAAGAATGAACGATTCTCAAGGAATATAACGATTTCTTCTAAGAATGAACGATTCTCAAGGAATATAATGATTTCTTCTAAGAATGAACGATTCTCAAGGAATATAACGATTTCTTATAAGAATGAACGATTCTCAAGGAATATAACGATTTCTTCTAAGAATGAATGATTCTAAAGAAATATAACGATTTCTTATAAGAATGAACGATTCTAAATGAATATATTGATTTCTTATAAGAATGAACGATTCTAAATTAATATAACGATTTCTTATAAGAATGAATGATTCTAAAGAAATATAACGATTTCTTATAAGAATGAACGATTCTAAATGAATACATTGATTTCTTATAAGAATGAACGATTCTAAATGAATATAACGATTTCTTCTAAGAATGAACGATTCTCAAGGAATATAATGATTTCTTCTAAGAATGAACGATTCTCAAGGAATATAACGATTTCTTATAAGAATGAATGATTCTCAAGGAATATAACGATTTCTTCTAAGAATGAATGATTCTAAAGAAATATAACGATTTCTTATAAGAATGAACGATTCTAAATGAATATATTGATTTCTTATAAGAATGAACGATTCTAAATGAATATAACGATTTCTTCTAAGAATGAACGATTCTCAAGGAATATAACGATTTCTTCTAAGAATGAACGATTTTCAAGGAATATAACGACTTATTATAAGAATGAATGATTCTAAAGAAATATAACGATTTCTTATAAGAATGAACGATTCTAAATGAATATATTGATTTCTTATAAGAATGAACGATTCTAAATGAATATAATGATTTCTTTTAAGAATGGACGTTTCTAAAGGAATATAACGATTTCTCATAAGAATGAACGATTCTTAAGGAATATAACGATTTCTTCTAAGAATGAACGATTCTAAATGAATAACGATTTCTTATAAGAATGAACGATTCTCAAGGAATATAACGATTTCTTATAAGAATGAACGATTCTAAACGAATATATTGATTTCTTATAAGAATGAACGATTTTAAAGAAATATAACGATTTTTTATAAGAATGAACGATTCGAAATGAATATATTGATTTCTTATCAATATAAACGATTCTATAGGAATATATTTTGGCATATAATAATGTCATATTGATAATCGTTCAAATAATATCACTTGGGTCAGATTTGGGCTGGATAGTTTGGGCCCAGCCCATTTCAAATCTCACGCAAGCCCGTGCCGTGATCTCACGCAAGCCCGTGCCGTGAAATCTGGACTGGGCTGGGCCCAATCTGGCCAGCCCAAAATTGTCCCAGGTGTGTATATTAATCCACGCTTTGTTCTGCAGTTATTTCACGACACCATATAGCGTGATGTCACATAGTTTTTCGAACACCCCGAAAAAATGCACTAAAATTGAATATTTTAATATTTTTTAATGTTACGGCACCTTATTGCGTGAAATCGTTACGCTACAATATACCGTGGTGCATATAGCTCAAAAATAGTGTGCAAAAAGGCGTAGCCAAAAAAAGAGCCCTACGTGAAAAATCAAACCGGGTGGGTGTGCATGGTTTCGTAAGGAGTTTGAAATGCAATGCTAGCTAGAGAGCATAAATAGGGTTCGTGTAAGGTAAGGTGCATTGAATGGAAGATGTAGGCGCACATGGCTGGCCCTACACGTGTCCTCGGCTAAGGTGGCATTTGCATTGAAGTCAATGATGGATTCCCTTTCCTATGCCTGCGTTTCATGCAATCAAAATATAGAGAGCCCGTACCGTATTTAAGTACATGCATTCATTCATATGACGTGGATATTGTTCTAAATGGGCCCCACTTCCACCGGCCCCCACCACCATTGTCCAATACCTAACGTGGAGAATTGCTCGATCTTCCCGGCTGCTGCTGCCTATATTCTTCTTGCGTTCAAACCAATCCAATTCGGCTTGCCATGAAACAACTCATATCATGCGTGGATCAAGCTTATAATATTGCAAACTATATAAAAATGGGCAGAGTGTTGGCCGACTACTAAGGCGCAAGAGCAGAAGTTGATGGTAGCAGAAATGAGAATGTTGAGGTGGATGTGTTGGCATACGAAACTAGATAAGATAAAAAATGAGGCGATTCGGAGCAAGATAGGGGTCGCCAGTTTAGGGAAAAAGCTATGAGAGTCGAGGCTTAGATGGTTCGGGCACATACAAAGGAGACCGCCAAATGCCCCGGTCCGGAGGATCGAAAGTCTTAACTTGGGTGAGTTTCGTAGAGAAAGGGGCAAACCGAGGAAGAGTTGGAAGGAAGTCATAAAGCAAGACCTCACAGCTCTGGCAGTTTCAGAAGTATTGGCCATGAGCAGGGACCAATGGCGCGAGAAGATTACACTAATGGAGCGATAGAAGGAAGACCCAAAAGGAAGACTCGCCTTGGATGGAGTACCCTTTTACCTCTGTTTTACCTTTGTGTTATTGTTTCAGTCACCTACCTTTTGTTTTGCGTGCGTTTCTTCGTGTTCGTTTTTACTTCCCTCCCCTCTCCCCTAGTTTTCCTTTCGTGTGTCCTTTCCCTCTTAGTTTCCTTTCGTGTGTCCTTTCCCTCTTAGTTTCCTTTCGTGTGTCCTTTCCCTCTTAGTGTTTCTTCGTGCTCTTTTTTAGCGTTGGACCCGCCAAAAATACCCTCCGACTCTCCGTCGGGATAAGGGTGCATACATTTTGACCCCTCAGATGTCGCTCATACTGGGATTCACCTAGGTAGATGTTGTTGTTGTTGTGTATATAAATGTTATTAAACTCAAGTAAAATGAAATCCTACTTGAAAAATTACATTAATTTAACGCCGGTGCATAGGTTTGAGGGTTGACTCTCGGAGATTCTCGTTATAACAGTGGGTGTCTTAAGAAGAGTTAGATTAAAATTATAAGACATGATTTGTTTTGTTTGTTGCTCTCTGGCCATATTTATTATAGGTCTATCGAAAACACTCTCTCAACTTATTCGAGATATGGGTGTTTACATCGACCATCAGACGTTGCTCGTACACTAAGTAGTTGATGATGTAGACTTAAATGTATTTGGTTCCTAAATCCTAATTGAAATCACCTAACTAGAGATTGCTTTGAAGTTCAAACTAGTACGTACAAGTACAATGCGATCTAAAACGACTTGAAGTGGCTATCTAACCTCATCAGCCTAACCCAATGTAAATTGTGATGGGCTTGTTTATTAGCATGTCCAATGAATCAATCAGTTTTTTTTATAAGTGGGCCACTTCTTATTTGCTGGGCCCATGTGCACGGGTAGCCCATAAAAATTTGAAAGGTTTCGAACTTCTCAATTTCTGAACTACATGGACACTACTCTTGTAATGACGCAAACACAATGTAAAATGTAGAACTTCAGATATATCATCTATGCCAATCACGTCTTTCATTGGTCAGTAAGACCTGTCAATCGGGTCGGGTCGGGTCGGGTGGGTTCGGGTTCGGTTTCGTTATGGGTCACGAGTTAATCGGGTCGGGTTGTAGCGGGTTTAGGGTCGAGTCGAGTTGACCAACGGGTCTAAAATATCATTTTTTACGATTATTAAAATCATTTTAATTAAATAATAATATTTAATTAAAATATATTATTTTCATTTATTTTAATAATAAAATAGGAGTATATTATAATTTTCAAAATAAAATTTAAAAATTCTATAAATATACTAAATCGGTCAACCCAACGGGTTTAGGGTTCGGTTGATTTCGGGTTTCGGGTTCAAATTTTCGGGTCTTGACCCTAAAATTATCGGGCTGTTCGGGTCGGGTTAGCGGGCTAGGTCAGCTTTTGACAACTCTATTGGTCACCAATGGGCTTCTTTAGGTGCATGGAAAAGAAACACTTGTGTGTGTACATATATGGTAGAAGATAAACTTGTTACAATTTTAAAAATAACACGTACGTATGTACATTTATACTTTTGTAGTATTTCGGATGTGAGAAGAAGCAGCAAGAACAAGAACACATGAATTTACATGATTAATCAGCGTTGTGTTGTTGGCTACCTCCACGAACATTAGGATAACTTATTTTATTAAGAGACAAATGATCTGATTTCGGAATACGCTCATGAAGGGTTCTAGGAGTATATATAGAGAGAGACTCTTAAAACCCTAATTGAGATTATGGGTCGTAGGTCCAAAAATTTTCCGATAGCCCAAAAATAAAATACATAGCGTATCGTTTTGGAGGGGACATGTCGCCCCCCTAGACCCCTGATTCGTTGACCAATCAGCGAGACCACCATTGTGGGACGCTGTTACTCAAATACATGGTAGGTATTGATAAATGATAGATTGAAGCCACTTTGACATTTTGCTTTTTTGTAAAAAAATAAAATATCAATACTATATTGTCACGTTGATAACCAACAATCATAAATCAGCTATTTTTTCTTCCATGTCATTTCAATTTTAACATACACAAGTCAACGTACTCTCTACGTACAATCCAAGATTGATCAAGATGGCACAATTAAGTAATTAACCTTTTGATTTCGATGTGAAAACTCATATGCACATATTGACATATATATAGCAATTTCATGTATGCACGGATACATAGTTTACGTATTGAATATATATTTGAAATGAGAGATGAAGATTGTGTATGGTGTGCATGATTGAAACAAAAATAATTGACTACTCATAAGGTCATTGTAAGAGTTGTACGTGCTCATGTGCTAGTTCAAACTTCAATCGGTAATCATACGGAACATACCAATGTTAATGGGCCCAAAATATAAGCAAAAGTGGCCCAAATCCTCATTATAAAGACCAACTGATTAAGGGTCCATTCGGCGGATCTTATTTTGACCTTATACAACTTTAATCAAGCTTATGTTAAAAATAAAATCGTTATCATCTGTTCGGTAGTGGGAGTTGATATGTTTATTGTAGCTTATAGGAGTTGATGAGAGTTTATATTTCACCCAAAATTTAATCTACCCCTCTCACCCTTATCCAACCTTATGGAATTAATCTTCTCTTTATAAATTAAAAAAAAAATCATTTTGGTAGTTTTACATCTATCTTTTATAAAATAAGTCTTGATCAATTTAGTATACCAATCACCTATATAATTCTTCACAAAAATAAGCTAATAATTTTAACTTCTAAAATCAACTTGTAAAATCAGTATCAACCATTAAATCAGTATCAACATCAACTCATATCAAGTTTGAAGCGCCGAACATACCCTTATTTAATACGCGGAATGCTAGTGTAGCCATATTATATGCTTACGTGATTGCTTGGAATAGGTGGGAATGTGGGATTGATATTGATGATGATGGTGGATGATATACGGATGGTATGGACCAATTAAGCAATGTGGAATCAATTGAAGATATATAGAAGAAAAAAAAATACAAAAGTGAAGGAACTTATATGAATGGTTTAGGAGATATAAGAATCACCAACCGTTGAGAATGACACATTATTAGCTCTTTATGTTGTAATTCACTTCTCCATATTTGCAAATATCACCTATTCCAAATTTTCAATTAGAGATGACGAATTTTTGATTATGAACTTATAAGACCATCGAACTATAATCATTGTTCTAAAAATCTCTTCTAGGTTCTGACTAGGCTCCGCCTAGACGCTGAAAGATCCTAACCCGGTTAGCCGTCCAGACCGCCTAGACACCCGTCTAGGACCGCCTAGGCCACTGTTCAAGCCATCTAAGCGCTAGGCGGCCCCTCTCAGCCCAACATCCGCCTAGCGTTTTTTAGAAAATTGACTATAATTGACTTAAAATCAGAAATTACTACAATTGGTCACAACTAAGGGACTAGGTACAATATTCTTATAGCTATCCTATGTGTATTATAATTACTCATTCACAAAATTAGTAAGGATATTGCTAAATATTACAATTGCTCCAAAATTCGGGATAGCTAGGGTCTATTTTCTTTCTTTTTCAATCGCCCTATATCATAATATTAATAGGCCTATTGGGTGATACATAAAATTCCAACCGAGAGTCATTATACATTTATACAATTTCTTTGATTGTATATATTCAACCTCCCTAATTATTTCAAACTTACTAAGGGATCAATGATATTTGATTTATTATCTTACAAAAATTGATTTTGTTGTAACGTGAGATGAACAAGAACAATAAAGAGAATCGACACATAGCTTTATATGGTTTACTAACGATGTGTTAGGTACGTCTACGGGCAAAGAAACAGAATATTATTATACATGCAGATTACAGAGTACAAATTATTAAGTATTTCCAGAGCTTATATAAAGACTTAAAAAACCCTATTACATCTTATGGGTCGTAGGCCCAAACAGATCGCGAGAGGCCCAATAAAAAATAATATTGTATACAGTTTAGCGGGGAGAGGGTTCCAGTCAACAATAAATTCAAAGTCATATTAACAAATTTGATCAACTTGAATTGACTCGAAACTTGTTTAATTGTATTGATAATCAAATCGAATAAACTCAAGCTAGATAACATACACAACAAAAACAAAAAGATCCAACAAACCAACTTAAATCGAAGATAAGTATCTTCGTATCAGCGAGTCGTTTTATCCCTAGCATTCTCTAGGGCACTATTTGATGTATGACTAATTTTATCGATAATGGTGGTTTCCTGACAATTATCGATCTATTTATTGGTCTCGTTTGGTGGTTCCATAAAAAACGATACAAAAACATCTAAAATCACGCAGGAGCAAATCAAAAGCGATGTAATTAGTTTGGGGGTGTCCAATACTTGTATTAAAATTTAGATTATTTCAGGGATGATTATAAGTGCCGAATGATTTTTTTTTTGGTCGAATAAGTGCCGAATGATTTTAGTTCAATAAAATATATCACCCCTTCCTTGTTCCTATAAATAAAACCAACTTAAATTGAAATTTGTCTTAAACCGTGATCATAACTAATCAATTAAGATGAGCTGACATGTTGTCTACATCGCTATTCATTTTAGTGTTTTACTCACTCTGATTCCGATTTTATTTTTCTCTTCTTTTCGGGAATTTTTACACCCTTAGTCATTTCTACTTGTCTTGTGTGACTCCTTTGTTTACCCTCTTAGCCGTTCACGGCTGATGTTTTCTTAATAGCCTCTCGGACTAACTACTAAACATGTTTGGTACTCCGAATTCTTACCCGTTTGAAAAAAAAAAACTAATCAAGATAGATTATTAAGCTAAATCACAAAACAAAGGTAATGCTTTTTTTTTAATTTGTAGATTCTCATCCACGTACCCACCCAAATGGTGATGTGCAATATAGACGAGTCAATATGAAATGTGGGAACTTGGAAGTGGTAGTTTCACTGTACTAGACACCGACCACGCACCCACACAAGTAATAATTAGTGTGTAAATTTGAGTGATCGATGGAAGTTTGATTAGTCCTTTTTAGAACTACGACAAGTCCTATGTCTCAACTCCACACTTCATTCCATTTTGGACGGTTGATTCAATTCCTTCTCCACTACAAAAAAATGAGATTAAGATATGAACAAGCAATACAATCACTATGGAATATGTATTATTTTAGTAGGAACATGGAACAATTTTGTTTGATGATCGACATGCATACACTTGTTTGCTAACTTCATTCTCATGAAGAGACTAATTCTCAAAGTTAGAGAGAGTGCATGCACATATATGCAAATTAAAGGTGCTTTTATCTTATGGGTGAAAGAATATTGCTTTTATCATCATCAACTAAAAAATTCCATTTGACTTGTCCAATTTCCAAATAATTACTCACATTAGTGAGAATATAAAATTTTCAATTAAATTGAGACTAAATGTTCATATATCAATTGATCTTAGGATGAAGTTCTACTATACGGGTAAAAATGAGTTTCTTTTCCACACATCTAAAAGCAAATTATACAAAAGTATAACATCATAAATTCATAATCAAAATATACAAAATTAAACTATATCATATATGTAATTATTTTAAAAAGTGCAAGTAACAATATAAACAAATTTGAAAAATATGTAACAAGAAAAATGATTTTTTTAGAGTTTTGTGTGATATTCGTTTGGAAAAGGCCAAAGCGGGAAAGGCATGGAATTAGAGAAAAAGAAGGGCAACTTTTTTATATTATAGGTGAAGGGTTACTTTCGACTTGAATAGCCATCTCCTCCATATATAAGATTCCGCCAAACACTTTGTGCCCTACCACCCCATTCAAGAGTTTTTATTTAAGAAAATTTGAGGAGGGTCATCCGCTCGCTAATCTGGTCCTTAGGTGTTAAAACTTCATTCGTAAAAATTGGTCAATCCAATTTCGACATGTCTATAGAGAGACGAGAAAGTATGAGATCTTAAGTTCAAATTTTCGATCTTGACAACAATAATTTGTTATCTTGACTCTTGCTCCCTATCCTAGTTGTGGGTATGTCTCACTTAACTTGGTTGTCGAATTTGTCTGAATACAATTGCAAGTTTTCTGGTCAAGCTAGGATGAATCGTGAGCTAATGTCCTAACCTAGAGTTTACTTGGTCCACACTCAAATAATAGTACATGGTTGTAGTCTCTTCGTTATTAATAAAAATAGGAAAATTTCTTTCAACGCACTTGATTGAGTTTGGGTTTTCCTGTTGGTGTTCTAGAAAATAACTCTTTTTATTTTGGTATTCTTGAAGTTTTTGACTTTCAATTGGTATTCGGATCAAATTATTTAAATTCAAGCTTATTATTATATTACTCACGCTTATTTTAATAAGATTCAATTATTAAAACACCCAAACTCATACTTCATATGTGATCGTTTTTCTCTTGTATAGAGATTTATTCAGCAATGAGATATTGATAAGATGGGACATGATAAAATTAATATATGCATATTATCAAAATTCAAACTATTTCAATGGTCAATTCGATAAACACGTAAGTGCCCGTTGGGCGTTGACTCAAACAATATGTAACACTTGGTAGGACATAAGACCAAGACCAACCCATTTCTTCTTACAAAGGCATCATCTTTAATTTCATGCCCTAAAGATGAATTGTTGATTGGATACTATAAAGTCACAACTCCCGTAGGTATTTATCATTGCATGAGTAGCCACTATACAACCTAGGCAAAAAGTGCACCGTGCATCCATTATAGTGCTGTATTAAATTTGAGAAATATAGGTGAAATTGCAAACTTGTATCACTTTTCCATATATACAGTTGAAATCATAATTGAAATGAAAAAAATTTAATTATATAAACATGCTCATCTCAATTATTTTAGAGATCCTAAGAGGTTAAGACGACAAAAAATTTAGGTACCCTTTAAACATAATATTGGAACAATGTTAGGGAACTAACACTGGAACAATGGTTTTTCTGTTCGAAAAATCGAAGTTTTGATAATGACAAATAGATGGAACTGATTCCATGTACAAGTGATATCAGGAAAGATAACAGGTTCACAGGAAAAGCAAGGGAAACGTTTCCTGTCAAGTTATCTGTGTACGTGGCAAGTAAATAAAAGGATATGAAAGACATTTCACTATTGTCTTGGGCGGCAAGCCAAAGCTCCGAAGGAATAGAAATGCAAAAGAGTACGCTGGTCTTTTTGAATAGTGTCGTACTCCCCAAGACAAGAAGGGCAAATGCGTCAAAGCTAAAGATAGAAACTCTATAAATAGTATACAACGCCGCTAGGTCTAATCGAGCTCTCCAACGCAAGAAAACGAGATCCACAGAAGGAAAGAAAGAAATCGAGAGCCCGAGCTAATTGAGTGAAGATAACAATCCAGAAGTTCAAGGAAGGAAGCATCAAGTGATGAAGGTTGCGTGAAGATCTTCATCAACTTGAAGAGGGAGGTTCCTGTGCTAAAGGGAACTGCACAGGAACGAGTAAGGTTCACTATCTATATTCAGTTGTGCTTAGATCTAGGAACTACTATGTCTTAGTCGTTAGTATTGTTTGTGAGTGGGATTGCGAACAATAGAGAAGTTCAACTTTGTATTGTGGAACCTGAGATCTATCAATAGAATATAGTGTGTGTTCAAAATCTTCCAAGGGAGGTAGAGGTTTACTCTTTAGCTAGTTGGCTAAAGAGGTTCCTCTATAAGGAACCGTGTCCGTGTCTTTGATTTTCTGTTTAGAGTTTGTTTTACATTATTCCGCTGCGTAAGGGAACTGTCACTGGAACAGTTCCCGATTGTCTTGACTAACTACGATCCTACACATAACAAATAATTAGGTTTTTAAGCATAAATAAATAGACATTTCCATATAATTTTATTATTTCTTACATCAGCTAATCAATGGGTCATTTTAGTATTAATGGACTTTTTAAACATTAATAGACCTATTTTTACTATAGTAGTAATTTTCTATATGGAGGACTTTAAATTTTGGGGTCTCATGGCGACCACCCCTCATCGCCTACCTAATTAATTAGCCAGGCATGCATGTACATAGATATCTGGTGTGGTAATTGAAATGCGTTTATACTAGTTGAAATTTTAGAGGAAAAATAAAGTGACCGAGACTCGAGAGGAGGACCTTATGGAGTTGAAATGAGTTTATCTAAAGTAGTTAAAATTTAATTTAACTTTTTTTACCTTTTTTTTTAACTCTTCTAACTATTTTTCTGAATTATATATAGCTTATATAAAAATAAACATCTCATTTCAACTACTAATTTCAACACATAATTTCAGCATCAACTATATCAACATTAACATCCACTCATATAAGTACATCGTTGCCGAACGACCTCCAATCAATACTGGTAAGGATTTCAAAAAAAATTCAATACTAACGTTCTCTAAAATGATGGCTAGGCTAAAATGTTAATATATAAATAATTATCTCACCAAAAAAAAAAAATATATAAATAATTATGAAGTAAGTTATAATTCAAAATTTGTAATTATATAGAAACATTTTTTAACCATTAATAAGAGCTATATATTGAAATATATGAACCAATAATAAATGTTTGTGTAGTGCACCAAAATGATCAATTTCTGTATACTCCCTTCCTATACAAGTAGGTGGGGACTGGGGAATACAGCCATGTGATCTCAACTTTTTTAGATAATCATCAAAATATGCCAAATCAAATGTGATGGGCGATGAATGAGGGCCTTCGATCATTATATTTTGTACTAAGACTCTTGTCCTCTTGTAAATGTCTTGACTTATCTCATTCTCTCGAAAAAGACTTTGTAAATTTTGTTTATCTCGATTCTTAATATCATGAAACTTGAACACAAGACCTAATAATCACGAATGTCATAATAAGATTTTCGTTTCCTTCATTAATATGCTTAACCTATACCCTTAAAACATATATAAAAAAAATATATATATAAATAAGGCTAGTAAGCCTTGACAATTAAGGGCCCATTTGGCTTTGAAAAAAGACCAAATTGTAGGCCCCTTTGTTGCTTAAGAATTGAACTTATCACGAATATATAGTAAATATTCTTGGCCCGTATGGAAATGTGTTTAGCGTCAATGAATTGAACAAAACTAATTTTGGCCTATGCGGAAATGTGCTTATAATAGTGTCATTGGACATAAGACATAAGCAAAAAAAAAAAAGATTTGGACATGGGACTAGCCGAACAAAAATTCTCAAAAAAAATCGACCATAAATGAAGTGTTCGCTTTATTTTAACTTAAAATATATAAAAAAAATCACAACAAGTGTGGAGTTTACGCTTAATTGTACAACAATTTTTCATAAGTTCAAGTAGTGGAGTAGATTTTTTTTTGAATTATAGTGAAGTATTTTATCATGCAAATATTTGGTAGAAATATTTTCTAATATAAATAAAACGTGTGCTTATAATAGTCATTTTGAGACATAAATATTTTATTATGGAAAATAGTGCGCATTAATATATTTTATATCATTTGCTTATGACATGGAAATCGGGGCTTTTCCAAACCCAACTTTTTATATTTTGACAACTCAAAAGGCAATACAAATATTGGCTTATATATAAATCATATTAAACATTTTATTTTACTCCAACTATATACTCATTATAGTTTTTGTATCGAATTTTCGTGGGTGACTAAGGATACCACGTGGCAAATGCAGTCGGACTTGTCTCACGTGGCATTGTAGGCTAGATGATGGTGTGCTCAGCTAAATTCTGAATTTAGGACTGAGACTGAGACAGGACCATATTGAGAAATTTCGATCTGATCTCCGGTTTTAGACCGATGTCCACTCGTATTATGAATGTGTGGACTATGGATCCAATTGACTTGTGTTTAGTGAATTTTTTTTTTCATTCAAGTGAAGAGGCGTCGGTAGGCCGCATGAATCAAATCCAAAACCTCTTAACATATTTTCATAAATAGAGACTACATAGAAAACCTAGAACATAGCTTAAGCCTCAAGGTAATAATTCTAATAGAAAGAATATTTAGATAATATATGCTAAGATATTCTTCCTATAATATAAGACATAAAATATGAAACTAAATATCTTAAATATCATTAACATGTCCCCTCAAGCTGGACACCGGAAGAGTAAGTCCAAGCTTGGAAGACAACAGTTGATGACGAGGACGTAATTAACACCGGCTTTGTAAGCACATTAGCAAGTTGATCCTCAATTGACACATGAGAAACACGAAGAAAGCCCTGTTGAACAAGCTCACGGATGAAATGAAAGGCAATGGCGACATGCTTCATACGTGAATGAAAAACAGCTCAAATGTGTTGCCCCCATGTTGTCACAATAGAGCACGGGCTGTTGGGTGAGATGCACGCCTAATTCAGTAAAGAGTGACATAACCCATAGCATTTCAGCACACGCATCAGCTAAAGCCCGATATTCCGCCTCCGTGGAAGATCGAGCAACCATTTTCTACTTTCTAGAACTCCATGAAATGGGCGTACTACCCATGTGAATCAAATAGCCTGTGGTGGAAGTATAATCGTCCTTATTGCCAGCCCAATCAGCGTCGGAAAAGCCATGAATAGACAACGGGGAATGAGCATGAATAAGAATGCCAAGACGATATGTCCCGTTGAGAAACCTGAGCAGCCTTTTAAGGGCACTCCAATGAGACGATGTGGACGAGTGCATAAATTGAGAAAGTTTTGGTTTTGTGGAGGGGTCCAAGGGCGAGGGTGCGATTGAACACCAGGAGGCGTGGTGAAGGAGGATTGTTCGGCCAAGGCCGCTGGGAGTTGTAGGGTTTGGGCTTGGGTTTTTGTTTGGATTACATTGATAGAGCCGTGGCTGGAGCCGAGGACGAGACATCCGAAGATTCAACCTTGAGTTGCAATTCTTTGGTGATCAACTTCTCATGGAGTTCTTCAAATGATATGGGTGTGTCACGAGCCCGAACTCCATCGATAACGGATTAAAAAGACGAATAAAGTCCATTCAAAACGTGATCAATGGTATCCTCCAAATCTTGCGGTTTACCGAGAGAAGCAAGGAGATCGACACAATGTTTGATTTGCTGCATGAATTCAGTTATCGATTAGGACCCCTTCTTCAAGTTCCGAAGTTTGTCTTTGATTTGATGGATGTGCCCACGCGAAGGTTTCACTTAGGTATCCTCCAAAATCTTCCATGTGGCGCGAGTAGACGAAGCTTGCGTGACAAGGGTTGTCACAGTCGGAGATAACGTCCCAACAAGTGCACCAAAAAAAGAGCTTGTCTTGACGAAGCCATGTTTGATACGCAGGGTTAGGCGTGCTAACTTCAGGATTGACAAAGTTTGGCTCAGATTCCGGGGGAGCGGGATGAGAGCCATCAATGAATTTGACCAGCCCATATCCAATCAAGATTGATTGAATTTGAGTCTTCCATGTAATGTAATTTGTGGAGGTTAATTTGATAGCATTGTGAAATTGAACTACCACAAAGGGTTTGGATGGTTCAACTTCATTGGGAATTAGATGATTGTTGGAGGCCATGAAAATTTTTAACGTGGAAAAGAAAAAATGGATCAAGCTCTTGATAGCATATAGAGATATAAAGGTTGATTGTGTTATTGTGGAGAGAAATCTCCAATATAAATAGAGAGTACATAGAAACCCTAGAATATAGCTTAAGCCTCAAGGCAATAATTCTAATAGAAAGAATATTTAGATAATATATGCTAAAATATTCTTCCTATAATACAAGACATAAAATATGAAACTAAATATCTTAAATATCCTTAACAATTAGTTCAAATCTCCAAATTTTGATTATCACTGACCTCAAAATGGAGAAAAGTGCATTCGACATCTTCCTAGCTAGATTTAAACCGCGTGATTGGTCCGTCTCCAATAAGCTTGATGCCGGATTGGAATTTATCGAGCTCTCTTGTGACCATATCATCTAATTAATTTCAATAGATACGATTATTTTATTTTATACCAAGTAAAAACTCTAATAGCGAGTTGAATTCAGATATTTTAACTGGTTCTGCATATTTTTATGTTGATTCTAGTATTAATATTACCTTGAAATAGGACCATAAAATACTCAACACAAATATAAAGCAAATTTAAATGGTTCAATCGACCAAGTATTTTAACAAGACAAAAGGGCCTTCAATAAAATTGCATCCATTCCGACCAAAAAATTAAATTAAATTAAATTATGTCGATAGACCATAATCAAGCGAAAAAAATTATACCAAAGGAATAAAGATAAGCGAAAAAATTATAAATTAATTATTAGAACTAAAAAACGTTTATGTGATTTGATATTATTGGTTCTCGATAAAATTGTGGAGAATTTAATCAATGATTTTCGCTACTACTTCTTTTTCCATCACAATTGTAAGCTCGTAGGCTCACCAATTAGGCACATTGTGCAAAGTTTATGATACACAAAACATATTGACTTTTGATTTAAATAAAATTTAAAATTTCGTATGGACTCTTTGTTACATGTTAATTGTTTTTATAGAAAGCAATTATATTTGAATGAATTTTGTTGAGGTAAAGAAGAATGTTTAAATACAATTCTAACATGTTTTAATATAAAATCTTCATCAAATTGCACTATACCTTCACCTTACACAAAAAAAAAAAAGTAACCAAAATTTAAAAGTTAACATTGTATTCCAAATACAACGATTACTTAACAAGCGTGATTAACTGCAATTAATACGCTCTTATTTAATTTTCAAAATTGCATTAATGTTAGTTAATACCGTATCAAATTTAGCATTATACCGGACGTTGAGAGTACGCATTTCCAATTTTCCATGCAGTTAGCAAGCGTTAAACATATGGCGCCCACAACCATTAATACCAATTTGGCGGTTACTACAGAAATATACACAAAATAAAAGGGGCAAAAGAGTCATTTTGCAGGCCTATCTGTCAGATTCCACGTGGCGTGCGCAGGGTGACTCTGGCAGTCCACGAGTTCCCTTCCCTCTGAGGCATGCATCCACAAGCCACCTCGGCGCCCAATCAGCATCCCCCATTTCCACCTTTTTAGAATTTTTTAAAACCCGAAATTCCGTTTTGATCTCGTGAGGATTTCGCCACTCGAGGTTTGTTATATATCCCCCACCACTCTTCCCAGTCGGTTTCGTCTCTACCTTCTTCTTCACAGCAGCCAAACAACCAAAGCGAGTCCGAAAAAATGTCGAGTAAACCCCACGCGACGAAGATCTCCGCCGGAGACGCCACGAACGGCGTGGTGGAGGAGGAGGAGCACGAGAGGTGTCCGGTGGAGGAGGTTGCGCTGGTGGTGCCGGAGACCGACGACCCCAACATGCCGGTGCTCACATTTAGGGCTTGGTTTCTCGGAATCGCCTCCTGCGTTCTCCTCATCTTCCTCAACACTTTCTTCATCTTCCGAACGCAGCCGCTGGCGATCAATTCGATTCTCATGCAGATCGCCGTCCTCCCACTCGGACGGCTCATGGCTTCGACTCTTCCGACTCGGAAATTCCAGGTGTTCGGCTGGAGCTTCACCTTGAATCCGGGCCCGTTCAACATCAAGGAGCACGTGATTATTACAATCTTCGCTAGCTCCGGGTATTCGGCTGGCGGCGGCGACGCTTACTCAATCGGCGCCATCGCCGTCATGAAGGCTTACTATAAGCAGTCGCTCAGCTTCATCTGTGGTATCTTCATTGTGTTGACTACTCAGGTACGAAATCGCTGCTTTCGGCGGTGTCGATTTGGGATTTAGGTTTTCGAATTGTTCACCATTTGTATGTATCCTGGTCTGCGATTTTCTTTGCATGAGTTGAAATTTCAACTATTTGATCATGTATTCATGTTTAGTGTTATTACGGTATTACCATTTCTGTTGCAAAATTTTCTCTTAGGGATTGAATCTATGGCCTATGGGGGTTTCAAATTGAGAAGATAAGAAATGTGAGGAGAGGAGAAGTTGATTTGTAGCTTCTTCATCAATTTCCGAGTTCCTATCAGAGTCTAATACACTGTTATGTGCTTGAATTATTGGACTACAAGACTAGTCAACACTGGAAATATAGGCAGACTGAGCATTTTAAAGATAAAATTAGAGCCTTTTCCTTTCATTATGCAGTAAAAAAATAGAATAATTAGGATTAATGTCTTTTCTGGGTCAATTCTGTTTTTCCTTGGCCCTTAAAAACAGGGAAGAAAGTTCTGATTTAATGTAAATTATAATGAAATTAATAAGTCAGACTGAGCATTTTAAAGATAAGATTAGAGTCTAAATGGAATAATTAGGATTGATGTCTTTTCTGGGTCAATTCTGTTCTTCCTTAGCCCTTAAAAACAGGGAAGAAAGTTAGTTCTGATTTAATGTAAATTGTAATGAAATTAATGTTGTTGAATTTGAAAAGGTTCTGGGATATGGATGGGCTGGAATGCTAAGGAGGTATTTGGTGGATCCAGTTGATATGTGGTGGCCTGCAAACCTTGCTCAGGTCTCCTTCTTCAGGTACCAAAACTAATGAACCACCAACTCCAGTTAGCTTTGATTGTTTCCTCCTTAATTGCAAGTTGACACAGCATGTTTCTTCTTTCATATCTAAAGGGTGGGAAAGAAAGTTGGCCAAAAGACAACCAAGGATTTGATGTGGTGTTTTTGAAATAGAGAATTATTTAGCTAGATTGTTCTCTTTTAGTTACAAAAAAGAATATTAATAATTTTTTAAACAACAAGTATGGTATGGAGCTCTGTCTTGTTTAAGCACTCACTAAGTAAGTATGCTGTCATCATAATTAAGTAATCACTCCCAACTTTAATGTTCAGACTCAACTAAGACCCCATTGTTGACCTTGGTCTTGCACTGAATTTCTCTAATTGATAATAATATATATTAAATATAAGTGAATAAATAAAGATTGATTTCCCACTTTTGACTTTATCAAGAAAGTAGGATTGGTATTGATATTAATATTGTGGTCTAGTATATCACATGCACATCATAAAGCATCTTGTTCTATGCTCTTGTAATAACCCCAGTGCCCATCATATTCTTCTTTTGGGTTTATGCTACGCTACATGGATGAACAGATTTGGCATAACCCCAAAAAGAAATGTAACAATGTTCGCATCTTCATGAATAATTTTAAACTTCAAAATTGTAAATTCAGGATCTCCGAGGGTATATTTTGATATTTTAATGATAAAACACTATCTTTATGCCAACTCTTAACTTGATTGAATAATTTGTTGTTTTGATGTCCATGTGTTCTGTGATTTGGGCTTTGTTCTACTTTTATCATTATAAAGATATTTTTAATTACGAAGTCTTTGAAATGCATGATTATTTCTTGCAGGGCTCTCCATGAAAGAGAACCGAAATCCCAAGGCATGACCCGAATGAAATTCTTTCTAATCGTCTTTGGAGCGAGCTTTCTCTATTACGCACTCCCAGGCTATCTGTTCCCAATCCTCACATTCTTCTCATGGGTATGTTGGCTCCACCCGCGTAGCATCACATGGCAACAAATCGGGTCGGCTTACCATGGACTAGGCCTGGGTGCTTTCACAATTGACTGGGCCGGCATTTCAGCTTATCATGGAAGCCCGTTGGTTGCCCCGTGGACTTCCATTGTAAATGTGGGTGTTGGTTTCATAATGTTCGCCTACATAATAATTCCAGTGTGTTACTGGAAGTACAACACTTTTAATGCTCACAACTTCCCCATATTCTCTAATAAACTCTTCCGGGCAAACGGTCTCAAATACGACACCAACCAGATTCTTACCCCACAGCGTGATCTCAACATTGCTGCCTATGATAGTTATGGGAAGCTTTATCTTAGCCCTCTCTTTGCCCTTTCTATTGGCTCTGGTTTTGCAAGGTTCACTGCAACCCTTACCCATGTATTTCTCTTCCATGGCAGGTAGGTGCGATTTTAATTAAGCTTGATTGATTCATATATAATTGTTTTAATTTTTTCTGATCCTCCATTGATATGATTTATATAGGGATATTTGGAGACAGACCAGATCAGCGGTGAATAGTGCCAAACTGGACATACATGCCAAACTCATGAGCAAGTACAAGCAAGTGCCCGAATGGTGGTTTTCCATCCTCTTATTAGGTAGTATTGCATTGTCTATTTTGATGTCATTCGTGTGGAAGGATGACGTGCAGCTTCCTTGGTGGGGCATGCTCTTTGCGTTTGCACTGGCCTTTGTTGTCACTCTTCCCATTGGCGTTATCCAAGCAACTACAAACCAGGTGATTTAGCTTTCCATTTTTTTTCCCTAACTTGGTCATAGGATAAGAAACCATATTTAGAAAGAAATTCTTACTTATTGAACCACTTCAATTTATTTTTGGATACTTCCTTGCAGCAACCGGGATATGATATCATAGCTCAATTCATGTTTGGATACGTCTACCCGGGAAAGCCCATAGCCAATCTTCTCTTCAAGATCTACGGGCGAATCAGCACCGTTCATGCACTCTCATTCCTATCCGATCTCAAACTAGGCCAATACATGAAAATCCCGCCAAGATGCATGTACACAGCTCAGCTCGTTGGAACCTTGATAGCCGGTGTAGTAAACCTTGCTGTAGCATGGTGGATGCTAGAAAGCATAGAAAACCTCTGCGACGTCGACGCTCTCCACCCCGACAGCCCATGGACCTGCCCCAAATTCCGGGTCACATTCGACGCATCAGTCATCTGGGGCCTGATCGGGCCGAGGCGGCTGTTCGGGCCCGGTGGGCTTTACCGGAACCTAGTGTGGCTGTTCCTTATAGGTGCAGTCTTACCAGTACCCATTTGGGCACTCAGCAAGATGTTTCCAGAGAAGAAATGGATCCCGCTTATAAACATACCCGTTATCTCGTACGGGTTTGCAGGAATGCCGCCGGCTACACCAACCAACATTTCTAGTTGGCTGATTACTGGAATGATCTTCAACTTCTTTGTGTTCAAGTACCGAAAGGGGTGGTGGCAGAGGTACAACTACGTCCTCTCGGCTGCTCTTGATGCAGGGACGGCGTTCATGGCTGTTCTCATCTTCTTTGCGCTTCAGAATCAGAACAAGGACCTGAAATGGTGGGGGAGTGAGCTTGATCATTGTCCACTTGCAACGTGCCCGACTGCACCGGGAATTGTGGTTGAGGGATGCCCTCTTATCAAGTGAATGAAATGAAGTTTGCTGAAGTGAATCTGGTTTAGTATATAGGGGATCAATTTTTAGTAGGATGGAGGTAGAGATGTCATTTGAGTTCTTATGTTTTTCAGGGGTTGGTAAAGAGTACACACAGTTCTTGAAATATATCAAGAGCTGGGTTGGCTACCTTAATTGTTGCACTTTTTTTTTTTCTTTCTTTCTATAAGTTAGTCTTGGTAATTCAGTGGCAGAAATTTTTGGGTCAATATATTATTTTAAGGGTAATTTTGAATGGCTTTAAGGTTTGTGTGTTTTGTTGGTAATAATGAGGCGCTTGATTACGTGGAAAGGCCTGGCAAGCTCATTGATCAAATGTGTTGTGCTGATGTTGCAAATTTATTGAGAAAGAAGAAAAAGAAAGTACAGATTTTCAATGAGCAAAAAGATGACCCTCATGGAACTGGACATCTGATGAAAATCAAAGGAAAATATTTATTATGCTGGTGAAGTATACAACACAGAAGAGAGCATTGATGCAAGAATTCAAGATATCTTCAAGGGAGGAATTGTGATCTTCCTTTTAATTGTATGCGCACTCTAAACATCATAATGGTCTGACAGAAACAACTTCATTTTCATTTGCTTGGCCATTAATAATCTTGTCTGTATCTGTTTAACAATTAGAAAAAAAAATTAGACAATCATATGTCAATAACAAAAATATGTTATTTAATTGGTCTCTTTGATTATTACCATTTCCAAGTGGGAAACTAAACAATCCTGAGTTGGGTAGTGCAGCTAGCATCCAAGAAAATGTTGAAGGTAGTAGGTTTGTCTTCCTTCGTATTGACACCCACAACAATCAATGGCACATCTTTTTTATTTTGGTCGGGAAAGAGGGCCTAAGGTCTTGCGAAAATCAATTGAGTAGAAATGGAGTTCACATGCCCTGAAAGGGCTACAATATCGTTATTGAAAACCGAAAATAAATTAGCATCAAGATGATTAAGGATAGAAAAGGGCTCGTGCATGTCTTTGGATTTCTTAGCGATAGCCTCAGCAAGCTTGTTCGCCTCTCTCGACTTGAACTCAATCTTTGGGGGCGTAGCAAAAGCCCTGAGTGCAGTCTTGCAGCTTTGAATGAGATGGAAATCGCGATGTGTCTGCAGCTTCTTGTCATGAATAAGCTTGACAGCCATGATCGAATCAGTTTCGATAATTAAAAGCTCCACTTCTATGCTAGCTGCCAAGTTAATGCCATGAATAAGTGCCCATAATTCAGCTGTTAAAACCTCACAGGAACCACACCGGAACATATGTATGCCTTGATAAAATGTCCATTGGAATCTCGGAGCACACCACCGCCACCAGCATTAGTAGAGTCACTCATGCAAGACGCATCACAGTTGAGCTTGACCCACCCTGCAGGTGGTGCTTCCCAGCGAATTCCACTCCTATTAACAGCCGCATTCGTATCTTCATTTCTTTGGCTAGGCAATCTGGACTGGCACATCTTGGCCGAGCGTGCAGAGATGATCACCATATTTGCACCACCTTGATAGTTAAGAAAGATTTTTTTGTAAATGCTTCAATATATTTTACTGAAATATTAATCATAGTAATTGCTTTTGGCTGAGAAGAGTATACCTTTAATGTTTTCTTCTTGGTAGTGTGAACTGAACAATCCTCTTGAGATAGATGTCCCTACAGGTATCTTAGAAACAGAACAAATTCATTGGTTACAATTAGCACTTAATAGCCTAGCAAGAAGGAATAGATATATGATACTAATAATATATTCAAGGGTATATATGGTACTAAATACTTGGATAGCTAGCAGCCTAGCACATTACCAGTGTGTATCTGTGGAAGCTTTCAATCACACTTGTGTAGAGACCACAAAACGGATGAAAATGCTATGCCAAAATACACAAGGAAAGGTTAAATATATATGATCACACCTTCATTCATTGAAATCTAGCCAAACTTATTGTAAGAGGAAAAAACCATAAAGCCAACCTCTTTGATTGTGCTTCATGCTTCTCTTCTCCTGTTTCGCCAGTCTTTAGAAGCAAAGCAGCTTTGGACACATTATATCTACTTGATTGATTGAGCTCAAATTAATGTTTATTACATTCATAGAATGAGATTGAAGCAAAAAAAAAAGAAGGTAAGACATAATCTGACTACCTATGATCGATTTAAGCTTCTTGTTCACTTGAGTGATGGGACTCAAGCTATTCATCATCAGAATATGACAACTACACCAGCTGAGGATTGATTATAAGGAGAAAAATTAGGAAATGTGGCCAACATGTAAGTATCATTTGCAATTGTAATCAATGCTGAAAAGTATTAAACTTGGAATTCTAGCCAAGGTGGAGAGTAATACAAACAAAGGGCATGAATATAATCAAGCTTGGTACATATATGTGTTAAAAGGATGAATTGTGGTCATCCTTCCAATTGTATATGCGGTTTTCCGATCCAATCCTTACTTGATGGTCATTCAACTTTCTTGTGTGCAGCTGTTTAACAACTAGTGAAAAAATAGACATTCATGTCAGCAAAAAAAAAATGCTATTTAAAATTGGTTTATTTGATTAATTATCACACCATTAACCAGATTCAAGTTGGGAAGTTACCATATCATCATTAGATTATAGACCCTCAAAAAATATTGAAGTGAGTTTTGTCTTCCTTCTCATTGACTTTTTACCCTAAAAAAAAACACAAGGAACGAAAATTTATCACGATTCAACTTTTACCAAATAAGGGCATCAGTGCATCACCCATTACACTACTCAAGCTATTGACATTCATGTTCATTTCTTGCGCCTTCTCATAATTAATGTGGCATAAAGCAATTGGACTAGTTCATAATTCAGATACAAGGAAGATTTTCACCCAACATAAAAAACACCACTGTACCTCGAGCTAGAATGGTAGGATGATCAATGGCCTAGGCTTGATAAGTCTTTCTTCTAAACCTGTTAAGGTAGTTACATGAACAACTACTAAGGTAGTTGAATGCATTGTTACCCTAGCTCGATCGATGGTCCACATCTTATAAGAAACTACATCTGGTTGAGTAATTTTGGCTTCCAATCTATTCCCTGTTACAAGTTTGTAACTTGTTCAGATCCTGCTACTTCAAAAAAAAGAAAAAAAGATATAGATCATTCAACCTTGTATATCTATCCATGGTAGGGACTTTGATAAACAAAGTCTGAGGTTTTGCATTCCTTGCAATATATTGGTGTCCTGGGAACAATTTGTGCTTGGTAGAGCTGTATAATCCTGTTTTGAGACAAACAAAGCAATCAGTTTCTAAACCTTGAAAAGCAAGTCAGATTATACTACTTATTAGCTCTAAAAAAATTGCATATTAATTGTTGAAAATAAGGATAAATATAGATATCATTCGAATTATTTGAATAGATTGTATTAAATTAAAGCCCACCTCTTTGATTGTCCTCCATATATGCTTCTTTACTTGTTTAATTTTGACAAGTGAAATTTCACTAACATTTCGCTGCATATAGATTGTATTAAACTGCATATGAATTCACTTCCCATCGATCTGAATCAAGATATGGGCTCTTTTGAACATACTGATGATTATTTACAAGGACAAACATTAAAAAATATAGCCAGTAAGTATCATTGTAAATGTAATAGGAGAGAGTAAAAAACCAAGGAAATTACAATTAAAAAAAAATACTTGAATAATGTTTGAAGTTGGAAGCTAAGATGTTAAATTAAATTATTTATGACTCACCATATCAGTAATCTTTAATTGGCCAAGGGCATGAAGTTGTCGTATGTAGAGGGGAAGCTCCTCTGGAGGAGGGAGTGGATCGAGTTCTAGCTGACGGAGGTTAGTGAAGGAATCCCAATCCACGTGGCACAACTCCAACTCATTGCATCCCCGTATCAACAATTCCTCAAGGGCATTGAGATGTCCAGCAATTCGCAAATTCTTCAATTTAGGGCACCAACAAATTTTAAGGACACGAAGGGATGCTTCTACCAACAAATCAAAACTCTGAAGCTCAGGGCAGTGTTCGATGGCTATTGCTTGAAGGTGTGGTGAGGTCAAGTGCAAACTTTTCAAGCTATTGCAATTATTAATTTCCAATGATTGAAGAGAAGTAAATGCCTCATCTTTAAAATCCTCCAGCCAATCCAAACATCTAATCCTAATCTTATCAATTGCAGGTGGAGAAGTGGAAGTAGAAGAAGAGGCAGAAATAGTGGAGTAGCGGAAGATTGTCGAGCCCACATAAATATCCACTATGTCGAGGCATTGTTCTCGAAGATGTGGGTCCAATGGGAAGTACTTGGGCTCAACCTTTGGACATTTATAAAGGTACAACAGAGAAAGAAGAGGGAAATGAGGAAGTGCTGTTGAGGATGTTGATGCTACTTTCGTCCACCATCTCTTCAATCTTGGCAACTTAAACATTATAAGCTTCTCCAAACTAGGGAAAAATATTGAGCTACTGACATTATTATTCTCCTCCTCTTCCACACATTCCAATTTCAACAATTTATCAAGAGTAAGAAATCTGAGATTAGGAAGCAACCTTAAGGGTGGCAAATATTTTACTTTATAACACCTCTTCAATTCTAGAGATGCGAGGTTATTGATAGTTGTCCCATTAATGTTCCAATCTGGAATTTTCTTGCCTCGGTATCCCCGTATCACTAGTCCTTGTAGAGATATAGACCACTTCCATCTGCATTCATCTAAATCCCAATCCTTTTCCTCATCTATGCCATCTTGAAAATCGATCGACAACTCCCCTCTGAGCTGATGCTGCAATCTAGCCAATACATCAAGCCCACTCCTTTTATTAACCCCCTCCCCCACCTCACTTGCTGCTTTCCCTACCTTGAAATTACTCAAGTACTCCAAATACCTCATATGCTCTAACCCATCTGGCATATGCTTCAACCTTTTACATTTGTTAATATTCAAGAACCTAAGGTTAATCAATTTTCTCAAGTCATCTGGCAACACTTTAAGTTCCCTACACCACCCGATGTCCAACGTAATCAAATTCACCAAATTTGTCATGGAATCTGGAAGAGTTTCAAACCTGTTCCTTGAAAGATCAAGATATCTCAAGTGTTTCAACTCCCCAATAGCACTTGAAACATTCTTAATTCCCAAACTTGAAAAATCCAATGCCCGCAACACCTTAAAACTTGCAAATAGTTGATCAATAGTTGCCGAATTGCAAATTGAACCAAAAGCACACGTCAACAGACATGAACGCAGTCCCTTGACGTCGAGCAAAGGTGTCAGAATAGCCAGTGATTCATCAATTAAATACCCCCCAATGCTTACATGTCGTCCACAATAGCTTGTATTTGATGATAAGCTAGTCAGCACAATTCTTTCCTCACCAGCCACACACACTGCTAGCTCATGAATTAAATCGTGCATTTTGCAACTTTCAATCTCACCAAACTCATTTGCCCTTGCCTCCTGGAAAAACCCCCTCCTTAACAAGTACAAGAAACATGAATGGTCTTTATCCTCATCAATATATCCTTGGGCAATCCAAAGATTTATCAACTTTTGTACACCAAACACAAAATCTTCTGGAAATAGGGAACAATAAGCAAAACAATGCTTCAAATGTGACGGTAGGTGGTCGTAGCTAAATTTCAGTGCACTCATAATGGAGTCACCTCCTTGCTCCTTTAGCTTAGATAATTCTTCATTTTTAAATGACTCCCATTCTTGGATGGTATTTTTTTCAAAGAGAAGGCTGCCTATACTTATTATGGCTAAGGGAACATTTCTACACTTTTTCACAATCTCTCTTCCAAGAACTTCCCATCTTGGATCATTCTCTTTTCTATGAGTAAAAGCTACTCTTTTAAATAAAGACCACGACTCATCCTCTGATAAACCATCTAAATTATGAATTTGTAATGAGCCTACAGCCTCAACAACTAATGGGGATCTCGTGGTGACTATTATTCTACTCCCTTTTGCACCACCACGTAGCAAACTCATTCGTTTTAGCCACCTAGCACGATCTTCATCCCACACATCATCTAGGACAAGCAAAAACTTCTTACCCACTGTAGCCTCCCTGATTTTGGTTTGTAGATGGCCGACATCGAAAGTATTATAGTTTTCTCCAGATATTGATTGAAAGATTTTCCCTAGGACTTCTTTCTCGTCAGATATATCAGAAATACATGCAAACCACCTTTTTTCAAAACGTATTTTAACCTCCTCGTCATTGTAAACCAGTTGGGAAAATGTCGTTTTTCCCATGCCCCCTATCCCAACAACAGAAATGACTACGGGAACATCTGGCTTAGCACTATCAGACTCATCAAAAAGCATTTCTAAGAGGGCTTTCTTGTCTTCATCTCTACCAATGACCTCTGTTGCATCTACAAAACACCCTGGATCTTGTCCTCTCCTTAAACCTTTCGGTACCTCTTCCTCTCTCTCACATAGCACAAATTGAAACCCATCCATATCTCTAGAGATCTCAAGTAAACTCTTCCTAATAGCCTCAACTTTCTTAGCGATGGAGTTTCTAGAGATGATTGGGTTCAACTTAGAACAAGAAACCCGTACCTTTTTCAAGAAGAGCTTGTCATGTCCTTCCTCCATCTGTTGCTTGAGCATATCATCAGTGGCAACCTTGTCGAACAGATCCTCTGCATCGTACAACACTTCCTTGACCCTCTTAATCCAGTCCTTGACAGCAGCGGAGGACTCTTGCTTCTTCTCAGCATCGAGAAGCCTGGCTTGGATGGTCTGGATTGTCCTCTTAAGCTTAGCAAGCTCATCCCTTGCTTTCCAGATGGATTGACCCTTTTCGTATGCCTTGTCAAACGCGGGGGACGCGATTTTGGATAGGAGCTTCGAAGCAACGCTGAACAAAGCCGCTTCAGCCATTGATCGATCGAGCTCAACTCTTTAGTGTTGGTGATGGTTGTTTTTACTTTGCTAGTAGGCTTTGAGTAGAACAGATTGTAGAATACACACTTTTTCGATCGATTGCCCTTTAAATTGGATGGTTTATGGTATTGAATCACTTTGATAATGCAATGGAGATAAGTATCGTAGTTTGATGGAATGCCATTGGTGTATATGATGCTACGTCAGGTAGTATATATATGACAATAAACGTATACATAACTAGAAATTCCAATTTAATTTGGGACCTAAAAGTGACCCAAGTGGTCAGAAAATTAATACGTTGTCGGACAAGTTGGCATGTATTGTTAACTCATCAATTATTGGCTTTTCACAAGTACTTTTCGATATATCTTTCAGCCTTACAAGTTTAGAAGATAACTTCACCTCTTTTCCCAAGTATTTTTTTTTACTATGAGTGTGGACACCTTGACATACAATGTTTTAAAAGTCATTAATTGTTGTTAATTACTGTTCTCCCATGCACTTCTTATTCAACAAATTAAAATGTTGGTTTGAATTAATAGGTTTAATTTAGGCTGTTGATTTATACACACGAGAAAATTGGTAAGCGCACACAGATATCCGCGCAACGCCATTTCGCGCGAAATGGCGTTGCGCGGAAGGGGGCAATTCCGGAATATTGAAAAGGGTTTCGGGAGCGTGGCGGAAGGGGGACCCGCGCAACCTTGTTGCGCGCGAAACGGTGTTGCGCGCAATCCAACGGTAAAAAAAAGTACCGTTGGACTGGCGCGAGGCCTCGTTGCGCGGATCTCAACGGTAAAAAAAAACGGTCGAATTGTCCCCTATAAATACCCATTTCGATTCCACATTATAGTTGGAGTATACCTTCATTTCACACCATTGCTTAAAAATGTCGTCAGGAGAAGAAGATACGTCATCGAGCGATTATCATCCCGAGGAGGAAGATTCACCGTCAATCGATAGTTTCATAGCCGAGGATGAGGAAGGTGTATCGGGAGAAGAATACGGAACCGACTCCGATGCATCAAGCGAGCCAGAACAGGTATATTTCAAAGAACCCATAATATTATGTCATTTACGAACGTAGTATATTGAAAGTTAGGATAGTGTAATTTATAATATTTTGTTTTTACATTTTGAAATCATAGGTTGTCGGAATAGATTTTTCTATTGCTTTCCACTACGATGGGTTGTGGAGTGATCGAAGAGAAATGCTTGATTGGGCTAGACAAATTGCAATTTCGAAGAATTTTGTACTAGTCATAAAAACCTCAAATCCAAACAGGGTCATACTCACTTGTGACCTAGCCGGTAGATATAGATGTGGCAAGAGGGTGTTGCCCGGACTGGAAAATAGGAGCATTTATAAGCCACTTACCGATACACCGACTAGGAAGTGTGGATGTCCGTTTGAATTGAATGGGGTCCGCCTCAAGGGAAAAAAATGGATGGATCTTAACGGTAAAGTGTGGACAATACAACCATCGCCTCCCCACTAGTTTATTAGCTCATCCATATGCGGGCCGATTGACAGCTGAGCAGAAGGAGTTTGTGAAAGAGAAGTTCCTATATCTAGCCACCCCGAAGATGATACTTGAAGAGTTGAGGTCAAGGTACCCGGGAAATGTGACCTCAATTAGACAAATCTACAATATGAGGGATAAGTTACTTCTTGAGGATTGCGGAGAATTGACGGTGACACAATGGTCTCTGAAGTTCTTGAAAGATCGAGGATACATTGTCCATCCAAGACGAGTAAGGGGTTCTAATGTTATGAATGCCTTGTTTTTTGTGCACCCCACAAGTTTGCGCATGCTGAAGATGTTTCCCTATGTCGTTATTATGGACTCCACATACAAGACCAATAGGTATGTTATTTTAATATGTAATCGACTTGATTAGTATATTTCCAGTATAAATGCTTAAAACAACTTGTTGTGCTAGGTACGACATGCCTTTATTGGAGATGGTTGGCTTCACTTGCACCGGAAATACATTCAGCATCGGGTTTGCATTTATTTCAAACGAAGATGTCGCTAGTTATAGGTGGGTGTTAACTCAATTGAAAGGCGTGTACGACGAGCTTGGAGTCCAGGTCAATGCAATCATGACAGATCGCGAGCAGGCTCTAATCAAGGCGATAAGTCAAGTTTTCGGGGACGGAGTCAAACATTTGTTGTGTTGGGTGCACATCAGACACAAAATTATTGCGTACGGCCTAAAGGTGTTTGCGAACGCTGAAAAACCACATGAGTTGTCACGCGGGTTTGCAAACGCTTGTTGGGCGCTCTTTTCGTCCACCACAGAGGCGACATTTGAAGAACGGTATGTAGAATTGAAGAGAAGATGGCGACCGACGCTTATTGCATACTTGGAGAAGGTGTGGCTTAATCCATTCAAGAAGAACATAGTTCGTGCTTGGACGGATCATACACTCCACTTTCAGACGAGAACCACCAATAGGTAATTTCATTTTTAGCATTTGAATTCAGTTTGAATATTAGAAAGTGTATATGTTCAATACTTAAACTTTGACATGTGTTTTTCAGGGTCGAAGGGATGCACGCTGTGCTGAAAAAGATATTGGATTCATCTCGAGGAGGCTTCAACACCGTGATACTAAGGATTCACATCCAGATGCAATCTCAAACCAACACTTTGAGGACAACCTTTGAGAGAACCAGAATACAGAAACCAACAAAATACAAACTACTGGCGAAAAAGTTCAAAGCGTTGTTTCGTCCTATATGCGGACACGTTTCAAGGCAATGCCTAGGTAAGTTGTTAGACATGTATTATGATATAGCAATCGAGTTGACGCAGGGTACACTCGATATGGAGTGCCACGACTACTTTTGGAGGGAATGTCACGGTCTTCCATGCAAGCATCGAGTTGCAGACGCTATCATAACTAAAGTACCCATCGATCTGTAGGAGATACATCCTTTTTGGAAACAGATCGAATGGGATGACTTTAGCGATGACAATGATCTTGCCCTTGCATGCGTACCCTTGACCATTCAAGACCCCACGTGGGACGAAATAGTGGCAAAGCGAAATAGCGGTCAGATGCGTAGAGACCAGTATTTGCAGATCACATCAGCGTTCAAAGATTCAGAGCATCTTGAAGACACAAACCTTATTGAGCCGATACCATACGAGACGCCAGATGGAGCCAACAAGTATTCAACCACCCGGGAGAAAACACACCTTGAGCACGTAATGGAAGAGTACGAGAGGGAGCAACAAAGACGGAAAGACAACGACAGTCGGAGCAAAGCAAATACATCGGCGCCATCCCGACCACGCGGAAGACCTAAAGGATCTAGGAATAAGAAACGGACCGGAGTTGGAGTTGATACGCCTCCGGTTGCGACCGCGCCTCCTACCACCGCTACCCCCGCCGATGGAAGCCACCGTGGCCCCCCGACGAGCGTCAAATGGCGCGGGGTTAACTTTGGCATGGGTAATGTCGATAGTTTTGTATTTCCGTTCATTGATGATGCTAGAGACGTGATGGGAGACGGTCATTGTGATTTTCGGTCCCTTGCTTGCGTATTGGGGAAGCTAGAGGAGGAGTATTACAGTATTCGATGGGAGCTTTAGGCAGAATTGATGCGTAACAGAGATATGTATCAAGTCTTGTTCACTAGGGGCCTTACATCATTTGATGACTTCTTGGAGCAGATCGGCCATGTGGAGTCTCCTTGCTCGAACAGTTATTGGCTAGACATGCCGCTACACGGCCTTGTGTTTTCTACCTTTTATCAAGTGCCACTTGTGATGTTATCGAGGGATCGAGGCTCCCACACGTGTTTACCGTTGCGGATTTTTGGTAACAATCAAGGACATAGGATACCGCCACCTGTCGTTGCTATTGCCCTCGTTGGTCAACGGGACCACTTCATACCGGTGAGAAATTTGTAATCATTTTTTTAAGTTTTTTGTTTAGGTACATCTTGCTTGCGTATATGTGACATAACATTTTTTTTCAGGTATGGCTTACGAGGAACGCGCCTATCCCCCCACCTCCTCATGCATGGCGTCAATTTCACGACCCTAGCGCCGACTACTAGCTCGAGGCTCTTACCCCGAGGATTGACCATTGGAAGGATTGCCGAAGGGACATCGGTCGGGATCCGGAGACATTTGCTTAGGACAGTGTTGTGGCAAGATGGATTGTAATGGGATATGTACTTTATTAAGAAGAACTTTCGTATTTCATGTATTTCGATGTATTGTGTGCCCTGTTTAGGAGATTTATGAACTTTCATATTTCATGTATCTCGATGTATTGTGTGCCCTGTTTAGGAGATTTATGAACTTTCATATTTCATGTATTTCGATGGATTGTTATGGGATATGTACTTTATTAAGAATAACTTTCATATTTCATGTATTTTGATGTATTGTGTGCCCCGTTTAAAAGATTTATGAAAATATTTCATGTATTTTGATGGATTGTTATGGGATATGTACTTTCATTAAAAATGGGCCTTCGTGACACGAAGGCCCATTTTTAATAGTATAATATCTGAGTTGGGTGAAAGGGGTAACAGAAGGCGCGCAATGGGCCCTCGTGTCTGCGCGAAATGGGCCTTCGTGCCTACACGAAGGCCCATTTCGCGCAGACACGAGGGCCCATTGCGCGCCTTCTGTTACCCCTTTCACCCCAACTGGGTGACAAGACTTATGCATGCACATCTCTCCCTTCTGAAAACAAGACTTTCATATTCCATTTTTACCAGTTCCGCGCATGCTTCTGAAAACAGTATACCAACAGCTTTTCTGGTGACAAGACTTATGCATGCACTTCTCTCCCTTCGAGCAAATTCCAAGTATAAAATGAGACCTAAACCTTCTCCATTGTTGCTCCACGCTCTATCAGCCCTAAACTCTATACCGAAACCAGAATTTCATTATCGGCACCCCAATGGCTAAAAGGAAAGCATGTTCATCGCGAACCTACCCCTTTGCTCCACCCATCATAAACTTCTCCATCGTCCACGTCCGTGGGGTGAGGGAGACAAAGACGGAATGATCTGGGATACAAGGCGCATCAATAAAAAACATCATCATGAACTGGAGCGAAGCTGGCTATGGAGCACCACCGGGATATTGTCTCTTCTTCTTGAACAACAAAAATCAATAATGGAGATAATCCAAAAACAACAAAAATAAATACGTAAAGTACTAATGTATGTCATCCGAACAATCCAAAACAGCCAAAATCAAGAATAGTAATGTACTAATGTGAAAGACCCTAAAACCACCAAAACCACCAAAAATAGATACATAATGTACTAATGTGAAAGCATCTAAGGATGGCGCTCATGCGAGGTGCCGCTGCCACTGCCGCGCTCGTGCACTGAATCCGGAAAGTGCCGGGTGGGCATCGGTGGGGGAGGCGGTGCGTCGGAATCTAGGATGCTGAGCACGTGCCTGAGATGATGCGCAGTCGGATGCTCATGTGGCATCTGTAGTAGCTGGCTCCGGATATATCCCGCTGCGTGCTGTACCCTCTGCGCAAATAAAATCAAATCATATTAGTTTGTACACTCAAATATTATCTTAATACTACAAAAAAAAATATGTTCTTACCATCCTGTCAGAAACTGCCGGTATCGGGTGAGGCACAGGAGGACGGGGGTCATCCTGGTGTGGCGAAGTTGGGTCGACGTACACGTGAGATCGGGCCCTAAACCATGCCAAGTAGCCCTCCTCCACCTGCCATGCGTACTCGGCACGCTGCACATCCAACTCAATTAGGTGATCCATACGCTGTGCCCAGTGAAGGTCCGCCGGATCATATGAAACAATGTATGGCCGGTTCTGGATCGCATCATGTCGGACCACAATCGTAGGCTGCAATGGTGGAGGAGGGATGGTCTATATGCGACTAAACTGGCGCAACGCCCTCTCTGGATGGAATGCCTCCTGTACCCTATTAAGTACCAGGACGCCCCCTGTAGCGAGACACCCGGTACGCGACATCAAAATCCAGCTTGTTGCCCCACGACGTCCAATGAATCTGCAAAGCGAAATACAAATCATCAATCGTCGGACTTAAACTAAAGAATGTACGTCACGTTGATTTCGAAGTCTAACCTCCTCTGCACGGATCATGTCTAGAAGCCGCCGCAGCGCATCCAGCCTAGCCGCGTCTCGGCTGGGGGCTCGCTCACCAGTCTGTCGTGCGGCTGCACGAGGGTCAACTAGCGTCTCCAAAGCCAACTCAATCCGACCAGTCCTCTCGTGGTCGAATAGGAATCCCAATATCCACGTCTTGATCTTGTTCCCGGACTTGTCGACGAATAACGTCATCCCGAGAAAGTACCATAGAAACACAGTGGAATTGGTCGCGGGGGATGCGGCTCGCTTGCCCTCAAACATGTCCAACAGAATAGCTGCGATGGCCGCACTCGGGGCCCGTGTCTTCCACGCGTGTGCTGTCTGTGGATCGAGGTCGAGCAAATCTCCTAAACGAGCCTCGAGCTCCAACGGATCCATCTGGGGTACCAGAGCGTCTCCATCTATAGGCACCCCGAAAATGCGGTGCATGTCATGGAGGGTGATCGTAACCTCGCCCCACGGGAAGTGGAAGGTGTTGGTCTCTAGATACCAACGCTCCCGAAATGCAGAGATGAAATTGTGGTCCGTGGCGCCAAACTCCAGACCGATCAGCCCGGTGAGACCGCTCCGCTGTGTGAGGCCCCACCAAGAATCGGGGCCTCCAACCCTAAACCGTCGAAACGACCGTAAAGGAGCCAAGTTCCTAGACCACAATCTAGTGACATGGAGATACTAAAAAGAGCAAAACAAGCGTGAGTTAGAAAAACTAAACATCGCTTTTGAAAATAATTAAGTACTCGTAGTTTGGAAAAGTTTACGTACGTCACGGTCGAGCCAAATCCTGCGAGCCACGTGTGTGGTATACGTCGTCAACAGGCTGCCGTCACTAGGACCTCCCGGTTCGCCCTCCTCAGCGGGAGGGTCCTCAGGAGCGGCCCCTGCTGCTGGTGCAGGGGGGGCCGGGGGTCCCTCCGCAGCGGGGGGAGGGGCAGACCCAGCTGGAACGTGAGGAGGGATGGGTGCTGCTGGAACGGGAGGAGGTATATGGGATGCTGAAACGGGAGGAGGGGGAGACGGAAATGTGGATGTAAGAGGAGGAGCTGAGGGTCCCGCCACGAATGTAGTAGGATCGGTCGAAGAAGTAGGTGGAGGACTGGAAAAGACCGGTGGCGGTGGCGGGACATGGGTCGTGGTGGGAGGTGAAATAGAGATGGTGGCCTCGGACATGTGGTAATCGTCAACCGACAAATCCTCCGCTGTACCCACGGTAGCATCAAACTGTATGTCCTGCTCCGTGAAGGGCAAGTCCTCTCCTGCGACGTCATCTGGCAAGTCGTCCTGCAGGAGTTCCTCTGTAAAATCCACCTCCACCTCCACCTCGACTGAGGGGTCTACATCTATCTCCGGTGCACGCGTCAACTCCGGATCAGTAGCTCTTCGCTGCTGCTCGGTAGGCGGCACTCTAGCCAGTAACGCATGTGCAATCTCGGCGCACATGAGCTTGGGCGCCTCCTTTTTCCTCCTCTTATCGAGGAGGACGGCGCTCAAGCTAGTGTGTACGTCCTTTAGGCGACAAGTTCAAATTAAATTAGTAAGTTTTCTATTTATTTTATTTTATTTTATTTATGTAAAATTAGAAATTCACCCTATGAATATGAATTCAACTAATGAATTCGTCGTTTCTGTCGGAATTCAAATTCCGAACCAAAAACTCATTTATCATTACTAATTTTATTTCAATTTTCATTACGTTTGTAATGAAAAATGAATAAAACCATAACGAAAATTTAGGTAATTCTAGATAATCATACTTATCTACTTATATTAATTACAAGTTCATAACTAATAATTCAAAATCTAAATATAACTCTAAATTAATACAAATAAATTAAATTAAACAACTAATAACAATAACAAAAACTAAATATAACTAGGAATTTGAATAGTAAACAATATTTCAAATTGAATATCTTACTAAATAAAATCAAATCATATTAACGAAATTTAATACCTAATATTTGATTAATAATTCAATACGAAATTTTACAAAAATATAAAATTTCGTAATGAATTTAAAACGTACCTCAGCCGTAAATGTCGCTCGGGTGCGGATCCGACTATGAACCGGATCGGCACGGTGGACGGTGGTGGCGACGGCCTCGGTGGCGACATGCTCGTTGGATGCGTTCGTGCCCAGATCTACGCCGGCGGGTGGATGACCCACCGGAACAGCCTCGGCCGGAGCTCCGATAGACGCGCCGTCGGGCCTTGGTGCGGACGCGGTGGCCTCTGTCGCGACGAGATCGGATGCAGACTCGGTGGGGTCCATCGCGACGGGCGACGGTTCGGTCGCTGGCGGCGGTGGCGATGGCGAGGTGGATCGATCGGTGGCCATGGCGACGGGTTCGGGTTTTTTGGATCGTGCTTTTGCGCGAGTTCTCGTTTCGCAGACAGAGGTAGACGACGATGGCGGTGTGCGTCGTTTTTAAACCTAAAGACGCTCGCAACGGTCCACGAAAGCCCATTTCGCGCTGCCACGCAGGCCCCTTTCGCGCGACCACGCAGGCCCATTTCGCGCGGAAGATAATAATTTCCCGACTCCCATTTTTCATTTGACAGTTTACGGATTTGCCCTTTCCGCGCAACGCCATTTCGCGCAAAATGGCCATTTCGCGCAAAATGGCGTTGCGCGGATATTCTGTGCGCTTTTTAAAAATTTCTGTGCGTATGTACCCCGCGTTAATTTATACCAACAAAACAGCTTTGGTTTGGCTTTATCTAAGCATGAGTTGTTAATCTATTTGACACGTATGTGGTATTCATGCATTTTTTTTTTACCAAAGCAGAGTTTTTTGTGTATTCGTGTTGAAAGAAATGCATGCTAGATACATATATAACTCCTACATAATATTATATAGGCTTTCATGCCATATAGAAACTCATCTCCAAACTTTTCATCGTGCTTCTTTACTAGCTGCTATATAACATATATATTGAAGATTTACTGAAACCATTATAAATTATTAGAGATATTATTAGAGATATTTTAGTTAAGTAAATATTTGTACTTATCTTGTTAATATTCTTGTTTTGTTTATGGCCCTTTAGGTCAAACATGTAACTATATATTGTAATCTTGTTTATCGTAATACACAAGAGGAATTCTCAGATCATAAGCGCCTCTGTTTTCTCATGGTATCAGAGCCAAAAACATAAAACACGATTTCACGTTCCTACCTTGATTTTTTCCCCTTGATTCTCGTCTGTATTCTCATGACAACTCCTGCTGAGATCGCATCTGCTGCTCAAGCAGCCGCTGCCCAGACGTCCGAATTGATTGCCAAGGCCGCCGCTGATGCCGCCGCCAAGGCCATTGCTGATTCCGCTAAACAGCGGTCTATATTTTACCTTCACCCTTCCGATCACACGGGTATGAAAATCAGCCCGGTGATTCTTAAAGGTGACAATTACCAAGAATGGGAGCGTTCTATGCGCACTGCCTTTCGGGCACGTTGTAAACTCGCTTTCATCGACGACAAGGTTCCACAACCTACTGAAAACTCCGACGACTATGACGACTAGTGCAGCGTCAATTCGATGCTTGTTGGATGGATTCTCCAATCCATTGATCCCACTCTACGTTCGTCTTTAACTTACTCAGACTCTGTGAAGATTCTCTGGGATGCTCTGAAACAGCGCTTCTCGGTTGGAAACACTCCTCGTATTCATCAACTTCGTACTGAGATTGCTCGTCTTCAGCAAAACGGGCAGACTGTAGCCGCTTATTTCGGTCGCTTATCTCTACTGCAGGATGAATTATCAAACTTTGACAAGAAACGTGGTTGTCATTGTGGCCAGTGCAAGTGCATTCAAACCTGGACCACTGAAATTCAGGCTGAGCGAGAGGAGACAATCATACATCAGTTCTTGATGGTCTTGATGTTGAGGCCTATGGAACAATTCGATCCAATATATTGGCCAGGGATCCTCTTCCAAATCTCAATCAAGTTTACTCTCTGGTTGTTCAAGAAGAAACTCATCGCAAGGTCTCCACGGAACGTGCTGCCGATACCAATGCCATTGCTTTGGCTGCTCGTGGCCATCACTCTGGTCCGGCGCGTTCTCAACCACGCTATCAATCTTCTTCTACTGATGCATCTGCCTCTACTGATAAACCCACCTGCTCTCACTGTGGCGTGATTGGTCACGAAAAATCTTCTTGCTTCAAGATTATAGGTTACCCGGATTGGTGGACTGAATATCGCCAAAGCCGTGGTGACTCAAGCTCTTCCGTTGCTGGGCGTGATAAGACACGTTCGTCTTCAACTAATACTAATTCTGGTCGCCAGCAGCAGCGTGTTGCCCCGAGTGACAGCCCTGTTAAAGGCGTTGCTGGTTCGGTTGCGCTTGCCAACAATGTTGCACTCGATCGCGATGGTTTTCGTTCCACTCTCACTGATGATCAATGGCAAGATATGTTCCACATGTTGCAAGACTATCGTTCATCTAATCATGATAAAGTGAATGGTATGTCTTTCTCTGATCACTGGATATTGGACTCGGGGGCCTCTTTTCATATGACGGGTCGTCGGGATCTCCTTGTTGATTTACATACTATTAAGCCGTCGCTGATTTTGCTCCCTGATGGCTCTCAAGCTGCTGCGTTAGAAGCTGGAACAGTCATATTGGGCGATAAATTGAGGATCACTGATGTCCTTTTTATTCCTAAATTTTATTGCAATCTTATCTCAATTGCTAAGTTGAATTCTCATTCATGGTGTGTTGTCACCTTTACTGACAAATTTTGTGCGATTCAAGACTGCACTTCGAGGACTTTGACTGGCGTGGGTGAAGCTCGGGACGGAGTCTATTGGTTGTGCTCGATTAGCTCGTCTTCTGCGTCTGATCGGGCTGGCGTTGCTGCTGCGTCTGTTTCTCCAGTACTTTGGCACAAGCGTTTGGGACATCCTGCTCTTGGGTCTAATTTTCATTTACCAGGCATAGGTTCTATTAAGTGTAATTTGAAAACTCCTTGTGATGTTTGTTTACAAGCAAAGCAAACGAGAGATTCTTTTCCTTTAAGTTTGAATAAAGCAGCAAACTTATTTGATTTGATTCATCTTGATGTTTGGGGTCCATATAATATTGCCTCCTCTTGTGGAGCGTTTTATTTTCTTACGATTGTCGATGAATTTTCCCGCTGTGTTTGGGTATTTTTGATGGCTAAAAAATCCGAGGTTGCTCGGTTAGTTCAGCAATTCTGTGTTTATGTCACGAATCAGTTTCAGACTTCAGTTAAGACTGTTCGTTCTGACAATGGGACGAAATTTCTTCCTCTTCGCTCCTATTTTCACTTCGTCGGCATTCTTCATGAGACTTCCTGTGTTGCTACTCCGCAACAAAATGCCCGAGTAGAGCGCAAGCATCATCATTTATTGAATGTTGCTCGTGCGCTCCGATTTCAGGCCAATTTACCTACTACTTTTTGGGGCGAGTGTGTACTCACAACGGCTTACTTAATCAATCGGACACCTTCTACAGTTTTAGACGGTCGAACGCCTTATGAGCTTTTATTCGGTAAGCCGCCTACTTATGCTCATTTACGCATATTCGGTTGCTTATGCTATGCATCTGTCGTCCCTAGAGATAAAGACAAATTTGCCTCTCGTAGTCGACGTTGCATTTTCTTAGGCTATCCGTCTGGGAAAAAGGCTTGGCGATTGTATGACCTTGATACCGGCGCCTTCTTCACTTCTAGAGACGTTGTGTTTTCCGAAACTGAATTCTCTTTTGCTGCTGTTGAACCTTCTGTTTTGGATGAATCTTCGGTTGATCAGTTGTCACCTGTTGTTTTTGATGATCTTCCTTCAGTCGAAAGGGGGAGTTTCCTTGTTCCTGTTTCAGCTGATGCTGATTTATAGCCTGCTGCTGCACCAGCAACTCCGCCAGATTCTCCTCCTGCCCAAGTTGATCCAATCGTGCAGCCTGATGTGCGCCGCAGCACTCGCCATCGCCAGACTTCAACTCGGCTTCGTGATTTTGTGTGTAACACAACCACTCGCATAGACCCCCTCCCTCGAGCATCTACTTCATCACCTACGCCGTCAGATTCCTCAGGTATTCTCTATCCTATAGAACGATTTATTGATTGCAAAAAATTTTCTGCCCATCATGTGCAATTCTTAGCGGCTGTTACAGCTGGTCGTGAACCAGATTCTTTTTCTGAGGCTGTGAAAGATCCTGCTTGGCGCCAAGCCATGGCTGAAGAGGTCGATGCGTTAGAAAGAAATCAGACTTGGTCGGTACAACCGCTTCCGCCTGATAAAAAGCCCATAGGGTGCAAATGGGTTTTTCGTATTAAGTACAAGTCTGATGGATCTGTTGAAAGGTACAAAGCTCGTCTTGTTGTTCTTGGAAATAAACAGGTTGAGGGTGTTGATTTTAATGAAACCTTTGCACCTGTTGCTAAGATGTCGTCTGTTCGAGTCTTCTTGTCTGTTGCTGCTATTCAGGGTTGGGCTTTGCATCAGATGGATGTTCATAATGCCTTTCTGCATGGTGACCAGGCTGAAGAAGTTTATATGCGTCCTCCGCCTGGATATTCGACGCCTTCAGGGAGTGTCTGTCGACTTCGAAAATCTCTATATGGTCTTCAGCAAGCTCCGCGTAATTGGTTCTCCAAACTTGCTTCCGCTTTGCTCAAGTTTGGCTTTCGTCAGTCCCGTGTAGACTATTCTTTATTCTCTTATAGACGACATGATATTGTCTTACATGTGCTTGTCTACGTTGACGATCTTGTTATTGCCGGAAATGACACGCCAACCATTACTCACTTCAAGTCTTATTTGAATGATTGCTTTCATATGAAAGACTTAGGCACGCTGAAGTATTTTTTGGGTATTGAAATTGCTCATGGTGAACATGGATTGTTTCTCTCCCAGCGCAAGTATGCTCTTGAGATCATTGCTGAAGCCGGATTACTCGCCTCAAAACCAGCCGGTTTCCCTCTTCCTCAGAATCACAACTTAAGCAAGGCCTCGGGTCCTGATTTCTCACATCCTGATCGCTATCGGAGGTTGATTGGTAGACTTATCTATCTTACTATTACTCGTCCCGAACTCTCCTATGCTGTTCATACCCTATCTCAGTTTATGCAGAACCCTAAGGTTGCTCACTGGCATGCAGCTATTCATGTGCTTCGGTATCTTAAAGGGTCTCCGAGTCAAGGCATCGTTCTATCTCGACATAGTTCTTTGCAATTAACCGCTTACTGTGACTCTGATTGTGCCGCTTGTCCTTTGACACGACGCTCTTTGTCAGGCTACTTTGTTTTTTTAGGAGAATCTCCTATCTCCTGGAAGACTAAGAAGCAACCGACTGTTGCCCGCTCTTCCGCTGAAGCGGAATATCGCTCTATGGCAGCTGCCTGCTGTGAACTACTATGGCTTCGGTCCTTTCTTTCTTCACTTGGATATCATCACAGTGCTTCCATGCGTCTTTTGTGTGATAGTCAGGCTGCATTACACATTTCTGCAAATCTGGTCTTCCATGAACGGACTAAACACATAGAGATTGACTTGCATTTTGTTCGTGATCTCGTCCAATCTGCCTCTATTTCTACGACTTATGTTCATACTTTTGATCAATTGGCCGATATTTTTACTAAGGCGTTAGGCAAGCAACAGTTCAACTATCTCCTTGGCAAGTTGGGCATTCGAGACTTACATGCTCCAACTTGAGGGGGAGTATTAGAGATATTATTAGAGATATTTTAGTTAAGTAAATATTTGTACTTATCTTGTTAATATTCTTGCTTTGTTTATGGCCCTTTAGGTCAAACCATGTAACTATATATTGTAATCTTTTTTATCGTAATACACAAGAGGAATTCTCAGATCATAAGCGCCTCTGTTTTCTCATAAATGTTATGATTGGATTGGATCACAATTCGATCACACTTAACCAGTATTATAAACTTGAGCTAAGACACACTAATTTGAATATTTGATCTCAGCGACAAAAATTTTGGTTTTAGAGCAAGTGCGTACCTTCAATCCATGACGTGAAAATTGTTATGTAAATGACAAGCTTAAAATGACTCAAAATACAGAATTGGTTAAATTTAAGATTGTCAAGTTCGTAGACGGGCGTAATCCGATACATATGACATGAAGGTTTGGTCAAGAATATATGACTTATCAGCATACTGTTGGTCCCAAAGAATCACCAGATAAGCAACCGGCCCAGCCCATCAACAATTAGGCCCAAAAACGGAACCCAGGTCCTGGAGATCGTCCTCTAGAATGGAGAATTTGGCGGTTGCAGCTGGGAAGTAACCATTCCGAAGGTGGCGCTGGGGACGTGGGAAGATGGAGTCGTGAAAAGGGAATTGGAGATGAAAACTAGTACTTAAATAGGGGATTAGCCCAGAAACAGGGATTCATTCGAAGTGATTGTAAACGACCCATTGTAATTCTCGATTTTCTCCAATACAGACGATCGCTTTGTTCATTGAGATTGTGTTTATCGGTTGGATTTTCCCCACAACTTCAAGAATTCATCTTTGATTGTCACTGGTCGGAAATTGACCAAAACAATTTGGTGCCCGCCGTGGGGCCCTAGCCGGTTTTCGCTCGCTCTTTCAATCGAACCAGGAACATTCTCGAAGAAGATGACGAACTCACAGCCGTCCTCTCCCACAAACGGAGGAGAAGGGGGAAGCCATGGCGGCCGCCACGAAAAGGATGTCGTCGACGGCACCCCCGAGGAGGTCCAAGGCCTGCGCACCGTTCTGAACGAGTTCGCAACCAAGATATCCGCCCTGCAATAGGATATGGTTAGTCAGAAGGATCGCAGCCAGACACACATGGACTACATCACGCAGCTCACTACGAAAAACGCAAACCTTCGCGAACAACTGCAAGCAGCCTCGGTATCGCACGGCGGATCCCGTCCGACCGTAACTGTTCGGGAAGCCACTGCCCGCCTCAACCTAGGAGAGGCCTTTAATTCGCAAGTCGGAGGGCCGTCCCCCACAGTGAATATGGCCACACCGGCGGCCACCCTTCCAGGAGTGCCTAACACCCAGACGCCGGGGAACCGAGCCGCAGGGACGGGAGTCTTCCACCCCCAATACGGCGAAGGATCCGGGAGACAGGTACCCCCTACTGAACCTTTCCTAGAAGTACTCTTCAACAAATATATGCAGGATCGGCTCAAGGGGATTGAGGACAAGATCGCTCAGATACCCGGAGTACCGCCACCCCTTGAAAAAGAAGCTTTGGATGGCTACGACGAATCCCCCTTTGCGACCCCGATTGCCAGCGTAGACATCCCGAAGAGATTCACGGTCCCAGCAGTCCCCACTTATGATGGGACGGGGGATCCCGACGAGCACGTGGCCATCTTCAAGCAGAAAATGATGACCAGCTCGATACCGCGAGAATCCAGAGAGGCGATTATGTGCAAAGGGTTCGGCGCCACGCTTTCCGGTGCCGCCTTGACCTGGTTCATCAACCTCCCCAAGGGGGGAATCTCATCCTTCGCGGGATTGGTGGATACCTTTCGGATGCAGTTCGCCAGTAGTCGGAAACTCATGAAACAGTCTAACGACCTGTACCGCATAGCCCAAAGACCGGGAGAATCTCTGCGTGCCTTCTTGAACAGGTTCAACCGGGAGAAATTGGCAATACCGCTCTGCGACGTGCCCACGTCGATAGAAGCCTTCCGGAGAGGCCTGCTGCCTGACAGCGAGCTCTATAGGGAACTTACTAAATACCCGTGCCACAGCTTTGAAGATGTCCAAGTGAAAGCACTGGCGCACATCCGGCTCGAAGAGGACGAAATTCCCGTTCGAGCCGCTTCAGTCTTCGACAGGGTCGAAATGAAAGCCTCCTTCGACCAGCGAAGGGAGCGCCGAGGGCAACCATATTCGAAAAGCAGGCCCGAAGCACCCGGAGTACACACAACAGGAATCAAACAGCCAAGTGGGAAGAAAGACACACCCAATCGACCAAAGGTTCATGAATACAACCTGGGTTTGGGGAACGCCGAGATCGTGAAGGGCCTGGAGAAATTTGGAGATCGCATCAGATGGCCGAAGAAGGCAGAAAACCCGAATCCCAAGAAGGACAAAACTAAATGGTGTGACTTCCACGAAGACTATGGGCACGAGACGGATGAATGCTTCGCCCTCAAGAAAGAGTTAGCTTACTTACACTCAAGAGGCCTGCTGTCAGAGATCTCCGCCAACACCAGTCTTCCCGCCAGCCAGAATCTGACCGAGCCCATGGATATCCCATCATCTCCGGAATATGCCAAAGTAGTAAATGTTATCAGCGGCGGATTTGATATCTGTGGTGTTACATATTCGGCAGCCAAGCGCCACGCTCGGGGACACCTAGAGGGACCATTGGTAGCGAACATCCGCCAATCCGATGGACGTCGGGAGATACCATCACTTTCAGCGACTCAGATTCGGCCGGCTTGGTGGGACCCCATCACGATGGGTTGGTCATATCCTTGTCGGTGGGAAACGTATTGATGAAGAGGATCCTCATCGATACCGGGAGCTCCACCAACATGATCACAATTGACGCCCTCAAAGAGATGGGGCTGAAAGACGAAAGCATCCTCAGAAAGTCGGTAGCCCTGGTAGGATTCAGCGGAGAGATTGCTCACACTTTGGGGGAAATAACCCTCCCCACTTAAGCTAAAGGAATCAAACTACCAGTCAGATTCTCCGTACTTGATTGCCCGTCCTGCTACAACATCATCATGGGACGACCCTGGATCCACGACATGAAAGCGGTCCCCTCCTCCTATCATCAGACCATAAAGTTCCCTACGCTCTGGGGAGTGAGGGAGATCAGAGGAGACCAAAGGCTAGCAAGGGAATGTTACAAGTCCGCCTTGAAGGCGACCGTCGCCCACACCGCATAGCAATTACAGGGAGCCAAAGGGCCCGCGCTGAGAGTGGACCCCGAGGCCGATAAGATCGAGGAGGTCATCCTCGACGAGCAGAAACCCGAGCAAACCGTACGGATCGGGAAGGACCTGTCTCCAGAGAAGAAAGCCGAGTTAGTTAGCTTCCTCAGGCAACACAGCAGCAGTTTCGCATGGTCGCATGAGGATATGGTCGGAATCGACCCCGCCGTCATCACGCACCGGTTGAATGTGGATCCTCGCCATCCCCCAGTTAAACAGAAGAGACGAAAGTTCGCACCGGAGCAGGACTTGATTGTGGACGAGGAAGTACAGAACCTACTCCGGACAAGGAAGATCAGGGAAGTGAAATACCCGGAATGGCTGGCGAACGTCGTGGTAGTGAGCAAGAAAAATGGCAAGTGGAGGGTTTGCATCGACTTCATAGATCTTAACAAAGCTTGCCCGAAAGATTCGTTCCCCCTGCCGCACATCGATGTCATGGTAGACGCCACGGCCGGCCACGAGATGCTCACCTTCATGGATGCCTTCAGTGGCTATAATCAGATTAGAATGCATCAAGAAGATCAGGAGAAAACCTCGTTCATCACCAGCCAGGGTACCTACTGCTACAAGGTAATGCCCTTCGGACTCAAGTATGCGGGAGCCACTTACCAGTGGCTGGTCAACCGTATGGTTCAAAGGCACATCGGCAGAACAATGGAAGTCTACATCGATGATATGCTAGTAAAGTCCAAACAGGCTGTGCACCATGTTCAGCACTTGGAAGAGGCCTTCGGGATCCTGGACAGCTACCGTATGAAGCTGAACCCGACCAAATGCGCGTTTGGAGTAACCTCAGGCCGCTTCCTCGGATTCATGGTCACCCAACGCGGGATCGAGGCCAGCCCCGATCAGATTCGAGCCATAGCAGCCTTGCGATCACCCAGATGTGTAAAAGATGTGCAAAAACTGATCGGGAGATTGGCGGCCCTAAACCGCTTCATCTCGAAGTCCTCCGACAGGTGCCGCTTGTTCTATGATGGGCTGCGGAAAAACAAGAGATTCGAGTGGACTCCGGCCCATGAGGAGGCCTTCCAGCAGCTCAAACAATACCTGTCCAACCCGACGTTGCTGTCCAAACCTGAGGAAGGCGAGAATCTCCCTTTATATCTAGCGGTGACGAAGACTGCTGTTAGTGGAGTGTTAGTACGTGAGGACCAAGGCAACCAACTTCCCGTCTACTACGTCAGCCGTACCTTGCTCGCGACAGAGACACGCTACTCGCCCTTGGAGAAGCTGGTCCTTGCTCTGGTCATGGCTTCTACAAAATTGAGGCCGTATTTCGAATCTCACACGATCACAGTCCGCACCAATTACCCGCTGAAGGCCATACTGAGGAAACTAGAGATCACCGATAGAATGGCCAAATGGGCGATACACCTGAGCGGATTCGACATCGATTACGAGCCAAAGGTGGCTATCCGGGCCCAGGCGCTGGCAGATTTCGTGGCCGATTTCAGCCCTACAATGGATGAAGAAGCCAGACAGCAAGAAGCCTTCGTGACAGAAAAGGAGTATTCCGGAATATGGACTCTGCATACAGATGGGGCTTCCAACACCCGAGGAGTAGGAATCGGAGTAGTGCTGAAATCGCCCAAGGGGAACAAGATAGCTCAAGCTGTACGGTGTGCTTTCGAAGCCACCAACAACGAGTCAGAATACGAAGCCCTTATACTGGGGCTAACAATTGCCAAAGACTTGACTATCAAAGAAATAGAAGTGAAGTGCGAATCGCTGCTAGTTGTGAACCAGATTCTAGGAATCTTCATTACCAGAGACACCAGGATGGCAACATACGCAAAGAAAGTCAAGGAAATCATGCGATCGTTCAAGAACTTCACCATCCAACAAGTCCCCAGAGAGGAGAATGCACAAGCAGACGCTCTGGCTAACTTGGCTTCCGCTCTAGATCCCGAAGAGTTTGCATCAGTCCCCCTAGTCGATGTCCTAGCTCCAGCAATCGAATGAGAAGTTGACCTGGCAGAACAAGAAACTGGAGACAGCCCGGCGACAGCCGAAGATGAAGAACGTGAGATCAGAAGGAATAACCAGACCCCGAGGATCCTCGCCAGCGAAGATATTGAAAGGAGGGACATGCCCTGTGAGGAAGATCCCCAAGAGGCAGGAACGCCGGGAGACACCAATCCCGCGACCGGCACTCCAAGCACTTCCCAAGAACCAGAATGCTGGACAGAACCTTACCTACGGTGGCTCGATCGTGGACAGCTGCCGTCCGAGAAGTCCGAGGCAAGAGCACTCCGAATGAGAGCCACTCGATACAGCACGAAAGACGGTATCCTATTTAAGCAATCCGCAGTAGGGACCTCGCTCCGCTGCGTCACAAAAACAAAGGTGCCCAGGATACTCAAAGAATTGCATGAGGGAGAATGTGGAAACCACTCCGAGGGGCGCAACCTCTCCAACAAAGCTCTCAACCTGGGGTACTATTGGCCTACCATGCGTCAAGACGCCGTAGAATACTCTCAGAAATGCGAAGCTTGCCAAAAGCACGCCACAGCTCTTCACCAGCCACCAGAACCGCTGCATCCGACGCTAACGCCGTGGCCTTTCATGAGGTGGGGGGATGGATATCGTAGGGAAACTGCCGCCATCTTCCGGACAGCGAGTATCTTTCCTAGCGGTGACGGATTATTTCTCCAAGTGGATCGAGGCTGAAGCATACAGGGAGATCAAGGAATCCCACGTGGTAGCTTTCATCAAGAAGCATATCATTTGCCGCTTTGGGATACCCTCCGAGATCGTCTGCGATAATGGATCACAGTTCATCGGAAGGAAGACCCGTGATTACTGTCGACGGTGGAACATCGATCTAGTAACCTCCACCCCTCGCTATCCACAGGCCAACGGACAAGCGGAATCCAGCAATAAGGTTATCATCAATAACCTCAAGAAGCGACTAGTGAAGGCCAAGGGGCGCTGGGCCGATGAATTGCCATACGTTATGTGGGCCGACAGAACCACTCCAAAAGCTGCCACTGGACAATCCCCTTTCTCCTTGGTATACGGCTGTGAGGCAGTAATACCGGCCGAGATCACCGTACCAACTGCGCGGTACGGGTTGCAAACGCCCGATCAAAACGCCGTCGAGTTAGCTGCCAACCTCGACACCCTGGAAGAACTGAGAGAAAGAGCCCGATTGCGCCTGGCCAGACACCAGCAGCAGGTGGCCCTAAGTTACAACAAGAACGTACGGATCAGAGCCTTCGCCATCGGCGAATGGGTCCTCCGAAAGGTATTCCAGAACACTGTCGAGGTAAATGCAGGAAAGCTCGCCCCTGCATGGGAAGGACCCTACAAGATAGTTGGTATCACCGGACAGGGAGCCTATCGACTAGAGTCTAAAGAAGGAAAATCCGTCCCGCGTAGCTGGAACGCCACACACTTACGGAGATACCACTTCTAGAAGAGCAATCAAGTCGCTAGAAACGACCAAATAAACTCAAGTAAGATCTAAACGATGATATAAGTTCGCTTAGAAAGGTTCGATCGGGTAAACGTTTTTTCAAATACGTGTGTTACTCATCTTCAGAAAAAGAAGCGATAACAAAAAATAATACCAGAATTCTCCTGAAGGAGTTACTCTCGGCAGCCATCGCCAAGAAAGAGAAACCTCAGAAAACAGAAATAAAATAATCAAACGGTAACAAGCCTTCCAAAAAACGATAACAAACAATACTTTACTTATATTCAAACGACAGTCTTTACAAGCTTGGTTACAGGGTACAGGAAGTAATCTCCTAGACGCCCGCTATCCGGCAGATTCGCCAGCCACAAGCAATGTTCAAGGGCCGCTTCGCAAAAGCTCGCTAGTCGGCAGTACGGAGTAAGATCCCGCGTCGCCAGCTCCAATAAGCAAACGCCAGATCATCGACGGAGATTGTTAGGGCACAACAGGAAACGACGGATCTCGTCCTTCGCGCGCCTTCAGGCAGGTAATCCCTTTCAACCAACAGGGGCTTAAAAATAGAAAATCAAGTCACCCATAACCCTGGTTAGGGTTTTCCTCACCTTTTAAAGCCATAGCTATGCACCTCCTAAAGCACTTAGCCTTCTGCAGGGGCTACGTGAACACCGATCGGCACGAAGCAGAGAAGCACCTGCACGAAAGCCAGCAAAGAAAACACAAGCAAAACACAACAGAGCAAAAGCATAACGATAAATAAACACCCCCGCCCCGTGACGGGGGGCAAAACATCAGACAAAGTATTCGTGGCCTTGCCACCATCCGAGAAACCCTCACCAGACACCCGATAAACGGCACACGAGTGAGGTACTACTTGTCTTCTACTGAATTCGTCCCCAAAAAAGCAAAAGAAAATTTTACAAACGGCCTAAGCCGCCGGACTTCTTCACACTCGTAGAGTCATCATGCAGGGTTTCCAGAAACGCCCGTCTCCTCCGCCTGCTCTCCACCTTCCGGGTTCGCCTGTCCTGCTGCCGCCGCCGGAGAGCTCAACAGGGAAGCAATGCGAGCCGAGGGCACGCCACCAAGGAAAGCGTCCAGGAATTGCTCGTTGAACTTGTCCGCATCTCCAACTGAAAGCTTCCCCGCTTCGAACTCCCTGATGGTCTCCAGCCGCGCCAGCATACTGAAGAAAGCCCCAATATCTTCCGCGTCCGCCTTTCCCATAGAAGGCGTACTAGCAACCTTGACTTCAAGTTCCTTCACCCTGGCTTCTTTGACAGCAATTGTCCGCTCCAACTCCGCGACACGTGCCTTTGCAGCTACTTCCTCAACGGCCAGAGCCTTGGCCCGAGCAGCAGACCGCTCTCGCACTTTGTCAATCTCCTCGCGGTGCTTAGCGACCTCTTGCTTCCTTCGCTCGTGCTATGCAAAATCCTGGTCCATCTCGTCAATAAACAAACCAACTTCCTGAAAGAGCTGCATACACCAGAGAGGGGATTAGAAAACGGCCTCAAGTCGGATAGTAACCTTGCCCGATAAAACGAACAACACGAGAGACTAGTTACCTTCCAGGCTCCGAAGCCTACCTCGGTTGCCATCGCATGAGCAGAAACGGGGGCCGGATACTTCTTGAAATTAGGATCCCGGTACCGCTGGAGAGACTGCCAATCAGAGGACGCGTCATCCTGAAGCTCGGGAGAATCATCATTGCTCCGAGCAGGACGCTTGCGGGAAGCCTTGGGAGCCTCCTGAGATTCTCTCTTGACAACCTGGGCAGCCGGAGGCTTCGAATCACCGGAGTGAGTCTTCTTAAGGATCAAATCCGAGGCAGAAAAGGAAGAACCCGATCTGCGTGCGCGTGTTTCTGAAACAGAAGAAAAAAGGGTTAAAACGCACAACGGCGGCCATGCTAGACCGTTGAACAACAGAACTCACCCACGGAAGGACCGGAAGCAAGGGTCGAAGTCGGCACAACAGACATCTTGACAACAGGCAGGCAAACTTTCTCACTCCTTTCCCCAGAACCAGACGAAGTAGCACTACCTTCGTCCCCCGAAGATTCGTCTGACGGTTCAGAAAGGGACGCCCCAAACGTCCTCTGTGCAGAAGTCAACTGAAAAAGCCTTGACAGAACTCTCTCTGAATGGCTCGGCGGTTCGACGTTGTCCGGGATACCTGCAGAATCAAAGGAACAGAGGATGAATAGGCGTTAAGAGAAGATCGTCTTGTGACACAGCAAAAGAACAGAATAATCTTACTAGCGGGATTCCACTTGTCATGCAAAAACAAACGGCTTTCAGGGGTCAGGGACGCAATCTCGACAAAGAAAAAACGGTTTGCCCAACCCTTCCCATTGACCTTTGTGTTTAAGACAAGCGGCTGGCGTGCGGTTCGGGAATGTAAGATGAATCGGCCTCGCCTCACCGTAGTGATACGATAGGCCTGGAGTAGATCGGAAACAGTAAAATCTACCCCAACAACCTCTGCCATCTTACTCACCCAAGAAAGGATCTTCCAAGCAGAAGGTAGAAGTTGTGCAGGGGAAAGTTTGAACCGGGCCAGAAACTCCTGGACGATAGGAGGAAAAGGGAATCGGCAAGAAATGGTGAACGGAAATTCAAAGAAACAGACCCAGCCAGGGCGAACCCAGTCGGAATGCTCTTCCTCAGGACACAAGGCTACTACCCCCCTTGGAAAACCACCCTCTAAAAGAACCTGGTTCATTTCCTCTAGACCTATCGTGTTCAGGACTCGGTCACACTCTTGGAGGATGCCCGAAGGCGAGAAACCATGCCGGGAGGACGCTCTATCCCTCGCCATAGAAAGAGGAAAAAAGAACTGGAAAGCGAAGAAGAAAGAGAAGGAAAGAGAAGATTCGTACCTCGGGAGAGATCAATAACAAGGCAGTGAATAATGAGTCCCTTCCGCGAGACTAACGTCTTTTCACCTGCCAGAGCAAAGCGCGTAGAGAGATCTCCACCTTACACGTGTGAGATCCGAGATAGCCAAGATCCCGGAAACCAACAGACGAAAAAGATCTGGTGAATTCAAAATTCATCCAAATCTTTTGGGGCTATTGTTGGGCCCAAAGAATCACCAGATAAGCAACCGGCCCAGCCCATCAACAATTAGGCCCAAAAACGGAACCCAGATCCTGGAGATCGTCCTCTAGAATGGAGAATTCGGCGGTTGCAGCTGGGAAGTAACCATTCCGAAGGTGGCGCTGGGGACGTGGGAAGATGGAGTCGTGAAAAGGGAAGTGGAGATGAAAACTAGTACTTAAATAGGGGATTAGCCCAGAAACAGGGATTCATTCGAAGTGATTGTAAACGACCCATTGTAATTCTCGATTTTCTCCAATATAGACGATCGCTTTGTTCATTGAGATTGTGTTTATCGGTTGGATTTTCCCCACAACTTCAAGAATTCATCTTTGATTGTCACGGGTCGGAAATTGACCAAAACACATACCCGTTATCTCGTATGGGTTTGCAGGAATGCCCCACCGGAAATTGTTCATGGAAGTTGCACCGGAAATTGTTCATGGAAGTACAGAAAAGGGTGGTGGCAGAGGTACAATTACGTCCTCTCAGCTGCTCTTGATGCAGGGACGGCGTTCATGGCTGTTCTCATCTTCTTTGCGCTTCAGAATCAGAACAAGGACCTGAAATGGTGGGGGAGTGAGCTTGATCATTGTCCCCTTGCAACATGCCCGAGTGCACCGGGAATTGTGGTTGAGGGATGCCCTCTTATCAAGTGAATGAAATGAAGTTTGCTGAAGTGAATCTGGTTTAGTATATAGGGGATCAATTTTTAGTAGGATGGAGGTAGAGATTTCATTTGAGTTTATGTTTTTCAGGGGTTGGTAAAGAGTACAACACAGCTCTTGAAATATATCAAGAGCTGGGCTGGCTACCTTAATTGTTGCAGTTTTATTTTTTATTTTTCTTTAAGTTGGTCTTGGTAATTCAGTGGCAGAAATTTTTGGGTCAATATATTATTTTATGGTAATTTTGAATGGCTTTTCGTTTTGTGTTTATAACGAGGCACTTGATTCATCTTAATTGCATGGAAAGGTATAAATTGGCGCAAAAAGAACACAGAGAAGGTAATTATTAGCCTAGCAAGCTCATTGATCAAATGTTGTGCTGATGTTGCAACTATAGGTAACTTAATGTACAGCTGATTGAGAAAGAAGAAAAACTATGTACATATTTTCAATGAACAAAGATGACCCTCATGGCAACTGGACATCTGGTGAAAATCAAAGGAAAATATTTACTATGCTGATCAAGTATAATCTACCATGTGCAAGTTATTTAACTTTAGAATGGACACCTCTGTCACCTTAAGTGAGAATCTTGATAGGTTTCTTAAGTTATCCTTAGATCTGGAGAGGTGTGATGAAAAGGTTAAAGAAAGTTACAAGGTTGCAATTCTGTTAAATTCTATACCCAGTCAATTTGATGTCTTAAAAGACGTAGTACAATTTGCTAGGGATGATTTAACAGTTGAAAAGATTGTAGAATACCTGATCCATAAAAATGACTCCCTGAAAGTCTTTAAGATGAAAATGGTTCTAAAATTGAACAAAAGAATGAGTCTAAAAATGAGGTAATGTTTACCAAGGGAAAGGGTAAGAAATTCTACAAGAAAACTGATAAGAATAATGGTGAGAAAAATGAGAAAGATATGTCTGGAGTAAAATGTTACTATTGTGAAAAATAGGACATTACTCTAAGGAATGCCCTAAGAAACTTAGGAATGAGAAAAATAAGAAAAAGGAAACTATGTCAGTTCTTGAGATAAGGAATTTTTATTCTCATGAGTTACTTGCTGTCTCTTGTTGTGCTAGTGAAAATGTTTGGATCCTTGACTCTGGGTGTACTATGCATGCTACTCCTCATAAATCATATTTTTCTAGTTTATCTGTGCATGATGGGGGTGAAGTTATGCTTGGGGATCACACCACTCTTGCTATCAAGGGGATAGGTTGTGTACCACTTACTATGCATGATGGAAAAGTTAGAATCCTGCAGAATGTTAGGTGGGTTCCCAAGTTAAGAAGAAATTTGCTTTTTGAATCCATGCTAGATGAATTAAAATGCAAAATTATAACACAAAATGGAGTCAGGAAAGTTATAAGAGACAACACTGTATTAATTAGGAGCATTAAAAAGGATGGCTTATATCAAGTGATAGCTAGTCTGCCTGAATTAAATGTTTCTGTGAAAAATGACAGTGTGGATAAATCCAAACTTTGGCATAACAGATTAGGGCACATAGGTAACACTGGACTAATGAATTTGCACAAAAATGACATTATACATGAGAATCTGACTGATATTCCTTTCTGTGAAACCTGTGTGTTTGGTAAAAAGACTAAACACTCTTTTGCTAAGTCATCTTATGAAGCTAAAGGGCCCATGGAATATGTCCACTGTGACTTATGGGGGCCTGCTCAGGTACAGACTATTGGAGGCAGAAAATATTTCATGACTCTGGTAGATCAGTACTGTAGGAAAGTTTGGGTTTACTAGCTTAAGCATAAAAGTGAAGCTTTTGAGTCATTTAAGAACTGGCATGTATTTACTGAAAAACATTCTGATCTTAAACTCAAATGTCTAAAAACTGACAATGGTCTTGAGTTTTGTAACCATAGCTTCGATGATTATTGCAATAAAAATGGAATAAAAAGACATTTAACTGTGCCATATACCCCACAACAAAATGGCACAGCTGAAAGAATGAATAGAACCTTGTTAGAAAAAGCTAGATGCATGCTTTTTAGTGCTGGTATGAAACCATCCCTATGGGGAGAAGCAGTCACTACTGCTGCATACCTTATAAATAGGTCCCCTTCCTCTGTTGTGAGTTTTAAAACTCCACAGGAGATGTGGACAGGCCAAAAACCTAACATCTCATACTTAAAACCTTTTGGCTGCACAGCTTATGTTCATGTCAATCAAGGTAAGTTGCAGCCTAGGGCTCTTAAGACTGTGATGTTAGGATATCCTGAGGTAGTCAAAGGATACAAATTACTTGTAATCCAACCTGGAGGTTACAAAGTAATAGTATCCAGAGATGTCACCTTTCAGGAAACTGAGTTCTATTTCAAGGACAAATTAATGTCTTCCATTGAGAATACAGGTACTCAAAAACATAAAGAAGATACAGTGGCTCAGGTCGGGCCATTCTTTATTCCTGGAGAAGAGCAAGCTGACCAACAAGGTCTTGAGGAGTTTGATATTGGCTATACCAACTCCTATTCATTGGGCACCTCAGCAGAAAAAACTGGGGAAGAGCAACCTAAAGAAGAAATAAGCAGCAATTCAGAAAACAATGAGGCTGCAGATAATACAATTGAAGAGGAACATAGCTCTGGGCAATCCCACCAATTAGGTGGGGCAGTAAGTGAACCTTCTACCTCTAACAATGATTCTGCCATGCATGATTCTGATATTCATGATGATGTTGTGCCAAATATTGATGTTTATGAAAATATTGATGCAAATCCTAAGCATGTGCACGACTTGGCTAATTATCAATTGGTTAGGGATAGAGAACCAAGGATTAAAATTCCAAATCCTAAGTTCACTAGTAATATTGTTGAGTTTGCCCTGCTTGTCTCTGAAATTGTTGCTCACTTCAATCCTGAATCATATGAACAAGCCATTAATAGTAAGCATGCTAATGAATGGTTAAAGGCAATGCATGAAGAAATTCAAAGTATGCATGCTAATCACACTTGGTCTTTAGTTCCTAAACCTGAAAAAGCTAAGCTAGTTGACTGCGAATGGATTTTTAAAGTCAAGGATGGTTCTACAGATTTAGATCCTCCTAGGTATAAATCTAGACTTGTAGCTAAAGGTTTCACCCAGAAAGAAGGAATTGACTATAATGAAATATTTGCTCCTGTAGTCAAATATAAGACCATGAGATTATTGCTTGTTATGGCTACTGTTTTTAATTGGGAAGTAGAACAGATGGATGTTAAGACTGCTTTCTTACATGGAGATTTAAAAGAAACTATATACATGAGACAACCTAAAGGCTTTATTGATAAAGTAAAACCAAATCATGCCTGTCTGCTTAGGAAGTCTATATATGGTTTGAAACAGTCTCCTAGGCAGTGGAACTTATAGTTTAACTCTTGCATGCTATCCATGAACTTTATTAGAAGTACATGAGATACTTGTTTGTATTATAAGCATGTTAAGAATAACAATCCTCTCTATGTGCTGCTTTATGTTGATGATATCCTCCTTATCAGTAGTTCTAAAACTGAAATAGTTGGAGTTAAGCATGACTTAAGTAAGCATTTTGACATGAAGGACATTGGTCCTGCTCAGAGAATCTTGGGTGTTAAAATCATAAGAGATAGAAATAAGAAAATTATGAAACTATCTCAGGTTGATTATTTAGAAAAGGTGCTTGATAGGTTTTCCATGATTAATTCTAAACCTGCACTTATACCCTTAGGAGGGCATCTTGAATTAACTAAGAAAGATTGCCCGGTTGATCTTGATGAGATTAAGAAAATGAATAAAATACCTTATGATGTTGTTGTGGGATCTGTGATGTATTCTATGTTGTGTACTAGACCTGACTTGGCATTTGCTATAAGTGTGTTGAGCAGATTTATGTCTAATCCTGGAGAGAAACATTGGTCTGCTATGAAGTATTGTCTCAGGTATATAGCAGGTACAAGTAAGATGGGTTTGGTATACTCTGAGCATAAACCCAGGACTGAACTAGAAGGGTTTGTGGATTCTGACTTTGCTAGTAACAAAGATAACAGGAAGTCTACCACTTCCTACTTCTACACTTGGGAAGGAAACTGTATATCATGGAAATCTCAACAATAATCCATTGTGGCTTTGTCTTCAACTGAAGCTGAATACATAGCTGCAGTGGAGGCCTCAAAATAGGCATCGTGGTTGAAAGGTATTCTGAAGGAGATTACTGGGAAAAATTTTATTCCTAAGATCTCTATAGATAGCCAGAATGCATTATACTTGTGCAAATATCCTGTCTACCATGAAAGGACTAAGCACATTGATGTGAGATTTCATTACATCAGAGATGAAGTTGAGAAACAGCTGATCAATATTGTGAAGATAGCTGGAGAAGTGAATCCTGCAGACTTTGGAACCAAGATTGTACCATTTAATAAATTTGAGTTTTGCAGGAACTCACTCCACATCAAGGATGTAAACTGAGGTGTGGAACCGGATCGATGATAGTAAGGGGAAGTTTGATCCTGACCAAATCACTATTGAATTAGAGCTCAAAGTGTAGTAACATGTCTGTATTAAGAGGGCAAATGTTGTAAATAATACATTCATGTATACTAGACTACAATGTACAATATATGTATCAAATACTAGGGTAGAGCTAGACCAGCTCAGAACCGGGTTCACTTCATTGATAGGGTTTGGTTTCACTAGTGAACCGGGCTAGCATCCACCACCGGACAAACCGGTTTGGAGGTAGCTAATCCGGGTTTGCTAAATGGTTGAACCGATCTCTTGTTCAAAGTGAAGCTCGGGCTGTTGAAGACGAGCTTGGCCCATTTCAGTTGGCTTGGCCCAATTCCTTGAGCTCTGGCCCAAACTAAGAGAGGACTCGGCTTGATATTGAAACGCAGCGTTTGATACACTCCACACTCCTCGGTTGACCTAGCTACTTAAGCTTGCGAGCTCCTTTGGAAGCTCATTCGAATGCGGCACTAACCCTAGAAATCCAGAGAAAAGAGAGAGAGAGAGAAGAGAGAAAGAAAGAGAGAAAGGAAGAAGAAGAAGAGATCGCCGGTGATAGCTCATCTCCGGTGTTCCCTGGTGTCTAGACGAAGTCCGACTGTGACTTGCAGCTGTGTAATGTTGGTGATTTTAGTGTCATCAAGTGATTGTTCCCTATATGGGAACAATGCCTTTTAGTGTGATTGAGATTCATACGACACTATGAGATCTTACTTTGCTATGTCACGGGTTTGGGTGTGCGGAGTGCGCGCTCGTGTAAGCATCGTTGAGGTCTAGAGGGAAATATTAAGGAGAAGTTGCGACCTGAAAAGGAACAATGTTTGTTACCTGTGGTTGGGAACAATGTCTGTTCCCTTGTAGGGAACAGTGGTAAGGAACAGTAGTTCTCAGACGCATGCCTAAAATTTCGGCACGTTGTTAATTGTTGATAACGGTCGATTTAAACGTTGTGTAACTGCATTTTAACTTCCTTAATGTGTTAATAACTGATAGTTGACGTGGGTTATTGAGGATAACCCTTCGTGACACTTGGTAACCGCTGATAACTTCTGGTAACCACCGGTAACCGTTCCCTGAAACAATTTTCCTTTGCCTATATAAAAGGCCATTGGGAGTTTGGTGTCGGGTTGGAACGTTGGTTCACATAATCAGAGGAGAGCGTCTCTCTCCATGATTGAACTTCAAATAGAGTCTAATATCCATTTACATGAACTCTAAGGTTCGATCTCTTTCAGGAGCCTTGTTAGAGATCGGTTGGTTTGTCTTATCTTACTTCAAATTTGGTGGATTCCCCAAGGCTATGTAGGGGGCGAAATATTGATTTCGGAAAGCGTTTCTACGTGATTCAAACCTATATCAAGTATTACATATGATTGATCTACTGAAGAGTCGTCTTCAACTACATCCACGAAGAGGAACTCCACGGCTTCAGCATCGCACTGTTCCCTGAGTACCAGCAAATACAGGATCTTCGGTGGGAACTACGAAGCAAGAGTCCAAGACACCTACATGAAAGGGGGCCGAAGCCCTTTCGTTTCTAGAACCCTACCTTTGCTCTTGTTTCTGTTCTTAGATCTTCGTCTTCTTATTGTTTCTGTTGTCTAGCTGTGCCGAGTGTTTGATGTTGAGAATATAGTCTATCCCACATTGGAAATCTAAATAGATCAAGCCTAGCATATATACCCTTGGGTTACTCCTCCTATTGCCAATTGGTTTTAGGATGGAACCTCATGGGCTTGTGTGCTAGGCTCGTCCGCGCATGTGTGCGCTCAACCCAACACGTCCTGATATTTCAGCATGATATCAGAGCGGTTCGGTCCTTCGTGCCACCGCATCAGTCTAATTTTCGGGGCTGGTCTTCGCGCCGCCTCTCTCTTCATTTCTGGCTGGCCTTCATGCCGCCTCCTCATTCGCCCTTGTCCTGGGCCCTTTATCGACTTTCCTTACCTATGTCCAAGTGTCAACTGGCTGACCCAGTTCATGCACTCTCATTCCTATCTGATCTAAAACTAGGCCAATACATGAAAATCCCGCCAAGATGCATGTACACAGCTCAGCTCGTTGGAACCTTGATAGCCGGTGTAGTAAACCTTGTTGTAGCATGGTGGATGCTAGAAAGCATAGAAAACCTCTGCGACGTTGACGCTCTCCACCCCGACAGCCCATGGACCTGCCCCAAATTCCGGGTCACATTCGACGCATCAGTCATCTGGGGCTTGATAGGGCCAAGACGGCTATTCGGGCCCGGTGGGCTTTACCGGAACCTAGTGTGGCTGTTCCTTATAGGGGCAGTTCTTCCAGTGCCCATTTGGGCACTCAGCAAGATGTTTCCAGAGAAGAAATGGATCCCTCTTATAAACATACCCGTTATCTCGTACGGGTTTGCAGGAATGCCGCCGGCTACACCAACCAACATTTCTAGTTGGCTGATTACTGGAATGATCTTCAACTTCTTTGTGTTCAAGTACAGGAAAGGGTGGTGGCAGAGGTACAACTACGTGCTCTCGGCTGCTCTTGATGCAGGGACGGCGTTCATGGCTGTTCTCATCTTCTTTGCGCTTCAGAATCAGAACAAAGACCTGAAATGGTGGGGGAGTGAGCTTGATCACTGTCCCCTTGCAACGTGCCCGACTGCACCGGGAATTGTGGTTGAGGGATGTCCTCTTATCAAGTGAATGAAATGAAGTTTGCTGAAGTGGATCTGGTTTAGTATATAGGGGATCAATTTTTAGTAGGATGGAGGTAGAGATTTCATTTGAGTTGGGCTGGTTTAGTACACAGCTCTTGAAATATATCAAGAGTTGGGCTGGCTACCTTAATTGTTGCAGTTTTTTTTCTTTCTATAAGTTAGTAGTCTTGGTAATTCAGTGGCAGAAATTTTTGGGTCAATATATTAATTTATGGTAATTTTGAATGGCTTTAAGGTTTGTGTTCTTTGTTTGTTATAATTAATGAGGCACTTGATTCATCTTATTAGCATGGAAATGTATAAATTGTCACAGCAAGAACAAAGAGAAGGTAATTAGCCCAGCAAGCTCATTTCTCAAATGTTGTGGTAATGTTGCAACTTTGAAATTATATACTATATTGTAAAAATCTGGAAAAAAAAAGAACAGCAGAATATAGGTAATTTGATGTACATCTGATTGAGAAAGAAGAAAAATGAAGCACTAGGCAATCAACAATCTCGATTTACTAATCACTATGCTGGTGAAGTATACAGGAATTGTGTTCTTCCTTTCAATTGTATGCCCACTCTAAACATTATAACTCCATCCTCAGTTGCTGGGCCATCAACAATCTTATATGCAGCTGTTTAACAATTAGCAAGAAAAAAAAAATTAGACAAGGGAGTATATGTCAATAATAAAAATATGTTATTTTAATTGGTCTCCTTGATAATTACCAGGTTGGGAAGTTAAAAGTCTGTAATTTGTATATATTGCAAGTAGCATCCAGGAAAATGTTGAAAGCAGCCTGCCTTCAACATTGACACCCACAAGAAGCAACATATTTGCACCACCTTGATAGATAAGAAAGATTTTGGTATGATAAATTTTGTTAATGATTCAATCTAGCTATATATATAAGTGAAATATTAACTCATATTAAATGCTTTTGGCTGAGTAAAGTATACCTTCAACTCAAGTGGACAATGCCTCTATTTTGCATAATCTGTGAGCACTCCAATCCTCTTTAGACAAAGAGAGTAATCAATTTTGTACCCCTAGAAACAGAACAAATTCATTTCAATCATAATATAATCAAATATGATCATGCCTTTATGCATTGAAATGTCGCCTAACTCATTCCAAGACAAAAAACAATAAAGAGTGTGTTCCTCTTGATCTCTAAATGGATGATTCTATGAATTAAGCCTAAAATCTCTTCGATATCATATTCTCACATTCCACAAAAGAGGCAATCGAATCCTGCAAATCAACCATCTGCAACCTTGTAAATCTAAAAGGCAAAAATTAAGAAGAAAGCTGAAATATAAAAGTGTAGGATCGTTGTTAGTCAAGACAATCGGGAACTGTTCCAGTGACAGTTCCCTTACGCAGCGGAATAATATAGAACAAGACTAAACAGGAATTTAAAACAGGGACACAGTTCCTTTATAGAGGAACCTCTTTAGCCAACTAGCTAAAGAGTAAACCTCTACCTCCCTTGGAGGATTTTGAACACGCACTATATTCTATTGATATATCTCAGGTTCCACAATACAAAGTCGAACTTCTCTATTGTTTGCAATCCCACTCACAAACAATACTAACGACTAAGACATAGTAGTTCCTAGATCTAAACACAAATGAATATAGAGAGTGAACCTTCACGTTCCTGTGCAGTTCCCTTTAGCACAGGAACCACCTTCTTCAAGCTGATGAAGATCTTCACGCAGTCTTCATCACTTGATACTTCCTTCCTTGAACTTCTGGATTGAATATCTTCACTGAATCAGCTCAGGCTCTCGATCTCTTTCTTTCCTTTTGTAGATCTGGTTTTCTTGTGTGCGAGAGCTCATTTAGACCTAGCGGCGTCGCATACTATTTATAGAGTTTCCATCTTTAGTTCTGACGCCTTTGCCCTTCTTGTCTTGGGGAGTACGACACTATTCAAAAAGACTAGCGTACCCTTCTTCATCTCTATTCATTCGGAGCTTTGGCTTGCCGCCCAAGACAATAGTGAAATGTCTTTCTTGTCCTTTAAATTAATTGCCACGTACACAGGTGGCTTGACAGGGAACGTTTCCCTTTGCTTTTCCTGTAAACTTGCTATCTTTCCTGAGATCACTTTATACAGGGAATTAGTTCCATTTGTTTGTCATTATCAAAACTTCGATTGCTCGAATGGAGAAACCATTGTTCCAGTGTTAGTTCCCTAACACTGTTCCAACAATTTCCCCCTTTTTGATGATGACAAACTTTCATAAAAATGCAAGTGTTAAACATTCAGGGATACAGGAAAGATATGAGAGAATTAAACATCAATGACACAAGAAATTCTTTGTAGATACTCAGTTCCCCCTGAAATGGACAAGCAGTTAAATTTTCAAATTCACACTCTAAGTTGGTCAAAACTATGCGTCAACGAAACGTCCAGAAAAGAACTCGAGCAAACAACTCAAAAGAGTTATACTTATACCTGAGTAGTTGCACCAGAGGAGTGCACGGTCAAACTACTCGATTAAGTAGTTATGGTAGTTGATTAATCGGTCAAGTAGTTGACTGGGTTGTTTTCCGTGTTAGTTTAGGCTCGCGTCGACTTTGAGGACTTGCTTTTGTATTGAGCATTAGATAATTAGTCCTTCAAACAAGTTCAAACTATATTCAAGTAGGCATCACTTTATTTTACCGAAGCATTATTGTGGGAATATCTGATCTTAAAAGTTTTCTCCTATTGATTTTATTACAAGCGATGGGATAGAGGGAATCGTCGATGTTGGCATTGCACTATACGTGCAAATGCTATATGGGTAAGAAAGACAAGCTAGCGGAGTTGGTCAAACGTGCTTAGCGGGTAGGCTGGTGTGTGAGAAGCCTCGGGCTTGAGCCTCACCCCTATGCTTTCCAATACTTTTTCCCATCTTAACTATAGATGGTTTGCTTGCTAATTGCTATGCTTAAGGAATTGGGCATGAGAAGCACAATACAATTGGGTTGAGAAATTAGATAAAATTGTGTGGATCAAATTTAAATTGGCGCACTCCATTTATTTATTTATTCCAAAATCTATATGTATTAGATGTGAAAATTTGCGAAATTATTTGTAACATCGCAAATTTATTTATTTTACATTTTGTGACAAAGTTTTAATTTGATTAGATCATTATATATGAAAAATGATTGTACGATTATCCCTCTATAATATAGTGGGATATTACATGTGTCCTATAATTAATAATTAAAAACGACGCCACTAATTTGGCTCTAACAAACTACTTTTTATCAAATTAATTAGAAAATGACTTTTAATAATACCAAATATTCACATTGAAACAATAATACTATTGATGGAGCACGAATAATTCAAGCGTTAAACAAAAAGAAGAATAACCAACACAAGGGAAGAGAATGATCGAGGAGGTGTGATGTATCCAAGCCTAAATCTCAGCTCATTGCATGATTATACTAATAAAATCGTGTACCCCACAAAAAAGATACAAATATCGGTGCCTCCTTGCTCACAAACACACCCGAACGAGTAGCACGGTTTCACCAACATACAAACAATGCACAAAATCAACTACGAACATAAAGCTCCAAGAGCGACTCCCACAACACTCAAGTGTAATCAGCGCGGATACCTTGCATGGAGGTCGAACACCCAACCTAATTGAATGAACGCCAAATGAAGCCACCATCTACAAAAAAAAAACAAGTTAATGGTGGCGATTGATGTTGTTGCATACTCAACTCATCGACCTATAGTACAAGTCATATCAACCTCACACTCCACCAATCAATGACGACCAACACCTCGAAGATCAATAATGATGAAACCCGAAATGAAAGGCTCACTAGAAGACAAGAAACAAGATTATTATATTCGAAAGTGCAAACACTTGCTTCTTTATTTATGATTTTCTTTACAGCGAGGTTTACAGGCCCACGAGGCTAACAGATCATTGGAGAATTACACCCTAGACCTCCTACGATTATCCGAGATCTCGACCTCACAATGTCCGAGATCTCCTAGTTGCTAGCTAGCTCTAAGCGTCACTTGCTGGTCCCTTTGAGCGAGGTTGAGTTGCGGAGTCTTTGATGTGAGATAGAGCGAGGTGTAAGAGGCTTGCGAGGTGGTGTAGCGAGGTCTTTGATGTGAGCGGGAACTTTGTGAGACTTGAAGTCGTTTTGTGGACTTCACTTGTCTATAGCGAGGCCTTTTAACGGTGTTTCGATCACGTCGATCTTCAACGAGCAAGAAAGTTCTTGAGTTCAAGATGTTTTTCGACCCCTTTTCCATTCGAGAATCTCCTCTATTTATAGAGGATTGGGGAGTCGAGTTTTGGTCGTTTGTCCGATGTGGGACGCCCGAGATCAAGGGCTCTGATTGGCCTAGAGGCGAGGCAGCCGGTGATTGGCTCGAAGAGCGGCGTTCGCTGAGTGGTCATGGTGGGCGGGCGCAAGTAGAGTCGGTTACGAGGTCGAGACCTCGCTCCGAGGTCGAGGGGGACCTCGTGGGGTAGGAATTTTGTTAAAATAAGTGGGTATGGTTGTGGGCCCCAGGATCGTCCTCGGGGGTCCCTTTGACCTGGTTTGACCCTCATACATCGGGCCCACCTCTTGCTTCGCTATTTTGAGCATCATCAAATAAGTCTCTCCCACATTGAAAGATCTCGAAACTCCAACTGAAACTCCATCTTCCACCAACGACAACACAACACATCGCAAACCTTACATTCCATAATCGACGATCGACACCTCGAAGATCGATAAGGTTCTCTCACATCGAGAAGTTCCAACTTTCAACCTCTCCCAACGTCTATAAATAGTAGAAAAAGATGAAGGTTGCAAGGGTCGAAAAACATCTCTACCTTAAGATCTATTCTTAATAAAAGAGACTTGACATGTTGAAACTTTCTGAATAACTTTGTTAATTATGAGGGAGAATCCTAAAAGGTTCTAATTCTTTATTTGTAAGAGACAAATACCAAAACTTTTATTAAGAGCGCGCATACTTTGAATGCAAACAATTCGGGATTGTAAAATCTTTTTTAAAGCGAACGTGAATCGTTTTCACACGCTGAATAAAGAGTGAAAGCTTATACATGCATATTTTCTATTAATTTATGTCCTTGAACTTAATGCTCATTTATTTCGAGTTTTAACAAATATGAACTTTAGAAATCACTAAGTGATACTTGTAATAATACCAAGTATCACTTGTTATTATTACTAGTCATTTTCAACTTCATGTTATTTTTTATTAATACTAGAGAGCTAATCCCGTTCGTTGGACGGGTCAACAGTTATATTTTATGTTTGTTATTATTTTAAATGTCTAGGTTTTTAAAAATTATATAACATATACAAGCTTACTAAATTATAGTTTATTAAATTGCATTATGAAATATCGTAACTAATCATACAATTAAAAGAAAATAAAATATTGCAAATCATACAAAAATACACTATTTGATTATTTAATCGGTGTACACTACATAGCAATTTAAGATATAAAAATTTTATTTTACATATAAATTTGGTTGGAATTATTTTGATTTTATTTGTTCAATCTACCATCGATTTCGTTGGTTTATTTGTTATAATTAATTTTTTAAATTCAAATTAATGTGGTTCTTGTGTATATGAAATTGTGAATAGCCAATAATAATATTTTGTCATTTTTTAAGAAAAATGATATCATTTCTTTATATGTTTTATATCATACATAGTGTTTATTATTAATATTTTTCTAAAAGAAGAATCTAATATTGATGAAAATCAATAGATAAATGTAGTACATTTATTTGACTTGAGAGGGACAACTTTTATAGTTGCATAGATTGTAATAGTTCGTATACTATTTAGTGATTTTTAAAATTCATATTATTATTGGTTCAAAGTGGATACTTGGTATTATTACGAATCATTTTTCCCATTATTTAATCATTATAAACTGGATTTTGAATCATTGTTCAACACCCTCCATCGAAATGAAAGATCTTCAAAGGCCTCTAAGAGTATAGTGTGTAAAGTCTTCTTCCAAGAGAGTAGAATAAAGAGAGGTAAGGAGATCAACCCCTACTTGGCTTCATGGATTGCATGTCATCCGAGATGAAGGAGGCTCCCTTCTTGAGTGACCAGATACATTATTTGATTTGTTTCTTATGGCCACGAGAAGTCATGCCCAGTGTTTATAAAGGCGAGGCGACGCCCGAGGCGATGACCCCCCCAAATTGCCTAGGCGCGCCTTAGAGGCGAAGGCGATCGCCTTATACATAAAGATGTAGTAATTCACAAATATAAATATATAATGTTAAACAAGATCATTTAATAACATTTTTGGGCATAAAAACATATTTATAAAGGAAAAAATCCAAATTTTATTAGTAATAAAACCAAATTTAAAGATAATGTAATAAACTAGTATGAAAATTTAGTTTTTAGATAGCAAAAAAAGGCAAAAAACTACTAAAATAAAGTATTTTCAAATATAAAATACTAAAATAAAGAGACAAAACGAGAGAATGAACGTGAAGTCTGATCTTGTATTGGGTATTTGCATAGCTTAAGGATATATAGATATAGAGAAAATTATAGGATAAAAAAGATATCTTGATGATATAAATTCCATATATAAATTCTATTAAAAGATATCTTGAAAAAGAAGGATAGAAAGAAATACTTAGCTTAAGGAAAGTATATTTAAAAGATAAAAAAAGTGAAAAGAAAGATTTTTAATTCAAATATTTAAAAAATCAGCATAAGGCAACCTAGGCGAGCCAAGGCGAGATGCAGCTCGCCCGGGCGCCCAGGTCGCCTAGGCATTGCCTCTTCGAGGTTGCCTCGCATTGGCTAATGCAGGCGACAGCCTTGGCAGGGCGCGCCTAGGCCTCGCCTTTTCAAACACTGGTCATGCCATAAATTTAGTTTAGGATGTCCCAGCCCGCTTTGGATGTAGCGGCCTGGGTGACGAGTGTGACGATCGAGGAAGAGAGAGTGACGATTTACCACCATAGAGGAGGTGGGTTTGCCTCTTCCAAGTAAGGCATGTTGGGTTTGTGGTGGTGTCGTCTTTAGTGACAACAATTGTCTAATTTGGGAGGGTGTGGGAATTGTCGATATATAAACTTGAATAAACCATAACCTCTTAAAAAGTTGTTAGATTTTGAGTCTTTCAAGTAAGATAATTGGAGGGGGGGTTGAGAAATAAACAATGGTAAAAGGATGGTCATATTGGTGTGGATTAGCCAAAGTGGTAGCAAATTCGAAAGCCATGGGTATGGTTTAGGGTTCTCCAACGGGTCGACCCGACCCGACCCGTAAAAAAATTAATGTTGACCCTTTACCCGACCCGTAACCCGTAAAAACGGGTTGCGGGTTTACGAGTCCGATCACGGGTCAACCCATTTGACCCGTTTGACCCGCTGACTTCGAGTTTCGATTGAGCCGGCGACGTGAAGACGAGGTGGAGCCTTCGAGTTTCAACTGAGCCGGCGACGTGAGGACGAGGTGGAGCCTTCGAGTTTCGACTGAGCCGGCGACGGGGCGACGTGAGGTGGAGGCAGAAAGGGAAGGGCCGAAGGGGCCTTTCGACTGAGCCGGCAACGGGGTGACGTGAGGTGGAGCCAGAAAGGGAAGAGCTGAAGGGGGCAAGGGGCGCAGTCGCGCAAATTCGCAGAAAGGAAGGGGCAAGATAGGCAGAGAAGGAGAATCGAGAATGAGATTGGACAAAATTAGGGTTAGTAATTTGATTACTTTCTCCGTTTCTCACTTTCTCGGCATTAGTTTTAGCCGGGTTGGCCCAAGTTATAAACTAATGTAATATTGTAGTAATATTTTTTTTAATATTACGGGGTTGACCCGTAACCCGACCCCCAACCCGTAATCTCAAAAATCCTAACTCGTAACCCGTAATATGAAAAAATTTGACCCACAACCCGTAAATTTGCGGACGGGTCGGGGCGGGTTACGGGTCAACCCACCCGTTGGACAGCCCTAGTATGGTTGCATTTGGACATGCGTTTGGGCCAGTCCGATTTCTCTACTCCATAATCATACTCCCTCTTATACTCCCTTGTTTTAATTGGTTAGAAAATATTTTTAATATTTTACTAATATTTAAATTTCTTTTTTAATATAATTTGGAAATTCATCACCCAATAACATTGTAGGGAAGTATAGAAGGGAGTATATTTAGGAAATAGAAGATTTGATTTAGAAGATTTGATTTGCTTTTGGGCATGGTTTTGTGAGGATTGTGGCCTAGAATTAATTTAGCATGATACCATACATATAGAGAAGAGAAAATATGTATGAATGCTTGAATGAATTATTATTACGCACTAAGGCTAAAAATATATACAAGTACATACAAAAAATTGAAGCACAAGTAACTAGTAGACCCAAGAGACATAATAATTTTAATATTTCTAATAAAAGCATACTATCTAAAACAAAGACAGAAAAATATGAGAAAATATTTTTCTTTTTTGTCAATATGAGGGTGGTGACGCGACCTTGGCCTCGGGATGTCTTAAAGGTGCATCGGAATGGGATCTAGACCGCGTAGCTTGTCTCAGACACTCTTAAATCGACGTAGGAATTCTCACCAAAAGGGAAGGGGCACGCAAGTTTGTGGAAGATTGTGGAATAGAGTGATGGTGAACTTGACGAGATCTTCGAAGGGAAATCTGAGTCAAGATGAGTAACCAAGGATCCTACGTGAAGGCGCCTTCTTGGAATCGATCAACGTGATGTCTCCGAACATGATCAACGTGATGATCTTGCCGATAGAACAAGAATTTGATTTGAGATACTTATTTGGGTTTCTTTTTGTGTTTTTATTTGGTGATTTTTCGACATGCTTATTTGGATCTATTAAAAGCACCCTCTCGATGTGCATGTTGTACAAGTGCAAATATGCATTAGGAAGTTGTTATACATGAAAGTATGGAAAATCTTTCTATATTCATATGATATAGATACATCATTATATTAAATACATGATTTAAAACACTGTCACTACACACATGCATAGATAACAGAACTTTGTAACAAAAATTTAAGTGGTGATGCTTTTAGCCATTTGAGCTCATTCTTATGACCACGGCGCCATCCTAAATGAGCCATTTTAATTTGTTCATATCGTACATATGTTGTGCATACATAAAATTAATCAAACATCATTAGTAGCTTCCATGGCTTTCCCTCTTGCATCTTCTTGGATTCTCAAAGCGGAGAGTCCTTGCAGAGTAGGTTCGGATTCCATTTCCAGCAGACGACAAAACTAACTCGTGCGATTTATGTTTGGAAGCTGATCGACATGGAGATAATTTAGGTAGTCTTAATACCTTTACCGAGCAGGCCTTGTGGAGGTCAGGAATCGAGTGAAGATGCGAGGGCATGTCGATCATGAACTCGCCATTTTTGTTGGTGACGCCCTTTATAATCCAACTTTGTTTCTTGTTTCCAGTAATGTGATGTGTGTTTGAATTGCAAGTAGCTGCAACTAGAGCCCCTGAAAGGAGTTCATGCACAAAATTAGTGGACTCTAATTAAGCTTCATGATTAATTTATGTAGTAGACAATGTGGTTGTATTTGTCAAGACAAATTAACTAGTTAATAAACTGTAATTCATTAAAGAAAATGTATAAATTATGTTTATTTTTTTTATTGGTCTTGGCCTCTTGGGCATCGCCCGAAGGAGTCGAAACGGAAACCTCGTGGTACTACCATGGAGTCTTAATCGTTTGACTAGATGCCTGAAGGCTATAAATTATGTTTATTGTATGAAATTAAACTAGTTACCAACTAATAAATTAGTTTAAATGATAAACTAAAAAATCTAGCTTTTTGCTAATTTATCAAGTTTATTTGGTTAAAAGGGGAAAAAAATCTACGGTACCAGCTGTAAAAATGAGAGAATGGATAGTTGGTGGAGAGAATGCAGTGGGATTAGAGGTCTCAAAAGTTGACCCGATCCGAAAAACCAAGAATATATAAAATATATTTTGAAAATTATATTATTTTGAAAATTGAATATATAAAAATAATATATTATTATTATATATCATTTTAAAATAAATTAATATTTTAATAATTGTAAAAAAATTGTTTTTCTTGACCTGTTTGGTCGACCTGACTCGCCCAAAAACCCACAATGATCCGACACGATTTGACCGGTGACTAGGTAGGACCCGAATCCAACTCAACCTGAACCAGAAATAACCGAACTTGAACCCGACCTGACCGACCCGTTTGACAACTCTAAGTGGGATTGATGAAATTTTAAAAGTTAATGTGATTGTCAACTCAAAATTAGTTTATTTCAACAAACACCTCTTATTAATTTACTAATTTTTTTAACTTATTAAATTAAATATGCTTCTTAACTAGCTAGATGTAAGAACTTAACCAAAAACTAGAAAGCTTAATGAAAATTTATTCAATTAGTATGTAATCTTTTAGGTTTAGATTTACTTTTCGTTTTCAATACCATTACAACAAGTACCTTTTTTATACACATAATTATATGATTTAGTACGACACTTTCGTGACACAAATCTCAATCCTTTATACATATCACAAGGTTGAGATGAAAGGTCGATCTCGACTCAAGATTCAAGCAGAAGCAACATAATTATGTGTAGATTTAGATTGATAAGATAGCTACCTTGATTGAAAAGGAATCAACTACTATCTTGATGTTTGTATTGTAAATGGAGACGAGTTGATAGTGATTTATCTTAGATTTGAACACTACTTAATTTTTTGGTAGAATTTGATGTTTGTAGTCATCCACTCGCCAGCCTGGTGCACCAGTGTCAAGGTTTTTTTTGTAGAGACTGGGATATCCAGTTTCGTCACATTTATAGGGAAGCTAATCAGGTGGCAGATTTTTTAGCGTCCTTAGCTTTTTCATTTAATGTCGGTTTTCATGTATTGTGTGACCCTCCCGGGGGTGTGAACTCTTTATTATTAGATGATGTAAGGGGTCGGGCTATCCCCCGCTTGCGTACTACTTAGCCCATTCTTATTAATTAATAAAATCCCCCTTGAGGGGGCGGAGAGTACCGTCTCTCCTTCTACCAAAAATAAAATAAAAATTAAGAGTCAAATGAAGCAAGTAATTAATAAACTTGTGTTTCAACTTTCAACCAAAAAAAAAATCAATAAACTTGTGTGTAAGTAGGGTTGTCTAACATGCAAGTATTTTTGGTTTAATAGAGTACTATCAGGTCGACCCATCGAGTTTACAGGTCGACCCATAATATTAAAATAGTCAAAAATAAAAAATTATAATAATATTTTATTTTTAGTTTTAGTTTTTATTTATAGGGTTAAAGGTTTTACAGGTCGGAATAAGTTGAAACTGGTCAAAAAAGATCAAACGAATCAGATTGACTCATTTGACCTAATCAAATAGATCGATTCATAACCCAACTCATAAACCTACGGGCTGAAATACGGATCGACTTTATTTTTTTTACGGGTTACGAGTCGGGTTGACTCGTTGAAAATGCTTAATTATTTGCAATCATTAACAGAAGAATGATTTAGTTCAACAAAAATAAGAAAACGATTTTGTTCACCAACTCCAAGTTTGGTACCTAATTCTCGTCGGCATATTTAAAAACATATTTGACTTTGCAAAACAAAATTAATTAAAACATTTTGACTCACCATTTTGCCACGTAGCACCCAACGACTTGAGAATGCTTATTATGTTTTTAATCGACCAGTCTTTACATTTGTATCCTCCTAATGATACTTAAGATTTTAATTTTTTTTTCTGTCTTGGACATTGTTCATAGTAATCAAAACGAAAACTCCTTGGTACTACCGTGAATATTTAACCACTTGACTAGATGCTCGAAGATAATGATACTTAACAATTATCATAGCTATACCAATTGAGTATTATCCGGCCTATTGGTTCTTATATATTTTCTAAGTAATAAGGAAGGTTTCAACCAAAATAATTAACCTAGCGATATTATATGAAATCAAAATTTTGAATAATCCACTAGTCCAATCTACACTAATAGCACCTAACCCAAACTAGAAACTTTGTCAAGCATTACTCCTTGATTTGAAACCAATTAATGCATGTCTTTTACTCGACCAAAGCTAAACATTCTTGATCATCCAAGCCCAAAATTAATATATAACCACATTGAGAAATTGGAATAATTAAACGCATATTGAGAGTAGGTATAATCTCTTTTTTTTAAATCCTGTTTAGATCTCATCTAGGCCTATCAAGGCACTGGAATTAAGGTTCCAGATCGCCTATGTGTCTAATCCATCTGGACGTCCGTCTAAGACTGTGTACACAACCGTTCTAGTTGTTTAGGCGTTAGCTGACTCTTTTTCACCCAAGGTCCGCCCAGTGTTTCTTTTAAACAATGGGCCTAACCTTTTTTAGAACATTGGGTACATGTGATAGTATAAAGATGAAAAAAGATTAATTTAAGTAATTAAACTCCGAGTTAATCCAAGTCGTAAACACAAACCTGAAATAGGTAGGAGTTGAAGCCGATCATCCAAGCAAGATGAACATAGCAAAGTTCCGGTAAGAATGACGGTGGAGAGCTTCTCCTCTCCATAACCCGCGATTCGAATATTTTCGTCTCTTGTAAACACTGACGTCGTCTGTCTTCCTGCAACAGAGACAGACGACGACATAGCAACTACTAATATCGCCATGAAAACAAAGATGATGCGATTGGCGCCTGAGTTGCTCATCATCTATTGATTCTTAATTTGTAGGGAACTTAATTGCCTTTGTTGTTTGCTCTTATATCTTTGGCGCGCCAAGAAGCTTGTCAAACTAACTATGCTTGTTCAACTGGTTTTATAAGGGAAGGGGGTGTCCAAATTGCCCTTATAATTCTTCTAATATTACAAAAATATCAATCCCATGGTCGTCACTCTGGTCCGAATATTGGGTTAGGTGACCAGGTCAAAACTTTTAATTTGGAAATTGCTAACCTACTTATGATATCCACTCAAAACAATTCAAACAATCTAGGTTTTTAATTAATTATGAAATTTAAATAAAAATGTTTATGTATTAATTGTGAAGAAGTCTATTACACATCGAAAAGTTAAATAATGAATTGCCTAGCATATATATCTTTAGATTACTTTTCTTATTGTTAATTGATTTAATTTGGGATGACTTTGCGGACTTATCCTTGGGACAGTCTCCCCCTCCGCCAGTGTATTGTGGCCCACCGGATTTTGACATGAATAAATTGTGGTAAATGTTTCGGTGGACTATAGTCAATCGGGAGGTGTATAAAAGATTACATTGTTTTTTTTTTACTATAATATCGGGATTTATTTTTCAATCCAAAAATTATGTATTAGTATTTTTATAATCATGCTTAGTGGTTGGTAGGCTGCATGCCCTTCTTCTTCTAGTAGCAGTCGTATATTCATTGGAATTTCCATAATATATTTAAAATCGACGCAAATTCTCTATTCCACTTTTAGTGTCTCATTTTTGTGTTTCACTTAGTTAATAAATATTAAATTAATATTAAAAAAATTTAAAATTTATATTTATATTGTAAACACCTATATTCATGCATGTGTAAATTTTTATCTTATAAATCATATTATAAAATTTTTAAAAATTAAGAGAACGTTTTTCATACAAAGTATTACCTTTTTAATTTTTGAAAATTATATACTGTGGTTTTTAAGTTAAAATTTTACACACATATGTATTTAGGTTTTTTAAATATAAATACAATTTTTATTTTTTTAACATTAATTTTATATTTATAATACCATTTGGAACACAAAATTGAAACATTATCGTGGAATAGAAGATTTGTACTGATTTAAAATAAATAAGTGATTAATTTGGAAAAGTACGTTATTAAAAAAGAAAGGCTTTTCTTTGTCTAGCTATTATTTAAGTAACCAATCAAACATTTTGAACCATTCCAACTTCTAAGAGGAAGGCTGCTGAATTCTTCTTCTTCAGAAGGCATCTCAGGTGAAGTCGTTGAAGTAGAGACCAAATTCAAGTGTCAAACTACAACTTTCTAATATCAATTATTTTTATAAATCAATATTATATATCACACACCTTTTTAATAAATCAACATTACGTGTAGTCTAAGACTCTAAAACTTATATGTTTAACTTATATTGGCAAACATCAAGTGGATCGGTTTTGGTTTTAGTTTCTTTGTTACACTAACTTTTGTTGTGAATGTCCAAAACAAAATATTTTTATCATTCAAATTTCAGGGTCCATGTTACGCATTGAATTTTTGAATTATTCTAGCTAGGCTTTATTTTAACATATAAAAATTCAATAGGATTTTTTTTTTTTTGGTAGAAAAATTTAATAGGATTTGTTTTGTTTTTTTGGTAGAAAAATTTAATAGGATTTGTTAAGATGATGTTAGATATATTTTTTTTGATCTCTCGCTCAGTTCGATTAGCCGGGGCCAATCTACGTCCGAACCGAATATTGCAGAGGCCCATTTATGATGTTAGATATATTAAACAAGAAGTGGGTACCTCAATGGAGAATAGATGAGAGAACATTTCTTCAACGCTTTAAACTGCTAATCAGTCCAAATAGATTAGAGTTTACGTCTTTCACACATGTTTGATTAATCAAAATATTCCATTCATCATGTAATTATTTCATTTTTGACGAAAGTGTTTGTGAATGTGTGTTTGATTGGTGTACTGATTGACTTCGTTAATTAAATTGGGTAATAATGATCGGGTGTTTATATGAAATTGAGAATGAATCCGGGGAGTTTAAATTAAAAGGATTAAAGACGCGGATCAAATTATTAAAAGGGGGAAAACGACATGGATAAATTATTGTCGATTTTTTTGGTGAAGAATTATTGTCGAGTTATACGCATATGCGAAAGAAAATGAACATGAATGATGTGGCGGAATGTGCAAAGGTTTTGTCGTGGATGTGTATTAACTCATGCCTAAATATGTACATACATTCTAGTGAAATGTACATTTGATTTTTTATACACATTTAAGCAAGATTTCATGCACATAATTTTCTTGCGAGAATAACAAATATACTAAATTGGTCAATTCAACGGGTTTTCGGGTTTCAACCCAACGGATTTCGAGTCTATCGGGTTCGGTTTATTTCGGATTTCGGGTTCAAATTTTCGGATCTTGACCCTAAAATTTTCGAGCGATTCGGATCAGATTTGCGGATTAGGACAACTTTTAACAACTCTAAATATGAGACCTTGTTTTTTTCAAAGGTCGAAATTCTATCTCATTTCTCACATAAACTTCAATTCTCTCATTGATCACTCCCCAGTCCCCAATTGTATTTAGGGTCCTCAACATCTCCATTCAGTATATTTTCTTGACAACCGCTTTATCTTGGCCTTAAATTGTATGATTATGATTTATGAACAAGCCAATGCAACTGATCCACCATTAAAAGGGCTTACAAATAATAAAACGATAACTCGAAAATTGTTCAATTAATTTTGAACTTTTAACATTGGGAGATCTAAGGCACATACTCTTCAATACCAAATTACATTCGTTCATCTTATATAACCTTATTATTGTAGTTACATAGTACATACTAGTATACAACAACCGATAGAGAAATCATAAACCAAAGAATATTGTACTATTATTTTACTAAAAATGATGAATGAAATACCTACAAATAATATCTAACATATATAAATTTCTCCATAAATTCCCCATACACCAATCAGTGCTCAATTGGGGTTTCACTGCTCAAGAAAAGGCAGTCCATTGCTGGCCTGAAACTGGCCTTTATCGACACCCCAGAAAAGCCCTTGTATTTCCCTTGCATTTTCGCCGAGCAAACCTTGGTTACGTACCTCAAGAGCTCGTGTTTCTGAACAAATGGCTGAGCTGCGTATTCTTCAAACTTCATCCACTGCAATTTCCGAATAGGGCGCGTTTGAGAAGAGATGAACATGAACACAAGTTTTAGGCAACAGAATTATTATTAACCACAAGAAAATGACAAAATATGGTTTTCATGGATTCTATCATTCAACATCATCGCCCAGTATAGTCCCGCTTAAGCGGGATCTGGGGGGTCAAGATGGGGGCACCCATAACCTTTACATGTTAGGAGGATGTGTCCGATAGACCCAAGAAAAACTAAAATTCAGCTATGTGATAATAATAATCAGAATTTAGTTAGAATGCACCAAAATTGATACGGGGGCTAAATTCATCTCAAAGACGCGGTATAAAAGTCAATGAGCATGAGGATGTGCCCCAAAGTATGATCTTCATGGACAAAATGGGAATTTACCTTGGCTGCAAGTATCTCGGATTCTTGTATCTGGATGTCAAAGGTTGAAGGTTCCAAGAAGCATACAAAGTATAAATCCGACTTCTGGAAAAATGCATTGTGGCTTTGTCTGTCGAAAAATGCAAAGGAAATCCTATAAAGGCCTTGAATTGAACCATGATTAGTTCATGGAAAATAAGCTATAAGACAGATATGCCATTTAGCTCATTCTCATCTAACCAAGTAATTGCATAATCTGCAAGATGCTTTTCAAAATGCACTTGAAAAAGTTTGCATTTCCAGTATTCAATTCTAGGATTCAGAGTAAGAAAGCCGCGAAGTTTTGGCTGACCAAAGGTGCAATTTATTTACCTGAATGTTAGAACTTCCTTAAATTTGGTATCAATCTGCAACAAAAGCAAACCAGTATTAACAACAAAGACCATCAATAATACAATATCTAACTATATGTAAGCAACTCCTTCACTTACTCCAGTTTCTTCTTTGACTTCTCTAGCAGCTGCTTCACCAATATCTTCTCCCTGAAAATAGCATCATTCAGTACATAGACTGCAATGCAGATTTGAAATCTTCCAACTTAAAGTAGGAACTAATTTAAACACCTCATTGGCAACTCCGGTAGGGAACTTCCACACGCCCAATTTCCTTAACATGCCATTCTTCTCTTGAACTACTAAAACCTACATTAACCAACAATTTAGTAATGTCTCCATAACCAGAAGGCACCGACAGAAGAAAGAAACAACGAAAGAAAAAGGTGAGGTGTTAGATTTATATATCTCAAATAATAGATCAATGACTTTATACTCAATAGCAGACAACGCATTGACAGGAATTAGTAAACATAACACAAAAGGAAAGTCATTTTGGTACTTCTCTTCTTTGGAGCAAAGGTACTAATGGCAAGTGTGAGAGCATATAGTGTTGAGGGATACCACTTAGAATTTAAAAAACTGTAGGCACCAAATAGAATTGACAAAAAAACTGACGGGCCGCAGCCAAATTTTCCAACATTTTACTCATCTAATCCACTATCACTTAAACAAATGAGACCTTCATGTTAAGAGGATCACATCACACTTTCAAAGACAGTTCCTAAAACTGAAGGGATCATATGTGGCAGTTTTTACTAATATATCAATAAGCATATACCAAAGCATAAAATAGCTAAACAAATGAAGAATCTGAGACATAAACCATAGACAATGCAAGTAATTTACCTCCTTTTTTTCGTTGAGCACAAAAGCACCAACTCCAACACGATGAGATGCATTGGCAGGCAACGGATTTTCAGTTTCAGGAAGCCAACGTGCAAGCATCAAATAACTTGGCTCTGCGTGATGGTAATAAAATCCTTCCTGCAAAATCAAAAAAATCAGATAAACAATCAACAAACTGGAAGCTCAATCCTACAACCTCTTAATTATCCCCTTTATCAACAACACATGACAATTGATTACTCATTCAGGAAATGCAACACTCACTTTGACAGCTGCATCAACCAAGCTAGCATGCTCAATGGGCAACTTTAGCCACACACCTTTCTTCCCCTGGAGAACAATAAGCACACAAATTGTTTAATTTTCAATTTTGTAAGGAATAGAAATTGCACAGTAGACTAATGTAATCTACACAAAGCTACCCTCCATAGTCCACCATTTTAGAAGCAAAATTGCATTTAACGACCACAACTCAGCTAACAATGCAATACTCCTACAAGTTTCATACTTCTTTGTTAGACAAGAGGATATAAACAAACTCACAAACCCTAGTAGATTTATAAACTGAAATTAAGAACAATCTCAAAAGGGACAAACCCCCAATTGAGCCAATCTCAAAAGAGATACTCTCTAATGAGCCCAAGGCCAATGGCCTGATCCCTTCTCTAGTTTCTGGATAACCCTTTTCCTAGAAAGACCCTCCTATATATACTACTAAGCCACCCACAAAAGCCAGCTGACATGCTAGTGCATCCACTACACCAAACGCACCCACACACATAAAACAAGATAACGACCTTAAGCTGCACACAAGGACACAAATATCCCTTTATAATAAAAACTATAACTATCCTTGCCATGTTCTCTAACATTCTTTCACCCAAGTATGAACAATGGGTAGTGTTTAGAGCAAATTTCTGATCATAAATGGTAGCTTTATACATAGAGAGGTGATTTGGTGCAAGTTTACACAATAGACGATTAATTAAAAAGAATGGAGAGATTACCAATTGGGTCCAGTGGGAAATAGAAGACCTGAGTAAAGAGGAGAAAGCCTGCGCTTCAATTGGACGGTACATTTCAACAATGACGCCGTTGTGTTCGTCTTCAGTGGCCGGAAGCAATTGATGTCGCTCCATTGAATTCAAATTGGGAACGGGTGAAGCTGAAGAAGACATAGCCAAGGCAGGTCCGCAACGCTTAGGCAAAATACCCGTCAACGACAACCCTAAAAAAATGAAGAATCGAAAAAACCCAAATTAGCAAATTTGAATACGCGCAATTCGGAATTGGGAAGGTTGGGAGATGTCAAACCTCTGGAATTGTAATGTGGAGGGTTGATTGGGAGTGTGGAGCAACGATTTCTGCTGACATTGCAGACGAACGAAGAAGAACGAGAAGATGAAGAAAAGAGGCGATGGCGCTTCGTGAGAATGGAAAGAACAGAAATTGACGATCGAATCATCTTCGAATAAAGTTTTGGGTTTCGAATGTTGTTGGGGTGTACTTGTATGTGGAGTATGTGTATGGCCATTACAACTAGGAAGAATTTATAGATGAAGACGATGAAGATTTCCCCAAATCGTGGCGAGTGGGAAAGCTTTAATGGAGTTAGGGTTTGAATTGAAAATTCTTTCCGGGTGTAAAATGGGTTGGCGCGTTGAGATGGTCATGAATCTTTGTAAGCGGCGGTAAACCAACGGTTGCTGATCGGAGACTGATTATTCGTCGGCCGTAATTTGAAATGGAGAAGATAGGAATTCAACCCAAATTACAGAAATTCACCTTTCAAAAAATAAATTACAGAAAATCACCCTCGCAATAGGAAGGTTTTACAAATTATCCTTAAAAAAATATGATTATACAAAAAAACCAACCAACTTACAATCTTGTTGTGTTGAATACTTAAGTAAAACTAATCCGTATTGAATAAGCATCTTTGCGTGAGAGTGTGGCTCGAACCATTGCATATAGTCGGGAGCCACATCCCAGCCATGGATAGCACAGAGCAAAGTTAGAATATAACTTTCTAGGTGTTCGCCACGGGACTCCCATTTGCAATAAACTTTACTGCATTCAAGCTTGTATTTTATAGGCTTCAGCCCCCTTTAATAGTCAGTGGTGGGATGGGATTTCGATGTATGTGCTTTACAAATTCAAACTGTCAAGTGCACCTCCTAGGTATGTATGCCTCTTGGATTTTCTGATATTGGATCACTCCCAGTATGAGGAGGAACGATAGGCTTCATGGAAATCAGGTGATGCATAAAATGGCATCCAATTAACCTATAAATGAAATTGTGAGTGGTAAATTAAGTTAAAAGTAACTAAATAAACTATAAAATTTCATAAAAAGTAGGTAATACCCGGTCAACTATGTACCGATCCAAAACTTCGCGAAAATATTGCAGTCTACTCTTATCCTCAGTCGGCAATCTTTGATCTGCACCTCGGTGCACTCCTTGGGCCCTTGAAGCAATTATAGGATTTGTTTGGCGAGTTACGTCTACAGTCATGAGGGCTCTAAAATCCGGAAAATAGTTCCATATTCAGTTCTAAAAGAATTAATCGTGAGGTATTGAATACTTACATAGATTAGAACGAGACAACTAGAAAAACCCATTGTTTTGACTTGAGTTGTCTTCCCCATTTTGGTTGTACAATTGTGCAAGAGTGCACACACACCCATGCATAACTCCTCATTTGATCCCATCCGAGGGCCAAAGCAACCAAATTATAGTTGACTCTTGTGGTTGACTTGTTTGTCAAAAGGCCCAAGGCTACCAAAAGCCCCAAAATTATGCCAGAGATGTTATGGGGTTGTACTTCATCCAAGTTGCTATGGTGCAACCAATCTACCATCGTCTTTGTATTATCCCCCTTGTCTATTTGCTTTTCCTTGAACTCGGACCAATCCTGGTTGTACAATTGAGAAAAAATAATCTACATCATCAATCTTATCACATAAAGGGATATTCTTATTACCTTCAATGGAGATCCCTAAAATGAATTTGACATCATGGAGGTGATTGTCATTTCACCCCAGGGGAAGTGAAAATTGTTGGTTTTCGGATATCATCTCTCCAAAAATGCATAGATGAGGGCATGTTCTACACTAGTCTATGGGATATCGAATAAATGCAATATTCCCGACTTCGATACCATGTTGTAACACATAGTGTTCCTATTACTCCTAAGTAATGCTGGCAATGTTTCTACACCCTTGCCTCTAGAGTGAATTTGGGTTTCTTTCACATGCTAAAATTATAACATATAAACATAATGAAATGATCAATGTTGTAAGAATATAACATTCTAATAAATAAAACAATACGTTGGGATAGACAATCCAAGTCCCACATGGAAAAAATAAGGAAGTGAAGAGTTCCTTATAAAGAGAAAGCACACTCCATTAGTATGAGGCCTTTTGGGAAGGAGCCCAAAAACAAATCCGTGTGGGCTAGGCCCAAAGCGGACAATATCATACTATTGTGGAGCTATGTGTGCTTGTGGCCCAACAAGGAGGGTGACCTGGGCCCAACAATTGGTATCAGTCTATTAGAGCCGATGGTTCGGCTGGGACAAACACGGAACCTAGTGTGATTTGGTGTTGGAACACACAGGTGTAGAGTGGTGTGGCTCGATGGCGTGGGTGCAAGTCCTTGGTAGTGTTGTGTGGGAGACCCTCAATGTGACCTCGCGATTGAAGATGTGTGGTGTCTTGTATCGAAAGTCCACTTGATATTGTGGTTGTTAGGTGGCGTGTTCCGTAGTGATAGCGGAGGTACAAGATATATAATTTCGCTGAAGGGGAGGCCATGAGTTATGTGGTCCTTGGTTTGAGGGGAGGTGTAACACCCCAGTGATTTTATAAGAAATTGAGGTGGTATCCATGTCAACAAGAACTCTTCCTTTTCTGGGTTCAAGTGAGGACAAAGAACTCAGAAGTTAATCGTGCAGGGGCGAGAGTAGTACCAGGATGGGTGACCTCCTGGGAGGTCCTCGGGTTGGCATGGGATAGCGCTTCTAAGGCCTCGGTCCTTACAAATGGTATCAGAGCCGACTCTAGGTTACGAGTACACTTGGTCTAGAGGGCGGTGACTCGACCTAGAGGGCGGTGCTTGGGCCTTGACGAGGACGTCAAGTGTTTAAGTGGGGGAGATTGTAACACCCCGGTGGTTTATAAGAAATTGAGGTGCTATCCATGTCAATAAGAGCTCTTCTTTTTTTGGGTTCAAGTGAGGACAAAGAACTCATCGTGCAGGGGCGAGAGTAGTACCAGGATGGATGACCTCCTAGGAAGTCCTCGGGTTGGCATGGGACAGCGCTTCTAAGGCCTCGGGCCTTACAGGAGGATTGTTGGGATAGACAATCCAAGTGCCACATGGAAAAAATAAGGAAGTGAAGAGCTCCTTATAAAGAGAAAGCACACTCCATTAGTATGAGACCTTTTGGGAAGGAGCCCAAAAACAAATCCGTGCGGGCTAGGCCCAAAGCGGACAATATCATACTATTGTGGAGCTATGTGTGCTTGTGGTGCTATGTGTGCTTGTGGCCCAACAAGGAGGTGACCCGGACCCAATAATATCATACTATTAGTCTATTAGGTTTTGGAGCCTGATTCGATTTAGGCCGAAAAGAAGGCAAAAGTAGGCGGATGAACAGTACCGCGATCGCGGTGAACAGTACCGCGGTCAGCAAAAGCGCGAGATAGCTTGCTTAAAGCGCGGGCGTGTTTTTGATGGTGCAAGCGGTGCAATTCCAGCAGAAGCCAATTGCGCGGGATGGACCGGGATTGTGCGGCCGCGCAATTGGGGGCCTTGTCCGCGTAATTTGCCGTATCCGAAGAGATGTGTTTTTTCTTGGGGCCCAAGTTGCACGAGTCTCTAGCGTTTTGTTTGGCCTTTTGTTTCTCTATTTAAACCTATCCATGTTATTGTAATTGGTGTGCTGAAAACCTGAGAGCAGAGAGAGGGAAAAATCAGAGCGCTAGAGAGATTAGGTTAGACAGAGGTCTTGTAATCCTTATAAGTCTCATATCTAGTGGATATTCCTGGCTTGGTAGTGCCCCCAGACGTAGTCATTCTGACGAACAAGGTCAACAAATTTCCTGTGTTCTCGCTTATTGTTTGTTTCGAATTTCTCTTGTGGATCTGTGTTGCGGTTATTGTTGCTAGTAGGTGATCGGATTTTCCCAACACATTATAAAATCTATGAATATAATATTCTAATCATATAAATAATTTAATTAAACAATATAAGATATATGGATATGACATTCTTACAAATAAAATAACAATCTAAAATATATGAATATAATATTCTAAACATATAAATAATTAAATACTTACATTTGGGTCATTCCAAATTACTTTTGCATAATGGACGTCGTAGTCCACGAACAAGTCTTTTATGATTGACCCACCCGTGTCATAACCGTCATCGCCACCTTCATCATCATCATTGTCTCGCCGCCTTCATCATCGTTGTCGTCATCCTCATCATCGTCATCCTTATCATCATTTGGGTCATCCTCCCCATCATCATCGTCATCCTCATTTACTTGTCTAGAAGGACCAACATCACGCCTATGACTACACGAGGATGCAAAATCGGTTAGTAATTTCCCATTCCACCTCTGATGGAATTGGTGGGGCATTACGATCATCGTCATCCTCATTCCTTTCTTGGGCATTACGATCCTCAATGCTAATGTGCCTTCTCGAAATAGATCAAGAATCTCCTTATCGTCTTTGATATTATTTTGGCGTTATGGAATCCTAACAAATTTGAGAAATACATTGGAGCATCATTCCGACCCGGATTTGGGATTTCATATTGAGGATCTTCGGATGGCGAAAAATAATATCGCTTCGATTGGTGAAACTCGTTTGGATTTTGAAAAGGAGTAATTCCCAACAAATTTGAAAAATACATTGGAGCATCATTCCGACTATGATTTGGGATTTCATTTTGAGATTCTTCGGGTGGTCGAAAATAATTGCCAATATCAAAAGAATTCCAAAACATGTTATGAAATAAGAAGTGAAGGAAGAAGGATAATATACCTCAAAATGAAATATGAGAGGTTTATATAGGCACAAACACCCTAAAGTTACTTTCTCCCGGATGGCCATGTTAGCAATTCGGGCACATTCTACATGAATTGCCAACGTGACAATCCGTATTTTTTCTCCTCAATTGCCAACGTGGTATTCTAGGAAGGAAGTTACATAAAAAAGATTCGGCTTTCAAAGTCGTTTCTCCTTTAGAACCGATCTACAAGACCGGTTCTATCTGACACAAAGTGGGGCGAAAAGCCTCTGCAAGCGAGGGGGGGAGGGGAATTTGGCCTTAATACGTCTATGGATACATGAAATTGCGAAAATTGGTTGGTTCGCACCTCTACTTCTCGTGTCGCTTTGCCGCCAAGAGTCGTGGTGCCATCCTAGTCCTTGCCACCAAGAGCGCCTTCATCCTCGTCTTCGTTAATCACCATAAGTATATGACATGATCCACAAGGTTGAAAAATGGAGAAGAGGACCGTCAACTCCAATTCGACTCGACCTCCTTCCACTATACATGCAAGTTTAAAAAGTAGAAGAGGCCCGAGCCGCCCAAAAGCTCCTTAAAAATACCAAATTTATGAACTTGGCATAAAATTTTACAAGTCAACACGTATGTAAAACACTTAACAAAATCAGGTAACTAATTGTTCAATAAAATGCAATGAGTTAAGTTCAAATGTTTAATAAAATAAAATAAAAATAAGATATCTAATTGGTACAAGCTCATGTGTCAACAAATATATTAAACCTAGCTTCATGAAATATCAAGAAAACACATAGTAAAAACATGATTGAGTTTTTCACTTCATAAGCAATAGAAGCATACCCCAATACCAAGTAGACTCCATATTGTTCTCAATTTGTGTCTCGTTCTTATCCAAATTTACTACAGAGTATTTTTGTTATAATGAAAAAGATTAAACAAATAGTTGTTGTGATAAAAGGTGACAATCATATTTCAGGTTATGGTGAGTTGAACGATTTCAGAACATGACTTGTGAATGAAACTGGTTCATCCAACTCACCCATTATTCGTCGAATGTTCCAACCATATTTTACACATCCATCACTCTCGGAATATATTTTTCTAATTTTTACTACTATAAGGATATATTCCTACTATAAGATTCAATACAAAAGTACAAAAGATTTAAAATTCAATGATCAATTCCATACAATTAAATTGTCAATACGTCATCCAAATAAGCGTGTACACAAATTCAATAAAGTGATACACATGTGAGAAACACAACTTATACATGTGAAAATATAACAAGTGGTTCGCAATTTAGATGAGCAGGTGAACTCTCACTCGCATCTGACATGTAAACCATATCAACCGTCACCTAAAGTGTCTTCTATTCGATTTTATTTGAGTTTTCACCCTTATATTCGGGATGAGTTTATCAACCGATTTTAACCTTAATTAGTAATTACTGTAAATAAGACATGCTTTAAAAATATAATCTCTCAATAAACCATAGTACTAAAATAGAGTTCATCCAAAATCAAAGTATATTATTTAATCCATTACCTTTTAGATTAAATAATTTGATTTGTTACTCAATTGTCTCCATGCCAATATCACCTTTCTTCTAACAAGAAAATCCACCCCAAAGGTCTCACTTTTCACCGAACACCAGAAGCAGCAGTCATTTCTCATCTTTAACTCTATTTTCCGGTGACCATGTTCTCCGACAACCGGCAATTAGGTAGCTCCTCCGTTGCCTTCCCCGAAGATCATCTCACTCCTTTCCCCGAAAACGCCGATTTCTTCTACGGCCATCTGATTCCTCCGCCGGTAATCGATCCTCAGCTTTCGCATTTGCCGCCGCAGAAACTCCGGCCGATCAGACGCAGCGCTCGATCTCTTATTCACGACCATTATAGCTCTTTCGACGCATTCGTTCAGAGTATCAAAGGCTGTACATCTCCAGAATTAGGGTTTATGCCGGAGTCTCAGCTGCCATTTTCCGACTTTCATCTTCATTCCCCTACTCCTGAGGCTGGTGGTACCGATGATGTTTCGGCGGCATTGCGACGAATTAATCCTGCAGAAGGTTTCGATTCCATAAATTCGGAGTTGAAGAAACAGATTCCTCCGTTGGATTCTACCAGGTCCGATCATCGATTTTCCCCCTTTTACTTTCAATTTTAGGGTTTCGATTCTACTACGCCTGATTTAACTTTCTGCAAATTATTGTTGCTGCTTCTGATTTCATGCGAACGAGCGATATGGTGATTTTTTGGAATTTGGATTTCATTGCTCCCATTGCTACACTAGTAATGGACTATCACTAACTCAAGAGTATCAGATAGGTTAAAATTGCTACTTTGTGTGCCTTTCTATTCACAAGAATCTAAATTGTATGTTTGCCACTAAAAACGGTTTATGACACTGTTCATATGATACATTAAACCTTTGGCAAATGGCAATAAGAATCAATTTAACTCTTTGAATTTGATCCTCCTTGTTCAAGTTGAATTTTGGTTTGAGTGGTAATTTAGTTGAAGAAAATGCAGATGATTTCCTGGTGCAATTGGTTTGACATATTTGGTTTTATTGGACTCACAGTTCATCTTCAGAGGACAGTGGTGCTTATCCAGATCCAGCTGATGTTAAAAGAAACCCCAATCACAGAAAAAAGAGGAAACGAATGGAATCCTTTTTGGAAGATCTAATGATGCAAGTGATCAATAAGCAAGAGCAGATGCACGAGCAATTAATTCAAGTGATAGAGAAAAGGGAGGCGGATCGAATTATTAGAGAAGAAGCTTGGAGGAGACAGGAGATTGAGCTTGCAAGCAAGGAGGAAGCCATTAGAGCTCAAGAGGCGTCTCGTAGTCTAGCTCTCATCACTTTCATTCAGAATGCAATGAGTGGTCACGAAATCCAATTCCCTCAACCGCTGAAATCTTCAACCTCTGAGGAAGAACACGGTGAAATTCAAAGCCAGAGCTACTCAAGCAACAAGAAATGGCCAAAATCCGAAGTTCAGGCACTCATAGCTCTTCGCTGTGCATTTGATTTCAGGTTTCGGGACGCGGGCTCCAAGAACTCGCTATGGGAAGAAATTTCGTTCGGGTTGGCTAAGATGGGATTTAGTAGAAGTGCAAGAAAATGCAAGGATAAATGGTTATACATCAACAAGTCCTACAAATCAGCCTTTAAAAAGGGCAAAACACGCCATGAGAACGCCAAGAGCTGCCCTTATTTTAAAGAGCTAGAGATCCTCTATAGGAACGGGTTCATAAGATAAGGCTAGTCGCTCTTTGCCTTAAAATGTGTTTGCAGAAGGTAACGAAAGCATTTCAGCTCGTATGGAAAATGATCCAATCTTATTTAGTAGTAGAATTCAAGAGAAAGGTGATTCTGTGATTGGTTGAGGTTCATTTCTGTATTTATCCTTTGATGGAAACTTCTCAGCCTGCCTGAAACCGAATCCTACAATTTGTTGACATCAGAACAAGGGTAAGTGTGAGTTTTTTGTTTGATCTTCATTAATCAAATTAATGAAACTTATCCTTGTCTTTGGCTAATCATAGTTTATTTCAATGTTTTGCTTATCCTAAGCTCCATCCAAGTCATCTGCATATTGTCATGCTCAGTGCTGCATTCAGCATTGCCCAATTTTGTTTCTTATGTTGGATAGCTAACTCAGTTTCTGAGTCTTCTGACCTGACTTGTGACTCTCTGTAATTCAAGATTCTATGATCTGAGCCCTCTTTATAGTGAGAACTCTGTGAAATTTTACAACTTTGAATCAGTCTGGTGACTATATACATTGGCTATTTTAGAGGAGAGTGTTTTTCGTTTCCGTTTCCCTCCAGGAGAATCTGGGGGGCCAAGATGTAGGCACCCCTGGCTTAACGTAGAGGGGTGTGACCAAGAAACCTAAGGAGGAACACAAAGCACAAAACAATAGTAAGAACAATAGTAAGAAGCAAAGAATGAAGACAAAACAAGAACGAGAACAAGACCAAAGACAGAACAAAAAAACATAAGCAAAACGAAAACGAAAACCACAAAAGCAAACACGTAGAACCAAAAGACCAATACAAAGCGAAAAACCCAACCTGCCAAGACCCCAAGCGAAAACCGTCTGTCCAGGTGATGCTGTCTACCACTCGTATCTTCTTCCTCCACCTGTCTAGTCTACATAACATTGGATATTTAAGAGAGCTTTTTTCGTTTCCGTTTCATGTCACAAATTTGAAAACTCATTTCTAGTGTAAAATTTTTAGTAACCATACATTTTTCTTGGTCATTTTCCGTTTTCGTTTCCGTGTAACATAAATTATATATGTTGATGGAGAATTTAGCAGCTCATAGTAGTATAGTGCTAAGATCAATGTAGAGATCTAGATCTACTCAAGTTCGCTTCGATTGTTCTAAAGCGAGTTTGAAAACTTTGAAAACAAACGCGAAAGAGAAAGAGGGAACACAAAGGTTTGTTGACGCAGTTCGGACTAAGTCCTACTCTGCGGAGCCTCAAGAGGGGAGACTTAACCAATCCACTAGGCACCAGAGGCCATAAGCACAAGCACAATTACAAGCAAGCACACACACAAATGGCAAAAGCCAGAACCAAGAGAAAGAGCAAGAGACAAGCACAAAGCAACAAGAACAGAGACACACAGAGCCGACAAGCTCACAAGACTCAAGCCACACAGACCCGATCCCCCTCATCTCTCTCTAGCTCTCTCTTTCCATTTTCTTTCTCTCTTGATCTCGTCACATCTCCAGAAGAAGCAAAGGAGTCGAAGGGTTCAAGCTTGAGAGCGAAAACCCTAGAATCTAGAGTGTCGCGGAAGAGAATGAGCGAGATTGCTCTCGAGAGTTCCAAGCAACGCTTTTTATATGAAACCCTAGAGCCAAGACGACGTCGTCTCCATTAATGAGCCCAAGCGCAAGGATCAGAAACGGAGCGGCGCAAGATATGAAGTTAGGCCCATTAGTCGCATTTGCCAGGCTTAAGCCCAAGTCACACATATCAACCGGCCCAATCAACCACAAGGCAACAACCAAGAGCCATACTTGACCAAGCCATGGTCAAGCGGCTCAAGGGTTGAGTCTCGGTTCGAGTTAGGTGGCTCATGGCATCTTGAACCCGAGCTAGACCGCTGTCCTAGCCTCTACCTACTTATGTGTACATTACATTACAACTATAAAATACTTATGTTACATAACTTAGGATTAAACACATTACAATCAAGTTGTATAACATCAATCTGTCATGAGCTTGAAAATTACCATATAATAGAATAAATGACCATCGATTGTTGACTCATCAACCGGTCACGAATAAATCAAACCCTTTTTGAGGCTTGAAGATTTTTAAATATTGAATTGAATCTCTCTTACTAAAACTTCAACCTTTTTTTTAGCTCCAAGGTACTTCAAACTTAATTGAATATTTCTTGTTGAAATTCAATATTTTTCAGATAGGCTAACGAATCTGGTCACCTTTTGACCAATATACAATTCCTCCTCATTGTTTAATTGCTACTCACATTCATTCCATTTTCTTTAACTTTCCAAGGAGAGAACACATTAATTAGAATGGATTACTGAAGGGACTTCCAAAATTAATGTAAAATCAATGCAATCCTTAATTAATATCAGAACTTCAATAGACTTGAAAATCAATGGCCCAGCATGTCTTATTGACTCCACATAACAGATTTTGACCCTCCAAATCCTTTGTCTCAAATGTTGTTTTCCACTATAATTTATAAACAAACACTACATTATTTTTTTTTTTAAAAACTTACCATTTCATTAAGGACCCGTTTGTTTCTATACCCGACCCTAGTTGCTGGTTAGGCCGATTCGAGGGCTCTATATAACTTGGCAGTTTTTGATCTCTTTAATCCCGTTCTTGATCCGAATGAGGTTAAGAATGAGTCAAACTCGTATCAATGTTTGTTTTAACTAAGAGATGAGAATGGATGATTCTCATACCAACAAAATATAGTAGAGTTCATACCCATCCCAAAATTAAGGTATAGGTGATTTCTATTCCAATTCGATACTTTATTTCAACCCGATTTCTGGTATAGAAACAAACGAATCCTTATGAGATAATAAACGTGACATCAGGAGGAACCGACCTTGGAACCGGACGGAACTGGGAAACCGGCCCAAGGTCGGTTCCGGTTCCGGTTTCATGGTCCAGTGGAACCAGAACTAGAACCGGACCCGTGTCCATTCAATACTTCATTCCAACCCGATTTCTGGTATAGAAATAAACCACACTTTATGAGATAATAAATATGACATCATTTTGGTTTTTGGTGAATGGTTTTTGGAAATGCAATTGCCACGTGGAGTCCACCTTTGTCCCCGGAGGCCTCTGCATATTTTCCTCCTTCTGCCTCTCTTTATTTGCCCTCTCTCTCATTCACACTTCACAAACTATCTTCTCTTCCTCTTCTTCTGTTAAATCATTTCTCTCCTTCACACTTCACATGGAACGTGGAGGCTTCCATGGCTACCACCACAAGCTCCCAAGGATGATCAGCTCTTCAGGTAATCTTTCCTCATCTTACATTCATAAATCTCCATTATCATCCATTCAAGATTCAACAAAAAAGTTTTCATCTTTGAACTACTAAGTCTATGACCCAGTTTAGCAATAACTTATACAAGCACTAAAGTTTTCATCTTTGAATAACAACTAATACAATGGTGGGTGGATTCTAATGCTACAGATGCATGCAAAAACAGTCTTTATCTTATTTTTTATTGTCCTAGGGCTTCTTTGTTTCCTCTAACAGATGTATAATCTCTTGAATGAAACAGTAAAAACAAATCAAACCCATATCAAAAAAAAAAATTAAAACAAGGCTCTAGCTGTTTCACATGTTTCATCTTCTACATGACCCACATTTTCAGTTTTTTTTTTGTATATTTTTTTTATATTATTTGGGTTTGGTTTTGTTTTGTTGCTTTTCTGTCTCTGCACTTGCTTGTGTATATACTTAAAAATTTTGTTGGAACTGATGTGAGAAAGAAAATGAAAAGAAAGCAAAAGGGCAGAAGTAAGTGCCAATGGAGGGGATGATGAAATTTGAAACCAATTTTTATTTCTTTCTCAAGGCAACGGCCATAAGGGTTTTGCTCCCAAGTGTCATGCATGCACTTGTATGTTTAAAATTACACCCCTTCCAAATTTCCCAATCCACGTGTCTCTCTCTCCTTCCTCCTCTGACCTAAGCCACACTCCCACCTTTTCCACTACTCTCTTTGTGTTGGGTGGTTTTGGATCATGGGTTAGATTCATCTAGTCTTGAACTTTTCATCTTTGACCACAATTTAGAGTGGTGGACAGCTAGTCATCTGGACAGACGGTTTTACAGGGGTCTTTGTGGCTTGGGCGTTTATGTTCTGCTTTAGGTTTGCTTTTGTTTTTGCATGTGGTGCCTTGCTTCTGTTAGCCAGGTTGTTCCATCGGGTCTTTCAGGCGCACTCTTCTTAACGCTAGGGGTGCCCCATCTTGACCCCTCAGATTTCCCGTAGGAAAACTGCAGTGGGTCAATGTTGTCGTTGTTGACCACAATTTACAACAAAAAAACTACTTTAAATTGGTGAGCTGGGTTGGTTGATTAAGAATATTGCAATTTTGGGTCATTTGTCATTGCTCTTGCAAAGATATCATATACTCCAATATTTGAGTTACTTTCTTTTGGTTTATCACCTTTCCTTTCCTTTCAACCATTACATAGATATGCCTAAAATTTCAGCTTCAAACTGCATATGTACACCTTTTATTGTTATAATGTTTGTTAGTTGTCAAATGCAAATTTATATAATGTTTCAAAATGCAAATCTATATAATGTTTGTTAGTTGTCAAAATGCAATTTTGGATCCTTTTTCACTTTACTCTTATCCTTTCAAGTTTTGGGTTTCACTCATTCATAAATTTGGATTCAAAATTTCATCTTCTGTTGATTGATAGACATGACCCAACAAGGGCAGCTTGCAAGCGATCACATGATGAATGGCAAAACAGTGCCTAGTGTTGATCACCACAACATGATGATGGTCCATGGAACAACAACCAACGGCAGGATGATACCCCATGATCATCAAATGCTCAACCACAAGACCAATGCCGGCGAGGACCCGAACGAGTGCACGGTGAGGGAGCAAGACCGGTTCATGCCGATAGCAAACGTGATCCGAATCATGCGAAAGACGCTCCCTCCCCACGCCAAGATCTCGGACGACGCCAAGGAAACGATCCAAGAATGCGTCTCCGAGTTCATCAGCTTCATAACGGGCGAGGCCAACGAGCGGTGCCAGCGCGAGCAACGCAAGACGATCACCGCCGAGGACGTCCTGTGGGCCATGAGCAAGCTCGGGTTCGACGACTACGTCGACCCGCTCACGCTCTACCTCCACCGCTACCGTGAGATCGAGGGCGACCGAGGCTCGATTCGAGGCGACCCGCTCGTCAAACGGGCTTACGAGGCGTATCCCCCGGTTTTCCACATGGCGGCGCATCATCCGCCAGGTGCAGGGTACTATGGACCAATGGCTCCTGTGCCGCCGCCATGTAATGGGTGTAGTGGTGGTGGTGGTGGTGGCAGCGGGTCGGGTCAGCCCGGGTTTGAGCCTTATGGGCAGCAGAATAAAGGGTGAATGAAGTGTTTGTAAGGAAGTATTGGAATGTTGCTAACATGCTTGTTTGGTATCAAACTTGAGCTAGTTAACTTGTGTTTGTGTGTGTGTGGTTTAGGGCAAAGAAATCTGAGTTGAGAAGTGAAGAACATTGTAGTTGTAGTTTGTTTGGTTAGGGTATTGAACTTGAGGAAGGCTAATGGATTATGAATTTGGATTAATTAGCATGATTTTATTGCTTTTTTTTTTTGCATCTACTTTTAAATTTGTTTATTTTGTTCATAGTTTGTAGTGTCTATCTATTTTCTGGTTAGAACCATTACAACCCAGTGATTTATATTTATGAGTTGAATTTGGTTCATGATTAAAAAAAGACGATCCAATGTAATCCTAAAATTTGCAGGTTTTGCCGTTTTGGGTAGGTGGGTTTTTATTTAATTTGGGTCATAAACAATGACATTCTGGTGTTCACTGTCAATGAAAAATGTTGGTGGCTGAACCTACAATTTCACTGGATTGATTGGCCTTTCAGCGAGATCAACCATGATGACAATCCAAAGTTCAATTTGAAAATATATGGCCCATATTCATGGGACTTTTAAGTTGTGTCTGATGTTTGCTTGTTATTCTTCTGATCATGAATGACCCTTGTCAGAATATTCGGCTCAATTCAAAAAAAACATATTGGCCCACGTTTTTTGCATAGACCATAACAGGCTCTAAAGATGTATTCTCTAGCATCAAGGATGTTTTGATAATATAAAATTTGGTTGTTTCAAATACACTTGTGGTTGTAATCAAACCGAACCGAGCCGAGCCAACATTAAATTGTTCAGGCTCGGATCGTTTAAAAATAGGCGAGCTCGTTCGAGCTCAACATTTTGTTCGGGCTCGATTTGTTAAAAGTGCTCATTGAGCTCAAGCTCGGGAGTTAAGTTTGTTTGTGAGTAAATTAAACAAGCTAAAATGTTTACATGTTCTCAAATTAATACAGACTGTGATATTATATACAAGGCCATAAGGGTGTCAACAACAATTTACGAAAAAATATAATGATGTTATATATACTTGAGCTTGTTCATGGGTATATAATCGAGGTTGTTCACAAACATATAATCGAGCGGGCTAATGAACAAACAAACCAAGTTGTTCGAACTGATCAAGCACAGCTCGTTTACAAATCGAGCAGAGAATGATCGGGTTTTAACCAAACCAAATACCGAGTTTTTCATGAACGACTTGGTTCATTTACAACCCTACTTATTTCATTGTTTGTTCTAGTATTCTTGGATGAGATCAAATTCTCAAATTTGCTCATAGTAAACAAGAAATAAGTTTAAAAAACAAGGAAGCATGATGCTTAAACCAGCAAGGCACTAAGGCAGAGCAGACACAAAATTGAGAAGTTCCTGATTGATATAAGTTTTTCATATACCAAAAATCAAACTTTCAGAAATTAAATAGTACTACAACTAACAAAAAACCCTTCAGAGCAGACACACAATTCAACCTCATTCAACTCAGTGAGATCAGCACTTTAACAACACACTGATAGTAATGTATATAATCCCCTAATCAAGACTTTGATCACAAAACTTGAAAGTAATTCTAGTCATCACAATCCAATCTGTTAAGCCTCGGGATTCTGAAAAATGCTCTTCGTCGGATGAGATTTTGTTGCTTTTGATTCTTCAAAACTGAAATAATAGACAAAATTTAGACGTGACTCACAAAGTAGAAGAAGGTGTTGAAGGCTAATCTTTCTCAGGTGTATCAACCTTCTACTCAACGTCATCGCGTTTAGCTGGTTCTTAATCTTCGTTTTCCCCATCATTGGCCTCAGAAGAAATCTTGATCTTCTTTTGGCCTTCAGATGAATTCTCTATGTCCTCTGATTTTTCATCTGCAGCTTCTCTCCCATTCTCATCAGCCCCGGCTTCACCCCTTTTCCGTTGTGGAATCACTTTAAAGAATGAAGCTTTCCAATCTCTAGTTTCCATGTATGTGAGCAATATCTCCAACACTTGATTAACAGTAAGAACCTACAATTCACATCAAATCAAATACAAGACACAATATAAATTTGATTATTGCATTTTCTCCCATAAAATTGTAAACTTGTCAAGATGTTTGTTCTTGTTGTTGCAAGAATTCCATAACTACATTTGCTAGTTTTCACTTTCCTACTAATCCCCTTCTCTTTCTTTCCAAAAGTTATCGAATCAAACCATTAACAATTATGCAATGTAGGCACATAGCTAACTGAAAATTGTAGAAGAGAGACTATAAGCTATGGTTATTATTGTCACATCTTGACCAAAAAGGCAAAAACTATTACACTACAGTTTGACAGGGATTTCACACTGAACTAGCTCAATATAAACCTTGTTCTCAAGCTTCATCATGCAAATCTTAATGGAGGTATGCTTTGCATTATAACATGTCATTAAAGATGCAAAAAGAACAAGCTTCTCAACTCACAAATGAAGCAAACAATTCAACATTTTATATTGCTTGACAATGAACGGTAAAGAAAGTAATTTGAACAAACCTGAGAACTAGACATCTTCAAGTAACTCCCAATCGGAAGCTTGGCTGTCCGGATCCCCTCCTCCTGTGCTTTCTTTAGAGTTATCCCTTTCCATCGATTGCGATCAACCAGACCACCAATAATGTAAATATCATTCAAATCCAGATCATCCAAAACGGTTTCTGCATCAGCAGTCAAATACACTAGCTTCTCCTTGCGATCCTGCAAGGCTTCCATGTACGATTTCGTCTCTTTCTCCACCATCCACTTATCAAATCCGGAGATCGCGTTCAACTTGTCTCCCATTTCTCCGGTGTAACCAGTTAGCCAGAGGTGCGCAGGGGAAGCACATTTCGAATTGACGGCATAGCAGTACAGGATCTTTAATTCATTGCAGAAACGAAATTCAAATTTAATAACTCGCGAAATTACACGATTAAGCTGAAACTAGGGATTTAGGAAAGAAATTGAGAAATTACCTGCTGAGAGAGGCTGTTCATCTCGGTAGGCGACATGAGATGGGAGAACTGGAAATCGATAACGACGTTCTGGCCATGGAGCTTAGCGTGAGTGAGCCGCTGAATCTTCTTCTCCTTTTCCTCCGATCTCTTGTCCATTCTCTCCTTTCTAAGGCACTTCCTTGACTCGAACAACTGGAGCTTTTCCTCCTCGGAAGCCGTTGAAAGCTTCTCCTCCCATTCAAGGCGCTTCTCCTCTTTCTTCTTTAACTTAAGCTCCTTCTCCTGAGCCTTCTTCTCCGCCTTCTTCTCTTCCCATCTCTGCTGTTTAAGAAGTTTCTTCTGAGCGTTTTTCGATAACTGTACCTTCTCTGGTTCCTCTGGATTTTGCTTGATTTCCTCCATATCTTCTGTGAGTTTTGCTTCCTTCTCCATGGAAACGATTCTTACTCGAGCTTTGGGGGTTTAGCCGTTGAAGAGTTTAGGTTACGGAAAATGTGAGGGTTTTGGTCTCGCACAAAGTTCTGCCGCTTTATTTTTTGTAGTAGGCAATGGAAACTCACAGGAAACAAAACGACGTCGTCGTCACCATACGTCTCTTTTCTTTTCGATTTCGGAAATTTCGCTTTATAACCCTAAGATTAAGATAATTTCTTGTGGTATCCTACAAATATTTAAATTTTGTGTAATAACTCTCAAGTTTTAATAAAAAATCTATATATACCCAAGTGTTAACTTTAACACATAAGATATTAAGTGGAATTGATAAATATAATTGTTTTAATGTATTTTCTCTCATCTTCTTTTCCAAACTTTCATTCTTCCACGAATTACACGACGTTTTGATGTGATATTGCTCTATTCTTCAAAAAAAAAGATTAATAAAGAACAAATTTCACTTAACGCATCAAGAACTTCTTTCGCGTGTTTATTTTTTTGCCTTTGCCTAATATCACTATCAAACCACAATTCATATCATGAGTTGAGTTTAATAATATATCACATATATAGAGTACATATTATATACTAGTACAAATTTTTTAAAATTAATGGTTGTAATATTAAAATGGACGGAGAGTCGAAGACATTAATTTATTTTTTGATAAATAGGGTTTAACCATCGATGCCATATTTTTATATTTACTTTGCTAAGCTATAAATCATGGCTAAACCCTATTCATAAAAAAATAAAAACTTAACATTGTAAATAAAAAACCTAATTTCCACTTTCTCAATTTACTTAATCCTATTTATCGTAAAAATTAACAGTTGGATATGGGGTAAAATTTTTAAAAGTTGAGGGTTACTATACAAAATTTGTAAACTTGTTAAACAACATAAGAAATTGCCTTAATTTGAGAGTTACCATGTGAATTTTTTTTTTGTCTTTTTTGACAATGTAAGAAGGTAATTTATCAAACATGTTTGAAAATTAAACGATCAATAAAACTAGTAGCTAGACAAATTGACGAGAGTTTGAGAACGAGGGAGTACGACACATGCATGGATTAGAAGAGATCTAATATGAGCATAGAGTCCTGAGGAAGCAACACTCTCATGTAAATGTACAACGAAACCTTCTAAGAAATGCTCCATCTCAAGGAGCCCACAAGAATCACCCAACCAAATGGTTGTATCTCAAGGAGCCCACAGGAATCACTCGACCCATCCTGGTACTACTCTCGCCCATACACGTTTAACTTTGGAGTTCTTTGTCCTCACTTGAACCCAGAAAAAGAAGAGCTCTTGTTGACATGGGGAGCACCTCAATCCCTTATAAATTATCGGGGTGTTACAATCTCCCCCACTTAAACAAGGCCCAAGCACCGCCCTCTAGGTCGAGTGACCGCCCACCGAGCCAAGCCAACTCGTAACCTAAAGTCGGCTCTGATACCATATGTAAGGCCTCAAGTCTTTAGAAGCGCTATCACATGCCAACCCGAGAACTTCCTAGGAGGTCACCCACCATGGTACTACTCTCGCCCATGCACGCTTAACTTTTGAGTTCTTTATCCTAACTTGAACCCAGAAAAGGAAGAGCTCTTGTTGACATTAGACATGGGTCCGGTTTGCAAACTGGCGGTTCCGGTTCCACCTAACCATGGCTGGTTCCCCAGTTTCGGTTCCGGTTCCAGTTCCAATTTCCGCCGGTTCCGGTTCCGGTTTGGAACCGGAAAAAATTAAAAAAACTTAATTTTTGTCCCCTGAACGAAAACCGCGATCGCGGTTTGGTTATTTTTATTTTTTTTATAGGGGGAACCGGCGGTTTCACCCGGTTCGGAACCACCGGTTCCGGGGATGGACGAACCGAAACCGAAACCGTACCGGGAATCGGACCCGGCGGTTCCGGAACCGAAACCGCCAGTTCCGGTCCCGCCGGTTCCAAAACCGCCGGTTCATCCTGAACCGGACCCAGGTCTAGTTGCCATGGGGAACACCTCAATCCCTTGTAAATTATCGGGGTGTTACACCTCATATATTGTTTGAAAAAAATATCATATAACCCAAATATAATTTTAAACCCAATAATTGTACTCCCAATGGAAAGGTGATGTCATGACTTGCCTTATACATCTAGTGATTATCAAACACAAATGTTGAACAAATTATTGATAAAAATATGACACTCGTTGAATCCAGTGAACGTATCATTTGGAAGAGCTAAGGGCATCTCACACTGATGAGGTATTTTCGCAATCGTTAATACCTATCAAAGAAATCTTAACTAACCAAACTTAGTAGTGTAGTAAGTAAGGGACGACCCCACAAAGACTCATGTATTTGTGCTTTTATTTGCGTTTCAAGTAATAGTAATAAGGGGGTTTGGATGATTGAATAATTATGAAAACCTATGATGCAAAGTAAAATCAAAGTATGTACGAATGCAATTATGTTTGCAAATGTAAAGTATGAGAAATGCATGTTTAACTAATTAATATCCATCATAAACACACTTATTGATCATTCATTCTCTTGATGATCATTACCCTTGAATAATCCATCGTGGAATTTTGATCCAAACTTCAATTTTAGTTATTATAACTACTAGCCTAACAACTCTACTCATTAACAACCTAGAAGTACTTCTAGGTTCAATTAAACAACAACATGAAGACTCAAGTATCGATAGAGACAAATTCTTTAAAACAACCAATCATTGAAGTTATTTGTGAATTTAATCAGACCAACCAGCCCTAATCAAGTATAGACTCTACTATAACCAATTAATTCCTACCGGTTCTTAATCAGTTTAGTTGTAAACTAATCTAAAAATCTTATTACGCGGCTAAACCAACAAAATCCTAGACCAACTTTATTCAATGAAGCAAAAGAATAAACTTTATTCAACATTATTAAGAATCAATTAAACCTTGTAATATTTAGCAATCCATAACTTCAATTAACTAATTAAACACAAGAGAAAATAGTTACACATAATTAGAATTAAAAATTTACAATAAGGTTCCAAAGTCCTCATTGGGAAAAAAGCTCTCAAAAACAAAACCCAAATTCCAAATTGTAATTGTAATAATGATAAAAGATTAAACTAAAGGTTTTTTTAAATATCTCCAACATAAACACCGAAAGATAACATCCAAAATATCCAAAAATATAATAAAACTATTCAAACAATGTCATCCCAGAGTAGGTAAAAAGTCTCATGTGACATGGGGAATTGTGTCGGTTGGCTCCACATTGCACGGTCACGCTTTTCTCTTAATGCCCGCACTTTATGTATCTGTTGGAATTGCTTGGTTTGGTCTAAAATTACGCGGTCGCGCAATTATCTACCAAGCCCGCGCAATTTCCTCGATTCAGGATTCAAGTGTCCAGGGACTGTTTTGACTCCCTTCGAGTTGGAATTTGGACTTGGATTAAAAATATGAATTGTAACTCTTTGAATTATATTTCCAATGATAGAAAAATTAGATTGATCATACCATTATATCTCCCAAACGAAGCATTGAGAGATAGAGGTGTCGAAACCACAACTCCAATGCATGACTCGAATTTAAGCGTTCTTTTCCCACAACCTCTAGGGCCTTAATGATCATCAAGTGACTTGCACATCCTTGGAAAATAAACTTGAACATCTCTAATCTTGAATCCTCCAACTTAAGATGGCTCGGAACTCCGTGTAATCGATCCTTGCTCCTCATGAAGCCCTAAAAACATGAAAGTTCAAGAGTAGACACCGAAATGCAAACAATACAAAAATCACATAAAATTCAAGAAACTAGCTAGGTTTTAAGCATATATATGCCCTAAAACTAACACCTAAAAACATGTTATCACCCACCATAGGCAATAAAGCCAAATTTGGCCTAGGAAGTACACCTATGGTAAGGCAAATACACAAACTTCAAGAGTTCAAGATAAAAAAAAATGGCCTTTAATTTATGGATGCCAAATTTGGCTCCTCATTATGGTAGGCTATATGATGGGGCCCACACATATTTTTTTATTATTTTATTGTGATCTTAACATGTATGAATTAATTAATATATTATAGAGCATTATTCATAATGTTTTTAATTGTAACAATTATATTATTACAATGGTCTTATTGTGACATTTCATTTGAGCCTACTATTTAATATATATATATATACAAATAATTTTGTGCTTTATTTTGTACTTAAATGAACTCATTTATTAATAGTCTCATTAAAAATCATATTTGAAAATAAATTTCAAGATGAGAAAAGTGTACTAGTAATGTAGCCAAGAAATTGGAGGACATCAGCAAAATACTTCATGAACAAAGTATGTGCAACAATTTCTCGATCACAATGAATAATTATGTTGCCAAGAATTGCACCTCTCTTTGTGGATTGAACACCATCCTCTTCACATTGAAATGTTCCACCAAAAGAAGGTTGATGTTAGCATATTTACCAATCAACATATCTTCCTCTTCATCAAATGAAACTAATACGTAATAATAGAGTTCAAAAGTTCCATTTGAGGATAAAGAAAAGGATGATATTTGGGATGGATCCATTGTAGTAGTGAAATGAAAGTGAGAGAGGTGAAAATAGAAATGCACTAAAATTGAGGTGATGAAAATGAAGGAGATAATATGCATGTATGTATAGATTTTTTTTTGAATTATAGTCGTTATTCACAATTATTATAATACTACTTTTTTAAATCAAATATAATAATATTATTTAAACTAGTCGTTTTAGCCACCATTTTGGAATATATTACGACGGAAAATACATAGTAAAATAGTAAAACTAGTTGTTAGAATCAAAATTTAAAATTTTAAAATATGAAATTTAGCCTATGGTGGGAGTACTTTTTTTATGGTAGGCTAAAGGAAAATTTGAAAGGGAATATGCTCATTTTGTTAGCTAAAAAAATGTAGCCTTTTTTTTTGATAAGGTAAGAATTCGGATACCAAACAAACTTGGTGACCCGAGAGGCCGTAAGAAAACGACAGCTGTAAACGGCTAAATGAGTCAAAAGCAAGCAAGAATAGCTATAAAAGGTACATATCTCCGAAAAAATTAGAGCTAAGAAGAGTTTGAGATCGGGATGAGTAAAGACACTCTAAGAATAGCGCCGCAGGCAGCAGGTCGACCCCTCCTGGGCGTGCGAAATGGACAACTGACGTTCCCTTCACCAAAATGAAGGATCTTCAGAGGCCCCAGAGCACCAAGCGACGTGGCCTAAAACCACTCGGTCCAATGTCAAACCCAACTCCAACTTCTCGGAAAAAGTATAAAATAAGTCTCGAGCTACCCTGCAAGAAAAGTTACCAAACTTGCATCACAAATAAAACGTAACTGTTTTAGTTGCGACGCAGGTAGATTTAAACTTGCTCCTCAAGTAGATAAACCTTGATTCGCAAGTAAAAAGGTGTATGCTTGCTACGCAAGCAGCAAAGCCAAACCCAATTTTATTATTTTTTTTTATATATTTTCATTTCTTTTTTCTTTTCCATTCATTATTTCCGTACGTATGTGCTTGCAAGTCAAACAACTAGACGATGGTGGAGAGCCTCGGGCAGCCGGCGATCGGGGCTTCTTGCCTCAGAGTGGTCGGAATCACACAACCAACATGTAGTTGGAGTCACCTACACACGCACGAGAAGGACAAATAAAACTCGATTGGTGATGGCTTTCTCAGCCGAAATCGGTGGCTTTCTCAGCCAGGTTATGGCTTTCACAATCGGGTCTATGTTGAACCGAATTGCACCACAAAAGAGGGAATCAATCTCTCTCTTGTTTCTCGTTTCTCATTAGATCTAGAAAAAAAAGGAAACCAAAAATGAAGAGGATAGAGGAGAATAATCTAGAACCAGATCTTTTTAGGGAGGAGACAAGGGGATAACCAGGGCGGCCGGAACACACTGCTGGAGATGGTCACCAAGGAACCCCACCAAGTACTCCTCAGATCTGGCTACTAGTGTTGGTCGGAATTACACGCACAAATAGGCCCAAGCGTGGATCTGGCATAAGGAGATTTTAATATTTAGTTTAGGGGTAGGAATTGTATTAGGGATTTGGGGTATTTGAGATTTACGGAATTCTGGAATTTTGGGGATTTAGGTTAACACTGGGGGGGGGGTTGGGGTTTCATTTTTTTCGAGAGCGTTTTCCGTATTCATTCTTTTTTTTTTTGGTTAAAAAAATTTAGCCTTTGGTGTATGATGGGAGTTTCTCTAAAGGCAAAGTACTTTAATGAATCCAAATAAAACTTGAAAATATATTACAAAATGTGTAGGCAAAATTATGGCATCAAGGTACCATCGAGTGCAAAAAATAAAGATAGCTTGCCCGTAGTATGACTCAACTGCAAAATTATATAAATATGAAATAAAAAAAATAAGTATTTAAGGATCAGATAGACTGATAGAGTAAAATGAAATAGCACAAAGATACAGAGAAATGACATTGGCGACTAAAGGTTGGATTGGTAGAGTTGATGATTGAGGTGGTGATATTTTTATGAAAAAGGCGTAAACTATAAATATTAATAAAATATTTTATTTAAGTTATTTTAAACGGTGGATGAAAACAGATTTGTTAAGGTTAGAAAATCCTTAAAAATATGTTTACAATTGTTAAGGTTAGAGTTATCTAAAGGTAATTTCAACTGATTCTTGTTAAGGTTAAAAAACCCTTAATTTTTTTTAAATTAGAGTTATCTTGTAACACCTCAAGGATTTATAAGGGATTGAGGTGTTACCTATGTCAACAAGAGAGCTCTTCCTTTTCTGGGTTCAAATGAGTACAAAGAACTCAGAAGTTAAGCGTGCAAGGGCGAGAGTAGTACCGGGATGGGTGACCTCCTAGGAAGTCCTCGGGTTGGCATGGGATAACGCTTCTAAGGCCTCAGATTTTACAAATGGTATCAGAGCCGACTTTGGGTTACGAGTTGACTTGGTCCAGTGGACGGTCACTCGACCCAAGGACGACGCTTGGGTCTTGACGAGGACGTCAAGTGTTTAAGTGGGGGAGATTGTAACGCTCCAAAGATTTATAAGGGATTGAAGTGCTACCTATGTCAACAAGAAATCTTCCTTTTATGGGTTCAAGTGAGGACAAAGAACTCAGAAGTTAAGCGTGCAAGAGCGAAAGTAGTACCAAGATGGGTGACCTTTTAGAAAGTCCTCGGGTTGGCATGTGATAACGCTTCTAAGGCCTCGGGCTTTACATATCTAAAGTTGAGAATTCATTTGTAAGTGATTCTTGTTAAAAAATTCAAATGAGAATTTGTAAAAAGGAATAGTTTAGAATTGATTAACATTTATTCACAAAGATATCACAATTTGGAAATCAATCTTTACGTTAGTTAGTTTTTTATTTACAAATACAACTTTTAGAAGGCAACACACTTTTGTAGTTTCAATTGCTAAGAAACAACTCCCCTACAAAGCTCATTAGATAGCATAATGTTGTTTTCTTGGAATCAATATCACCGACCCAATCTGCATCGGTGCATCCCTTTACCTCAAGTTTTACATAACGAATCGTAAGAATCTTTTAGTGGTACCCCACATATAGCGGAGGATCCCTTTGACTATTGCCCAATGCTCCTTCCCCAAATTGGCTACGAATCAACTTATGACACCAACTACGTAGACGATGTCAAGCCCGATGCACACCATGGCTTACATAAGGTTATTAACTGCTGATGCATATGGAGTATGCTTTATTTCCTCCTTCTCTTTGTTTTATCCATCTATTTTTATGGTCAATATCCTTGTTTGAAAAATGAGCTAACATTCGTCCGACGACGTTGGTATATTAATTTTGCATAATTGCACCCACGTTATAAACCGAACATGTATTTATTTTGTTTTTAAATAGCATTTTCCTACTTCATAATTTAGATTTTAGAGCACTTTGACTAGAGTACTACTAATAGTTCACTAGATCAAGTGATCTTCATCCTAAGAATTTGTCTGATGGACCTAAATGATTCATGATGAACCACTTGCTCAAATATTTCCTTAGAATAGCTATCTTGTTGCGATCATGACCTACAATTAACATGTCATCAACATAAAGCAAAAGTATGAGAAAGTCGCCATTAGCATACCTCATTGTGAAGATGCAACTGTCATTCTTGGGTTTCTTGAAGTCATGACATGAAATGCCATGAAAAAAAGTCAAAACTTTTTGTACCATTGTTTTGATGCTTGTTCACACGAACTCTTTTTTAGTCGACATACCAGATTCTCCTTGCTTGGGACTACGATTCATTCCAATTGCTCCATGTAGATCTCTTTCTCCAATTCACCATGGAGAAATGTCGTCTTGACGTAAAGTTTCTCAATCTCCAAGTTTAGAGTAGTTGATAGACCAAGAAAAACTCGGATTAAAGACATCTTCACTACTGGAGATAATATCTCTTTAAAGTCGACACCTTTCTTTTGATTGAATCCTTTTACGACCAATCAAGCCTTGTATTAAGGCTTTAAATTGCTCTCCTCTGACTTGATTCGATACACTCATTTGTTCTTCAAGGCTCGTCTCACTTTAGGAAACTTCATTAGCTTGTAGGTGTGATTCTCATGCAAAGATTGCATGACTCATTTCCTCTCCTCCTTGTGAGTGTCACTGATGGCCTTTTTTTATAGGTTTGAGCCCCCCTCCCACCGGCGAGGCCTCGATCCATGTCACATACTCTTATTAGCTATATCGTGTAGAAGGTCTCTTATCTCCAGAGGATCGTCTTGGAGCTAGCCCTGACAGGGTGCTAGATTATTCGAATGCAATGATTGCATCCCATCTTTTATGGATTCTTTCATTCCTAATAGAAAAATAGTACTTCACGCATTCATTTCTAATTTACATATTGTACTTTGTTCAGTATGACAATCGTTCATTAATTTTCCATCAAAATCCAACAAACGATGCTAGTTTCGTCCATCTATTTTTATGGTCAAGATCATTGTTTGAAAAATGAGCTAAGGGCATACCTAATGGTGAGCCACATAATCTCCATAAACACATCAAATACTATTATTTTACTATTTTTCATCTTCCACATCATTCATAATCTTTCATCCTTTTTTCACAATCAACCCTTTCCCAATGGTGAGCCCCATGAGCCTCTCTTTTCACTTTTCTCATTTCCAACAATTATTTATTTCTTCACACATAATTACAAATATATCCCTATTCTTTATTATATATCATTCTCGTTAGCAAAAAAAACTAGGAGGAATACAAGGAACTTGTGAGGATGTGTAATGCCCATATAAATAGCAAAAAAAAAACTAGGGTTTATTCAATATGAAACCATCCCTAAAAACCACAGGCAGACCAAAATCGGGTAGATATAAAACAATGGGTAAATAAAAACCATGAGTAACCAAAACCATGGTAGACATAAAAAAATTCATATTTTATTTATCAATGAATAAAAAATATACAAAATTAGTGTCTATGGATAAATAAAAAAATCATGAGTTTTGGTGTAATTTTTTAAAGCTAAAACAATTGATAATGTAAGTATATATATAAATGTATTTTCTTATACTAAAACAACCTAAAATACAAATTAATTTTAAAATATTTCAAATATATACAAAATTAGTCTCTATAGATAGATAAAAATAATTATGAATTTTGGTATAATTATTTTATTTCTTCAATAATTAAACTAGTTAAAAACAGATTATTAATTTATTTATAGTCAATGGCCAAGAATAAATCCTGGCCATTGATTATATGACATGTGGCATACCAAGATTGCACCAGATATGCCATGAGCCCCATGATATCGGATCGAATTTCGATCTCTTTTTACATCGATCCAAACACTTCCTCAATATTTTATTATTGTTTTTTACTTAATCTCCTAAAATTACCATCGATGGGCATGCCCTAACATTCGTCTATTAATTTTATATAGACGGCCCTAATTGGTATATTAAATTTGCATAATTGCACCCATGTTATAAACCAAGCATGTTCTTATTTTGTTTTTAAATAGCATTTCCAACTTCATAATTTAGATTTTAGAGCACTTTGGCTTGACTACTACTCTAGTTCACTAGAGACCAGAGAAGATATCCACTACCCGTCTTACACAAATCCGGTCCTCCTCTTGCGACTGTTTTTTCTGATCTCATCTAAATCGCAATTTTCCTTTTTTTTTTTCAAACATACAAAAATATATATTTTCTTGCATCAGCCATCAGTCGAAATCGTTGAATTTCACTCTCTCTCCGCTCCCCCTCTCCCCATTCGAAAATCCTTCTCCCCGCACTCAGAGCACAACCACCATACGCAGAAGAAGAACAGCAAACCCTAACTCCTCACGCGAAGACGAACACAAGCTGCTCCCCGGATATGGTGTTTGCGTTTATGCGGTGAAGATTGTGTGACAAACCTCCCCCTTCGAAAATGTCGCAGAAGCTTAAGCAAGAGCTCACGGATTTGGGATCCAAACTCGAATCTCCTCCTTCCTCCAACGACGACCTTCTCGAGCTCTTGAAGGTCTGTACACTCTCCATCCTGTTCCTCCTACTTGCTATTGTACTGTATTCTTCAAATTTCTCGATTCATTCTGTTTGAGCTGTTCAATTGTCTCCCGTGCCAATTGTTTTGTCGTGAATTAGGTCTTACTTCTGTGCTCTCTACATGAATTGGTAAATTCAAGGAAGTTGTTTGTTTGCTTCTTCTTGAAGTTTGTTTTTTCAATTAGGTAATTAGGGCAAAGGAACTCTATCTCAAGCTTACTAGGTCAAATGATATTCCTCATTATTTTCTCCTTGTGTGGTGAAACAAATTGACTCAACTGTAGTTCTGCATATACATTTTACCTCCATTTCTGTAATTACCAATTTGTCATTATTGAAATAGTTAAAAGTCCTATAAATGCCTCTGAGCAAGCAGAGAAAGAATTCATGAATGACCTATTTTTGTTGAAATTTATAGATTTAAATGTTAGAATTAAATATGTGTATGATTGTTTTGGTGCTTTTTTTTACCTTACTGGTGACATATATGGTAGATATTTTAGAGATATATGGTGATTATACATGCATAACTCCCATGCCATCGAAACTGCTGTAATTGTTCTGTTGTAAATATTGTGCCACATGTCGATCTGTAAAATTTAAAAAGATATGAAATAAGTCCGATTAAATGCTTGCTTGAATTCCCGCTTCTAGATTTGATGCATTAGCTATTGCCATATTAGTTATCTCGAGGTTAAATGTTTCGCTGGCCTACGTTGACTTTTGATCTTGCAACATTAATCAGATATCTTACTTAACTAGGAGGTATTTAGTAAAGTAGAATAATTTAATTAGGAATGAATCAAAGTTTGTTACAAAAAATGATGTATCAAATAACTGAAAAAGAGTACAAGTTAATGTGGTGAATCATGAGTGCTGATGAATTGGAGCCAAAACCTACCTTTTCACTCCCATGTCATAAGATAGATAAACATATTACCAAATTTGTTAAGATCTCAAATTTGAAGATCTAAGAGAAAGTTGGTTTACTTCTATACACAAAGGGAACATTTTCGGAGCCCTATTTCTTGAGGCAATATACATATCCCCGCTCCTATTCATTGATTGATACTTACTACTTGCTAGAGGTGCTCTATGTTATCGATGAAGGACCAGAATATCAACAGAGGAGATTTCTCTACTCTGGAACCGCCTTGAGTTATGTTATGTTATTTGATTATAGTTTCATAGATTTATGATCACTTGGCATGCTGGCATGCAATAGAAATGAGACTTTTATATATATAGATTTAACTACATCTAGCAGAGGGTTAGAAGCAGGAAGAGAAGTGACGATTATATGTGTTTGGGTCATAGGAGTTCTGTTGTAGAACTACAACTTGAAGGTCTTTATGTTTTATTTTTGAAAGCTTGAACTCTGCAAGTTGGTAGTGAAATATAGCTTTCAATTTTGCTGTGTATCATTTCTTAACAGTCTGCTGGTATGTTGCCTTGCCTTGTTGTTATTCTTTATGACTGACACTCACTGACTTTGTGTGAATTGCCATAAGCAAGGATGGTTTGCAATACCTGTTAAATTCTCCACAATTCTTTTCCTTCACTAATGGCCATTCTCGTGATCATCCAACATACAATAAGCAATAACATGAAGTAACTTTGTCAGTATATTCCGCATAAGCAGACATCAAACTATATATTTCCACAAGGCTTATGTCACTGTTGGCCTGTTTAAGTCCTCTATCTATGTTTTTTTTAGCTTTCTTGGTTGTTCATTGATGAATAAGAAATCATTCTTCCAATTTGCAGCATGCCACTACTGTTCTCTCCGAGATGGATCAATCTCCATCAGCACCAGTATTGGAGTCAATGCAACCCTTTCTAAAAGCCATTGTCAAGCCTGAACTGATAAAACACCAACACAAAGATGTTAAGCTTCTAGTTGCATCCTGTCTCTGTGAGATCACTCGGATTACTGCACCTGAAGCACCTTATAGTGATGAGATTCTCAAGGTATGCTTATCTTAAATCCAAAATTTCATTATATCCTTCTGCAATTTCTGCTTAAAATTGTGAGAGTGAACTATGTGTACATGCTATGCAGGACATTTTCAGCTTGATTGTTGGTACATTTAGGGGTTTAAATGATACAAGTGATCCGTCTTTTGGGAGAGGAGTTATGATTCTGGAGACTCTTGCAAGATATAGATCATGTGTTGTGATTTTAGATCTTGAATGTGATGATCTCCTGACAGAGATATTTCGTTCATTTATTGCTGTTGCCAGGTACCATTATCCCTGAACTTTGTACTGTTCTCTATGCAGATTTTTTGTGTTTAAAATATTTTTTCTTCTGCTTTTGCCCTTTTCATCTCGAGACATACTTTAATGTATTCGGTTATTTCTGAAAGCTCAACCCAGAGTAGATAGAAATTTGTAGGATGGTAGTGTTTGTATGATGGGAGTCATGTTTACGGAGCCAACTTTCTTTTTCGAGAGATTTATTGGTTTTAATCATGTTTACAGAATCAGACAGCATTTTGGTTTCAATCGCCAATTTTAAATTTATTGTGATAACAAACTTTAAGTGCATGATAATGAACATCTTGTCATCATGCTTATTACCACTTCATAATCAGTGTAAGATTCAAAAACCTTTGCATCTGCTGATAAGTAGGGTTTTCAAGTCCATAAGACATATTGAAGTGGTTTGTTATGATTTTCAGGGATGATCACCTTGATAATGTTCTTTCATCAATGAAAACAATCATGGTTGTGCTTCTGGAGGAATGTGAGGATATTAATGAAAATATTCTCCTTACTCTCACTTCTGCTTTGGGCCAGAACAAAAAAGTAAGTACATAGGTTCTATGTTGATTGTGTTGTTTAGTTAGGTGTGAAACATGTGTGGCTTTAGGACCATTTTCTTATTAGGTAATTACTTCAAAGTATTATGTGTTTTGTTGTATTTTCATGGATTTTTTCTTTATTATATTGATTTGTGCTATGTTTTGTCTAATCATTGCTAGGAAATTACAGAGGCTGCAAGGAATGTTGCCATGAGTGTCATAAAGCAGTGCACTACGAAACTTGAGCCTACTGTGAAGCAATTAATTGTATCATCGATGTCAGGGGACAGTAGTGCATTGGGTTGCCAATTTGATTATCATGAAGTTTTATTTGATCTATATCGCTGTTCTCCTGAGATATTATCTGGGGTTGTGCCCTATCTTACCGGAGAACTATTGGTAAATAGTAGAATCAGTGGCTTGGACCTTTATATTCTATGCATTTTATGCTGTGTTCATTGCACAGTTTTTTTCGTGTTTGTTCTGAAAATGTTGGTCAAAATTCATGGTGGCATTTTGATTGCTTACAATATCAAATATATTTGTCTTATTATTCCTATTTCAGGCATTATCTTTTGACAACTTGCTCATTATCCCCTCACCCTAACAGGCTGATAATTCTGAAACTCGTCTGAGAGCAGTGAAAGTGGTTGGAGAACTTTTTGCATTACCTGGACAGGCAATTTCAGAACCATTTCTTCCCATACTTACTGAGTTTTTAAAGAGGCTGACTGATAGAGTAGTCGACGTTCGAAGATCTGTTCTAGATTACATAAAAAGCTGTTTGCTTTCATATCCATCCAGGCCTGAAGCTCCTCAAATATTTGGTAATTTTCACTTTCAATTCTGAAGTGTTTACAATGCTTTCATTATGCTTAGATAACACTTGTCTTGCTCTGCCTTAAAATTCTTAGATGCACTTTGTGACCGGCTCTTGGACTATGATGAAAATTTGCGGAAGCAAGTTGTTGCTGTTGTTTGTGATGCGGCTTGCCATGATCTTGATTCTGTCCCAATTAAAACCATGAAACTCATTGCAGAGCGTCTACGTGACAAATCTGTAATATTCTTTTATCTTTTCTATCTTATCCTCTCTTGTGCTTAGCTTTCATGCATCTTTCTTTTAGATTTGATTCATCTTTCATTTTTCTTTACAAAAAATGATTATGCAGCTTCTTGTTAAGAAATATACAATGGATAGACTTGCTGAGATATTCAGGCTTGACTGCTCAAGGGGTACTGAAAAACATGGAACTGAATATGATTGGATTCCAGGGAAGATTCTGAGGTGCTTTTATGACAAAGACTTCAGGTAATGTACATGTGTATTTTGATAAAGATTAACTGAGATTCTTACTAGTCTGCAAGTTTTGAGTTGGAACCTTAACCGTATGCCTACCTGCCACTGATTTGTAGCAAGCTTTTTTTAATATTTATTGGGGAGCGGGGTCAGTGTGCTTTTTTCACATTCTAATTATTCCATTTCAATATGCATTCTGCATAAAAAGGCAACAATAGTGTCCTAAGGTCTTTTAGTTCTATATTTTGATTGAAGAGATATTCCTTTGCTTATTTATATTTGTACTTGGTCGGTAAAATGTTTATAAATGATTTTATGCAAGTAAGAGACTGATTCTCCATCCCCTTCTTTGTCTACCACCCTTTCCAAAGAAACCTTACCAACGAATGTTATTATTATGACTTGCTGCTGTAACCAGCTTTAAAAGTTCCATTTGTTTTTAATTTACACTACTCATGGTAAACATGTGACTTAAATTGCAGATCTGATACGATTGAATATTTTTTATGTGAAACCATGTTTCCTACTGAGTTTACCATCAAACAAAGAGTGGGTGCATGGATTAAGATTTTTCCTGGATTGGACAAAGTTGAGGTGAAGGCTCTAGAGAAAATCTTAGAGCAGAAGCAGAGGTAGGCTATTTTGCATTTCCAGATTAGTTGTTTTATACAAATGGTAATGTTCTGCTCAAAAGCTATTCCGAGTGGATTTTTCTACAAGCTTCAAGGGGGGTTTTCTATTCTTCATTGCAGATTGCAACATGAGATGCAAAAGTACTTGGCTTTTAAGCAGACAAATAAGGTTTGTGAGTGCTAGATCATTTGCTGAAATTAATGGTGGAGCTTAAATCATTTGTGGTTGACACGAAGGGTGTTCTAGTTTGGAGGTGAAAGTACATTTGCATCAAAATTACTTTCATTTGCGTTGAAATGCGTAAAAAGCAATTACTCTTTACGTATTTCGATGCACATTAAAGTAATTTTGAGTCAAAATGTACTTTCAATCATAAACTAGAACATGACCCAAATTTCAATATAATGTTTGTGGTTCTATTTCCTTACAAGATTCTTTGTTCAAATCCAGGATTCTGATGTTTCTGATTCTCAGAAGAAGGGTATGCTTTTCTTCCGAGTTATGTCAAGGTGTTTTACTGATCCGACAAAAGCAGAAGAGAGCTTTCAGGTTCTTGATCAGATAGAAGATGCTAATATTTGGAAGATATTATCAAGTTTTCTTGATCCAGATACTAGCTACGGGCAAGCACGTAATAATCGGGTAAGACATAATAACAAGTCAATTATGATTTGTGGAATTGCTTTTCTTCAGCTATGCATGTGTTTTGACTTTTCTGTTAGTTGCTCAGTCATTATTGCTAAATTTTGTGCATTTAGGATGATATCCTGAAGATTCTTGGTGAGCAGCATCAGCTTTTCGATTTTTTGAGTACTCTATCTGTCAAGTGTTCGTACATTCTCTTCCATAAGGAGCATGTAAAGGAAATTCTCTCAGAGGTTGTTGCCCAAAAATCTGCTGCAAGTCCTCAAGACATTTTATCATGCATGAACACTCTTGTGGTAATAACCTTTTCCTTTTATTTCTTCTTTACTTGAATTATATGCTATATTCCTGGAATTTGATGTTAAGAGTATTTATAACAGAAACTTTAAGTGAGAAAATGTATATAGCTAGATTTATGTTTTTGGTTATACATTGCTTAAAACTATCAATTATACTTTTAGCATAAGCAGCCTTTGAGGATATTTGCTAGATGCTCTGCAGGCTTAACATTTCGGGAATAGAGTCATTTCATGAATGTTTTTGTCTTCCATATGTTGTTATTCCAGATTCTGGCACCCTATTGCCCTCTGCTTTTTGCTGGAAGTGAAGAGGAACTTCTGAATCTACTCAAAGAGGATGATGAAATTATAAAAGAAGGCATCCTACATGTCTTAGCAATGGCTGGTGGAACCCTCCGTGAACGACTTGCATCCTCTTCCACGTTTGTCTCAAGCTTTTCTTTATTCTGACATTTTCATTTTAGCCCAATACTCCAATGGTCACCTGATGACTTTGCCTGACTTGCAGCTCGGTTGATCTTATACTGGAAAGACTGTGCTTAGAAGGGAGTCGAAGGCAGGCGAAGTATGCAGTCCATGCCCTTGCAGCAATTACAAAGGACGAAGGACTCCTATCACTATCTGTCCTCTACAAGGTTCATCGCAGTCACGCTGCCTTAAAACTAGTTCAATATTATCTTAATTTTACCTGTTGAATATAAAACTGGATTAGCTAATCATTGTAGTTTATATTTTGCAGAGACTTGTTGACATGCTTGAGGAGAGGTCTCATTTGCCAAGTGTACTACAGTCATTGGGTTGCATAGCACAGACTGCTATGGCAGTTTTTGTTACAAGAGAGAGTGAAATTTTGGAATTTATCAAAAGCAAGATTCTCCAGAGCGTTAATGTATGTCTATTTCCTAAAATTGGGTCATGCCACTTTTACTTCCTTGAAATTTGGACATTTTATTTATTTTTTGGCCATTCCATCATACAAATATTCCAGAAAACAAAGGACAAAAAGAAGTCACGTTGGCAGGATAGAAGTGAACTTTGTCTGCTGAAGGTTGGTTATTTGTGAAACATGCACTGGATATTTTTGATTATGTGTTTGACTGGGATGTATTCAGATGCAACTAGATCTGATTTTGACTAATTATTTAACACATATATACAGATTCTTAGGCTAATTACTCGTGTTGTTTATGTGACAGATTTTTGGTATTAAAACATTAGTCAAGAGCTACTTGCCTATTAAGGATGCTCATCTTCGTGGTGGAATAGATAACCTCATAGAAATTCTCAGAAGCATCCTTTCTTTTGGAGAGGTTTCAAAAGAAATAAAATCAAGGTAATTTCTTACCTTTGCAAATATTTTCTTGCAATATTTTATTGATTTCAAGTACGAGTTACTGGAATTTCAAATTTATTTAAATTTTGATACTTTCTTGCAGTTCAGTTGACAAGGCTCACTTAAGGCTGGCCTCTGCCAAGGCTGTGCTTCGTCTCTCAAGATATTGGGATCAAAAAATACCAGCTGATGTCTTCCATCTGACTGTCAGAGCAATTGAGGTAAATCTGTTAAATAAATGAAAGAGAATCTTGACTTCTCCTTTTGAGATTGACCCTTTCAACCCTAAAAAAATTACATCCCCTCTGTGATATGGGCGAAAATTTGGTGTTTGATGATTTAACTGTTCATTACTTGCTTGTAAGTTGTAACCTTTTCTTCCTTGGACTGAGCAGATTAATTTCCCCCAAGCAAGGAAGCTTTTTCGCAGTAAAATGCATCAGTATGTGAAGGATCGTGTTCTAGACGTTAGATATGCTTGTGCTCTCTTGCTTAGCATTTCCGGACCCAAGCAGGAGTTCGAAGAGGTTTTTGTTGCCTTAACTAGTCTGTACTACCTACGAGCTCGAACTCTTCTAGCTGTCTACTTATTTGCCTTTTCATCCTACTTTTTGTCAGTGTAAACGCGATCTTGCTGATATCATTCAGATGTGTCGTCAAGTGAGAGCACGCCAACTTTCTATGCAATCTGATGCAAGTTGTCAGATGCCTTATCCTGAACTTATACTGCCTTACTTAGTCCATACTCTTGCACATCATCCTTCATTCCCCAGTGTAGAAGGAAACAAGGATGTTAAAGCATTTGAGCGTGTATATAGGTATGTGCTTTTCAAGTAAATGCTTTATATATCAGCCCAGCACCTTGATTTCTGAACTGGTTGCACAGTTAATGGGTTCTGACATATGGTTGCTTGTTTGAATTTACTGTACATTTATTTATTTATGGTTTTTTTTTGTTCATTAGAAAAATGTCTGAATTCATATTTTTCATGGATTATGGGCTTGCTACACTTACTTATTGGAAAGTAATTTTTGGAAAAAAGTATGCTTTTTTTATCTCGAATTACGTGAATGTAGTTGTATTATTGTGTTGGAAAATGTGAAAAGCATACTTTTTTCAAAAAATTGCTTTTCATTAAGTATACTATAGCAAGCCCTATATGTGTGCATCAAGAGTATGTGGGCTCATAATATTATAAATCTGATTCTGTTTCAGCATCACTTTGAATATTGTTGAATGTTGATTTTCACTTGAGTAGATTTTGGCTTACCAAATTTAAGTTGAAGTGCAGCTTTCAAGTTAGCATCTTTCTTTGAAGGATGAAAACCCTTGTGTTAATTTCTGGGCTTTGACACATTTACTTATTTATTTCTTATTGGTCGAAATCCATTGTTTCATCGGTCAGGATACTGTATCTGTTTCTTTCTATGGTTGTGCGTGGAGATGAAGATGACAAGTCTGAAGTTAAGCCTGCTGAAATTGAAAAGGAGAGTATTTCTACAGTAGCCACCGTTCTCTTACAAATTAAGCAATCAGTGGATGTTCTTAATGCAGAGAAGTCTCAGGTAAAGAACTAAACGTCATAACGAATTTGAGCAGTTAGAGGGAAGATGTTAAGGTAATGAGTTTCTTACCCATTGTTAATTAACCCGCAGAACTCGTATGCAATATGTGACCTTGGACTAGCAATTATCAAGCGCTTAGCAAAACAGCCAGATCTTGATCATAATGCAATTGCTTCAGTTTCCCTACCTCCAGCTATGTATAAACCAATTGAAAAGGAGGATGAAAGTGGTGCTGAGGTAGTGATTTACGTACTCTGCAGTCCTTGATTTTCACCTATCTGTGTGCTCTTTTCCCTGAGATTCTGACATTAAAAATCAAATTGGTAAATATCTCTATGCTTTCAAGTTGTGTGTTGATGAACATTTTTCTGAATCCCTCAGATTGAATGTTCTTGATAAGTGGATTTTTGGCTAAGTATGTGTATGTATTTCGACTCTTTTGTTGATGAACATGTTTCTGAAACCCTTACCTTGATTTCTTGATAATTGAGTTTTTGTTGACTGATGGCATTCACTTGTGTCATCTATTATACCCAGAGAGTTAAAAATGACAATATTTTTAGAGGTATGAGGTATCAGCAAGAACTTTGCTGAATGTAACCTTTGTACATCTGCTTACTCCCATTTTATATATTTACCACATTTTGGGAATGGATGTCAGAGCTTTTCTGTTGAAATTTGAATGAAAGTGATTTATGCAGTCTAAATTAATTCAGCTTTTTCGTGCATGCATGGTTCTCCGGAACACTCATATCTATTGAAACTGTTTTTATTCTGAACAGGGTGGTGAAACATGGTTGGCTGAGGATTCCATCTTAGCACACTTTGAGACACTCAAATTAGAAGTCAATGGAACAGTATGCCAGGCCTCAATTCATGTTTAGCTCCCTATATGCTGTTCATGTATTTGACATATCTTTGCTTTTCATTTATATAGGTTCCTCCAAAGATTGCTGAGGACGAGATTCTAGAAGATGATGAAATGGATGGAAATGAAATGCCTCTAGGCAAACTGATCAAACACATAAAGTCTCAAAAAGTCAAGGCTAGAAAGGCAGTGGATGAATCTTCACCAACTAAAACAGATAAGGTGGAGGAGGATATTGATGTTTTGAATCTAGTGCGGGAAATTAATTTGGACGGTTTAGGAATGTCAACTAAATTTGAGTCAAGCAACGGTCATGGCGGAATGTCTGAGGGTATAACATCGGATCATGATTTAAAGGAGGCAAAGAAAAGGAAAGGTGGTGATGAAACTTCAGTTCCTATACCAAAGCGTCAACGATCATCAATTACGAAGAGTCCTTCCAAGAAACCTGTCCGTAGGAGTATGAAGGGTTTCGATTTCCCCTCTGTAAAAGATAAGCTACTTATTCAAGAAAATCACGTACCCAAGAAGTCAGTGTTGCTAGTATCATGCACTAAAAATAAAATCAAGGGTCCAGTCTCCAATCAGGATGATGAAGAGGTACACATGAATGAAGAAACTGGTGTAAGCGAAGGGAAGGTGAGTTATAAATATTCCTTATTTCCCTTCTTTAAAGGTTATTTAGAAGAACACTGCAATGCCTATCTTCTTATTTAAAAATATGTGTTTTCTTCAGAAGATAGACCTAGACACTGAGACAAAGGGAAGCAAGTCTCCTAGTGGAGCTAGCAACAAGCGAAAGAGAAGAAGTATTGCTGGAATTTCAAAGGTTCGTAAAAAAGAGGAAAAGAAAAAAAAGAAGAATATAAATTATTCGTGAATTCTTAATTTTTTGGTGACAAATGGCATATTTACTTGTTTTTTGTTGATAGCATTGGTAACCATTATTTTACAAATTTTCTGCTTCATGTACAGAACTTAGCTATGGACAGTGGAATCCATACTACTGATTTGGTTGACTGCAGGATAAAAGTCTGGTGGCCACTCGATAAGAAGTAAGTTTCTAATAGCAAAGTTATGGTATGAGGTTTTATTTTGAACAAAGAAAATTAAATAATCTTGCTTAATGATAATTTCTCAATAAGATACTTGGTGTAGTATGGTTCAAAGGGAAATTAACATATATAATAATATATTATTCCCAATGAGCAGGTTTTATGAAGGTTTAGTGAAGTCTTATGACCCTAAGAAGAAGAAACATGAAATATTGTATAATGATGGTGACACAGAAGTGCTTTGTCTAGAAAAGGAGCGCTGGGAGCTCATTCCTGACAATGGCAGGCTTAGTAAGGTATGGCCCACTGATCTGCTCTATTGGTTTTCTTTTCATGATTACGGATTACCCAACTTTTTTTTTCTTTCTTTAAATGTATTTTATTTTCTAAATCTCGATTTCTCTCAATTTGCAGAAGTCGAAGCCTTCAAAAAGTCCTCATAAAGGAGTGTGAGTATTTTTCTTGTTCATAACTCATGAAGTTGTAATTCGTATAATTTTTCTACATAAAATGATTCTATGTTGTCATCGTACCTGATAATTTCAACATACAAATGTGTAATTTTCACCCAAAATTTAATGTTTTATAGATCGTCAGACAAAAAGGCCAACAAGAATTCAGATGGGTCAGGGTTAAAGAAATCAGATGAGAGGTGAAATTCTGTAAACTGAAATTTAGGATGCACATACCGGTGGATGCCTCTTTTGTTTTATCCTTACATTGATTTTATCTGAGTGACAGAGAAACTCCCAAGGGTAAAAGAACACAGCGAAAGGATTCAAAACGTAAAGCCAAGGATATTCCAAAAGAAGCTGAGCACAGATCTGATCTTTCAGATTCTGAACCTGCTCCTGCATCTGAAATTGATGCTCTTGACTCGGGTAAGGCCATCAAATTTCTACCAAAATCAACAGGAAGTTTATTTGCTGTTTTTTCTGATCACATTCTTGGGTTGAGTTTTGAGAAAATTTTGATGAGATGAGCATAATACCAGGTATAAGTTCTTTTTGTGGTATTGGAGCGACAAATGAAAACTCATCAGTAACTTTTATCCTCTAAGATTATCAGCATCATTTTAAATTTCAAAAAAGTAACACGCTTTGCTCGTGGATTTCCTTTTTGAAGTTGGACCGACCATATACTGCTTTTGTTTAAAAAAGTGCATTAGTTAGAATGAACTCATTTTGTTTTAAGTTTTAATTGAAATGATACGCTTTCCAGGTAAACCCAAGGCAGAAAAGGCTGATGATGAAGTTGAAACCCCACCGCCTATTGAAGAAGAGAAATCCAAGTCAGCGGTTAAGGAGTCAGAAGGCGGTGCAAAGGAGAAAGATGATGACTCCAAAGAAGTTGACCAAGCAAAGGAGAAAGATGACAACTCCAAAGAAGTTGACCAAGAGGCAGAATCTGTGGCAGAAGGAGATCAGAAAGAATCTGATTTAAGAAAATCTAACTTGGATGAGAAACAACTCAAAAAACAAGATGAATCCTCTCAAGAGGAAACAGAAAATGCAGAACAAGCAGAAGAGGCTGAAAAGGAAACTACAGAAAAAAACGAACCTCAATCACCAGAATCTGTGGATGCTGACGACGAACCCATTGTACTGCTTTCATCTCTGTTTTTTGACAATTTTTTTTTCCCTTCTTAAGTTTAATCTTCTAAAATGGCTCAATAAATGCAGGGAAACTGGAAGCGGCGGTTAGGAAAATCATCCAAAGGCAAATAAAATCAACAGGAAAACAAAGCTAAATGGCATCTCAACAGGTCAAGAAAGCCTGGGACAATTGGTAACTAGAATCAGGAAAGGCTCATTTGCTCGTGCTCGTAGATTTTAATTCCCTTTTCTTTTTGTTCTTTTTCTTTTGTGCTGCTCTACAAATATAACTGCTGCCAAAGAGGGAACTTGATCTTGTTTGGCTTCTCCACAAGGTACAAATGGTGACTTTCCATGTATAATTGCAGTAACAAAGAATGACTGTTTAATGTGTGATACTGATGGTTCTGATTGCATTTGCAATACTGGAAGACAGTAGAGAGCAGATTCTGAAGATGTGCCAATCTTGTATTTGTGGGTCCAGATGTACATTGTAGAGTAGTAGTGTTATTAGTACATTGCTACAAAAGTTGTACTTTATTAGGTGTAACTGAAGAATTAACCAGTCTGCAATGTAGTTGTAATACAGCAGCAGTGTAGCAGGATTAGCCAGACCAATTCTTGTGTTTACTGTGTAATGTTTAGTGTTATATTCCATTTTAGTAATAGTTGGTTGTGTTTCTATGCGGAATCTATTAGGGTTTGTCTCAATAAGATTACGAACAGAGAATATTAGAATTTGGCATGAAATTTTCACCCAAAGTCCAAACTCCAAAGTATGCCAGGCATAAAATAATATGAAATCAGTTCACCACATTTTCAGGTAACAAAGGAATAATGTTGAACATATGGTGTGCTGGAAATGTAGCGATAGGATTTCATTTCTCAAAACGTCGGAGCTCTAGACCTCCCTTCAACAACTCTCGCCAACTGTGAATTACTAATCTTCTAGACCTCCCTTCAACAACTCTCGCCAACTGTGAATTACTAATCTTCGATTTCTATGAGCCCTAGACTTCTCACTCTAAATTCAAACATGAATTTCCTAGCTTCAATTTAGTTTAAATAAAATCCTACAATTTTAGAAATAAAAAAATTTAGTAGGAAGAAGATACTTACTTTTTTTGCACTTGTTCATAACTTGAAATCTCAAATACCGCAAGAATTTGGCTAGTGAAGATGATTTAACAATATGATTTTCATTGATTTGTGAGGGTGAGAGGGAGCGATATTTGAGTATAGCTAGAGAGGGAGTGAAATGAATGAGAGATATAATTTGTGAAATGTGTTGGATTCTAGAGGGGTATTTTGGGATGGCTAGAAAATTTTAATAAAAATTACCCTTTGTGCCACCATTATTAAATCGTTCCATTTTTTGTATGAACTGATTTCTTATAATTTTGACCGTCCAAATATACGATTCAACACATAAAATTAGTTTGCATTTTACACTATACTAGTGGTGATGCCCGTGTATATGTCACGGACCGCGGATCCGTGACCCTAAGGACGCTCGGACTCATGTGCCAAGAAGAAGCTAAGGGTATTCCGGATGGTTCTAAAGGCATCGGGGACATTTCCGGAGACTTCGGCATGGATCCGGGGCGTGAAAATATGGGGGAGGCCATAAAAATGGCTAGAAGGCAAGGCACGCCCCTTCTAGAGGATTCTAGAAGAGGCGCGGGAGACATCTAACGTTGGCGCGCCCAAGGGAGAAGGGAAACCGCCAGGCGCTCCCCTTCTGCAAGGTTCCAAAAGAGGCGCACCCCTTCTGGAGACGGGCAACACACAGGCGCGCCTGGGCGCACCCCTCCAGCAGCCGCTAGAAACTTCTAGCAAGGGCACGATTGGTCTAGGAGCAAGTTGCATGGGCGCTCCACCTTGGGATCCTTCTAGACTTATCTAGGGAATAATTAGTCTAGATCTTTCTTGGGTTTAAGGGAGGCCACGTCTATAAATAGGCCATGGCTCTCATTTTGCAAGGCACTTCACCACACTTAGGCTTAGCCATTGTAAAGCTCTCTTGTAAGACATCCCTTGTGTAATACAAAGCTTTCCTTTCCCACAAATCCTTAGCCATCCTTCTTAAAGCTTCCGCAACGCAACGTCGGGACAAGGCTTGACTTAGCTATCGGACGGGCCGAAAACGCTAAGAGCCGCACGGTTTAGAGTCGGGATCTCTCACTCCGTGTCATATACGTACGGGTCAAAATTTTACCTAAAAATATATTTATGTATTTAAATTATATATTTTTCATGATTGTGCATCTATCTTAATATTTATAAATATTTAAAGTGCACTTTATAAAATTTTGAAGTATATTTTTGCATAAGTATAAGAATAATTCTGAAATATAGTTTTCATTTATTTTTAAAATTAATGAAAAATTTAATTTATTTAAAAATTATAAAAAAGAAGTAAATTAATATAAAAATATATCAACTTTAACACACGGGACAAACTTATCCCTTAAAATAATCATCTTTTGTATATTATCCCCTCTATTTTAATTTAAATATCCAACCTAAAAATGAACTGAATTTTAGGAAGTCGAAGAGACACTTAAATAGAAATAACCTCTTGTAATCAAACATTTCATTTTTTGTGCATTAATTATCGTAAACTTTCAAAATGACTTGGAAGATAATTGAAAACTGAAAAGTTGAAAAATTGAATGATCATCAAAATTAAATTAGCCATAAATTGGAATTAAATTGACAATATTTTTTGTGCATTACTTATTTTTTTATAAGCAATGAGTTGATTAAATTATTTAAATTTTTTTTCTTTCCTTTTAATTGAATATTTGTTCATAAGTGACGAATTTTTTCTTTGTAATATACATAGATAGATAGAGAAGAAGAAATTTACTATTATAATTGACAATTTATATCATTAATTGTGTAATATTTTTGGTGAAAAAAATTAGAATTAATTTGTGATTTTTTGAAATTAAATTGCAACATTGATGATATATAGGGCGTTAGTATTGTGGTCAAATTTAATTTTAATTTTTTTGACTTTTGGTATTCTATATGTTTCTATAAAAAGTGCATGATTAATTGACATTCAATGCTTAATTACAATTGCTTATGATCTTGTATAGAAATCATATATTATGTATAAATTATGGGGCATTAATTGTCATTGAGATTTAGTCTTATAGTACTATAGATGATAAAAATATTAGGAAATTCGACCTACAATAAGACTAGGACTTTCAAAAACCTCACAAGAGAAGAACTGGAACAAACAAGAACAAAGAACACAAGAGATTTGTTGACTTAATTCGTTAGAATGACTACGTTAGGGGCATTACCAAGACAGGGACTTTAACTAATATGAGGATTCTAAGGATTACAAATACTTGATCTTCCTGATCTACACTGATATGATTAGCCTAACCTAATTGTTGATAGGAAAAAATTCACACATTATGATCAATTCGAAATAAAGGGTCATAATATATACATATATGTGTGTGCATGGGTATGTATGTATATATTAAGTGGAGATTGAAGCCAACCAAATCTCTAAGTGATATTATGAGAGACTATAGCCTGGAGCTTGCAAATTTTGATAATTAAAATTTCGGTCAACTAAAAAGACGAGTTGATTATGAAAAATCAAAATTATCAAAGATAATTATGCCATGGCTAAACACATTTTAATAAAGTGGGATAAAAATGGTCTTCTCAAGAAATATGTGTACATGCATATATAATATTTTATGTGTGCATGTATAGATATATTATATAATATTATATGATAAAAGTACACATGGATATATAATATTATATAGTGAAATTAAATGTAGAGAAGGGTACACCATGCCTAACGTGGCTATACAAACAAGTAGTCATGTCATGTGTGGTCCTATTAAGTCTAGGTGGATAGTCAAAAAGGATAGACATGCAGGTTTGTAACGTATTTGAAGAATTGAACAACTCTATTTTTGTAACGTCTGCAAATTTGAATGAAAAAGTTAAAGCTAGTCATTAACTTATTGGCTAAAGAGTTGTACTGGGAAAATTATAAAAGGGCTTATTGTCCTTTGTTTCTCTCTCTGACGGACGAAAAAAAATTCAAGAACTGGGCAGAGAAGAGCAGAAAAAAAGTTGCAATCCAGTCTGAAAAATTGGTACTCTATTCTCAATATTTCAAGGCAGTCCAAGTACGAGTCAACAACAATCGTAAGTATTCTTACCTTGTTAAAAGTCTGTTCACGCGTTAGCTAACTATTTCTTTTTGTTTGGATCGTCTTTTTCTTTCAAGGTGTGTAAAGAAGTAATTCAAGTTATAGTTGGTAAAAATGACGTGTTGGATACCAAATCGAAACAGAGTGTCTCTTTTTAGGGACACAATGTTTCGTCAAAAGACAAAAAAATCAAAACAGAGTGTCTCTTTTTAGGGACATAATGTTTTATCAAATTGAAACAAAGGGTCTCTATTTAGAGGTCGGATGTTTCATTGGATGAAAAATTAAAACAAAATGTCTCTTTTTAGAGGCATAATGTTTTATCGAAATTGAAACAAAACGTTTTCCATGTTAAAACAGGATGTTTCGGTAGACGAAACAAAGTGTTTTCATGTTAGAACGAGATGTTTCTTTGATTAAAATTGCTATAATTTAAAAGGATGCAATTAAAAAGAATGAGGGTTGGTGTAAATTTACCTTCTCAAACTTTGACTTGGACTGAAATGAGGACGGAAGGACAATAATATGATTCAAACCTGTCAAAATTCAATATATACTCTCTTTTAGTGTTATTTAACGCTAATTAAAAGGAGGAGTTCAATCTTCAAATAGATGGCAAAAGTTGCAAAGACTGTGTTACATATGTGAAACTATGTATGCGATATGCATATTCCATATCCTACATATTTCAAATCAAAGTAAAAGAAAAAAGTGCCTACTGTTATAAAAATATAGTAGACGTTCAACCCACCAAATAAATTTGCATAAAAAAAGGAGGGCATATTTATGGTATGTGTATGTATATGGCAGCCATATTCTACAAATATATGCTCACCGATCTTTTTGTGTCATAATTAATATAGCAATGTGAGCTTGGACCTTTGTACAATATAAATTAAAGTGGTGGAGATTGCTTTGTATACATGCAAATTTCATGCAAAGGCTTCAGAACATTAACTAGTGTACATGGAAAATAATGAAAGCTTACTGCTAAAGAGGAGATTGAAGTGAACAAACTCGATCGAGTTCGGTTTTACTAATCTTTTGACACAAGCACCAAAGTCAAGTCGGCCCTTCACCGGAGATCGACCCGTACCAAAGATCGTACACTGCGTTGATAATCCTGAATAAATTACTCATTAATTATGCAAATATTGGTGAGCAGGATGCTATCACGTATAAAATGATGGGTCAAGAATAAAATAAAAAAAATGAATGGATTAATCTCATATATATGATTGATCGACCAAGAAAATTGTACCTTGCCTACGTGAAAGTAGTGATGCCAGAGGTGTTCGTTCAACTTGAGTACTGCTCTTGGGGATGAATAAGATTATGCCCCAATAAACCTATTTTATATAACGGGATTGGGAAACCTCAAAAAGATATCCATATTCCCCCTAATATTAAAATATATGGTTTGCCCAAAAATAGTCCTAAATAGTTCCCATGATCAAAAGCAGGATATTCTGTACGTTAAAATATATGGAAGTGTATATTCAATTTATATGGAAGCAAACTTAAAATACATTTCCAGTGGACTAGCAAATATGGGCTAGCTATGTGCCAAAAGTATTTTAACACAATATCGGTTCAAGTTGAGTGGATCACCTCCATATTATTGAATTGGAAGTAATTAATTATCACTTTGACCATGTGGATAAAACAAACAAGTCATTTCATGGTGGAGCCATGTGGGGGCTTGTACAACCCATAATAACGTACAAAGTGGAGCAAATCTCACTTTATTTTTTTTTGTTATTTCGGTTGAAAATCATTGAAAAAAATCAATGCATGCAATATAATAGCCTCTGCATCGTAAATTAAAATGTATTCTTCGCTATTTGAACTACGGTGATTTGATCCCATTAAGGGTATGTAGGAAGCTTGATATATAGCACAAATGCTCGTCGAGTTCAATCACAACCTCAAATTAAAGTGTCTCTTTGGAAGAACTACGTAGACTTGATTCCGTCTCAAACGGATACGTAGGAAATCCGACATCAAACCCACATGGGTAGCGGATCCAGTCACACCCAAATTAAAAATAATAAAATCAAACCAAAAATAGTGGAGAAATTAAACAACCCTTCCTAGAAGGTGGGTTTAATTTTATTCATGCCATGCAAGTGATAGTTGAATCGAGCTTAGGCAACCCTTCCTAGAAGGTGGGTTTAGGCTCGTTTCTCTGATGCATGGAAATCCAACCAAAAAAATAGACCTCTGAACTACGTAAGGCTTGATTCTCTTTAAGAGAGATACGTAGGCAACCCGTCATAATTCGGGTGCAGCCCAAATCAAAAATTAAATCTCCAACGTGTCTATATTATTAATAGAGTTGTAAAGATGTACAGATAAGGGTCGAACTTAAAAATCAAATTAGATGTGTTTGTGCGTAGTTGTTTTCTTTTAACAATTTTTGCCTAACACTAATCTCTCTAGATTTCTCCCTTTGACTCTTTCAGTATTTTTCAAGCACACAATTACAATAATCAGTATGGGTATTTAAAAGAGAACACAAGGAACTTAAACAGAGAAACAAGATATTCATTGATAGAAATCTCAATCTCCTAGATATATATCTTTCCTAAATCTCAATATCTTTTATCCTTCCTTACTTGACATGCAAGAAACCCGAACACTCCGTGGACACGCCCGATTGCGCAGGCAAGCCTCCAAAAATCGTGGTCACGCATATGATTAGTCCAGACTTTACCCCCTGTTGGAATTGCGCAAGCACGACCGACAAAAGAGAGACCACACTTTTCATGCCCAGATTGCGCTTTTGCAACGACTTTAAAGTCGGACACTCCTCTACATAGCGCAGTCCTCTTCCTTGCTCGAACCCGTGTTGTCCCTTCTGAGCCCAACAATCAATCAGGCTCCATAGTCCCAACAATCTCCCACCTAGAGACTGATTCCAATTGTAATTGTCTTTTTTCTTGTGCATTGACATTCAGAATGCTACCATCAACTACAATCAATTTTGTCAACCCAGTTTCACTCAATGTGCAACCTAATTTTTCAGCAACAAACTTGTCCATGAAATCATGAGTGTTGCCTGAATCAATCAATATGAACAACACCCTCTTCCTATGCCAACCTTTCACACTCATTGTTCTATAATTTGGCACCCTTACTATTGTACTAATGGAGATATGCATAGGTTATGTCTCTTCCATTTCTAACACAAGTTCATTCACATAGTCTTCCACTTCATCAACTTCCATCAGATACAATTGATTCTTTTTGTGTTTTTTTTGTAATGATCCGGTGCGTATGGTTCATCACATTGATAACACAATCCTTTAGTCCTTCTTTCACTCATTTCCTTAGCACTCGAAAACTTTCAGGTGGTATTCTTGCCTTCCATTCCACCTTGCTGACCAAAATTCCTAACAATTGGAACATTCTTCTGAACTGATATATCTTTTTTCTTCTCGAAAGCAACCTTAGCAACTGAATTGCCAGAATTCCCTCTAAAACTATTACTTACCATCTTTGGATGAGCATTTTTATACAGTTTGGTTAAAGTCGAACATTGTCGAATTGTCTGAGGTTGAAACATCCTCATATGCATCTGAGTGTCATTTCTTCAACCGGCTAAGTAAGCACTAACTAAGTAGTCTTCAAGCAATTTCACTCTAATTCTAATCATTTCAAACTTATTATGATAATCCATGATACCACCAAGTTCTTGCAAAATTTTCAATTCAACAATGGGGTCAGCAACGACTTCCCCAAATCTTTCTAACAACAGGATTTTATATGCATTCCAGTCAAGAATTATACCACTTTTGATCTCTGATTGTACCATTGCTTGATGCCATCTAGCCGCCTGATCATCCTTATGAATTGAAGCCAGATTTACCTTGATCTCCTATGGAGTCCTGTCGATCAAGAAAAACTGATCGCACTTGAATAGCCACTCCTTCTCCATTCTCCCATTGAATCTAGGGAAATTCAACCTTGAGTCTCGTAATTCTAGAATAGCCACCGCCATTATGATAGCCAACATAATTTCCTGCCCTAAATCTCTCTGTTGTCGGCATTTGACTTGCTCCTTGAAAATTCTGGTACTGTGGATGCAAAGCCATTGGCGAAAATCTTGGCAACTCATTCATCACCATTGGAGAAGATAGTCTTTCACCGCCCATCTATGAAAATGATGGCCTAGTTCCAGCTCCTACTTCAATCTTCTTGGTAATGACATGAAGAGGTTCGAACATTTAGTCAATTTGTCCTCAATTTCATCAACTTTAGCTAACTTCCTTCCAATTTTATCGTTCCATGCTGCCAATCGACCCTCAAGAAAGTCTTATACTTTTCTCACCATCGTTTCCCGCATGTTGGACTGAGATCGGGTTTCTGTCATCTTCGAAATATCATCAGGGAACCGCTCTGAAACCAATTAATACAGGAAATCTGTATTTGATTTGAAATCAAAAAAGAATTTTGCATAAATGGATCTGATGTTCCATAAACAACAACATGCAGAAGAAATTTTGAGTATGTTTGGATCACATGTTTATAAAGCATAAACGCGCGCTTTATGTGAGTTTATTTTCAAAAGTCATTCTTAGAGTTATATGATGAGGTTTCTTCGGTGGTCGTTATACCTATCAAAGAACCTAACTTAACCAAACTTAGTAGAATGGTAAGTAAGGGTCAATCCCACAAGGACTCGTGTAAGTGTGTTATTACTTAGATGCCAAGTAACTAAAAGAGGGTTTTTGTGAATGAAAAATTCTAAACTATTATGCAAAATAAAAGTAAATATGAATGCAAGGATATTTAAATCAAATGAGAGACAAGTGTGTTCAACTAATTAATCCATCATAGATATGCTTATTGATCATTGATTCTCATAATTCTCAATTCACTTGAATAATCTATCGTGGATTATAATCCAAGACTTTATATTTAGTTGAAAGAGCTAACAGTCTGAACAACCCTAATCATCTAACAACCTAGAACAACGTCTAGATTCAATTAAATGACAACTTTAAGTTCAAAGTATCGATAGAAACAAATACTCGACGCAAACAACTAATCAAGTTATATGTGTTTTATTCCCTTCTACAATTGAATAACCCGAACAGGTCTAAACAATTATAGTTACTACTTTATCTAATCAATCCCGAACGGGACTTAATCAGATTAGTTTTAAATTAACCTAGAAATTCTATTAGGTGGCCAATCTAACAAAACCCGAGAATAACTTTGATTCAATTAAAGCACATGAAATAAAACCTATTCAAATTGTTGAGAATCAATCAAACCTCACAATATTATACAATCTATGATTTCAATAACTAGTCAAACACAAGGGAATTTAGCAATGCATACTTAAAAAAACCCTAGCCTCCAAAAGTCTGATCAATGTTATGAAAAAGATAAACTAACATGAGTTTAAATATGCCTTGAAACTATCCTCAAAGCCATACTAACAAGCGCATCCTCGGACAATTAATAAAACAAGCCCAAAAAGCAAAGCCCAAATGTCCGCCCAAACTTCCGCGTGAAATTCCAAATTGCGCGGTTTGCCTCCAAATTACGCGGCCGCGTAATTGTTTCCCGACTCGCGTAATTTGCTTCTGGTGAGATTGCTCAGCCACGTCATCCTCCTTTACAAGCGGCGTTTTCTTCTTTGTTATTCTTTCCATCTTAGCTCTTCAATGATCCTTTGCACCACCTCCTAGCTCACTTCAACTCTTCTAACCACCACCATGATCTACTAGAACTCCTCCCGCTTTTGCTCATAAACCTAAAAACCTGCAAAACTGAGCAAACAAGCGCAATCTACCCTAGAAACTAGACTAAAATCAATCTAAAACTAGCTAAAACTTACATAGAACATGCATCTAAGCTACTCCTATATGCAAGCTATCATTATAATGTACATAATGTTTTTAAAATATACTGTACAGAATATTTGTTTGGATCTGAGGATCTAGAACACTCTTTAAACGTCTTTTAGCAATCAGTTTGCAATCGTTGCTCCTTTGGCCTCCAGTGAAGTCTTTCAGCAAATCACCTTCATCACTATTAATGTCCTCTTTATCAAATCTCTCTCTTCTCTTGCAGATCCCCCAATTTGTAATAGTCCTTGTTCATAGCTTCTTATCTTTAACCTGATCTCAAACCCAATCCTCCACCATTCTACATCCACTTTAAGGGCCCGTTTGGTTGAGAAAAGGGAAACAGATTGAAAAAGTAAGGGGAAAGGAATGGAATTCCGTTTTCGATCGAAATTGTTTGGCTTATGATATAAGAAACAGATTGAAAAAAGTCATTGTTGAAGAACAACAAGGAAGAACTTTGTATAGAGATACCGATTCCAACATCAAAACCATAAATCTAATTCAACGCTTCAACACAAAAGCTCGATATGGTGAATTACCCTAAATCCCTAAGCAAATATGGGCCTTTAACATAAGGAAATCGAGTATAAAAAATATAGGGTTCTTTAACAAATTTTAGGGCTCTTCAGTTGTAGCACACATTTCGCAATAGAGAAGAAGATCTGGAGATGCTGGTGAGAATTATAGAGGGAGACGACATCAATAGGAGGTTGTGATGGAAAATTTGGAAGAGTGTGACTTTGGAGAGCCCAACATCGTTATCGCTCCTATTGTGGTTGACATTGGCAAGGCCAGCACCTCCGATTGCAAAGGTATGGAGATATGCAGGCAGCCAAGGATTCTGCTCGATCGAGATTGAGAAAGAGCTCTAGAGACATTTGCTGGAGAAGGTCACCACCGACACCGTGTCACTACCTGACCCCATCTATGCCTTTGCTGGAGCACGATCTACGGGCACTGGAGGATCCGAGTCACTCGCAAGTAGAAATGACCTCACCGAAGTCGTCCTCAACCTGTGTTCACGATCTCGCCGGAGAGTTCTAGTGTTGAAGTCTCTACCACCTTTCATGGCGGTCTGTGGTGGAGTTTTATTCCGAATTCCATAGTTTTTGTGGATGGATTCTATTCTCCTTTATTACACTTAATAATTGGTTACATTTTTGTAGAAACTAGTTTTACCCGTCGTATCATGTACGACTATGATTCGATATTTTATAGACATTATAAATAGGATATTAATAAATAAATAAAAATATAATATAAACTTTAATATAATTAATTTATTGCTTGTAGAATGTATATAATTTTTTAAACAAATATTATATTCTTCATATTTTATTACTTTTCATGTACATAAATTAAGAGTTTATCAAATATTTCAATATATCTATTGAGTATTAACTATTTTATTATTTATTTTTATTAATTTTAAAAATTAAAAATATTTATCATTAATTTTTTATAAAAGAAAATAACTATATATCTATAGATAAATTCATCAAAAGATATACGCTAAAAGATTTATATTTATTTTAAAGTATTTTAAATATTTTATCTTTAAATTTAAATACTTGTATAAGGAAACTTTCAAAAGATATTGTTATACTAAATAGATATTTGTTTGATGTTAGAGATAAATTTACATAGTTAAAAAGAATTTAATAGAAACAAGTTATAATAATAGAAATAAAAATAAATTTTTTAAATATGAGGTGGGGCCAGAATCGTTCTGGTGACTCGAAAAGGTACCACTTTAATATATAGTTATAGATGATAACAAAAAATATTTTTTTGAGGAGACATTTATAATTATTTCAAAAATTAAGTTAGTAATGATCTACTTTAATTTTTTGAGAATCTTAAACCATTTTTATAATTTACGTAATTTAATTTATTACATATTGCTTAATAAAAATATTTTAGCCTATCTACATAAAACCGATAATAAATAAGGCCACCATATTAAATCACCTCAATCCCAACTTAACTCTTTTTTTCGATAATTCTTTTGGTAATTCATTTTTATTACAGTATTTTAAATCTTAAATTTTGATCAAATCTTAAAAACTTCATTTCTTTCTATCAATAATATCCATTCATCAAAAATCAAAATCCATGATATCTTCTTTAATTTTTTTACAAAACCTAAATTATATTATTATTATTGGGTGAATTAGTTACTTTTAGTTTTATTAGTATATTAATTTATTGGTTGGGTGTTTGGATTGTTTAAATTTGATGTCAAATTGCTATATTAGTTCAGCATTAAAAATCATTTTTTAAAAATTATCTATATATGGATCCCGTATTATTTTATTTTTTGTAAACTTTAAATTCCTAATCTAATAATTTAATTAGTATGTATTTTTTTGTATTAGTTCTATGAAATTACAAATGACAACCAATTATAATTTGAACATTTTTGGTAATGTGAGAGTTGAATAAATGACACATATACTACTTTTATTAAATGATAATCTATAACTATATATTAAAGCTTTTCCTTTTCGAGCCACAAGAACGATTCTGGCCCCACATCATATTTAAAAAAATATCAATTTCTATTATTATAACTTCTTTTTTATTAAATTTTTTTAACTATTTAAATTTATCTCTAACATCAAACAAATATCTATTTAGTACTCCTATAATAATATCTTTTGAAAGCTTCCTTATACAAGTATTTAAATTTAAAGATAAATTATTTTAAAATAAATACAAATCTAATAGCTTATATCTTTTGACAAATTTATTTATAGATATATTTTCTTTTATAAAAAAAAATAATGATAAATTTTTAAAATTTTTAAAATTAATAAAAATAGATAATAAAATGTTTAATAGATATATTGAAATATTTGATAATCTCTAAGTTTTCGTACATGAAATGTAATAAAATATGAATAATATAATATTTAATCTTATCTAACCTTTACTTTATCGAACCACAAAATGAGTTTGGTCCCATCTTAAATTAAATTAATTAAATTTTAAATATTTATATAATTAAATTATTTTTATCTTTCACACTTTATTATATCTTATTTATTAAGTAACTATTATTTTTTAAATTCTTATCTTTTCTATATTTGAATATATAAATTTTTTATTCATATTTTATCTTCTTTTTTTAATTAAATATCTATGAAATATCATTAAGGAAAAAGAGAAATGTAATTATTTTATCTTAATAATATATCTTCATTCTCAACATTAAATTTAATCATTTATATTGATTAAAAAATTATACATTCTACGAACAATAAATTACTTATATTAAAATTTATATTATATTTTAATTTATTAATATCCTATTTATAATGTCTATAAAATATCGAATCGTAGTCGTACATGGTACGACGGGTACAACTAGTAATTGATCATTTATGTCCCCATTTTTATCCATAGACCCACAAAACCTTGGGAAACTATAACCAATAATAATATCTTCAAATTATAAACCAATTTTTAATTTTTTTTTAGCAATATCTTCAAATTTTGGTTTTGGTCATCTGATAAGATTCAAAATTTAATGTTGTTAATAAAATATTAAAGATATTTTAAGTAAATAATTTTTTATTTAGAAAAAAGATCATGATTTATTTTACATCTTGATTTTAAACCATTTAATATTATCAATTTGAATACACATAAAAGCTAAAAATATTTGGTTTAATATTTTGTTTCAAAAAAGAAGTAGATTATGCGTAAAATTAAATATTTTGACTCAGTTAATTTTAAAATAATATGTTGCATTTTTTTCTTAATTAAATAGGTGTAAAGACTCTATGTTAGACCTGTCAAAACATGACTCGACCCGACAACCCGACTCGAACCGCCCGATTTTTTCTAGGTTAAGACCCAAAAATTTAAACCCGAAACCCAATATAAACCGAACCCGCTAAACCCGATAATTTTTCGGTTAGGGTCGGGTTCAACCCGTTGGGTCAAATTTTATTTCGATGATGTCATCATGTGTCATATTATGTAACTATTATTATTGCATATTTCATTGCTCTAATTCCCTACAGTGTACAATAACGGAAAATGAAAACTTATTCCCGCTAAAAACACCCTAGAACTTATATTTTAATATATTTTAAATATTGGTTTAGGAAAATTATTCTAAATTATATTTTAAAATATCAATTAATATAATTTTTTATTTTTATATTATTATTTAAACTTATTTAATAATAATTGAAAAATAAAAATTATGTTATTGACCCACTGGTCAACCCGAACCCGCCCGATAACCTGCCATGACCTGACCCGACTTAATCAATTACCCAATTGAACCGAACCCGTTTGAACCCGAACCCGAATTGATCGAACCCGAACCCGACCGACCCGACCCGATGGACAGGTCTACTCTATGTGCATGAGAAATACTTAGTAAACATATTATATTAAAAAAATTTAGTTTATACTAAAAGTATACTGAATATTTATTTCCATATTCAATATGAAGTTTTGAGCATTATCACATATAAGTCTTGATATGATTTAGCAATTTAGTAATTATTTCTAAATTTAAACTGATATTTTAAAAAAAAAAACTTAACATATTTAGCTTCACAATTTACAATAAAGAGTTTTATTCTGGGGGAAAATATAATAAAAAAATTAACATATTTTATTATAAAAACATATTTCTAACAATAGGTCAACAATTTATTTTATACCAAAAGAATAGTTAATTTATATTCATATTTCTTTTAATTTTCGTATGTAATAAATTTTTTTTGAACACTATCAGTCTAAAGTATTGATGGGATTTTACATTTTGTAATTTATTTTTTGAATTTTAAACAATAGTATTTTTTAATGTAATGTTGATTGAATCATTTCTCATACTTTTCAATACTACCTTAAATACTACAATATAGCAGCACAATTTAGAATAAATAATTTTATTTAAGGGAAAATAAAAAAAATAGTTTTCTATTTTTCTAATATTACAATATAGCAGCACAATTTACAATAAATAATTTTATTTAAGGGAAAATAAAAAATATTTTTCTATTTTTCTAATATTAAATTAAATAATTTAGTCAGCTCATATAATATAACAAATTTTTAAAATATTTTTTTTTGAAAGTGTTCTCTAAGTTGAAAATCAAATTACGAAAATCATAATTATGATATCAAATCTACTCCTAATTTAAGCAATATTTTTACTATAAAAATAATAATATTTTTAATTTTAACATTGATTTTTATATTTCTTCAAACTTATATATTAGTAAGTATATTAGTATCTTTCACTATTTAAAGATACTTACTTTAGTTACTTAATTATATGGTAATGAATATATCTGGAATTAGCATATAAACTAGTTGATGACCCGGGCCTTTCCCGGGTTTTTTTTAAACAAAAAATTAAATATATTAATTTACATAGGATATAGGTATTATAATTTAAATAGTAAAATAATATTGTTTTATTATTAAGATATTATTTTGGTATAATATTGTTTCCATATTCATTAAAGGTACATGCTCTCAATCTGTTAGGACGTTTCAAACCTACACAAAAAACCTTAACTAATTTAATCAATTTACATGTAAATATTTAATGACATGAACATGAACATAACCCGAGCCCGAAATGACGTAATCTGAACCCGAATGAATCGACTCGATTGATCCAACCCTAAAATTAAGGAACTATTGATTTTTTATTTATTAATTTTTATGCATAATATAAAAAAATTAACATTGTTATATGTAGAAAATTAATATATTGCAAAACATAATTATCTATATCCATATTAATTAAAAATATTTTAATAGTTATTGATTAAAAATATAGTATTAAAAAATGAGAGTTTGGTTCAAATGAAACAAACTCTTACCCTAAAACGTGAAACGAATGCACTTTTTCTAGTTCGTAGTGCACTTTTGTATCAAAAGTGCATTGCAAAATACAAAAAGTGCATTCTAAAAAGTGCACTACAAAAAATATGAAAAGTACGAAAAGTGCAAATTCGAAAAAGTGCACTCTGAAGTAGTAAAAGTGCATTAAGAAGTAGGAAAAGTGCATTCGTTTCAAGATAAGAGTTCGTTTCAGGATAAGAGTTCGTTTCATTTGAACCAAACTCTAAAAAATGATAATTGTATAGAAAAAGAAAAACTATCGTACTTATCAACAAAAAGTTGATATACAAATCATAAAATGAATACAAAAATTATAATTAAAATTATGCTCTATATTAATTACAAAATTTTCATTAGTAAATAAAAAAAATAGTTGTATAGAGAAAATTAATAGAAAAATTAAGATATTATGGATAGATAATTATTATATTGCAAGGACATATATATCCATATTATTAAAAAACTTTATCATATACAATGACATAAAATTGGTATTAAAAATTATAAAAATTAAAATAAAAACCCATAAATAAAAATATGGTACACTTTTGTTAAAAAGATTTCATTCTTATAAATAAAAATAAATAATAAATTTTTTAAATATGTGCAATATATTATAATCAATATCTTAAAATTTGGCAAGTGATAGAAACATAATCGTCATTATAAAATATAATAGTATTACTATTTTTTAGAATAACATAACTATTTTATTTGGATTATTTTAAAATGATAATTAATATTTAATTTATAATATTAAATCATATATAAAAATCTATATAGTAAATCATGTGCAAGGCATGTGTATAGAAACCATCTTTTTGAAATATTATTTTTGGATACATACAATTTATTTTCCTAATAAATTATTATTGGTTTTATATCCTAGAAAAAAACTAAATAGAAGATTTTATTAAATTAAATTATTTAAGCTAACTTGATCTATTATTCAAGTTTGGATATTAACGATAAAAAGTATTCTAGAATCTAGAAAACATTTAAGTTTATATTATTAACGCAAATTAAAAGCTAATTTGTTTGTAGAGATCGTGATTATTTTTATATAACTATATATTAATATATTAAAAGCTATCATTATATATTAAAAAATCTTATGTTTTATCATCGTATAAAATATGTAGGTTTGGTAGAGTATAGATATTGTTATAAAATTATATAATATAAGGAAGATTGAGATTTTTCTAAAAAAAGGAAGATAGAGATAAAATTTAAAATATATGAAAACTTTTAAAAGTATAAGGAAGATACGATAATAAATATGTGAAAAAATTCTAAAAAAATCATCATACAAAAATTTTGAAATTGATGACCAAAATCATCGTACAAAATTTTCCTACAAAATTTTTAAATTGACAATTATAACATAATTCAATATTAGAATATAATGAGAATTTTCCAAAAAACATCATCGTATAAAATTTTGAAATTGATTATCATACCATAATTAAATATTAGAATATAATGAGTAGAGATGAAAACTTATCCATTCTCATATAAAATTGATAAAAAAAATTATTATATAATGTGAGTGTATAAAATTGGATATTTTATAAGGTGATTGAATTACATAATATATATTTAATTAAAAATCATTATTAAATTTTTATAAATTCTTAATGACGAATATGCCCAAAAGTGCTTCAGGTTTAGAAGATATATTTATATATATATTATTTTAATTTATCTTTTACAATGATAAATATAATGTCCTTTTTATCTACATTGGTAGAATGTACTAATATTATTTTATCTTTATGTTTATTTGGAGATAAATTTTTATAAATATTGTTTTATCTTTATGTCTATTTGGAGAAAACTTTTTTGCATAATTAACTATAAGAAATTATTATTTTAATAAAGGGGTGATGTGGCGCAATGTGGTGGCAGAAATTGCTCCGGCTTTAGTTATTAGTAATAGATATTTAATGTATGATAATGAACATGCATTAAAACAACATATAAAAAATTTTAATTTGATATAGAATTTAAAAAAAATCTCAACAAATTCGCCGATGGCGCGAGAACTAGGCTAGTGCATAAGCAAGAGTAAGTAATCCAAACGGACCCTTTATTGAAAGAGTTTCTTATGTTTTCGCACTTTCCGAGTTATAACAAACTCTACAGTTTTTTACACTATTTACAAATAAGTCTCTAACTTCCCGAACAAACAAGAGATATTAATTTCCCTGTATCAGCGGGTCTTATGAAAATATCGTTCTGATATTCGAGAAGATTAGAGAGGGTTCCAGAATCTCCAATCGCGCGCATTCACAATTCACACAGTTCCTTCCCAAACTCTTTCTTCTTCATCCGCCAATCCGCCAATCCGCCATGGACGTCGAGGATGCTCACCCTCTGGGACGTGGCCCTCATGGTGAGGCCATGAACCGTGGGACCTGGGTCAACCAATTGAAGGCCTGCTTCGAACATGCTCACGAAGTCCACCTCGCGCTAAGACAAGTTCAACCTGAAGTTGCCTATTTCGATGGGCTTGCTGACAGACTAGAGAGGGCCGTCCATGAAAAATTGGGAACCAGGATGTTGGATCGTAAACGAGTTAGCAAGAGCTTGGGAACTGGCAGTGGAAGAAATAATCGCAAGTAATTAAGACACTGAAAAAACACAGTTCCTTATAGAGGAACCCCACTACAACCAACTAGTTGTATGGGTAAACCTCTACCTCCGCTTGGAGGATTTTGAATGACTTACTTATATTATTTATTTGTTCCTTAGTTACAAACAGCTAGATTCAAACTTCTCTGTTCCTACGAGTTCTACCTAACTCTAGCAACACTAATGAATCTTCTCAACTGAGTTCCTAAGCGAACAACAATCACTAAATAAGTAACTCAAACCTTACACCAAATCGCAGTTCCCTTGCTCCTGGGAACTCGGCTTCACCGTCGTCGAGATCAGACACTCGCCGCCGGGGACTTCTCTTCTTCTTTTCTCTTTCTTTGTTGTGGGTATTTGTAGGTTCTGGGAGAAGTGCTCAATCCGAGCACTATTCATTTGGCTTTATACTCGAGTGAACTTGGGCTTCAAACGCATCTTTTATTTGTGTCCGAAATGCCCTTTGCTTGATGCCCAAGTTGTACTTTCTTCACATGTGACTTCGATTTGAACTAGGTCAACTTCTTGAGATGATCGGACCGTTGGATCAATCGTGACAGTCTGCTTCTCAGACTGTGCCTTCATCCTGTCCAAGACAGGATCCCGTGATATGCGCTGATCGGTCCTTGTCTTCACATGTGGGTTCCCATATCGTGGGAACTGTCCTCTGCTGAGTTCCTTTAAGAGAAACTCTTCATTGTATAAGCCTGTGTTCTCTGGGCATTCCTGGGAGTTCTCATTTCATGGGAACTTTGCTCTTCAGAGTTCCCTCAATGGGAACTCTTCATTGTGTGCTCATTCATTGAAGTTCTTTGCTAAACCTGTGTTCCTTAGAAATACTTGATCAAAGCACATTAGTTCTCTTATATCGTTTGTCATTATCAAAATTCGGAGAACTGTATCGTTGATCCGATGTTTAGAACCAGAGGTTCCAACATCGTTCCAACACAGGAGGAGCGAATATGTGACAATGCTGAGAGATGTCAATTCTCATGCCACGGCATCTCCGACTTTGCTGAAGCTCTTGATCGGAAAATGGGTGGAACTGGATAAATTGGCTGGGGCAGCAAGTGTCCGCGCCTTCTTGGATGACGTAGAAGCTCAAAAGATTGCTTGTGAGGGCGGCTGTGGAAGAGTTGAAGCACTGAAGAGAGGCTATTTTCTCAAGAGCAACAACGAATATAAGTACGAGTATGAGTGCTTCGTGTGTGGGCATACGTTCACAAGATCGCCAAGGTTTTATGGTAAGAACTGAACCTAATTCCTTGCATTCTCCTTTCAAAATCTTTAGATTTGGCTATTTGGATTTGATCTGTGATGGTCTTGGCTATTTGGATTTGATCTGTGATGGTCTGCTGTCAAACGTGGATAGGGCCTCTAATTTAGAGCTACGGTTTCTTGAATTCTTGCTATCATAATTCTTGTGGAAATGTGCTCTGGATTCATGAGCATTGCTTTGGGATTAAACCTTTTCTTTCCCAAGATTTGATTTCTTCATCACAATAGTTCTTTGTTTTGAAGTTAATTTGATATGGTAGTCTTGTAACTGATGATACGATCCTACATTCAATTTCTGTGCTGCATTCATCTGATATTAAAAGATGACAGGATCGTAACAGAGATTAGGTTTAAATTGAGAGAAGGCTGATACCATGTGAGAGATAATAAAATTCCCCAATATGGGGTTGCCTCTATAATCAGTAATATATATAGGAGATTACACCAGATAAAACCGTATACAAGATAGGAGGAATAATGATAATAAAGTATACATCCATATCCCTAGAATACAGGTAACTAATAAAAGCCACTGAACAATGGAAGAATCAAGTGCAGAAATCTGATGGAGCAAACTGCTCTGGTTGATCTTCTGTTGTAAGATAGTAGGAAATGCAACAGTAAATCTATCTACCTTGAATATGGTGTCAAATTCTGTCTGCGAATGACATGGAACACTGATTTTGAAGTGCACCTGTATAATTGTAATGCATGATATGAGATGATTGGAAAAAGGCTAGCATCTAGATTTGAAATTCAATTTCATACTCATACAGCATGATGCTGTGATATTGAACTTTAACGTGGTTGCTACTCCCATGAAACTGCATACTGTACATATTAAATTCATTAATGTCGTCTCTAAAAGCTTCTGCTCTCAGATTATGTCTCTTTTGCATTCTACTTGGCTACTTATCATGTTCATTGCTCACAAGTAATACAAGTGATTCCTCAAACTAAGCTATGCCCAATTGCCCATGTGTTAGGAAACGTTCTACGGAATTGATGTGAAAACACGAATATTCTGATTGCATCCATGATAGATATTTGGACAATTAACAAAAAGAATAGAACATCGCATTCTTGCTTCTTTATTTATGTGTTGTGGATGAATGTGAGCCTCTTTTTTAGGATGTTCTATCTTTTTTGAGCATTTCATGTTTTTAGTTTTGGGCCTTCATCTGCTATTGCTCTTGGATACATGTGCTTTTATTTTTTAACTGATCTTGGGTTAGAATATTAAAATAGATCAGCGGCGGAATGAACGATTGCTAGCTCTATGTTATGTAAATAGAGACATTCATCTTGGGAATATCTGTCACCAAAAAAAAGCCTGTATCCTGGTTGTTCATCTTGGGAGTATCCCTCACCAAAAAAAAAAACTGTATCCTGGTTGTTCTTGAAAGTATAATCACTTGTTATTCTCTAGATTGACACATTTGTTCATGTTTACCAAATTGTTGCTGGTTTTGTGCTCTGTAGGGTGATTTTGACCTAGATTGTTGCTGAAGACGTTCGTCAGGTTCGTGTGTGCATATCTGGAAGAAGTTCCTTACAAACCTTTATGTTTTAGAAGCTCAAGAATACTTTGTTATGTACTTTGATGAAGAAGTCTTTTCATTCAAGAATGTAAGAGTGAAACCTGAAATACACTCGTGCACGTCGTTTTAGCTGCGAAACCTTGAAATTGTGATCCTCTATAGACTAGTTGAAAATTGTTTTCTGCAAGGCCGAGAAGTGATGATTCCCATTTGAATTGGATGGAAGTAATCTTTTGGGCGATGCTGTCATATGATCAGTAGATGCATAATTGCATATGCTTTTCTACTTCCTTGGGGTTTGATTCTTCAGTTTTTTATTGGCTAAGTGGTAAATTGTTTTAGAAGTAAATTGCTCTAAATGAATCCTCGTAATAGATTGAACGTATTACGATAATTAGGTATGTGGAAGTGAATCCTCGTAATAGATTGATAATTAAGTTAATGCACTGAATTGGATCCACTTTATGGTGTAAAAAGAGGTTGGGTGACTAACAAAAGCAATAGGACTTCAACTAGTTAACAAAACACTGACTACTTTCTCCGTCCCTTTTTGTTTGTCAAAAAGAATGGATGGGTGTCCCCTTATGTTTGTCAAAGAAAGGACAAAGCTCAAAACACTCTAGCCCATTACAATCCTAAAATTCCTAAGTCTTTCGCTTGTCTCTCCATTCTATCTTGCCTCTCGCTTCTAGCCACTCTCTGGAAACCATAACTCTCTCAATCTCTATACATTTTGCCTCTCGCCGCTCTCAATCTCTGGAAAATCTCTCTTTTTTTATCTTGCTTTTCCTCTCTCAAAATCTGGAAACTCTCTTATTGTTCTTCTACCTTGCTTCTTTCTCTCTCAATCTCTGGAAACTCTCTTGTTCTTTATCGATCTTGCTTCTTCCTCTCTCAAAAATCGAAAACTTCTCTCAATCTCTCTAGATCTCCATTGCAACTCTCTGGATCTTCTTTGATCTTGGCTCTTCCTCTCTCAATCTCTACAAACACCTCTCAGTCTCTAAACACTATTAACTCTCTAGATCGCTTCTCTCAATCTCTTACTCTCTTGCCTCTTTGGATCTATCAAAACCCTAGCTCTCTTGCAACCTTCTCAGTCCCCATTGTTTGTGAGCTTTGTCAAATTCATGGGCTTTGCAGAGAGTTATGGTTGGAGATGAGTGTGGACTTGTTCGAAGATGATTGTTCGGAGTTAGGGTTTGGAGGTGATTCCACTTCACACCCTTGCTCCGATTATCCCAACTGCGAGTGGGGTGATGATTGTGATGGAAATCACTTGTACACTCCTGGTCGTTCAGAGGACTCGGTGGAAAGCAGTTTCCATACTAGGGAAGATGAGTGTGTTAAGAAGCCTCTTGAGCCCCATGAGAATGGTGCTTTGGCTGATGATGATGAGCAGGAGCATCCTCTGGTTGTCCCTAATTCCGATTCAGATAAGTAGCTAAGTACCTTGTTCCCTTGAATTGTTCATTTACGGATTTGTTTGCATATGCATGCTCATTTTGATCTATATGCGTGATCCTTGTGCTTTGTATGTGCGCTCTTGTTTTTGATGTGTGCTCCTTGAGTGTCCCTGAATTGTGTTTGTGTTGATGATGTCTGAATGTGCTCCTTGACTGTCCCTGGATTGTGTTGATGATGACTGAATGTGCATGCTTGAGTGTCCCTGAATTATGTTCATAGAGGCAAGAGGCAAGAAAGATTTTTTAAGATATGAAAATTCCCCCGAAATATGTTGTTGAATTGTGAAAATGTCCCTGAAAAATGTTGTTGAGTTGTGAAACTGTCCCCTTCACTATATGTTGTCCCATTTTGATCAAGAGAGATTCGAGAGAGTTAGGATTTTCAGAGATTGTATTGGGCTAGAGTTTATTGGGCTTTGTCCTTTCTTTGAAAAACATATTTGGCAGTTAATTATGGTGAAAATTGTCCCCTTTATTAAATGCATTTTTCTGAATGTTGTCCTAAAATGATTGAGTTCTAAGATGCAAGTTTTGTATTTTTTTATAAATGCATTTGATGATGAAGTCTTTTAAACTCGAGATACAATTGTATAGCCACTTGCCTTAGCATTCATTAGAAAATCAGTCACTATTGTGGTTGAATGAGGCCTTTGTATGCTAATGCATTGTAGATTGAGTTTTTTCAATGATGGAATGGGGACATCTGAGATTTTATGCATAATATTGTGTCAATTCGATGATGAAGTTTGTATAAACTTGAGATGCATTATTGTATAACCCCTTGTCTTATCATGCATTAGAAAGCCAGTCACTATTGTGGCTGAATGAGACCTTTGTATGGTAAGGTAAGTGGTTTTAGTTGTTTCAATGATGGAATAGGGACATCTGAGAATTTGAATTTATGAATTTGTGTAAATTTGTACTTTTAGAACATCTTAAATTAAGTTGGTGCCATTGCTCCATTTACACAAAATACATTTGACTTTCATTATATATAAGTTCCCAAAAGTTTATACATTTGACTTACAATTACATATACGTTCCCAAAATTTATACATTTGACATCGAATTACTTATATGTTCCTGTTTGACCATGAAAATTCAAGAACATCCAATTTATGGTTGTGACATGATTAATTAATTAAGGACATTTTCTGTGTCTATAAGAGAAACATGCACATAATGGCAACGTTTTTTTTTATATATTGATATGTCTTTATTTTCTTTTTTTTTTAAATTAATAAAAAAAAAAAAGAAGAGAACAAATAAAAAAGAAGCGTTCAGGGAGTTGGGCAGTTGTTCACCAGTTACAAATAACTGCTCTTGATTAGTATTATATATAAAGGGTTTGGAGTAGACGAATGGTGGTCTTCGGAAAGTCTGGAACGTTAGAAACAAAGAGGCAAATTGTTCAGTAAAGATTTACATACAGAGGAAAGTATTAGAAAGAGTGAAAAGTCAAGCAAAATTGCAAGTTTTGGGTATTATTTCTCTTCAGTTCTTTACCCCTGTCTTGTTTCGTTTGATTTACATGTTCAAAGGGGTGATTCTTTTGTTTTGCCTTTACGTACAAGAGTTGCTAAAGCAATCAACTCTTTTGAATTTGGGTGGATTTTTCCTCTTTATCCGAGATTAAGTTCAAAACAAAAGAAACCAATTTTGGGTCTCAAATGTTTTCATTTGTTTTGTTTTTTACGTATATACTCTACCTTTGGCATTTGGCACATTTCTTTGATAAATTTTATTCTGCATAAGATTTGATTTGAACCAATATAAAAAAAAAATAAAATAAATTTTGCCATGTTCCAAGTGAGGCCTATTACTGTTCACGTACAGCCCTAAACTCATATATGATTCACGGGTCTTTGGGTGTAGAAAATAAAGATGATCAATGGTTGATTAAAACAAAGTATGTTTTTTTTTCGAGTTTGTTTGTTTTCGTACAGGGAGTCGGGAAAGTATGGATCAAGACTTGTAGTGAGACTGAAAGTAATTACTTTCATATTACTACATGATTTCAATATTCACAAAGGATTTAAAAGTAATTACTTTTGGATCTCTATGGTGATCAAGATTTGTGGTTGATTTTGAAAGTAATTACTTTCGAGTTTCCACATTAATTATATAGTGATGAATTTGAAAGTAATTACTTTCGATATTCGTCACCGAAAGAATTCAATTGAATTCATTGGCAAAATTTGTCAAATTGAAACACGAATAAAAAGATGAAGGACTCTGGGAGAATTTGACACTCATTAAAATAAAAAGGAAGAGGAAGTGGCTATACAAGAATGCTATTTGGCTATAGAAATTCTGGTTACCTTCTTCAATTTGGGTAAAAAAAAAATCTTTTATAAAAGAAGAAGATGAGGAGACTGAATAAATTTGGACGTCTATTCTGGAGTTCTAATCTTGGAGCAAACTGATGAATGAAATCAGCAAATTAAAGGGAATATATATAAGAAGGAAATTTTGATCAAAGATAATATATCCTATTTTAACAAAATTTTGAATTTGAAAATTTGATAAGATTTTGTGAAGATTCCCGAAATTTTAGCCTTATATTTTCTGAAAATAAATATGGAAAGAGAGCTTATATGGGATATGCTTATCTTACAAAATCTTAGTTTGAATATTATGGTTGAAGAGGATAAAAAAATTTAATTAATTAAAGTGATAAAAATCATTATTATGTTTACGATCACTTGAAACAGTTAGCCTATCTTTCCTTCTTGTGGCCTTTGAAGCTAAATGGGCCGACCCATATATTTAAAATATTTTAACTTACGTACAAAAATTGGCTTACATGTTAATTAAGATTAATCCATGTGTTAAATAAAAACATGTGTGCTATGTACGTATATATATGTGGGTTACTGGATGGCCTATTGCACATATCACCCTTAAAATGAGAAAATTGCAAGAAATTTTAAAGTTGAGACTATATTTTAATTCATGTGCCTACTGTTTGGATAGTATGGTGATGATTATATTTAAGGTTAAAATCGTACCATATAATAAAGGGTAGAACTACGTATGATTTGATCCCGTTAAAGAGGGTACGTAGGAAACCCGACATAAAGCAAATGCTCGTCAGGTTCAATCACAATTTCAAAATTAATTAAAATTAAATCAAGACCATATTTCACATTTAATTGGTCTTTATTAAGAACTACGTTTGACTTGATTCCACATTATATAAGTGGATACGTAGGAAATTTGACATATAATATAAAAAAATGTCATATTCAGTCATAAATTAAATTAAGATAAATCAAACAAAAATATATAAATTTTTTTAATCACATGTTTGATAGTGAAGAGATTAGACAACCCTTCCTAGAAGGTGGGTTTAATCTTATTCACATCGCGCAAATGATAGTTGGTTTGAATCCGAGCAACCCTTCCTAGAAGGTGGGTTCGGACTCATTCCGCTGATGCGTGAAAATCAAACCAAACTAAATTAAAACTTTGAACTACGTAAGGCTTGATTCTCTTTAAAGAGATACGTAGGCAACCCACCAAAACTGGGTGCAGCCCAAATCGTAAAAAACACTTAATATTTTGTATCGGTATTGCTTTTAATCAAAAGAGTCAAAAGAGAGGGTCGAACTAAAATAAAAATAATTTTAATGTGTTTTGCAATTTTGTGTACATTTTTGCTCAACAGTTCCCAAAAGTTTATACATATGACATGTAAATACATATAAGTTCCCAAAATGCATACATTGGTGTCTCCTATTAGCATTGAGTTGTTTCTTGGTTGTCTTGCTCTACAACTGGTGATGCAACCCCTTGAGTCTGTTTATCTGCATCATTCTCTCCTTGTGGACATCCATTAACTATATCCCATGCTTGAATGACAACCCACATTGGTGCTTTTATTTCGCTTAATAAGTTTCCCTCGGCTGCTAATTTCTTCTTGTTTACATGTGGTAAGTCATATTCATTGCCTTACTTACATATTGTAATGTATCCACACATTTCCTAAAGTGGTGGGATCTAGCTCATGAAAAGCAGCATGCGCAACCGTTAACATATGATTAGTTTTTTTTGTATTTTCTTGTACATCAATGATTGAATGTTTCTAAAAAACCAAGGTCGAATATATTCAAATCAGAGTTGTTGGGTGGTTGTTGTAATAAAATGAAAATAAAGTCATCTTGTTGATATACCTTTTGCCATTCTATATCATCTTGAGTTATGTGGGTCTCGACATTATCTTGTTGTATGAAAATGACTTTTGGGGTTTCATCTTGAGGGCATTTTGCCTTTATAGTTGGAACAATCTGATTTATGAGCATGCTTCTTGTGACTTTCTGGTTGACTGATTCAATAGGCTTGGCCACAGTAGTCCCCATTTCCGGGTACGAGGAATAACGGGATTCGGCGGGATTCCCGAGATTAAACTCAAAGGCCTTTTGCCATACCCATCTTGAAAACAACAGATCCATACCCTTGCGAGGCCTCAAAGACCTCGGTCACGAGGTCTAAACCTCGTTGTTCAAAAACTGACATACCCGCCCCATTCAGCCACTCAACAACCACCATATTCTCAACCAATGACCAATTGCCTCACTCTCGACCAATCAAAGCGCCTGATCTCGGGCGTCCCATATCGAGCAAACATTAAAACCTTGTTCCTCAAACCTCTATAAATAGAGGAGAACCTCGAAGGTAGCAAGGGGTCAAAAAACATCTTGAACTCGAGAACTATCTTGTTCGTTGAAGATCGACGTGTTGAATCACCGTTAAAAACCGCGCTACAGCCAAGTGAAGATCCACAAAAAGACTTCAAGTCGCCTAAAGAGACCTCCTCTCAATCAAAGATCTCGCTGCATCACCTCGCAGGCCACAATCATCACGCGCTTAATCAACTCTTTGACCTCGCTACAAGAGCTCACTAATAGTCTGTTGGTGATAAAACCTCATTGTAACTAGGAGATCTCGAACCTTTTTAGATCGAGATCTTGAATCCTCTAAAAAGAGATCTAGGGTGTAATCTCATTGTTTATGATCTCGTTATTCATAATCTCGCAGTCTGTAACCTCATTCTAAAATTATAAATAAAAAGCAAGTGTTTGCCCAGTCGAAATAAAAGTAATCTCGTTGTTGTCTTTTAGCGCCGGTTTATTTTGGGTTTCATCAGGTACAAACTTGCTTGAACTTGCAACCCTATATTTGCCCTTCTCGTTTTGTGCTAGATAGACTCTATGACTTTTTTTGCTCAAGTAAAATCATTTTTTCATCTAAATGCACAAAATCAAACATGAGATAGTAAGTTGTCTTACTCTCTATTGCATTCCCTTGCAATGGACTGAGGACCCACTATAGCCTTGTTTTTTTGTTTTGTTTAAGGGTTTTAATCCAGGGTGAAGTGAATTGATGTGTGGCTTGATAGTACCTCTTTTGACCATTCTGTGGACTGTACTCTTTGCAATATTCAGCTTTGATGCTAGATCTTGAATGCAGCTTTTGTCCCCCATGTTTAATGTTGTGATTGCATCTGTTGGAACTTCAATCCTTTTTCTACCACAGTTGTGGTACTTTGTACTTAAATTTGGTCTTTGCATTGATGTTTGTTGTTGTTGGGTTGTGCTTCATATTCTGTATATTGTTCTTTTTGACACGGTATACTTTTGTGCAACCTCCTTAATGGCAGCTGATGGAATTTGCCCCCTTGTTGATATTTGCAAAAGCTTCACTAAGACTTGCATTTTCTGTTCACCACTGAGCCTAGTCTGTTTTGGCTGATGATGTGCAGTAGATGGCCCCAAATTTTCTCCTTTTAGGTGGTGACTAGTTGTATCCGTCCTGCCTTACATGACTATGATTTGGTATTTTTTATATATATTATAAAAAAGGTATTAAAAAAGAAAATTATAATATAAAATTTAATGCAAGTAATTTATTGCCTAATATGTATAAAAATTATTTTGTTTTTGAAATCAAATAAAACAAATTAAATCTACATTATTAAGATTACTAAGATAAAATAATCTATATTGTTCTTTTTTCTTAACGGTATTTCATAAACAGGTTTAACTCATTATACCTGTTGTGACGTACACAAATATATGGATTTAATACTTAATTTATTTAATGAACAGTTTTTTAGTTTAATATAAAAAAATAAAAATAACGTATTTATTATAAAATTATTAAGGTGAGCGAATATAATATGAGGCACAACTAAAGTTCTTAAGGTAAGTTCAATATAAGTTCGATAGCTTAATGATAATTTATTTATGAAAAAATATAAATAAAAAAATTATTTTCATTAAATTCATTAAATTTTATAAATGTTTTACAAAAAATAATTAGAAATCCAAAAATAAGGTAAATTCTTATAATTTTTGTAATCAAATTCAATTCGTTAAAAATCTTTTCAATAAAAAGTTAAAGAGATGTTTAGTAAGAAAAGGTAAAAATATATGAATGAATATATATTTTTTTAAAGATAAAAAATCTTTATATTAACATAAATAATCCAAAAGGAAATTAAGGAAAAGAAAATATAATTTTTTTATCAAAATTAATTTAGGCAAGTAAATTTATACATATTATAAAAAATTTATCTAAATTTGATTTAAGATAAATCTTTTACACATATAGATATTTAAGGATAAAGATAAAATTATTTTTTATTTATAATTAAAATTCAGATTAGTTTTTTCCAAATATAAAATATAGTGTAATGTTAGTTTTAGATATAAAATTTTTTAATAGTAAAAATATTTTCCTACCTTATTATGATAACAATCTATCATTATATTAAAAAATATTATGTTTTATTTTTTCTTTATTTTAATTTTTTATTAAATACATTAGAACGTTAGTTTTTATAAAAATTAGATAGATTTTTAGAAAATTTAAGAGAAAAAATTTTAAATAATAAGAATACGAAATTAATTATTAAATATAAGGTGGGGTTAGAATTATTTCGGTGGCTTGAAAAGATTCGGATTTAATATATAGAGTTATAGATAGATAGATAATTCAAAGATATTATCATTATTTAGCTATTTTTATTTCAAAGATATATATGTGACCACATGTACATATTTTTTCTTATATTTTTTATTTAGCTTTTTCAATTATGATAAATATAATGTCGTTTTTTTATCTATATTGGTAAAATATACTAATATTATTTTATCTTTATATTTATTTGGAGATAAATTTTTTCAAATATTATTTTATCTTTGTGTTTAATTGGCGATAACTTTTTTGCATAATAAAAAAATATTATTCAAATAAAAGGGTGATGTGGCGCAATGTGGTGGTAAAAATTGTTTCGGCTTTAGTTATTAGTAATAGATGTGTTTCTTGGTTGAGTTGATGAAGAAGTGATTCTCCTTCTATGTCCCCCGGTGGCGCATTAAGATCAAATTCGCACTCTCCTTGAACATTTTCATCTTCTAGAGGTGGCTCTTTATATAAGTTGAATGTTGTTGAGGTCAGGCAATGATGCAGAAAATTTTGTGTAGATTTAATACTTCATTGAATGAGTGTAATGAATGTGTGTAATAGCCCTTATAAAGACTCAAATCTGCTGCAAATTGGTGATCTACGTGATTAGAATGCTGTATTTTGATTGGTTAAATGTTGGTTTTTATGAATTCGTGTAGATGTTGCTGTTAAATAAAATTTAAAAAATGAGTTCAAATGAATTTGATTGCAATTACTTTTACATTTGCCACATTTGCCTCAAATAATGTGTTTTTAGTTATTTTTTACAAACAAAAAAGTGTTTTTAGTTCTTTTTGACAAACAAAAAAGTTTAGCTCTTTTTGACAAATAAAAAAGAATGGAAAGAGTAGTTAACAAAATAAACTAATTTAGGCTAAGCCCTTTTTTTGTTTTTTCTTCTTCTCTCTCAAATTTAACCACGTTCCTATTCTTCAACATAATCATAACTATAACCCGAAGCCATGTTTTGATAGACAATCTCATTATTAAACAATCTTTTATTTATGGATATGATAGATAGGAAGATCATTAGGATATTTTTTATGCTATCATACAAATTCTAGAATATTTATTTTATTTTTAGATAGAATCATTTTTTAACTAAGATATCTTAATTGAATAGTTATCTTTATATCCATATATTACTGTTTTTCAATTGAACCATAAAATTTAGGAAAAATTGCTCTAATTATCCCAAACTTTCATTCAGTTGCGCACTCTACTCCAACCTTTACGAATTTCACAAAATATCCTATACTTTGGGCATAGTTGCACACTCTACCCTCAAATTGTCCACAATTTTGGTAAATTTGTGAATTGACTCCTCACCTTTTTATTTTGTTACAAAAATACCCAACTCGTGTACAAATAATTTTTAAAAATTATAAATATAATCCTTATAAGGATTAAAATATTTAAAAATAATTATTTTAGATCTTTTCTTATTATAAATCAAATTTAGTGGAAGTTAATTTAAAATAATCAATTTCCTTTATATAAAAATATATTGGTTAAGGTTAGTCACATTTTTTTTTGATCAAAAGGGGATAGGGCTGAGCCCTAGTTATTATTAAACCAGTAAGACATGAGTTTACATAATCACTGCAGCATCAGTATGCAGCATACTACTCAAAGAAATAGGAGGTTCGTTAAAAAATTTGAAAACTAAATTATTATCTATAGCTAAATTTGCTAAGTGATCAGCAGCTCCATTCGCCACGCGAGAAATGTGGGAAACTCTGAGTTCCATGCTTGGAGTTGCTAACAATTGCTTGCACTGGTTGATAAGAGAAAAATCAGGGTGAGTGATAGGCATAGTTGCATTCAGCAGATTAACTGAGACAGAAGAGTCTGATTCAATGATCAACTGATGGATCCCAAGGGAGGTGGCCAGCTTGATACCATGAGATAGAGCCCAAAGTTCAGCTCGCAAGGCAGTACAAACACCACATTGAAAAATAAATCCATGAATGAAATTACCATCAAAGTCCCGAAATAAACCACCACCACCAGATCGCCCTGGGTTTCCTTTTGACACACCATCAACATTGAGTTTAAGCCATCCAGGGGGCGGGGCTGACCAGTGTTTGGTGGCCGCATGGTTGGGCACAATTGCAGGTCCCATATTAAGCTTTACACGCTCGCGGTAACTCCAAAATTCTTCAGTGATCGAAACAACAGTAGCTAAAAGTGTGTCAACTATATCAATATGATTAAATACCATAGAGTTGCGGCACTTCCATGTATACCAGAGCATATTTGCGAAGATAGATGCATGCTTATCACCTTTCCTGATGTGTGATTCGACCCACTCAATTAAATCAAGAGCGAAAAATTGTGCAGGTGGGGAATTACCATAGATCGATAGCCACACAAGGCGAATGCTGTTGCAGTCTCGCAAAAGATGAAGTTCTGTTTCTTCACTGTCACAACGAGGGCACGCAGAAGAGGATGCAAGATGGCGACGATGTCTATTAGAGTTGCACATCACACCATTGTTGAGAAGAAGATAAATAAAATTTCTTACTCTCTGCTGGACAGGAACACGCCACACCAATTTCCAATTGACCATTGGCGTATCGGGCTGAGTAGCTTGATCTCGGATGATCTTCATAGCTGATTTGGTAGAAAATAAGCCCGAAGGTTCGGGTGACCAGTAAAGACGATCCATGTCGTTTGGATTGGAGCTAACATAGAAAGCAAGCATTGACTGTTTGATTGAAGCCGATAGATAAGGATTCAGGGTGTTCCAGTCCCAGGACGATCCTAACCAAAGCTCAGCGACCGTGGCTCCTGCTAGACTCTCAGGTACAGGAATAAGTGCTACATCAATGAGAATAGTATCACTGATCCATGGATGCATCCAGAAAAGTGTATTCATACCATTGCCAATAGAGACCCGAAGACCTTTGGATAGAGTGCCAGCACCATGTACTACGCCTTTCCACATATGAGAAGAGCGGGGGACAGTAGAAATCATGTCAATATCGAGCCTACCATGGCAATATTTGCCTCTAAGGAGATGGCTCCAAGTTGTGGTTGGTTCTATGAGCATTCTCCAGCCCAATTTTGCAAGAATTACAGTGTTCATTTGTCTCATCGATCGAAGGCCAAGACCCCCATCCGATTTTGGGCGGGCGATTTTTTCTTTCGACAGTAGGTGCATCTTTCTCGCTTCTTGAGTAGAACCCCAAATGAATCCACAAATGAGCTTGTCGATGTTGTCACAGATAGACCTTGGCACTAGCGTTGATTGCATAACATATAAGGGCAAGCTAGTGAGCACCGAGTTCGCCAAAGTGGTTCTGCCTGCCATTGATAAAGTTTTGGCTTGCCAACCACGCAGTCGAGAAGATACTTTGTCCAACAAATAGGAGTAGCGTTCCGCTGTGATTTTGCCACAAGCAGTAGGTACTCCAAGGTAGTTTCCCATGTCGACTGCAATAGGCATGGAAAGAAAGGCGCCAACCTCTGTTTTGACCAAGCTGCTGACCTTTCTCGAAAAAACAATTGAGTTTTTGTGGAAGTTAACCTTTTCACCCGAAAGGCCACAGAAAAGGTCCAAACATTCTTTGATAACCATGGCTTGATCAACCGTAGCTTCCGCAAACAAAACCAAGTCGTCAGCGAAAAAAAGGTTAGTCACATTTTGAGTAAAGTTCAAAGTAATAACATAGCCTTATAGATTTACTTTTCTCATTTATTTGAAAATAATGTCATTAATTTTATTATTTGGCTAATATAAATTCTCCAATTCAAAATTAACCACATAAATCTATAGTCGTAACTTTGACTTTAAAAGTAATTCATTTTAATACTTTATGTCTGTTATTATTTTTGAAATAATTTAGATAAAAATTAGTAAGAATTTTCATAAACTTATTTTATAAAAGTTTGAAAATTTGTTTGGGTTTCTTTTTTTTAAATAATTGAGTTTTAGTTTTTCATTTACTAAAAAGGAAATTTGGACTCTATATTTAATTTAATATTTCTTTATTTAATTAGTTTGTATAGTTGTGTTTAAATAAAAAGGTCATACCATAAGTTGTTCACTATCTCGTATTCTAGTTGGTTAAGTTGGACAAGGTAGAACATAAGTGCTTAAACTTTTATAAAAAAGGGTTATGAATTTTTTTTCTTGTGTTTAAATTTATTTCGAAAATAATAATGGAGAAAATAATAAAATGAGCTTACTTTGTAAAGTAAAAGTTATGGATTAATTATTTATGTACGTGGTTAATTATAAAGGCAAGAAGCTATAACATAAGTGTTATAAAGGTTATGCAATCTTTTTTACTTGTGTAGACTTTTTTTAAAAATAATAATGAAAAGAGTATTAAGATGAACTACTTTGTAAAATAAAAGTTATGGTTTAATAATTTATTTGGTTATAATAAATGTGAGATTTATATTAGTAAATAACAAAAGTAATTATATTATTTTTTATAAATGAGAAAATTAAACCTATAAGGCTATGTTATAAATGAAAAAAAATTGTTTGTACATGGATTGAACATTTTTTTTTTACAAAACGAAAAAGAGAGGGGCTAATTCATAATTTTATTCAAAGTGTGAACAATTCGAGGGTAGAGTGCGCAACTATCCCCAAAGTATAGGATATTTTGTGAAATTTGAAAAGATCGAGGTAGAGTGCGCAACCGAATGAAAGATTGGGATATTAGGAGCAATTTTTCCTAAAATTTAATGAATATTAGTTTTGACTCTATGTTTTTCTAAGAAAATAAATAAATCCATAATACAAAAATATCTAATATTTATTTATTTTATTTATATTCAATAAAACCCGTACAGGGTACGGGCCCTTACACTAGTTCTTTCCTACTCTAAGAAAAAACCACGTTCCTACTCTGCCAACTGGTTAACTGCTTCTCTTTTTATCCCAAACTAGTGTTATTCCCGTACCTTATACGGGTATATTTATATTTCAAAATAATTTTATTTCTACCTTATTATTTAAATATTTATTCGGAATAAATTTTCACAATTGAATCTTATTTTCTTTAGTAATAAAAATTATAAAATTTTAATTTGTTTAGAAGAAAAGAGTGGATGGTAGTTTTTTGAGATAGTGAGGAAGTGATTAAGGTAAAAGTGGATTGAAAATGAGAAATAAAAAATAAAAAAATATTTTAAATTTGCCATGTGGCTCAAAGTTTTACAAAGACTTTGTTTTTGCTTTATATTTGTACTAGGGTAGATTAATTCTCAAGAACAGTTTTCTCTCCCCGTTTTTGAGCAATTTGCAATCATCACCAAAATTTAAACTTAACTAGTTTTTTAGTTACATGTAACACACTCGAGTTAACTCAGCATCAAGAGGGCCTTTCCACAGGTAACAAACTACATAGCCTTGGCTTATTAGGGAGAGACAATTTAACTCAAAGACAATGCAGATGAGCTCTTTATCAATACACATCGACATCGCTCAAAGCAATGCTTCCACTTCAGCAAGCTCCACATCCCAAGTCTTTTGAATGCTTTCGAGCCAAAGAACCTCTCCAAGCCATCTCTAGGAAAAAAAAAACAAACACCACAGCTGCCCGATTTTGAGATTGGTGCTTATGTACCTTTACACAATCAGCCAATCACTTATCCATTTAAACAGGTCCTTTGTTCAAACAGTCAAACACACTGGACTCATATTTAGCACTGCCACTAAAAATACCAGGCTCACGTTTAGTAAAGAATAATGGTAAAACAAAGCAACAGAGGTACTTGAAAAGAAATTTGCAATTTATCAATGGTGCTAATGAATCTTAGACTCGAGTTCAGTTGACAAATCATAATAGCAAAGAAAATCTCATAGATCAGCAAAATTTGGAAAAGGGGTGGCTCCCTCACCAGTATTCTCAAGTGCTTTCAAGTTTCATCCTTCGATGATGCTCCTCTTTGATTATGAATGGTCCTTCATTCAAGCCGACAGTCGTTTTAGGTAAGGTAAATTCAGTAGTGCCATCCACTTGAGATATTTCCATTGCAACCTTCGCTTCCTCTGGACAGAGATATCTTGCCAACCCAACTGAAGAAAAAAGTTCCAACTTAACAATTCGTGCAACAACAGCTAACACTCATTCACATAGTGGTGAACTTGTGCCAAACAAATGAAAACCAAGTTAAGGACAAGTAACAGAATAAAAAACAGTCCACAATGATATGATCTATATATGTACGAGGGATCGATGACCAGTGTGTGCACCTCAGGCGGGGATACCGAGTTCTTTAAGGTGGAAGCGGGATTACATCAAGGGTCAACCTTAAGCCCCTTCTTGTTTACAATAGTGATGGACGTTCTGACGAGGGAGATTCAAGGGGAGATCCCGTAGTGCATGTTGTTTGCAGATGATATAGTGTTGGTGGACGAGTCTAGAGCGGGAGTCAACAACAGGCTTGAAATTTGGAGGGAGAAGCTGGAGACTAGGGGTTTCAGACTGAGCAGGACCAAGACAGAATATGTGGAGTTTAAGTTCGGAGAAGGTGTAACCCACAGTGAGGAAGTGCGGTTAGGAGGGGAAGTAGTACCAAGGAAGGAGAGTTTTAGATATTTGGGGTCTGTGTTGCAGAGTGACGGAGGCATAGATGAGGACATCACGAATCGAATACAGAGAGGTTGGCAGAAGTGGCGAGCGGCGTCTGGGGTTTTGTGTGATAAGAAGGTACCGCTCAAGCTAAAAGGAAAGTTTTACAGAACAGTGATCAGACCGGCCATCCTCTACGGGGCAGAGTGTTGGCCCACCACGAAAGCTCAAGAACAGAGGTTAATGGTAGCAGAGATGAGAATGCTAAGGTGGATGAGTGGGCACACGCTACTAGACAAAATCAGAAACGAAGTGATTAGAAGCAGAGTGGGAGTAGCTAGTTTAAGAGATAAGCTGCGAGAGTCCAGATTGCGTTGGTTTGGACATGTTCAGAGACGGGGCCCTACGGAGCCAGTTCGTAGGTGTGAGAGTTTGGATTTAGGAGACATACGTAGAGGGAGGGGAAGACCGAAGAAATGTTGGAAGGACAGTATAAGGCAAGATGTCAACGAATTGGAGATTTCGACAGATCTTGCAGTGTGTAGGGATAGCTGGAGGGAGAAGATTCGAGTAGCAGACAACTAGGCACCTGAACGGCCCGGTCCACGGGGCCCTTGAGGCTTCGACGCTTTTGTTTTGGTTCTATGTTTTGTTTTGTTTTGCTTCGTTTCCTTCACCTCGGTTTTACTTTGCCTCTTCCTTGCCTTTGGGTTACCTCGTTTATGTGCTTTATGGGTTCTATGTGCTCTGTGGTCTTGTCGGGTCTATTGGTCGCTTCCCCGTCGCTTTAAGCCAGGGGTGCCCCCATCTTGACCCCCCAGATTTCCCGTAAGGGAAGATCCACTGGGTTATTGTTGTTGTTGTTGTTGTTGTTGTTTTCATTTGCTTCAACCTAACATTACAATTGATGAATAGATATAGAACCGGGCACATTTGTACAATTACTTGACAAGGGCAATAGGCAAGGCAGGTTTCCCTTATTACAATCAAGGGGTAAAAACTAAAAACTGAGCAAATCTTCATGATATTACTCTCCATTTCAGAACACAACTTAATGCACTTGGCAGTCAGAGATAGTACCCAAATTGTTTAATCTGGGTTTAATGCAGATAACTGAAAAGTCTGAATATAAGAAATTGTTGTAGATAAAGCATAAAGCAGATAGTGAATGAGGTTCATAATATTACAATCATGATATAAAGAAGTAAGGATTTCTTATACTTTGTTTCAAGTATCATGGATGAGTAGCTACTCCAAACAAAAGCAGCAGTAGTTTAAATCTAAAGACTATAATTGGTCACTATAAACAGGACAGGCAGAAAAAAAAAACTGCAGCAAACTAGCAAAGCAATGGCACACTAGTTCAGTAGTCTGCACCAGTTTACAATTAAGTCAACATAATAGCTAACCTCCGTTTTCAAGAAGCAACAACCTTGAACGCAAATACTCGGTGGCGTTAGCAAGTGACAGCCTTCCCCAAGATTTACTGGCTCCCTTCATTCTGCTTGCACCAATATTTCTATACAAAGCCGATCCTTGTGGGAGGATTTTCTGTCCTCAATAAAATTCAAATAATATGCAGCCTTAGTGAGTCTTTTCAAAATTCGTAGTGCCTTGCTATCATCTAGTGTGACTTCAGTATAATGCAAAGCATAGGCATCATCAAGTGTGGTATGACCCTCTTTAAGGTACATCACCACTAGTACAACATCATCAGAACTCAGTGCTCTCGACGTGTTTATCAGGAAAGCCATTGGAGTCGAGTCTGATTTGGGCAAGCTCCTTGCCTTCATGGCTTCATCCATGATTAAATTTACATTACAATGTGCATTGGCAGCAACTTGTCAAGAGCAATGATATCAGCATCTGACTTTACCACAATCTCAACACATTGCATGTGCAATCTTTCACAAGCACTCTTGCACAGTTGCACAAGTCTGCAACTGATAGAAAGATCAGAAGATCATCTGGTGTGTGATCTTTTCAAAGAATCTCAAGTAGCCGTCTCTGTGGGTACAGACCCATGACAATGAATATTCAGAAAAAACAAGGCCAGTAATCACGTAACTCTTCAATATCCATAGCTCAAGCTCGAGAAAATCCCCAAATTTTGAGCAGTATCGGTACTTCAAGAGTCTCAATTTTCCAATCAATCAAACGAAGAAGCATGAGAATATCAAACATACCTGGTAGAGGGAGACTAACTCAGTCGATCGGTATAATGACAACAAATCAAACCAAAGTTAGAGATGAGATTCGGGCTGCTGGAGTGGGCCTGAATTCCGAGTCATGAAATGGATCCTTGAGGACACGGATTCAATTGAAGGGGGAGTATTGCTATAGGAAGACTCGGAAGACCCGGTTTTGTAGCCGGCTATGCTTAAATAAATGTAATCCACCGGTTTAGCTTTATGCCGGTTCAACTTTATGTTTAAATTTCGGTTTGTACTTCGTGAACCGTTTACCCCTTCCCCAAGCTTCTAGCTGGTATTTGTAATCTGAGCACGCTTAGCTCATGAGTTATCCAATATAGAATTTCCTTTCCAAAATCTCTCAAACTCTCTATCAATCTCAAGTCATCAGGTCTCTTCGAGTTGATCCTTCTCTGTTTTGTGATCAATTCCTGGAGTTGGGACACCTCTCTTCGAGCCCTCAAAAGCTTCTGGAGTGGATTATACTTTTGATTGGTGATTTGCATCACACTGGTATCAGAGCATTTGATCATACCCGCCATGGTTGAGACACGCCAAAACACTCTCCAAGACCTAGCTAGCAAAATGGAAAAGCACGACGCCGTCCTCGAGCAACTCGTTGCTGGTCAAGAGGAGCTGTAAGCGAATTTGCGAGAAATGAAGGAGGCGATCCTGTTGCTAGCACATAAGGGGACTCCACCATCAATCCCGATCAAATCTCAGGAGCCTGGGGATCCCTCGACACCTTCACAGCAGTCGGGCAATCTCAGACCCGATCCTCCAGATTCCGGTCAAAATTCCGCTCAATTTCGGCAAATCATTCAACCAGGTAACCCAATCTACCCTGAATAGCTAAAGTCGACTTTCCTAAATTTGATGGCACTTTGATCAAAGAGTGGTTGTACCATTGTGAACAATTTTCTCACTCGATAATACTCTACTGGAGCTTAAGGTCCGATTAGCGTCTCTTCATCTGGAAGGGCGCGCTTTACAATGGCATCACAATTTTGTGAGGAGCCGATTTGGTGAACCATTACCTTCATGGCCTGAATATGTGATTGAGATTTCTGCTAGATTTGGGAAGCTATATGACGATTGCGGATTTAGTGAACCTTAAGCAGGCTGAGCCAGTCGAAGAATTCTTAGACAAGTTCGAATGTGCTTTGACCCGTCTAGTGCTACCTAATGCTCATGCTCTAAGCATTTTTCTGGAAAATTTATACCCTCATTTGCAGATGCATATTCGTCAGTTTAATCCCACTACTTTGGGTGAAGCAGCCAGACTCGCCAAGCTGTATGAATCATCCCTCCAACTAGCACCACAAAAAGCCCAGCACCACAAAATACCCAACCAAACCTACAAACACAACTCACAACCCTTATTACCCTATTACAAACCACCCATGACACAGCCTAACCAAACACAAAACCCTACCAGGTTCAATCCTGAAAAGCCAACCAAGAAATTCACTGTGGAAGAGATGAATGATAGAAAGAGTAGAGGCTTGTGTATGTACTATGACGAAAGATACACACCAGGCCATTACTTGAGGCACAGGAAGTCTCAGATCTTCTATATGGAGGGTGATGAAGAAGAAGCAACTGAAGCATTTGTTGACCAAGATGATACACTTGGTGACCTATTGCAATCTGATGAGAATGGCAATGTCCCTCAGATATCTATAAATGCACTACATGGTTCTGCTAACTACAACTGTATGTTGATCTTTGGACAAAGCAATGGTAAGAGGATCCAAGTTCTCGTGGACCCTGGCAGTTCCCATAATTTTCTCAACCAAGAAGTTGCTAAGGAGTTGGGATGCAAGTTGGAAACAACTTTTTTGATGATGGTTTCTGCTGCATCAGGCCCCAAGTTGAACTCTCAATACATTTGCAAAGAGTTCACATGGAAGATGCAAGGCTTTGATTTTTGTGATGAGGTCCGGAGCCTACCTCTTGATTGGTGTGATTTGGTTTTAGGCATTCAATGGCTGACCAAAGTTGGTCCAGTTTTGTGGGATTTTGTCAAAATGACAATGACCTTAAAAATGAATGGTGTGAAGGTGGAAATCAGGGGCGCAAACTCCAACTGCAAGTTAGTAAAAGGCAGCAGCCTCAATAAAATTTGAAAGCCAACCCACAAGTGGCTTTGCTCCAAGCTTGCAATTCGGAAGATGCCCCGGAGCATGCTCAGTTTTGTCACATTGAAGCCAAAGGGATGCACCAACATACAGATTTGAAACTCGAAGCATTACTCACGGAATTCATGACTTATTTGATGAGCCCAAGACCTTACCTCCATTCAGAACAGGATTTAATCACCAGATCCCTGTTCAAGCCGGCTCTAACCCCATCAACCAGAGGCCATATAGATATTCAGTGTTGCAAAAAGATGTTATAGAGAGGCTGGTCCAAGAGATGCTTGATCAAGGAATCATACAAGACAGTAACAACCCTTATGCCTCACCAGTTGTGCTAGTCAAAAAGAAAGATGGTTCGTGGCGTTTATGTGTTGATTATAGAGGTCTAAACCAGCAAACCATCAAAGACAAGTACCCCATCCCGTTGTTGGATGATTTACTCGATGAATTAGGGGGGTCAAAGTTTTTCTCCAAACTGGATCTTCGCTCGGGCTTTCACCAACTTCGAATGGAGCCCAGTGATGTCTTCAAAACAGCCTTTAAGATCCATTTCAGACACTATGAATACTTGGTCATGCCTTTTGGCTTCACCAATGCCCCTTGTACCTTCCAAAGCCTCATGAACCACATTTTTAGGGAGGTCGCCAGAAAAATTGTCTTGGTTTTCTTCGATGATATCTTGGTGTATAGCACAACTTGGGAAGAACACTTACAGCATCTAAAATCAGTCTTCTGCATCCTTAGACACCACTTGCTCTATCTAAAGCGATCCAAATGTAATTTTGGAGCTACCATGATCGAGTACCTCGGGCATTTCATCTCCTCTGATGGAGTCAACACTGATCCAAGCAAAATAAAGGCCATTATTGAGTGGTCCTTGCCCAAAACACAGAAGCAACTTCGAAGTTTTTTGGGCCTCACCAACTATTACAGAAGGTTCATTCGCAACTACAGCTTAATTGCCAGACCTTTGTCTTCTTTATTAAAGAAAGACAACTTCCATTGGGATGAAGAAGCTATTGATGCTTTTGTACAACTAAAGGCGACCTTGTCTTCATCACCTGTTCTGGCCTTACCTAATTTTGACAAACCCTTCGTGGTGGAAACAGATGCTTCAAACATTGGCATTGGGGCTGTACTAATGTAGGATAACCACCCCATTGCATTTATAAGTCGAACTCTAGGCCCACGACACAAAGCTCTCTCAGTCTATGAAAAAGAGCTCCTCGCCGTACGTGGTATTTGCAGTGCAAAGCTGGAGCTCCTATCTCACTCATAGGCCATTCATCATAAAGACAGACCAGAGGAGCCTCAAATATTTCTTAGAGCAAAGAGTTTCCACCCCTTTTCAGGCATTTCTAGCTTTGCAAGCTTATGGGATATTCGTATAAGATTGAATACAAGCAAGGTAAAGAAAATGCAGCTGCTGATGCTTTGTCCCGGATTATTGGTTCACAGTTGCTTCACATCACTCTCTCCCAAGCACATCAAGAGTTTTATGCCTCCATACAACAACTGTGGCAAACCGACCCCTCTCTACAGAAAATTGTGACTGATTTGCAGGCCAACAAAAATTCACATCCCAAATACTCTTATGTCAATGATGAACTGAGACGCCATGGTAAATTAGTGATTGGCAACAGCGCTGAAGTCAAGCTTCACATACTCAAATGGCTGCACGATTCAGCTATAGGGGGTCACTCAGGGAGAGATGCCACCTTACACCGAATCAAAACTCTGTTTTTCTGGCCGGGCATGAGCAAGGAAATCCAACAATATGTCAGGAACTGTGGCACCTGTCAACGCAACAAATACGACCTTGCAGCAAGCCCAGGTTTGCTACAACCATTACCTATACCAGAGGGTGTGTGGCAGTCCATTAGTATGGACTTTATCGAAGGCCTCCCACCTTCCTTTCACAAGCATTGCATCCTGGTGGTCGTCGACAGATTGAGCAAAAATCCACATTTTATTGCTCTCTCACCCTTACACATCAATCGAAGTTGCTCAGCAGTTCTTAGACCATCTCTTCAAACTCCACGGCATTCCACAGAACATCACAAGCGAAAGGGATTCTATCTTTTTAAGTGAGGTATGGAGAGAACTTTTTAGGATCCACGGGGCCGACTTAAACCTCTCTACAGCCTATCATCCCCAGACGGATGGGCAGACTGAAGCCACCAATAAGACACTTGAGACTTACATACGTTGTATGGCTTCCGAAGCACCTCACACTTGGATCAAATGGCTCCCTCTCGCGGAGTGGTGGTACAATACCACCTTCCACACGGCCATCCAGAGTACACCATACGAAATCATATATGGCCAACCACCTCCTGTCCATTTACCATACCTTCCTGGCGAGAGCAAGTCAATCACTGTTGACAGGAGCCTCCAGAAGCGTGAAGAAGTCATTAATATGCTCAAGTTTCACATCATGCGAGCTTAGAACAGGATGAAGCAACAAGCTGACTCGCATCGCTCTGATAGAGAATTTAACATTGGTGATTATGTGTATCTGAAATTACAACCGTACAGGCAGCAATCCATGAAAAAGTCCATCCCTCACAAATTATCTCTGAGATATTATGGTCCTTTCTTGGTCCTTGACAAGATTGGCGCGGTGGCTTACAAACTCCAACTACCAGCTTCTGCAGCCATCCACGATGTATTCCATGTCAGTCAGCTCAAAATATGTCCTAATCCCACATCAGTTACTTCCCAGCTGCCACAATACTTACAAGACCTGGGTCAAACAAGGGAGCCTGAGACCATTCTTGACAGGAAGATGGTCAAACGGGCCAATGGAGCTGCTACAAAAGTGTTGGTCCAGTGGAAAGGTGTTGGTGCCGATCAGGCCACATGGGAATTTTATAGTGACTTCATCAAGAAATTTCCAGAAATGGATCCTTGAGGACAAGGATTCAGTTGAAGGGGGAGTATTGTTATAGGAAGACTCGGAAGACCCGGTTTTGTAGCCGGCTATGCTTAAATAAATGTAATCCACCGGTTTAGCTTTATGCCGGTTCAACTTTATGTTTAAATTTCGGTTTGTACTTCGTGAACTGTTTACCCCTTCCCCAAGCTTCTAGCTGGTATTTGTAATCTGAGCACGCTTAGCTCATGAGTTATCCAATATAGAATTTCCTTTCCAAAATCTCTCAAACTCTCTATCAATCTCAAGTCACCAGGTCTCTTCGAGTTGATCCTTCTCTGTTCTGTGATCAATTCCTGGAGTTGGGACACCTCTCTTCGAGCCCTCAAAAGCTTCTGGAGTGGATTATACTTTCGATTGATGATTTCCATCACATGTTGTGGTTCTGGAGAGATTCAGAGGCATAACAGATGCAACAAGTCAATGATGTGGTAGCGTCACAGGAAGGAGAAGCCGAAGCCATGGATACAGTCGGTGAGAGGTTGATCAACATTAGGTTTTGGCGACGATCCTCTGTGAACGACTGCATGATAAGTTTGCTGCGGAAATGTGATAAACCGTAGATTAGAATATATATTTTTTAGAACAAAATAAGTAAATAGGGTGAATTTCACAAAACTATCCGCCAATTATATGTTTGTGCACAAAAGCACCCGTAAAAATTAAATTTACAGTAAACCACCCTTAAAAAACACCGTTTGCACATAACCACCCAATTCAATGAAACGTTTAGTATTTCGTTAGATGCCAAGTAATTTACAAAGATATTCATGTTATATTTCACCAAACCACAATCATAGGCAAAATGCTCAAAGGCAGCAGCTCAAAACATTGCACAACAATGTCGACTAATAGCCAAAAAAATGAACTCTCAAAGGCTGCAACTATAAGCACCAAAATGACTCACAAGCTAAAATTAGGGGCCTAAATTGGATACAAACCAGCAATCCAAAACCCCCTAATAACACCACCGAATTTAAATAAAATCCTACCTTGTGGGAAATTATGGTTCAAATTTTCTAGAACGATGAACTCGGAATTCTTCAAAAGAAGCGAGAAATCCACCTAGAAATTCGGAGATGTTCCATATCGAGATTTGTGAGTGGAATTTGGTTAAGGAAGGGAATCTCCCAGTTCATGCTTCTACCCATGGTGGAGAATACCATTGCAATACCACCAATTTTTTTTGTGTTTGCAAAGGGATTTGAAATCGGAGAAGCCGGAGAGGTCGAGGCGACGGAGAGAAGGTTGCGAGTTGTCTGAGTGGTGATGTTGAGGAAGACAAAGGCAGAGGGCGACATAGCGAGGGACGGGTGGCTGGCCTGTTGGTGGGTTGATCCCGATTTTGGTGTAGTGTTGTTGGCGGTGGTATATGCGGCCGAACGAATGCAAGCATGGTCTTCGGACGAAGACAAGCAGGATAGAGCCGCCGATGGTGTTGTTTGCAGAGAGGGTGGTCGTTGACGGCCAGGTCAATGAAGGAACCAAAGAGATACGCGTGATCAATGACGGTGGTTAGGCATGGCAATGGGTCGGGTCGGGTGCGGGTGGACTACTTCCACCACCCGACCCGCGGTTGTAAACCGCCCACCCGACCCGGTATTTTCACCCGATGGGTTCCGCCCGAAACCGACCCACCCAAAACCCGTCGGTTTTCGGGTCGGATCGGGTTTTTTTTCAGGTGTTATAAAAAGTTAAATTTTTTAATTTTCGATCATAAATTAACCTTAAGTTTATTTATTCAACGAGTCAACCGTTGACCCGTAAAAAAATAAACTAAAATTAATGGGTCAACCGATGACCCGTAAACAAAATAAACTAAAATTTAAACCTATTTATATAGGGCCTACCCATTGGATTAGCCAAAAAATAGATTTAACTAGAAGTCTCAAAGTCCATCTCTATGGTTAGACTTCAAATACTTAACCCTCTTCTCCTCTCCTTTCCTTTTTTACTCCTCTTCTCCTTTCCTTCTACCAATTTTTCGATGTGGGACAAAAAACCGGGTGATCGGGTTGGGTGACCGGGTCGGGTCAGGTCGGGTGAGGCTATACCCGAAACCGTACCCGCTCCATCACCCGCTCACCCGAAACCCGTTTTTCACCCGTTTTTAATCGGGTTTTTTCGGTTTTTTTCGGGTCGGTTTTTCAGGTACCCATCGGGTGCGGGTGAAATTGCCAAGCCTAACGGTTGTCGTCATTCTCCTTTTCAACGTTGAAAATGGAATTTTGTAAGGGGATTTTAGGGTATGCTATTTCAAGTACACAAGGATAAGGGCATTGTTTTAACTTCCTTGGAAGCTAACAGAAAATTTAACGGGATTATAGCTTGGGCGGCTACATGCAAACGGAATTTTTTAAAGGACAGTTTATTATAATTTCAATTTTTACATGTGATTTTATGCACAAACATATAATTGGCGGGTGGTCCTGTGAAATTCACCCAAATAAATAAATTTTTCGGAAATTCTACGTGGTAACCCTAGGGTTTCGTATTATTTATGAGGTGTATCATTGTTTTACATAATTCGTATGGTAACCCTGAGATTAATATAAAATTTACCATATATCCAAAAAGTTAAATCTAACCCTCACCCACCGTTAACTTTTATAAGAAAAAGATAAATTAAAATCAAACCCTAAAAATTAAAACAAATACCTAAAAGCGAGATTTTCTGGCTAAAATACGAGAGTTTCTTCTGATTTAGATAGACCTATTTCTTTCGCCATGCCACCCACAGTGGAGAAGCAGGCCTTTGTGACGCACTAGACGCCGACGAATTGGTTGGCGGTGAGCGAGGTCGACTCCGGCGACCAAGGCGTTTCTCTACTACGATATATGTTGCTGCTTCCTCCGAATCCCACCCCCTGGTGTTTCCGCTGCTGGACTTATTCGATTGACTGAATAATAAAGCGTACGATCGCAACAACAACAAGCAACGGAAGATGAAGAATGGGAAAAAAAGCTGAAATCGCGTTCCGTTCCCAAATCGGATTTTTATATTTCGTCGCTCGAGCGGCGGAATGGCGACGACAATGTGGAGATCGTCTCACTGTAACTATCATTCTTAAAAATGGCCTCACCGGGTTCTTAAGGATCGTAAGTGCACGTTAGTGTTTGTAGTTATCATTGTTAACATCTGGTGGCAAATAAAGTGTAAGCTAAACTAACTAGACTGAACGCGTACAGTTCCAGCCTTGCAAGAGATAAGATGCAGCATCCCAGTTGCTTGATTAATTCTCCATCTTATCATGGCTCTTTTATTGGCCGGGAAGAAAGGAGAGATCAATTGTATGTATTTAGGATTGTTTGCCAACAGTCGACTTTGCACTCCACCAGCCACTTCGCCGGCGTTGAAGTCCGACTTCTCCATCACAGTAATTATCGTATAATTAGAAGATGCAGAATCACATTAGGTTTTATCTTTGTTTTATTTTTTGAGATTTTAATTTTAATTTTTAATTTTCCTTTTCTTAAAAACGGCTTAAACAATATCTTTGTTTTACCTTTTAAGATTTTAATTTTAATTTTCCTTTTCTTAAAAACTCAAGTTAACGGTTACCCCGGTTAACTTTTTGAATATATGGTAAATTTTGTATTAATCTCAGGTTACCACACGAATTATGTAAAACAATGGTACACCACATAAATAAGATGAAATCCTAGGGTTATCACGTAGAATTTCGGTAATTTTTTTTTTTTGGTACAAAAACGTGTGAACGAACGGTGAATCATAGATTGAAGCAAACTTAACCTATCAAAAGTCCAATCAAGTACACTTTCCCAAAATAAACTCTCCCATCTTCTTTCTGTCCTCGGCCGACCACCACCGTGCGTACTTTCAATTCATCAGCTAATTTCTTCCCTTTCAACTTGTTTTTGTTGTAGGCAGGCATACCGATGGATTCCGGGCTATCTTCTGCTGATTGGGCGAATCTTCCGGCGGAAATACTCGCAATTATCATCCACGGGAAACTCGATTACTCACCGCCGGAAATCGTCCGATTCCGGTCGGTGTGCCGGTGGTGGCGACTCTCCATCCCTCCCCCGCCGAATAAACTCTCCGTCTTGTTCCCTCTGAGACCCTCCGTCCTCGGTAAATCCCAGAGCCGATACGATTTCGTGATCGACGCCAGCGCCGTGTACCTCGTTCGGTCCCGCTCCGATCCTTCCAAGGCCTGCCTGGTGTCCGTCCACGAAGCCTCCGCCGGAAGCCTCGTTCTCCGTGACCCGCTCGTGAACAAGCAGATCTTCAATTCCCCCATCGACGCTAACTGGATCGTCGCTACTCAAACCCTAATTTCTAAATCCTACGCTCACAACGAAACCTGTTTCTATTGCCCCCAAATCCTAGGGACGAGAAAGGTGGATTTCGTCGCCCCTGATCCTGGATCTAGGCAATTGGTTGGGGTATGTGAATACATTGGCGGGAACATGTTTGCGTTTAGGACGGACTTAATCGGAAGAGCAACAACATCATCATCATCAAGCCACCAGCTGCACCGCGAGTTCTTCTATGGCGATGCTGTGACCTTCAATGGCCGCATCATTGCGGTCGATTACCAAGGCAGTATTTACACTCTTGACCACACTAGTTTGAATCTTATCCAATTGAATTCCGTTGCTAATATTCCAAACACTACGAATCACCAATACTTGGTGGTATCGGATGGAGATTTATACTTGGTTTCGATAAACTACGGAGAGCCCTTTGATCCCCCTCTGTGTCGGACTTATAGGCTAGTGATCAGTACTGTTGTTGATGATGATGATAATCCACTGCGAATCTCTTCTTTAGCGGTGGAGAAAGTTGAGGATTTGGGTGGTGATGGTGATAGAGTGTTCTTCATCACTATGAATTGCTCTTTCTCGGTCTCCGCCCGACATCTTCCTCCTCCTTGGAAAGGAAACTGCATTGTTTATCGTCACATGGCTTCCGCTATGTGTGAATGTAGTAGTACTACTGCTTATCCCCCTCTCTACCCTGATTACAAGCCCAATCCTGAAATATTCTTCCTTGAAGGAGGTGGTCAGAACCCGAGCTATGACACCATTTCTTCCTTACAAGGCTATTCAGATTTAATTTCTCCGGGCTCCATGTTGCTGCAAATTAACGATCTCGATCACAAGGCCGGCCTCATGGAGTGATCGATTGGATCGTACTTGGCTTCTTTTCCTCTAGCACTACTCTAGCAAGTAGGCTAAAGCTTTCAATTTCTTTCTGGTTGTTCTTGTTGTTACCTTTATTTATTCATGTATTCATGTGCTGAACTATGAATTCCAAGAAGTTTTCCTTATTTATTATTCATGTAATGATGCACTATGAATTCGAATTGAATAATATAGCTTAAGAATTCAAGGATAGAGCAAGTATAAACCACCTTAATCATGCAACAAAAAAGTTCAAATTGGATGTCCAAGAGTTATTTAAATTTTGTAGATGCACCTCTAAGAAATAGGGGTGGAAAATAGTTAGCTTCATAATATTCAGCCTGATACGAAACTGAAATGTAAATGAACTGCATAATGCAAAACACGTGTGATCGGTGTGGAGCTAGAATTCAGTTATACACTACAAGCACTCTGCAAAATACAATCAGCAATCAACATCCTTTGCTCTCAAATGGATTCCTATGGCTTGTTCTTTTATAGTTTTGGAGATCAACCAAATTATAGAAATCTCAAAACTACGCATAATCAATCACCCTTCGGAAGCCATGTCAATCATTAGAAGCTATTTCAAACTAAGGTAAACAAAGTTAACTATATACATATCAGCCGAGGAGGAGTCGTTAATCCATCTTTTATACGATTGTACTATTATAACGCATTTTGGGAAGATCTTCACCTTTTTCTTGTTAGGGAAGTTTTATTTGACTCTGATTTTGCCTTTTGGTTACGAGTCAATATTTTTTGCACCACCAAGTGTAGTGATGACATTATTTCGGTCGAGTTGTTTATGATGGCTTTGTGGTGGATTTGGAGATGGAAAAACTCTTTGATCAACTATAATCCCAAAAATTTTGACTCATGACTCGACCCATAATTTACGAGTCGAGTTGGGTCGGGCTACGGGTCAACGAGTCATTCGAGCAACCCTAGCTATTATGGCCATCCCTTTACTACATGTCATTCCAAATGGAGTTAGTGATAGATGGCTTCTCGATCTCGATGATCACTCGGGGGCTAATTGGGTTTGAGAGGGTGTCTTTAGGGTGGTCAATTACAAAGCTGGATCGAGCTCGATCGAAGATGGAACCCTAATTCTAGAGAATTTGGTGGTTATGGGCCTATGGCAACTACCAGTAGCTATTAAGGCAGGAAGTGATAGGCCTTTCGAGGGCTTCTTGGAGTGTGAGACCTGTACAAACTCGGGTTCGGGCCGGATCCGGGTCGGGCTTTGAACGATAATTATGTCCATTTGTTCGAGCGGGTTCGGGTCAAGCGGGTGATTCGGGCCGGCAAGGATGTCCAAGTCCGCCCGGACATTCGGACCCGGGTAGCCCGTCGGAACCCGACATAAATTCATAAATAATTTTTTTTCATGTTCATTAAAAAATTAGAAAATCCTAGTATTATAATTACACTGTCTAACATTAGTTGAATTAAGATCGTATTTATGCTAGCTTTTTAGGTGACAAGGTGAAGGAATTATAATAACTAACTCTCTTTTGTACTAATTCTACAATCAATGGCCCCAAGACATTCTCTGCAAACATATGTTTATTTATAAATATAAATATTTATTTTAAATATTTAATATATTCGGGTATTCGGGCGGGTTATCCGGGATATTCGGTCAAAAATATTGTCCGTGTCCCGCCCATGAATTCGGGCGGGCCGGACTTATTTACCCTTTCGGATTAGAAATCTTGTCCAAGTCCGCCCATTTTTCCGGGTGGGCGGTACAGGTTGGGCGGGTTAGTCCAACTTTGTTCAGGTCTAAGCGTGACCATATATATTACTCTCTCTTTTCAATAATTTATATTTTTCATTTTAGTTTAAGGCTCCGTTCGGCAACGCTTATCTGGATACTTATAAGTACCCAGTTACTTATATGGAAAAAATAAGTTTCGTTTTATGTGTTCGGCAAAATTTACTTATTTCAAATAAGTTACTTATATCCGATACTTATTTGCTGAAAAAATAATCAGCCTCCCCCAACCTTATGACAAATAAGCTAACTTTTCTACCAAAATATAAGTAAGCGGGACCCACATGATTTCCAAATTAAAATTTATTTTTTATTTTTGTACCCTTCATTAAGCCATTTTTAGTAATTTTACACATATTGCTTAAAATATCAGCAATCTAGTTTACCGAACACATTCCGGATTATTTGGAAAATAAACAACTCATATCAGTATCCCATATCAGCTTTCACGATCAACATCAACAACCATAAGTATCAGTATCAACATCAACATCAACACCGATAAGTACCGATTTGCCGAACGGAGCCTAACTCTACATGAATTGCTTTTTAATCTTAGGTCCTAGAATTTGGACATATTACACATTCCTTCACCTAAGCCTTTCTTTTCTGCCTCTAAATGACTTGGTAAAGAGTATTTAGGGCTTGTTTGGATTACTTACCATGATGCATTATATTGCATTATAATGTAAAATTTTGCACAAAATAATATATTATAGAAGGTTATCCAAATACATTCTTAATGTGAGCATCCATGTAAATTTTGCTCCAATTAGAAGGTGTAAATACATACAACCATTCCTTAGTGCTCCTTGTTTGCACAAAATTCATTATTTAATTATATGGAAACTTCCATAGAAACCCAAAGATGTAACATACTACTAAACATATGGCCCGATGCCATGTTATGGTTAACTAGTTGAACCCATGATATTCACTAGATAACTTTTACTAAAAAACTATACAATTCTACGATATTAATTTAAAATACTAAATATATTTATATCATATCAGAATAAATTATGCAATAGACAAATTATTTTTTTTAGACTTTACTCCATATTTTAATTGAATATATTTTTAAATATTTTTTCATTATTTATGGAGATCTTCTCCAAATTTAGATTGAAATTATTAAAATATTAATTTTATTTTTCTAGGGTTTAGGGTATTTTCTTATTTTTTAGACACTAATATGTATAAAATACTTGGTTTTTTTTATATATAATAGGATAGCTTATCTACAAAGCATAATATAATTTATTAAAATATTTTTTAAAGTTAATTTATTAAAATTATATATTAGGGTTCTTATCTTTTACTCTATAATAATAAGAATGTTTGTAAATATGAAAAATGCAATATAAGGATTAGTATAGAACTATAGAAGAGAACATTGTCCTTGATTTAAGAGATAAAATATAGAGAAAATTATCTATGTATTATTTTGCAAAATTCAATCCATCTATAAAGTTGTTTTCCATACTAAATTTACATAACGAAGAAATAAAATATAAAAAAAATTAATGTATATGAAAATTTACAAAATTCAATGTATTAATCAACCTATCATCTATATTAAATTATAAAAAACATAAAGATAACAAAATTTAAATGTAAGGTGGGGTTAAAAAAAATTCTATATTTAAATAAATAAAATAAAAAGAAAATTAAGAAAAATATAATGTAATTTTTTTTTAAAAAATTCAATTTAAGCAAGTATTCATCAAGATTTGTAAATTTTTCTATTTTTTTTATCAAACTTGGATTTAAGAAAAAATCTTTAATATAAATTCATAAAATTAAATACCCCAAAAGGGCAAAACGTGGCATGCACGTGATATGGCCATGAAATTAAATACCCAAAATCCAAATCGATTTTTCGAACTTATTGAACAGCCTATCTATCACATGGATCCGGCCGGTGTTGCCGTGGCGCAACCGTCGTCCAGGCAGGCAGGCTGCAGGCACCGCTTCCGCAGCCATGGCTATAGGGGAATCGCCGGCGTCGGCCAATCGGTACTCTTCGGTTGCATTGCATCGCTGATGGGGCAGCTCTTTCTGGCCCCAAAGGCTTCTCCGATCTTCACCAAAACTGAATTGTTGAGAGAGAGGATGAGAATTATATACTCCATAACCTACCTTGAGCGGATGAAGTTTTGTGATGATCGATGGCCTGTTTTCTCAGGGAAGTTGGCTCTACCATGTGCTCTTTTTCCTATTATTAGTGATTACTTGTTAGGTTTATTGCTAAGAGAATTGAACCCTAGATTAAATATTTTGTGGCCTAGTAGCATTGATTGAGATCCACTTCGCCACATTCCTTATAAAATACTAATGAGTCCAGCGCATCACCTTCGGAAGCACGCTTATCCTTAATGGCTTTCTTAAGTTCGTTTTATGCTCCATCATACATTTTGGGCTGTGGCTCTGATAACTTTGAGACCCAGAAAAGGGCAAAACTTGATTGGTGTGAACACTAAGAATTCCATGTCAAAGTTCAATGGGGTGTGAAGTCAAAAATATACTCTATCCTCCATGTCTTATTGGGGCCACTTGTACTGTCTTTGACAACTTTGGTCCTTGGAATCCAGAAAGCCATTGTACTATTGTAGCATTCTGAAGTCTCAACTCTAGCATTGTCAAACCCAATCATGGATGTAAATCTACAATGGAAAAACTCCATCCTTTTTCCAACTCTCATCATCTTCTTGTACATGATCATTTCATCTCATGGTGAACCTGAAACAGACAGTCTACTCCAAGGCCATCAGCTCAAGGATGGTGAGATTCTTGTTTCATCTGGCAAAGTGTTTGAGCTCAGATTTTTTACTTCAACCTCCAAGAAAAGGAAAGGTGTTGGTTATTTTAGCCCGGAGCTTCTTCACAACCGTTATCTTGGTATATTCTACAAGGACAGTAGCTACAACCGGCCTGTTTGGATAGCCAATAGGGATAGCCCAATCCCTAGTCGATCTGGAAGCCTTGTGATCGATAATGATGGCGGATTCAAGATCTTACAAGATGGCAATGCTCTGATTGTGCTGAGCTCTAGTCCGGTGTCCAGTAAGGGCGTTAATGTTGTTCTTATGGATACGGGCAATTTAGTACTCAGTGAGTTGAATGCAAATGGTACAAGAGGTCGGGTTCTATGGCAAAGCTTTGATTACCCAACTGATACACTTCTTCCTGGAATGAGACTTGGTCAATTTAGGTGGAATTTAACTTCATGGGTGAGCGATGAAGTTCCTGCAACTGGAACTTTTACACTTGGGTCTGATCCTAATGGTACTGGCCAACTTATAATATGGAGAAGGGGAGAAGTTTACTGGAAGAGTGGTATCTGGAGGCATGGAAGTTTCGAGAATTTTCATGATTACACTTACAGGTTTGATTATATGTCCGACAAGAACAAAAGGTTCTTTGTCTTGTCTTTTGTGCATGATTGGCGTATTACTTCCCCAGTGTTCATGATTAGTGAGATGGGTACATTGCTTAAATCAAACCCTGAATACCCTTTAAACTCGAGTTTTCATATGACCTCTCTTGTTGATTGCCACCAAACATTAGCCTTTGATGGTGGATCAATTGGTGGTTTTTCTTCAGAGAAATTTGTGTCTCTTGGATGTGTAAGGTCTGAGTTGCCCAAGTGTCATAGCAATGCGAGGGTAGGGATGCTGCTTGGCTATCGGGTTTCTGATGGCTTTAAATACAAGAGAAATCATAGTTGGAGCGTTGCTGACTGTGAAGCCTTGTGCTTGAGCAAATGCTCTTGTGTGGCTTTTGCTTCTCTCTATCACAATGGAACTGCGTGTGAACTCTGGACCAACCTATCACAAGTAACATTCGACAAAGAAGGGTTCAGAGAGATCTATCTTCTTTTTGCTCACCCACCTGGTACACCTCTTTTTTTTGTTTCTGTTGTTTTTTAGCCTCTAATACATTCTATAATAGCTCGACTTCTTAATTTGCAAATACACTCTCTTATGTTGAGTCAGAATTGGCAAAGAGTGTCTTGAACTGATCTAAGTACATTGTCTAACTTATAGTGCTGATGTTCTTTGATCTTCTTATGTTCTGCTATTTGCTTGTTAGGCAATGAATCTAAACAATCTAAGTTATGTGTGCTTATACCGGTTGAATTTGAAGTATATATAAACTTGCAAAGAAACAAAGAAGCAAATGACTTGTCATCACTGATTTATTTCAGATCCTTAATCTGCATTTTTCTCTTTTCTGATCATTATATGAATTTCAGTACAACTTATTGACTTGTAACAGACTTGGCTCCATCATCAAAAGGGTTATCTTTGCAGCTTCGGACAATTACAATCACAGGAGCTGCTATTTCCCTTTTTATCTTTTCAATGGCATGCATATATTGTTTCAGGGGGAGGAACCCGAATGCAAATGTTGTTCTGAAACAACTATTTTACTTGCTGCAGAGGAAAGTAAGAGCAATAGGTAAAGCCAAGCTTCCATTGAATTATTGAATCAATTCACCAAATTTTTGTTTGGCAACGTCCAGTTTACAACATATGGCTTTCTTATAAGCTTTCTTTGACAGGGAAGCGCTTGACAGAGGAAGAGACGTCATTTGTTGAACTCGGGACTACATCATCACATTCTGCTAAATTCAGAAGAAAGAGGCATCTCAAAATACTTTACTACAAGAGCCATGGTTTGCAACTTTTCACTTTGGAAGTTCTATTTCAGGCCACAAATGGATTTTCACATTCAAATGAACTTGGACAAGGTGGATTTGGGATAGTGTACAAGGTACAATTCATTCATGGTGCTCAACCACTCATTATCAAATTGTATAGTGTAACTGAATTCTACTAGTTTGTACCCTTGGAAGCTAACTTTTTTAGTGCAATAGGGAGAATTACAAGGTGGGCAAGAAATAGCAGTCAAGAGACTCTCTAAAGGTTCAAAACAAGGCGTATCAGAATTCAAGAATGAGTTAAAACTACTTGCCAAATTACAACATACCAATCTTGTTAAGATTGTTGGATGCTGTATTGAGCACGGAGAGAAGATAATTGTGTACGAGTACATGCCCAACAAGAGCTTGGATTATTTTCTCTCAGGTTGGCCATTCTCCTCAATGTGACATTCCTTTTGACAAGCTATGATGTGCTTATCTTGTTCTAGTTTTGCTCTACGACAGATCCAGATAGAAAAGTTCATCTTCATTGGAAGAAACGTTTTCATATCATTGAAGGGATTACTCAAGGCCTACTTTACTTGCACAAATACTCAAGGTTGAAGATCATCCATCGGGATTTGAAAGCTGCAAACATATTGCTTGATGAAGATTTGGATGCTAAGATCTCAGATTTTGGTATGTCGAGAATATTTGGACCCGAAAAATCACAAGAAATCACCCACAAGATTGCAGGAACATTGTAAGTTAAATGATTTTAATCACTGAAAAATAACCTTTTTTAGCCATGTTTGTTCTTTTTTTTTAGGAGCCTATGTTGTCCTCACACATTGATTTCAGCTTGTTTTCCTAATTGGTGACTAAAATCTTCATTGTCATAACTCATTTCATTGGTTTGGGTTTAGTGGATACATGCCTCCTGAATATGTCAAGTATGGCAACTACTCGGAGAAGTCTGACGTATTCAGCTTTGGAGTACTATTGATAGAGATTGTTTGTGGTAAGAAAAACAACGCATCTTACCACCCAGACCGCCCCCTAAATCTCATTGGACATGTGAGTTTCAAATCAAACACACCCTTCTCTACTTTCCTGCATATATGTATTTCTGTTTTTTCATTGGGTACATGAATCGTGTTCTATTTAATAAATTAACTGACAAGGTAATAATGAGTTGATATGAAAGCCTTATACAGCCTTATAACATGGCCCCAAGAACCATGGGGCCATGTTATTTTTTTTTTCTGTTGAAAGAAGAATACTCATCTTTTGTTTTTCATGAAAATTTAGATCTTCAATTATTGAGAGAAGGAAAAAAAAGGAAAAAAAATAAAAATAAAGAAGGGGGAAATAAAATAAAGGATTAATATATACTTATTTGCATAATGACTTTCTTTAATTTTTTTTTGTGTAGGCATGGGAGTTATGGATGGAGAACAGTTCATTCGAGCTAATTGATGAGACTTTGGATTATGGTTTGTGTGAAAGGAAACAAGCAATGAGGTGCATTCATGTGGGTTTGTTATGTGCACAAAAGAAGCCAGAAGAAAGGCCATCCATGGTTGATGTTGTAGCTATGATCAGCAACGATGGGATCAAGCTTGAACCTCCAAATCGACCCGCATTCTTCTTTGGAAAGAGTCTCACAATAAAAATGGATCTCAATTGTGAAGGTGTTGAAAAAAGGTCTTTCAATGATGTTTCTATTTCAGATATGGTCGCCCGTTGAACCTGTCTGTTGGAATTCAATGATAATATGTATCTAAAAGATTTGGGAACAGGTGAAGATGTACCCATTAATGGTATCACAAATTTGACTTTCTTCTTAGTTGCATGGATGAAGAAAAAACAAATTTATCTGAGCTGTTTAGAACTTCTTGCCTTGACCTGCACCCATAAAGTAGTATATTACATTTTTCTCTTTTTCCTTAATTTTATTTCATTAATTGCTTGTTTAAAAGGTTTATTGATAGATATATTTTTTCCACTCGTCCATTGCCCTTGGGCGGTCACTAGCTTGAGTGACCATCCAAATTCCTTTCCATATAAAAAAAAAATTCCACAAGGAGAGTTTGGCTTGACTTGAAAATGCAAGTTGCATTCAAAATGCCCAAATTAAGGGAGATTTGCACCTTAGATTATACCAGACCCTAAGGAGGGCGAGCTTCATTGATTTGAAGTTTGAACACTAAGAATTCCAAGTCCTCAGACTAATGTCTACCCTCTTCTGCATCATTTGACTAACAATTTAACCCAAAAAATGTAATAAAAACAGTTGCATTGCACATTCTCAAAATATTCAATCCTCAAACTCAGCCTAGAGAGTTTTGTCCAGTTTTTCAATTGTTGCTTTATTCCATCAGGATGAAAGAAGCGAAAGGTACGAACCTTTGCTCTAAGGATACGACCAAGTCGCTGTGCTTCTTGACGCCTTGAACCAACATGTGATGAAATCTGAATGATCACATTTGCTTCAAGGCGTCAAGAAGCACAACAACTTGGTCGTATTCTTAGAGCAAAGGTTTAGGTTCTGAATGATCACATTTGCTTATGGAATATCAATTGAGTTATCCCCGACCCGTGAACATAAAATGTGTAACTTGTCCCGGTCACAAATGACTATTGGGTTTTATATGGGCTCTACCAGAGAAAAGATCAGGGCTAGCTTGATCTCTATATCACCATAGTGTGTTGTATGATATTCTCTGCTTAACATACAATATGACAAGTACAAATTACATGATTTTACACATTTATTAAAAAATATAGAGATCTTGATAGTTTGTAATTATTGTTATTTAATTTCAATTCTATACAGAGACGAAGGCCCGGGGAGCCAGTTCGGAGGTGTGAGAACTTGGCCCTAGGAGACTTTCGTAGAAGGAGGGGTCGGCCAAAAAAGTGTTGGAAGGATAGTATAAGACAAGACATTAGCTAGTTGGGGATTTCAGCAGATTTGGCAGCTTGTAGAGACAGGTGGAGGGAGGCGATCCAAGTGAGAGACAACAGCTAGCCACCGGGACAGCCGGTTTTCACTTGGGGTTTGGGCAGTTTGGGTTTCTCGCACTGTTTGCTCCTGTGTTTTTCTTCTTTTCCCGTTTTTCTCTTGCTTTGTTTTCTCTCTTTCGTGTCGTTTTGCCTTCGTTTCTTGTTTGTTGCTTCTTTGCTTGTTACAACTGTTGTGGGTTCTCGGCCTCTTTGGGTCTCTCGGTCGCACCTCCGCAACTTTAAGCCAGGGGTGCCCCCATCTTGACCCTCCAGATACTCCTTTGAGGGGTACTGAACTGGGTCAATGTTGTTGTTGTTATTGTTGTTTTATTGAGCAACTTTTGCATCCTATTTGTTTGAGTACTTTATGATGATAATCCAATTTGCATTACAATAAACCAGAATTTAAATTGAATCACACAAAAATAAACCAGAATTTACCCAAACTAATCAACTGACATCAGAACAAACTTGCACCAACGAACAGAGTTCTAGAGTATTACAATATCAATAGCATCTGCTAAAGTAGGCAAATATCCCGGGTGTCTAACCGGTAACGCTTGTTTAATGGTAGTTGGCTATTATTTATAAAATAGACCTCATCTCCTTCACTGCTTTCTCTGGACTAAAGAAAAAAAACCTGAAACTTGCTGCAGCCTTTCAAAGCCTGGTGAAGTATGCTGTTGTCATTGTTCTTGATTCTGTATGTATGTTAAAATGCAGTTGAAGATGGATCGTATGAGTACCTTCAGGAGGATCTCAAAGTGATAAGTTTGGTTTCGCACATGCAATGAGCTCATTTATATTACAACTTTCTCTTTGATTGTGACTTTATCTGGTCTCAAGATTCTGTTTACCCTCTCTTCACAAATGTACTCGATTGAGTACATTTGTCTGGACTCGAAGATCACGTAAAGATACACGAGGAGCAATTGAAGGCAAATGGAGATCAATTAAAGACGTACAAGGAGCAATTAAAGACATATGATATGATGATCAAGTTAAGGCGACGAGATGAACAGATTGGTGAGCTGAATGAAAATTTGTCTACACTCTTGACCACACTAGTTTGAACCTTATCCAATTGATTTCTGTTGCTAATATTCCAAACACTACAAATCACCAACACTTGGTGGTATCGAATGGAGATTTATACTTGGTTTCGATAAGCTACGGAGAGCCCTTTGACCCCCCTCTGTGTCGGACTTATAGGCTAGTGATCAGTACTGTTGATGATGATGATGATCCACCGCGAAGAATCTCTTCTTTAGTGGTGGAGAAAGTTGAGGATTTGGGTGGTGATGGTGATAGAGTGTTCTTCATCACTATGAAGTAAAATTTGCTGAAGATCATAGTGAGATGATAACAACAACAACAACAACAACAACAATAACCCAGTGTGGCTTCCCTTACGGGAAATCTGGGGGGTCAGGATGGGGGCACCCCTGGCATAACGCAATGGGGAGCGACCAAAAGACCCGACAAGACCAAAGCAACACAGGAAGGAAAACAAAGCAACCACAAGAAGAAAAGCATAAAGGTCGGGCGAAGCAAAGCATAGAACAAAACGAAGCGTCGAATCCTCAAGGCCATATGGGACGGTCTGAACAGGTGGTTAGCAGTCCACCACAGATAAATGAAGCAGCATGGGAAATGAGAATTGTTAAGAATGAGCTTATGATTGTTTCAGAAAGAAAGGATGTTGATGAAAGAGATCAGAAGAAGAATTGTTGAAGGAAGAGTATGATGATTTCAAAGACAAGGCTTCTGGGTCTATGAAAATGGCTGAAATGAAGGCCGCTGTCTGCCATGGCTGAATTGGAAGAGCTAATGTAGATACTTGCTAATGTAGACACTTGTCAATGGCATTCATCTTCTGTGTTTGAGTTGATATTTTGATTGCTGAAGAAAACTGATTTCTTTTAGTAGGTAATCATTAAGTCAAAAAAACAAATCAAGCTAGTGCATCCTTATGAATGTGGATGCAAAATCCAGGATGGGTCTATATTTTATTGATACTGCAAGAATGTCATAGAAAAGCAATCAAATCAGTTGCCTTGTTGTAGTCACAAGACACATGTTGGATTTCAACTACCTCAAAGGACTGCAAAAGTACAAGGGTGTCAGCGATCAACATCTCGATTGGCCAAGGGCATGATCGATCCCCTTTTAGGGCATTTATAACAATGAAACTGTCTCATTCTAGCTCAATTTTCTTAAATTGTCTATTTTTGGCTTCGCAAACAAAAACTTAATTTTTATGTTTGAGTGTTTCTTTGGTGATCACCTGAAGCACAATAGCTTCAGACTTCACAATGCTTTTTCCAGCATAGAATAGTTAATCAGTCTAGATAGGTTTTGCAATTCTACACCAAGGTTATAATTCAACTTTAAATCATTCATGGGTCAAAATAGTTTGACATAAAATGCCAGAGTAAAGATTTCCATATCACATTTGACATGTTATTCATGATGCATCATATAATGCACTTTCCACTATTTGCAAAATTTAATTGATATGCACAATGCAATCTGGAAATTTAGTCTGAACAACAACAAACTTCTATATCTATGTTTTTAGTGCTACATAATCAGTTTTCCAAGTACAATCTCTATGCTTCCATCATAATGTTCCCTTCCCTTCATGTTATACAAGCGTTTTCCTTCTATATATTAAGCTAGCTTCATCTAGATATATGCTCTAAAAGACAACAAATACACCAGTCTCCCTTACAACAAGCAGAGAAACTACAATACAATTACATGTAATAACTTAAGGTGCGTTTGGATTACACATTTAATGATATAAATGCGGTAATCCAAACACACCTTTACTAAAGAAGCCAATGGAAGGTATAATTAGTAGGATTAACTAACTTTAATCCTCACTACTCGAAGAACCATTAGCTGGTTCAGAAATTTCAAGCTTGTGTACCTCAGACTCAATAGTATGAGCAACCTCCTCTGCTGATTCTTCTGTTTCGGGCAGATCAACATGGAATGATCCTTGTTTGATCGGTCCTGCAGGTTCAAGCAGCGAGGCTTGTTCCTGGATGTACTCGTATAGCTGTTGATGAAACGGGTGGTCATAGGAGAAGCAGTTTTTGTATGACTCAGAGCAATGCTTTGATGACCCAGAGCCTTGCTTTCTACAGAAGTGCGGGAGTGAGTCGTAATCCATCATCTGCAAGGACACTCAATTTTAATAGTTCCAACACCACATTCAAGTATCATCTCTCAAAGAAATTTCATTACGTTTTTAGTCTTTAGATTTTTTTTTTTACTTTTTATAAGTAATTATAGAGTGATTATACTAAAAAATTATTTTATTACAATTGAATTAATTTTCAAAAATGCAAAACACAAAATTGTTTCCAAAAAAATGAACCAAACAATCTCTAATGAACATAAGCTGCAGAGGTCATCATTATTTTAAGTTTATTAACTTCACAATAACTCCATGTTTACCATAGAGAGAAGAAAATGCAAAACAATGCTATATATGAGCCTTACCTTGAGTAGCTCATCCTGTCCACAACCTGACAGCACCTGAATTTTTTTCCTTGTCCTTTCTTGCAGAAGAGGCTTCACAACCTGGTAAATCAAAATGAAATTTAACATAAGGTACCAAAAGAATGACTAATCCTTTATCTTGCCGCCTCCAGAGAGCATAAAAACAATTAACATTGTAAAGTTTGTGCTTAAGAATCTATTAACCACCCTCAAGTTCCATTACAACTCATCAGAGCATGATTTTTAAGATAAAAACCAGAAAACTAAATAAGAAGAAAACAAATGTTAAGACCAACCTTCCAGCAAGCCGAGAAGATGTATGGGGCATTTACTATGTAATATGATTTAGTCTTCTCAGGATAATTCTGGTCATCAATGCTTGAAATAGCAGTCAACAGCTACAAAAGAACAGAAGAACCAGTCCTCTATTATTGATTATTCACCAGCCAAACATACAAACTGAAATTTATATGTTCGAGAATTGCTCATTAAATATAACACAAGGATAGTGTAATAAATTTATGCAAGTCAAGTAGGACCGAAAAAGAATACAACTGCAAGGAGAACATTAGCTTTATCAACATCACGGTATGTTGAATTTGGCAAATTATTTTCTCATTAAAACAGAACATACCTTTATTTGAGAAAGGGCCGAAAGTTTTAGGCCGGTCATATCTAATATCTTTATGCATGTGCCTATGTATCGCCCATGCTTCTTTGCTGCTGAAGGCTACAGAAGAGAAATCGGTAAATGCAATGCATATGGAAACGTCATCAGTATTAATGCACACAAAAAAAAACTCACCAGAACTACACGATCTCGGTACTCATTGATTTGTATATGTGACTGAACATAATAATGGACCTGCAAGGTAAGAAAAGAAAATAATGAGTGAGATTGAGGCATGAAGACCCAAAGTTTGTTTCAAGGATTCTCGACTCTTTGAACATGTTTTTTTTGTGCAATAAGCATATCACAGCCACTAATGCAAAATTCATAAATTGAAAAATTACAAAAGCATATAGAAACTATCACTCAGACAATAATCTTAAAGTCCACAAAAAGGATAACCGTGTGGTACTGCCACCATGATGTGAAGAAGGCTCGGCTAAAATGGACATTTTCAAAATTCCTCTTTTTTTAAGAAAATAAAGAAGTCCAATGGAATTTTAAATATTTACGATTTCTCCAAATTTAGAGAAGAATGAACACATTTTTGGGACAGACAAAAAGGTACGATACTTGAAGCAAGATTGACGAAGTAGCAAATATGTACATGTTGCAAATTATGCCTCAAATATACAAGTGTTGATAAGATTTAAGTCCTTACAGAAGCTTTGTCGTAAGTGCTTAACCCTACACCAATACCAAACACAGGATGGCCCTGTAACAGAGTGAGAAACAGGTTAGTTTTATTAGAATTTACAAATAAATTTCAACAACCAGAAGTGTCGATTATTCGCTAGATACTCACATATTACTTTCATTGCCTAAAAAATTATCATCATCCGTTTCTCTTTTAGTTTTTTTCTTTTCTTTTCTGTCAAACACTTTTATTGCTCATACAATGGAAACAACATGAAAAGGGAAATGTAATAAAATTAGTAAGAACCTCTTTTGAGTAGCCAGACATTCCTATAAGCTGCGAGTCACGCACCGCTCTATATAGCTCAACAGGAGCAATAGGTTTCTGCATAAGAGGTGAAAGAATTACATGATAGGAAAATGATTGGTTAAGCAAAACAGAAGGCATATTTACACTAGTAAATCCGAAAATGAAGTAGATAATTAATCCAAATAACTAGCATATATAGATAGGATAAGATTGAATCACAAATTTCCATTACCATTTATAGTACAACAGTATGTAAGCATAAGCACGGAATGAAAACTTACTGAAAGAATGCTGTCAATTTGATTTTGTAATCTCCAGTTCAAACAGTCCAACAACTGCAATGTATTATCAATTCATATACCATAAATATTCGAAATTCCACAACTCAAAAAAAAAAAAGGATAGACCAAGCGAAGAAGTTGAGCAAGTGCAACACCATCTTATGGGCATTGGAGACATTCCATTCTCTTGCTCTAAGGAAACGAGACAAAGTTTCAGCTGGATATCCTTGATGAACATTCTGCACATTAATAAACATTTACCACATAAATGCTATGAGAAAACGGCAATCAACTAAGCTACACATAACCGAACGGGTAAGCAATAAGCATAGGAGACACGAAAAAGTGCATTAATAATCTCAATGTTCGTTAGGTGGAGTCAATAACACTAAGCTACACATAAGCCAAATCGAAGATTCAAAACTCAAACTAGATCAAGTAACCCGCCAAAATTATTATAATTTAGGCTTCTCCATCAAGTTAAACTCTTTTCACCTCTTTTTCCTTTCAATTTGCTAATTTTTCGGTCAAAATTTGCTATTTTTACCACTGCAGAATCCACAATAGTTTACATACTCCTATCACTATCATAATCACGCCATTATATGTTAACAAAAAAAACGTCATTTAGAAGAAGTATATAGCAGATAATACTACTTAATTATCATTCGTTAGCAATCAACAGAAATGATCAAGTACACCACAAACAGCGAGGAAAGTGAAAAAAAAATTGCAGGGAGTGAAGAACCTGGAATGTCTTCTTCAATGGCTCGTCAACTGCGTTTCAGACAGCAAAAAGAAGCCAGAAATTGAATTAAACCGTGCTTGATTTTCTCAATTCAAGAGTATAATCATCAAAAAAACGGTAAAACACAAATCGAAAAGACAGTAAATGCACGTACTTTGGTCCATCAACGATTCAAAAACCCTAATCGCATCGTCCGAGACCACCCCCATTTCGCAATTTCTTCCTCAAACTCAAACCCAAACTCCAAAAAATCACAATCAGGCGCTGAATTTCTCTGAAAAAAAAGTATTTATACTGAATATATTCAGCCCAAAGACACGGTCTTCGTCGTCGTCCTCTTTGTTGAATCTTCAGCAATCCACGCCTATAAATTAAGCTTATTTATTTGTACTTTTGTGGGGAAGGAATGCGAGGGAGACAGGTAGAAGAAGAGCACCAAAGATGACTAGAAAAGGCAGAAGAAGGAAGAAAGATTCCAACTTGAGGGCGAACACCTCACCTCCATTGAAATGAGACACATGTTTAAAAGAGAGACCTTGACTGCTACAGCAGACACTCGAGCACTTTAAAAAGTAAGTTCTTTTTGTCCAATTTTTCAAAAGCTACACAACCCCTATAAATAGAAATTAACAAAAGTAATAGTAATTGCAAAATGTACCCTAAACTTTAGTAAAGTTGATTACCATGCCATATGAACTTCTAGAATTTACAAACAATGTATTATATGTCTCATAATCTTTGTCCACTTTTCTTTCTGTAGTCTCAAATTTATTTTTTTTAGATTAGGTAAGAATTTGGTTTATCCGGCAGGCCCGGTATAACAGAGAGGTCGAGGAAACGGCAGTCGGCAAGCCGACAAGAACAGACATAGACGAACAAAACAAAACAGACAGAAACAAACAAAACACATAAGTAAATACATCTAACGAAAAAGCACTAGAACGAAAGGAGTGGTGAGAGACGTGAAGGGCTAAAGATCAATGTCTTTAGCATTCGGGTCAAAGGTGGACCATATAATGAAGTACTTGTTCCATTCTTTTTATATCTATACCTTTATTACAATATTATTCTATTTAATATCATTTTTATCCATATTATCCAAAAAAAATATACGCAAATAATTTTTTTAGTTATTTTCTTTCTCTCTCTTCCTATTCTCATACATCAACATCATAATTAATTACTTTTTCTTCTTTTTTTTTTCTTAATTTGAATGTTGTCCAGAAAAAATTAGAGAAAATACATTATCTAGAGATAGTTTGTCTTAAGATATCTTTTTAAATGAGATTTAATAAATCTGAATCAGCTGTGAAATTTAAAAAACTGTTATTAAAAGCAATTTTTGTCAAATGATCCCCAATATGGTTAATTTTTTCAATATATAAGAGATTTTCTAATTTTCATAGTACATGAAAATACCAAAAGTTGGTCAAAATATTTTTTTATTTTCCACAAATAATAGCTCAAAATACTACTCCCTCCGTTTCGCAAAATATGTCCTTTTAGCCCATTTTCTATTTTTCATAAAACATGTCCTTTTAATATTTTCTTCCACCTTTTTCCAAATTTATCCCTACTTTATAGAAGTAATAATTACTCTAAATAATTTTCTAGGAGGGGGTTAAGAGTACACATTTTTCCAAATATAGGGATAATTTGGATAAAAAACTCATTCCTTAATAATCGTGTAGTGGACTAAAAGAACATGTTTTGCGAAACGGAGGGAATATCAATTTTTGGTGTTTACACTTAAGTAATCCTTGTTTGCAATTTTGCATGACTAGTCCAATCAAGTGATGTCACTTGAATTAAAGATGTTACCTTTGTAATGAGTTAGCTCCACCATATAATATGGTGTATGAGCCACGTTACAACGTCTGACAAAGAAAGTAGTTATGTTAATTGGTAAGCATCATGTCATTAAGAACAACCTTTTTCTTTTTTGAATAACAACAACAACAACCTACTCGGCCAAAAGCTAATAATTATTTTATACAAAAACACCCCAAAATTTTGAAATATTTTATGCAAATGCAATTTTTGAATAGCATTAAAGACAGTATGGCATCATATCAAGATATTGAGTATAAATATGTATATAATTTATCCTTTTTTTATAATGTGCCTTACACATATTTAAATTAGAAATTAAATTCTTAAAAAATCCAAAAAATATAAAAAATCAAATTTTTTTTATTTAAAGATTCTTATAATTTTGTCCTATTGAAAAATCTATAATTTATATCCATGTTTAATATATGGTTGATCATGATTTTGATATCAAATTTATAATTCATTATTTGGTATGTAAAATATCAATATTACTTTAATACTAGAGTTTGGCTCAAATGAAAAAAACTCTTATCCTGAATAATGAAAAAATGCACTTTTCATAGTTCGTAGTGCACTTTTTTCGCATTTGCATTTTTCGTATTTGTAGTGCACTTTTCGTATTTTTCGTAGTACACTTTTCGGATTGCACTTTTTGTATTTTGTAATTCACTTTTCGTACTTTGCAGTGCACTTTTCATTTTTCAAGATAAGAGTTTTTTTCATTTGAACCAAACTCCTTAATACTAATTACTCATAAGCATATTTTGATATTCATTTCAATAATAATACTCTATATTTAATATTGATACCAAATAAACTCTAACTTAAAAAATTAATAAATTACAAATTGGTAGTTTGGTTACATGTATATAATACACTAATACGACAAGTCGACAATAGCTATGTATCAAGTCAAGAAGATTTAAATATTTGTTTTAGATTCAAATTGGTAGTTTATTTTATAGACATCTAGTTACCTAAGATTAAAGGCATGCATCTTAATATGATCCATGATCTACACAAGGGGTAGCTAGCTTTATCCAATAGAGTAATGGAAAGATGATGACTTTGTTATTTGTTTGGTATCCATATATACTTTATAAATAGTAGTTTAGTGTAATGTTTCGTAAAGTTGTTTAGTGAAAATATGGTAATAAAGTGGAACATCGACTTTTGTCGGTGTCGTGACATCGAAAGTTTGTGCTATTCCTTTAAAAAAAAGTTTGTTAGAGTCAATTTAGTTGCTTTACACGTTTCGGTGATTAATATATAAATTAACAAATTACAGAATTCATGAGATTAATAATATGTTTTTGATATCATATATATTCCCATATTTCCTTGTACTTGAACCGAAAACGTTATTATTTGGTTTGGTTTTTGTTTTAGGAATTTCATGAATTTTGGTTTCGTTTTGATTTGGTTTCGGATAAATTTTGATTCGATTTGAATTTCCCAAAAAATTTATCATCAATTCAAAATAAACTGAAAAATCGAACCGAGTGAGTTTGATTTGGTTTTCGGTTCACCTTATACCAAATTTCGATCTTCGGTTCGATTTTTGTCGGTCCGGTTCGATTTTGAACGATGCTCAACCCTACCAGCCATACACATCCATATATATATAACCACATTTTACTTCTGATCCTTCACCTTTTGTTTCTAGGCTTTTCAGATGATCACTATCCATGCTAGAATGCAATGTTGTATGAACATAAGTTAATATCCAGTTCATTAACTAGATTGACTTGAAAGTGTAACTAGGGTTGTAATTGAACCAAGTCGAGTCAAACTTTGAGTTGTTCAAGCTCGGCTCGGTTAAAAATAGATGAACTCGAGTTCGAACGCGAGCTTAGTTTGAGTTTAAAATTTTGTTTGGGATTGGTTCATTTAAATGTTCACCGAGCTCGAGCTTGCTCGCGAACCTCTCATTTAGTTTCTTTAAGAGACAAATTCATGAACAACTCATTTACTTGATCAATTATACAAGCAAATAAAAATAAAATTTAAACTACGTGGTTTGAGAAACACCACCAAAACTATGTAATTTAACATAAACTATATATTGTATATAATATATGTAAGTCGTCATATGTGAAAGTCCCCTTGGGGGATTCTCCATTCATTAGATTGTATTATATACACATGTATAAAAGGATGGCTTATGGGCCAAGTTAGGGCCCATTACAAAATATATGCAAGTACACCCCCGCAGTCGAAATGGGAGGTGAACGAACCGTAAGACTGTCTCTAAAATTCAGAAATAATAATTGCCTAGACAACCTTTTTGTAAAAATGTCTGCATATTGAAATTTAGACGGTACATGGAGAATCCTAATGTGACCCAGATGTCAATCTCAATGTGCTTTGTCCGTTGATGCTGAACCGGATTAGTGGCCAAGTAGGTGGCGGAAATGTTGTCCGTATACACCAAGGAAGCCCGAGATAGAGGACAATGAAGCTCGAGAAGAAGATTGCGTAGCCAACAACACTCAACGACCACATTGGCAACACCCGTGTATTCGGCCTCAGCACTGGATCTGGAGACAATGGTTTGGCGCTTGGCTGACCAGGATACAAGTGTGTCATTAAGGAACACACAGTAGCCAGAAGTGGATCGAAGAGTGTTTGGGCAGCCAGCCCAATCAGCGTCAGTATAAGCGACCAACGATGGCCTATCAGCTCCAGAAATGGTAATGCCAAGGGAGGTGGTGCCATAAACATACCTAATAATGCGCTTGAGAGCCGCAAAATGTCGTTCCCAGGGATCATGCATAAACAAGCAAATCTGCTGAACAGCGTGAGAGATATCTGGTCGAGTAAATGTGAGATGTCGAAGAGCGTCGGCCAAGCTGCGATAAAGAGTCGGATCTGACACAGGCAACCCGGCATCAGCGTTGAGCTTAGTGTCGGGATCAATAGGTGTAGCTGCAATATTACATTATAGAGGCGCGATCAACAATCTCAGTAGCATATTTCTCCTGAGATAGAAACAATTCAGAGGATGTGCGCTTAGTAGAGATGCCCAAAAAATAGGACAGGGGTCCCAAATCTGACATGGCAAATTCTCTACTTAGAAGCCGAAAAATCTCAGAACGCAAAGCATCAGATGAGGTCGTCAGTATAATGTCATCAACGTAGAGGAGTAAGTAGGCCAAAGAATTACCCTTCTTATAAATGAAAAGGGAAGTATCACTATTACTGCTGATGAAAGTCTCCTTGGGGGATTCTCACTTCATTAGATTGTATTATATACACATGTATAAAAGGGTGGCTTATGGGCCAAGTTAGGAGGACCCATTACAAAATATATGTTAGTAATATATACATATAGTATATCTTATTCATGAACGTATAATCTATTTTTTTATGAGTGTATAATCGAGCTTGCTCATGGGCATATAATCGAGTTTGCTCATAAGCAATCGAGCCGAGTTATCTTGTGCTCAAGCTCAGTTCATTTATCTTTCGAGCTTTAAAATTGTGCTCAAACCCGGTTCATTTACAAACCGAGCCGAACACGAACAAGATTTGACCGAGCCGAACACCGAATTTGTGAGCCGAACACGAACAAGATTTAACCGAGCCGAACACCGAATTTCTCACAAACGGCTCTGTTTATTTACAAACCTAAGCATAACGTTTGATCACACATGTTTATACCGGTACTCTGATACCAACAAATCCATTTCATTTCAGTACCAGATTTTTTTTGCAGTACACATGAACTTCTAACATGTAACATGTAACATGTAACATACCAGTTCATCAAGTGTTTTAAACCGATTCTTACACCTAAATTTACACCATAACAAACAGAAACTAACAATAAACAACAACTTGGGCAACCTTATAGCACTAAAAGAAATCAAACTCCAGATAATTACCAAAATCATTTTGATCACCTGCACCAGTGGATTGACTGGAAGAATCTGTAGCCTTTTCACCAGCTGATCTTACTGGAAGTGGTGATGGTATCTCAACCGGTTTCGGAATCTCAGGCGGCGTAGCACATCTTATAAGCGCCCAATTCACACCTTCAAAGAAAGGATGTTGCTTGATTTCGGTTGCCCCGCGTTTATACGCCAGCCTGTGTTGTGGCTCTTTCACAAGCAGTCCCCTAATCAAATCCCTAGCAGCAAAACTCACGACAGGCGCTTCTGGGAAACGCAGAGGCTGACCCACGACGTTAAAAAGGGTAGCCCGGTTTCCTGAGCCTTTAAACGGCGTCCTACCAAACAAAAGCTCATAGAGAAAAATCCCAAAGGTCCACCAATCAACAGCGCTTCCATGGCCGTCTCCTTTAATGATTTCAGGAGCTAAGTACTCATGGGTGCCAACGAATGACATTGACCTGGCATTTGTTGGCTCGGCCATTAGCTCTGGTAACGGGCTGACTTGGTTGCCAATGTCGGTCTTATTATTAGCTTTCTTTTCTTTCTTGGATTTGCTTGAAAAGAAGCGAGGTGAGAAGCATGTTGTTGGAGCTACACATGAAGGCTGGATGCAGGCCGGCTCAATACAAGCTGGCTGGGCACAGTAAACGGGTTCCTTTTTCAAGAGCTGAGATTCGTTGGATGATTTCACAAGGGTTGGGCTCACAGAACAGCGCAGGGAAAGGTCAAAATCTGATAACATAATGTGCCCGTCTTCTCTGACAAGGACATTTTCAGGCTTTAGATCACGATACACTATCCCAAGCATGTGAAGGTATTCTATGGCTAAGAGCACCTCAGCTACGTAGAATCTGCATATTTAAGTAGGCAATATATAGATGTTACTATGTGAAATACACGAAATAAGATAAAGAGGTGTAGAGAATGATATGCCATTTCAAGAATCTAACAAACAATGACCATTCATAAACAAAAGGCTAGACAAATTCTTCTAAAGGTGGAGCATCTTAGATCCAAGGACAGTGAAATCATCTGCTTAAAAGTTAAGCATCCAATTTAAGCACAAAGAGCATGCATAAATGCTATTCTTGCTATCATATACTCAATGTTCTAAAAAACGCTAGGTGGACACTGGGCGGAGAGGAACCGCCTAGCGCCTAGACAGCCTGAACGGTGGCCTAGGCGGTCCTAGACGGGTGCCTAGGCGGTCCAGACGGCTAGGCGGGCTAGGACCTTCCAGCGCCTAGGCGGGGCCTAGAAGGGATTTTTAGAACAGTGCATATACCACTGCAACCTCGTGTCATAATGGGGAATATAATAAACAATTGATATATTACATGTTTAATATGGAATATAATGGTGGAGAACAAGACTGGGACAGAAACTACAACCTTGTACAGTAAATAAATGGCAATCACAGTCAACATGAGCATTTAGAACATTAGTTTCAACTCAATCATTTCACTTGACAACTAGAATTAATAGAATGACCATTGCGATCTTTGCAAATGTAGATTATTCATAAGGATGTTACAGCTTAAGCAACTTATGGAAGATTGTAGAGTTCATTCATCATCATCATCATCATTGACCCAGTGAGGCTCCGCTACAAAGTTCATTCATAGAGTTTCAAATCAAAATGTGCTTAAGAAACTCAGTTTATTGAGGTTATTGCTTGCACTAGGGTACTAATAATATACCAGCACTAAAGAAAGGATACTGAAAATGTAGAAGGAAGTTTAGAGGACAAGAAGGCATGAGTTCAGAAAACAACAATAACATCCAGCACACACTTATCCTTTATAAGAAAGAGCAACATCAAACTTATAATTTGTAACTAAGAGGTGCAGAGATAAAATCCATAGAGGTGCTATAAGGAGCTCTAATTTTGCTTCAACTTCTAGGTGGAACTAATATTATCATCTGAATACCAGCAAATTATTTAAACAGTAAATCCTGGACAATTAGATCAACACAAGCATCAGTCAAACCCTACTAAAAGAGAAATAAGCAAAGCAAGTAAAGGTTATGCATGGGACATTACTTTGAGACAGAGATAAAGAAATTTATCATACTTGACAGCTTGTTCAGAAAAATGCTTCCCCTGCTGTCTTTGCCTTAGAGTGTGCAAGTCTCCTCCTGGGCAGAATTCCATCACCAAGCATGAAAACTTATCCGTCTCAAAATGGGTATACAGAGTAGGAAGGAAAGGATGATCCAATGCCTGCAATATCTCTCTCTCAGTCTGAGCTCTAAGTAACTTCTTCCTACTTGCCAGAGATGCTTTGTCCATCACCTTCATAGCAAAGTAACACTTTGTTCCACTCAATTCAGATAAGTACACACTTCCAATATCCCCACAGCCCAGCCTCTTCAACAATCTAAAGTGATTCAAACCTAGCACACTGTCTCTTGACCGAACAGCTTGAATGGCCTCCCATCTGATGTCATTACCTTTGTGGGGCTTGCTTATAGTACTACTAAAGCTGCTACAACTGCTCTCATCACTCACATCAGTGCTTGTGCTAGCCCTAAACAAGCTACTTTTGCTGCTCTCCACAAAGTCAGCGCGTTTAGGGCTTCCACTGGTCTTACCAAGACTGCTATTGCCATCACTAACTTTGGACGACACAGAACTATCCTTTACACTTGCATAATCCGATGTCTTCTTTTCTTGGTCAAAATTACCATCCACTGAAGCTCCCACATCAGCTTGTTTAGCTGTAATCTGAACAGATTCGGCAAACTGATCCGACAAACCTAACTTTGTTTTGCTGGAGGCTGAAATCTGTTTAGGTGTAACACTGCCTTTTCTTTGATGCCCTGGCAATCCATTTGTGCCGGTCTTAGAGGCCATTACAAAAAGGGAAAGAGAACAAAACTACTTAATTGTCAAATTGAAAAAAAGTAGGGTTAGCCTCAATCATCAAATTTGATAAATCCTCGCCTTCATTTGTCTTCCCTAATTCTGCCATAAGTGATGATTCACCAAATGAGCATCAGAGTGATGTCTTCAATCTGTACAAAAGACAAACAAGCAATCACTTTAGAATGGATGGCATCACAAAATCAAAGTTCCTTACAAGACCCAACAAATTCCCCATCTTTTCCCCTTCTTTCAGAAGCACTAACACCAGAATCAAGATCGAAAGGGGCTGATAAAGTACAATTTTTACACAGTCCCAAGTGGGACTAGGAACAAGATTTAGAAAGCAGTGTAAAGTAGTCCCACTACATCAAAGCATCAACATGCAACTCAAATGAAATGCCAATCTGACATTCCAACACTAATGGACCTACCCCCATTGTAAAAACCCAACACTTCAATGAATAAAAAAGAGCTTCAAATCAAAGGAAAAACGAGAAGAAGCTTTGCAGAAAAGGAGGACCACCAAACAAAAAGCAAAAGCAAATCTGTAAAGAGAAAATAACAAATACATCAGATAAGCAGATTAGCACTGGAATTGGTACGCGCATAGTGTGATCAATGAAGCGAGAAGAAAATTCGAGATCTCGGCCCCAAATTAAGCAGATCCAAGAAGAAAAAAATGGGTAGAATTGTTGTAAATTCTAGCAGCAAAATCCGGTAAAAAAAACCCATAAAGATGAAGACTTTACCTGATACCAGAAGATCACAAGGTCAAGACATTGCTGAGTAGGAAGCTAGAATTGCTACGAAACTGAAGCTTGCAAAGAAGAAAGCGATGGAGTGAGGGAGAGAAGAAGAAGGGGTCAAAGACGAAGTAAAAAGGCAAAAACTTGAGGAGTTTTTCGGATTCATTCAATTCTCAATTATTCTCTTTGTTTTCTTGTCCCCGAAACTCAAGGAAGCCTCTGCCTGCCATTTATACATTATAAAAACAATTTCATCATATTTCTGTATTGGTTGAGATCAGATGTGAACGGTCTCTCGGGTGTGAAAATGTGAATGTTTTTAGGCCAATGTTGATACAATCATACAAATAATATTTATTTATATTGTATATAAAGTTTAGAAAATTATGTACTTTTTAATATAATAAGTGATGCACATTTTCTTATAAAAAAACAAAAGACATTTATAATATTTTAATAGTGTTAATTAGATTCAGACCCATCATAAACTTCACATCTTTATTAGTAAGAATGTTAATGTTTACTTACTAAAAAACATACATTTAAGTTAATATTTATTTAATTGTTGACAAAACTTTGTTTACTTTTTAAAAATAAGTATAAGAGAAAAATGATAGACTCATAGGTGAAATTAGATGAACATTCAAGCATATGTAGTATGAAGTTGATGCACTTATAAGTGAAAACAAATGAATATACTAATATATAAATATATGCTCATAGTAGGCACATAGTTTTTAAATATTTAGAATGGTTCAATGTATTTTAATAAAAGACGAGTGCACATTTTTATCTTTATTTTTCTATTTTTTCAATCTTGAGATTTGGATCATCGATGAGTTACATAAAATTTATAATTCTATCCTTAATGTTATTTTTTCTTAAAATCCCATCCTTGTTAAAATGGATAAAAAACTTTAACCTAACATTAAACACTATCTATAGTTTGAAACCACCAACTCATAGATTGCTCAAACACAACCAATCGCCAATTGATCTAACAGGATGAGACACTAGATTTCCTTAAACCCTTGTTTAAAGATTTGAGTTCAAATCTCTCTAGTGACATGTATGAAAAGATTGAATTGGGAGAATAGTTCCATTAAGAATCTCTACAGTCCGGATGTAAAACAACTTTGGCCGATCAAATCGGGCGAGAGATAAAAAAAATAGATTATCCAAACACAAAATTACATGATAACTTGAAATATAAGATATCCAAATCTACATCTACAAATTTTACAACTTAATTTCCATTAAAGAAAAGATGGGTCCCACGTAGGGTGATCTAGTGGTAAGAGACATGAAAGGATGTTGGAAGGTCGATTTTTATATTCGTCTTTTCACTTAGGTGAAAAACTTAGTCTCACCATTCTTCTTACCACTAGGTCGAGCCGGTCGGTACAAACCGGTGTACTTGGTTCGTGCACTTTGTCGGTTAGTCCACGGGCCCGGAGAGTGGCCATAGCTTTGAACTCTTGGATGAGGACAAGGCAGTCCACATGAATCACTGAAACTAAAGTCCGATTCCAGGCCCACCAACCAATCAGCATCAAACGGAATGGAATTGATTTGATTCCGGATAACATCCATACATATATGGTAGTTGTGCAAATCATTTATTGACACCATTTATAACCTATGATAACGGAATGTTTCTTTTTCGTTTGCACTTAGTTTGGTTATATACTATGGATAGGAACATCTCAAAAATAGAAAAATATCTTCACCACTCACCAGATAATACTTTTGAATCTCATTTTGTCGTGTTTGATAAGGAAGAGTTATTTTCGTTGAAATAATGATGATAGGAAAGACATTTTTTGCATTGGATATTTTATAATTTTTAACTCCAACCAAACAAGATCCAATAATTTGGTGTATTAAACATATTTGAAAATCGAGAGATCGATAAAATTAATAATCAGACAAACCGAGGTGAGATCTAGTTTTAGTTGAGTTGACAAAAAATTCTATCTGTTGAGTTTGAACAATCTTGACTGTTAATAATTTTTTCTATATCAACTTAAATATTATTTCGGGAAAGCTACATACAAACACAATATTTTCCCCACACATAAGATTTTGCTCCCTTCATAATGCGAGCTATCTACGGATACTCGAACGAATTTTTGACAAAAGCAGATACATGCCGCAAAAAATAACATGTTTCACGAAGCGTCATACAATGCAATTTCCTCACCCAATCCAATTTTTTTACATATAAAGGTTACTCTCTTCGATAGCTTCGATTTGATATATAATAAGCTCAAATCCTATACCCAAGCAAAAGGTTTGGAACATTTAAAGATTGAACTTAAGCAAACTACTTTAAGATGTTTTATTTAGGATAGGATTTAAGCTATATCCATCTCAAAAGCACGGTATAAAAGCGAATGAGAAAAAAAAAAACTAAACTACCATGAAAACAAAAAAAAAACATGTAATCTTTTGCTTCTTGACTTGATATTTCATTGGGGAGAAAAGGATCATGATACACAGCCTAAGATTCTTAAAACCCTTGAATCATTCTTAAAAACTGAAAATGTAGGATGCAGAAAACTGTGCCAAAATGCAATTACAAAACCTAAGAATGATACAACTTTGGCAGGCAGTGATAGCGACAATTACCAGAACTTTGCTATTTCGATTATGGGCCCACTCCAATGCTTAGCAATGTTTGGAATGACAACCAAAAACCTCTCCAATTTCAGCTTCCATGGCTGCTGATTGCTGCATTCATCATTCCGTTCAATGCATTGACACAAACCTCACTGAACAACACAAAACTCAAAAATCCTGCATCTTTTTACCTCCAGATCAGTCACCAAACAGATCATCATCATTGTTATCATACTTGATCTCATCAGATTTCTTCACACTGGAATTTCCAACAGCTTTGTTATCAAAGCTACCAGGATTCGAAAACGCCCACGACGAACCCGCTTTACCAGGGAGCGAATCCCCATACAAGTCGTCATATAACCCGCCCTTTGAATTCGAACTCGTTTTAACCTTATTCAAAACTTCTTGCAGTTTTTCCGTCACACCCGCCTTGGAGAAGTTACCTTTATCTTCTTTGGTCAATTGTTCCTTCCCTTTAGGTACCACTGTAACTTGTACAAGAGACTCATATTTCCCAACAAGACTCCCTTCCTTTACCCCAATAGGACCTGGCTCAGTGTCCACGTCAGCACCGTCGGAAACTCCAACAACTTCAACTAACTCTCCTCCAACTTGGTCTTTGAAAGCTACTCTCATTTTTTTCGCCCTTTTAGCTGCTCTCTCTTCACCCTTTTCTTTACTATTAGGGATAACAGCATTTGGCTTGGCGTTTGACTTGCCCAGGCCATACCGGTTCAAGAGTGTGTTGTAGGAAACGACGGCTTCTTCATCTGACGGGTCAGGCGGCGATGGTAAATTGACTTCTGCAGGGAGTCGTGCTGGAGGGAAAAGAGCTGCACTGTTCTTTCTTAGGACGTATACTCTTGTTGATGCAGCAAAGCGCAAAGACTGTCCGACTTCAAGTTCAGTTGGTGTGTCTTTTGTTAATCGCTCATTCGCAACAAAGGTCCCATGAGCAGATCCTAAATCAGTCACAAATATACTGCAGGGCAGGAGGGAAATTTTGTAAACAGTGGTAATGTCACGAATAACATGTACACCCTCTAGTCACTAAAGATTCTTAGTACAGGTTTTGGCACAACCATTAAGAAATTCTTAAAGCACCACAAACTTTTTCTAAAATTTATAAATTATTAACTGCCCACCTCGTTTCTGGTCAATGAATAAAAGAGATTTGTATCAATAGTCAATATATGCATTTTCCAATAACAAACCTTGTAACTTACCAATACATTATTACCCGAAACTCTAAAATGACAAACATTTTCTAACAAGATTTAAGGGCTAAAATGATAATCTTTTCTGAAAGAAGGTAGCATAGAATTCGCAGAAGCAAAACAAGTGCAGAAATGAGACAACCATGCTTTCAAACACGCAGAGTTACAAGGTCTTTTTCTTGATTACTCCATAAACCAATTTGAGAAAAGTATGAGCTATTTTACCAGGTGATAGGAGCTGCATAAGCAGATTTTGCTAACTAGGATTAGTAGGATAAACAACTACAAGCTGACAATTTGTCAGATAAGAAGAGCTAATCAAAGGGGAGAAATTTCCACAAGCTATTTGATACTGGTATAAGTTTTACCTTTTCCAAAGAGATCGAGAAAGAAACAAAAATTGGAAGAAATTACAAAAGCTAGATAATCATGTGCAGCTTGGTATACTACGTTATGTAATATTGAAAGGATCAAGAATATGTCGAAAGAAAGAAAAACAAAAGGCATACAATATAATATTCACAAGAATAAACAAGTTCAACAAAGCTTTAACAGTTTCAGGATGTGACTTATCCTATGAAATTAAGGCCAAACATTATTCAAGTGAGATTAAAAAGAGAGGCAATCAATATAGATGATGGAGCACTTTAGAGAAAAGGAATCGACCTTCATATATAATATATTATCCATTGAAATACAAAAAAGTATCAGAGGTTATCAGTGTCGTCAAGGGCACAAGAAGCACTACAAGTCCCTTTTTCTTAAACAAACGTGGAGGCCCTAAAAGTCTGTTGACCTATGCAAGACAAAGAAAATCAAAACTCCAATATTCCACAAGGTCATCCTAGCTTCTTCAGTTTCTACTTCCTCTTCCACCCGAGCCATTACAGTCGCATAAAGAGTCTATTAAAGGAACATTCTCAATATCGAACATGCTTTCCATAAGCCAGCATGTATTCAATAAAGTGAAAAGAACCATCATAAGTTGCAACCGAATTAAATGTAGAGCAAAGGACTATTACAAGTAATTGTAGTCAAGCTCCTCAAAATTAACCCTCACATATCCAATAGCTAATTCGGCGTCTCATTCATTCCATAGAAGCATGGAATCAATGAATCTCCAACTGTGATGAGGCTGACAACTTGAACAATCTACAGTTTTAAGGATGTTACTTATACTATGAAATTTGTCATTCACTCATTCACAACAGTTTATTTCTGTTTCTTTCACAACAGTTTATTTCAAGTACAAGTGGTATTATCAAACAAAGAAATGGATGAAAATTCATGCTCAAATACACACTAGCTAATTCATCATCTCATTCAATCCATAGAAGCATGGAATCAGTCTCCAACTCATGACTTAAACAAGCTACAGTTTAAGAATGTAACTTATCCAATGAAATTTGCATTTACTCATTCATAACAATTTATTTTTGATTCTTTTAAAATGAACGTATTTAAAATATGACTATATCAAGTACAATTGGTAGTACCAAACAACGAAATGGAAAAAATAGAGGAAAAGCAAGAGTCCCACAGCAGCCAAGTGTTTGGTAAACATATTTTTGCTCTTATAAGTAAGACATCTAAAAACACCTTATCACTCCATTTACATTACAACTAAACAGCTACATTAAAATATTCTCTTAATACCCTATCATCACCCACCAAATGTAAAACATGAACACCACGAAAAATAAGCCAACTTATAACAGATTTTAAATTCAGCAAGATTAATGTGAACACAGAAGCAAGGGTTCAATAATAAAGAGCATAGGTTCAAGAAGCAACCTTCCATTTTTGTGAGGAACAACCGCAGCATGCTGGCGTGACACAGACTGATGATCCAGCACATAGTCACACGTGTGAAACTGTCTGCCAAAGATTTGCCTACGTTTGTCGAGACTAATCTCTCCAATGACATCACCATCCTTCAAAACCTCAAGGTAATAGACACCTGGACGTGGTTCAATCGCCCAATCTGGAGGCTGCCAAGTAGACTGCCCTTCTCCAATCTGAGTAATTTGTGCAGGAACAGACGGAACTGCATCTGCTGCAGGCTTCTGTAATCCATGGTTTTGTTGTTGAAATTGAGAATGCTGGTTGTTAAGTTTAGGAGATGGCTTAGAGTCGGCTTTAGGAGATGAATTAACAGACACGGAGAACGGTTCCAAGGATTGAGCTTTCTTGAATCTGTCAAGTCCTGCTCTCCCATACATCATATCTTCCCAAAAGCTGTACTCAGTACTCACAAAGTCCACTATCAATTCCTCCAGCAAATCAACAATAACCCAAGTTTGATGGACGAGTCTAAATCATCACCACTTCAACACAGCATATAGGATAAACGCTCAGCTACATCTGATATTGGGTTGGAGAAAATCTGGAGATTGAATGTCTTAAAGAAAGTAAGCAAGCAATACCAAAATCCAAAACAATGACCAAAAAAATCAAATTATGCATCATATAAGTTTTATGGTAGCTCAAGTGAATAAGAATGAAGTCCGTAACACGAAATAACTCCCTTGATAATTCAAGGTGCAGTTCAATCATCAAGCTAATTGTTTAAACATTTTGGAACGAAGCCTAAATTTTTAGGGCTCGCAAGAGCAGCTTAAGGTTGGTCTGATTAACAGAAACCAGAAAGTTTCAGCTCCATATGTCCATAAAATTTCATTCATGAACTGAATCGACATGCAAACATATCACTATTGAGATTAATTTCAGGATTCAGAAAGAGAAAAATCCAGAAAAGGCGATTATGAAAGAAACCCTAATTTTTTTACAGGATCAACAAGAGAATACTGGCAACGAGTGTGAAGCTGAGTACCAACCTTGTAAACGCGAAAAACTACAACAACGTATGCAGATTGAAGATGAACAATGAGAGTGGAAGCGTTTGATGGATCGAGTTGAGTATCTGTGTCTGAGATTGAGAAGAGAGAAAGAGAGGAAGTTGGAAGAAGAAAAGTAAATATCGCCACTCCTAGGGCGACTATGGTCCGGTCCAATTTTATTTTTGGGTTTTTAATTGTAGGAAATTCTAATATTCCTCAATTCTTACCGATTTTTTTGTTTGTGTCAAAAAGTTTGTAAAAGTTTTAAATCAAGCTTTTTTTTTTAAGTTTGTAATGTCTTATTTTATATTTCATAAGTGAGATGTCTATAGCTTTGATTATAGACGAAAAATCACAAAATGAACAAAAAATGTAATTTCTATTTAATTATTTTTAAAACATATAACACAATCAATTATTAGATATGATTTTTTTTATGAATTCTATCCATTTGATTTGAGATATCAACAATAAATATGCATGATCACTTCATAAAATAAAAATTCATTAAGTTATAATGAAGGATATTATATAAATTCAAGTAAAAGTTTAGGAGTGCTACACGAATTTGTATTCCTTAATTTCCTTTGAAAAAAAAACTCGAATTTGTATACATTCTATCACGAACTATAAGTCTCTTTCAAGTTTGAGCACATCCAATAAAATTGCAACTATGCCAGTCTAAAAATAAATAATAAGATCATTTTGATGAATAGGTGACTATTACAATCATACAAACATGTGATACAATTACAATCATACAAACAAAGACAAGCATGCAAATTACAAATGAACAGACATTACTCATTTTCAAATCTCACTTATCATACATTTCAACCTTCCACGGACTACAATGTATAGAGCATTTGGCTACTAGATGAAATAAGCACCAACGCAACTATCTCATCAAGAAATTTGAAAGAATCAATTATATTCATCCAAGATGACAAAGTTTGTAGTTTGTACAGCAATTGTTCTTCTCTTGTTCGTTCTTCAAGGTACAATATATTTCTTAGTTCTGCTTAATTTAAACACTCATATATCTAAATCCTGTATTTTATATCTTGGAGAAACAAAAAAATCAAAACCCTCAAGCAAGACGCTTAAGCATTCTATCAGAAAGTGAAGAGCCAGGCTAGCTTCAACATACCAAACGAGCCCTTATCCGCTGCATTGTCTCCTTTCTGGTCTGGGTTGATGATTCGTGTAAACAAAAACGCCTCTAATTTCTGCTTGAATCAAATTGCAGAGAGAACGTCGAAAAAATCATGCATAAATCTGATGGAAGATAAGATATACCTTATCTTTCATTTGCAAGCTCTTTCTCAATTCCAGTGAACATCAGCTTCATGCGTTCTTGGAGACTTGAAGTTATGTTCTTAGATATCCGTTTCTGATGTTTTGTGGTTTTCAGCCATGCAACGCCAAATGATATTCTGATATGGGATCCGTTTGATTTTGAAGGTTTGCCCTCAACCTGATATCTCAGATGAAGCTGCAAACAACACCATGGGGCGCATTTACGTTAATAAGAAGTGTTTTGCCATAAAAAATCACACCTAAAAATAAAATTATGGGTCTGTTTGGATCACAACTCATAATGCATTTTGAACATCATCATCATCACCTAGTATAGTCCCGCTCAAGCCGGATCTGGGAGGTCAAGATGAGGGCACCCATAACCTGAACATGTCAGGAGGATGCGCCCGATAGACCAAGGAAAAAGGACATTTTAGGGTGTGTTTGGATTGTACACAATAATGCATTTTCTTGCATCTAAATGTTAATTTTAGGGCGTGTTTGGATCGTACACAATAATGCATTATCTTGCATTACAATGCAAGATTTAATGCAATTTTGCAAAAAAAATCGCATTATAATTGCAAGATAATACATTATTCTCTGCGATCCAAACAAGCACTTAATCCAAAATAAAGTATTATGGGCTGCAATCATTAGGGTGCGTTTGGATTATACCATTTAATGCATTGTCTTGCATTAAATGCAGGATTTAATGCATTTTATGGTTTAATCCAAACGCACCCTTAGAGTTGTAAAAAGTGAATTGGGAGTGGAAAACATGTGTATGGAGTTGAGGAAGATGCATACATTAAAATACTCGCCAAAAGGAATCCCATGGAGTGTCATGACCTCCTCAATCAGCCAGCCATTTTTGTCAGGAAGAGAAGATTTTTGTTGGGTGCTCGTCACCTCTCCTCTATAACTGGATACACTCTTACTAAACTTGTAGCAAATTTGTCGCTGGTGCACATCATTCACCAATTCCCAGGGCGAGCAAGAGTAATTAAGGCAGCCGACTTTCTCCATCAATCTTCGTTCCACATCACCGCCATTGTATAGCTCCATAAGGGAGTTGATCTGAAGCAGACATGACAAACAACTCTCAGAGAATATCAGCACAAGGGTGTGCCATGAATGAAAAAAATAAAAACGCAATTGTTAAGGATGCAATGCTCTCAAAGCATGAGGTTGTCAAACATAGAAACTTCCACATTCTAAGGGTTTGTTATTCTTTTGTAATATAAAAAAAAAATTAATTTATAAAAGTCCTTGAAATATGTGAAAACAAGTTATTCTTCACACATTTTAAGGATTTCATAAATAAGAACGTCTTTATAATGCAAAAGTAGAACAAACCTTAATTCTTTGAAAGGTTTCAGTTTCACCTATAACATGTTACTGTTATAAGGGATGGAGAACCCTTCTACTTTTCCTTCATTTAGTATGAAGAAAGGGATATAGGTCATAAACTGGCCTTTTTCATCTACTACAAAACTACTTGACAGTGACATCAGATTTCTCCTAATTTCATCTTAACTTCAAAATTTTAAGTCACCCACTTTATTAACTTGGATGGAAAATTGACCCATCGGTGGTAGACCTAGCTGAGTTTGCGACCACCATTAAAATGAGTTCAATATAATAATTAGGTCAACTCAAACAATGGGGAGGAGGTAGGAAACAGTTAAACGATCTTCAAAACAATGAAGGGTGGTAAAATCAGCTATGTTTCCTGAAAATTACCTGTGCCTCTTTACCCAAACCAAACACACCCTTCATTTTTTTTTTATCAATTTCATGCAGCATAAACCAACATTTTGCTATGGGTAGACTTGGATTAAACATATGAGCATCACAAGTTAAGAGAGATGACAAGAAAATTGCAGTCTTATGATGAATATTCAAATAACAACGAACACTTCAATAGCAACATGAACCATGAAAAGGCACAAGAGAGAGAGAGAAAGAGAGCTCACCGGAACAGGAAGGGCAGATGAATAAACCTCTGACATGTTAACATCCTCGACACCCAAAAGTGATCCACTCTCTTCAGTCTCAAGTGTTTTGGTCTCAGATTCTTCTTCAACTATCCGAACCTTCTGCTCAGGACTCAAAGCTCTGGCCTTCCAGAGAGCCATGATAGTTCTGTGGGTCAATATCCATAAATATTTAAATGAGCTTTAGCTTTTTTGAGCAAGCTGCTTGTACCCTAGTTGCCAGAATTTAAGAAGAATCATGAACTGGTTATAAGAGTTTACCTGTGTGCAACAGTGAATGATACAAAAGACTGGAAATGAAACTTAAGTCTGCCTTCTTCATCCTGAGTCTTAGCACCATGCTTTGCATCTTGGCCTCTTCCTTTCCGGAGGGTTATCACAATGATTGGACTACCCATTGATGAAAGATTGGGTGAAGCTACTTGAATGTCTTCAATGTCCTCCCAAAGGAAATAGAATGTTGTCTTACGTCCAAACATATTTGTGTGGAAACCTATTATTCTTGCAGACAAAAAGAGACGTCCCTGTTCATGCAATTAAGGCATTAAATATACAAATGCCTAGGTTAGAAAGCAATTCATCACTTAATCGACTGACAGCACTAGAGCTCTCTTAGCTAAATTTAGCATGATGATGGACCATCATTCAGATTGATGATAGGCCAGCATTTTTGTTTTGTTCAATCTATCTACAAGTGACAGAATGGTACCTGCATAGGCCTCTTGCGTTTCAAGTGACAAGTGAAATCATTGATGAGAAACTCTTCTGGGGGAAGGCCAAAAAGCTTCTGAAATGTGGAATTTGTTTGAGGTGACCTTGCGTTTATCTAAAACCATTGAGAATAGATAACATTAATAAGCAACTAAAGTTCTAGTAGACAGATAATTACATAGTAATAATGAGCAACCCCAAGATCTGAACTCAATTCTTAGGATGACCAGGGATTACCTTCTTCCCAACCTCCTTCTCCATCCTAGCTAAATACTCGGTCACAACATTTCCATCCCGATTATCATCCAAGAATATCCTTAAATGCAACTTTGATTGAACTGCCTGAGCAAGATTTCCTTGTAGAGGAATCCAAACATCACTGAGATCTGCTATATTAGTCCTAAGAAAATTGATTTCAGCATGCCCCAGAGAGGTTGCATCATCAAAAGGTCCATCAAAATCAAAAACTTCAATATCCAGAGTGGATGGGGCCTCATCCATTGCGTCGAACTCAAATATTTCTGCAGAAACCAATCCCGAGCAACCAGTTAAAAAACAAACCCAGATCCACAAGCACTGAGAAAATCAACATGACAGTCAAATAAAGAAGCACTGTTCACCGTTCCATCGAGGATCTAATTTCTGAAATTTGATGGAGCTGGTTTTGGTCTTGCCATTACAAGTGAATACCACATATGGATCAGAAAAACCACTAGCATCAACAGCAGCTAAGTTGCTTCCTTCAATCAAGGCAACAGTAAGCAACCACCCATTCCCTTTTGCCTTAATACCATGATCACTGCCTATATGACAAGATGAGTTCTAAGATCAAGTCACAAAACTGAAATCAAGCAAATAAATAGAAAACAAAATAAGACAGCTTTGACCATGCACTGATATTTTTTAAAGCATCAAGCAGAACATATACATCAAAATGACAACTGGGTAGTTGCCAATACCAGTGAGAGTGTGAGACTCTATATTAAACACCTATTTTCTTCGTTATTACCTCCATTAAGAAAAGATTTTCGTTTTAGTTTTTTAATCTTGTTAGGAAATATTTCTCATTTTTAGAGTTTTAGGTAATCATTTATCGGTGACTTACAATATTTAATTGTAATGCTGCGAATTCTCTTTATTCATTAGCTAGAAATGAGGTGGGTAGTTGGAAATATACAAATTTTAGAAAAATGTTCATAATGTACTAGAATTCTTTAATAGTTGTGCCAAAACCAAAAATGACAATCTTTAGTGAACAAAGGAAGCTTTAGATAATAGAGCAGAAAAAAAAGTAACACATATTACCTCTCTGGATCCTGGCCTGCATGAATCGTGCCACCATTTCCAGCACTCGCTGAACCTGAAGAACGAGCACACTGCATACAATCACTTCACCAATGGAATCTGGCAAGTCTAGCCCTACAAACTCGAGTCCTTGAGTGGCTGTAGGTGCAGCCAACCAAACATGAAGAACGACATACAATCCTATAACAATGGTTGTTACTACAGTGACATTAGCAAAATATTGCACAGCTAATTTCCAGTCTGATTGTGGCTCTATCTGCATGGAAGCCAAGAGCTGTTCCCTAGTGGAAGTACTCTCTTTCATGTCAACAGACTTGACTTTACCAGACAAACAGTTTGCATACTGATCAAAGCTGTCCTTTAGACCCTGCTTTGCTCCATTCTCAACCATTCCTTTCATCATACTCATAATACTCTGCACAAAGTTCACTCGCCATGAAATAACTAAATGAGAAGATTGTTCTCCGGAAGGCAGTTCAGAGCCCGGTGTAATGCAAAACAACAACTCCACCCTGAAGGAGCTTCCATACGGTACATCTGGAGTAGCAACACTAGTTAAAACGACAAAGGCTTTGCTACTAGCTTTCAAGTATGTCTGTTCCTCAGTAGCTTTGACAGCCTTAATCAATTTTGTTGCAGGATTGATATAGGTAACAATTCTTTTCAGGGTGCTACCATCATTTTCAAACTTCCAAGGCCCAGATTGCAGCTCTGTCTTTCCTTGAACATCAGATACGTCATTTATGAACCTTGAATCAGGTGAAAACAGTAAAGCATTTAATTCTGAAGGTGCAATCAAATAAAACTTGTCAATAAGGACTCCTCCAGGTAAATTGCTTGGAACTTCAACCCCTTGATCTCTTGATTCCATCAACTGCATGAGTTCAGCAAAATTACCAGAAGATAACTGCTCCCCGGACATGCCTGTTCCAACCTCGGGTTTAGCTGCCTCAGGTGGTGGAGATGATGACCTCGAGGTGCTGCTCGAAGTTGCCATCGATGATTCAAATTTTTCATCAACTGCAGACTTTCCAGCACCTGGCAAGTCTAGGTGGGAACTATGAGGAGATAGATATATGTTGAGGCATATTTCACCTATTAGAAGGTGGGAATGACAACTTTCAGACGTAGCACACAGCTTATAAGAAAGTCAAAGCAAGAAAGACACTTAAAATATGCAAATGCAGCCAGGAAAGTGGGAATTAGCTGAAACTAACAAGTGTAAATTGAGCTTTATATAACCATCGTAGGTCACACCTGAGGTAGGCATAGCATCTTTCTAGGACAGTGACTACTGACTACAAATGCTTATACACTATAAAGTGGCACTAGATTTTGTATTTTTCCATCTCTGATGCCCACATACAACCCAAAAGGCCTATTTTTTATTTTCTGAAATGAAGTAACCACAATTAAAAAAATCCACAAGCTTTCATCATTTGACAACCATGAGTTCTTTAATCTACAAATCAATTACCAAATAGGAACAATTAACTAAGCAAAGAGTACACATAATCTTAGTAATTAGAGAGTAAATTACCACAATCCTTGTTCTTAGACTTCTTGCTCTTAGGTTGCAAAGAGTACCAAGCAGTTCCAAGGGACTTATCTTCAGCATCAAAAACACGAGAGACAGGAACCTTCAACTGACCAAGAAAGTCATCACTGAAATACTTATCCTCATCCATCACAGAAACCACAAGCTCATCACTAAGATCATCAACTCGAAAGCTGAATTCGTCGCCCCAGTACGGACTTAAGCACTTCTTCACAACCTTAGTCCTGAACTTGTTCCTCCCCAGCTGTAACCTCACATACGGATCACTCAATCCATTGAGATCCATTGCTGGCAGGTTCCGAGCTTCGATGACTTTAACCCCCAACTTCATCGCTCCAACCTCAACTACGGCTTATTTAATAATACAACACAACATACAACTTTGATCACTATTTACACAGCGCGAAATGGCAAGATAAAACACAATCTGGATGTCAAAATGGAGAGATTCCAGGAGATCGGGAGGGTTAAGGCGGCGAAGAATGATGAAATTGAAAGCGGGAAAACCCTAGATGAGGAATGCAGATGAAGAGATTGCTAGAAATAGCGAAGCAGGTGATTGAAATCTGGTTTTTTTGAGGAAAAGGAGTTGAATAAGGAAAGCGGTGAGACTTTTCCTTGCTCCACTTTTTCACCTTGACGATGCTTCGGTCGCCATTATTGGTTTTTGTTTATTGCAATTCAATTGAATTGGAGAAGAACCGCGATGAAAGAGCCGAGGGGCAATTAGTCAACCGAAGTTGTTGACTTTCCATTCCTTTTGTTTAGGGTAATTTGCAAAATATAACCCAATTTTAAAGGCTGTTGCAGAAAATAACCTAAATTTTTTTAAGTTGTGATAGGCGCCGTGTAAATGTGTAATCACTAGTTTAAAGATGATATTTTTTTTTATCGTTTACAATCAAATGTGTAATCACATGATTTACATCCAGAAGGGGTCGATCTGTTACCTACGACACTATTCTTAGGCTTCGTTCGGCAACGCTTATTTGGATACTTATATGTACCCAGTCACTTATATGGAAAAAATAAGCTTCGTTTTATGTGTTCGGCAAAATTTGCTTATTTTAAATAAGTTACTTATATCCGATACTTATCTGCTGAAAAAATAATCAACACCCCCAACCTTATATCAAATAAGCTAACTTTTCTACCAAAATATAAGTAAGCGGGACCCACGTGATTTCCCAATTAAATTTTATTTTTTTTTACTTTTTACCCTTCATTAAGCCATTTTTAGTAATTTTACACCTCTTGCTTAAAATATCACCAATTCAGTTTACCGAACACATTCCGGATTATTTGGAAAATAAACAACTCATATCAGTATCTCATATCAGCATCCACGATCAACACCAACAACCATAAGTATCAGCATAAACATCAACATCAACACCGATAAGTGCCGATTTACCGAACGGAGCCTTAGTGTTTTACTTACCCCGATCTCAAACTCTTTTTAGTTTTTTTTTTCGGAGATTTGTATTTTTTAACTTATCTTGCTTGCTTTGACTCTCTTAGCCGTTTTCGACTGTTGTTTTCTTACGGCTTTTTGATTTACAAAGTCTGTTTATATCCGAATTCTTACCTTATAAAAAAAAAATTACATAGATGTTACTCATAGTTAGGGTCGGGCAGGAATTTGATTTGGATGGAATTTTTGGACCGAGATAAACCGGAGATATCAGGTATGATTTTAAGTTCAAAAAAGATTGAAAGTCCGATCCAATTTGGAGCGACTTTTTTTATTAATAATCAAAACTCTATTTTATATAAAAAAAGTTTTAACTATATAATAAAACCTATGCTAAAAATATAATTTTAATTTGTATGTGATATAAATGTATTTCTATAAATTTATAATGTTTTAATTAAAAATAGTTCGGTCCAATTTTAGGGGAAAAACGGTCCCAGACAGATCTTGAACCGATGTCCACCCTACTCATAATTGGTTTTTACAAGCCATTTTTAGCAATATCTGGTGATTAATAATTGCACAAAATCTCGTAAATAATGATATTTAGGTTAGTGATTGCAACCTAGTTCACAGTGGTTGTTTACCGCATTTATAAATTTTAGGTTAGTTTTTGCAACCATCTTAAAGGTTGAGCTATTTATTGTAATTTTCCCTTATTATGAAATTATTTATTTATTTTTTTGGTAGAAATGAAATTATTGTTTTTTTTGTGAAGCAATGGGGTTTACCGCAGACGACGTCCGCCCGTCAAAGAAGAAAGTTTGGAACGCGTTATTCCCAGTTTCACACGTAACCTCATATTTCGGGATAATTACGGGGGAAAATGTTAAACATATTCTACTTTAATAAATCATACGGAGTATAATGGAGTATTAGACTTGCATGTGTAAAATAATCACGAGTATTAACTCCGCTAATCTGGTAATTTGGTTTGACATGCTCTGATGCTCATTAGCTCATATTGCTTTTCAGAATTGTAACCTAATCGATAGGTCTATGGGGGATATGACAAAGTATTGTATTTTATTTTTTGGTTTGAGACATGACCAATATATTTAACTCAACAAAAAAAAACATTTTTTAAAAAATTATATCTAAATTTTAAAAATATTAATTTGATGTCATGTGATTTTTGTTTTTGTGAAAAATGTCATATGATTAATTGATGGGAAACTAGTAATAATACTAACCTAGATAGATGGCTTTATATCATTTGTACGTTACCATGCATGATGCATGCGCCTATTTCCTGGTCTGTTCCATTAATTTAAATCGGTTATTGGGCCAAGCTAGGCCCATATTTGGGGTGATTTCTGGCCCATCCGGCTATCAGAGTGAACCTTGTAAAAATGAAGCTTTTGACATGATGCATGGATAATGGATCAAGTTATTTTAGAGGGCAGAATACATAAACGGCTCTCTGTACTTGGGCTAATTGGTCACTTGGTCCCTGTACTTTAGCCCTAACCGTTTAGTCTCCTATAGTTGCACATTGCGACCTATCGAACCCCTATTGAGCCACTTATCCCAGCTTTTTTAGGAGTGTGGTGCACGCGCGATGATGTGTTATATTGTATTGCCACAATGGCGATGCCATGGATGTCATGGATGATATGGCGATGACATGATGTGTTATATTGTGTTGCCACAATATAATACTTCATCCATGTCATCGCCATTGTGGTAACATAATATAATACTTCATCGCGCATGCACTACACTCCTAAAAAAAGCTGGGATAAGTGGCTTAATAGGGGTTCAATAGGTCTCAATGTGCAACTATAGGGTGCCAAACGGTTAGGGCTAAAGTACAAGGGGTCAAGTGACCAATTGACCCAAGTACAGGGGGCCGTTTATGTATTCTGCCCATTTTAGAGCCAGTCAGTACCGAAAGGGTCAAATATTGTCCGGATTGATTACATATACAAACACGGTGGAGTAAAAAATATTGCTCATGAGGTCATTTATAAACAACATTTGTTGGGAATAACGATTTTTAAAAATAAAATATATCAACCGACTAGGGCTACAACTGAACAGAGCAGTTCGTGAAAAATTCGGTATTCGGCTCAGTTAAATCTTGTTCATTTAATCGAGCTGAGCTTGAGCACAATTTTAATATTCGAAAGATAAACTAACTGAGCACAATATAACTTGGCTCGTTTGCTCATGAGAAAGCTTGATTATACGCTCATGAGCAAGTTCGATTATATGCTCATAAAAGACTAGATTATATAGAAACTAACCAAATCTTTCCATTTTAAAGATCTTAACCAAGGACATATGTTAATAATATCGTATTTATATATCAAAAGAGTTTAATTACGGTCTGGTTCGATTTTAGACTTGATAATTGAGGCTATGAGTTAAGTATAAATGCTAAGTTAATTTTTATCGGTCTTTCTAACACGGCATAGGATAAGATTTTTTTTTACAAACTAAAATTCTAAAAGGAAAGTTATAAATCCTTGAAAAAAACAAAATAAAATTCCTAAATAATTAAAATCGGTAAAATCTTTCCAAAACAAAGGTCTTATCTTATACTCTTAGAGCTTATGAATTTAGGATAGAAAAATTCATTTTTTATATATATTGTGGTAATTTGGTCCGAAAGTTTTTTATTCGGACTGAGTTGTATAAAATGGTAATTTGTAAGAACCTTATTGTAGAAATTTTCATGTGTATTTTGATTGTTTAACATTTTAAAATTTATTTCCTTCTTAGGGTTTAGTTTCCATATTCATTATTTTTATCGTATGTCCTAATGACATATTATAGTTTAAAAAAATCGTTCTAAGACTAGTGAGTTGTGGACTGGATCGTAAATTTAAAATAGAGATTTTCCAATTTTGCACAACCCTAAAAGTGTCATTTGCAAATGTTATCAGGTGGAAAAGTTGTAAACTAAGAACCTTCCAAATTTGGATTGTTGAACAATCAAGGAATTATTGGAATATGTATATGTGGAAATGTCATATTCACATTTGAAGACAATGTTAAATTTCGTTGAATGACATATATATTTACCTTTTTTAACCTGCTCAAACAGACAAACACGAGCCTCAAACATATTAGTATTATAATCCAACAAAAAAAAACATATTTAGTATATTTTTGTATACACATTTTTTAGGAATTTTATAACTTTTTAACAAAAAAGACATATTCTTATAATTTAAGGTGCGTTCGGGTAAACTTTACTGATAAGTTACTGATAAGTCGATTGTGCTGATAAGTTCCGATGCTGATAAGTCGATGCTTATTTCTGAGATAAGCAAGTGGTGTTCGGTTGAAGAGTTTGAACGAGGCAGTGTGAAGATATATGTCGGCAGTGACTCGTCCGTCTTGATTCTCTCTCTGGTTCCTTCTTTGGGTTGTTTATCAGTTGAATGAACTTATGCCGGTGTTGTTGTTCCGGCCAGATTCTTTCTCCCGAGCACGTCGTTCGGTCTGGATTCTTTCTCCCAAGCCCGTCGTTTCGTCCGGCATCGTTGTTCCATCGTTCCGTTCTGGTTCAATTGAGAAGGACAAATTCAATCCGATCAATTTTGGAGACGAATTTGACTTTGAGGAGGCAGAGAAGATATATGCCGACGGTGAAGAATTTTCCTCCCGAGCCCGTCGTTCCGTTCGGATTCTCTCTCTGTGTTGGCCATCAATGGCGGCCTGGGCGTCTCCGGCATGGGCGTCTCCGACCTAGGCGTCCAGATTCTCTCTATGGGTTGGCCATCAATGGCGGCCTAGGCCGCTGGGCATCTCCGACCTGTTTAATTGAACGAATTTGTAGACATTGACGAGGTAGACAAGGTATTCTTTGGAGACGAATTTTGGAGACGAATCAGTTGAATTTTGGGTCTCGCCGGCCGGCCCTTCTTCGACGTCTTCAGTTGCCGCTGGTGTGCAGTCGCACAGAAGAAGAAAGCGTCAAAGGAAAAATCGGGAGAGGAGGTGAGGGTAGAGAGAGAGAGAGAGAGAGAAGTGAGAAGTTAAGGTATTTATATGTGGGTATTTTTAAAAAGTGGAAGTGGGGCCCACGTGCTTACACTTTTGGGGATAAACATGCTTAAATCTGATAAGCATGAGGGTGTTGATTATTTTTTTTGCTTATAAGCATCGGAAATAAGTTTGCTTAAAATCAATAAGCAAAGTTCACAAACACCCGTTTTTGTTGCTTATTCTAGAAATAAGCATTTTTGTACTTATAAGCATACACTTTTTGGGTTCCCAAACGCACCCTTAGTATATTTAATTTTTGACTTATAATGATATTGAAGCATTGTGACGTAAATTTATTTATTTTTTGATAGGGTAAGGATTAGGGTCGCCACAAATACCACTTGGGCTCGCCTAGAGCATCCACGAAGGATGAAAACTGGTTACTAACCAATTCTAGTAAGAAATGGGCAAACCGCCGCCTGTAGGGTTCGAAACAGTAACCTTAAACCGTTGAACTAAATGCCCGAAGGCGTATTGTGACGTAAATGAATTCATATAAGGTAATTTTGTATGGTAATGTCAATGGTTTGAAATTGAAGGTGATGCTAATGTCAATGGTTATTGGCCGGTGTATGTACAAGAATTTTTTGTAAAGCGAAAAACACCACCAAGTATAGAGTTAGGGAAAAAATGCATAGTGTTCAAATGTAATTAATAAACATGCACTATAAAAAAATGCATAATGTTCAAAAAAAATATTAAATATGAAAATTGATTATAAAACATGCATCTATAAAGCTTAAGATATGAACATCAAGTACAAAGTTTGTGAACCTAGCTCAAACAACAATATAACATTGTCAAAATTACAACAAATGTCTTTCTGTAATAGCACATGATTGACTTGCCCAAATAACCGAACCTATGAAATACAAACAAAATTCGCAATTTCGTCTCATCTTTCGCGAGGCGAATTTCGTTGCGGACTCACCTCTTTTGCTTTCTCCTTTTCGATTAGATTTCATGTACTGGATGAACCTCCCGATAGGGTTCGACCTCTTTTGTTGGACGATGTGATGGGGCGAGCTACCCCTAGAGTCATTTCAAAATAGCCCTCTTAGTCTGTCGAATAAATTTACGTTGCCCTGTCACCCTTCTCACAAAAAAAAATACGATGATGGTTCAAAATACAATATATGTCAAATGAAGTGAGTGATGGGTCAAATATAGGTGAAGGTCCTATGCATGCCACCATTCATAACCCGAATCACTTGACCCACCACCTGAACAATCCACTTATCACCTTATAATTATAATCCAACGTATATGTAAGCACCTAGTATTTCCTTATATACCTAAAATATATTATTTTCCCTGGTCTTTGCCTTAGCTCATTGCTTCCCATCTACATAATAACTCTTACCATAATCACACAATTTTCTCAAAACCCCAACTCTTTCTAGTTTCTAGCTATTTGTTCTTCTGTTGTGATTCGTCTCAACTTTTAAATAAACATTCATATTTTTATTCATTTCCATACATAAAACTTAAATAAACATTCAGAATCCGTTACAACGGAATCTCACTAGATCAATAATGTTGTTGTATATATAGAACTTAGATTGTTGCATGGAACCTTATATATCGATTGTTGAACTTAATATATATTCGTGATTTAGCATCGAAATTCACAGTAGCAAAAACTTTACCCTAAAAACAACGAAAATGGAATAAATATATTTGTTTTACAAGTGCATGAGATACTTGGATAGATCACCGAAATAATCCGTGAATTGAACATAGCTCATTTTCATTGATATATCAGACGATATGAAGTAATTTCACCCATTCATAACCCGACCATTTCCATCAAGGATCATAAGCATAATTTGGGTGTATATATAGCAAACCATAATAACAGTGGCTAAGGCTGAGCAAATGGATATATCCGACCCGGTCCAGCATTCCGTATATTCGGTAAATTTTTTTCCTTAAAAATCCCGATTCATTAGTTGTCGGATATCCGGTAAGAAGTATCCGTTTTGAACGAATATCTGGTAGTGGATATCTCCGAACTATCCATTTTGAAAAAAATATTTATACTATTTTTTATTAACGCCCAATTAAAATAAATGATTGACGGATATCAGAACATAATATCCGCCAACCCGATTAAACTTTAAGAGAAAGTTTACATGATTGAAGAGAATTGAACCCTTGATGAGTTGAAATTTTACAAAATACTCATTAAAACATCTATGCTACTTAGTATTAATGTGCATTTTCCAAAAATATATATACTACCGGTTATACCGGATATCCGGTTGTTTCAAAACCTCAATCCGTATCTGGTCCGATTATCCAGAAAAAATTCTCGGATCAGATACAGATAGAAAATTTTGTGATCCATTCGGATACGGATTTTATCGGATCGAATAGGCCAGATCGGCGGATCGGATCAACGGATTAGATATTTTTTGCTACCCCTAACCGTGGCCCTTACATATAAATTAAAGAAAATTTAAGTAGTAGTAAATAATAGTACTAAAAGTTCAATATAGGGTTGGTGTGGGTGGGGGACAAGTGAATAAGACCAAGTCAAGCCGACCTTAGTAGAGTGAGTACATATCAAGCTTCTTCTTGCTCTAGGCCTTTATTATTTATAGGGTGGCTTCTCCATAAAGAGAGTTTCAAAAACCTCCATTGATTTTCCTTCACTTTCAATTCATCCCACACAAACCCAACTCAATTTGTTTAGTGTTTAGGCTTTTTGTGTAATTAATTAATTAAAATCGATCACTAATCCGCCATGGGAAGAGCTCCATGTTGTGATAAGACCAAGGTCAAAAGAGGGCCATGGTCCATTGAAGAAGACACATTGCTCAAGAGCTTCATTCATGCTCATGGCACCGGTGGCAATTGGATTTCTCTCCCTCGCAAAGCCGGTAAAAAAATAAATTACATTTACCCATTTCCATCTTCATTACTCAATTCACCCTCTTCTAACTATGGTTAAATCTTTAGGGCTAAATCGATGCGGAAAGAGTTGCAGACTGAGGTGGTTGAATTATCTTCGACCTAACATAAAACATGGCGGATTCACTGAGGAGGAAGATTACATAATTTGCAACCTCTATTCGTCTATCGGAAGCAGGTAATAATAATCTCGATCATAAATTACTTTTCATGTATTTCAAGGTCTTTATAAAAAAGAAGGCTAAGTCAAGTTAGTTAATTATTTCGATATGATATTAATATGTAGGTGGTCGGTTATAGCCTCAAACCTTTCGAGGCGAACAGACAATGATGTAAAGAACTACTGGAACACGAAGCTGAAGAAGAAGATCATGGCCGGAAAAGTTCCCGGTTTCGACGACAAACTATTTCTTAGACCCACCACTTGTGATAGTAATCAAATCGGATCGGATCAGTTGGGCTGGACCCAATTCGCGAAAATGGGCCCGAAACCCGAAATAACCACCTATGACTATGGTACAAGTTTTGTACCATACACTCGTGTTGTTGAAGGGCAAGCTTGGGATCCACATGGAGTTCATGATATTGAAGAGAAGAGAATCTCATCAAGTCATTCAAATGAGGTGAAATCATCATTGTGTAATTCTCAATCAGATTCATGGGGTGGTGGTGAAGATCAATTTGGAGAAGATGATATTGATGATTTTTGGTTGAAGCTATTGGTTGACCAGTCAACTTTCATGGGTGATCAATGTGGAACTTTTAAAGGAGGGCTTGATGAGATGAGCAATGAGCTAGCTTATGTTGTTAGAGGGCCAAGTTTTAATTAGTGAATGATTATATATATGAGTTATGATTAATTAATTATATATAGCAAGGTGGATTGATTGATTAAGCATTATGATGTTGATTAGCTAGCTAGATTAAGGTAGATATTATTTGATGTGAGAGAGGCTTCCTTTAATGCTTTGTGCTTATCCATTGAAGGCATTGTGAGTATAAAGGATTTGAATTTTCTTTTCTTTGAATTTGATGAATTTATGATGAAGTCGATCTTCTATGATAAGTTTTTGTTCATTTTTTTTTTGAAGGGCACTGTCCAGGAGAGTCAAACCGATGACCTCTGGGTACTACTCTTGAAGACTGAACCGATTGACTAGATGTACGAAGGCATAAGTTTTTTTGTTCATTATAACATAGGAGGTTAATTTCATCTAATCGGTCAAGATATGACCAACTATGGCTCCATTAAATTGATTAATTTGGTAAATCATGTAATTAATAGGAGAATTGAATTTTCATCGTAATAAATGCACTTTAAAGGCGAACTCTAGGTAAACAACTCGGACACGAAAAAATCGATCAACATAATTGATGTGAGCATGAAACACATAAATGACTAGAATTTTAACATTTGACAAAGTTTCATAAACTAACCCCATCTTTAGGTATAGTTTTTGAAAGAGCATGAAGTTTGAAAGTTGCAGAAGATAGCCCAACTAGCCTGAGTGTCTTTTAAAGCGGTATTTATTAATCGTTATATTTAACATTAATACTATTCGTAATCAATCTTAACAAACAAGCCATATATAAACATACTGACATATTATCGTTAACAATAGAAATCTCATATTCAATGATATTTAGATCGATTGTACGAAGAAACTGATATTTCTCTAAAATGAGTTCATGAAATATTCGATCTGAACATATAACAACGTTGACTAATCGAACCTGGTGACTGGTGAATGGTGACCAAAGGCAAGATTAAAAAATAATATTTAGGTTGTACCTTGATTACAACACATTTCATAATTAGGGTTATTTTTAAAATTTATATATAAACCTCAGACTATTTCATGCAACTATTCAAAGATGAGGAAATTTTTTAAAATACATGTAAACCAATTTTTTAAAATTTTTAAAATACATGTAAACCAATTGTAAAAAGAAAAGTGAGGGATGCAGTGAGTGCGGATGGCGTGGTTTCTTTCAGCAGGTTCATCATCAGGGTCTCTGGTGGCTGTCCATCCATTTTGATGGAGGACTGATTGGTTGGCAGTCTGTTCTGATCTCCGAGACCATCGCCTTACGCCAAGGACTTCTCGAGGCCATTCGTCGTGACATTCCCCAAATCCAGATTGAAGGCGATAACTTGCAGCGCGCTGGTCAAGACCGTTCTTAGTGACTGGCGCTGCCCGTGGGAGATTGAGTTGTTATGTTCGGACATCCAATCTACTGCTTGCTTGGTCGTTTCCAGGATTGGAGTATCTCTCGTGTATTTCGTGAGTGCAATTATGTGGCAGACTTCATCGCTGGATCCTTCAAACGTGTCTCCTCTATCTCGCTTGCAGTTGACTCGTGTTTGCTTACCCTCATCCGACAGGATGCTCTAGGGCGGACACTAGCTTGTTAGTGACCACCCTAATCACTTTCCTTGTCAAAAAAGGGACGCGATGCGATCCGCAACAATGCTGATTAAGTCGGTATTGACGTCGCTTCCAGTTTATACTAGAGTCTGCAACATAATTAGCTTCTCTAAAAATGTGCCAGAACTAAATACTACAGTCCCTACAAAGAAAGCCCTGATATTGAGCAACCAAATCGAATAGGGGTGATAATAATCCACGAATTTACTTAGCATTAAGTACACCAACTGTGAATCCAATTCGAATCATACTCTCCCGTATTCCCGTTCTCAAGCTAGCTAGTTTAAGAGCTTGGCCGGGTCAAATTGATATAACATCATCTCATTGCTTTTTGACTGGAAATGCAATAACACGAACATTGCATGAGAGGTTGAATTGCTCGTTCAAATCCAAGATATAAAAACTTGAGAAAAAGTATATAAATATACATTTATGAGGACTGGCCATTTCATACATGCAAATCAAGTTGAAGTACTTGGTCATGCACATATGCTCGCACGTCATATATTATTACTCGGAGCAAAAGCTACTATGGTTGAATTAGCAAGACCGTACATGAAGAATTAGGGCCGTTTGGTTTTCTATTTCGGAAACGTAAACGGAAAGGAAACGAAACTAGTCAATATTAGCAGGGGTGGAACCAGAAATTTTCGATTGCAGGGGCCAATAAATTTTTCTAATCTAACTAATGTGTTTTCAATTTTAAAAAAATATTCCCTCAAATACATGTCGTTTTAGCCTAATTCTTTTGTTCAAAAATATTTGTCATTTGACATATTTTACCACACTTTTTTTTTCCAATATTATCTTTAATAATTAAAAATATTTACGTATAAATAAAATACAAGTGAAAAGATCTTAACAAGATTGACGGTATTTAAGTCATATCATATGTTTTTTAATTTTTGAGACAAATCTTAAAACGACATGTATTTCGAAACGGATGGAGTACAAAATATTGAAAAATATTTAAAGAAACTCTTAAAATTATTAATATATAATTAAAATAAATACTTAAAACACGCGTATTTTTTCAAAATACCAAAATATTATTATATAAGATAGTGTTGAGAAAGATGTAGAAATAAAAATATTTGTAAAAAAAAAAAGAATACATTTTATTAAGGAGAGACTAAAATATTTTAGAATAAAACTGCATTAAAAAATAATAGTTTATAAAGATAACTTATACACTTATGTTTTAGAATACAAACGGATTGAATCTATAAACACTAAATGCTCATAACTAAAAACTAAAATACAAACTGAAACCCTCGTACTAATAATGATTTTTATGATTCAAGACATCCCAACAATAACTTATTCAAAGCTTTCGGGTTCAGCCCTAACCCTCTCTTCTCACAGCCGCCGCCACCAGGACCTGGCTCCTTGGCCGGCGTCCCACCCACCCTCCTCCTCCATGGGTCGGAGCAAGAAGCCCAGATCCATCAAGCTTTCCTCCTTCCTCGCTGGTTCCCCTAGCGCACCCAACCCCAACCCCGCTCCGACCTCCCCCGAATCCTGCCCCAGTCCGTTCGAACCAGTCTCACCGGAGCTAATCACCACCAACAATGCTCGGCTTCTCAAATCCGACCCCAATCCCACTCCTAAAACCCCCAGCAACATCCCCAACCCCCTAATCCCAAATTCCCCAACCAATAACCCCGCTCCAAACCCCCAAATCCCTAATTCCCAAACCCACGCCGCTGCGTCGCTTACTGGGAACCCCTCTCCCGCACCCCTGCCGCCACCTACCACTCTTCCCTCCACCACTCCAATACCGGCCCCACCCAACCCAACCCTCTCCTACAAAGACGCCCTCTCTCGTCACCAGCCGAGCCCTTCAACGATCCCGTTAACCTATGAAGCCGGCTATGAAAGCGGCACAATTGATTACACTGAGGATGATATTGCCGACCTTGTCAACCGTTGGTCCCTCTCTCTGGTCGGAGCCCCTATGGGCTGCTCTGTCTCTTTCAGGGCAATGGAAAAATTTATCACTTCTGCTTGGGGCAACATTCCCACCCCCAAATTACTGCTCAACGAAAAGGGCCTTTTTGTATTCCAGTTCTCTTCTGAGGACCACCTCCACTCCATCCTCGCCAATGGCCCCTGGATGCTCCCTGGCCAAAAGCCCCTTGTCCTCAAACGTTGGCACCCTGGCCTAACCCTTGACCTCTCTTGTCTTCAATCCATACCCGTTTGGGTTTCCCTACCAAACCTCGACGTTCGCTTCTGGTCCAAAAACATGCTCACAAAGGTTGGATCAGCTGTGGGCAAACCCCTTCTGACGGACCTCACCTCCATCAACCAAGACCGGCTTTCTTATGCCAAAGTCCTCGTCGAGATCTCGCCCGACAGAGAACTTCTTCGCGAGATTTCCTTTCGATCCTTAAGCGGCGAAATCGTCCGCCAAGTCCTCGCCTATGAATGGCTTCCCTCTCACTGTCCCTCTTGCAAGCGCTTTGGGCATAGATGCCCTGCTCCACCTGCCTCGACATCAACCCACTCTCCCTCCGTATCTCCCCCACCCCCTCTCAACCCCACTCCCGTGGCGGCAGTGCCGTCCGCTTCCCCTTCCCCCGCTCTCCTATCCAAGGTCGTAGTGCCACCCCAAATCCCCACCCCCACATCACCCAAGTCGACTGAGCCACCACATTCAGCTCCTCCTCCTCCCCCACAAGCTGTTGTGCCACCACAACTCCTCCTAACCTCTCATTCTTCCAACCCCAAAGACACCTCCCCTAGCCCTCTCCCCCTGAGCTCCACACAATTCACCCCGCAACCAACTGCTCCCTCCAACCGCCCTAAAAATCAGCGTCCCCGTCCCCATTCCTCCTCTCCAACCCGCTCCTCTCGCCACCTCCGGCCACCCCTTCTCCCCCTCCCGCCGCTCCTCACCAAGCCCGCGGACAAGCGTCCTAACACACCCAACCTCTCCCATGATTAGCCTCAACATTACTGCCTGGAATGTCCGGGGTTTAAACACCACGGAAAAACAAGAATCTGTTAGAAGCTTCATCACAAGAAACCATATTGATATCATGGCTGTCATTGAAACCAGACTCAAAAACAACAATGAAAAACGTCTAGCTCGCGGCTTCTTCCGCAATTGGCAACACTACTCCAACTCTCACCTTTGCAACAACTGCAGAATCTGGCTGATTTGGAACCCAAAAAAGGCCAACATCAACATCCTCTCCATCTCCAACCAACTCATTCACTGCCTTGTGTTCGGCCCTTCGGGTACGAACCCCTTTCTAGTCTCCTTTGTTTATGCCTACAACGATGTCGGTAGCAGGCAAAGTCTTTGGAATAACATCTCCTCCCTCTCCTCAAACATCTCCCTCCCCTGGGGTCTACTTGGTGATTTCAATGTCACCCTCTCTCCGTCCGAAAAACTTCATGAAAACTGCTCGGGCCCTAATCAACCCTCCACTGAACTCGCCAATTGCCTCCTCCTCTCCAACCTCTCCGATCACCCTTTCTCGGGTTGCACGTATACCTGGAACAACCACCAATCGGGCTCCCGTATTTGGTGCAAACTCGATCGCATTCTAACAAATCACCTCTGGTCCCAAACCTTCCCCAACTCCTCAGCCAGCTTCTGCCTTCCAGAAACCTCCGATCACTCTCCTGCCCTCCTCCAAACAGCTCCACCCCTTGCCTCTATCCCCCGGGCCTTCCGTTTTAACAACGCTTGGACCATCCTTGACTCCTTTCTTCCTCTGGTTCACGATGTTTGGAATACTCACATCCCTGGACATCCTATGTTTCGTGTTACCCAAAAACTGAAACTCCTAAAAGGGCACCTCAAAAGACTCCCGAGCTCCTCCCTAGACAATCTCCGCCTTGCCACGGAGGAGGCTAGGCGTGACCTCTCCGCCCTCCAAGCAACCATCAATGCCAACCCCCTTGACAACTCTCTTCTCCCGCTAGAACGTACTCTCTCAGAAAAACTTTGCCTTCAACTCTCCACTCTCCACACCACCACCAAGCAGCTCGCCAAACTAAATTGGATCCGCCTTGGGGACCACAACAATGCCTTTTTCTACAACTCCATCCGCCAGCGGCGTGCCATTAACAAAATCACATCCATCCTGGACTCCCAAAACCAACCCATTGAAGATCCCTCCCTCATTTCAGCCTACCTTGTCAACCACTTTTCCACTTTCCTCGGCTCCCAACGCCCCCACAGCAGTCCTCCCCTTGACTTCCTCAGCCTCGGACCTAGCCTCTCACCTGAATCCCAACAACATCTTCTTCATCCAGTGCGCAATGAGGAAATCAAAGCAGCGGTCTTCTCCTTTGAAGACTGCAAAGCCCCGGGCCCCGATGGCTACAATGCGCACTTCTTCAAAAAATCTTGGAATATAATCGGGCCCGAAATCTGTGAAGCTGTGCTTGATTTTTTCCGTAATGGCAAACTCCTCAAGGAAGTAAACTACACCCTGATATCCCTAATCCCCAAATCCCCTTCGCCCACCCACATTGGCGACTACAGACCTATTTCCTGTTGTACCATGATGTACAAAATTGTAGCCAAGATCCTGGCCAACCGTACTAAAGGTGTCCTCCATACCATCATCGGTGCTGAACAGAGTGCCTTTGTCCCGGGTCGGTCTATTCGGCACAACATCCTTCTTGCCCAAGAACTCATGAGAGGCTATGAGCGGACCAACATCTCTCCTAGATGTGCGGTCAAAATCGATATTAGCAAGGCTTTTGACTGCGTCGATCACCATTACCTCTTGTGTGTCCTCAAAGCCCTCGGCTTCCCAGCCCACCTTGTCAGCCTCATTCAAGCCTGCATCACCACGCCCACCTTTTCTCTCAACCTTGAAGGAGCTCATCATGGCTTCTTCCACGGGACCCGAGGCATCCGCCAAGGCTGTCCCCTCTCCCCCTTCTCTTCGTCATCCTCATGGAATCCCTCACTAGACTCCTCAAACTCCGCACCTCTAACCCAAACTTTAATTTTCATCCAAAATGCTCCAAACTCAACCTCACCCACCTTTGCTTCGCTGACGACCTTCTTCTCTTCAGCCGAGGCGATTTTGATTCCCTCAACATTCTTAAAACCACCCTTGACCTATTTGAATCTCTTTCCGGCCTTAAATACAATCCATCCAAATCTAACCTTTATTTTGGGGGTGTCACCTCCCATAACCGTATAGCTTTCTCCTCCGCCCTTGGCCTCTCCGTAGGACAACTTCCCCTAAGATACCTAGGAGTTCCCCTTGCATCCAAAAAACTACCAACCCTCGAATATTCCTCCATCATCACGAAAATCACCAACCGCATCCATTCTTGGTCAGCTCGTTCCCTTTCCTACGCGGGCCGCTTGGAAATCCTCAAAGATGTCCTCTTTAGTATCCAATCTTTTTGGGCCAATATCTTCTTGTTCCCGACCTCGGTCATAGAGAAAATCAGCAGCCTCCTTCGCTCCTTCCTATGGACGGGCAACGACCACGGGAAACGCCATCTAGTAGCCTGGGATAATGTGTGCAAACCCAAAGCCGAGGGGGGACTTGGGATTAAAGAACTCCTCTCATGGAACAAATCTTGCCTCGCCCGCTCAATCTTTGAACTAGCAACCAACCAAACCAACATTTGGACGTCATGGATTAGAGCCTACCCCCTCTATAACCGTTCCATTTGGGACGCCTCTGCCTCTGACAACCATCCACACTTTTGGAAAGCTCTTCTCTCCATCAAAAATGAACTACTCCAGCTTGGCCCCCAAACACATATCCTCAATACCATGACGAGCCAACACGGTAAATTCTCCACCGCCAACGTCTATGATATGCTGCGAGATCATAGGCCGATCGCCGCCTGGAGCCCAGCCGTTTGGAGTAAGCTCTCTCTCCCCCGCCACAGCTTTACCACTTGGTTGGCCGCTCACAAACGCCTACCCACACTCCACAAGCTAAAAAGTTGGGGCATCGTCAATGACGACCTCTGCCCCCTTTGTAGAGAAGATGCGGAAACAGAGGAGCACCTTCGGGGCGGCTGCCCCTTCACGACAAGAGTGCGCCAACACATCACAAACTGGCTCCGCGTTCCTCTTCCCCCAAACGCCGGCAACCTCGACACTTGGCTCCACTGGCTTGCCACTTGTCCCCGCAAACACCGCTTCATATACCAAGCCACTTGTGCAGCCTTCACCGCCATGATTTACAAGACATGGCAAGCAAGAAACCTGCGGATCCATGAAGGAAAGCGCACAATACCTTTTGATTGTGCTCAGGATATTATTTTCACCACCAAGCAGTGTATTTTGGCCAAATGGAAGGAAGATTCAAGGGAGAAAGCTTCTTGGTTTACAACCCTCCATATTTGTCCCTAAGGCTGTTTTTGCTAACATCGAGTACTTCTTTTTGTGATGTATAGCTGAACCTAAACAACTCTGGCTTGTATATTCTCCCTCCTTTAATACATCAACCTTTAAAACTTCAAAAAAAAAAAAAGATAGAAGCATTCTAAGCAAATGACTTGTTAGAAGTAGTTTTTATGTGTCTAATCTTAAAACGTTTATAACTTTTTGCTCAAATGTCTGATTGGGGCGTATAATATATCAAATCGAAGCTATTAACACGAGGAACATATATACTAAAAAAAATTTGGATTGGGGGGCCATGGCCCACTACCGCCCCCATTAAGTTCCGCCTCTGAATATTAGTGTCAAGATACATCAATGATAAATTTCCTCTTGCCTTGAGTCACCTCATGTTTCATGCAAAAATGTACCGCAAGCCCCCTTGCGGTAATCAATCATTTTCCCTAATTTTAACATGGGGTAAGCAAATCCCTCATTCTCCTCTAATCATTTCCCTTCCCCCCCTCTCTAGACCCATAAAAAATTTTTGTTGTCAATGTATTGTGACACATAAGTGGTCTATATTCGTTTCGTTTCCGTTTACGTTTCCGTAAAATATTTTCTTTTAAAGAATTTCAAAATAAAATGAGGGAATAAAATGAATTTCGATATAAAATCTATACTTAACGTGTTTTGTATGAAAGATATAGGCCAGTGCGGCAGTGCCATTCAATTTGCATGTTGATATCCACCTACTTAATTAAGGGGGGTACTTTGCTAAAAAAAATTAAGGGAGGGTACGGTTGGTTAATTGATCGTTTTCCGATTAATCGAGATTTCGATTAGTAATTTTGTAAAATTATAACTGAACTGTTCATCTTGGTTAATCGAAATTTTTCGATACGATTAATATGTTAGCCAAGAAGTCTAAAATTAATCAAAGTTCATCAAAACACTACACTTAATTTCATAAAAAAAAATATTATCCTAAAACATATTAGGAAAATGAAGTAGAACCTATAAAATTAAACACCAAAAGCTAAAAAATATGTAAAATAGAAAAAAGAAAAAGAAAAAGGAGAAGTGTGTATGCATATGAAGCTCAATCATTAAACCAATAGAACTTTTATGTAAATGTAATAAATACAAAATTTTATAAATTATTGATTTTTCAGTTAATCGTCTAGAAAAAATAGATATACGTTATCGAATCGAAAAATGTTTAGGTTTTTCAGTTTAGTTAACAATTTTTTTTCTTTAAATTATCGGTATCAAAATATCAGTTATTCAATTTTTCGATATAGTTTTTCCATTTACATGTTATATTTACCCACCCCTAAGCCTACTTATATTGGATTCACCGCAGCAAGCATCAAACATATAATTCATATAAATATTAGCAAAAATAGTGGTTAAATCCTTTAAAAAGCTACAATTTAAAGTATACCCCCAAGGCCCCAAGTAATTACATGAGTTAATTAAAAATCGGTCTTTCTAGGGGCATAGGATAAGCATACTGATTTTGGAAACTAAAACCATATTAGGAAATATCTAAATCCTTAGGAAAAAAATTTTAAATCACTAAATAATTAAAAACAACAAATTTTTCCAAAACAAGACACTTAGGTTAGAAAATCCGATTAAAAATTACTAGTTTCACCATCTTGTAAGCAGGTGGCAATCCAACCCTACTTCTTCTCCTATTACAAGTTTTCAGTTTTTCATTTTTATTTCTATTTTAAAAAAAGAGTACTTTTCAGTTACTTTGTTCTTCAGTTTCTTCACAAACGCAATTCGGAGATGCATTTACATTATTCAATCAATTGATCGATCTCGCATGCATTGCACATCACAACAAATTGGGCAATTAGGGATTTTCTCAAGTGCAATTGATTCGATTTTTTGCGGCTTGAGTGGCTTATGATTTCATTTATTCCAAATTTTGTTGGAGAGCCTTTGAATTGTTCATAGGTAATTTTTTTTTTCTCTAGCCTTTCTTCTTTATTTTGATCCTTAAATCTCTCTTTTTTAATATTATTACGAGTTTCACATTAAAAAAAAATCATGATTTGTGGCAATTTTTTCAGGAGAATGCAATAATTGGCTAACACATTGTTCTACTATGGCGATCCAAGATTTGTGAAAGACCAATTGACACAACATTAGGGTTACAATGGAAGTATCTGGTCTTTTGACATCACTTGGGATCAATATGGGTGTTTGTGTGTTGCTTTTTTTCATATATTCTTTACTTAGAAAGCAACCAAGTAATAGAGGAGTTTATTTCGCGCGATCTCTAGCACAAATGCGAATGGAGCATCAGGATTCGCATTGGTTTGATCGGTTCGTACCTTCGCCCAGATGGATTTTGCAGGCTTGGGAGCTATCATATGATGAAATCATCAAAATTGGTGGTTTGGATGCTGTTGTTTTTGTTAGGGCACTTGTTTTCAGGTGATTCTTTGTGTTTATAAAGCTTTATAAATATTTGTTCTTGTGGGAATGTATTCTAAGAGTTCCTTATGTGAAATATGTATCTATTGATGTGCTTGGATTGCCTCATTTAATGCATTAAGTTACAGTATAGTACATATTCGGAAACATCTTTCTAAGCTTGAGTAGGGCATGAGTGCAGAGTGCTTACTTCTTTACACCAAACCCTACACCTTCGTGATACGTTGGGTAATTGTTGTTGTTGTTGTTGTTGTTGTTGTTGTAAATTACGTTAGATTAACTTAATACATTAAATGCGACGATTTAAATGCAACCTAATACATCACATAGAGTCTAAAATCTAAGTTACGTGTGCTCATCATTTAATCATTTTTGGAATAATTTAAACCCTTCACTCTAGTCTCTATTGATCATAGAAATTTGCATAACTTGTGATAATTTTTTTTACAATATTATACTTGAAATTTTATTCAATATTTTCAAAAGTGAGATTATCATGTTATTACTTTTATTCCCCCTTTCTTTGCAGCATGCGGATTTTTTCTGTGGCTTCTGTAATTTGCTTGTTCCTTGTGCTTCCTCTGAATTACTATGGTAAAGAAGGAAAACACAAGCACATTAACTCGGAGTCACTAGAAGTTTTTACAATCCAAAATATTCAAGAAGGATCAAAATGGTATGTCTTTTTTCTAGCCACATAAGAGTTAATTTAACCATTTTTATGCAACACCCCGATAGTTTATAAGCGATTGAGGTGTTTCTCATGCCAACAAGAGCTCTTACTTTTCAGAATTCGAGTGAGGACAAAGAATTCTGAAATTAAGCGTGCAAAGACGAGAGTAGGTTTATAATGGGTGGCCTCTTGGGAAGTTCTTGAGTTGGCATGAGATAGCGCTTTTAAGACCTTGGGCCTTACATTTTAAGTGCAAAATTTTAAGATTTGTTTTCTTAATTTGTTTTTCCCATACCAGGCTTTGGGTACATTGTCTTGCATTATATGTCATTTGTTGTTCTGCATGGATTCTTCTTTACCATGTAAGTATAATGAACAATCTACATTATTATAAATCTTCAATAGTTTTTCCTCGATTTTGCCACGATTGAAGTGCGATTTTCTCTTGTAGGAGTACAAAACCATAGCTGAATTGAGGCAAACGCATCTTCGCGAATCTTTCCAGAATCCAGCTCATTTTGCTGTTCTTGTTCGTGGTATCCCAGGATCTGCTGAAGATGACCACAATGCTACATTGACAAAGTTCTTTACAAAATATTATCCAACAGCTTACTTATCACATGAATTGGTGTATCGTTGCGCTCACATTGTGAAGTTGATGGTATGCTTTTAGCTTGACGAAGTTTATATCTTGCATTCATTTTTTTCTAGTAATTTCATGGAGGTTTAGGCTCATTTGGTAACGGAAATGAAAAGAAAATGAATCTAGTCCATTCAGTATTACGATAAATTAATGGAAATTTTCATCTTGACTTACGACCCCTCTTCTTCGATATATAGAAAAGTTTGTTTACGGCTCTAATCATTTCCTTTCACTCTCCTCTAAACACACAAATATTAGAACCTCGAGCCATGATTAAAAAACCCATTTATATATCATGATACCAAATCATGTTAAATTTGTTTCCTTTATGTTTTCGTAGTTGACAAACAAACGGGTCCTTAATGTGCATGATTCAATTGAATATTGTTGACAAAGCAAACTCATATTGTAGTTATTTTTACAATAAAGAAACCTAATGAAAGTAATCAAGTCTCTATGTCGCTTATTAATTATTTGTTTTTTCAAGTGAATGCAGAGACAGGCTGAGAAGATGTATGATATATTTTCAATTAATGGCTATCCAATAGACTGCACACCGTGCAAACACTGTTCGGCCAGGGAAGATATTGAATCAGAAGAAATGAGGGAGAAATTGGAATGTGATTGTGATACCGAGGAAACTCCTTCAAAAAGAAAGGTAAGAACTGCATGGTATCAGTGTTTTAAAAAACGTTAGACAGGAGGTAGGTGGTGGGATGGGCCTAGGGACACAAATGAGGTGTTGAGAATCCTCTTCTCACATTAGAAGTTGAGAGTTAAATTAGACTAGTATATAATCCTATAAGTTACTCCTCCTATCGTCAATTGGTTTTAGGATAGAATCCCATGAGCTTATGTGCTAGGTCCATTTGCGCATATGTGTGTTCAACTCAACACGTCCTTGATATTTCCACATGGTATCAGAGCAGGTTTGTAACTAGGTCTGTTTTCTGACTTGTTTGGGCTTGGATTTAACGGTTTATGCTACCCAATCGTTATTTGAGTTGAGTTTTCTATAAAGAGACTGAGATGCCACCACCCATCATTGTAACCATATTTGTCACCGAGATAGCTATAAAGAGATTAAGATGTTAGACCCGTTACATGGTATCAAAGAAGGTTTGGTTTTGGGCCCATTTCCTAGCTTGTTTGGGCTTGGGTTTAGCAGTCTATGCTACTCGGGCCCGTTTCCTGGCTTGTTTTGGCTTGGGTTTAGCGGTTTGTGCTACCCGCCCATTATCTAGGTTGAGTTGGCTATAAAGAGACCGATATGCCACCACGACACCACCTGTCATTATCACCGTCTTTGTCACCGAGATAGCTATAAAGAGATTGAAATGCTAGACTCGTCACTAGTATATAAGTCTATAAGTTACTCCTCACCAATTAGTTTGAGGCAGGCCCATCTCAATTATTTCAGGGGCCCTAGGGAGAAATAAAATTTGGGGCCCCTTAAACATAACAAATAAATAGGTGTTTTTTAGTATAATAAATAAACGGTCCGTCTAATGTGTGCCCATAGGCACACAATAAATATGTTAATTTTGGAAATTATTTTAAAATTATTCCCTAAAAAATTACAATTAACAAACAATAATAAGATTTACTAAAATTAGTATTTTTATTGCGTGCTTATGGACACACATTATAAATTCTCATAAATAAATAGGCATTTTCATACAATTTTTATTTATTTTTAGTTAGAAAATGAAAGGTCTTTTTTAACATTAATGAATTTTTTTAATATTAATGGACCTATTTTTACTAATAGTAATGATGGACCTATTTTTACTAATAGTAATTTTCAATCTAGGGGCCTTTATATTTCGGGGGCCCATGGCGACCACCCCTCCGGCATACCCAATTAGCCGGCCCTGGTTTTAGGATGCAATCCCACTGAACTTGTGTACTGGGCTTACCTATGCACGACCCCCTGTTATAACCCACGGACTTTCACATAAGCGTTGAATTACATTGATCATTTATCGTTGATCATTTGTACACACCCGATTCAATAGTTTGTGATTTGCTTTCTTTTTATTGTAATCACTCCAGGGAAACTAACACTTATAATGCTTATGCAACTTTGATTTTCTTGCAGGAGACTGGAGCTGCATTTGTGTTCTTTAAAACTCGTTATGACACCGCAAGAATTGCACATGCTCGTCAGTCAACAAATCCTATGATATGGGTCACTAATGTGGCTCCAGAGCCATCTGATGTGTATTGGTCAAACCTATGTGTTCCATATAGACTCTTTTGGATGCGTAGAGTAGGAACACTAATGGCAACTACATCATTCATGATTTTCTTTCTTGCTCCTGTGACAATCGTGCAAGGCCTAGCAAATCTAAACAAGTTTCAACGTGCTTTGCCTTTCTTGAAAGGGTTTCTACAAAAGTAAGTAATGCAAAGGGTTTGAAATATTTAATGTTCATAACTAAAAATGTCCCTATCTCATTGTATGGACTTGTCAAATGGGTCGGGTGGTTCAGGTTAATGTCGTTAAAATTTATGGGTCATTCCAGTTTGTAGGTTGCAGGTTCAGATCACGTCTTGATCATTATACTAAAAATCCCGCCTAGGCATTAGAAAGTCTCAACCCGTCTAGCTGTTCAGCACACCTAGGCATCTCGATCTCTTGCCAACCGTCTATAGGTTGTCTAGGCCCTAGGGAGTCCCTTTCCACATAGGGGTCGCCCATCGTTTTTTAATATTCATAACTAAAAAAGTCACTATCTCCTTGTATGGACTTGTCAAATGGGTCGGGTGGTTCAGGTTCATGTCGTCAAAATTTACGGGTTAATCGGGTCTGTCTGTTTTAGGTTCGGATCATGTCTTGATCATTATTCTAAAAATCCCACCTAGACGCTAGAAGGTCCCAACCAGTCTAGCCGTCCAGCACACCTAGGCGTCTGGCTTACTCGCTGTGTAGGCTGCCTAGGCGATAGGCAATCTCTTTCTTCCCAAGACTTGCCTAGAATTTGTTAGAACATTGGTCTTGATCCATTATTTCGATCGGGTTTCAAACTCGAAAAACTTTGGTCGAATCAGGTTGGGTTGTTGGGTCATGTTTTGATAGGTGTTTGTAAGTCAATTTGAATTAACTTTTATGTATATTTCTCTCTTTTTTTACAGACCAACAGTGGATGAAGTGGTCACAGGTTACCTACCAAGTGTCATATTGATGTTGTTTCTTGTGGTGGTTCCACCATTGATGATGATGTTTTCAACTATTGAAGGATCTATCTCTAGGAGCAGAAGAAAAATGGCTACTTGCTTGAAAGTATTATACTTCAACATCTGGAATGTCTTCTTTGTTAATCTTGTTTCAGGAACTGTTCTTAACAAATTGTCCATCTTATCAAATCCAAGGGATATACCTACACAACTGGCAAATAGAGCAGTGCCAGCACTGGTAAAACTCCTTTCATGCCTTTTAAAGGCTCGTTTGGTATCAATATTAAGATATCAGATATGGGTACGAAAGAGTTATACCCATATGACATATTTATATATGTTTGATATATTTTGATATCGATATCAGGGTAATACTTGTTTAGCATATGGTATATCAAATTAGTTTAGTATCAATAAAGATTTCACTCATAAGTCATACCTACATCCAATACCTACTACCTTGATACACTCATGCCCATAACCGATATCTGATATCCCATAATTTTCAGTATTAATACCATATGATCATAGTATTATATTTCCCATTTTTTTCTTACATATGCATAGCTAAATTCTCTTGGCAAAGTTGAATATGATCTTTTTTCCTAGTTTGATTTTCTCATGAGCCTTTCTCTAACATGTTGATCATTTTTCAGGTTAAATTCTTTATGACTTATGTCTTGACATCTGGGTGGACAAGTTTGGCAATTGAACTTGTACAACTTTATCCTCTTTTAATGAACTCGATATACAAGTTATTCACAAGGAAAAAAGTTGGCCCATTTGATGCTGGCTATACTTTCCCTTTCCATACAGAAATCCCAAGAGTTCTTCTTTTTGGCCTTCTTGGCTTCACATTTGCAATCTTGGCTCCTTTGATACTTCCCTTACTACTAATCTACTTCTGTCTCGCCTACATCGTATATCGGAACCAGGTTTCTCTATTATCTTTCCTCCATCTAACAATCACATAATTGATAACCATATTAATAACTAAATGTGTCAATCTAAGTTATTACCATATACGTACCTTCGTGGCATAGAAAAACAATTATTTGACATGTATTGTATTACATGTCAAATAATATAAACAAAAATGATCGATATGGACGCAAGAAAATGTTAAGTTATCAGGATTTCACACTAAGGGCCCTGTTTTGTATCCATATCAGGATATCAAATACAGTATAGATATGAATGATATCCATATCTGGTGTTTTGTATTTTCTGATGTCGATATCAACTTGATATCTATTGTTTGATATATGGGGATATCGATATCGGTTGATATCGGAGTGATATTAGGTTGATATCATATACCTTGAAAAAATGGTATAGTAAAGATATCACTCATACATATATTCATATCTGATATCAATACAGATACTGATATCCAATATCTCATATCTTAGATATCAATACCAAACGAGCCTTAAGAAATGAGTTTCGAATTTCTCCTAATAGAGTTTTTGAGTTACGTAGTATACCATTCTAGTTCTCCTTCAAACGAACTATGAACATTTTACTTTGGCACTTGCTTTGCAGATCCTCAATGTATATCTCTTCGAGTACGATACCGGGGGCCAATATTGGCCAATTGTACATGACACAACAATCTTCTCAATGATGTTGGCACAAATAATGGCATTGGGTGTGTTTGCAATAAAGCTATCACCAACTTGCATTGGGTTTACTATTACATTACTAATAAGCACCTTTTTATTCAATGAGTATTGTAGGCAGAGGTTTCTGCCTATATTTAGGGACATTGCTTCACAGGTAATCACACAATGACAAACTCTTTTTCATCTCTATTGTTATTATTTTTTTTTTGGTAGAAACTCTATTGTTATTATTAGCACAATGAGGTTCCATTCTAATACCAATTGGCAATAGGAAGGGTAATCTACTGAATTGTATACTAGTCTAGTTTAATCCCAACTTTCAAATGTTGGATGGACATTCTAACAATTATTAACACTAGAAATAGAGTAGAAGTATATGAATTATTGTGCTTGATTGCAGGAACTTATAGATATGGATCAACAAGATGAAGCAAGTGAAAGGGAGGAAATATATCAACAACTTAAATCTGCATACTCTCAAGAGGATTGGGTTTCTTTTACTAACTCTATGAGATCTCGACACTCGGGGTCACGCTCCCCGTTTATCTCAGAGCTATCAGAACCAAGAGATGGTGTTAATCGAAGCCCAGGTATTTGTGTTTGGCATGTCAAGTAGTAACAATTAAGATAGTGATAACGGTAGTCTATGTTACACAGACATGGAAACTAGAAACGAAAATGACATGAACACAGAAATACGTATTGTTTCCATAATTTTACAATAAGAAATGAGTTTTCGACAAGAAATGAATAGGAAGCATTGTCTAATTAGGGCTTCTGGGTAACATAGTTGGTAGAAAAAGAAGTGAGTGATTGAATCCAGCTTAAATCTAGACGCTAATGAAAATACAAAAAATAGCCATTCAAATGCTTCTATGCAACTAATTATCGAACACCCTTATTAAGGGCCCGTTTGGTATTGATATCTTGATATCATATATCGATATCAGGTCATATCTTGTGTTTGGTATGAGAGTATATGGATATCGGGCCATATCCTTGATATCAAAACAAGGCCTTTTCCATGATGTTTGATATACCCAAAAAAAAAGAGGTATGGGATATGAATGATATCCCATATCCGATACAGATACCGATATCAATACCCGATACCGATACCGATACCGATATCTGATATCATTACCAAACGAGCCCTAATTTTATAATGCCAATATCTACATGTTTTATTTTCCCACCTAACCAAAGATGCACTAATTATGTTTATTGAATAAAATTACTCCTTAAGCACACTATTACAAAGAACAACAATTAATGAAAAATTTGAGTAAAACCACAAATAATGGAATTTAAATAGTTAAGCCTCATATGTCAAAAAATCATATTTGGCGAGTGGTTTTATGTAATATTAATTTTTCTAGATTGCAAATTTCTAATGAAAGCACTTGTCATGACGATAGAAGTTATACAAGAGCGTCCCCTATGGGGTGTCTCATATGGTTCTGAGGCATCGGAATCTGGCGAACTAAGCATACCATGGGCACCACTACCACGCACCTATGCAAGAGGTATGGAGCAACGACCATGCCCGCCTGTGAGATTTGATTTCCAAGAACCAACGGTTGGACATGGAAAGCACACGACGAATGCCAGTCAAAGTAGTAGTCAACCCCTTCTTCCTGAAAGAGACATCAAGGAAGGAATTGAACTTTTAGATGAAAACCTAGACTCGCATAATGTAGTTTATGTTGGTGATGGAGCGAAATCTAGGGAGTCGAGCCAACGACAACATGAAAGGAATAGCTCGGCTGGATCAAGTAGAATGTAGAAAGTTTTGGTGCATGTATATGCAATTTTTTGTATAGGTGTTGTCCAAAATGTGATTAAAAGAATGATATTTTAGTGCATCAATTACGGGTTATTTACTTAATGGCAGATCAAGGTTTGATTTATTGAACAATTACGGGTAAATGAAGGATGAAGTTACACATTGTTCTACTAGGATAAGATCTCAAAATGTGCAAAAGAGGTGTTCTACCACGTTTTCATAAGAAACGAGAAAAGAGAAGTAAATAAAATGTGATTTTTTTGTTAGGTAAAAATTCGGTTCACTGGACATGCCTGGTAAAACCGAGAGACCGAGTAAATTGTAGTCGGAAATCGACACGAAACAAACTAAAATAAACAAAAACCACAGTAAGAAAGACAAATGTCAAAAAAGGCACTAGAACGAAATGAGTAGTGGGAGAAGTGAGAAGCTAAAGAAAACATCTTTAACATTCGGGTCAAAAGCGGACAAATATGATGAAATAAACTACTGAAGTTGCCTCCACCGGGATGAAGGATCTTCAACAGCCTCAAAAACGTCCATACGACCGCGCCAATCATAAACAAATCACACCCAATCCTAGAGCCAAATCTCAAAATTGTACAGATCATGTAAGAGTCAACCTAACACAAAACAACAAACAAAAAACCAACAAAAAAAAAGTGAACACTAGAAGAGCAACAAGAAGCAAGAAACAAAATGTGAATTAGTTGAAAAGTATTAGCTACCCACTTAGGTCATGAATATCAATGAAACCCATTAAACTCATAAAACCCAAAAAACACTCATTTTTATTATTGCTCTCTCTTCCACATTATCCTACACTCTGCCAATTTAATTCCATAAAACTCACTTAAGTATCAATGAAATCCATGAAACCCACTTTTCTACTTTTTCCACTTACTAACAACCATTTATTTCTCTATACTCAATTACAACTATACCCTTCATTTATTAATTTTAAATATTTCTTTATCTAATTAAACAAGTTACAATTTGGCTAATTTTATTATATTTTTGAGTTTTGGGTTTGTAAAAATGTTTTAAATTTTAAAAAAAATTTAAATTTAAATTTGGCTAATTTGCCAAAAACACGATTAATATGTATTTGTTTACCCATAAAATCAACCCAAAAAACTAATTTAATTTTAAAGTGAATCAAATATATACAAAATTGGTATCTATGGTTAGATAAAAAAATATTACTTATAGTATAATTTATTTTTATTATTATTAATTTAAAATTGGTTAAAATAGCCAAATACTAACTTATACTAATATATATTTATTTAGCCAAAAGGAGTACCACTTGGCACACTCCAATTGGCTATCGGTATTATGCAAGGAAAAGATTTTAACGTGAAATCCAAATTGACGAGTTTCGACTGGCGAAACCGAAGTGGACGATTTCACCCATTTATCTTTTTTTTATACATGAAACCCACTTCGATTTCGCCGATAATCATGGTCTTAGATAACGAAACAAGAAAAGTCAAGAATAATGCTTCCATAAAATCCAATTAAATAATGGTTTAGGCGTAGTGTGATTCATGGGCCACTACTCTAAAGGTTTACGGATTATGATCTACTGATCCGGTCTAGGACTATAAATTTATTTTTCCGAATCTTATTGTTTCGTAATATATCTATATCTATATCTATACTTCTATATTGTTGGCAGAGCTCATATGCATGTGGGCTGTTGATAGCGTTTGTGCTAAAATTATATACGACTGCAATATAATGCTTGTTATTCTACTTAGAACTCTAGACCATGCTATCAGTTTTTAAAAGTTACATGAAGCATTGAAGCCCTTCTTATATAATGCTTGATACCTAGTCAGAACAATACTTTTTAAGTTTTAACTTTCTTACGATCCAAAACCGGACATAGTTATAATTGGATCATTTTTAATATAAAAAATTTGAAACAACAAATGATATGAGTTCATATTTCCATAAAAGGCAAGGAAACAAAAATCAATAGCGCCAATTTGATCACTTGACAATTTGACATATGCAATCATTTATTACATATGTTCTTGGTTAATTTGGAAACATTACCAAATCAAGATTACCAAAATTCCTTAAATTTGGAGATATTCTCAAAATTCCTTGAAACAAATACTTCATGAATTTCAATCGTTTCAAAACTTATGGTGCGTTTGTATCACACTATTTAATACATTATTTTACATTAAATTAGATTAAATGTATAATTTAATATAAATATAAAACAATGTAATAAATTGGACATCCAAACAAACCTTTAACATCAACTATGTTCTTTCACCCTTGTCTTTGCATTTCCTGTATCGGTTTTTCTAACACATATGCCGTAAGGGCATATGTTAGAGATATTCTCAAAATTCCTTGAAACAAGTACTTCATGAATTTCAATCGTTTCAAAACTTATGGTGCGTTTGGATCACACTATTTAATACATTATTTTACATTAAATTATATTAAATGCATAATTTAATATAAAATAATGCAATAAATTGGACATCCAAACAAACCTTTAACATCAAGATGAAGAACTATGTTCTTTCCCCCTTGTCTTTGCATTTCCAGTATCGATTTTTCTAACATATGCCCTTAGGGCATAGGTTAAGTGTGTTAATTTTGGGAAGTAAAACCCTAATAGGAAACTAATAAATCTTATTAAAAAAATAATTAAATCTAAATAAATATAAATTCAAAATATATTACCATTTTTAGTCTCTTAACATATGCCCTAAGGGCATAGGTTAGGAAAATCGTTCTTATATAACTTTCAACTGATTCAAATTGCAAAAGTTTTTAAAATATGAGTCAAAACTATTTTGATTTCAATAAGCAAAATCCATATATTAGATCACATGTGTTACATTGTCAATTTTTTCCGTCTCTCTATCTACGATGTATGTCTAGTACATCAAATTACTATTTTATCAAAAAATATTTAATATTAAAGCACTAATTTTAAAAAATAATTTAAATAATAGCTAAATATAACGATAAATTAATTAAACATTTAAACTTCTCTAAATCAAGTGATTTTCATAGTAAATATTTATTATGTTTCAAAATTTATTTCAATTAGTTTCGATCATATACACTTTGCCAATATTAACATTTTATTTCATTTTTTCCCCTAACTTTCTAAAAAATCTCCGAAAAATCATTTCTTGTTCTAATAGTTCTATATATGTCTTCAACTTTCTCCATTGCCGCCAAAAGAACATTCCTCCTCTTTCCCTCGCGGTCTAGGGTCGGTCTACTTCTCAAAGAAGCTAAGCTCTCAAATTCAAAACCAGGCGGAGCTCAACGAATCTCCGATCTCTACGTTTCCGGCCATCTTCTCCGACGATCAGCTTCACTAATCGGTGCTTATAAACATGGTAACTATCTCTCCAAGACCTAAGTTCGATTTCCGCCCCTTTCTCTAATTAAGTTTCGCCAAGCATGACTACCATTACAGGCTTCGTTCTCGATCCTTGTTGAATCGGTTTCTTTCTGAGTGTCTACCGATTCGAATTTTCACTGGATTGAGTTCTATTCCTGTTTAAATCCTAGATTCGTGGCACAACTGATGATTTTATTAGGTTTTGAAATGTGTATTTGAGCAGTATCCTCTTCCACGGTTGTAGAAACGAGTTCCCGTTGTCAATTTCAGACGAGTTCACGCTCCCTAGTAGCTTAGTATTGTAAAATAAAGTCGTGAATGGAGTGTCTATACGCTGATTAATTGCGAGAATGGCAGCCTTTCTAGTTGTTTCAATCTTCGTATGAATGCCTTTTGTAATTTGTTTCTGGAGCTATTCTAGTTAGAGTATTATTGATTTTTAACCTAATTATCATGTGTAGTCGAAGAAAAGAGGGCTTTCATTGGAAGAGAAGCGTGAAAAGATGCTTCAGATTTTTTACGACTCACAGGACTTCTACCTTGTAAGTATTGTTCATATGTACAACTATTGGCTAATTTCTTGTAGTACAGCTGCTTTCTGCTGAAGTTAGGGTACCAGGATGATAGAAAGTTGAACTTTTCAAATTAAGCAGTTGCTTACTAATTATGGAAGGGTCTTGATATATGTTTGCGTAATCTCATCTACTGTAATTGTTGAATTTTATCTTAGTTTCTTGTCCGTTTTTACTAAAGTGCTTCTTATTTGGAAGGAAATTTCTGTATATCTTTGTTCTGTTCAATGGATTTTATAGCTTAGTTACAGTGTCATTGCCGTGAAAGTATGTGTTGTTTTCAGTGTACATTGTATAGGGCTTGCAGCTATTAAACCTTAAATAGCTCACGTAATCTATCATGGGAATCTGACAAAATTATCTTGTGCAAAATTTTTAGCTGAAGGAGCTTGAGAAGATGGGGCCTAAGAAAGGTGTGATTAGTCAATCAGTAAAAGATGTTATCCAGAGTCTGGTTGATGATGACCTTGTCTTGAAAGATAAAGTGGGGAGTTCGGTAAGCATCTCTCTGTCTGAAGAAATATGGAATTGGTGCTCAATTTACTATGTAAAACTTGCTTGACATTTGCAGCCAGAATATGTTTCTAGCGTATATCATTATTGAAAGATGGCAGTTGTTGGTTAATCCCCTGTCTAATTTTTTTTCTTGACAATGTTTGTTATATGTTTAGATATACTTTTGGAGTCTTCCCAGCACTGCTGGAAATCAGGTAAAGCTTGCAATCTTATTGTAGCTTCAATTCCATGACTATATATTGCTCCCAAATATCATGAAGGTAAATTGTTTTCTTGCTGCATATTGTAATTCTTGATATTCTGTTCTTCAGCTAAGGAGTGTGCGTCAGAAGCTGGACTCTGAAATTAAAAATTGTAAGAAGCGCTTTTCAGAGCTGCAAGGACAGTGTAATGCCCTGAAAAAGGGAAGAGAGGATTCTGTAAGCATAGAAAGCTTCAATCTCCTTACTGTTATCAGTCTACACCTCAATTTCTTTCTGTAGTATGATAGTTTAGGTCTGAGTTGATGAGCTACTTTTGCAATTGTTTTGAAGGATGAGCGGGAGGAAGCCTTGAGTAAGCTGAAATCTCTGGAGAAGAAGTACAATGAACTTAAGGTTTTAACCTTTTCCTTCTTTGTGATTTCTTGTTAATGTCCTTTTACAGATTCTAACTCATATCTGACACATTGTACCTTGTGTCCTTCAGGATGAGATACATCAGTATGCAGACAATGATCCAGCTGCCTTTCAAACAATGAGTTGAGTAGCATTGAATTTAATATGTGAACTTCTCTATACTCTGAACCTTTTGTGGACATGCATGTTCTGATCCTTTTTGTCTTTGAGTTTGCAGAGGAGTCAATCAATGTTGCTTATTCAGCTGCAAACAGATGGACAGGTAGAAACCGTGTAGTTTTGATGTTGTTGGTTTCTTTTTTTTCTCTTCATGGGGTGGATTATTATATCACAGAACATGGATTAATCATAGCTGAAATGTGACAGACAACATTTTCACCCTGCGGCAGTGGTGCTCAAACAATTTTCCTCAGGCTAAAGAGCAGCTTGAAAGCTTGTACAATGAGGTAATTTTTGGTTTCTTGATTCTGTCTATGCTCTGGACTTACTAGTACAACTAAGAACTGAATCTCACGATTTTTATGAACATTGGCGAATTTCTGCAGCTGCCAATAGGTCTTTTTATTTGTGTTTGTTTTTCACAAATCCTGGTAGAATTGTAACTTGGATGAATCCCTGAAAAAGGCCAAAATATTTTGATTATGAGGCCCCTTATCTATTCTCATATCAGAAGCAAACACATAACTGGAAAAAGAAAATTCAAGATGCATTATCCTTTCAAGTACGCCAATTAGCATGCTGCAACAGCTTTTTCCTGAAAGTTTGCCTTTACATATCCCACTGCAGACCGGAATAACAGATGACTTTGACTATTTGGAGTTGCCAGATTTGGGCTCACTTGGCACGCCCAATAACCCAATAGTGGAAGGTGGAGCTAAGGTAATGGCTGATAAAACCTTTCATGCATAGAAGTTTTATTTCATGATTCACTTGCAATACTTGCATGCTGCTCATTGAGGCTGTTGTTTGTGAGGTCATAGGCAGTCTAGTCATTAATCAAGTCCAGATTTGAGCAAGGACTCTAGTCATAGCTTAGCTACATGTATTTCAGATGCAGACGACACTTGATTATATTATCAGTTTTTCTAATCTATGCTCAATGTTGTTTTTTAGATAAATAAATCCTGTAGAGTAATTAAATAACCCTAACTAATTACAATTCAACCATATCTTTCCATTTCAAGGCTCTTAACCTTGGGGCATAGGTTAGAAAAATCGGTATATTAATAATATATCTGCATTGGAGTCATGCATAAACCTTTTGGGGTTAGATTAATAGTTAGTAAAACATATGCCTCAGTTTTCTTAACTTTGGCTCACATGAAATTGTCCAGGAACTTCTGTACTTTTCATTTTTGTTCCACATCTGGGGTCCTTATTGCCTTACCTCTGAATAAATACCATTATTAGCAGCTATTGTCCATTATTTTCATTTGTGCGTTAATCTAGACCTTTGTTCTATCCTCTTTCTTTCACTGTAATAGTCCTAGCTAAAATTTGACATAAGCTATCATCAATTTGGCTTTTTACAAAGTAAACTTTCATCCTCTGGATCTCTATTTCAAAAATCTCCGGTTTTTACACCTTTTCCATTCTTAATTATGTTTTCTCTTTGAAATCTGAATCATTAGCAAGATCTTCAAACTTACAAGTTACATGTTTTCTGTGTCTGTCTTTTCATTGCTTTGCCATCCCTTTGTTACAGGATTTCAAATTCTAGACCTGCAAACATCTATTAGCATTTGAATATTGACCAAAATAGCTTATTTTTCTTTTCATATATCTTTGATCTATGCTTATGCACGTTTCCACAGCCTTTCTACAGTCAATGCTGAGGCAGAAACTTTCATTTTAAACCACTGACCCTGTAGCACAAGTGCTTGATTATCTTTTCTATCATGTCATTTGTTTATTCCAAATTACACACCCTTTATTCTTAAGGATGTTTAAAAAAAACATTCAATAAAAAAATCAGTCTTTGATTAATTTTTATTCCAAAATTATCAGATTCTCTAAAATCAACCCTTTGCACCAAATTCCAGTCTGTCCAAAATCAACCTTCCAAATAATTGAATTCACAATCATTTTTGGGAACAAAAGTAACCCCTTGCAAAGCAATCATAAAAATCAATGTCTGATGGTTTCTTTATAATGATTCTATTGCATGTGCCAAGTGACAGGAGTTACCCTAAAACGCACAGTATACAACAAAATTAAGCTGTACACAGCTCAACAGAATAACAGAAACACAATACAAATACATTAGATGTCCCCTCCACGTGTCAAGAATCATATGGCTAACAACTCTCCATTAGTGACCTTTTTACTCATCTGACAGCCGTTTTAATCATTCCCAGGGTGGCATTGAGCACTTCAATAAATTAATTCTTTTTTATATTCCTCACATTTGCCCTCTCCTTAATCCTTTATAAACCCTATCTCATTTTCCCAATTTAACCTCAAATCCTCAAGCTCTTGGTGCATCAAAAAAGGCTTCAAAACTAGCCAACAAGCAGTTTAGAGAGCCTTTTTGTGCATTCGCATTCTTGTATCAATGGAGTTTCAAAGACTTTGCTTCATTATTTCTCTGGCCATTGCTCTTTTTGCACTGGCTTTCTCCTCTGCCTCTGCTCAAAGCATTGCCCCGTCCCCTGCTCCTACTAGCGACGGTTCGTCCTTTCTCCACATGTCTTTCCTTTCTTTTGGGTCTGTTTTGGGTATAGATTAATGCTAAATGTGCACAGAAAAGGTTATTGTTTTAGCTCTTAAATCTTGTTAAAAAATGCTTGTCATTTTAGAGTCTTAGGTCATGATTTATTCGTATGTTTATGAGGTTTGTTATTTGAATTTTTTTGATGCAATTGCTCTTCATTCACAGGCTAGAGTTGGTTGGTAAATAATTTACAAATTTCAGAAAAAGTTAAAGTGGTTTACTATTATTAGTTGTATCAAAGCCTTAACTGGCAATCTTTAATGAACAGTGAATAATGGACTAATAGTTAATCCTACTACTAAAATTCTTAGGTTTGGCCGTCTATTCAAATTATATCTGCAATTCTGATTCCAATTTTTATCAAGTTTGAATATTTTACGTTTGCCTACATTCAAGATAGGGGTAAAAAAGTATTGAAGCCTAAAATGACAATCTTTAATGAGCAAATCTTTGAACAGAGGGCATAATGTTCAATGGTTAATCCTACCACTTAAATTTCTAGGTTTGAATAGTTTATCTTTGCATAAGATTCAAGGATAAAAAAGAATCGACCCTAAACGAATCAAGCTTTGGGTCGTATCAATTTCAATTTTGGCTAATGATTTTGATTTGTTGAAATTGTTGTGTGCAGGAGTAGCAATCGATCAAGGAATAGCGTATGTGCTGATGCTGCTGGCTCTTGCACTGACTTACATTATGCACTAAATCTTCTGAAAGGCAAAAGAAGGCGAAAAAAGGAAAACTTTTTGCACTGATCGTCTTTGTTTTGTACTACATTGTAAATGCTGGTGGGTTCGTGGGTTCCAACAATTCTTCATTGACATTCCTTTTTTATTTGTTTCAATTTTTGTCTCAATATTGTGAGATTTTAATTGGCTCTTTTATGAGTTGTTTGGTTGTTCGTGCTCTTTTTATTCCCGTCGTGCTTCATCAAGACCAGTACATCGGACAGACTTTTCAGCCTAAAAATGGGTTGTCTATATTTATTTTCATCGGCTTGACATGAACAAGTCTTAACCTTATGGAACAAATTATAACTTTTTTTGATATGAACAAGAATTTAATGTTTGGTAGATCGAGAGACTGAGATGAAACTCGATAACTACACAAACCGATAAGAAAAGACAAACAAGAAAAGAAAGCAAACCAACAAACAAACAAACAACGAACAAGGTAAAACAAGCAACAAATGCCGAGCAAAGAAGTCGAGGAGGCGTAAGACTAGTAGGAGACAGGCAATTTCGCAAAGGTTAGTACTTAGTAGAGAACTAACAAAGGCGTATAAAGCAGTCGGAGAGCAAAACAACAAGAAGCCAACTTGGGAAGGTGTGACGATTCGCTTGAAAGAGCACAGGAAAAAGCACCACCGGACAAAACTGAAACATCAATTCGAACCACGAACCAAAGCACGAACTTCAAATGAAGCTTGAGGCAAAGCGAATACCTTGAGCAAATCAGCAAGGAAACCACTCCAATAAAAGAAATCTAAGGAACAAGCTATAATGATAAATAGAGATATTGTTCTCCCAATGTGAACCAAATATAACGAGGATGAAAAAATAAACTAGAACTGAAGGAGAAATAAAATTCTCCTGCATAAATTATTAAATCATAGAGATATGGTGAAAACAATGGGCCTGCTGCCTGCTAAGTTCTTGGAATAACGTAAAGAGGCTAAATTATTGCTCGTTTCACTTGTTTGTGTTAGGTTGATTGATCACACGCGAATGCAAAAGTGCAATGCAGAACAGTACATTAAGGATCCGTTTGGCGAAAAAATTGTGGACACGAAAAGGGAATGTAAACGAATTAGTTTACTTTGATATCATGATATATCAACAACAAATTTACCTTGATTCGCAGCTTTGATATTTAGGTCTAAATGGTGGGAAAAATGATTTCACCATTTTTGTTACTCAAACCTGTATTGGGACATGAATAGAGAGCGAGAATGAGGTCTTGCAACTCAAGGTCAATTTTTTTGTATTTCATATCATGACATTGAAATTGACTAGATTCGTTTCTTTTGAAATGTTTCACAGCCAATTGGTAAATCAGATGGAATGGTCATGATTCACGAGACTAATTTAACAATAAAAATCGATTTAATAGGAAGTAAATTGAGCTCCATTGCTTATCCTTTACCAGATCACAAACAATTACAATGAGTACTAGTTTTCTCTACAACAAGCAAGCTAGACATGGAAGCCAATCAAGGTCACGCTCTTGCATTGTGTTCCTTTCTCCATAGCTATCTATCACAATGTCATGAAACATTATTATTACTTGAAAATTAGCCAAAATATTGGTTATGTAACCATTTCAACCAAACAATTAAATCTTAAAACCCAAGCCTGAAATTTCATAGGACAATCCTCGATAAAAACAAGAAATCTTCTCGCATTCCTTGTTTATGGAAACACATGGCAAACAAACTTATACTAACACCACCAAACAAAAAAAGTACACTAAACTTTTTTTTTTTGAAAAAAAAAACAATTATGACCTTAGCACACACTCTTTCACCTCAATTCACCTGTCAAATGTTGCAATAAAAATGAGGCAGCCACTGCTTCACACTTCAAAAGCATCATTGCCTATCAATTCCGGAAACAGAATGTCACAAATTACACACATTTTTAAAGGTCGAGACGAAGAGATACCACATAAATTGTTGCGTCTATATGGCACTTCTATTTACAGCTTTCTCATGCATATAAGAGATACGAAAAAGCATGGTGGGAGCAGCAGCAATTTTCGCCATGAAACAATTCAGCCAGTCTTTACATAGCCTCAAGTATCGGCAATGATACCTGCAAAAGTTCAAAGGAGTAGATAGTTGAGACAAAAAAAAACATGTCATTTCATTCATACAAGGTTATTCTAATACTACTATGGCATATCATTTTATAGTGAAATTTCTTAATAATTTAAAAACTTGTGTGGTGTTTTTAAGACTTTTGGTTATAAGGAACGTTATTTGTAAAGTACATATTTGGTATGCCAAACGTACTTTGTGAAAATACGTATTTATAACTAAAAATATGAGTATACTAATGTGTAGTGCAGAATTAGTTCTAAGAGTGCAGAAGGTAAAACAAGAGAACAACCTTAAAGTGCCATTTCTGCTTGTAGTGCGGCAAGTTCATCCTCCTCAGCTGTTTGTCGACCAGCACGAGCAGGTTGTGTCAGGACTCTAGGACCAGGTAAAGGTGAGGAATGAATAGGTTGAAGAAGCTGCTCCTCCAGTTCAGCACCTTCAAGCTCTTCAAGTTCCGCTTCCAATTCATCCTGCAAGGGAAAATGTAATGTATTATTTATTTTGCAAGTTCAGATGATAAACTGAGTGAGGTGCAGAAAAGAAAGGAAGAACTTAAGTAAACGATATTAATGCAATGTGGAATAGACCTCATCAAAATCAGCAGCTGCACCAATTGGAGTTGACAATGCCTCTTGAATTTGTTTCATGTTCTCCGTCTGCTCGTTGATTTCGTCCATTGTTTTGTCAACGTCATCAATGTTCCTGAAAACAAATTGCACATTAGAAATTTCATAATAAAGCTACTGGTTAAAGATTTTAATCAAAGAACTGATAGAAGTAACAAATAGTGCAGGAAAAAAATATTATTGTAAGAAATAGATTAGTGAAAGTTAATTGAAAGACTCAGGTGCTATACAGCAGTGTTTCTTTTTTTTTTTGGTAGAAAGAGAGGCAGTACGCCCTGTGCCCCTGTCCCCTCGGGGGGACACAACACAGTGTTTCTTGGAAGGGATGAGATTGAAGTTTTAGGAAAATCATTTGAGAAGACATTGCTAAATTCCATCAGACAAAGGATGTAAAAACAAAGTTCCAACTTCCTCCATTGTGGGTAAAGCAGTAAAGCACCTAGATACTCTAGCTACAATAATTTTCCCATTTCAGATGGATTACAAAAGGAAGTGCAATGACATCTTCTCATTGGATTAAGGAGTATCACATCTCGTAAAAGGATCTTCTCAAAGTCCCCTTCGAAAATTACCCGGGTTTTTTAAGCTCTTCAGGAAAGGGTGTATTATTTTCCCATAAGACTTAAGTATTGACTAAATGCCACAAACTAATTAACTTCCAACATTCCACAGTGTGATAGGGAAGTTTAGGGGATTATACAAAAAAATGACATGTCCTACTGTTATATGATTATACAGTAGTTTCGTTAATTTGACTATGCTCATCAGTCATCACACCCTCACCAGATATGGAGGTAAGACAAGAAGTCCTCACTTAAATTTATGCATTCTAAAGTGCCAGGTAAAACAGCTCAGGATTCATATATGAATTTGTTAAACCACTTCAGATCTTAGAAGACAATTTCACTGGCAGTATGCATATAATTATGAAATTCAAGATTTTGCATTTTGACAAAGTTTTCCCTAAAACAGAAAGAAGCACATAGGCATGTATGAGACAATGGAATCCAATGATAGATTGACATTATTAAGCAAGATCATTGGACCAGCTCATAACACAATAAGAACAGTATTGCAAATTGCTTACGTTGCTTTCTGCATGGCCTTCATTGCAGCTGCTCCAGTTCTCAGAGCATCCACAGTTTCCGTGGTAGCTTTTGCGCCTTCTAACATTATCATCTGCGATGTCAGATAAAATATCACTCAGCCATTACTATTAAGTAAAAAAAATGAAGATATTCACAACAATTTAAACAAAGGGACTCTAGTCCTAGGTCAGGTCAAGGATAGGGTTGATAGTGAGCATTTTATGCTTACTTGGTCATGAATGCGCAGCTGGAAATTTCCTAGCTGCTCAATTTGCTGCTCATAAAGCCTCTTCCTCTTCAAACATTGTATTGCCGCTGTACAGAAATGAAACAAGAATAAAGTCATCACAAAATAAAACTAAAGTATGTAGTCTTTCTCCATCTTGGTTAAACAGAAAGAAAAAAGAAGAGTAAAACAATGAAGAGTGATAACTTAGACATGCATACAAAAGTAACAAATTATAAACATCCCAAATGTACTTTTTAAAAAAAAATCCATCATCCTAGCAAGCCTATTTGACAACATTCTACCAATTATGTGGATTCAAGTCAAGTTAGATCAATCTAAATAGTCAAAGAAGATCAAAGTAATCTTCTTAAAGACTGTCATTGCAGAATTAAACACCACCTTCTGATAAATCCTAAGTTTGGAAGTAGAATGTAGTCTCTAATTCAAACTAATGGAGGCTAGGCATGCATACTATAAGTTAAACAGGTGCTGGTAACACATGAGAAGACAAAAGCTCAATAACTAAAATACTAAATGAGGGCCAATATCAAACCCAATTATTTACATAAGACCAAAACCAAAATATTAAATTAATAAGGACAGCAAGTTAGTCTAACAGTTGGAAAAGAATTTGAGAATCATTCATATCAAGAAGTTGAAAATAATTCATTTGTCTACAATCTACATGTTGATCAGCCATAATTTTTATCATAAGTCTGAAGATGTTTATTAACGAAAAATGGAATGATCAATGATGGCTGTGCTGATGTGGAATACAAGATTCAAATACCAACACACCTCGCTTGTTCTTTGCTCTAGTAAATCCCTTGGCCTTCTCAACCTCCTCAGCCGCCTTCTTGGAAAGAACATGCTCTTTCTTCTCTAGCAATTCCAATGTCTATCAAATCCAAAATTGCAGAAATGAGCAGAAAACAAAAACAAATTGATGCAAACAAGCAAGGATAAAGGCTCTTGAAGACAAAAAATCTTTTAAGAATCAAGGAAACAGTTTCAGCCAATACAAAACCATCAAAAGATTCACAACTCAGAATCCTTTGAGCAAAGAGCCAAATTTTTATCTCTATCTACATTCTCAATTTCGTAGCATGCAAACTACCTCCTATAAACCAAACAAAAATCTTCAAACCGTCCTCAGCAATCAACAAGTCACAAAATTAAGCTCTTTTACCTCCGATAACTTATCGAGAGTTGAGACAGTGCTGACTTCCTGCTTAGGCTTCCCAAACAGCCGAGTAAACATTGTCGTTGAATCCGTCAAGGCAATAAAACAAAACCTAGATCGACAGGTGAAACAACAGATCCTTCAATTCCAGGAGATCGCAAAATACAAAAACCTAATTGATTGCCAACATTTTCCAAATCGTCGAACAAGAATACGAAAACAAATTGATTACCTGATGATCGAATTCGATTGCAGAGAGAGCGATAGCAGAGAGATCGAATCGATCTGTCAGGGCCTCGAAAGGCCTTCGGGATTTCGAATCCGAGATGAATTAGAGGAAGAGAGCGAAAAGGGGAGATTATGGATTTCTTTAAGCGTGTTGGTGCTTGGCGTAGAGGAAGACGATTGGAGAGAGAAGCTTCCTTTTTTTTCTTTTTTTTTTCTCGTTTAAAAAAACAAAATAATTATTTAACTGTGCTGCCTTCGAGTCTTCGTCTTGTATTTTGAAGTCGTCTTCGTCCCACGTGGAGAAACCCGATTGGATACGAATGGTTGTGTATCTGCAAACAAAATGCTAGTGTACACAACGACGTCGTTTAGTACTGCAGTGTGGATCTGCACTGATTTTCATACCCAAATATGACTGACTGGTCAAACTAGCCCAAGAGTATCTTATAATTGAGAGTTTTTTTCGATATTTTTTAAAATAAAAATAAAAATCAGATATTATTAGATTTTTGTGTGAATAAAAAATACTAATAATTAGAGAGAAGTACCTTGAAGAAGAACTTTAATTTGATAAATTTTCTTCCAAATCTAACAAAAATCTACTTCTAAAAAACAACTTTGTAACATTTTATTATGATTAAGATATTGTAAATATCAAATACAAAATCAGGGTTGAAGATGCTCTAACTATATTATATTTTATGGCGTTTTTGAATGAAGTCCTTAGGGCTGTTCATCGGTCCAAAACCGAACCGAACCGGTAAAAACCGAACCGAACTGAAAACCGAATTAGGAAATTTTCGGAACCGAGGACCGAACCGAATAAGCTCGGTTTGGTTCGGTTTGGGTTCGATTTGGGTTCGGTTTGGTTCGGTTTGGTTCAGGTAGGAACCGAATTACCTGATTGGGTAAAAACTAACCCAAAATATAGAACTGAATACCTTAAACCGAACCAATTTTTTACCCGAACCGAATTACAAACCGAACTAGAACCGAACCCAAACCGAACTAAAACCGATTTAACCCTAAACCGAACTCAAAACCTACAATAATAATTAATACAACTCACATAGGTAAGGTGTAAGGGATATATTTTTTTATATATTTAAATAAATCGGTTTACCCGAACCGAACCGAACCGAACCGAAAACCGAACTAGAAAATTTTTTGAACCGAAGTACCTTGGATCGGTTCGGTTCGGTTTTCAGGTAAAAACCGAATTACCCGAACCAATAAACAACCCTAGAAGTCCTTGTTAAAGATTGTTTGAGCTCACCTCATAATCTAGCTGTATTTTTGGGTGGGTTTTGACTGTATAGGACCAGGTTTGGAGCCTAAAAATCCCTTCCAAGCTTTAGACCTTTGACTGCGAATGCTTTCAAGGTTAAGGTTGGACTTGTATTTGGGCAAGTGGTGCCTAAGTATAAATTACTTGCGGTGCAAGGTTGAGAATTTATCAGCAGGATGTCTTGTACTTCATTTGTGTACTATTTTTTTTAATGAGTTGGAGTTGTATTTGTCGTCGGATTGAGTTGTATCAGCATAATTTATCAGCTATGAAAATCTTTTATCTCGGTGTTAGTTGTTCATTTCACACAACTCGATCATAATGGATTAACATGTTGCCTGCGATGCTAAGAATATTAGTGCTTTACTCACCCCTGATTTCAAACTCTTTTTAATCTTGTTTTTCGAGGGTTTGTACTACCTCTAGTCAATTCAACTCGCCTTCTTTGTGGCTCCTTTATTAATCCGCCTAACCGTTCATAATTGTCTGTTTTTCACCACCCTTTAGGCTCCTAAATTTATTTGGTACTCCGAATTCTTACTACTTAAAAAAATAATTATTTCCCACCTTAAATACATTACAAAACCTAGATTCTCAACGTAATACTAAAATTCCATTTCTATCATTTCCATAAAAAAAGTCACCATATTCTCTTTAAAAAAATTCCATAGAATCTGACTGAAACCAGAATCTCACAATATTGGAAAAGTTAAATACTCCATCCACACAAAAAACGAAAGAAAAAGGTAAATATTCATGACCCGACCCGTTTAACCCGGCCCTATAAACTTCTATAGGTTTTTAGTGTTAACCCCCATTTCCCTACAACCCTCAATTTCTCTGCCCTAATCTCTCTCACCACTCACCACAACCATGTCGGAAGACCACGCGCTTCCGCCTCCGGCCGCCGAGATGTCCGCCATCAGCCTCAACTCATCTTCCGACACCGTCCACCGCGCCGCCTTCTCCCAGCGCGTCCCGATTCGCTCCATCCTCAGCCGCCCCGACGGCGGCGCCGGGCTCGCCGGCCAGAAGGTGGTCATCGGAGGGTGGGTGAAGACCGGCCGGGAGCAAGGCAAGGGATCCTTCGCTTTCCTCGAGCTCAGCGACGGATCTTGCGCGGCGAATCTTCAGGTCATTGTCGACGCCTCCGTGGCGCCGCTCGCCGGACTGGTTCTCACCGGAACATGCGTCTCGGCCGAGGGAGAGCTCAAAACGCCGCCGGAAGGCGCGAAGCAGAAGGTGGAGCTTAGAGTTACGAAGGTTCTGGAGGTTGGCCCCGTCGATCCGGCCAAGTATCCGATTCCCAAGACTAAGCTTACGCTTGAGTTTTTGAGGGATTTTGTTCATCTCAGGCCTCGTACTAACACGGTAAATTTTGGATTGAATTCTGGATTTAAGAAGCTCAATTGATTGTGGCAGATATTTGGACAAATATGTTCAATTTTGGTCTACAAGTTTTAGACAAAGATTGCAATTTTGATCTACAATGTGATATGGTTTCCTTAGGTCGAGGCTGATTATATGTAATTGGAGTGATTGATCTGTGAAGCAAGCAATTTGTCTTCCTTCTGATCTTAGGGTTTTTGCATGGAGATCTTGCTGTGATAGTTCTAGTTTTTGAGTATAAGTGTTTGTTTGATTCTAAGTTGCGGTTCATAGGATACTGCCAAATGCAACTATGTGCTGGTTCTGTAAATTGCATTGCTGGTTGCTAGTTGATACATGGAGAGATTAGATTGTATTACTGTACTGCTCATGTCACACTCATGTTTTGCGTGTTTAATATATCTTTCAAATCTCATTGCCACAGATCTCTGCAGTTGCTCGAATTCGCAATGAGCTTGCATATGCAACTCATACATTCTTTCGCAACCATGGTTTCTTGTACATACATACCCCGATAATTACAACCAGCGATTGTGAGGGTGCTGGTGAAATGTTTCAAGTGACAACTTTGATCAACCATGCTGAAAAGGTGGAGAAAGAACTTAGGGAAAACCCACCACCAACTGAAGATGATGTACAAGCTTCTCAGAGCGTTGTGGAACAAAAAGCGGCACTAGTTAACCAACTAAAAGCTGCCAAGGCTAGCAAAGAAGAAATTGGTGTTGCTGTTTCTGTACTCAAACAAGCCAAAGAGGATCTGAAAAAGGTGGAGGATAGAGCCAATCTCAAACCTGGACTACCAAAGAAGGACGGGAAGACTGATTACTCCCTAGATTTCTTTGCCCGTCAAGCGTTTTTGACTGTCTCTGGACAGCTACAAGTTGAATCATATGCATGTGCTGTGAGTAGTGTATATACTTTCGGGCCTACCTTCCGCGCTGAAAACTCACACACCTCAAGACATTTGGCTGAATTTTGGATGGTGGAGCCCGAGATAGCTTTTGCAGATCTTCAGGTGAGTGTGTTGTTTAGTTATTCATGCAATTCCAACAGTTATTTACAAGGATTCAGCTTCTTACACAATTTTTATACTTTGGGTTATATTACCTTCTACATTTGATCTACTATTGGCAATTTGAATTTCTTTATGAACGGATTATCATTAATCTGTTGCTTGTTTTGTTCATGTCATGACACTTCCTATGCTTGTATTAACATGATCAACCTACCATTATACCTATCAGGCCATCAGGGGGTGTTTAGTTTGAATTCGGGTTTGGGAATGGGATGAAGTATCGGGCTGGATGGGTATGGGGCTCTAAACCCATTCTTTATATTTGGGTGCTTGGTATATTTTTGGCAATGAATTTAGGGTTTTTTAAAATCTCAATCTTTTATCACATCACAAACACTTCTATTCTCTTCTCTTCAACTCATCTTCTTCCTCCCACTATCTGGTTCTTCTTCCCCTCTCTAGTTCACATGAGTATAAACCCCACACCGCCACACACTAGACCACCTTTTCATATTATAAAATTTCTCTTCTCCTTTTTTTGATTTTGTTTCCTCACAGCATGTCATAGAAGACTCCATCACAATTAGGTCTTGCTCACTAATGAATTTGCCTATTCAGCTTCGTTGCAAAAAATTTGTGAGAGAGATGAACTTTTGTGTTTGAAATAGTGAGAGAGACAAACTGAAAAAAATGGATTTTGTGAAGTAAAAATCTAGACACAAAGGAGGAGGAAAGAACTTTTAATTTGAAATCTGGAATGAGATTCATACCCACCAAAAGTGGGATTTGAGAACCCCATACCCGGAGGGTTTTGGGTATCGGGTTGAAAATCAAACACTAGGTATGGTGTTTTCATTCCCCAACCCGATATCTGATTCCATATTCCTTCCTACCAAACGCCCCAGATAAGATAATATTATCATTTGGTTTCCTCATGTTAAATATATTGTAAATTATTATATCTTTGTTCCGTGGGAGCCATTGTATCCTTCCTATCCTTGTAATATTAATGCACCATAACTTATTTTTTTGGGGTCTCTGTAATAAAGCTCTAATAAATCATCCTTTCCGCCCCTCTAGGATGATATGAACTGTGCCGAGGCATATGTGAAGTTCTTGTGTCAATGGTTGCTGGACAACTGCTTTGATGATATGGAATTTATGGCCAAGAACTTTGACAAAGAATGCATTGAACGTTTGCGGATGGTTGCTACATCCCCATTCGAAAGAATTACATACACAGAGGCTGTCGAATTGTTAAAGAAGGCTGCTCTCACAAAGGGAAAAGATGGCAAAAGTATATTTCAGAATGAGGTTGAATGGGGAATTGATTTGGCATCTGAGCATGAAAGGTATGTTTATCTGCGCCCCAACATGTGTATTTTTTTAATATCATGAAGGCCTTATATTAAGATTGATGGTGTACTTGGTTTGAGCAGACACCTCACAGAGAAGATATTTAAGAAGCCTGTTATAGTCTACAACTACCCTAAAGGAATTAAGGCTTTCTATATGAGACTCAACGACGATGACAAGACTGTAGCTGCTATGGATGTGCTCGTACCCAAGGTCAACTCTTATTTTCCTTAACAAGAAGCTTTTTTTTTAATGCCTCACTTGGAAGAAATTAATATGAGAAATTCATCTTTGCCACTTGATTTATTGAAACTAGTGCTGCAACAATTTCTTATAATTTAATTCATAACAATGTCACATTGAATTCATAGATTTCTGTATTTTTAGTGACCATTTGTCTTAGACTCTTAGTGTTAGTTTGTTTTTCTTAAAAAAAGTAATTATCACTATCACCTGAAACAGAACTACCATTACAGATTTGAGAATGAAGATAACTGGCAATACACCTATTAATGTGATTATTCAAACTAGATTTAGCATCGTGCATGTAAAGATCATAATGAGCATCGTCATTTTTCGATCCATTCCCATAACTAGAATTCCAATAATTGAGTATAACCACAAATGATGCCTTGTATTTTCAGGTTGGAGAGCTGATTGGTGGAAGCCAAAGAGAAGAGCGTCTTGATGTCATACAAAGAAGGTGATATAATATAACTCTGCCATGTCTACATACATTCTATATTTCCTTCATTAGATTTCATCTTTTTGAATATATTTTCATCATATGAAGGTAGTGTTTTTTTTTTCTCTTGCCTTGAAATCTTACCTGAGTAAGCAATACTGAAATGAACTTATGAGTGCAGGATCACTGAGATGGACTTGCCATTGGAACCATACGAGTGGTACCTGGACCTTCGACGATATGGGACAGTAAAGCACTGCGGGTTCGGGTTAGGGTTTGAAAGAATGCTGCTCTTTGCAACTGGCATAGACAACATCAGAGATGTGATTCCATTCCCACGGTATCCTGGAAGAGCAGATCTTTAGGCAACCAATGGAAACAGCCCTATTTGATTGGATTTTTGCAGCTAAAAAATTATCTGTTTCGTGTTGTAATAGATCTTTTTAGCTATATACCATTCTTGATGCTATTGATATGTGAAAATGGTTTTGTTTATGCCTTGAGGTATTGCTATGGATTTTTGGTTTACTTTTGTAATTTCTCCTTTGATGTTTCAGTTAATGAGTAGTTACTAAATTACTACAAAATTGGCATGTCTTTGTTTTGTCATGTGTTTTAGTTTTCGGATGATGACCTCAAAACCAAATGTGTCATATAAGCATGGTGACCAAGACCATCTACATCTTTTTCTTGTTCTCGGGTGAAAATCAATTCAATCATGAATTAATCATGCATTTAAGATTCATACCTTGGGCCCCAATATACGGGAGTTCGTTCTAGTAAATATGTCTGACCAGCTACTTTTCGGTCACAACTCACAATTAATTTGAAATTTAGTCTTGTATACGTGTTTGTTGTCAATTCAGTACACTCAAGAGCAGATTTCCGTCTAACTTCAGCATAATTCTGCTTATGGTTCAGTGTGAAATGTAGGTTTTTATGATGTCAGTAAAAAACTTCGATATGCTGACAAAAATTCAACTAGTCCAACAATGTGATAAGAGGTAATGCAATAAGAGGTGATAAGGTGAAAATCCCATAAGTGATTCTCAACCAATGGTTGTTGTTACCTTGGGTCCCAATTGTTCGAGTAGTGCACTGTGCAATTTGACAATCAAAGTGAAAAATCTGACGGAACCATGTGAAAAGTTAATCAATTGTTCGAGTAGTGCACTGTGCAATTTGACAATGAAAGTGAAAAATCTGACGGAACCATGTGAAAAGTTAATAATATGTCTCATCACTATTCAGTACACTCACGAGCTGTTTCCATCTAGTTCAGTACATTCACCAGCTGTTTCCATCTAATTTAAAGTGTGATCGATCAAGAAAGAGTTTATTCTACAAATCAACATCTACCCATCAAATTCTAACAAGGAAAAAAAAAACCACCACCACCAACGCTTTGAGAGTTGAGATCTCCACCAATCAATGGCTGAATCGGTGTTCGGTCTTGCTTCCAATATCTTGTCAACTTTTGCCTCCCAAGCATTTGAGGAGGCATGCAAAAGGGCGCTTTCTAGCCGGGAAGCAAGAGATGACCTTGCTCACCTTCGGAAGACTATTGAGACAATTCAAGCCATGCTCGTTGACGCTGAGAGGAAGCAAGCAAAATCTGAGGTTGTGAAGGATTTGATTAAGAGGCTCAAGGGCGTGTTCTACGATGCAGACGATTTGTTCGATGAGGTTGTCACTGATGATCAGCTCAAGCAACAGATGGTGAAGGGAAACAACGAGAATTCTTTGAAGAGGAAGGTATGTGATTTTTTATCTGATTTAAAACAAGATGACTCCATTGCTGAGAAAGTTAAGGTTATTAGAAAGAGTTTGGGCGAGATCTCTGCAGATATGGCTGGCATGGGATGTATGTCAAGTGCTAAAGAGGAAGAGACACTTAGTTGTTTGAGGAGTAGACAAGATCAAGGGAGCTTCGTAGACGTAGAGGATGTCATTGGTAGAGAGGAAGAGAAGAAAGCCATCTTAAATTTGCTTTTTAGGGAGTTGGATAATGCTAAGCCGAATCTTCCTATAGTAATTGCCATTGTTGGGATAGGGGGTATGGGAAAAACAACACTTGCCCAACTGATTTATAATGATGAAGAAGTTGAGAGGAATTTTGAAAAGAGGTGGTTTGCATGCATTTCCGACATATCCGACGAGAAACAAGTCCCCAATGAGAAGCAAGTCCTAGGGAAAATCCTTCAATCCATATCTGAAAAAAGCTATAGTGATTTCACTGTGAGTCAGTTACAAAACAAAATCAGGGAGTTGATAAAGGGCAAAAAGTTTTTGCTTGGCCTAGATGATCTGTGGGATGAAAATCGTGATCGGTGGCTAAAACGAATGAAGTTGTTGAATTGTGGAGCAAAAGGAAGTAGGATTATCATCACTACGAGATCCTCTTCGGTTGCATCAGCTACAAATGCATTAGAAACTCTTGAATTGGGTGCCTTATCAGAGGATGAGTCGTGGGATCTATTCAAAAGATTAGCCTTTTCTCCTGGAACTGAGAACGATCCAAGACGAATAGGTCTTGGAAGAGAGATTGTGAAGAAGTGTGCAAATGTCCCCCTAGCCATAAGGAGTATTGGTAGCCTTTTATTTGAAAAAAATACCATCCAAGAATGGGAGTTGATTAGGGGTGAGGAGCTCCCAATGCTAGGGAAAAGTCATGAGGATGGTATTATGCCTGTGCTGAAGTTGAGCTATGATCACCTACCATCAAATCTGAAACAATGCTTTGCTTATTGTTCCTTGTTTCCTAAAGATTTTAACTTCAATAAACGAGATTTAATATATCTTTGGATTGCTCAAGGATATATTAAGCAGAATAATGAAGATGCTGGCCATGCGGATTTTATGCACTTGTTAAGGAGAGGTTTTTTTCAGGAGGCATGGGAATATTGTGGTGAGATCTCTGGTTGCAAAATGCATGACCTAATTCATGATTTGGCTCAACATGTGGCTGGTGGAGAAAGCATTATGCTAACGGTGTCATCTAATATAAGTAATTGTGGAAGACATCTAACTGTGGGGGATTTCGAAATAGATGAATCATGGGCTATTCCAGAATCGTTGCTCAACGTCAAGAAATTGCGCTCGTGTCTATTCTTGAATGGTGGTTCAATTCAGAATTCGGCTCTTCTAGATCAACTATTTGCAAATTTTAAGCGGTTGCGCGTAGTGCGGTTGCCGAGCTTAGGAATTGAGAATGTTCCAGATTCAATTGGAGAGCTTAAACACTTGAGATATCTTGATCTTTCGAGGAACAAATTTGAAAGTCTTCCAGGTTCTGTGACAAATCTATTGAATTTGCTTACATTGGATGTCATGGGGTGTAGGAAACTTAAAGCATTGCCGGGTGATTTTAGAAAATTGATCAATCTCAGGTATTTGAACATTCAGGGTTGTGTTGAGTTGAAGCATATGCCAGCTGGGATAGGAGAGATGAATTGCTTGCGATACTTGAGTGGCTTTAAGGTAGGAAGAAGATCAATCGAGGAGAAGGATATTAAAGTTAGTGGTCTAGAACAATTGGCTAGATTGGAGCAACTGAGAGGTGAATTGTCGATCGAGTTTGAAGATGGTATAAGTGATTGGGATGGAGATGAATCTTGTCAACTACCTCAAGTACAACTGCATATGCTGGAAATAAAGAATTACCAAGGTAAGAGAATACCACATTGTGGCTTTAATGAGAGAGCAAATAACCTTGCATCTTTAGGTTTGTACCAATGTAAGAATGTAAAGTATTTGCCACCCTTAAGGTGTCTTCCCAATCTTAAACATCTTTATCTTCGCGAATTGGAGGAACTAGAATATGTGGAAGACGGAGACAGCTGTACAATTGAGGTGGTAGGATCCTCCTCATTCTTCCCTCGTTTGGAGCACCTTACGTTGTCAGAGCTGCCAAAATTGAAGGGATGGAGGAGTGAAGTAGCAACATCTTCTTCTGTATTTCTCTCCTTCCCTCTTCTTTCTATACTATATATTAGTAATTGTCCTCAGCTCAAGTCCATCCCGCTATGTCCACTTCTTGAGACTCTATACCTTGATAGAATGGATGATAATATGGCGATACAACAAGTGTTGTCAAACAACTCTAATACCTCCTTCGCTTCCCCCACCACCCAATCATTCCAACAAATATTTGATTCCCCACTTCTTCAAGAAATAAATATCCATAACTGTAGTACCTTTGAGGTTATATACATGACACCTCCGAAACTCCAACAAATAGAGATCAGGTCATGCCAACGATTGAACAAGATGCACATTGCACATCCCGAAGTCCTAGAGGAATTGTCCATTCATGAATGTCCAGAGTTGGAGTTGGGGAGGGGTGTGGATTGGGATTCCCTCTCCAACCTCCGTTTGCTACTACTCGAACCACTTCCTCCTCCGGAGAAGCTCCCCGAATGCATTCGACACCGACAATCCCTTGGCCAGTTAAAAATTACTAAACCGGTGAGTACATAAAAATATATCTAAGCTTTATTAATAAATTCCATTTCATTCCTTGGATCTTCACTTCTTTGCTATATCGATACTAATTCTTCTACATGTTATAAATTGATACCAAATAAATATAGATTTTATGAAAGCATAGCTCAGATGCAACCGGAGTCACTCCTCGTCGAGCTCTATTGATCAATTGACCAAGAAACTTTAAATCACAGGTAATCAAATTATGTGTTATCTTGTTCATTTTGAGACATGATGGAGTTGCAATTGCATCTAATGTGTACTATATTTTCTAATTTAGTGTAGAGTGTAGACTGCACGCGCAACTGTGCAAGATGGGTTGGAGCTGGCATATTGAAAATCTGCATTGAACTCTTAATTTTCATATTATTTCCATTATATGATACAAGTCTGCATTTTCAAAATCTTTACATACGAGAAAACAACACATATATATATCATTACTTTGTGCAGGATTTCTAAGATGTATTTCAACACTATGAACTGTAAAACTCTATAAAGCTGTTAAACTTGCACATACATAAAGATGCAGTCTGTTGCTGTAAAGCTATCATAATATAATTGAAATTAGACTCAGAAGAACGGTATATACAAGGATTATAAAGAACATAATTTTGTTCCAAGTACTCTTACCTGTGGGAATTTATTATGCACCTCCTAATTTTACAAGACTTTTTCTTGATCAGAATAAACCAAAATACTATTTTTTTCTCTTTGTTCTATATTAATACCAAATAATAGTACTGGCCGAAAGGTTTCTGAGATTCAATTAGTGTCATTAAATTAGGCCTTACCTTCTTTTTTTTAACTAAATTTTTTTTTTGTTCTTATTCATCTGGTAGGTAACACAACTAATGTATTCATACTTGTGCAGGCTAGAAAAGACATTGTAGCTAGTGCAGAGCTAATTGAGAGAAGCCAAAGGGGAGAGCATCTTGACTTCATAAATAGAAGGTGAAATGATACACCACCATTTTTACAACCCTTCGTACTAATATTTATACACTCTGTTGAGAAATAAGTCTATCTCACATCTAAAATCTAAAGAGAAACTGTCTAGTATATATACCCTTGGGTTACTCCTCCTATTGCCAATTGGTTTTAGGATGAAACCCTATGGGCTTGTGTGCTAGGCCCATCCGCACATGTGTGCGCTCAACCCAACACGTCCCCGATCTTTCTACATTACAATGTCAATGCCTACATTTTTGTTTTTCGTTACTTAATGCAGGATATATACTTGAGATGGGATCAAGGAAACATACGAGTCGTATTAGCATTTGAGATGGGATCTTTAGGGAAACAACATGCTAATATATATGCATCATTGATTTCCACTTCTTTTTTTTATTCCAACACTTAGTTGTTGATTGGATCATTGCAGAAACATTTATGTAAGCTAGATTTGCCCTTTTATAGTGGTGTGGCTTGGTTATGTATATTAGCTTTCGGATTGATTTAAAATGATTGTTCCCTCTTGTAATATCTACTTTTACATAGTGCATTTGGGTCTCAAGATAGGCCCCGGGGATGTAGGACATAGATCCGAACCTCGTAAAATTCTTGTGTGATTTTATTACTCTTGCTTTGTTCTATTTGCTAATCTTCTTTATCGTTTTGGTTCAAACTTGATCAATATCTTATATTACAAGGTGCAATAACATAGAAGGTGAAATGAAATAGCTTTTTTTGTTTATCACCTCCCCAAACCAAAGATTTACTATACTATCTACAATTCCATGTCTCCATTGTTAAATCTTTGAATACAATATTTCATCTTATTTCCATTAGATCATCCACCCCTCTCAACTTTGCATTGAAATCTTACATATGACAAAGCAACATTGAGATATATCATAACTGAATAGTGAATACATGAATAAGTCTAATTTAACCATGGTTGTCAACTAAGCAATTTGATATTTTAACAACCAATACCCTCTGTTCTGCAAAACAAACAAACAAACAATTGTTAGAGTAAAACAATTCAATCCATTTGATTCGTAAAAAAACAATTATTAAGAGTAAAACTGTAAAAGAATGATTGAACAAGAACCTGCTTGCAATCTTCTCCATTGCTTGAGCCCGCCTTTTCTCGGTCTCAACAAAATATGGAGCTTTGTCCTGAAAGAGAAAGAGAGCGTAAATTATCCGGAAACTCCAATTGGGTAGCGTTTTCCATTTCTGACGGAAACACGAAAACTCATTTTTAGTGTAAAATTATGGAAATGATATGTGTCCTCGTATCCGTTCGTTTCCGTTTCCTTGTAGCCTAGGTGAGATCAGATTTAACTTGATTAAGGAATTAAACTTGCAGATTTATTTACACTATCAGCCTTGGAATCCCAATGTTTTCCTCCGGCAACCCAACTGATCCCTATTTCTTCTAGAACAGCCATTGATGAAAAGATCGTTTCTTTTCTACAATCAGATCGTACCCATATCTCTGGATGCTTCTTAAAAAATTGGGGATCAAATCCTGTAATTAAACCAAAATAGATCAAATCCTACCAAGAAAATTTAAATTATTATGGTGAGATCAAAAGGTGTAAAATGTATGATTTAATTCATGATTTGGCACAACATGTGGGTGGTGAGGAAATCTTTATTTTATCAACATCATCTAATATAAGCAATTGTACCAGGCATGTAAGCGATGGAGATGTTGGAAAAAATCGGCGAATCATGGGCTATTCCGAAGTCATTCCTCAAATCCAATCGATTGGTTGTGGTTGAATGTTGATTCATTTTGCAACCCGACTCTTCTTGATCAACTATATATTTGCAAATTTCAAGAGGTTGCGAACATTTCAGTTGCAAACATTGAAAATTGAGTGTTCCAAGTTCTAGTATGGAGCTTAAATACTTGAGATATCTTGATCTTTCACGAAACAAGTTTGAAATTCTTCCAGATTCCGTGACGAATCTAGTGAATTTGATTGTATTGGACATCACAGAGTGTGAAGAACTTAAAGTTTTGCTAGATGATTTGAGAAAATTGATCAATCTTAGGTGTTTGAGCATTAAAGATTGTTTGAGGTTCAAGTATATGTCACCTAGGATGGAGGAGATGACTTGTCTACAACACTTGAGTGATTTTTAAGATAGGGAAAGCAACAAGTAAAAGTCATGGTATTGATGCCTTGGCTAGATTGGTGCATCTTAGAGATGAGTTGATAATTAGCTTTGGAGATGGCATAGAGGATTGGGATGGAGATGAAGATTGGTAACTATCTATATGTCTACAAGTATGGGTTTTTTTTTTATTAGGTAAGAATTCGGTTTACCGGACAGACCCGGTACAACCGAGAGGCCGAGTAGACGGCAGTCGAACAACGACTAGAACAGACAAAGCAAACAAAGACACGTAAAAGAAAGTACAACTGGCGAAAAAAGGAACTAGAACAAAAGGGCGGTGGGGAAAGTGAGGGGCTAAAGAACAACTCCTTTAGCATTCGGGTCAAAAACGGACAAAGACATATGAAAAAGTGAACTATTGACGTTGCCTCCACCGGGATGAAGGATCTTCAACAGCCACGAAAATGTCCTAGCGACCTCGCCAATCACAAACAAGCCACGCCCTGTCCCAAAACCAAATTTCGGAATTGTACAATCCGTGCCCGGGACAAAACCAACAAAGACGGGTGAACGACTCGATCTGCAAACCAAGCTCGTGAACACCAGACATGAGCAAAAAAGCCACGAAGCCAAACAAGTGCAGCACACAAACAGCCCTAAATTGGAGAGACGGGCACACATTCTTGAAAACCAAAACCAACACAAAACAAGGTTAAACAAAAAGATCTATAAATAAGAGCACAAGTAAATCACACCAAGCGAGCTACAAACATCAACAAGGGGTCAAAAGATGATCTTCAACACAAAAACTCGAGAAAGTCCAAAAAAGAAGGATCTGGAGAAAACAAACACGAAGGCATAACTAAATTTCTTTAATTTCTTCTCACGGGTCGGAAAATCCAACCGACCACCACAAGAGCAAGCAAAGGCCAAAATCAAGACTAATCAGAATCAGAAACCAAGTTCTTAAAATCTCAGATTGAAATAAAATTGGTAAGGGGCTTTCACTCTATATGCTGGACATAGTAGAAAGAAGAGATTGATTGAGCAATTTTCGTAAGATTGAAGATAGTATTGGACCGAATTTCATACTTCCGTTCACAAAATCAACATAAAATCTCTTTGAACATCTATTTGAGTGGGTGAGAGATATCCTTCTCAGCGATTTTATCAGCACCTTCTCGGCAATTTTTCGGATATTTCTACAAAGGAAAGTTAGGGTTCGATTAAAAAACCTGATCAGAGGCAAAGTTTTTAGAGATTTATTCTCTTGAGTCTGTGTCTAGATATCAGGGCTTCTCAGGCAAGAGGAACTGGCTTTCTCAGCCAAAAATACTCGGCTTTCTCAGCCAAAAGATGGCTTCAGCAGCCCATGGAATTTTAGAGAGATGTTAGAGAACCTCTCTCTAGTATGGTTTGTTGATGCATATAAGTATGCTAGATTAGTATATTTGTCTATTTTGTGCCTTATGAAAGAAGTGGTATGTATATTTGCTACCTATACTAGAATCAACTAAAAATGAAACCCACACGAAACAAATTCTTTAGATTTCTCCATAAATATGCCAACAGGTATCGATCTAAGAACTGGTAGTGTCATATCCAATAAAAGTCACAAAACCCACAATCACTAAACTCTTTGGAAAAAAAAAATTGATTCATAATAACCTCTAAGTTCACTCTTCATCATCAATGATCTTGGTGCCCAATCCCTTCAGTCCTTCCGGCGGGATTTCTGCAACAGTCACAAGAGAGTAGAGTTCTTCCTTGGCATCCTCATCGTCGTTTCTCCTACGGGCAACACGAACCCTAACTCTTCTCGGAACACTCCGGATTCCCTTGCTCCAGATGTGCTTGTTCAGCTTCACATCGACCCTCACGTCTTTTGTTCCCATCGCCTTTTGTGCAAACTTCCTGATTTCCTTTATGGCATTTGGCGCCTTCTTCTTGAAGGTGCTGTAGTTCCAGAAAACGGAAAATTCCTTGTCAGAAAGTATCAAAGATTGTTTTTCCTATCCTTACATTTTTTTCTAGGGATTTAGCTTATCAACATTTCAACCCTTTCAGTGATTTATTTAAATGATGTATACTAACAAGCTTCAACAAGAACAAAAATCAGACTAAATCCTTGCTTTGGTCAGTTTGGTGGCTTAATGCAGCCTATAAGTCCATTTACCAAGAACAAATCTATTCCAAAATACAATGTATAAGAGCAAGATGTTAAACTAGTACATACATATGAAATCATGCAATCTGATGAAGAAAACCTAACATTCTGCATAGAAATGTAATTCTCAAGAACAGAGATTTGTTCCAAGTCATCCGGCTAATTACGCACCTCTTAAACCATTGTGATTCAAGAGAAGATCCTACATTTGTTTTCCTATCAACTTTTTTCTAGGGTTAGCTTATCAACATGTCAACCCTTTCAGTTGTTTATTTATTACTTGATGTATACTAACAAGCTTCACCAGGAACAAAAATCAGATTAAATTCTTGCTATGGTGACCTAATGTAGCCTATTAGTCCATTTACCACAATCAGATAAAAGAAGTGTGGTAAACTATCACACAAAGAACAAATCTATTCCAGATTACAATGTATAAGAGCAAAGTGTTAAACTAGTACATACATAAAAATTGTGCAATCTGATGAAAAAAAGGTTAACATACTGCATATGAATGTAATGCCAGAACCACTCTACAAACAATGACAGTATTTCTCAAGAACACAGAATTGTTCCAACTCATCCGGTTAATTATGCACCTCTGAAATTTTTTCATTTGAATCACAAGTAATGAATTAGAGCAATTGAGAAAAAAGTACACAAAACATGGGACTCCCTAAGTCTCTTCCATTCTTAGTCTCCAAGACTAACAAGCCATCACCTACACAATCTAACTCATAGAATTGCCTTACATAATGAATAACAATGGTAGCACATTCCCAAAATTTCCAATTTCCAAAAGTGCAAACAATCAATTGAAGAGTATTACAGCATGATCTACACCACAAATTCCAGTTACTCATACTCTAGATCTGGTCTCAGTAGAAACATGGCCAAGCTAATAAACTGATCACACACATTTGTGACCAAAAGATACATCTAAATAGCAGAGAATACTGTTGCAATTCAAAAAGAAGTTAACTTCAATGAATCAAACACAGACAAATTCAGTAAAACAAGCAGCTTCAACATCTAGTACAGAGCAATACCGCGTAAACGTAGCAACTAGAAAATGGTGAAAAGCGTTGATTGCTGATAATGAGAGATAGAGAAATAGAAGTACCAGCCATGGAGGCGCTTGTGGAGGTTAATGGTGTACTCCCTGGTGACGACCTCTTCCTTCCTTCCCTTGGCGGTCTCCACCATTTTCGCTCTCCTTTAACCTAACTCTCACCTGGTTACTCTGCAATCACAAAACGCCATCAATTAGATCAATGCTCACAAAATCGAAGCAGTTTACAGATGGAGAAAGAGCGAGAGGGAGACCTAGACGAGAGGGAGTCTACTCGGAAAGAGAATAGCTTTTGCTGGTGAAAATGGAGGTATAAGAGAAAAACCCTAGATCTTTGGCTCCATTCGGAGCTCCATTTTAGCACCAGCGGTTACTTTACTAGGCCCAAGGCCCAACGATTTCAACCACGGCCCATCGGCCCAATAAAAAAAGTGCAATGTTTATTAGAAAAGATAGCATGTAATTTTTGTTAGTGTTTTTTGTATGAGTATGTATTTTGATTGAGGGAGATAATTTTCATCTAATTAAAGTTATGCAAGGTGATTAGAGAGATTGAATTGATTCGGTCCAATAAAATGGGTGTGTTAGCCAAGTTTAAGAGGGAGTTCTATGGATACCCACGCTTCATGAAGAGTGAGTTCTATAGATACCTCGTTCCTTCGCTTTCTTTGTTCTTTGCTTCATCGGCACAGAAGTTGTAGTAGCGACGTGACTAGAAAATTCCCGGCTCAACTCCTGATACGCATGTTTACAATTTTCATTAATTGCTTTAAATAAACATTAGAATTCCTATTTACTGTATTGTATACGGTTTCTACATTTGTTGAGTTTTTCATCATTTCAATCATGGGTTTAGATTTTACGATTCAACTCTCGGATGTTGTTGCTGCTCATTTCAATCATGTATTCATAGAACTCACTCTTCGTAAGGATCGCTCTTTATGAACCGTGATTTTTTGTGTGCGTAAGGAATTTTTTTGGTGTGTACAAGGAATGGGCCCATAATTCTTGTGCATCAGGCAACTATCTTATGTGCGTAAAAATTTTCAGAATCATATATGTCATTTAAGTACAAAAATCTATTTTGAAAAGGAAAAGAACTTCTTCCCTTAGTTATATCACATGATATAATCAATATATCAATATCAATACATCAATACACTATTACTAAAGTCGAATCCTTCTCTCTTATGTGTCGTCCATCTAACTATACCACGTAGATAAATTTAAATATTTATTTACCTCTTTGTCCTTGATATTTTTTAGAATTTACACTCCCTATATATTATAATAATATTACTATCATTATTACTTACCATATTCAATTAAAAAAATCAATTAGCTATGTTCTTAATAAACATTCTATACTTATTGTAATAATATTACTTACCATATTTAACTAATGAGTATGAAATACTTACCCTATTCAATTAATGAGTATGGAAATATTATTCAGTTTTTTTAGTATTTATTTACCTATATATTATAATAATATTATCTTATTAAAAAATTAAATCACATATCCTATTAATAAAGAATTTTTTTTACATTCCCTACATATTATAATAATTCCCGCTTGAAAATTTTATTGAGGAAATTATTTTATTTTATCAAATAAGTTTATGTAAAATTCAATCGGCAAGTACAATTTCTACATAATTTTTTTTCTAATCATTGTCGTTCATGGCACGACCGGGTCTTGCTAGTGAAATATGAAATTTCAAAATTTCTACTAGTTAAGAAATAAATATCAATTAAATAGTTTATGAATCAAATAAGTATTCATAAACTTAGTTTGCTAAACATAAACGGGTTAGTAAGACCTACAAATGAAACTAATGAAAAATCTACTTTATTTTAACTGTGAAAATTATTTTCATTATAGTTAAAAAAATATGTGACACTAAATTGTAAGAGATATTTAAAACAAAAAAATAAGGGTGATTTTTGTAAATAGTTCTAAAAGGGGGTAAAATAGCATACTAGTTTGGAGTTATGTTTTAATAGCATGGGTAGCCTCCTAAACCTTCCTCCCTCCCCCCCCCCCCCTTCAACAAGTGGTGAGTTGACTCGGTCAATTGAGTCAACTCACCAATTGAAAGTATGGGGTCCAACAACTGGGCTAGCATTACGGCGCACCACTAGGGTAAACTTTTACATCGATGCAACCAAGGTAGTACGCCCTATAACAAGCATGGCGATACGCCTAAAATCACTACCCAGGGCATGTGCAAAATTATCATGGGAATGTGACTACTACTCCTCAGGGATATCATGAGGAGTAGATCCCCGAACATGTGACAGGCCCTCTAGTAGAAAATGCACCTGATGTTTCACATAACAAACTGATTGGGTCCACTAATGGCTCACAAACTAGGGCCAACCAACACGATCCCACTTACATCTCGATCAATTCCAAGTCACACCTATTTTAAAGATCAACGATATAAGGGGTCGATGAATCATGGCGAGTTGATAAACTATAGTTTCTACAGAGTAAGTCAGAGAATTTAAGTTGAACTAAAGAAAATCAAGTTTCAAAAGGAAGTCAAGTTAAGAAGTTGATGTGAGTGATCGAGATGTTGAATGCCACGACCGCGGTTATTGCAATGAGAAGATAGAATCTGAATACTTAAATGTCGTGGCCACGGGTCCACAAACTGTGCTCGCAGTACGTAGATGCTGCCTCGGATAAAAGTCAAGATGGTCAACCGTAACCGTAGTTCCTTAACTACACCCGCGGTGTGACGGTTGCACGAGACGAAGATTCTTTCCGAGTTTATCTTTATATTTTGTTTCTATCTTTTATTATTTTTTAGTATTTTCATATTTTGTATTTTATAGACCTTTGTTTAGAGTTTTAGAGGCTTACCTACTATCTATTATTCTAGTTGGAGTTTTCAGAGTTTATAGAAGTACCAACCATGGAGGAGCTTGTGGAGGTTAATGGTGTACTCCCTTGTGACGACCTATTCCTTCCTTCCCTTGGCGGTCTCCACCATTTTCGCTCTCCTTTTACCTAACTCACACTTGATTACTCTGCAATCACAAAACTTCATTAATTAGATCAAAGATCCGTACAAAATCGAAGCAATATACAGATGGAGAAAGAGCGAGAGGGAGACCTAGAAGAGAGGGAGCCTACTCAGAAAGAGAATTGCGCTTTGCTGGTGAAAATGGAGGTATAAGAGAAAAAACCCTAGATCTAGATACTTTACTAGGCCCAAGGCCCAATGATTTCAACCACAACCCATCGACCCAATAAAAAAGTGCAATATTTATTAGAAAAGATAGCATGCATGTAATTTTTGTAAGTGTGATTTTTGTAAGAGTATATATTTAGATTGAGGGCGATAATTTTCATCTATTTAAAGTTGTGTAATTTGATTAGAGAGATTGAATTGATTCGGTCCATTATTATGTGTGTTGGCCAAGTTTAAGATTGAGTTTTATGGATACTCACGCTTCAAGTGATTTTTCATAAAGAGTGAGATTTATAGATACCTTGTTTTTCCGCCTTCCTCGTCCTCTACTTCTTCGGCACAGGAGTTGTAGTAGCAACGGGACTAGAAAACTCTCTGCTCAACTCCTGATACGCATGTTTACAATTTTCAATAATTGCTTTAAATAAACGTTACAATTTCTACATTTGTTGAGTTTTTAAACATTTCAATCATGTGTTTAGAATTTTCGGTTCAACTCTTGGTTGTTGTTGCTGCTCATTTCAATCATGTATCCATAATAACTCACTCTTCATAAAGTTCGCTCTTTATGAACCGTGAATTTTTGTGTGCACAAGGAAGTTTTTTGGTGTGTACAAGGAATGGGCCCATAATTCTTGTGCATGAGGCAAGTATCTTATATGCGTAAAAATTTTCAGAATCATATATGTCATTTAAGTACAAAAATCTATTTTGAAATGGAAAAGAACTTCTTCCCGTACTTATATCGCATGATATAATGAAATATCAAATTTCAAAATTTCTACTAGTTAATAAATAAATATCATTTAAATAGTTTATGAATCAAATAAGTATTCATAAACTTAATTTGCTAAACATAGACGGGTTAGTAAGACCTACAAATGAAAATAATAAAAAAATCTACTTTATTTTAAATGTGAAAACCATTTTCATTATAGTTTAAAAATATGTGACACTAAATTGTTAAAGATATTTAAAACAAAAAAATAAGGGTGATTTTGGTAAATAGTTCTAAAAGGGGGTAAAATAGCATACTAGTTTGGAGTTATGTTTTAATAACATGGGTAACCTCCTAACCCTTCCTCTCTCCCTCCCCTTCAACAAGTGGTGAGTTGACTCAATCAATCGAGTCAACTCACCAATTGAAAGTATGGGGTGTAACAACTGGGCTAGCCTTATGGCGCACCACCAGGGTAAACTTTTGCATCGCTGTAACCAAGGTAGCAGGCCCCGTAACAAGCATGGCGATATGCCTAGAATCACTACCCAAGGCATACACAAAATCATCATAGGATTGTGACTGTTGCTCCTCAGGGATATCATGAGGTGTAGATCCCCGAATATATGTCAGGCCCTCTAGTAGAAAATGCACCCGATGTTTCACATATCCGGGGATCTACACCTCATTATATCATGCGATATAACAAACTGATTGAGTCCATTGATGGCTCACAAACTAGGGTCAACCAACACGATCCCACTTTCATCTCGGTCAATTCCAAGTCACACCTATTTTAAAGATCAACGATACGAGGGGTCGATGAACCGTGGAGAGTTGATACACTATAGTTTCTATAATGTAACTCAGAGAATTTAAGTTGAACAAAAGAAAATCAAGTTTCAAGAGGAAGTCAAGTTAAGAAGTTGATGTGAGTGATCGAGATGTTGAAGGCCACGACCGCGGTTATTGCACTGAGAAGATATAATCCGAATACTTAAAGGTCGTGGACACGGTTCCACAAACCGCACTCGCAGTAGACGATGCCTCAGATAGAAGTCAAGATGGTCAACTGTAATCGCAGTTCCTTAACCGCACCCGCCAGTGTTCCGCGAGAAGAAGATTCTTCCCGAGTTCATCTTTATATTTTGTTTCTATCTTTTATTATTTTTAAGTATTTTCATATTTTGTATTTTATAGACCTTTGTTTAGAGTTTTGGAGGCTTACCTACTATCTATTATTCTAATTGGATTTTTTATACTATAAACTTGCTTCTTCAAAGTCCACTATTTAGGTTTTAACATTTAATGCTATGTTATGCTTGAATCTCCTTGAAATATTCTATAATATTTTTCCAATAGTAATTTGTCTTGTATTACATTTATAATGAAGAGTCACGCTCGGGTGTAATATATTGCTATAGTGCAATGTGCGAGCAAATTAGAGCCGTTAGATCAAACAAATGGACGGACTAGATTAAATAAAAGGGGTTTGAAAAAAAATACAGAAAAGGGGTTTGTTCATTTATAATGGCACGCGGGTAAATAGTCTACCTTTTTTATTTCATAGACAAAATTACCCCTTGACAAAAAAGACTCTAAAAGACAAAAAAGCTCGTACGCTTCTTTCTCAGCCTTCTCCTTCTCACCCTCTCTCTTCCCTCCCCCTACTCCCACTCTCACTTAACCATAGATCTGAAAAGAAATCTTTCTACTTCCCCCCATTTTCTACTTTCTCCCATTTTCTTTCCCCCATTTTCATTCATAGACAATATCGGTTCATCAAATCCATGAAGTATGATACAAAGAAAGGTATGCATGAATTGGATTTTTCTAGGGTTTGTTGTTTGGGGTTTAGTAAAAATTTGCTTGCAATCTACACATTCTTCTGGTTTATGATAGCAAATTTGTTTAATTTTCTAAGTTAAAGTTCTAAATTGCAAAGAAACAACTCAGCCATATACTTTTTTTTACAAAAACCATTTACCCCCAAATTTCCAAAATTTAGCCTTTTGCTTTTGGTAAGTAGAAGAAATATTCATTGATTTTCACATGTATTGGTCAGTGAAAAGAAGATTTTTAGTCCATTGTTGAAGTTGTCTACTAAGTCCTCTAAGGAGAAATCTCAATGTAAGTTTGTATAGATCTTGTTATATTGGTGATAAATGAGAAATGTGCATTTGACACTTGAGAAATTACATATTTGGTAGCCTATTAGCTCAAATGGTAGCAATGTGCATGTGCACATAGATGTGGGTTCAAATCCCACATAGGCTAATTCTTGATACGGTAATGTCTTTTTGTTCGTATCAGTCGTTCTTTTGGTTCATGACTTTTTAAGGTAAGGTTCATAATATTTCTTTTTATAGTTCATAAATTTTTTTCTATGCTTTTTTGTTTAAAAACAGTTATTCTTTTGGTTCAGGTTTGAATAACCTTAGGTTCATCAAAGTTCATCTTATGGTTCATGTCTTTTAGTCCATGCTAGTTATTATTTTCTTTCGTGATTTTTGGTTCATGGTACTTGTTCTTTCGGTTCATGTTTTTGTAAGGTAGGTTCATAATAATTCTTATGGTTCATGACTTTTAATTCTTAGTAGTTTATCTTATAGTTCATCTCACTTGGTAGCCTATTAGCTCAAATGGTAGAGCAATGTGCATGTGCACATAGATGTGGGTTCAAATCCCACATAGGCTAATTCTTGTTACACTTTATGTATTTTTGTTCATGGTAGTTATTTGTTGGTTCATGTTTTTATACGCTTAGGTTCATGATAGTTTATCTTACAACTCATGTCTTTTATGTCATATTAGTTGTTATTGTGGTCCAAGTCTTTAGGTTCATGAGATTTGTTCATTTGGTTCATGTTTTATAAGCAGATGTTCATAATATTTTATCTCACGGCTCATGACTTCTAGTTCATAAAAATTTGCTCTATTGGTTCATGTCCTTACATAGTTAGGTTAATAACAATTGACAATAACGTTCATTAAATTCAATTCACCATATTTTTTATTTTTTGTCATGTATTCAAATGATATTATGTTGGTTCATGTCTCTATACGGTTAAGTTCGTAACAATTGTTAATAAGGTTCATGAAATTTAATTCATAATACTTGTTATTTTGTCACATAATCTAATACTAAATCGTGTTTTGTGGGTTCATGCCTCTATATGATTGGGTTCATAACAATTATCAATAAGGTTCATAAAAATTAATTCATAGTACTTGTTACTTGTGTCATGTATTCTAATTCATAAATGATATGGGTTCATAATTTGGTACGATAGGTTCATAATTTATGTCTTTACGGTTCATAATTTATGTACATAGAAATTAACAACTTGCAAGATGTTCAACGCCTTTCTCAGATACCAGTGCTAAGCCTTACAACAGTATCTAACTCAGCATATGATGTATCAAGCTTAGAACAAAGAAACAAGTTGCCAGAAGAGATAAATAAGAATATCTACTTTGTACTTACTAAATCTTAGCAATGGAGATGATAAAATATGATTCACATAGAGAAGATTATTCTCTTATGGATGGATCACAATCCATACAAATTGAAATCACCAACAAAATTAGTAAAAGGGCATCGAAATTCAATGAACAACACCAATTTATTGTTAAATCTATGCAGTTTGAAATACCATAATCCCAAAATCATAACCCCCCAAATACAAAAAACCTAAATACTGTTTCAAGTTCAAAATTGGGAAAAAACCCAAATTCCTAAATCCATACTTAAAGTAGGAATTAAAAGTGGTAGAAAGCAAATTGAAGGAAGAGTAGATAGCAGAAAGTGGGAGAGTACGTAGTTCGGAGGCGGAAACGCATAGACATGCTCGTGAAATGACAAAAATCTGAAGGTAGGAGATGATTGAATAGTAAAGTTACGAAAATACCCCTCCGTGTATTGAAAAGAGTTAAACGCGTGTGCTCATCCTGACCATTAAAATACAAGATCGGACGGCTTACACTTGCTCGCATATTGCACCGTATTAAATATCCGTACCTGATCGTGATTCTTATAATGAATTACATTTTGCTTAAATCCAATTTAAAGTTCCTTTTATGAATTTGGTTACATTTTGCAACAACCACGGCTCAAGCGCAAAGAATTCTCCACCCACTGTCCTTTTGTGATGTTCTCATGCAGGTACAACAACCTGTTATCAAAGAGGAAGAGAATTCTTTACGATTTACTTTATTCAAGGAATTTGCTTGTTGCTCAAGATTGCGTAATATAAATCTCTCATTTTGAATCATATTATATTATAGATATACATACAATTACGTTTTATGCTTTGGTAGATCTCCGAGATCCTTTCGATGATTTTTATTCGTGTTTGTTTTTCTTTAAAAATAAGAACCACTGTCATAACAATAAAAAAAACTCGCTAATCTTTTTAAGTTTAAGGAAATGAAAGAATCTAGTTGGGTGTCTTATGGGGTAGATAAAAAAATAGAACAGCAAGGACACTGTAAGACATTTAAACATTTTTCTATTTACAAGTTGTCTCAAACTCTTTAATTTTTTTCATATATTAGACTAACATTAATAAACTGATTATTGTTTAGTTTACTTATCCATGCCATTACTCAACTCTCACGACTTTATTGATAGTGGAAAACTTTCTATGTATTCAAAACAACAAATTGTTGATATCTGTCCCCTTGACTTGTTTCCTGCGAAGCATGGTAAATATTTTAAACTCATTACCGATAACCCAATCACAGTTGAAGAAAATAAACCTCTAGGGCTCATAACTTCTCCTACCACCTAGACATTGGGTGGAAACTATAAATCATGGTTTTATCATTAATAGTCATTTTAGAAACTTAAAGCACATAGGAAGGTAGTTTTGACATTATATTCTTAATTTTTCATGATACAATAATATTGGGTTTATATATTATACTAAAGTGCATATGAACTCATCCGATTATTGGCACACCGGAGTGGACAATTTGTTACATCTCCATTTTCTTAGTTTCCTTTCTTAATCCCTCTTGGATCTCCTTAAAAAGTTTTTTTTAGTATTGAGAATTTTTAGTGTTGTTGAATGTGACATCTCATCTCTCTGAGTAATGTTGAGACTTTTTAGTGTTTTTGTTATTTGTGACATCTCCATTTTATTATTTTCCTTTCTTAATCCCCTTTAGATCTGATAATTCTTCATTAAAAAGTTTTTTTAGTGTTGAGACTTCTTAGTGTTGTTGTTTGTGACATCTCCTCTCTCCGAGTAATGTTGAGACTTTTTAGTGTTGTTGTTTGAGACATCTCCATTTTTTTAATTTCCTTTCTTAATCCCTCTTGGATCTGGCAAGTCTTCCTTAAAAAGTTTTTTTAGTGTTGAGACTTCTTAGTGTTGCTATTTGTGACATCTCCTCTCTCTTTTTAATTTTCTTTCTCAAAAAAGTCTTTCTATTATTTTCTTTTTCAAAAAATAGGTCGCATTGTTAATCCTCCTTCTTACCCTTGCAGAGTCTACTGTTATGTCTTCTTAGTGGTGAGCACTCGAGATTTGGTAAGTCTTTCTAAAAAGTAGTGTTGTTGTTTGTTTGTTACATCTAGTTTCTTCTTCTTATATCTCCTCTCTTTTTGTTCTTACTCAAAAAAAGTAGTTTCATTATAGTCTCATTCCACTTCTTTTTATTCTCAAAAGACATTTCTCATTCTTCTTGCCTTTGTAGAGTCTATTGTTGGTCCTCTTAGTGGTGAAAGCTCGAGATTTGATAAGTTTTCCCAAAAAAGTATCCTCCGGTATTATGAGAACTTCACTTCTTTCTCAAAAAAGTCATCCCATTATAGCCTTCTTGTAAGAACATTACTTTTGACTATTCAATACAATGAATTTCTTCTCGTGGTATCAGATAATATGTCATGTTCTATCGATTTATCTCTTTTTTCTTTATACAAGTTTGTCAATCATACCAATTTCTTTGATTTGTTTTGATCAATTGGTTTTTTTTCTTCGACTTTCTCAAAAAATTGTGTTATTGTAAAATCTTCTAATTTTGTAATGTAGAGTAACATCAATACTATTGATTTTTTTAGGATTAGAATTATGATGGGTCAAGCTCAAGTTGTAGCTTTGATAGATTATGATGCTCATCTACCCTTTTTACCCAATCCACTTTACCCTAGTAACATTGACATCAATAGGCCAATTAACCATAACAACAATTCAAGATTTCCTCTAGGATCCAATAACTTGCCATATTTTGAGAGATTTAATGAATATCCTTTTCGGAATTTAAGACCATATACCTACACTGAACTATTTAAAGAGCAAGAGAGACCTAGAAGAGAGGGAATCTGTCTACTCGAAAAGAGCGCTTTGCTGGTGAAAATGGAGATATCATTATCCTTATCCTTATCCTTAATACTATAAAAGCATGGGAGACGTAAGGTTGTGATTGATTTATTTTATATGCTACAATAATTTTATTAGATCCTATGGTTGTGCGTTCTCCTTATCCGACCACCTTTTCCGTCCTCTTTTTCTTCATCTCTCTTCCACCCCTTGCTTCTAATATGCTCCACCTCCTGCTTTCATGGCTGATGTTTCTTTGCATCCCCTCTTCACCTCCTACTTCATTTCATGGCCGATGTTTCTCTACATCTCCTCTGCAACTTGATTGACCTTGGCTGGTAGTTTTTTTTTTTAATGTTGGAGGTGGTGGTGTAGGAAAGGCAAGTGCCTTGTTTTTTGAGACCCATGGTGAATCATGGTTTATCTCTATTCATTTTCTTAGGTTGTGAAACATTAAATTTGATGGTTACTCTCTATTGTCTTTCATTTATTTGCCCCTTGTTTTCCTTAAGCCTGCATATATGTGCCTATCTTTCTGAATTTCTTCTTTGGGACAAGCATTTGGTTTGTAGTAGTAGATTTGATTTTGAGCAATCATTGTTATTGGAAATCAATCATTTGAACTGTTGGTTTTGGACCAGTGAAACACATGGATAGATCACGTCATTGGAGTCTTTACAAGTCAATTTTGTCAATTTTCTTTGTTGATTAAGATTTAGCTTTGTAATACTTGTTTTCACACATTTTTCTTTGAATAGGAGCTAGCTGTCTTATGAGCATTTTAGTGTATTTTTAGCAAACATAAAAGATCTAAATGCTCAAACACAATCTCGATACGTAATTTTTGTGTTTCTTCAACTTCTTTTGACTAAGCTTCCTCTTTTTCTCATTGAGTACTGAATTTCAACATCAATCTTTTATTAGGAAACCCTGAAGAAAGAAGAAGAGAAATTTGTAGCAGATAACAAAGATCTCTACCTTTCATTTGAAGGATTGATTAGCCGCAATGCGCATTAATGCTTCTATGTTGCAATTGTTATGGTAAGGCTATATAAGGTGCATACTTGCATAGTTACTTACTTGCATCCAAAAGTTTAAAAGAAAGTATGCATAAATACTTCGTGCAATCATATTCTTCACCATTTCAAAGTTCATTGTGCTCACTACGAAGTTTGAAAGCATTGTTTCTTTTTACTGGTTGAAATGCAAAAGCACACATGGAACGAAAAGTCTTGTCTTGCTAATTTCTCCTCTAATGAAGAGTTGAAGGATGAGTTGTGTTGCATAAAATTTCCCTTTGAGGAGAATGACTCTTTTTCTCATTCTTCTTAGTTTGAGTGTTATTTTTATAATCAATTTTGTTCATTTACTTACCATTGCTAAGACCATTTGAAGTTACTAAATAGCATCTTGCTTTCAATCATCACAAATGCAAAGGTGATGTTGATTGCTCACAATGATGAAAAAATGCTTTAAAAAACTGTTTTACAAATCCTTAGGTTGCTTCATTTTTTAAGCTGATAATACTTTCGCTAGCATGTTCATTATTTTAAGGAGGAGCTTTTAAGGAGGTCCCATAATTGCTTGTTTTGAATTAGAATTTGCGAAGGTTAGGGTGCATGTAAAACAATAGAGAATTTGGGAAAACTTTCTGATTGATTATGGTCTCTCTAGGGCAGAATATATACAAATACATGAGATCTTATCCTAAGATAAGATGGAAAGACATATACAACTAAAGGAAAGATATACAATAATATAAACAAGAATATCCTCTAATACTCCCCCTCAATTTGGAGCATGTGGATCAATAATGCCCAACTTGGAGGACAAAAACATGAACTGCGTACACGGAAGAGCCTTGGTAAACACATATGCCAACTGTTGAGAAGTCGAAATATGAGACATTCGAAATGTGCCATTTAGAATGAGATCCCGAACGAAATGACAACCTATCTCAATATGCTAGGTGCGCTCATGAAACACTAGATTGGAAGAAATATGTAGAGCAGCTTGGCTGCCACAATAAAGACGAATCGGAAATGAATGAGAAACTCCGAGAGAACAAAGTAATGCTTTCAACCATACTAGCTCACAGCAAACAGAAGCCATGGACCGGTACTCAGCCTCAGCGAAAGAGCGAGAGACAATAGGTTGTTTTTTAGTCTTCCAAGAAATAGGAGAAGTACCAAGCATAATGAAATAACCCGAAACAGAACGCCTAGTCAAAGGACAAGCAACCCAATTAGAATCACACCAAGCAGTCAAATGCAAAGCGCTACCTTTAGAAAGTCGGAGTCCTTGGCCAGGGTGACTTTTAAGGAACTGAAGGACGCGCATCGCGACCTGCCGATGGGCGTCTTTAAGGCGAGACATAAACTGAGAGAGAACATACACTGAGTAACACAAATCCGACCCGGTGATTGTAAGATAAATGAGATGACCAACAAGACAACGATAACTTTCCGGATCAGCATAATTCGGACCAAAAGCTTCGGCCAGCTTGTGATTCAAGTGCATGGCTGCATCACACGTCTTAGATCCCAATAACCCGAAATCGGCAAGAATCTCTAGTGCATATTTACGCTGAGATAAAAATATGTCGTCGAAATTCCTTGCTATTTCAAGACATAAAAAATATTTGAGAACGCAGAGAGCTTTCAAGTGAAAACAATTGATTAGATAAGCCTTGAGAGAAGAGATGGCATATGAATTATTACCAACAATAATAAGATCGTCGACGTAAACAAGAACATGCAAGACGTTGCCATTACGAGTAAAAGAAAAAAGCAAGTATATACAAATACAAGAGATTGTCCATTTTCGAGTCAAACATGACTAGCAAGAGTCAAGACCAATGGGGCAAATGGGAAAAAAAATTGAGGTCGGCGGCTGATAGAGCATATAGTTATAGGTTTTAGGGCATGTATCTATTCTCTTTTCATGCATTTTTAGCTAGATTTTCACCTTAATTCATAGTTTTGTTTTGTTTTGGTTTAGTTCGGAATCTACGCTCTTTTATGCTTCATTACAGGATTGAGGTGAGCATGGTGGATATCAAGCCAGGGACCGGAGCTAGGAACAAGTGCAAGGAATGAAGAAACCATGGGAAGGCATTTAAGTGTCAAGACATGAGGACAAGCCAGCACAAGGGTGCTCAGGAGATTTAAAGCGCGTCGAGGAGGTGGAAGCTACTGAAGGCTGACGCGGGCAAGGGAGGCTGAGCGTGACCGTGCCTACAGGAGTTTGACCGCGCCCAGGGTCGTGTTGACCGACGCTGATTTCGATGCTTCGATTTATCTTTTAGCCGACTTCTTGTTATTTTAGGATGTTTTTAGATTATGATATAAATACTTTTAGGGTTTTATTTTGGAGAGGGGAGTTTTTATGTTATTCAACTTTGAGAGATTTTTGGAGAGAAATTGGGAGACTAAAAACCCTAGAGAAGAATTTGAAAAGAAATCCGACTCTTTGTAAGTTTGATTCCTCTTTATGTCGTTTTCTAGCTAATTTCACATGGCCAACTAGTTAGTTGAAGTTGTATGCATGATTGCTTCTGAGATTTGAATTATTTCAACTTTCCTTGACTAGATTGAATTACTCCATGCTTAATTGATTAAATTCGCTTAGGATTATAATAGCTTGATCACCTATTCTGATTTCTAAGTTGAATCACAACTAGAATAACTTAATATACGGTGGAATTTGGTTGTTCATGGATGAATCCTTTAATTAAACTTATATATGGTGGAATAAGGTAAATCAAAGGAGGAGATTTCAATCACAAAACTTCATGAATATACGGTGGAATTTATGAACGATGTTTCTATTGAATGCTTTGAACTAATTTGCTTGATCAATTTGACATAGAAGGTTTTCTAGGATAATTGGTTAAAAGGTTATTAAAGACGGTGCATATTAATAACCACATTGAGCTTGAATTTCATGAATTCAAAATAGATTGGTCAAGGGAATTGAGATAAGAATAATCAAGGATCAATACTCATGTATGCAATGGATACGAAACTAGTTGGACGCTTTCTTTCTACTTGAAAACGTAGTTATTTTACTTGTTTTGCTTTTGTTTTCTTAGATTAATAGCTTGGAATCTGAAAATCCCCTTTTATTATTTTAGTAATATTATTTAAACATTGGAAATCTGAGTCTTTGCTTTCACTATACTTAGGTTCGGAAGTTAGAATTTTTCTTTGACAACGCTTTTACCACGACATAAAAGTGCTCGTCAGCGGCCGTCAAAGAGAAGGTCAGCCGGGAGGAAAAAAATTGCTAAGTTAGAAAACCTACTCCGATACTATGAAACGATAGAGAATTTGGGAAAACTTTTTGATTGATTATGGTCTCTCTAGGAGAGAATATATACAAATAGATGAGATCTTATCCTAAGATAAGATGGAAAGATATATGTAACTAAAGGAAAATATACAATAATATAAACAAGAATATCCTCTAATAGCATGATGTATTTTTTCCACCCGTGATCCAACTTGTGTATTTATTAAAATATTTATTATGATGGTAATCTTTTTTGGTAGGTGATTTACTTTTTTGGTAGAGTTATTAGCTGAAATCTTGTTTCTTATGGTTGTTCTTATGAATCTTATCTAATAATGAACTACACAGATATTAAATCGGATGCATATGGTAAAATTTGAAAAGAGAATAAAAGAGAATAGTTGAAGATGTGTTCATTTCGAATTTTTTTGGACAAATTTGTTGGATAAAATGTTGCACCACCTAATCTGTATTTGATCTATTTATTAAAAGTTGTCCAGCAAAAAATACTTATTAGGTGATTTTTATGCAAAGTCCTCTATCTGTAATAAAAATATTTAGGCATTCAGTCATTGTGGAGATTGTTCTAGAAAAGAGGAAAAATTAAGGACTTTCTACCTTCGTACTTTTATGAACATTATACATTTTTTAATATTACGGGTGTTTTGTGTTCCTTTAGGAGTTGAATTGGTTTAGGCCTTGTTTCACTTTTCCCACAAAATTCCTTTCTACCCAAAAATCATTTTTAATACTCTTGAAATTCGTGCAACTCTCTCTCCTTTTTACGTTTTTCAAGACACTAAAAATCACTTTATTAGAGTATATTGTATATTAGGATGTTATATGTATAGTTTATATTTTGCCTTAATTAGTAGCTTGTTAATAGGCTTGTATATAAACCCTTTTTCCCTTTAATGAGAAGTCAGACTTTCTCGCCACAATAATCTTTATGGTATCAGAGCCTCGGAATTTTCTCCGATCCAAACCCTAGCAAGAGCCGCCAATTGGGCCGCTCCTTTTACCGGAATTCCACCGGATTTTTTTTTCGCCGGATTCAATCGGCTTACCCCCTCTTTCTTCCTTCCTTTTGGTGATTCAAGAGGAGTGACAAAGAATGGTCACCACCGGTCGGGAAACCCGCTCAGGAGGTGCAGCGCTTGCTGCGCAGGCCGTTGGAGGTGCACCGAGATCAGATTGTCGGGCTGAGATAAGCGACCGTGGTACTGTCGGGCGTGACTCCGGTGCGGGACGTGGTGACAGTAGTTGCCAAGGAGAAAGGTCGCCGTGCAGCCACTGCAATCAGTTCGGGCATGAGGCCCGTACATGCTTTCAAGTCATCGGATTCCCCGAGCGGTGGTCAGACGAGAGAATAGCCCAGTATAAGGCTCGTTTGGCTGCTGGTGCGAGTGCTTCTGTTGGCGGCGCTGATCACGGGAAGAACAGGACCGGCGGTTGTCGCGGGCATGCCAACGGCGGGCACGGGCGTGCTAATGCTGCACAGAACAATGGCAATTCCTCAATTTCGGCTTTTGACGGTAATTTGACCGTGGCTGATCGAGTAGGTACAGGACTTTCAAAGTCCCAATTTCAGCATTTAATTACTTTAATCAAGTCTTCTTCCAGTACGTCCAATACTATTCCGGGTATGTTTTCTAATTGGATTTTGAATACCGGAGCTTAATTTCATATGACGGGGGATTCTTCATTACTTACTGATTTGAAGACGGTCGAAAATTCGACTATTTTATTGCCTAATGGAATGTCTACTACCGCTTGTCGTGCTGGCATTGTTCGTCTTAGCAACAGATTGATTCTCAATGATGTGTTATTTGTGCCTCAGTTGACCTGCAACTTGATCTCTTGTGCTCAATTATTACGTCATCAAAATTGTATTGTGATAGTAACTGATAAGCTATGTATTTTACAGGATCGTACTACAATGACCTTGATTGGAGCGGGTGAGGAGCAAAATGGAGTCTACTGGCTACGTGTAGCAATAACGACAGCTCTTGCTTCACGGATTGAAGCCGACTCTGCAGCCCTTTGGCATTCCCGTGTTGGTCATCCTTCCCTTTCTGTACTTCAGCATTTACCTAATATTAAAATAAATGGTCAATTAGACCCTTGTGATAGTTGTCATAGGGCTAAGAAACTAGGTCTATTCTTCCTATTAGTCAGTCTTTTTCTTCAAATTGTTTTGATATAGTTCATTGTGATGTATGGGGTCCTTATTGGACTCCCACTGCAACTGGTGCTCGTTATTTCTTAACTTTGGTTGATGATTTTTCTAGAGGAGTTTGGATTCATCTTATGGTTAATAAAAGTGAAGTTGCTTCCCTAATTGCCAATTTTTGTGCTAATGGAACTGAATTTACTTTCATGCATTCTTTCTTTGATCAAAATGGCATTGAGTTTCAAACTTCTTGTGTTGGCACACCTCAACAAAATGGTAGGGCTGAACGGAAGCACATGCACATTTTAAATGTTGCAAGAGCGCTTCGTTTTCATGCTCACTTACCGTTAACCTTTTGGGGTGATTGCATTTTAACTGCCGCTTATTTAATAAATCGAACTCCGACTCCTCTTCTTCAAAACAAACGCCATTTTAAATTCTGAACTCTCGGCCTCCTTGTTATGGTCGATTGCGTGTGTTTGGTTGTTTGTGCTTTGCATCAATTATTCCCCGTAATTCTGATAAGTTTGCTCCTAGATCTAGAAAATGCATTTTTTTGTGGGTTATCCCAAAGGTCAAAAAGGTTGGAAAGTTTATGATTTAGAGACCAATGAACGTTTTGTATCTGCTGATGTTACTTTTTATGAAACACACTTTCCCTTTCAAGCTCTTCTAACTCCAGTTGCACAATTAAGTGCAGAGCCACACCCATATGTTTTTGATGATACCCATGACCCGATTTCCTATCCGCAGACAGACGACAGGGGGAGTGGGGTTCAATCTCCTCATGTCGCTGTTCAAGAACTTAACCCAAACTCCACAAATGCCCCAATGCAGACAGCAGTCAGGGGGAGTGGGGTTCAATCTTCTTCTGACTCTGTTCAAGTCACCTCAGGTCCTAGCTCCACATCGGCCCCAACGCAGACAGTTGATGGGGGAGGTGGGGTTCAATCCTCTCCTGTCGCTGTTCAAGAAATACCCCGCCGTTCTACCCGAGATTGGGCTCCTTCTGTGAAGTTAAAAGGCTATATTTGTAACACTGTGCGTGGCCATGTAGCTTCATCATCTCCTTCACCTCAACCATCTCGGTTATCAGGTACATCTTATCCTATAGCTAATTATGTTAACTGTTCACGTTTTTCGCCTGCCCATGTTGCTTTTATTGCTGCTGTTCAGTCTATTCCAGAGCCTTCTACTTTTGCTGCTGCTGCTTCTAATCCTCTTTGGAAAGCAGCTATGCAAGCTGAGATTGACGCTTTGAAGCGTAATGGGACTTGGACACTTTCTGATCTTCCTCCTGGCAAGAAACCCATTGGTTGCAAGTGGGTCTATCGAGTTAAGTATAAGTCTGATGGTACTGTTGAGCGGTACAAGCGAGATTGGTCGTTTTAGGTAATAATCAGAAGGCTGGTATTGACTACAAGGAGACTTTTGCTCATGTAGCCAAGATGGTTTCAGTTCGGACGTTTCAAGCTGTAGCTGTTATTCAGAATTGGGAATTGCATCAGATGGACGTTCATAATGCCTTTCTGCATGGTGATTTGCATGAAGAGGTTTATATGCGACCTCCCCCTGGTTTTGCTAGTGCTTCTGGAAAGTTATGTAGGCTGAACCGTTCCTTGTATGGGCTTCGTCAAGCGCCCCGGAACTGGTTTGCCAAGTTGGCCACTGCGTTGCGCAGGTTAGGTTTTACACAATCTCGTGCTGATTACTCTCTATTTTCTTACACTCGTTCTGGGATTTGTATTCATGTTCTGGTGTATGTTGATGATCTGATTATTGTTGGGAATGATTCTGCTGCCATTGCCAAATTCAAACGGCAATTGAGTTCTTGTTTTCATATGAAGGATCTGGGCCTTCTTAAGTATTTTCTTGGGATTGAGATAGCCAGATCTGCTGAGGGACTATTTCTATCTCAACGGAAGTACACTCTGGATATTCTGACTGAAGCTGGTATGCTTGGAAGTAAGCCGTGTGAGTTCCCCATGGAAAAAAATCATAAGCTTGCTCTCTGTTCTGCGCCTTTGTTTGAGGCTCCTGACAGATATCGCCGTTTGATTGGGCGACTAATTTACTTGACTATTACACGTCCTGAGATTTGCTTTGCTGTTCATACTCTTGCTCAGTTTATGCAAGAACCTACTATTGATCATTGGGATGCTGCAGTTCGTGTGCTTCGGTACCTCAAGAGTCATCCAGGCCAGGGTATATTTTTGTCCTCTAGTGGTACTCTTGATCTTACCGCTTTCTGTGATTCTGATTATGCGACGTGCCCTCTTACGCGTCGTTCAGTTACTGGCTACTTTGTTCAGCTTGGATCTTCTCCAGTTTCTTGGAAGACTAAGAAACAACACACAGTCTCTAGGTCATCTGCTGAAGCTGAATATCGTGCCATGGCAAGCGCTTGCTGTGAGCTTTTATGGTTAAAAGAGTTGCTTCGTTCTCTTAGCATCTCTCATACCACTCCTATGCGCTTGTTTTGTGATAGTCAAGCCGCTCTTCATATTGCCGCTAATCCGGTTTTCCATGATCGGACTAAGCACATTGAGGTTGACTGTCATTTTATTCGGGATCTCCTTCTTGCTGGCACTATTAGCACGTCTCATGTTCGCACTCATTCTCAGCCAGCTGATATCCTCACTAAAGCCCTTGGTTCACAACAATTTCATCATCTTTTGGGCAAGTTGGGCATTCGAGATCCCTATGCTCCACCTTGAGGAGTATTAGAGTATATTGTATATTAGGATGTTATATGTATAGTTTATATTTTGCCTTAATTAGTAGCTTGTTAATAGGCTTGTATATAAACCCTTTTTCCCTTAATGAGAAGTCAGACTTTCTCGCCACAATAATCTTTACACTTTTCACCCAAAAACCCCTTTCTACCCACAAGTGAAACAACCCCTTAGTTGTTTCATTATCTATATATTAGACTAGGAGCTATTTAACTATTAATCTGGTTTATGGGGGTGAAAAACTAACAATTACTAATCAGTTTCACATTTTTTTTTTGATAAGGTAAGGTTTAAGAGACCCTCTAAGGAGGGCGTCCTAGAGCATCCTTGCGGATAAGAACCTGAAGTTCTGAGTTATCCAAAAGAAGGTTAGTAGGGATGTTGTGGCCCAGCTTAGCAATTTTATCGGCCACATCATTGCACTCCCTACCCACATAACGGATTTTGACAGTCTCTAGTTGATAGAATGAGACCATCATATCTGATATCAGCATCTTAATTTCCTACGGACATTGTCCAACATTGTTAATGGAATTTATTACTATGAGATTATCTCCTTCAATTTTGAGTTTTGTAATTCCCATTCTCTTAACTTCCTTGATCCCTTCTTTAAGTGTGAGTGTTTCCGCCCTTAAAATTGAGATATCTCCATGTTTCTTGGTTCCTAATCCGATTACTTGTGCTTCATGATCTCGGATCACAAATCCCGAAGTTGCTTGGTTCAAGTTAAGTTTGGACCCATCGAAGTTTAATTTGACGAGATTGTGATGGGGTTTCTTCCATTTTTACGTTCTCTTCTTCCTTTTGTGTCCATTTTGAGATCGTTTTTGAGCTTTTTCTTCATATAGTTATTAAAATTACACTCAATTGGGGTTGGTTATGTCATCCTTTCTCCTAAAACTTATATGTTCATAAATGGATTGGTGATGCAGGTACAGGGACATCTGGACAGTGATAACTTACAACTATTATCGTATTAATTTGAGAGGCAAATATATGGAACTCACTAACAATTATGTTTACTCTTATAGGAAGTAGGAACCAGGTTAGCCTTAATATCTTCTTATTTACAATTTTTTGTGTGTTTTTTTTAATGCTTGCAAAGCCTGCAGAATCATATAATTTATATTTAATTTTTAGAACTCTAAAAGTTCTCCCTCAATACATAAATAATTAAGTGCTCTATTCTCCCTATTTAATCCATTTATTCAATCAATTTTTCTTAAATAAAAAATGCATTATTCTCCCTATTTAATTCATTTAAAAGAGGGAGGTTAAAAGTAATAAGAGCATTAATGGATTTGGCCTTTCCGACTTCTATAATCAACATTTTATATTCCATGATCAATCTTTTAGGCTTTCAAATTCCTCCATTAATGTTGTGATCATACTCCCTTCAGCTTCCTTCCTCAATGTTGTAACAATCTAATAAACACTTAATTACCATTTCCCCTTCCCAAAAGCTAGCAGCCTCTGCATTATATAAATAGTCATAGCCTTAAAGCCTTTACTTTTCATACAGCCAGTCATCGATTGTCTTTCGAATTCCGCTTGCAGACCCTTTTCAAGATACGGAATAGGTTGTCTCTTCTTCTCGTTTTGGTTTCATACTAAAATCCTGCAAATACTAGGAACAAACATTACATTTTTGTTTTATATTTTGCAGGAAAAATGGTTGCAGGTCCATCCACAGAATCCTTGGTTTATGATAGTAAGTTAAAACATGACACATTTGGAGGCCCAATTTGTAAAAAACTTTCCTCTTAACATAGTTTTATTCATTTATGATTTTAGGGGAATCTTATGCAATGCATTTTGTGGAGCAATATTGCTCATTGTTTTGCCCATTGTTTTATTGATTCATTAAATCAATAAACAAATAGTTAAGATTCATAATATATATCACCTACAACAAATCGATAATTAAAAAAACGTTTAAATGCATTTTCTCTTCATTATTTATTTTCAACAACTAACACATATAATTTGTATTTCTATTCTAATTTAAATTACATACGCAATTATCTATGTCCAATTTTAAAATTAATAACTACAGACAGTCCAACGGACGGGCAAAGCCATCTAGTCTTCTATAAAGATATCAATTTTTATGTTTAATTCTATATTCAGTTATATTTAATGGCAATTGTGCGACTAAATATATTATGTAGTGTCTTATAATTCTTATTTACTCAAATGCTTGCTTTATCACCTACACATATGATGCATATTGGTTGGTTAACATGGCCTTCGAGCATCTAGTCAAACGGTTAAAACTTCACGGTAGTACCATGAGGTTTCCGTTTCGACTCTTACGGACAGTACCCAAGACTGTGTATAGAAATTAAGTGAAAGTTCAAATGTGCAATTCAATTGCATTGATTGGTTTAAATTGTGATTTCAGTTTAAACAACCTCAAGAGACAATAACAAAGCTTGACTTAGATGGTTTCATTGTTATTGGAGGAGATGGCTCCAATACAAATGCTTGTCTCCTTGCCGAGAACTTAAGGTATGAGCTAGGTATATGATTCATGGCATAGCTGCAGAAAAACAATTAGTTAGAACTTTATTTTTCTGGACATTGGTCAAGAACAAGTGGGTTTATTTGACATTTATTGTAAATTTTTAGCATTGTTTTGACCTTTGTTAGCTCAGTTGACCCTAACTGCAAACATTGTTCTATCCATTTTAGTTTTTGATTACCCGGTTGATAAGGTGAGTTGTTATGTGTCTCATGATGGTGCTTCCATGCTCCTCTTTGACGCGTTAGCTGAAAGTAGGGTTGAGCAAATGAATATATCCGATCCGGTATACCGGATATCCGGTAATTTTTTTCCTTAAAACCTCGATTCGTATCCGATCCGTTATTTGCCCGATATCCGGTAAGAAGTACCCGTTTGGAACGGATATCCGGTAGCGGATATCCGAACTATCTGTTTTGAAAAATATTTCTACTATTTTTTATTTAGGCCCAATTAATACGCATAATTGACGGATATCGGAACCGGATATCCATCGATCCGTTTAAATTTTAATTGAAAGTTTACATGGTTGAGGAGAATTGAACACTTGATAAGTTGAAATTTTATAAAATAGTCATTTAAACATCTATTCAACTTATTATTAATGTGTATTATCTAAAAAATATATATAGTACCGGATATCCGGTTGCTTGAAAACCCCGATCCGTATCTGGTCCGGATATCCGGAAAAAAATCCCGGATCGGATCGGATACGGATAAATAAAATTTGTGATCCATTCAAAACCGGATTTTTTCGGATCGGATAGGCCGGATCGACGGATCAGATTAACGGGTCGGACATTTTTGCTCACCCCTAATAATTGCACTTTCTTGGATTCTTGGCCAATTTCCCAAATGGTCTCCTATCTACCGTGAAACTTACTTAGACCGTCTCTCCTTGATATTTGAGCTTGAGGGTGAGCCCAACCGTTTGATTCCTACTGACTTCTTTGTTAGTTCAGTTGACCCTCTAAAGGAGCCACCTATTATAACTGCAAACATTGTTCTATCCATTTTGGTTTTTGATTACCCGGTTGATAAGGTGAGTTGTTATGTGTCTAATGATGGCTTTCATGCTCTTCTTTGACGCGTTAGCTGAAAGTAGGGTTGAGTAAATGGATATATCCGATCTGATCCGGTCCGGTATACCAGATATTCGGTAATTTTTTTCCTTGGTATATATACTAGGCAAGATATATCCCAACTTTAGATGTGGGAATGCATTCTAATACGCCCCCGCAAGTGCAGCTGGGGGAACTGGCCCAGTTGACACTTGGACAACACGACAGGGCGGGCCTAGGATCGAGAGAGGCCGTTTGGCGAATAGCTCTGATACCATATTAAGCCCAGTGGGGTTCCATCCTAAAACCAATTGGCGATAGGAGTAATACTAGGCAAGATATGTCCCAACTTTAGATGTGAGAATGCATTCTAATAGGAACGGATATCCGGTAGCGGATATCCGAACTATCCATTTTGAAAAAATAATTTTACTATTTTTGATTTAGTCCCAACTAATATGCATAATTGACGGATATCGGAACCGGATATCCATCGATCCGTTTAAATTTGAAGAGAAAGTTTACATGTTGAGGAAAATTGAACTGAAATTTTACAAAATACTCATTAAAACACATATGTTACTTAGTATTAATGCGTATTTTCCAAAAAATATATATAGTACCGGATATCCGGTTGCTTCAAAATCCCGATCCGTATCCGGTCTGGATATCCGGAAAAAATCCTGGATCGGATACGGATAGAAAATTTTGTGATCCATTAGGATCCGGATATTTTCGGATCGGATAGGCCAGATCACTGATCAGATCAACAGATCGGGTATTTTTTGCTCACCTTGCTGAAACAGCTGAGTTTGCAAGCAGGTGGGTCCCTTTTTGCAATAAGTTTAGTATTGAGCCAAGAGCTCCAACGTTCTACTTCACTCAAAAGATTGATTATTTGAAGGACAAGATGATGATGTAATACAAGATATCAACGGTTCTTACCAATGCATTGTAAAGAGGGTACATCATGAGGATGCGCCCGAAATGCATCTCAAAGTCTCAACAGTTCTTACCAACGCACCCTTCATTTTAAATCTTGACTATGACCACTATGTGAACAACAGCAAGCCTGTAAAGCAAGCCATGTGCTTTCTTATGGATCTCCAACTTGGGAAGAAGCTTTGCTATGTCCAGTTTCAATAGAGTAAGCTCAATGGAACAAAGTAGCACAACCGAGAAAAAAAATTCAAAACTTGCATTACAACAACAACAACATTGACCCACTTCAGTACCCCTCGAGGGAGTATCTGGGGGGTCAAGATGGGGCACCCTTGGCTAAAAGCTGAGGGGGTGCGACCGAGAGACCGAGAACCCACTACAGACGCAACAAGCAAAGAGGCAACAAACAAGAAACGAAAGCAAAACAAAACGAAAGCAGGACTCAAGGAAAACAAAGCAAGAGTAAGGCGGGAATAAGAAAAACACAAGAGCAAACAGCGCAAGAAACCCATTCTGCCAAAACCCCAAGCGCAAATCGTCTGTCCCGTCGGCTAACTGCTGTCTCTCACTCGGGTCACCTCCCTCCACCTGTCCCTACATGCAGCCAAATCTGCTGAAATTCTCAACTGGCTCATATCCTGTCTTGTCTTATATACTCCTTCCAATACTTCTTCGGCCGGCCCCTCCTACTATCCCCAACTGGCTCATATCATGTCTCAAAACTTGCATTAATTCATGAAGAACGATGGCCGAAAATTTGAAAGGGAGAACGAAAGCTACTCGACTGAGAGCTTCGAGGTGGATCTCTTCGTATGGAATAGGGCAAGGTAGGTTGGAGTAATCCACTTTCTCCTCAACTTTGGGCGATTCCTTGGCCACCATTGCTGCTCTTGGTGGTAATTCTGCCATTATCACCCCTCCTATACCCTAATCAATTACTAATAACTTCTACCTCTGACCCTTCTTTCAGTCTGCTTCGAAGTCTGATAATAGTCTAGAAATCTAGCGTACAATTAATCAACTAATATCAACGGAGTTATGGCTTCGAAAGTTAAAAGCTTGGAGAAAAAGAAAAGAAGGGAAATAGTCCAAATGAAAAGAAGGGAAAGAGGGAGTCGGGTTTTAAAGTAAGGTTTTGGAGTGGAGATCCGATGATATAGTAGTGCTTGTTTTTAGGGTTGGAAGCCTCTCGATTCGGTCCAAATCGACTATTTTAAAAATATAAAAAAATATAAATTTATATACATAAATAATATTTCTTATGTTATAAAATTTATTTTTTATTATTTAAGTTTCACTTTATGTATATACTTCATAACATTTTATTTTTTCATAAATAATATATAAATTTTCTCAATAAAAACATAATTTTTTCTTAAAAAAATATTAATTTTAAAAAAAAATAATATCCCGATCCAAAACCAGTCTGAAAGTGGACTGGACCGGACCGGACCGGGAAATTCCGGTCCGGTCCTTGGTCCAAAGGTTTAGGAAACTCGATCACGGTCCGGTCCGGTCCTGTTTTGGACCGATGCCCACCCCTAGTATGTGCATTGTTGTAGTACAAATACTCATGAAAATCGTGCACATATGCATGAATTCATTTGAGTAAATGTACAATGGTTATTGATGTTTCATGTATTTGTGATACTTTGGTTATTGATGTTTATGCGGTCAAAAATGTACGATATTCAATTCTACGTTGTAACGGTATACCAAATGAGAATCATGAATATATTTCATGTATTTGTGAATATATTTAAATTCATAAATACAATTCATAATGAACCTAAAAATACGATATTAGTATCATGAAAGTCAAGTTTCTATATAGTTTATTTCCTTATTATGAATGTAATTGAAATTCATGGATGCAATCAATAAAAAAAACAAGATACAATTAATAAAAAAGTATGAATATAATAGATAAGAATAATGCATATAAGCAAATGATTTCATGAATATACTGTATATACTTACGAAAATCATTGAAATTCTTGAATACAATCGATAAAAAAGATAAATATAATACATTAGTCATGAATATAACTTATTGCGATTATAAATATAGGTAACTGATTTCATGAATACGTTATACGTTTCCACCAACGTTTTGCAAAATTTGTGCAAGAATGGAAACTGATTTTGTTCCTATAATTACGGGATTTTATCATCCGACATCCATATAATTAATCCTCATAAAACACTATTTAGTGATGTATCATCCGACATCCATATTAATATGAGGTTTGTCGTCGAGTTTAGTTCCGGTGGAGTTTCTTAGAAACTCTATTGGTAGAGTTCTAAAACCTTATGGTAAATTAATGAACCCTATGAAAAAAATTAAAAAGAAAAAAATCATTAATAGATTTGGAGAGAGAACAAATTAAATCTAAACCCGAGCACTTTGCAACATCAATTTTCCTAGCACATTGAAATTTGCAACCATCATCATTTCAGCAAAACATGAAAATTTCCACGTTTTGAAAAGAGTACAAAACTGGTTTACTGGATTGAGTCTCCACAAGCTTGCAATTGTGATTTTACTGATCAAGTAAATTCGATCTCTATCTAAAATTTGAAGTACGAGAGTAGTTTTTCTAATTATTAGGAAAATCGTACACAATAATAAGCTTATATGAAGAAACAAAAACAAAAAATGCTGGCACATGGCCTGGAAATGCAAAAAAACTCTTACAAAAGCTGTTATCTGCCAATAGCAATGTGCTTTGGGATCAGAATTACTCCCCAACGGTCAGCCCAAACCCAAACTTGTAGTCTTTCTTCTTATGATCAATCTGTTAAATAAGCCAATTGCATATGCTTAGGCAAAATTAGAGACCAGAAATCCAAAAAGATATAGCCCTTATTATGATGAACATAAATAATAAAGCTAGCGGAGCCTCATGCTCATTGGCTTTTATACACTGCCTTTGAGATCGGTGGAGTCCCTATATCAATTTTGGTGCATTCTAACTAAATTCAGTTATTATTGTCACATAGCCGAATTTCAGTTTTAAATGGGTCTATCGGGTGTACCCCTTTCCCTTGGGCAGGGGTACCGACATCTTGACCCCCCAGATTCCACTGTAGCAGAGCCTCACTGGGTCAATGATGATGATGATGATAAAAAAATAAAGCTAGCAGTTCAAGATCATAAACGAACCAATTATTAACAGCAAACAAAGGGCTTAGAAGAATGTAGCTCATCCATATTTTCCCTTTATAATTTGCAGAGCATGTGAAAGGGTGATATTGGTACTATCATTGAGTCAAAAGTAAAAGCTTACCTCCGCGGAAAGAACAAAGTTGAGACCCATGTTGAGTCTCTCTTCCAGAAATGCAGATGTGCATCCATTTGAATCTACCTTCCCTCTAAGACGCGACTGCAAAGAAACCAACAAAATAACAAAGTTATGATTTTTCAAGATTTGTCCTCACGTTGACCAATCATACGTTTTTGTTATATGCTCCCTCCGTTTCACAATTTAGGGGTTTTTAAAACTTTGCACATATATTAAGACAAGCTTAAAGTGGAATTGATGAGTTTTGTTTTTTGTGTACAAAATTAATATGAGATTAAATCATATAATATCACCCAATGGGTGACATTTTTTAGTATTTATAAGTACATTGGAACTAGAAATACATTAATTAAATGTTATTTTTGGCAAGTTTTAGTATTAAGTAATTAAAAAGAGACTTATATTTTGAAAATTTATTTAAAGCTTAAAAGTCCCTAAATTATTAAACGGAGGTAGTATTTTCATTAGAGCTCGAAAATCCAATTTTTATACATTTTTGGCCTATCATACATCCCTCTATAATAATCTGTGTACTTCGATAATATTAATTCAGTTGAAATTACGATGATTGAGAGAGAGGTATTCGAGAAAGTTTACAAGACAACACCGTCTGGACAAATTCTTTTTAAGGTGTACCACAGGTTTTTCTAAATAAATATGAAAAATGCAAAACAATAGAGACACCATGTGAAATTTCCCAATTGAATATATTGGCCTGAGCAAAACTTGCATATGCACTAGCTTTTTGATTTAGTTAAATTAGAAATATATTAAAGTAGGGATGGCGAAGATACCTGGCGAAGTATATAATCATAGCCAACACTGGTTGTGACCTCCTTTGACAAGTAGTTATACATGAAATCTGTTGCTAGAGAAACCTAAGTGGATGCCAATTGTATCAGTATCACTCAGACCGATGCATTTGAAGTTAAAAATGCACGCAGTATGTACTCTTGCTTACCTTTTCAGATACCTTCTGAACATAGCAGAGCGCAAGCATTCCAGTACTAGCAACCTGCCCTGTGGCTACCTGCATAATATTCAGTAGCAGTAAGATATTAAAAAAAAAACACTAAACTTGCATGCTCAGTATTAAATTATCTATGCTGCTAAATATATATATATATATATATATCATGAAAAAATTCGATGTACCCGACACGCCTCATAGATCGAGAGGCTGAAAAATGTCAAACCGGTCTGAAAAACCAAACATGCAAGCAAGAACAAACAACCAGAAAATAACAACCTAAAGAGAAAACAACAAATTAAGTTTCCAAAAACAAATTAAGTTTATATGCAAACAAGTATACATGGAATCAGAATAGCAACCAGTGCCTATAAGCAAGAAGTAAGAAGAAAAGTAATCATAGAAAATAAAAAGATAGCAATGAATAAATGTTGGTGCCTATAGCATTTGGATGACCTAAAATTCTAATCTTATATGTACCTATTTTTCAACAGGTTCTTTCCACCTCAGTAAGTTCTTCCCTCTATAGTTTACTAACCATAAAAAACCTCCCTTGTAGATAAAAAAAAAGGTTCAATGAGTGATTTATAAACCATATTATATAGCCAAAATTGTAGCACATCTCCTACAGCATAGAGCACATACTTTACTTCACGCATGGCTTCTTATAGGACACATTAGGACTATACTTCAATTGTGGCTTCTTAATGGCATATGTAGGAATTTACTTCACTCGTGGACGATTCTAAAAAAATACATTAAGGGTAAGATAATTAGCAGATTCAACTGACCATTTTGTCTGTGCAGTATCGAGCAGCATAACCAACACCAGACTTTCTCTGCTGTCCAGCCCAGAATACTTCACCACCCAGAGAAAAATGAGGAGTCACACTCTGCAAGATGGTCACAAGGTAAGAATACATTATCCCAGTGCTACAGCATCTGATGAATGGTCTAGGATAATGAAGCTATGGTGGTAAAAATTAACAAAACAGAATTTTAACATCTTTCCAGACTCAGTATTCCTGTGTTTACAACTAACCCTTCTTGTCCATTGCGATTAATTAACTAAAAGAATTCATAAAAAAAATGTAAACCGAACATAACAAGTATACCTGTATGTAGCTAGCCCCAAATAATGCACCATTACCCATCTGAAACTGTGCTCTATAGTCTCTGCCCTGCACATACACAGAGAGAGAGATGTAATTATTAAAACAACAATAGAAAGGTGCAGATTAGCATCTAGCTAAAGTACTTTCTTCGGTGCGAATATACAGAAAGAATAGCATCATTTAAGCAGGTGACTGACAACTTAAGAAAATACCTAACTGCACCAACCAGACCAGATGTAAAAATGAACCATTTCAGGGGCAGTAAAACAGAAAGATAGAAGGTACAAAAGGGTGCAAAGAAAGAGGAGAGGAATAAGAGAGAAACACTCCATCATCTTAAAACAAAGGGATGAAGAGAAGATTACCTTATGAGTCAAAACAAACAACATTCAACACATTTCAAACGATTGTAGAAAAGTTTGTTCATAGCAAGTCAATGGAAAATGGTCGAAATACCACTGGTTAGACTTCAAAATTCATGATATCTTTTATCATTAACACAAGGACTATTACGCTATACTAGGAATTGTAAGAGATTTCCATAGTGATTTGTGAAAGAAATGTTTATTATTTACAAATAGTTTCACGAAAACAAACATTGTCATGCACAATTATAGTGAACTATGAACACTACAATGCCTAGGTATTCTACTGAAACAAAAGGGACGTAACAAGAAAACAAAGAAGCTAAAATAATGACCAGCATCGGTAGTAGTAGTAGTAGTCCAGTACATTAGAAGATATGTCAAGTATTCTTTGAGCAACATACACAAGCCACAAAGACACAGTGATGGAAAAATCAAGATGGAAGGTCATGCTAAATAATATCTGCACACAAAATACTCATTACAGAAAATTGAAAAAAAAAGCTTAAGAAATACTACCTTGTAATCAAAAGTAGCCATCCCATTAGACATATGTGGCTCACTTGTAAGCTGTGAGAGAAAGAAGCAACTCATGAAACTATCATATGTCATCTGAAAACAGGATATAGAGGCAGCGCACCATAAAATTTAACAAGTGTACCTAAATTTTCTACCTGGGCATTAGCTTTCAATGCAAGATTCTCAGTCAGGTCACACTTAAGTCTTGCATTTAGCCTCCCATCAGTCATTAGCCTCCCAATAAGTATCAGCTGCAATGCAGAAACGAGGAGAATTATCACAATCATATTAATTCCATATCATCATCAAGAGTGATGAAGATAGTCCCTATGTGTCTACCTTTGGGTCCAAGAAGTTTGCACCAAATTCATAATGAGCAGTAGGGATCTTGATTGCTTCTGAAGATTGAGATGGAATTTCGGTTGGCCCCATGAGCACACTGATAAAATCCTCCAAAAACAATATGGACGTTGGTCAATTTCAAAATAAACTATAAATCCCTAAAAGATCACAATTGCCCCAAATCCTAAAGTACCTGTGGCTAAGAGCAAACTTTGGGTTAAGCATCTTTGTAAAGTCAAATCGCATCCCTTCAAACAGCTCTGGCTTCAAGGACACTGGGAAAAAAAAGATCAAAACTTGCATTAGTAAATGGCAATTCAAACTGCTATCCGAGATGACCATGAGCTTGACAGAAAGAATGTCCAATTCGAAATCTTGAAAGGGAGAACGAAAGCTACTGAACTGAGAGCTTCGCGGTGGATCTCTTCGTATGGAATAGGGCAAGGTAGGTTGGAGTAATCCACTTTCTCCTCAACTTTGGGCGATTCCTTGGCCCCCATCGCTGCTCCTGGTGGTAATTCTGCCATTATCGCCCCTCCTAAACCCTAATCAACAACTAATAACTTCTACCGCTGAGCTTCGAAGAATGATAATAGTCTAGAAATCTAGGGTACAATCAACTAACATCAATGGAGTTATAGCTTCGAAAGATAAAAGCTTGGAGAAAAAGAAAGAAAGGGAAAGAGGGAAGTCGGGGTTTAAAGTAGGGTTTTGGAGTGGAGATCCGATGATGATGTAGTAGTGCTTGTTTTTAGGGTTGATAAGAGAAAACCCCTAGATCTTTGGCTCCATTCGGAGCTCCATTTTAGCACCAGCAGATAGTTTGCTAGGCCCAAGGCCCAACGACTTCATCCACGGCCCATCGGCCCAATAAAAAAATGCAATGTTTATTGGAAAAGATAGCATGTAATTTTTGTAAGTGTTTTTTGTAAGAGTAATAGAGTATGTATTTAGATTGAAGGTGATATAACTTTCATCTATTAAAGTTGTGTAAGGTGATTATAGAGATTGAATTGATTCGGTTCGATATTATGTGTGTGTTGGTCAAGTTTAAGAGTGAGTTCTATGAATATCCATGGAGAGTCAACGACATCGGCCTGCTCAGTTTAAGAGTGAGTTCTATGAATACCCACGTTTCATGGAGAGTCTACGGCGTCGGCACACTCAGCTTGTTCGAGGAATCGGCGACTCTAATTCGGGCTAACCCGGATCTGGAGGCTGACTGCGAGGTGTTGAGCTGGCTCGACGATTGCCCAGACGGATCCGTATTATACGTTTCATTCGGGAGTCAAAAGTTGCTAAACGAGCCTCAGTTGCAGGCTCTGGGTGTAGCCTTGGAAAAAAGCGGAACCCGGTTCGTCTGGGTCGTCAGGGGTGGCGGGTCGGTCTTGGACGGGTTCGAAGAGCGGGTAGCGGGCAGGGGTTTCGTGGTGAGAGGGTGGGCCCCACGGGCGAGTGGAACTCGGTGTTGGAGAGCGTGGTGGCCGGAGTCATGATACTGGGGTGGCCCGTGGAGGCTGACCAATATGTCAACTGTTATGAGATATCCCACGTTGAAACTTTGGGAGTAAAATTGCCTAGTATATAACCTAATGAGCTACTCCACCCATTGTCATATGGTTTTAGGTTGGAACCTCATTGGACTTGTATATATGCTAGGCCCGTTACATGCACGACCCCCAGATTCTCGGCCTACCGGACTTTATCAAAGTCCACCCAAGTTGTTGGAGGACGACATGGGGGTGGCGGTTCAGGCTTGTACGGGGCCTGATTCGGATGAACTGGGCCGGGTCATTTGGGAGGCAATGGGCCATGACGCGCCCCATAAGCGAAGGGCCGAGGAGCTTAAGGAGAAGGCCTTTGCTGCGGTTAGAGGTGGCGGGAGCTCTGCTAAGAATTTGGATCATCTTGTGAACCAGTTGGCTCGGATGGGAAAAGATTAGTTTGTATTCACTTATCATCAATTGCTGTAACGTGAGTGATTTCTTAAAGATTTGTTTGTTTGTATCATTCATCAAAATAATGCCAAGGGGTGAATAGTGAACACAAACCAAAACTTTGTACTAATCTCTAATCCCAGCTTAGGATGGAAAAAAAATGATTTCAACATTGATCAATATAATGCGCGTACTGATTAGTTCGATTATATTGCTTAACATAAGACATTCATGAAAATAATTTCATCTCTTTTGTGAAGATCTCCAAATACTAAGAGAGAAGATGGCCATCCCAATAAGCCCAGCAACAACCTGCACCACAATGACCACATGTCCACAACACAAGCATGTAATTAAGGCCATGTTTGTTTAGGTACCAAAAACTAGTTTAGATTTTCCAAGTAGTTGTATAAACTTATATAAACACTGTTTTTTTGAAGGAAAAAAAACTGTAAAACTAGTTTTAAAATTTTTGGAGGAATTTTTAGTAGTTTTTTGAATTTAAATATTGAGGATTTTATTATAGGGGTGTTCAACGGGTCAGATCCCCCGCAACCCGCACAGACTCGACCCGCAATTTGCGGGTTGCGGGTCGAATTTTTTATTTTGCGGATCGACCCGCGACCTGCAATATTTTTAATAATATATATTTTTATAATTTTATTAATATATAAACTTTTTTTTAAAACATTGGGTTTATGGGTCGATCCGCAAATCCGACGTTTTTTTTAAAATACATGTTTTTAGGTAAAAAAATCATTTTTAACCCAATTGACTTAGTCAAATGAGTCAAGCGGGTCAACCCACGACCCGACCCGCGTGACTCGATCGCGGGTCAAAAATAATTTTTTGCGGGTCACGGGTCGACCCGACCCGACCCGTTGAACATCCCTAGTTTATTATGTCTTCTTATGCTATTTTTCCAATTGAACCCTAAAGCATATTAAGATTCTAGCTAGGATGGCATTGAAGATTACTTATTGGAGTTAATTACAATGTTCTAGCCGGAAAAATTATGCAAATACAAGAAACATACCTTTTCATTTCTATCAAAACTACCCTTTATGAATTGGGGTAATGATTTGAGTGGATGAAACCGAGGTCTTTGTGGCATTAAGATGACTGAAGTGTAAAGTTCTTTGCAAGGATGAGGAAGAATTCTCTGAAGTGCCCATTTCATTGTTAGTGGGGTGAGGGCTTGTCTCACCATGGTTCTTGCTTTATCTTGAGCCTGCACAAATAAATAAAGATATTTTACCTTTTTTTAGTCTTTATTTGGATCGTATATTTAATGTATTAAGTTCTACGGAGTATAATATTACATCAAATCATATATTTAATGTAATTTAATACAATAAATGCGACGATCAAAACGAATCCAAGTATACTAGTGAGTATAAAACATCAAGTGATTAGGCAAATAAAAATAAAAGAAAAATAATTCAATGTCCTAACAAACTTGACATATTAAGAGACCAATTAAATTAAATTAACAACTGAACAAATAGTAAGGATTAACATAACAATAAGCCATTCTATAAACAAGATGCATTATTTTTCATGCCAAGTCTTTTACAAATATGTGAGATCAAAACACTAGTTTTCAAATATAAATCTCTAGCTAGTCCTCACAAGCTAATTGTTACTAAGATATAATATTACACAATCAACAAAATATATCAAGAATTCAATTGCAATGAACTTGATCTAGTTAATAACTTGATCTAGCTAATAATAAGTCTTTTATTTGGATCGCATATTCTATGTATTAAGTTGCATTAAGTGACGATTCAAGTGAACCCTAGTATATTACAACACATCAAGTGATTAGGTAAATAAAAATTTGTCAGTTTTCACAATTAAAGACATTTGTTGATAAAAGAAAAATAATTCAATGTCCAGACATGCTTAGCACATCGAGAGACCGATTAAATTGATAAATGAACGAATCGAAAAGAATAACATAATGATAAGTCATTCTAGAAATATGAAAAAATGCATTATGTTTCATGCCAAGTCTCTTACAAATATGAGAAGCTAATATATTGTTAGTGTGACTAAGAAGATATAGGAACTTGATCTAGTTAATAACATTAAATAAATAAAAAGTATTTTTTTACCTGAAATGTATATCTTACATCACCATTATAAAAGCGAGTGCGGTAGCTTCGCAAGAGTAAATAAAGCCAATAATAATTCTCCTGAAAAATGCAATTACAAGGTTAGAACAAAGATAATAAGCATTCTCATTTTCACCCAATTTATCGCTTCATTAAAATTTTAAGAAACGAAAAAAAACAAATTTGTTTTTAAAAATTAGTACCTGTAGTCCATTTTCATGAGCCCTTTGCTCAATTTCAAGGATAGATGATATATCTTCTTCAGAAGGCCCATGCTCTTGGAGCCTCAATATTTCGTCCAATGCAATATCAATCTAAGAAAATACATTTTAATTATCATTATCAGAATAAAAGAAGATTGAAGAATGATGGATGATTAAAAAAAAAGTAGTTACCAGAATTGATGAGACGTCGGGATCACAGGAGAAGTCTATAGTAATGTCACCACGCAAGTCTTCATTTCGTGAAGGCCTACTACTACCAAAGTTCGAAGACACCTCCACATTGTAGATCTAAAAAATGATCGAGATTTAATTAGGAATAAAGGGGTATTACCAATTACATTAGTCATAATTATTTAGTTAGGTAACACAAAAATCATCACATAAGCACTAGAAAATTTCATTCTCGATTGGACAAAAATTCTCTTACGATACAAGGGTACGGTATAGACATGTCAAATGTCAATCGGGTCGGGCGGGTTCAGGTTCGGTTATTTCGGGTTCGGGTTAAATCGGGTTTCAGTTCGTTATGGGTCACAGGTCAATCGGGTCGGGTTGTAGCGGGTTTTCGGTCGGGTCGGGTTGACCAACGGGTCTAAAATATCCTTTTTTCTTATGATTATTAAAATCAATTTTTAATTAAATAATAATATTTAATTACAATATATTATTTTCATTTATTTTAATAATAATAAGTTTCAAAATAATTTTTTTTATAACTATACTAATTAAATCGGTCAACCCAACGGGTTTCGGGTTCAAATTTTCTAGTCTTGACCAAAAAATTATCGGACGGGTCGGGTTAGCGGGTTAGGTCAGCTTTTGACAGCTCTAATACGGTATATATGGGGAATTTTATATTTTAAAAGACTCTTTAAATTAATTTATTCATGATTGTTTATGATTTTTTTTTATAAATTAGGATAATAGTTTAATTCAATGATACCTTTTCAACTAGGTTAGTGAGATATTAATATATAGGATAATGTAGTTTCTACAAGAACTATGAGCTAACTAGGTTAGTGAGATTTTATTGAAAATTATGAAAACATAAGAGAATAAACAAGAGCTAAGTATTATTTTTAAATCATAAGTTAAACCTCAACCAATCTCTTTCATTATCCATACATAGTTTTTTTTAATTAATATTGATTATTCCCCATATATATGTCTTGTTTTAAATTGAGGAAAATCCGTCCACCCATCAAAAAGCTTTCTAGTAACTCTTAACTCAAAATATAACATCTCAATTCGTTTAGTTTTCATAATTTTCAACAAAATATGCACTAGATAAAATAGTCTATGATTAATATTACACATTTTTGTTAAATCAGGGCTTACTTTTCCATGGTTGAAACGAAGGACTTGCATCATTTTCATCTCCAACAATCTTGTTACAAAGTCCACAAATTGAATCTCTTCTATCTAGCAATAATTTTACACCAAACAAGCAAAACAAAGTTAGAAAAGGAGAATACCACCAAACAAACACAAGATTAAAGAATTAAACTTATTTGTAAACTTCCAAATTTAATCTTCCTCACCATGGTTTCACTCTTCACCTCAATTGGAAATGAAATATGAACTGAACATTGAACTTCCACCATGGGACTACGAACTACTTCTCTGTAAACATATAAAAATCTTAAACATCTAATGTGAGAGAAGATATTCCAACGGTAAACTAATTTAATTAATTACAAACATACCTAGTTTTTCTAGAGGACGAGTTATAAGGTAACCCTGTGAGATCATCACGGTTAAATTGAAAAATGGGCACAGGAGGTTTTGGAATTCCACCCTGTTTAGAGAATAGTAAATCTGATTAAGTGAAAAAATCAGAGCATTAACAATATATATTTATATAATTATATATTTCAGGGAAAGGAAAACTGACCAAGTATTTCAATATCAAAGGCTGAGCAATATCAGGATCAATGTTCCCAACAATTAGAACAGTAAATGAAGACGGATCTACAAAGCAATCGTTGAAGTATTGACAAGCTTTTACTGGATCAATTTTCTCAATATCTCTTACTTTAATTGGCTGCAAGGGAAAAAAAATTACAAGGGAATTAATGTTGCAAGTAAAAATTATAAAGACAGATTCACTTATATGATAGGGAAACAAATTAAAATTAACCTTGTAGAAGTATGAATCTCCATATTTAAGTTGTGTCACACGATTCCAAAACGCAGTGTAAGGATCTCTTTCGTTAGCACGTATATTTTCTTCTGTGATCTGCTTCACTATCTTAATGTGCTCTTCTCTTTGTTGCACTTTAGTTACAAATAGTTGATAGACAAGCTACACAGAAGGAAAAAAAAAACAAGAAAAGTTAGGTTCATTGACTGAAGATCATATCAGAAGATTATTAAGGATTGCTGAGAGAAACCTGTAAAGCAGTTTCTAAATCTGAAGGAGAACAATCACCAGAAAAGCTTCTCATGTATGTTTGAAGACTTGTATCAACTTCAGCTCTCTTACCGGCCATCATATCAACTAATATAGAGGGTTTATGGCCAAACTTACCAATTTCTTGAGCAATAGATGAGGCCTTTATGCATGAAAGATATTCGTTTTCTCTGAGCTCAGAGTAACCTCCATAAGAGTATCCTTCAAATATAATCTGTGGTCATACAATTAATACTTGAATTAGTGTACCATATTTGATAGATTTATACATAAACAATTGTCATGAGCTGGGAAGAAAATGCAGCAAAAATACCAGGTTGACTCAAAATAATCTAGGTACTAGGTTTGTAGAAAAATTTCTTGAATCCTATAATTGAAAATTGATAGAAATCAGAAGCTATACCTGGTCATTTTTAAAGTCAGTACACTTGTAGCAAACTCTGATGCCATTTGACAGAGTTAATTCTGTAATTCCAATATCAGGATATTCAGATTGTTGCACAATGTTGCTGTCAACATCAAAAAAAAATGTCAATTCTAAGGCATTATCCAGCAGAAATTCTGAAAATCTATTACTGAGATAATAACTGAAGTAAGAGAAACATGGATGGGTAACTTACCCAGAATTAGGCTCTACAGATACTATTTCTTCAGGAATGCAATCATCGCCCCAAGATGGAACTTTATTTTCTTCTTCAAGAGAGCATATAGTCGAAACCGTGCTTTTTAGATCATCTATTGTTACAGTAGCACGAGGTTCAGTGATTATGATCACGCAACTACATGATGTTCGAAACTTCTCAGCATAATGGGACACCTCTGATGCTAATATCTCTGTGTAAATTCAATGAAATGTTGAGCAATAAAAAAAGGTAGACTTAAAGGAGGTAAAAAGCAAAATTTACATGAGTAAGACTTACTTGGTAAAATAGTCTTATGAAGTTGTGCCTCGTACTCAACCCCAATCATGGGCGCATCACGAAGAAAATGCTAGCAAAAATTAACATTTTTGTCATTTGTTGTAGGAATAGAATAAATAATTTTACTTAAATCATAGATTAGGAATAAACTCACAAAGCTGAGTTACCTCTATATATTCACTACGCAAAGTGCTTGATTCCATTCGATGACGTTCAGCATATGCAGACTCAATATCCGACATTAGTAGAGCCCGAGCAACAGAAATCTCGCGATCTGAAAATCCATGTAATCTAACCCTTGCAAGCTAAATAATTAAGGTAATTATGATCAATGCAAGCATCCTTTCAAAGAAGAGGAAAATGTATCATATGAGATTATTCAATCATACCTCTATTAGTATTGATTCCAAGGCTTTGATTGCTCCTTTCTCTCTACAAGAGGCTGATATTCTAAAACCCTCAATGGGGTTCACTAAAAAGTCTTCACCAGTAGAGCATGAAAAATAGGGTGGATCATTATTATAGCTTATTTTGTAGAATCTCTGGTTTAAAGCACGGAGGAACATCCGCCGTATAAGCCAGTCTTTGTAGTCTTTCACTGTGATTATGTTAGGTCTTTGTATCTTCCAACTAATGAAGACCCTAGACTATAGAAACAAAGTAATGAAAAGTCATTTTTCCATTAGATAATAATTTTCTAAAGCTGATAATTAATCAAAGTTTAGTTCACTGACCCCTGAAGCTTCAGAATCAACAAAACATGAAAATCGAGGCTGATCATGGAATGGTACTTCAGTAAATGGGATTGGTGGAAAGTCTAGTGTTGGATGTATTTGTCCAAAATGCTCCTTTATCAACTCAATCACTATCTGAGTGATGAAATTACTATGTTCAAATATAACATAAACATATATACAACCATAGCTAATCATGTACAAAAGGCAATGGAGAAGAACAATCTCAAACCTGAGTATCAGAGAAATCTCCTACAGCTACAACTGACATATTATGTAAATTGTACCACTTCTTATAGAACTTGTGTGCAACATCAGAATCGACGGTTCGTATCACCTTTTCTAATCCAATAGGTAATCTTTCTGCATACTTTAGCAAAACAATAATCATTATCAAATCAGTATTTGACAAACAAAACATCTTACAAATGCAAACAAATGCAGTTGTGTGAAGTTTTATTATAAGTACCTTTGAGCCTTCTAGTATTGTCGCCCAACGCGCTTCCAACAAACGTCCTCTAGCATTTCTTCTTCCTCTGTATTCCTCTAGCACAGCACCACGTTCTTTCTCAAGGTCATCAGGCGAGATTCGGATCTTCAAGTAAAGTTAATTATGATAATTTTGATAGGTTCAAAACTCCAAAGAAACAAATGAGAATGTAACTGGACAAATTCTTACAAACCTCTGTGCTAAACTCAGCCAAAATCGAAATGGCCTTGGACAATAACTCAGGCTTGTCAATGGGAACGAACAATTCATAAACTGTTTCGTCGGAACTAGTATATGCATTTCCACAAGCCCCCAAATCCGCTCCAATGCTTTCCAAAAATTTCACAATATCATGATTTGTGTAGCTTTTGGTTGCACTGAATGCAAGATGCTCAACTATATGCGCGACTCCTCGCTCAAATTCCTCTTCTAAAACAGAACTACCAGAAATTCAATCAATCAAAATCGCATCCAAACACAGAAACGATTTGAATCTGAACTAATCGTGCTTCAACAGCGAGAATTTGGACATTTAAGAATCATAATCATCGTCGTCTACTAAATCGCAAGACCTAATTACCTAAATCCACAGCTAAAGAATCAACTCCATCAATTTTACAAACATGAATCATTGAATTCGAAATTTCGAAGTGAAGATTGTGTAAATCGAGAGGAAATTTGGACTCACCCGACCTTAACAGCGAGAGCGAGAGCGGCTCGATTTTGGGGCTTGGGGTTAAAGCGAACGTAGTAGGTGAGACCGTTGTCGAGCTTGCCATGATCGGCGCCAAATGGCTTGATTCCGAGTTCGTGATTCCAGTCGAGTTCTAGAAGCTTCAGAGACCTGAATCGGTGCTTCTTTGCGAGCTCCAACTTCTCCTTCGGAGGTACGTCCATGGCGGGCGCGCGCGCTCTCTCTTCAGTGTGTGCGAGTTGTTGTGCTGAAGAATGTGAAATGGAGGGGGAGATTTTTGTGCTCGGTCTTTATTTATTTTCTTTTCATTTTGTTTGGATTTTAGTGAGATGTGATTCATGCGAAACTTCGTACGAAAGTGATTGCTTGAAATAAAAGGAAGGCCACGGCTACTGCACTGAAGAGCCAATAGAGTTGCGACACGTAGAGCTTATATTTCTATAATTGTACGGTGTATTATTTGATTTTAAATATATGATCTCAAACACGTTTATTACGAGTAAGTAGCTTTGTACAATTGTACACTAAGTAAAAAAAAATCGATTATTGAATGCCTTGTGCTAATATCGGATTTTCTAACCTAGGTCTTAGGGTATAAGATAAGTATCTTATTTTAGAAAGATTTGATATTTTTATTTATTTAGATATTTAATTTTTTTTTTACGACAGGTTTATTCGTTTCCTTTTTAGGGTTTTAGTTTCTAAAACCGGAAAGCTTATCATATGCCCTAAGGACATAGGTTAAAAAGACCGATAAATATTTTAGGCGAATTCTAGCACTTAGATGGCCAAAACGTTTATCAGGCGGTCCCAGAAAGATTGAACGGCTAAGCGGGTTGGAACTTGCCATTGGTGGTCAAAAGAAGTTTAAGGACTTATTGCTATATTTTCTATGTAAAAAAACACTTTTGATAAAAAGTATGCTTATTTAACCAATAAAAAAAATTCCATCATTTTAATAGAAAGTATAGCAAGTCTTTAGTTTAAAATTAACCGAAGACCAAGTAAGTACACCATGCATTTTGAAATAATTTTAATTTTTGTTCATACGTAGAACAATTATTTCAGAACATAAGGAATATTTTTTCAATTAAAAGCGTATTATTTTATTATTGTGGTTGGTATTAATGGAGCTTACTAGTTGACTAGTTGACTGGTAGTGGGTTTCCAAAGGTAGAGGACAAGATATTTATCTTTCTTACTTTGGTAGGCTCCTTTAATCGAAGAACGACGACCAAGTCAAAAAGTTTGGTTCATAATATGATGAACTAAATATTTTTAAAATTATTTATCTTCACTATAAAACAAGATGGGTCAGTACTCAGTACAAGGTGAATGACAACATTGATTGACCTGTTTGGTGGCAGTCAATTATGGGGTCATTATTACGGAGTACTTGGCTCATTTGGTGGCAGTGTTATTGTCAGTCTGCCATTTATCAGCAATTGTTCTGTATGATGACATGACCTGTTTGGTTAGAAAAGCTGCTTATTGATTACTTTAGGGAAATTTTTTTTACTTATATGACATTAATTTAATTTTCCTTCTTTTAGGATTTAAAATTTTTGGTTGAGATGTCCATGTACAAGCTTTAAACCTCTTGAATCTTGATTTCACAAGATATTGCATTATAATGTGTCATTCAAACGCACCTAAGGAGGTTTTCAGTTACCAAAATGCCCCTGAAAAACAGGTTTGTTGTATTGACAGAGATACTGTACAACTTGAACAGATTACAAGGAAACCAATGAGAAAGGTCCCTGAACTTTAACGATTTTGGTAACCATATCCCTATACTTTTCAGGTTTCAGATAGGTCCCTCCACTATACATTTTTTTGTCATTTAAACACAAATCACATGAGCTCTACGAACGTGCAATCCACTCGCGTTGAGGTAGATATAAATTGTGCCATGTAAGCGCCAACTATATAATTTTAATACATTTTATTAGAAAGTATAATTTTTTAATTAAAAAACATTTTTTTGTCTCCTTCCTTTTTTTTGATTGAACAAGAACCAGAGAGTCTTCTTTCCCGAGTCTTCACCGTCGGCATATCTTCCCAGTCTTCACCGTCGGCATATCTTGATTTGTCTATGCACACTACAAAACTCAACTGTTTGGAAAAAGGCCCTTAGGGCTCATCGTGAGGCTTCTCCACGCATCAATTGCATCAGAACACTGCTCAACTGACATAACGCCCAAAATTGCAAACAAAAACCTAGATTTCAAATCTCACAAACAAACCTAGAATGCATATTTAAAAACAAAACGGTGAATTTCAACCAACGAGCCCCTTTCTCGAGCTCAATCGTGACCTAATTTTCACAATTACTTCACTCCCTGTCGCGGAACAAGAGAACAACACACCATTGATGAAATCCACCTTAAAATCGGTTCTTGTTTGGTTCCAGATCTGAGTTTCCGAGCTCCGCGTCTCCTTTGTCGCCTTTCGTTGTGCTGCATACAAGTTCCGACCCTACTACACCAGAAGTGAAGAACCCGAATTCTCTCTCCGAGTCCGTCGCTCCGTCCTCTAGTTCCTTGGTATGTCGGAGGTGAAGAACCCGAATTCTTTCTCCGAGTTCGCCGCTCCGTCCTCTGCTTCTGGTTACTTTGTATGCCGGAGGTGACGATCCCAAATTCTTTCTCCGAAAAGGGAAAAAAATTATAAAAAAGGAAAAAAGAAGATCCAAAAAAGATATAAAAAAGGTAAAAAAGAAACGATTGGTGAAATAGAAAAGATCCAAAAAAATATAAAAAAAGGAAAAAAAGAAATAGAAAGGCAGATAAAAAAGAAAATTAAAAATTTTATGTTTTTATTTGTAAAAAACAAATGAGAAAAAAAGAAGGAAAAAAGAAATAGAAAAGGCAAATACAAAAATAAAAATTTATGTTTTTATTTGTAAAAGTAAATGAGAAATTTTTTATGAAATTATAAAAAAAATCCATATAAGTGAATCCAAATAACTTAACACGCTGAGGTCTCGATTGTTGTTCACGCGCAATGCCACATAAGCATTTTGTGTTTAAATGACAAAAAAATGTGTAGTCCACGGACCTATCTGAAACCCGAAAAGTACAGGGATATGGTTGCCAAAATCGTCAAAGTTCAATGACCTATTTATGTATTCGGCCAATAGAGAATTACATACATCTATCATGCACATGGAATCTTTCTAAGGTATACATTACAGACAAACTAAAATTTAAACACCATCAGAAACCCAAGTGTCTTTGTTTCCTTCCTTCCAGAAACCCCATTTCCACCTTAGTCTAGGACAAGCAGACACACATTTAGAAACGAAGCTGCAAGCAATGGCGTAATCGAGTTCGTGATGAACAAGCAAAGCAACACTTGACAAGTTAATACATCTCTCCAGTATATGGCAAATGAAGGAGAATGTAAACCCTACAACATCACTAACGATTAACCTCGCCTTAAACTCCTTCAAACAATCTATCTTGTTTCCCTCTCCTTCATAACAGCCTTCACCAAAAGAAGTCTCCAATTCAGTGTAAACCCTAGGAGCCAGAGATAGTGAGCTTAAATTGGGGAAATTTCGGAACAAAATCTCAAGGCTGAGTCTTGTTTTCTCAATGTGTCTATCGTCTGAATCCAAACTCAAAATTTCGACTGTTTTGCAAAAGGGCAGTTTGCAAATAAGCTTATAAAGATTTCCTGACCAAAGCTGAAGGCATTTCAACTCGAGAAGCTCTTTTTTCACAGAAATCTCAGTAGACTCCTCCACGGCGAGGTGAAAGTGAGATAAAAGCGGCGTATCAAGAACAAGTGACCTTGGCTTGACGCATTTCAGCTTGAGATCGATTAAATTGGGTGCAACAATGGATAATGAAAGAGGAGCGTTAGAGATTGTCCATTGACACCTCTTAAGGTGTTGGAGATGAATCTTGGGCTCTTTTAGGCCTCCAACTCCAATCAAATTCAGAACTTGCAAACAAGGGAAGCATTCGTTTACCCTGCTCAAGTCGCCATCATCTAATCGTATGAATTCAAGTGTTAAGCTTGTGAGTGTTGGCATTGGAATTAATCCATCCACTGATAGCCAAGCATTCTTCACCTCAAGTTCCAATAGACCATTACCTGTCAAGAACCAATGAAATTATCCTCTCTAGCTAATACTTCTCAGTCCAATTGAAACATGTTTTAGCTCTCAAATCAAAATCCTTCATCTCAAAATGGAAAAATTTTCTTTCAAGCACACAAACACCATTAAATTCAAGGTCTTCATCTGAAAATGGGATAATTTCAGCATACAAGCAAGATTCTCCCCAAACTCCTCAAACGTTGTATGATTAATTACAGCAAAATTTCAGCTTTCTCAAGTTCAAATCCAATTTTCAGTAAGAAAGTGGAAATTTTGAATCACTAACAAATTTTAAAATCTCAACTGAAAGCCTTCATCTCAAAATGCAATCCTTTCTCTCAGCAAGCAAACATTATGACAAATTCGGGGTCTTCATCTCAAAAAGGGACAATTCTTCCCAGCAATTTTTCAGCTTTTCACATTCAGCCCCATTTTTTAGTGAGAAAATGGAACTCACAGTTGTTTGATACTATCCTTGCTGTTTAGCTCGTTAAACAAATAGCAACACTCATGAATTCAATTTCACACTCATTCAAATCTCCTAAAAGCTTATAACTCAAAAATTCTTACATAAAAATGAAAAAGTGGAACTCACAGAGCTGAGAAACCAAAGCCAAGAGATCTGAGCGCCGCCAACACGATTGAACCCAGAAATCCGAGAACGAGAGCGACCTGAGATGAACAGAAACCCTAGGTAGCCACTCGGCTACGAAATCAACGCAGGTCAGATACAAATCGTCGGAATCATCCTCAACGTCGTCGTAGAGGATTCCACGGAGCGGCTTCTCGACGCCGATCGAGACGCTATCGAGATTGTTCAGTCTCGAAATTAGGGATTTGAAGACGGATTTGAAGGGGGTGATGGAAGAATTGGTGGTGGAAGGGGATCGCGATCGGATGTACCGATCGAAGGAGCATTGGAGGTTGATGGAATTGACCTCGTAGGAGAGGGAGTTTAGGGTTTTGCAGGTGAGTCGGCACCGGGCGAGATCGGCCGAGTCGGGTAGGCGACTCAGGATCTCCAGGAGGAGCGGAGGAGGAAGATCGTCCATGGCGGAATCTTGGAGAGAATCGGGAGATTTTCCCCCTTTTTGGTTGGCTGATTCTATTTGCACGTAGAAATTCAGCTATCTACACCACTCAATATAATTGTGTGGAGATTAACCAGCACACTAGCTAAAATTGAACAAGCTTTCGCCCTCTTACAAAGAAATTGTTGCTAACCCCCCTTGCTTTATCTTTTTTCATTCATCACTTAATTTTCCTTCTTTTCAATTTTTTACCGCTTTTTTACTCAAAAAAGTATATTAATAATTCAATATATTTGTATGTAATACTCTCATGCCCTAATTTAGTTAGTTTTCCTTAATTGCAAATAACATAATTAAAAATCAAGGATTGTTGGGTGAATAACTGAATATCACTATTTAAATATGTAAGATATTTTTTACCTTTGTATATATTAGGTTTTTTTCAAGTGTTTTATTTAAGAGTGCCTTTTAATAACCTTTTATATGATCAACTGCATAATAATATTGTCATTATGATATTTTTAACACTTATGTATATAGGTAAACTATAAAAATATGTATTATAGACCAATTAATAAATTATTTTGACTTATTGAAATTTTATTGTAAATATTTTGATCGGTTTAATTTTAATTTGTGGAATCCACATATATAATTAATTTATAATTCTTATCTTGTATCTTAACAAACTAAACAACATACATAATAATTTATAATTTTATCTTTATTTTTTAACTAATTTATTTTCATATATTTTTATCCAAATATAATTAATGTAATTATATTTTTCTACCATCACCACTAATATATAAACTAAAAACTAAATTTATACGATATACAAATGCTATCAAATTCTACTTAAATTGCTATATGTTAGTATTGAATCTATATTTTTCTAAAAAGGAGAGTCGAGTCGAGTCATTCAAATGTCATTTATAAGTGTGAGTGTCCTCTTATTTGCTTAAATCCCTATATTTACATAAAATCGATGGAATAATGTTTTTGGTAGAAGGAGACGCGGCCCTCTTCGAAAATTTCATTAATATAAAAAATGGTCTTAGTAAAGATACGTACAAAACCATGAGAGTTATGACTTTATGATGGGGTTAGGTTTATGGATAAGTATTATAGGGATTAGGGTTAGGGTTTAGGGTTTAGTTGGATGGTGAACACTAAAGTTGTCAAAAGCTCACCTAACCCGCAAACCCGACCTGAACCACCCGATAATTTTAGGGTCAAGACCCAAAAATTTGAACTCGAAACCCGATAGAGTCAGGTATCACTTCTTAGTGTCTACCACCATTGTTTAGGGCTTAGGGTTTTAGTGTCCACCACCCGATAGGGTTTAGGGTTTGAGGTTTTTGAGGGCATATTTTGCATTTATAATATATGTATTGATTCTTTCCTTTTCTTTAATCCTTCTTGATATTACGTTTTACTATTAAAAATCTATAATCTATAACTATATATTAAAGCTGAACCTTTTCGAACCACCAGAACGATTTTGGCCCCGCCTTATATTTAAAAAATAATTTTGTATTCTTATTATTTCAACTTTTTCTTTTAAATTGTATAAAATTCTATCTTTTTTTTTAATAAAAACAACATTCTAATATATTTATTAAAAAAAAAATTTAAAAAAAAAGCAAAAATAAAAGATAAGATTTTTCTAATATATATTGATAGATTGTTATCATAATAAGATAGGAAAATATTTCTACTATTAATTTTTTCCTATCTAAAACTAACATTGGACCATATTTCATAAAAAAAGAAAAATCTTATCTAAAAATCTATCTAATTTTTAGCAAAACTAACATTATAAAATATTTAATAAAAACCTAAAAGGAAGAAAAAAAATAAAAGATAAGATTTTTTTATATATAATGATAGATTGTTATCATAATAATGTAGGAAAATTATTTATAACTATATATTAAAGTTGTACCTCTTCTAGACACCACATCAATTCTAACCCTACCTTATATTTAAAAAATAATTATTTTTATTTTTATTAATTTTGTTTTTACAATAAATTCTTTTATATCTATTTATGTGAAAAAAAAATTCTGATTTTGATTAAAAATAACAAAAATAATTTTATGTTTGTCTTTTTATCTATTTATATAAAAGATTTACCTTAAATCAAATTTTGATAAAAAAATAAAAAATTTAAATATCTATAAAATTACGTGCCTAAATTACAAACAACAACATCAACCTAGTGTTAACCTGCCTTAGGCGAGATCTAGGGGGCCATGATGTACACACCCTTGCCCCAATTTAAAATCGAGAGGGTGTATGAAGAAGGCCCAAGTATTATTATTGCCCGGAAGACCTACAGAAAACTAAAATCTAGCTATGTGACAATAATAACTGAATCTAGTTGGAATGCACCAAAATTGATATAGGGGTTATATCCCTCTCAAAGGCATTGTATAAAATCCAATGAGCATGAGGATGTGCCCCATACTCATTGGATTTGCCTAAATTAAATTTTGATAAAAAAAATTATATTATCTTTTCCTTAATTTTCTTTTTAGATTATTTATATAAATATAGAAGATTTTTTATCTTTAAAAAATTCTATATTTATTCATATTTTTCATCTTTTCTTATTAACTATCTTTTTAAAATTTTATTGAACAGACTATTAAGAATTAAATTTGATTACAAAAATTATAAGTATTTACAATATTTTTGGATCTTTATTTATCTTTGTAAGAGATTTATAAAATTAATTGTTCTAATTAAAATTATTTTTATTTATACTTTTCTATAAATAAATTATCATTAAGCTATCAAAATTATATTGGGCTCACCTTATCGACTTTGGCATGTCACGACAGGTATAACTAGATTGAGTATTTTTTATAGATGATGATGTATTTAACTTTTTTTTAATATACTAATATAATGATTTATCTTCATGTTTAATACAAGTAACTAAAGTTCATTCATCTATAACTATATATTAAAGATGAACCTTTTCGAGCCACCACGTTGATTCCGGCCCCACCTTACATTTAAAAAATAATTTTTATTTATATTAATTTAGTCTTTACAATTAAATTCTTTTATGTCTTTTTTATCTATTTATGTAAAAGATTTATCTTAAATCAAACTAATGTAATTCCCGTAAATTTACGGGTAGTTTTAAAAATTATGCTATGTAACACATTATAATAAATTAAAGTGAAAAAACAAAGATAATGTATATTATAATAATTATTCTATTATTATATTTATTAATGATATTTATATAAAATTTAACGATTTTTTTGTTTTCTAATCTTAAAAACAAATAAATATGGAAAATATTTTTCTATATCAAACCTTCTACATTCACTTTTAAGTATAATAAATAAAAATAAATAAAAAAATTGAAAGAAGTGATTGGTTCTTAAAGTGCCATAGCGCAAATTTTATAGATAATTTATTTTTATTTTATAATGTATTAGCGTAGATATAGATAGAAATTTATATAGGTAATTTTTTTCAATAATCCGATAAAAAAAATTTAGCATAATTTTAAGATACAATATATAATATTGCTTATCGGTATCAATAAACATATACATTATCTATTTTTATAACATCTAAAATCTTACCCTAAAAAAACTTCAATCCTTATAAATGCATTTTTTAGTAGTGTTTATTGTTTTCTTTTTTTAAATACGTGTATATTAATTTTTTTTATTTTAAATGTGATATGTACTATATGAAACAAACTACGCATATAATATGATATCTATCCATTATCTATTTTATGAAGTGGTTAAGATAAAGATTTCTAGAATTATTATTTAGTTTTTTATGTTGAAAAAAGTTTGTCCATTATTTTATTCAGGTTTTGCCACGTGGCGCAAATTTTTACACAGACTTGGTTTCTGCTTTATAATGTATTAGGGTAGATTTTGATAAAAAAAATTCATTATCTAGATAATTAAATTTCAATAACCCTACACCCTAAAACTCTTTACTTGAACTATCAAACACTAGCCCATACAACCTAAACCCTATACCTTAAAATCATATATTCTATACCCTAAATCCTAAAACTCTAGACCATAGATCTTAAAATCATAGGCCCTAAACCAATGACAATAAGAGCCACAATGTTAAAGAATTTATTTTCCACTGATCATAATTTTTTATTAGTGAAACTGATTAAATGCAATATCTTAATTATGATTTGTCAATTCGGCAAGTAAAGCATGCTATCAAATTAGTACATCATGTATATGCTCCAATTTGAGGTTCATATAAGTTAAATAATTTTCCATCACCCTATAAATCTTATATAATAATGGGAAATTTCAGTTGGTACCCTCGAAGTTTTAGCTTTTCCGAGTGGTGTCCTAAAATAAAACTTATTCCGAGTGGTATCCTTGAGCTTTTGCAAAAGTCCGGTTGGCTCCTTACTTGTAATTTTTCGTTAGTTTATAACTAAATTAATATGTTTTCTAATGAAAAAATTATATTTTTATATTTAATTAATTTAAATTAAAATTTTAGTTTAATAACAATCAAAATAAATCATATAAAATATTAAATTAAAAATAATTTATAAATATTTTTCAAGTAGATTGTATGTTGTATAATTTAAATTTTTAAGTTTAAATTTTTTTTACAATATTTACATTAAAATAAATATATTACATAATTAAAATTTGTCATGTAGGTTTTATGTAATAATTTTGATTTTTTTTTTAAAAATCTAATAGAATTTTCATTATAGTACTCTCGAATTACATTAAAATTTTAATTTCTATCAATTTTTCAAAATTGTCAATATTACTATATAAAATCTACATGGAAAATGTTAATCTTGCAATATATTTATTTTAATATTAATATTATAATATTTTTGGTTTTGACTTAAAAACTTTTAATTATAAAACATAAAATCTTGACAAATATATATAATATAAAATTTATTTTTATATTTTTATGTAATTTATTTTAATTTTTATTAGATTAAAATTTTGTTTTAATTAAATTAAATACAAAAAATATTTGTTAATTAGAAAACATGCTAACTTAGTTATAAACTAACGAAAATTTACAAGTAAGGGCACTATCCGGACTTTTGCAAAGGTTCAGGGGTACCATTCGGAATAATTTTTTTTTCAGGGCACCACTCGGAAAAGCCAAAAACTCGAGGGTACCAACTGGAATTTCCATATAATAATTTATTTATTATTTGATCCAAATTATAGTGATAAAATTGAGTAACCGCGTCATAAAGTCATAACTCTCATGGTTTTGTACGTATCTTTACTTAGACCATTTTTTATATCAATAAAGTTTTCGAAGAGGGCCGTGTCTCCTTCTACCAAAAAAATTATTCCATCAGTTTTATGTAAATATAGACATTTAAGCAAATAAGAGTACACCCACACTTATAAATGACATTCGAATGAATCGATTCGACTCTCCTTTTTAGAAAAATAAAGATTCAATACTAACATATATCAAATTTAAGTAGAATTTGATAGCATTTATGTATGGTAAAAATTTAGTGTTTAATTTATATATTAGTGGTGATGGTAGAAAAATATAATCACGTTAATTATATTTGGATAGAAATATATGAAAATAAATTATTTAAAAAATAAAGATAAAAATTATAAATTAATTATGTATGTTGTTGTCACCATAAATACACTAGTTCGTTAAGATAAAAGATAACAATTATAAATTAATTATATATGTGGATTCCACAATTTAAAATTAAACCAATCAAAATATTTACAATAAAATTTCAATAAGTCAAAATAATTTAATAAATGGGGTATAATACATATTTTTATAGTTTACCTATATACATAAGTGTTAAAAATGTCATAATGACAATATTCTTATGCAGGGGATATATAAAAGGTTATTGAAAGACACTCTTAAATATTACACTTGAAAAAAAACACAAATATATACAAAGGTAAAAACAATTTCTTACATATTTAAATAGTGATATTCACCATACAATCCTTAATTTTTAATTATGTTATTTTCTTAAGGAAAACTAACTAAATTAGGGTATGAGAGTATTACATACAAACATATTTAATTATTAACATACTTTTTCTTGAGTAAAAAAGCGGTAAAAAATTGAAAAGAAGGAAAATTACGTAATATGAAAAAAGATTTTTTTTTGGGGGGGGGGACGCCACGATTTCTTTGTAAGCTTGTTTTAGGTAGTGCGGGTTACTCTCCAGTCTCCACACAAATATATTGAGTGAAATTCTCCACACAAATATATTGAGTGAAATTCTCCACACAAATATATATTGAGTGAAATTCTCCACACAAATATATTGAGTGGTGTTAGATAGCTGAATTTCTGCGTGCAAATAGAATCCACGTTTTGGTTTTACATGGATAGTGGTTGGCTGGTTTGGTGTTGGATTCTCTTTGGAACTTGATGTCAACGTCATTATCTTCATTAAAAAAGTTTTTTTTTTGTCTGAAAATCACCGTATAAGCCAATGCATTACTCCGTATATACTACTCCCTCTGTCCCCTTTTGTTTGTCCAGTATTCCATTTCGGGCGTCCCGAAATGTTTGTCGTCCTTTCACCCCTTTCCATTTTTATCCATCATTTTTTACAAAAACACCCTCAATCAATTTCACTTTTTACACACTTTTTCACTTTTTACCCACTTTTTCTCTTTCCATCCCATCAACTATTCATCTTCTCCTACATCCATTAAATTTCATCATACACAACCCATTTTTACTCCAATTTATTTTCAACATTCAAGAATAAATTTACAATGTCCATTTTTTTTTGCAAATATATTAACCATAAAAATACAATGGTGAAATATTTATCCCATTTTTTCCACTTTTTTTTATCAACATTACAAACAAGAATTGACATTGTCAATATTTATCCATAATTTTTAACCCCTCCATTTTTTAATCCATTTTCCAATTTTTTTCACATTTTCCATTTTTGGGGTATTTCCATTTTTTTGCTGAAATAAAAAACCAAGCCACCATGGATTTGGAGATTGGGCAAAATCGAACTCCATTTCTCGTTGGGCAAACAAGGATAAATGGACTGGATTGATCCATTTCATGGGGGAAAGATCGAGCCCAAAATCCATTTGGCTCTTACTTTCTCTAGAAAGCTCTCTCTAACCCTAAATGTCCTCATTTATCTCTGGCCGCCACTCTCGAACTCTCTAAACGCTCTCTCTGAAACCCCAACGCTCTTGTGCATTCTCCCTTTAGATCTCTCCACAAAGCTCTCGATTTTGACTCTAAATGTTCGATTCTCTCATCACACCTCTTGATTGAGCTCTGCTTTGGGCTTTTCTTGCTCTGGATTGCTCGAACTTTCCCCATCATTCGATATTTGTGGAGCTTCCTTCAGATCTGTCTTCGTGTTAGTCTCGTGGATCTCGATTCTTGCTCTCAAGCTCTCGATCTCTCGAAAAGGTATGTTAAACTCTCATTTTCTGGCTCTTTTCGTGCTCGAAATTGTTCGAACTTTTCCCCGTCCGTTGAGATCTCTAGTTTAAACTCTCGATCTCTCAAGTTCTCTCGATTTTGACTCGATTCTATCTGGTTTTCTCTCCATTTGGCTCTTGTTTTTTGTCGATCTCTTTGTTCCTCGTGATGTTTTCTCGATCTCTCTAGATCTCGATTTTTGCTCTATCGTTTTTGTTTTGACTCTCTCGATTTGTCTCTGGATCTCGATTTTTTCTCTATCTCTCTTTGGATCTCGATTTTTTCTCGATCTCTCTTTGGATCTCGATTTTCGTCGTTTTGTTTTGTCCGATTATCTCGATTATCGCTTTGAATCTCTATCTTTTTTGTTTGAATCTCCAAATCCATACATGACTTTGAACAAGAGATCTCTCTTTTTCGTTTTTGTTTTTAATCTCTCTTTGATCTGTTGTTCATTCTTTGATCTCGACTTTCCTCTCTCTTTTTTGTTTTCGATCTCTCATTTAAACCACTTTTTTTCCAACATTGTGTGCCTTCTATGGATCTCGACTCTCCTCTCTCTGTTTTGCTCTAAATCGCTCCTTTGCTCTTTTTGTTTTGCAAGCGCATGTTCATTTCGTCTCTCTGTTTTTTTGCTCTCCCTCTGTCGTGCTCTCTCTTTATTTATCCAACTGTTTTGCTATTCTAATTCCCCTTTTCTGAGAGCAAGAACGAGAGAGTGAGGGCGATGCATGTCTTGCCTGATTTAACCCGTGACCTCTAAAGTATGTTACTCAACGTGCTGCATTCTCTCCTTTTTGTCTTTTTATTTTATCTCCATCTCTATTCTTTCTTACAACATCTAACCCCTTTCGTTTGTGTAATGCAGGTCCCTAAATCCTTTTGTTGAGATGAGTTGGGAATCAAATAGCGATGAGTTTAGTGGTCCCCTGCCATCTGAGGAAACTGAATCGTATGAATGCTCTGATTATCCGGATTGTGAATGGGGAAATGAATGTGTTGGCAACCACTCCTACAGTCCCCGACGATCTGAATCTACAGTTGAGTGTGACATTGAGAATGATGTTGATGATGCTTGTGTTGAGTCTGTTCCTGCGCCCCCTGGGAATGTTGTGATGCCTAATGTTGAAGAAGATGCCTCTGAAAATGTCCCCTCTGAAAATGAGGAAGTGTAAATAAGATATGTCCCCTTATCCTTATTACATTATGTGAATGCTTGCTTTGCTGTGATATGTGACTTGTTTGAGATTGTTGGTGATGCTCTGTTGTGCTTTGATTTTGTGCACTGTTGTTGCTGGTGTGAGTCTGACTGTGAATGCATGTTTGGTTCTGAATCAATGGTGTTGCTTGTGTGAGTCCCCTGATGTTGTTCATGTCCCCTTCTCTCTCTGTTTGTTTGTTTTCGATCTCTCATTTTCTCTCTCTGTTTGTCCTCTCTCTGTTGCTGGTGTGAGTCCCCTGTTGTAATTCGTGCACAAACCTTATTTCTTCTTTTGCTTTTATATTTTTCAATGAAGAAATGCTTCATGAAAACTGAGATGCAATTTCATTTTTGCACTTGCCTTTGCATGCATTAGGAAACCAACCTTAATTATGGTTGAATGAGGCCATTGCATATTTAGGGTTTTGCTTTGATTTTGTGTCAATGATGGTATGGGGACATCTGAGATTTTTATGAAAATCAATGATGAAATTCTTCATGAAAACTGAGATGCAATTTCATTTTTGCAATTGCCTTTGCATGCATTAGGAAACCAACCTTAATTATGGTTGAATGAGGCCTTTGCATATTTAGGTTTTGTGCTTTGATTTTGTGTCAATGATGGTTATGGGGACATCTGAGAAATGTTGTGCAAATCAATGATGAAAGTTTTATGAAAACTGAGAGGCAAATTCAATATATGCACTTGTCTGTTTATGCATTAGGATGCTCTCCTTAATTAGGGTTGAAAGCGGCCTTTGCATATATAGGTTTTGTGCATGGAATTTGTCTCAGTGATGGTTATGGGGACATCTGAGATTATTCTTTGCAATTCAATATTTATGTGTTTTGACTTTAGCTTGCAAAGTCAGTGTATGCAATTGTCTTGACTTTTTTACACTTTGCATTTTCAAAAAGTTTTGCCAAAATATATTGATGGTCTTACATTCTGATGCTTTCATTGAACTGCCTTTACACATGCATTTACAAAAAGAGATTTTTCATGTGCACAAAATACCTTCTTACATATCTTACTTAAACCTAAATATATTGACTATCATCTACTTGAGTTTCTTCCTCACTGTCTTGCTCCCCATGTGTTGCTTGAGTCCCCTGCTGTGTTTGTGCAGCCACATGAACCTTTACCCATGCTTGCCTAACAACCCAATAAGGTGCTTCTACTTGAGTTGGTAGATTCCCTTGGGCTCTTAGTCTATTTTTCCCCACATGTGGTACATCATAGTCATTGCTCCCATTCACCTTGAGTATCTCATTCATGCAATATTGCAATGTGAGCCATACATTACTTAATGTGATTGGATCTAGCTCATAGAAAGCTTGCATAACAGCCTCTATCATATGCTCAATGTTTTTTGGCATTTTCTTGTGCATAAGTGATTGGATGCTTCTGAAAAACCCCAAGTCTAAGATGTTTAAATCTGGACTGTTGGGGGGTTGTTGAATTAAAATGAATGTGAAGTCATCTTGTTTGTATACTTGCTGCCACTCTGCATCCTCCTGAGTTATGTGTGGCTTTGCATTGTCTTGTTGGATGAAAATCACCTTGTGTCCTGCATGTTGTGGCCATTTCTCCTTTATGGCTGGAATGATCTGATCAATAAGCATGCGCCTTGTGACTTGTTTGTTGACTGATTCAACCAGCTTAGTCACAATTGTCCCCTTCTCTCTATTCTTCGATTTTCTCTTTGCTGGTTCTTGATATGTAAATGGAAAAATGCCTATTTTCCCATCAAATATGCACTGTCCCCCTGAGTTGAATCTAGGCCTTGCTACTGCTGCTGTGAACATAACCTTGGGAATGAATTTGCTTGAGCTTGCAGCTCTATACTTACCCCTCTCATTCTGTGCTAGATAAACTCTCTGTGTTTTCTTACTCAAATAAAACCACTTCTCATCAATATGCACAAAATCAAACATGGTGTAATATTTCTTCTTACTCTCTGGATTATTCCCTTGCAATAGGTTTAATATCCAATCTAACCATGTGGTCATGTTTGATTCCTTTAGACCTGGGTGTAGTGAATTTGTATGTGGCCTTATAGCTTTCCTTTGCACTAATCTGTGGACTGCACTCTTTGAAATGTTGAGTTGAGCTGCTAAATCCCTTATGCATGACCTGTCACCTATGTTGATTGCTGTGATTGCACTCTCCTGAATTTGAAGATTTTTCCTTCCACACTTGTGGTAATTTGTACTGAAATTAAGCTGTCCCTCTTGTTGTTGCATAGATGTCTTCCACAGTCTTGAAATTGTCCTCGATGACACATTAAACTGGATTGCTACAGCTTGAATTGCATTTCTTGGAAGCTGTCCCCCTTCTGCCATGTTTAGAAGCTTCATCATGATGTTCATTTTTTTTTCACTGTTGAGCCTGCTTGTATATGGCTGATGATGAGCTGGTGTGATTTGCCCTACTTCTGGTTGATTTTGATTTTGTCCCTGTTCATTAATGGCCTCCTCAGCTTCTGGTTGATGTTGAGTCTGTCCCTGCTCATTAATTGCCTCATCTTCCAAAATGGGAGCTTCATTAAGATCAAAATGAATGTGTGTGGGACCATTATCTTCCTCATCATCTAGAAGTGGGGCTTCATTGAGGTTAAAGCCTGAAGCCATAACAGTAGGCAGTGATGCTCTATTTTTTTTGGGAATATTCTCTGTAATTTCTCTGCTTTTGCTGGTAGGTTGAAGATGTAAATGGTGCCTTTAATGTTGTTATTGCTCTATGTAAAGTCTGAAAATGTAGTGGATCCGTGTGTTTGTAATCTCTGTAATTCTATTGGCTACTGAAAAAGGAAGCTTGTTTCTGATTGGTCCAAAAAAATTGTTGAGGATCACTCCTTTTTGTATATTGAAATTCACTTCTTTTTTTGCATTTAATGTTCTGCAAATTCTGCAGAACACAGTACACAATTCCTGCAATTTTTTTTCTTAATTCCCGTGTTGTTTGTCCTTTTGGACAAACAAAACTGGACAGAGAGAGTACTCCAGTACTCCAAGTATTATTGTAAGAACCTACTCCGTACTAAAATATTTCAGAAAGCATATAGCACAAAATATTAAATTAATGATGCTAGCAAATAACTTACAGATTTGGATTATCATCCTATAATTTCAGATTTTCAGGACATAGAATATAAAAAATAGATATTCTGATTATTTCAACAAAAAATATATGATGGACCATTTTATTTAAAAATTAAATCAATTAATTTATATTTTTAAGTTTTAAAATAATAAAAAGTAATTTTATCTTTTTTTTTTGATAAGGTAAGAATTTGGACACCAAACAGGTTTGATTAACCGAGAGACCGTACAAAAAAGGCAGCCAAGAACGGCCAAGTGCATCAGAAAACAAGCAAACAACAAAAGCAAAGATGACAAAAACGAGTACAAACACCAAAGAGAAAGAATAAGGGAGAATTTGGGATCGGGGTGAGTAAATCACTAATGGAAAATGTCGCATGCAAAAGGTAACCCATCGAGGGTTGTGCGAAACTGGACAACTGACGTTCTCTCCACCGGGATGAAGGAACTTCAGAAGCCACAAGGCACCAGACGACCTAGCCCAACACAACTCGGTCCAATTCCAAATTCAGTTCCACCTCTTTAAACCGTCTGTGCCACGCGAAAACCCCAAGTCATCCTCCTCCCCAAAAGAAAAACACCTAGAGGCAAAGCAAAAAATAAATAAAAAATAAATATTTTTTCCTTATTATAATTATCCCCTTAATCCCAAGCTTGTGGCCCAAGAATTTTTCCAACAATATATTATTATTTTTCTTGTTTTTTTATTAGGCTTGCATCCCAAGCATTTAATTTCCAATTTTTTTTCCTTTTTTCTGATCTTGCAATCGAGAAGGTCGAGGACGCCGACGGAACCTGGGCAAAGATGGGAAACCAGGCCAACGGCGGAGGAGGGCGGGCGGGCGAATCGGCCGACGGCGGATGAGGACGTAACAACGACGCAACCGGCATCCCCATTGAATCAAGCAAGCCACACAAACACCTACCGGAAAAACTACCGGAGGAGCCATGAGAGAGCGTTGCAATCATGAACAAGTAAAGGCAAAATTTGGCCAAACGGATTCAAATACAAGATCTCAACACATCCATAGTCCCCAAGGCTAAAAGGAGTTCAATTTCAAACAAACCCAATAAAGGCTTCGTCGGCCCTTGGGTTGTTGAATTTCTGAATCGGGTGTTTCATAGCCTTCTAAGGCAAAAGTTGGTCTTTAAGAATTCAAAGAAGGCTTTCTTAGCCCATGAGTTGAAGAAGACTTAATTTTCTCAAGAAATAAGCCAAATAAAACCAAACTCATCAAAACTCATCGGATCTGAGCAGAGAAGTTTGGTTGGGGGTTCGATTCTAATAAGAGGGGTCGGTTCGGAAGTGTGGGTCTTAGGCCATTGAAACTAAAGAGGTTCCAACACCAGGGGAAGACGAACGATGGAGAAGTCTAATCGAGTCTGAGCGGTGGATATGAATTGTCATCAGTCATTTAATATATTAAACAATTTTAAAAATATAATAAATTAGGAATAATTTTTCAAATTAATAAAATATGAAATTAAGGATCTTTTTAAAAGATAAATTTAAGGATAATTTTATCTTATTAGGAATTTGAGTTAACAAACTATATTATAAAAAATAAATTTATTTAAATAAAATTATTAGCGATTTTTCTAACCTATTAGTCTTTAAAATGGAAATAATCAGGTGATTTGTATTTATTTAAGATTAATTAATTTTTTAAAAGTGTTTATTAATTTCCTTTTAGGGTTTTATTTCCTTGAATTAATATGTTTATCCTATGACCTTAGGGCATAGGTTACAAAAACCGAATTACTAGTTCACAAATAATTTTTTTAATTATCAGGGAGAATAATATAATCAATTATTTGCCTCCACTGAAGCTAAACATCATGGCTTCCCCTCAATTACAACCATTTTAAATTATTTCACTTAATCAAATCAATTTATTTGCTATTAAGATTTAGAGCATTAACATTTTTCCCTTTTTTTTACCACACAAATAGAACAGAACAGCTTAAACAAATTAAGAGTTCGTTTGAATTTAGGCGCCTTACTTTCCCCATCCATCCTAAACCTGATACATACTCTAGTTGGAAAACCAAATGCGATCCAGAAAACAAATTTAACCAAAATTTTATCAAGAACTAGCTTCTGCTGTTCTATGATGAAGGTTTAATTTTGTCTGTTACAAACTTACAATGTTTCATGAGATTCTAAGACTAAAAAGCACCTATGACAATCTTTAACTCCTCAACAGCACACTTAGCCTTGTGTCTCTGCTCTAGATCCATGCTCTTCTCCTCTTTCAACTGCAAAAATAATACCAACTTGTAAGAATAGACTAATAATAATACAGACTTTAGATTCAACAATAAAAACAATACAAACCACTTACTTATCATACAAGTCAATTTTTTCAATTCGATTTTTGGTTGAAACTTCTAGTACTATTTTATGATATGTTAGAAAAACGCTAGGCGGACCCTTAGGCAGAGAGGGGCCGCCTAGCGCCTAGACGGTCAGAATGGTTGCCTTGGCAATCCTAGACGAGATGGACGGCTACACGGTCTTAGACGGGTTTTAGAACAGTAAAATGTATCAAGTTGGAAGTGGAGTCATTTTAGGGTTACTAATTCTGTTTATTTAGTTAAATTTCAACTGAAAAACAGGATTCATATCATTTTTGGTGATATGTAGTGTGTATTATTCTTGGTGGTTTTTGAAATTCAAATCAGTTTTGGTCCATGTCAAGTAGTATTATTTTCGGTCATTTTTCCAAAAAAGAAAAGTACCCATCAGAAACGTTAACACCGATGATTAAAAATAATTAAGCGCGATTAAAGGTACATACCTGTAGTGAAACAATGTTTCCCAAAATGGCATCAATCTCTTGCTTGAAAGAGCGAAGATAGCGTCTGATTTTAGCGTCCTTGAAGAACAATGAAAAGATTGACACAATTGCCCTTATTCTTCCTGAAGGGTCAGTGGCGATCTCATCAAAATTACGCGATTCTTGTTCACAAGCAAACCTCGTATCTAGTACGGATTTGAAAAGCTCTTTGCTTCTATCAAACATCACGAGGCAGGGTAGAAGATAATAGTGATAATAAGCATGTTTTGAAGCAGAATCCGTCTTCTCTTCTTTAGAAAAGCACTGCCATCAATTCAAAGAAATCAATCACAGCTTCAACGAATGTAAAAAAGAGTAATCGGTCATACAGCATGTCAGATTTTGAGTTAACTCACAATTGCAATGTGAAGCAAATATCCCGAAAGAATGTTGCTGAGCTTTGCTATACTCTCCAAAGAAAGTTTTGTGGATTTAGAAAAAACTGTTGCAAGCATCCTAATCATTGCACATGTGTTGTCCAAATCCAGTTTAGCTGACTATAACATAAGGAATCATCATCATCATCAGTATCAAAACACAATGAAATGTACAAATTTATATGTCAATTTAGTAAACTCACAAGGAGATCAAGGATGATGTTCTCTAGCATTTGAAAGATCAAAGAGTGATCACCCATCTGGTGCAAGAAAGAACAGATGACAGTGGTAATCGACTTGTAAATTTTTTGAGTTGAAAGCTTTTGTGAATCCGGTTCCATAGAAGAAACTCTATCTGCAAGAATAAACACCCATTTTTATTTTGAAGATTTTCCGTTTGTATGATCAATCATTATTCATAATTATTGCCAATAAAGATATATGAAGAATAAATGAAAAAATGATATTGTGAATTGATTTTACCATGGAGTCCAGGTCTGACTTTCAGTTGAGAAAGTAAAGTGATGAAGAAACTAATTTGATCATCTGTCTGGATATGTCCAGCTTTGTAAGCTGAGTTTAGAACTTCTATAATCCTAAATATAATATTCGCGTCCAAGTCATGGCCTGCAAATATTAAAAGAGTCAAAACTGAGAAATGAGGTTCCATGTCGAATCATGTTAAAACTATTTTGATTCATAATATCAGAAAAGACTACTTACATAGGCAAGAAGAAGCAACTGAAGTAAGCAAGGAGACATCCAACAAAGAGAAGTAATAAAGGCAACAGCAGGAAAGCTCCTGACAATCATTTGGGAGCCGTAAAAAGGGACCGTCGCCTGCAATAGAGACTATAAGCAAGATCCAAGACACAACATAGATATATTATATCTTCATAATAGATTATGTACCAAAAAAGGCTCCTAGTGCTGGCTGGATTTTATCATATTCTGACCCTAGGAATGTGTTTGATGATGCAACTTGTCCAAGGCGAAGTAGGAGACTCAACACAGCCTGCAACAGACACAATGCATAAGAAGATGCCAAGAGACTGATGTAGAAGACCACATTTATTGACAAATCAAGGAGAATATTAAAAGAAGCGACATATATTACATCCGTTCGGAAAAGATCGTCATTTTAGCCCTTGACATTTTAAAGTTGTAGGTGACGATTTATTGGTGAGTTATGAGGTTTGTTATTGGAATTTACACCTATCGACGCTTTCTATGCAATTTCTCATAATTCATTAGCTATAATTGAGGTGAGTAATTATAATTTCTAAATCGTAAAAAGAAATTTTTAGAGTTATAGCTTAATCATTTATTCCTTAAAAGTTGTGTCAAACGCTAAAATGTCAATCTTTAGTGAACAGAGGGAGTACAAACCTTGGAACATGATGGGTGAGTGTGACCTAGTGAAACCAGCATCAGTGGAAGCTCTTGTATCCAAGCGGATTGATGAGCAAGTATATTTGGATCACTGGAATCTAGATGTTGCAAATTTTGCTGCAATATTGACACACAACATTATCAATGTATGAAAATGACAAAACATGACCCTTCGGGCATATGTATGATCTAAGAGAAGTGAAAGCCTCAAAAGTTATTATAAAAGAATAAAATTTTACCCTTTCTTTTACCATCAATGTCAAAAACAAAATTATTGGTTAAAAAAAAGCACCAATGTCATATTCTAAGAAAATTATACTGCTCAAAGATTGATCCTGAATGCAAGTATACTACGAAACAATGAATGTTCAGATATTATCATAGTAAAAACAGAAATCTACACTGCAAACGCATTAGAAAGTCAGAAAAAGAAACAAATTTAAGGGAAAAGGCATTGAATAGCATACAGGGAGTAGCATTTCCTCTATTGCCAAAAGGCAAGCCATTTTCATCGTGGAGGCTGGATTGCAGGCTTGAAATGTTGCGGTAAAGGCCTGTGGCATGAAATATTACAGTTAAAGCTTATCTATATCGGAACTCGTAAAATCTGAAAGTCTGAATCATATAAAATGAAAAGACATGAAGATTTAAGAAAACAAATTAGCTCCCTGAAAACTAAATCAAACACAACAAGGATATAAACTGAATCTTCCATACATTTCAAAATTAAAAAAAATAAATAAATAACTTTCTTAAGGGCTAGTAGGGTGAACTGGTGATTATGACATCTTCCAGAGATCTTATAGAGGGGTGCCGTGAAAATCTATAGAAAGACCAAATTTTGATGCTTATCAGTTATCATTCACCTAATTCAATCTTATGTCTTCCTTAAAAAAACATTTTTGTCAATAGAAAACCCAAGGCTGGTGTATCGGAAGAGAGAGACTAAAGGGGATATATTTCTCTTCCATAAGCAAAATTAATCCAAATTTGCAGAAAATTTTACTGCAATTGAAAAGTCTCTTCAGCATGGAGAGATTGAACACAAAAAAAGGCACCTGAATAAGACGATGCCTCCAACTTTCATCCATGGTTGAGACAAGTCTAGGGAGAAAAGAGATCAATGAGAGCAGATGTTTCTCGGAGAATGCCTGTACAGGCTGTTTACCATGAGAAATCTGCAAACGAATGATAATAATAGAAAATGTTTATGATCAAATTACATATGCAAGGTCTCTTTAAATTAGACATATCTAAAAAAAACTGCATAACACTACTAACCTTATCATATAGTACAAATTCAATGAATTCCAGGAACCTGTAAGGCAATGATGGAGGGGGGCTGATCCGTTGGCTTAAGTTGAATAAGATTTTCAATATAACAGCATTCACAATGAAATATCTACTATCATCCTATAAAACATGAGAATAAGTAACATATTAGCAGAAGCTACAGCAAGAGCTTAGCAATTCAAGAAGCCTACAATGCAACAAGGTGTCTAGACACATTCATTAAAGAGACACTGCAAGAAAATTTTAACAAAATTGTTTATGGATAAGTAAATAAATAAAAACTGCAGGTTTAAAAAAAAAAAAAACTTTTAGTCGTCAGCAATCCTTAATTTTATTTAAAAAACAAGAGCTAACGCTGCAAAAACCCAATAAAACATTAAGAAAAGCATAACAGTAGGTACGAACTACACTAAAGGGTCAGCATTTCATCATAAAATCAGTGAGAACTATATCACAAAAGAAAATGCTACATGGGGATACCTTCTGAGATGCGTGCTGCGCCAATCTAAGAGGAAATAATTTGAAGAGCTTCTCTAGTGATGGTGAGAAGCTCTGACTTAGTGTGGTGATATCATTACTCACAGGAGACATTGAAGTATGATCTTGTTGGTGATCATCCTCTCCGAATGCAAAGTAACAAACGGCATAATCTATGCTTTGGAGTATAGACACTAGGCAATCATAAGAGAGTCCATCCAGTTGATTCTGATTGTTGACCATTGAAATGAAATCATCGAAACAGTTGACTAAAACAGGCACAACATCTTTCAATCTCCTGATCATACAAAGATACCCTACAGAAAAAATATATGTCATTTAACTTAAAAAGAGAAGAAGAATAAAAGGTGGATAAAGTGCAGAAAAGAAAATAAATACCAAAAAAGATGCACATATAAAACTGCCAGAGGTTTCTTCACAACATGCTATAAGGAAGAAGCATAGCAACTCAATTGTTTGATAAGGAAGCAAGACTCCCTTTTGACAAGTAGCTAAGCATTTAAATTTATTTTTAGAGGTCCAGAAATCCATAGTACAATTGAGAAGAGATTTAGCATAGTAAATACTTATAGCTATTCTACAAGGAGGACACTATAAGAGAGCTTTCTTCTTCAGGAATGAAATAAAACAACAACAACAATATCTACCCAGTTGGATCCCGGTGTGAGCGGGATCTGGGGGGTCGAGATGTACGCACCCTTACCCCGGACGGAAAGTCGGGAGGGTATTTTTGGCGGGCCCAACGCTAAAAACGGGAGAAAACACCAGATAAAGACAAGGGGAAGGGGAGGGGAGTAGAAACATAACGAAAAAACGCACTCAAACCAAAAAGGGGATGTAAGTAAAACTAAAAAGCAGAAACAGGGGGAAAGGGTACTCCCTCACGACGGGTACTCCCTCAGGAATGAAATAATGATCACTATATTCAAAAGGTAGACATAACAAAAAAAAATCTATAAAAAAGGTAGTTTAGCCTCCATAGCAATGAAGTGCAATCAATGAAAAGTTCCGGAATCATATAGTTTGCAACTGCATCATATTACGTAGGAAAGCAAAAAGAGTTTTATATAGGTTCTGTCATTGGATAACAGCAGTAAGCAATTCTTCATATACCCGTTGTATCCTTCTGCACATCAGGCTCATAAGCATGTAATACGCATCTCTCAGCAATATTCTGTCAAGCATGAAAGCAAATACGTAATGTTCAGAAAAGAACGAGATTAGCAATCCAAAATGCAACAAGAATAAAGGTCACAGTCACAGGTACATATATTTAGTGGTTCTCACTTAACAATCATTGCCAAATATTCAGATTTGCTACCTGCTAATGGAAAGTTCATACTAAACATCTTCTACACTGCATTTTGGCAGAGCATTGAACCACCATTTTTTCCATGTGATACATAAATATCCTCATCCGAATGAAGTGCAGGACGTAATAAGGAACTTATACCACTACATGACAGCTAATTTCACATGCAGGTGGTAAATGAGTTGAACTTGTCTCTATAAGCACAAGTTTGAGACATACATATTTAGAAGAAAAAAGGGGAACAGTGAAAGAAGGCAAAAAAGGCATACATCAGAAAGTGAGACACCACAAATTTACCACTTACTTCTATATCTTCCATAAGTTGTCCATATTATCCAATAAATAAACTCGCCAAATTCAGGGGAAATATTAAGATGATGAAGGCATATGATGTCAAATGATCATACTCAATATAAGAAATAAACCCTCCACAAGTACTACTTAGTTGTTACTCAAATGCCAATTTATCACAATATATGCTTAAATAATTGCGACCAAATAGGGGTAAAGAGGGAAAGAATTCAAGGGCCACACCTCCTTTGCAGAAGGCTCTTCTTTTCCATATGATGGTAGCAATGACAAGCAGCGCATAAGACCAGAAAGAGCAATCTTGAGTTTTCCCTTGTCCTCCAAATGAAACTTGTTCTTTCGAAGAATATCCTCGTAATTTTTTAGTATCTATCCAACAATTGAAAGACTTCAATATAGAATCATCAAAATGCAAGAGAGTAGTCCAGAGAAAACACTGATACCAGCCAATATGAAAAAATAGAATGCCAAAAGAATAAGGAAATACACGCACAAAAAAAAATTCTCAAATTTACAATCCTGCACAATACAAACTCTGGGTCATATGGCACAGTGAAAGAGCTCTATGAGAAAGTGTTAATAGGTTCAAACGTGGCACTGGCATCACACATATTATCATAATAAAGAAATATCTCCCTCCATATAGAGCAGCCTTGATAGAGCTTTGTAGTTTTTAGCCCATAGGAAACTTAAATTTATGATAGATAGTCCAAAAAATATTACAAGCTATGCAAGAAAATATTTAACCATTTAAAAAAAAAAAAAGCAAGGTTACAGACTTAAAGCTCATTTACATCTCCACCAACTATCAGATACAACTAGAAAAGTTTTTAGCATGATTTAGAGGAGCATAACTTCACCTTCTCAGCATTTGTGGCAAATGTTGAAGGGTGATATTGAACAAAAAGATCCAGGAACTTGAAGGCCATTAAGTGGACATCAATAGATAAGTTTGTCATCCCATTGAACACATAGACCATGATTAGAGAAATCAAAGCCCCCAAATTATCCTATAAAAATATAGCACAAAATTATGAATCAAAATCAAACAACTTAAGAAAATAAGTTAGCTGAGCAAGAAATGTGGAAGAAAAAATGAAGATGGAGCATACCTCTTTACATCCTGGCAAAATAATTGACTTAAATAATTGATACAATGTTTCACGAACCAATTTATCATCATCGCTGATACGTTCACGCAGCTTTTCAATGACAGAAAGTTTATGCAATCTCAGCTCTTCTGGGTGCCGTTGGAACAAGTCTTTTATACCAGCCAATGCATCTTCAAATGCATGACATTTGACAATAGCACCATATCTCAGATTTTAGTTTAGATAAGACAATAGCAGCATTATATTTCAACAAAAAAAAGTCAACAATAAAATAATTACATTATAAGGACTTCCCAGCTTAATCAATTCAGCCAATAGATGACAATTATTGAATATTACTTCATAGCTATTTAATGCTCCCTACTAGGCTTATATTTTACATATGGCAGTAACATCATTAAGTGACCACGTTTTGAAAAATTAGAACCAATGGCTGGCTTCATTAACCAGCCATGATACTGCATAAAGCTACTCAGTTCTCCCAGCTAGGTTTATATACTACAATTATGCAACTGCCCTATCTTGTGTTGAACATAAAAGGAAAACAAGCACCCAAATGCCAATGATAGCACAAATAACTCAGCCATGATACTTCCATAAACAATAACAGCTGGCCACTGTCAAAAAATCAAATGCATTCCGATAAGAACAAGTAAAATAGGCATGTAAACTTGAGGTCTCACATAATCACCCAACTCCCAATACCCATTTCCAAAGCCTTGTTTCACAGTTGTACTTTACTTGGGTTCGACTAGTTCCTAGCAAAACTTAATTCCTAAACTTAACCAAACCCAATTCCTAAACTAAACAAACAAACAAATTTGGTATGGAAATCATCTGATTCCTAATTCCAAAAGGCATCCAGAGTTGGAACCACTGATCAGCAAGTACCTTTCCGTACTTTAGCATTATGGTGGGATGTTTGTTGGAGCAACTCCTTCAAAGTCAAGCCCTTTCTGCTCACAGCCAACCCTGTTTTATCTGCCGCCACACTTTGCTCCGGGAGAATTATAGCTAGTAGAAAACACACAGCACCCTCATTCAGAAGTTACAATGCAACAAGCTACAAATTTCACCAATTAAGTTTCAGTCTAACCCTTGGATTTGATCTCAGTATTTGTAGTATTCTTTGGTGGGGGCAACTTCCTACCGACTTTCCGCTTGAATTTCTGAAACAAACACAACATTAAAGATTCCAGCCAAAAATTAGGAAAGGTTATTACTTTCTATGAATCCATTACAGCTGAAAGAGATTAGTAGAACTTATAATTACTTTAAAATCAACACCACGACTTGGCTGCTTCTTAGAAGATGGCTTGGGACGACCCATGGCAGCTCTTGAAGATGAAAACGAAGATGGATGATGTCACCTAGTGTTCAGTGGCGGAGACAGGTGGTGGCGCGGGAAATTGAGAAGGACAGGTTCAAACCGATTGATTTGGGAGACAAATTTGTAGAGTTTGACGATGCAGGGAAGATATGCCGGCGGTGAAGAATTCGAATTGTTTCTCCCCTGATTCTCTCTGTGTTCCTCCTTCTCTTAGGGTTGTTTATCAGATGAATGAACTTTCATGAAAAAAAAAAAACAAATCGGTTAAATGAAGCTAGAAAAAAAATGTTTGTCATATCCTTATTATTATTTTGAAAATAATTATTTTATTGATACTACTAACTAAATTAATAGACAAAGTTTGATATTTAAAATAATTATAAAAAAATGAATAAAAATATAAGATTTATGAATTGATTATTCAAACGAATTAAAATATTCTCAATTAAATTTTAACCAATCATAGTATTTAAAAAGATATGGATTATATGGTTGATATGTCTAAATGTGAAATTGACATCTCAATAAAAAAAAATATTAACCACAGGTTTAGATAAATGTCAAAATTTTGAAACTTTTATGATCTTAGAAAAGCTTCTAAATTGATATTATAAGAATCTCTTTTATCAAATTAAATTTTAAAATCACTTTTAATCATGCGAGATTTTATATTATAAAGTTTTTGTATTAACAAATTTAAATTTTAATACAATCACGATAAATAAATAAAAATAAAGTATAAAAGATGATAATTTTTTTTAAATATATAAGTAATATTTTATTAGAGTAAATGAATTATTCATGTTTTTCAAATATAACTAATATAGAGATATGGATTAATTTGAATGATATGTTAAGACAAGACACATGGAATATAAATTGATTCAACTTTAGTTTAATTGATTGATAGGGTGCAAAGTTTTGTTATGACTTATGACACCAAAAATCTCTTTTCATAAACACACAAATGATTAAGGCCTTGTTCTTTTTCTCTCTAAAAACCACTTTCTCTTCAAAACCTACTTTTAATAGTTTTGAAATCCGTGTACCTCTCTCTACTTTTTACATTTTTCGAGACACAAAAAATAACTTTCACCCTAAAACAACTTTTGATATACTAGTGAAACAAGGCCTAACAATGTCAGCAAAAAAGACCACCATAATTTCGACCAAAAAAAAAAACCCACCATATTGGTTAACACCAAGATTCTCAAGAACATAAGATCAAGTAAAAGCTAAATTGGTTGAAAACAACTAGTTAATGCCATCGTTTGACATAAGTTGCTTTGACCATTTGCTCAATTGTTCACTTTATGAAGACTATCACTTTTTGCACACTTAAACTTAGCTTTGTACACCACGGCAAAATATGCCGTAAGGATTTCACGGCATATTAAAACGTACCATTAAAAAATATATTAAATTAATAGATTTTAATTTGTTTTATGTGTTTGTTTTATGTGTTTTGCGTAAGGATTTTACGGCACAATATGGCGTAACATAACGCTACTTAAAAGCGTTAAAAAACTGTACAAATTGACTGGGCCAATCCGGAACATTTCAATTGGCCGGCCCAATTGATTCTCACGGCACCTAATGCCGTCATATATAGCATACAAAATGTTTGTAATAGCAACTACATGCATTGTTGACGAACATGCATTGTATGTAAAGACATGTATAGTTTGGTGACAATTATTAAATGTGAAATTATTAAATAGTGGGATTCATTTGCTTTTTTTTTTGTCAACAACTCATAACGGGTAATAATTATTATTGAAAATTTATTTAATACACTCTCCGTTTAGTTTTATTTGTCCTTATAGCCTAATGTACATATATTAAGACATGTTCTAATCTTACCAAATTGCCCCTATTAAATTCATATTAGAAAAAGGCGAATGGTAAATCCATTAAGGCCTAGTTTGGTTTGTCTTGACATATGGAAACGTAAACGTAAACATAAACGGAAACGAAATGAATCCAGACCATTTTTAGTGTCATAATACATTTATATAAATAAAAAGATCATCCAAGAACTTGTCTATTGTAAAACTGAGATAGAAGGGAGTGATTCCACCATATTGTTACCCACCCCTTGATGGAGGAATGATTGAGGTGGAGTAAGCCCCTTTTTATATGTCATCTCCATTCTTTCAGTATATATATCATCATAAAAAAAAATTTATATGTCAATAATGGATTTATTTACATATAAATCTAGTTAAACTAATGATACTTCTGTAAAGTAAATTGAAATAAGAACTATGATACGATAACTAATTATAATAACATGTTCAATTTACAGTTTTAATATATGATAATATTTATTTTGTGTACGACATAGGCTAAATATTATACGCTACCCGTTTATAGTGCGTGATTTTTACTAGTTATATTTAAATATTAATTACTTAACAAACTTAACATACATTTTTTGTTATTTTTTATTATCAAGAATAAAAGAAAAAAGTGAAATTTCTTTTTGATTAAGGCGTTAGTATTGGGGCGGGCGGGAGGCTGATGAGTGTACATGCATTAATCATACTCTTTTAAAATGTTGGGCCGGCCCATTTTTTGTTTGCATTGAAAAACTGTGTGTATTTACGGCATTAAATGATGTGGTATAACGCTATAGGATTGCGTGAAATTACGCTGAATCTAATAATATTGGATTCAAATTTGATTATTTTAATATTTTTTAATGTTACGGCATATGCTAGCGTGAAATTGTTACGGTACTTAATAGCGTGGTGTACAAAGATTAAATTTAGTGTGCAAAAATCCGATGCATTTATGAAGTGTTTGGGATGCTGAGATGTAGGGGTGAGCAAATGGATATATCCGATCCGATCCGGTATACCGGATATCCGGTAATTTTTTTCCCTTAAAACCTCGATCCGTATCCGATCCGTTAATTGCCGGATATCTGGTAGCGGATATCCGAACTATCCGTTTTGAAAAATATTTCTACTATTTTTTATTTAGGCCCAATTAATACGCATGATTGACGGATATCGGAACCGGATATCCGTCGTTCCGTTTAAATTTTAATTAAAAGTTTACATGGTTGAGGAGAATTGAACACTGGATGAGTTGAAATTTTACAAAATAGTCATTTAAACATCTATTCTACTTAGTATTAATGTGTATTTTCTAAAAAATATATATAATACCGGATATACCGGATATCCGGTTGCTTGAAAACCCCGATCCGTATCCGGACCGGATATCCGGAAAAAAATCCCGGATCGGATACGGATAAAAAAATTTGTGATCCATTCGGATCCGGATTTTTTCGGATCGGATAGGTCGGATCGGCGGATCGGATTAACGGATCGGGCATTTTTGCTCACCCCTACTGAGATGTGTCATTATGCTCAATCAATGTTTTTGTGTGTAAAATATGAGTGGGTTGATATGTGCATGATATTGGATCCGGAAGAGTGGGCCTAAACCCGGCCCACACACATAAGTGGACTGAAAAATGTCTCCGGCCTAGCCCGTATCTGACTTGAAACTGCGTTTGATCAAGTCATTAGTAAACATCTGAACCCTAAAAAAGCCATGCAATTATGTGTTATACAAATTAAATGGGCTTGGCCATTAAAATCTTGGCCCATTAAATGGAATGCACATGATCAAAAGCACAGCCCAAAAAATAGGATCAGTAATAGCTCAAACTCAAAGCAGGGGCGGAGTTATTTGGGGGCGGGTGGGGCCATGGCCCCCCAATCCAAATTTTTTTCCGCATATATGTCACTCTTGTCAGTATCTTCGATTTGCTATATTATAAGCTTCATTCTAACATTTGAGCAAAAAGTTATGAACGTTTGAAGATTGGACGTATATAAACCACTTCTAACAAATCATTTACTTAGTTATAATGCTTTTATCTTTTGCTAAACTTCCTACTTTCATAATGTGATTGAACCCGAAAACTTTGAAACAATAAGTTATTGTTGGGATATCTCGAATCATACAATTCATTATTAGCACGAGAGCTTTAGTTTGGGTTTTAATATTTAGTTACGAGCTTTTAATATTTATAAATTAAATTGATTTGTATTCTCAAACATTTTTTATAATTATATAAGTTGTCATTATAAACTCTTGCTTTCTTAATGTAATTATATTTCGATATATTTTGGTCCCTCCTTTATAAAATATGTTCTCCTCTTTGTCTAAATTTATATTTTTTATTTCTATATCTTTCTCGAAACGTACATTAGCAATATTGGAAAATTTTGTTAGCCCCTACAATGAGAAGTTTCTGGCTACGGCCTTGCCTCAAAGTCAAAACAATACATGCAAATTACACGTAAAACACCTAATTTACATGTATCAGCACCACCTCATGCTTGATGGAGTCGGCTACTCTCCAAACCTAAGGATTCAATGGCTCGTTGTCCACTAGAAATTTGCCACCTCACCACCTTGCTTGTTAGATTATGGCAAGTCCTGTTTCCTACATCGATCAAAATGCAAACAAGCAGCCAGCTCACAAACTATACATAGCAGGGATAAGGGTTGGTTAATAAACCATCAAGAGGTATCCAAAAATTAGTAGAGTAGACACAAGCATCTTACCGAAAAAGACGATGACAAGCCAATAAGAGAATAAAATTGCATTTACTACTTTAAACTTGAAAAAACAGTAATAAACCATTACATATGAACAGTAATAAACCATTACATATGAATATATTGAAGGGCTCACGTTTCCCGCACCGGTCACATGCAACTTTTTTCCTTAGAAACACAAGGCCTCAAGGGAATCACCCTTCTTTTTACAGCTCATGAGCAATCATTTTACTTAAATTCAACTAACCAAACTTACAAACCAGATTGTTAGACATTGAAACATGGTAACTGATATAAGCACATCGTTATAAAGGAAAATTGAAAATTTTACCATATTTTTCCAGAGATAAACAAGCAAAGTTGGACCAACATTCACATTATGCATTATCTCAGTCATCTTGTTGACATATGTTGGCCCCGTTGTTCTACCCTTAGAAAAAAACAACTCGCTCAATCTTTTGAGCCATTGAGCCAAATGTGGGAACAAGTTGCAATTATCCTAATTTATGATGCTTTACTTGATATGTGTGAAGTGTGGGTACTTTATGTGAAACTTTGCTTTATGGGGGCTTTCCCACGTCAACCTAGCAAAGGGAAAGGGAGTGCTTTATAAAGGCACTTTGTACACCACATATTAGAAAGCCAAAGCCAAGAGAGGAATGCCCCCTCGCCGCGCCGCGCCGCCCGGCTCGGCTCGTGACACGTGCACGGTTTGGTACTGGAGCTTATCGTTTACGGGATGATGGGATGATTTAATTGTTTTCTTAAAACTGGGCCTCCAAGATTTGCGGATTAGTTTGACGATAACTATTCCACAACTTCCCCGATTTGTTAAAACTGTTTTATGACATTATCAAACCTTCTTATATGTTTAGTTTCAAATGAACGGATTTCATGAGATAGTGGCTGAGTGCAGATCGTGGAATAATTGATCAATTCAGTTCTATTTATTTCCATAATTCTGCCTCTTTTCAGATCATCATTCATTCAGAAGTTCAATGCAACAAGCTATACAGACAAATTTCCCCAATTAAGTTTCAGTCTAACTCAGTCTAACCCTTGGATTTGATCTCAGTATTTGTAGTATTCTTTGGTGGGGGCAACTTCCTATCGACTTTCTGCTTGAATTTCTGAAACAAGAATAAAATTAACAGTCCGGATCTTCTACTCCAACAATCTGGAATGCAAGATCTTACTATTGCCGATTTTGTTAGAGGAGATCTATTCTAATACATCATAAAACAGAAATCAAGTCTGTGTAAAAATTTGCGCCACGTGGCAAAACCTGAATAAAATAATGGACAAACTTTTTTAAACATAAAAAACTAAATAATAATTCTAGAAATCTTTATCTTAACCACTTCATAAAATAGATAATGGATATATACCATATTATATGCGTAGTTTTCATATAGTACATATCACATTAAAAATAAAAAAAATTAATATACATATATTAAAAAAAACAATAAACACTACTAAAAAAATGCATTTATAAGGATTGGAGTTTTTTTAGGGTAAGATTTTAGATGTTATAAAAATAGATAATGTATATGTTTATTGATACCGATAAGCAATATGACATATTGTATCTTAAAATTATGCTAAAATATTTTTATCGGATTATTGAAAAAAAATTACCAATATAAATTTCTATCTATATCTACGCTAATACATTATAAAATAAAAATAAATTATCTATAAAATTTGCGCTATGGCACTTTAAGAACCAATCACTTCTTTTAATTAATTAATTTATTTTTATTTATCTATAACTATATATTAAAGTTGCACCTTTTCGAGCCACCAGAACGATTCTGGCCACACCTCAAATTTAAAAAATTAATTTTTATTTCTATTATTATAACTTCTTTCTATTAAATTCTTTTTTAACTATTTAAATTTATCTCTAACATCAAATAAATATCTATTTATAACATTATCTTTTGAAAGCTTCCTTATACAAATATTTAAAATTGAAGATAAAATATTTAAAATATTTTAAAATAAATATCAATCTTTTAGTGTATATCTTTTGACGGATTTATTTATAGATATATAGTGATTTTCTTTTATAAAAAAAATTAATAAAAAAAATTAATAATGTTTAAAATTAATAAAAATAGATAATAAAATATTTAATAGATATATTGAAATATTTGATAATCTCTAAATTTAAGTACATGAAAAATAATAAAATATGAAGAATATAATATTTGATTAAAAATTATACATTATACGAGCAATAAATTACTTATATTAAAGTTTATATTATATTTTAATTTATTAATATCCTATTTATAATGTCTGTAAAATAGCGAATCGTAGTCGTACATGGTACAATAGGTAAAACTAGTTACTAGATTCAGTTCCAATTACCCACCTTCATACACCAATGATTCCACCAAATTTATTAAGCATATATTCAAATTAAAATAAACCAAAAAACAGAGCACTTCACCCACAAATTAAAAGTGATATAGGCGGGGCAATTCACCCACAAATGGGGCTCGAATTCCTAGATCCGGGCTCGAACTTATTCGGATCATGACCCGACCCCACCGATTTCGGATCCCTCTTTAAACCGTTCGAGAATCTGGAGAGGGAGAAGAAGTTATTCGGAGCTGATTTCTTCTTGCCGACGAGGCCGAAGTCGTCGTCGACGACGGATCTGGGGCGGGAGGAGTCGCCGGAGACGTCGATTCCGGCGGAGAGGAGGGAAAGGTCGAAGGATCGGAGTCGCCATTGGCAGAGGAGGAAGAGTCGCGGGAAGCGACGACGCCGGTGGAGGGTGAGGAGAGAAGGAGGGAGCGGACACGACTTGCCTCTGTACAACAACCCATGGGTGGGGCGACGAACTCGAAGTTCAGCGAACACAGAAAAGAAGAAATGGGATAAAAATGTAGAATATTTATATTTTTTTAATTTTTTGACGGAAAAGTGGGTGGAAATTGAATGTTGGATATGTTTAGGTTACGGTTAGGAATTTATTAAAAACAAAAGGGTATCAAAATGAATAATTTTTTTTATGGGCACCAAGAGGAAAAGTCAAAACCTGGAGGGCACCAAAAGGAATTTCCCTATTCCTTTCTATGAATCCATTATAGCTTGAAGAGATTAGTAGAACTAATAATTACTTTAAAGTAGACACCACGACTTGGCTGCTTCTTAGAAGATGGCTTCGGACCCATGGTAGCTCTTCAAAAGGAAAAGGAAGATGGATGAGGTCACCTAGTGTTTCAGTGTCAGAGGCAGGTGGGGGCGCGGGGGAATTGAGAACGGCAAGTTCAAACCAATCAAGTTTGGAGACGAATTTGTAGAGTTTGACGAAGCAGTGTATAAAAGCCAATGAGCATGAAGATGTGCCGGGAAGCTTAGCATGATGCAATGCTGAATTTAAAACTGACGGCAATTGCATTTAATTTTTTACTGGTTCGAATTCCTTCAAGGGAATAAAAATCATTAACTAGACATATGAAACAAAAGCTGTAATATGAGAGGTAACATAACATTCTATTAGTCTCAATGGCATATAAGTAGGTTATAGGTTTATCAAGCATCTAAAAAAAACATCCAGAGTTAGCTATATCCAGAGTTAGCTAATAAGAACAAACCTTGTATGTAGAGTAGAGACTTGGCTTGGCTACATATTACTTACAACTTCAATACTAAAGCCAACTACAATACTGATCGAAGACTCACAGATAGTTTGATTTTCCATTGCACGGTTTGCACTACAACTCTACCTTGCACCAATGTACAAACAAAGTTCATTAATTACGTTTGCTATAAATAGCATTTCCTTCAAAAAAAAACATTGAGTAAGTGAGATAAATTTGATTAGAAAGGAAAATAACATATCCACATGGATTTCAAAATTAACCAATTTTTTCAGCAATATATAAGATCAACAACATGTTGGAGAACAAAAGCAATCCCACATCGGAAAAACAAATACCAAACACCACTAGCATTAGCATATAAAGGAGAGTGAAACGCAACCCAATGGCTTAAGCTTTTTGGTAAATAGGTGGATCCCGAATTTATATGTTAAGTGGTTAAAAACTCCTTACACGTCACCCGTTTCTTTCGGTCCCCGAAAATCTAACACATCATTGGGCCAGTATAAACTACAAGCATGATGTCCCAAATTTGTCGAATATATCTAGCACTGGATGATCCAAAGTGGCCGAACACAGCACATTCAACTTTTAAGGCCTCTGAGCCATAATCTGAACCATTGAAAATACTCAAACGCATGTCTTGGTAATTATAGGCAGGAGCAGCGCGTAAGCAACTTTGAATTTGGAATTTCCAAATTTCTCGTGTATCAACCATGGCGAGAACCTAACAGATCTAATTCCAATTTCAAGATTAGAATCAAAAAATAAAGAGCAATAAGTCAGGAAGAATCAAACGAGAAATAAAGAACGAACATCACGAAGGAGCATAAAAAATAAACAGAGACTAACCAAAAAATAAATAAAAAATAAATTGAGAATTCAAAAATTACACTCGAAACAGAGAATTCAATTTTAAGCAAATCAGCGAACATCGCCAATTCAGAAATAAAAACAAACAAACAAAAATGGAAGAATTAAAGATAACGCTTACTATAGAGTACAGGGGTACTTCTTGTAATAAGTAAAAGTTGTGGGGTGTTTTGTATAATATAGTTGTCGTGTATAAATACTCCTTTCCCCCTTTTGTTGAAGCTTATCTGGTAAGCATTGTAACAGAATGTTTTGTATCATTCTGTCGAGGTTCAATGAATGTGTGATGATGATCATGACTTTCCAGATCATTCTGTGTGAATTCTCTTTGTGATCCGTTTCTTGTTTCATTTTATATGGTATCAAAGCATAGGACTCGTTTCTCTCTTCTCGTTTTAAGTTTCCTTCAGTAATTGAAAGTTTCTTTGGAGTTTTTTGTTTCAAGAAGATGTCTAGATCGCCGACACGAATTGATGAATTCGTACATCTTCAAGATAATGAAGATCATGAGAGAGATCCGAGAGTTGAAGATCCAATTTGGAGAGGCCGATATGAAGACAGGAGGAATCGTGATCGTGATCGTGATTCAGGATATGCGTCCAGTGATCCTTTGGCGCTTTCCAATTCTGATCAACCAGGTGCACAACTTGTACCACAACGGTTTGATGGCATGAATTTTCTGAATTGAAGTCGCAATGTGAAGCTAGATCTTGGCGCAAAGAACAAATTAGATTTTGTGGACGGATCGTGTCGACGACCGCCTCTAGGAACAAATGAATGTGCTAGATGGATTCGTGCAAATCACATGGTGCGTTGCTGGTTGCTTAATTCCATGGAAGGTAAACTTTCTGAGACTCTCATCTATGTTGATTCTGCAAAGAGGCTATGGGACGAATTGGTTGAACGCTTTGGTCAAACCAATGGTCCTTTGTTATACCAATTAAAAAGAACCCTAGCTACATTTGAACAAGGAAATTTATCAGTCTATGAGTATTATGGTAGGTTAAAGCAACTCTGGGACGAATTAAAGGCTGTTAGGATGGTAATTGATTGTGATTGTGGAATTTGGACACACTGTGGATGTGATTATCTGGCTAGGAAAGAAGAGCAGGAAGAAAATGATAAGCTGATTGACTTCTTAATGGGACTGAATGATGAATTTGATAACGTTCGCGGGCATGTTCTTGCTATGGATCCTCTGCCCAATGTGAACAAAGCTTATTCATTAGTTCAAAGTGCTGAGAAACAGAAGTCTGTTACTAGTTCTCTGAGTTCCAAAACTGATGGCATTGCTATGTCTGTTAATAGCATGTCAGGACGTTCCCAACAACAATATGGGAAATATTTTCTGATTCGTGAAGAGATGCAAAACCGAGGCTTACTCCCTAAAGATAGTTATGGACCTCGAGATTCGTTCAAGAAAGGGAAAAAATGGTTTGATAACAAATATGAGAAGAAATATTGTGAGCATTGTCATTTGAAAGGCCATTCCAAGGAGAGATGCTATAAGCTGATTGGATATCCTGAGAATTGGAAGTTTTATGACAGATCTGATAATAGGCGAGTAAATGGAAGACATGCTAATGTTGCTGCAGCTAATCTTGATACACCTTTTCAGGATTCAGATGATGGTAAAGACAGTGATATTGATCCTAAGGTTTTGGTTGCTATGTGTCATGAAATGGCTAAGATGGTAAAAGGTAAGGGGCATGCTTCAAAGTCAGGAAAATCTGGTGTTGGATCATCTAGTTCATCACATGCTAATGTTGTTGGAAAGGCTTCTGGTTCTTCTGGTGGATCGTGTTCAGCTTCTTCTAGTTCTGGAAAATTTTCAGGTATGAATTTTGATAATTCAGTTGTTGTTTCTCCTGTGGTTGCTCATGTTTCTTCTGAGAATGATTTCTGGATAATTGATACTGGGGCTACAGATCATATGCTTTTTTATTCTAGCAAGTTGATGAATAAGAAATTTTTGCAAACTCCAGTTAAAGTAGGATTACCTGATGGCAATATTAAGACAGTGATCTTTTCTGGTTCAGTTTGGTTAAATAACAGATTACAACTTCATGATGTTTTGCTTGTGGATGGAATCAAGCATAATTTGCTCTCTGTTACAAAGTTATTAGATGATAGTGGTTTGGCTGGAAGTATACAATCTGACAGATATACTTTCAGGACCCTATCACTAAGGAAGTTGTGCTTCAAGGGAGAAGGATAGGAGGATTGTTTATCTTGGATCCTGCTGATTTGTCACCTGCTGCACACAAGTCATCTCCTCAGGAATGTAATCAAGTTGCTATTACTAATTCAAATAAAGTTTGTAATGTGGGTCATGATGTCAGTTTGATTCACAACAGATTAGGTCATTGCTCTCATAGTAAGATGAAGCATTTGTCTGGATTGTTTCCTACATCCATTTCAGATTTTTTCTGTCAAAGTTGTACACTTGCTAAACAATGTAAGATTCCCTTTAATAAAAGTGAATCTTTAGCCCTAAAAGCTTTTGATCTTATTCATCTGGATGTTTGGGGACCCTATCATGTTCCAAGTTCAACTGGAGCTCAATATTTTCTCACTATTCTAGATGATCATACAAGGTACACTTGGGTAAATTTGTTTAAGTACAAAACTCAAGTTAAGGAAATCATATTCTCCTTTTTGGCTTATGTTCATAATTAGTTTGGTCAGACAGTCAAGGTTTTTAGAAGTGATAATGGGGCCGAGTTTATTCAGAAGAGCTGTCAGGACTGTTTTGTTGAAAGGGGTATCATACATCAATGAAGTGTGCTTGGCAATCCCCAACAAAATGGCCGTGTTGAAAGGAAGCACAGACACATCATTGAAACAACTAGAGCTATGCGGATTCATGCTGGTTTACCTAAGTCTTTTTGGGGTGAATGTGTTATGGTTGCTGTCCATATTATCAATATCATTCCTAGCTCAGTTTTGCAATGGAAGATTCCTTTTGAATTGTTATTTCAAAAGTCACCTGATTACTCTCATCTAAGAGTACTTGGTTGTCTTTGTTTTGGAAAACGAAGTACTCATACAAAAGATAAGTTTGAAGCTAAGTCTCGAAGGTGTGTTTTCATGGGATATCCACAAGGCCAAAAAGGTTATAAGTTTTTCGATCTAGAACACAAGTATTTTTTTGTCTCTAGAGATGTGGTGTTTCAAGAATATGTTTTTCCCTATGCTAGTTCAGATTATAGTTGTGGGAAGACCAATGATGTTGTTTCTGGATCTTTGTCTGATTCTGTTTTGCCTCTGGTAAACCCAGCTTATGATGAAGACATTGTTATTCCTAGTGCTTCTGGTGATATTTGCTTAGATTTTGTTCCTAGTTCTGGTCAGGCCCGTCCATTGGGCTGTGCAAAAAGCCCAATGGAACAGGGCCCCCAATTTTTAGAGGCCCCATATTTTTTTAGTGTATATATATATTATTATGTATAAAATCGGTATTAGAATATCAGCTACTCCCACGTTAGAGATTTGCTTTCCTTTTTCCAAAAAAAAGATCCTTCATCTTCTCCCTTATTTTTTTAACGTATATGTATTATTATGATGATTTATTTTCTTTTCTTTTTCCAAAAAAGACCCTTCATCTTCTCTATTATTCTCCCACGTTAGAGATTTTCTTCTCCCAATATGTCAATTAATGGAGCAATCAACGCCCCTCTTTCCCTTTTTTCTTTTCACACTTCTCTACTTATCATGTTGCAAACTCTTAGCCTCACCCTGCACGCTCAAAGCTTCTTGCAATTCACCCCCTTTTCCCAATTTTCTTCCATTAATTTTACTCTTTATACAACTACCAAAGTAACTTTGTCAAGAATTAAGCAATTTTGCTTTGCAATTGGAACCGGGTGAAAGGTAAAATGATCTTAATTTTGATTTTGATTTTTCAATTTTGAATTTGGAGGATTAAGAAGTTTGAGGTTGAATTTCAGAATATGGGTTAATTTAGTACTTGATTTTAAATTTTAGAAGATGGGAGATTAAATGATCGAATTATCTTGTTTAATTGTGTGAAAAATCAGTACATTGTATCTAATCTAGTGATCATGTTCTCTATATCAACGTAGTACAATATATAGGCAATCGATTAGTCATCAGGATTCAAGATCATTAGATCAATGTGTTCGGACTTGGGAGTCAATAAGTAGGATTAATTTAATTAATTTTGCATCTTACTTAGTTACTTGTATAAATAATTAATTAATTTAACTTGAACAAAAAATAATTAATTAGTTTAAGGTAATTTTGTGTTAGGAGTTCAACTTATTTTTGTTTACTGTATTACAAATTGAATACTTAGATTTCAATATATTATTTTATATGTAGGACTAATTGATTATTTTCTTGTTTAGGAACGGCATTCAATTGCTTTTATAAAGGCGACAAATGAATTTTGGATTGTCGTCCGGATAATTTTCCAAGTTGTATTTCTCCTTCTTGATTACCAATTTATTATTATAATTGTCTTTGTGTTTTGTTTTAAGCATTTAGCTATGTCTTCAAGAGTAAGGAAATATGATAATGGAAATATAAAACGTAAAAAGAAAAAAAGAGTTGAAGAATTCATCCAATCTCAAAAAGGTGCTCTTGATAAATTTATTATAAGAGAATTGGAACCTCCTCCTGAAATTCATAATGAAGATGCCAATTTGAATGCTAATTTGGGTGTTAATGTGGATGCAAAAATTTCATTGCTAATGTAGATGTGCATTTGGATGCTGATTTGGGTGTTAATTTTGATGATATTCATGCTAACGATGATCCAGTTGAAAATGTTAATCTTAATGTTGATCATACTGATGAAATAGATGATGATAATGTTGACTGTGTTCATAATAATGAGGATGATTATGAGAATGTTGCTTTTACTTTTGACATATATGATCCACGATATTGGGATGCACTTGACTCTAAAATGATTGATATTTTAGTAATAAATGGCCCTAGAACTAATTTGTCTATTGAAAAGGGTCCTAAAGATAAATTTGGTAGACGATTTACAACTGCATATTATTCTAGAGTTTTACCAAATGGTGAGAAGTGTTTTAGAGATTGGCTTGTTTATTCAAAAGAGCTTGATAAGATATTTTGCTTTTGTTGTAAAATATTCAAAAAAGGGTGTGGAAAAGGTCAATTAGTGAATGAGGGTTTTATGGATTGGTCACATCTTAGTAATAGACTTAGAGACCATGAAACAAGTCTTGAGCGTATTCAAAATATGGCTACTTGGTATGATTTGCATTTAAGACTAAAAAAGGAGCAAACTATTGATAAAGTGGCTCAAAAACTAATTCAAAAAGAAAAGGAGCATTGGAAGAAAGTCTTGTTTAGAATCATTTCTGTTGTAAAATTTCTTACTAAGCATACTTTAGCATTTCGTGGTACTAATGCAAACTTGTATCAAAATAGTAATGGAAATTTTTTAGGCTTGATTGAAATGTTGGCTGAGTTTGACCCAATTATTCAAGAGCATGTTAACCGTATTACAAATGATGAGATGCATTTCCATTATCTTGGACCTAGGTTCCAAAATGAGTTAATACATTTGCTTGGATGTGCAATTAAATCTAAAATAAAAAATAAAATAAAAGAAACTAAGTATTTCTCTGTGATTCTTGATTGTACTCCTGATATAAGTCATCAAGAGCAAATGTCTTTGATTTTAAGATATGTGGATTTTTCTTCAAATTCTGTAAGTATTGAAGAATCTTTTTTAGGTTTTTTAGAAGTGAATGATACAACTAGTCTGGGGTTGTTTAATGCTTTACAAAATGAATTAAAATCTCTTGAACTTGATATAGATGATGTGCGAGGACAAAGCTATGATAATGGGTCAAATATGAAAGGAAAAATCAAGGAGTGCAAAAAAGACTTTTAGACATAAAACCTAGAGCTTTTCATACATCATGTGCTTTACATAGTCTTAATTTAACCTTATGCGATATGGCAAACACATGTGGTAAAGCTAGGGACTTTTTTGGAGTGATTCAACGGATTTATACTATTTTTGCTAATTCTACTAAGAGATAGGAAATTTTTAAATAAAATGTGAATGGATTGACTGTTAAATCATTGTCGTCTACTCGTTGGGAGAGTCGTGTTGATAGTGTTAAAGCTATAAGATTTCAAGTTTCAGAAATTAGGGAAGCTTTACTTCAAGTGGCAGATAATGATAATGATTCAAAAATTAGAAGTGAAGCTAAATCGTTGGCACAAAATGAGCTTGGTGATTTTGAATTTTTAGTATCTATAGTAATTTGGTATGAAGTGTTATATGCAATTAATATAGTTAGCAAGCATTTACAATCAAAAGATATGCTTATTGATGTTGCTATTGAAAAAATTAAGGGGCTGATTTCTTTTTTTAAAGGATATAGAGAAACTGGATTTTTAAGTGCCTTGGAAATAGAAAATGACATTGCCATTAAGAATGATATTAATCCAAATTTTTCTCAAAGGCGTGTCATTAGAAGGAAAAAACATTTTGACGAGAATGAAAATGATACATCTGAAGTTGCTCCACAAACAGCAGAAGAGTCATTTAAGACGAAATATTTCTTATTTGTTTTTGATCAAGCAATTATGTCACTTACAACTAGGTTTGAGCAATATCATGAATATGAAAATAGATTTGGCTTCTTGTTTACTTCTCAAAAAGTACTTTCATTGGATAACGTGCATTTGAAATCTTCTTGTTCTCATATTGAAACTTCCTTGAGGAAACATGAAAATGCAGATATTGATGCAAATGAGTTATACATGGAGTTAAAATTATTGCAGAATTTTTTGCCTAAGAGAATGATGCAACCTATTGATATTTTGAAGTATTTGAAACTTATGGATTGTTTTCCTAATGCAATAATTGTATATAGAATTTTGTTAACTATTCCCGTAACTATTGCATCTGCAGAAAGGAGCTTTTCAAAGTTAAAGTTGTTCAAGTCCTACATGCGTTCTACAATGACACAAGAAAGGCTTAATGGATTAGCTATAATTGCAATTGAGAATAATCTTTTGGAAGAGATTGATCATGAAAAGTTGATTGAAGATTTTATTTCAAACAATACTAGACGAATGCTTCATTTCAAGTGAATGGGTACACTAATTTGAAATGTAATGATACTTTTTATGGTTTATGTTTATGAAATATGAATCGTCGTATTAGTAGTATGGTATAACATAAATTATTATTTTTTACTTGTATGATTTATGTCTTTTTATTAGGGCCTCGTTTTGATTTTCGAACAAGGCCCCCAAAATACATTGGACGGCCCTGGTTCTGGTTCTGATTCAGCTATACAGTCTTCTCTGCCATCTGTTGATGATGTTTCTTCCACACTAGCACCTGCTATACAGCCAGTTGCTTCTGTTTCACCAGAAATTATGCTTAGAGGATCTGACAGACAGAGACATGCTCCTACAAGGCTTCAAGACTATGTTTGTTCTTTTCAGGTTGCCAAGATGTTTGATTTATCTGAGTACTCTACAGAATTTGTTCAGTCTTTTTGTAACATGGTTTCTACACCAGAACCATCTTCTTATAGGCAGGCAAAAGGTCAACGGTGTTGGGAAGATGCCATGACTAAAGAACTTGAGGCTTTAGAACGCAATCACACATGGGAATTAACATCTTTACCACCAGGAAAAGTTGCTATTGGATCTAAATGGGTTTTTAAAACAAAGTTTAGGCCTGATGGCACAGTTGAGAGGTATAAGGCATGACTTGTTGCTAAAGGGTATAACCGGGTCAAAGATAAAGATTACAAGTTTACTTTCTCTCCAGTAGCCAAACTTCCTTCAGTAAGGATTTTAATTGCTTTAGCTACTGTTCGTAATTGGGATATTCATCAGTTAGACATAAACAATGCTTTTCTTCATGGCTATTTGGAAGAAGAAGTTTATATGACTCCTCCCCCTGGTTATTCTAAAGCCAAAAAAGGTGAGGTTTGTCATCTTAAGAGGTCTTTGTATGGCCTCAAACAAGATTCAAGGCAGTGGAATGTTGAGCTTACTAGATTTTTGATCAAGCTGGGATATCAACAATCACTACGTGATTATTCTATCTTTGTTAAGCATACAGGCACCAAGATTGCTATTGCTTTAGTCTATGTTGATGACTTGTTATTGACAGGAGATGATACCTCTATTATCTTACATACCAAATCTGGTTTGGATGCAGCCTTTACCATCAAAGATTTAGGTATGATAAGGTTTTTTCTTGGTATTGAGGTTGCAAGATCTAGCAAAGGTACTGTCATTCATCAAAGGAAGTATATGCTGGACATTATTAAGGATGCTGGTTTACTTGATTCTGTTGAGGCTGTTTTCCCTCTTCCAAGGGGTCTTGGTTTATCTGTGGATACAAGTGACATAATGCCAGATCCTGAAGTATATAGGAGGTTAATTGGTCGTCTCTTATACTTGAATATTACTCGTCCTGATTTGACATATTCCATTCAACATCTAAGCCAGTTTGTAAGTTGTCCTCGCCAACCACATTTACAAGCTGCATTACATGTTGTTAGATATTTGAAACACACTCTTAACTGGGGATTATTCTATTCTGCTGCATCAGATTTAGTTCTTTCCAGTTATAGTGATGCTGATTGGGTAGCCTGTAAGTTTACTGCTCGATCTTTAAGTGGATAATGTGTTTTCCTTGGTTCCAATTTGATATCCTGGAAGACTAAAAAGCAAAAGACCGTGTCAAAATCTTTTGCTGAATCCGAGTACCGCAGCATGTCTTCTACAGCCAGTGAGGTCGTCTGGGTTCACGGCATTTTACAAGATTTATCTGTTTCAGTTTCTCTTCCTATTACTCTCTATTGTGACAGTAAAGCAGCACATCATATTGCCTCTAATCCCGTCTTCCATGAGAGGACGAAGCATATCAACATTGATTGTCACTATATTCGGGAGCGAATTGCAGATGGTTTTCTTCAGAATTCTTATGTTCGATCTCAATCACAATTAGCTGATATATTCACTAAACCTTTAGGGGAAGAGCAACACAAATTTCTGGCTTTCAAGTTGGGATTGGTTGATCATCCCCCAATTCCAACTTGAGGAGGGGATATAGAGTACAGGGGTACTTCTTGTAATAAGTAAAAGTTGTGGGGTGTTTTGTATAATATAGTTGTCGTGTATAAATAATCCTTTCCCCTTTTGTTGAAGCTTATCTGGTAAGCATTGTAACAAAATGTTCTGTATCATTCTGTCGAGGTTCAATGAATGTGTGATGATGATCACGGCTTTCCAAATCATTTTGTGTGAATTCTCTTTGTGATTCCGTTTCTTGTTCTTCATTTTATACTTACTATCGCGCGCAGAAGATCAAAACGAAGAATTCTTGAAGGATCGTGTTTGCTAGAGAGAAAATGGAAGGGAAATGAGAACGAAATCCAAATTAGATCCTGAAAACGATGATCGAACTATAGAATAAATGGATATCCAACCTGAGAGCTCAGCGGAGTCCGGGGATTGGTGCATCAAGCACTATAAATCGATGAAGGGGAGAAAGTCGATTTGAAAGAGAATGATGATGAGTGGGTTTGTTGAGAGAATTTCCTGATAAAGGAAATATACTGGAACGATGAGTATAAAGGAAGGCAAATCAACACGAACATCGCGAATTTAGAAACAAGAACAAAAAATAAAGGAATAAAACTGGAAATTAAAGATTGTAGAAGAATTCGAACTTACGATTGTAGAAGAAGATTGCACATCAACACGAAGGAACATGCGAATTCAAAATTAAAAACAAGAAATAACAAAATATAAAGTCGAAAGATCAAAGATAATTCGAGAACTTACGATTACCAGAGAAAGGAACAACGCGAGCGAGCAAACAACTCTGAGTAAAACTATTCGAGATCAGACAAGAAGCGGGAAAGAGAGAAGAAGGAAAAGTGGAGGACAGATCGAGAGATGAGAGATGGACACGTCATATCGTGGAGAATGTTGTGCGAGATCAGCAGGGGGAAGACTTTAATTTTATTTTTTTGGAAATAGAGGGAGGAGGCTATTAATTGATCGGGTAAGTTTTGACCAAAATACCAAATTGGTATTATTAAAAAGTGTAACTTTTGTACATTTAGTTATTTAAAAATTTATTTTGAACATTTGAATATTAAAAAATAAAGATTGGACATTTGGATATTAAAAAAAACAGTCGTTTAAGTATTTTTTATTAACAAAATTATTTTTCATACACAAAAATCATTTTTGTAAAACTGGATTTTTTATTTTCTTTTATAAGTAATAAATAATACTCACATTTTAATTTAAAATTTCAAACTAGAAATTTTCAAGTGAAGTTATCCACATTTAATTTGTTAATAAAAATTTAAAATTCTCAAGTAAGGACATACTCACATTTGTTTGTAAATAAAAATTTGAGATAAAATATAAATTTTAATTGTTTGCATCAAAGCGCAATACGGTTTACTCGTTATCATTATATATATGTATCCACAATATCTCCAAAAGTAGCAATATCAAAGAAATTATTCTTAATTGTAAAAAAGTAATACATATATTGTGATGAGATAATCGAATTATACTTTAAAGAAAATCAAACTACTATTTGCATGAAAAAATTTATTTTCAAACTTTTTACTAAATGTGTGTGCATGTACTTATTCAAAAAAATTTATTTTTGATTTTTTAATAAAATGTGATTTTTACTCCCTTCCCCCAGTCCTTTTCTCGCGCTTTTCATCTTCGTTTTTCACCCCTTTCTCCTCCTAGGTTTTACCTCCATTTTTTAACGCTGGACCCGCCAAAATACCCTCCGAACGGATCTCGACCCCCCAGATCTCATCCCTACCGGGATCCACTTGGGTAGATGTTGTTGTTGTTGTATACATAAAAATAAATCTGGTTTAAACCTATAAAAAAGATTTTCAAATAACACATAAGTGTTTTGTGCTTGTAGATCTAGTTTTTGGTAGAATTGTGTTAAAATGACTTATCTTTGCTTTTTTAATACCCATATGTCTAATTTTTTTTATTTTTTTTGATAAAGTAAGAATTCGGAATACTAAACAGGCTTGGTAATCCAAGAAGCCGTAATAAAACGGCAGCCGAGAACGACTAAGAGAGTAAAAAACAAGCAGGAATAGCTATGAAAGGTGTAACACTCCGAAAAATAAGAACTAAGAAGAGTACCAAATTGGGATGAGTAGACCCCTCATGGGCGTGTGAAACGGACTACTGACGTTCCCTCTACCGAGATGAAGGATCTTCAGAAGCCTCAAAGCACTTAGCGACCTAGCCTAATACAACTCGGTCTAATGTCAAGCTCAACTCTAACTCCTTGGAAAAATAATACATTAAATAAGCCTCGAGCTAACCTGCAAAAAAGAAGTCGAACTTGCATCGCAAGTAAAACAAAACATTTTACTTACAACACAAGTAGCCCAAAACTTGCTCCGCAAGTAAAAAGCTTGCCTCGCAAGTAAGAGAAAAAAAAACTTGCCACGCAAGTTTTGTGGGCGCTTTTCTAGTGCAACCCGCGTTTTTCGCCGCGTCTGAAGAAACGTGTTTTTTTATTGGAACCCGAGTTGCACAAGTTTCTAGGGTTATACTTTGGCCACTTGTTTTCTATTTAAACCCAACTAGGATCATTTTAATTGGTGTGCTAGAAAACCTAAAAGGCTAGAGGGAAAATTCAGAGTGCTAGAGAGATTAGGTTAAACTGATCAGATCAGTGTAGATCAGTTGATCAGATCTTGTAATCCTTGAAAGTCTCAGATCTAGTGGAAAGTCCATAACTTGGTAGTGCCCCAGACGTAGTCATTATGACGAACTGGATCAACAAATTCTCTTGTTCTTCTATTGTTTATTTTCTTACTTCTCTTGTGAATATATGAGCCCATTATTGTTGTAAGTAGGGTCGAATTTCCTAACAAATGAGTGATACTCCACCATTAGTAGTAACTTAGTATTGAACCTCTCTCTTTCTTCCTTTTTTTACAATTATTTATTATCAATGTAATCTAATGATGCACCATGAATTCCAATATTTATGTATGCTTCCCTTTTGAAGAAATAAGAGCAAGAAGTTGTTGAACAAACAACAATAAACTAGAAATTGAGTTTTTTTGCTCTGTTTTTGTGTCAATTTTACTTCTTTTTTTGGAATATTTCTTTTCTTGACAGGTAGTATACATGATTGTTACATAGGGCCATATGGGTTGTTGCTAGGAGATTACCTGGATTGACTTGTTTTCTTTCAATTCAATTTCATGATTTTCCTTTACCTTATTCTAGCTGTCCAATCTCTTGGAATCTCTATTTTTTGATATCTAGATTGTGTTTCTCTTTTTTTCTAGTTACCATATTTTGCCATTTCGAGCTGTGTAAAGAGTATTAATTAATCGAAGCTGTATGTTGTCAAAAACCAAGATTTTTCTGCTGGTTCAAGATCATTTGAATCATTGTGTACGTAATTTGTGATCCATATTTGAAGTTGGAGCAGTTTGAAGTAATGGAAGCTCGAAACCTGCATGCCAGCAATGGATCTCAATGGATTGAGTGATCCTTCGATAAAAACCGGATTCGTATAACTTGAACACGGTTCGATAAAAACCTCAAGCAAAAAACCGGATTTCAAGTACATGGCAGTATTACGTATATCACCATTATGGGCAGTTTTCGGATCCGTATAACTTGAACACGGTTTAAAAAAAAATACATGTGCGGATGCTTAACCAGAATTGAGTTCAGATCTTGGGGTTTATCTATTTATTATTTAATTATTATTCCATCCGTCCCTAAATGTTTGTCCCTTTTACCAATTAAAATGATACTATTTCTATGTAACATTGATAAGCAAATAGTATATACATTTGCTTATCAATGTTACATGTTGTCAAGGCTAAGTGGATTTGTGTAAGTTAATGCCTATATATGTCAAACCTCATTAGAAACTCTTTGCATGGAGCAACAACTTCGAATACATTGTAATGAACAAAATAAAAATTTAACGACTTCCTTATAATATTTCCCAAAGTATAAAAAATTTCAGAAATTATTGCACCTAAATTGCTAAACCTTACGTAAAATAATTAAAAAGGAAAAAATGACGAATTGTAATGGAAAAACAAGAATCTAATCTCAGCCAGCCATTAATTTTTCTTTCAAGAAACACGGCGGCAGACCGTGAGTCCGTCGCCGATAGGCGTGAGACAAAGGTCGACACGCCTATCTTCGACAATGTCTGCGTTGAATTCCAAAGTGTGCTTCCAAAAGAAGCGCTTGTGCTCCGGCACCTCCTCCTCTGCCATCGCCACCGTACCTCCCCACAAAGTGTTGTCGTAGAGGATAATTCCTCCCACCTTCACAAGCTTCATCAGCCTCTTGTGGTAATTCCCATAGCTGTTCTTGTCTGCATCCACAAACGCGAAATCGAAGCTCCCTTCATTGCTCTTCTGCTCAAATTGACAACAAATTCCAACTCAGATCGAATCATGACGCAAGATTACTCAGTCTATGACCTATTTTCATACTTCCTATGTTACATGTTGTTTGCATTTTCGATACAAAACTGAATATAATCATGCATCACATCATTTTAAACAAAACACCAACAATTCATTAGGATTACGTCTTTGAGTAGTTCATCCAGAATCGGAAGAGCTTTGGACTTGATAAACTTGATCTTGTGTTCCACCCCGGACTTTTTTATGATCGGGAGCCCGATCTCGTAGGTTTCCCTCATTGGATCAATCGCGATAATCTACATGCGATTTCATTCAATAAAATCAAAATTTCAAAACCCTAGTTATGAACATGCGATTTCATTCAATAAAATCAAAATTTCAAAACCCTAGTTATAATTCAATAAAATCAAAATTTCAAAACCCTAGTTATATTATGAACATTGATGAGATATTCTTAAATTTTAAAACCTGGCCATCTTCTGGGAGATTAAGAGCAGTGAGGAGAAGAGAGTATCCAGTGTAAACTCCGATTTCGATCGTCTTCTTCGCGTTAATCATCTTCAAAATCATTGCCATCAATTGGCCGGCATCTGGACTCGTCCCGAAAAAAGCCCTAAATTTCATTTTTTTTTTCCATATCAATCTTCATAAACATATAAATCAAATCAAAGAGAGTAGTAAGAAGATTATAATTAGGTAATTAATGTGATGTACCATGGATGGTTAGCGGTTGCATCTCTGAGCTCCTTTAATGGCTGAGCTTCTCTTGGATATACACTGCTCTCCAAAATGTACTAGATTGAATTGTTCGGCCATGATCAGATATATGTGAAGTTGAAAAATTAAGCATGAAATAAATTAATTAAAGAGAAGAGAGAAAAGAGATTAGGGTTTTGATTACGTTGTGCAGCTTCTTGTCTTCGAGCAAAATAGGGTTAGGTTTTGGGTCCTTGATGATTTCTCCCATTGTTATCAAGAAGTAAACAGTTCGTGTACAGAGAGATTTTAGTAATATAGAGGAATGTTAATCAAACTAATTTTGCAGGAAATCACATAAAGAATGCAGGAAATCTAGGATTGGTTTTAGGAATCTGAAACAAATTGCAAACGGTCACAGATATTTAACGTGGATATAAAATTTGAAGAGTAAATAAATGATTAATGGACAAATCTAAAATACTGGAAAATAAAATCAAATTAGTAATCCTAATAGGAGAAAACGTACATTTATATATGATGTGATTCATACATGCATATAAAGCGTTCGATAAATAAATTATTTATAAAACACTAAAAAACAGAAGGGAAAAGCATATATTTAAAATATATAATTTGCCAAACAAGAAATCCGCTTCATCATTCAAATTTCGAATGATGACCAACGACTGCTTGATGATTCAACTTGGATGGTGCATATTTCCCATATTAGATGTGGCGCCAATAAGACCGCAGATGCTTTAGCCCAATGGGCGATTTCTCTTGATTTCTCATTAACTACTTATACTGTTCTGCCTCCTTTTATTTCATGTATCGTTCTCGCTGATTATGTAGGCCTTGATGGTCAAAACTCTCTTAATAAATTAAATAAAATCAGCTACCTTTAGATCAATTTTTTTTTTTTTATCATTGCTCAGAAGACCAAAAGAAAACTAAAATTCAGCTATGTGACAATGATAATTGAATCTAATTAAAATACACCAAAAGTATTGTATAAAAGTCAATGAGCATGAGGATGCGCCCCATAAAGTAATGATAGTAAAATCCTCATTAGATTTTCAAATTCACATCGATCCTTTGGCTTAACATTTGATCACGGCCGAACAATCTAGTACATTTTAGAGAGCAGTGTTTATCCAAGAGAACCTCATCCACTAAAAGAGCTTAGGGATGCAAACGCTGGCCATCCATGGTACATGGCATAATAATCTTCTTCCCAATCATGGCCTAATAATCTTCCTAATAATCATTTTGATCGGATTGCTTCTAATGGAAAATGAAATTCATGGCGTTTTCGGGACAAGACCAGATGCAGGCGAAGCTGATTAACGCAAAGAAAACAATCGAAATCAGAGTTCACACTGGATACTCACTCCACACTGCTCTCAATCTCCCCGAAGAACGCCACGGTTTCAATTTCAAAAACATATCATCAGTCTTTTAACCTACTGATTTTAATCATGATTGATCCAATATGAGAAACCTATGAGATCAAGCTGTGGGATGGACATTCTAGGTAACCTAGGGTTTCCAATTTTCAGATGTGTAATGGACATTCTAACAATGTCCAAGCACCAGTGCTTCTTTTGGAAGCATATCGTCGAATTCAACGTGATGTGCTTCCATAAGAATTAAGCACATTGGGTTTAACACCTCTTCCTCTACCATCGCCACATACCATGCCTTTCCATAGAGTATTGTCATAGAGGATCGTTTCTCCCACATTCACAAGGCTTCATCATCCTCTCGATCACGGTAATTCTTGTTTTGGGCTGATTAACCACACAAACGTGTTACCTGCTTTAGATGTAGGAATCCTAACCAAAAACAATTGTAACGCGTTATAAACTACGGACAAGATGCAAAATCAAGTAAAGGATATAAAAATAAGAGCAAGTAAGTTGTAATGTTTATATTATGATCGTAGTTGTAGATGAATCTCTCGAAAACACAAACGAACACTTGAAAGAAAACAGATTGAGTAGATTAAGCTTCTAATTTTGCTCTGAGTGCTTGTGTAGTCTCCCTCTCCATTGTTGCCTCACCCTTGCTTTATAGTCCTTCCTTCGGTTTGGGCCGTTAGTGGAGTGTTCAGCATATCCCGAAGATCTCGCCTCCGGTATTAATGAATTAGCCGTTTGTGCAGGATGATTATGGGATCCGAGATTTCAGTCATACCTTAATTGCTCCTTCCAACGACTCATTCCTGCCACGTCCTAAGTGTCCCTTCGGCCCTTTTTGCTAGCGAATGATCCGGGCTAACATTCTTGGGCTGGCTTTGTCTTTTCGGCCTGAATTTTGGGGAGGCCCAACAATACCCCCTCAAAAACCCGGGAAAACTCCCTCCACCGCTTTTCTAGGGTTTTTGATTTTAGCTTCTCGGAATCTGACCGGGGTTGGGCTGATAAGTTCTTCTTCGTGAGATTGTCTTCTCTAGGAATCGATACGTCTTTCCTGAAAAGTCATTGGCGGTCAACAGGTAGTGTTTCCCTCTTGTACTCGTTGGTTCTTACTCAAATCTTAACCACTGGTAGTTTTTTGTGCAGAGAATCTCGCTACTCCCCAACCCCGCAAAGTGTCGTTTCTAGTTATCTCCCACATCGAGGCTCTCCCATTGGAGGACAGATCATACCCAGAGTTGGTAAAGGCGTGTCTCGCAGAACCCAAAAATACCGAGATGTCGAGTAAGCTCTTTTTTCTTCTCCTTCCTTGTTTCAACGTTTTTTCCTTCCGCTAATCTTGTTACTCCTATGTTGTCAGGTTCAAGGACTACCAGATCAACTGCCGCATTATCAACCTTGGAAAGAGTCGAAGCCAGGAAGAAGAGGAAAGCGGAAACGGCTTCTACTGCAGATACGTCCTTGGCGGTAGCTTTGCCTCCCAAGGTTACAAGCAACTCTCCTAAGGCCTCTTTGTCAAAGAAGGATGTATCCTCTCGAATGACGGATCTTCCTGGCACTATGATGTCTTTGGACATGGATGCGGGAAAATGTCTGAAATCCCTCATGTCGCTTCAAGTGAACTGCCTTCGGGATTCAGGACACCGGTCTACGTTACCTGACTTCTTTGGCGAGATACTGGCGGCTCAGTGGCAGGTATTTATTAACTCTCTTCATTTTCATTGTTAATATTCATGATTCATGACAGTTAGATACTCGTTACCCAGGGTTTCCAACTTGCCCTTGCGGCTTTTGACACCTTCAAGGACTACCCCGAGCAGTTGGCTCAGAGTAAGATCAGCACGCAGCTTGAGAAGGATAGATCGGTCATCTTGGGGCAGGAGAAGAAGGCTTTGGAAACGAAGGTCGTTGATCTGCAGAGCGCCCTCGAGAAAGCTTTCGGAGAATCCAAGGCATGGGAGGACAGGTTCAAGGAAGCATCGAAGAAGAGTGCTGCTCTTGCTCAGGAAGTTGAAGATACGGCTGACTACTGGTCACTCAGAGCTCGTGTCGAGACAATAAAAGAGTTTGCTGCTGGAAAACACTCTTCTTGGGACGCTGTGAAGGAAAGAGAGCAATTCGAGAACTTGTTCGCTGATGAAGCTAGTGCATCCAAGAAATCCTCTCTTATCGACGAGATTTCACAAGTTGCCAAAGAAGTGGCCCAGGTGGAAATGGACACCCAGAAACCAGCTGAAGAAATTTCCAAGGATTGATTTCCTTTTGCTTCTTTTATTCCTCGGACTCTTATCCTACCCCCAATATGTTGAGGCTTTTTAGAACTCTATGTTTTGTTTGGCCGCTTGTTGTAGGGCCCGGACAACTTATACCCCCTGTAGGTTTTTAGGGGTTTATGTTTATTATATTTCAGTATTTGCTATGGCCTTGGATATGTGTTTGTCTTTTTTGCAGGTAGAACAGGTTTATTGCCGGAGACTGAAGATCAACGCGTTTGTGAGAGACTGACTTGTTTATAAAAATGTGTACTTGCAGTTTAGCGATAAACTTTTCTTTGTATAGCGCTTTTTATGTAAGATGCAGAGGGAGAGAGAAAATAATGTATTTGTCTGAAGGTAAATACTTGCCATAAAATTGTGAATCGTGTTACAAATATTTGGTGAAACTCCTCTTGCTCTAGAGTTTTCGTTACACGTTCTCGTCTCTTGCATCTTTTTTGACTAGTCAATGTGTGCGCAGCGTTGCCTGATCATAAGGCGAGGGCCTATGTTTTGGCCTGTAACGTCACAAGGCGTCCCTTGTTAGTTTTTTCGTAACCGTTTTTGTTTCATGTGTGTATAAAGACGTAATAATATAATGTGAAAAGAAAAAGTTTATGGAGTATACCTTATTGCGACTCATGCGTTTTAAAAATGGTATAACTTCAAGTTCATCGCGTTCCAACTTCTGGGGACTTTCTTTCCATCTCGCGACATCAACTCGTAGGCTCCTTGTCCTACGATTTTTTGTGATTTGATAAGGTCCTTCCCAATTTGCTCCCAACTTGCCAACATTCAATTCCCGCGTGTTCTGAAAGACTTTCCTTAATACCCAATCTCCTACTTGGAACGCCTTTGCATTGACGCGTTTGTTGTAACTTCGAGCTACCCCCTGTCTGTATGTCGCCATACGAACTGATGCCTCATCACGTAACTCGTCCACGGTGTCTAAATGGTGCAACAAGTTAGGTAAATTTGATTCTTCGGTAGTAAGTCCATATCGAACTGTGGGCAAAGTTACTTCTACTGGTAACACGGCTTCGCATCCATAAACCAAGGAGAAAGGTGTATGGCCTGTAGCAGTCTTAGGAGTTGTTCGATCTAACCACAAAATAAGGGGTAACACATCTGCCCATTTCCCCTTTGCCTCTTTGAGTCGCTTCTTCAAGTTGTTGATGATCACTTTGTTGCTTGCTTCTGCCTGACCATTGGCTTGAGGATAGCGTGGTGTTGACATCACCAACTGAATGTTGTATTGCTGGCAAAATGATCTCGTCTTGTCGCTGAAGAATTGGGACCCGTTGTCGCATACTATGGTGGATGGTATTCCAAATCTACTCAGGACGTTCCCAACCAACCTGCTCAGGTTACTGACCCTGGGCAGAAATCTCATCAAGGTCAGATATTTAGGAACTCTTCTGAGTCGATGACATGTCCGGGTTTGGATTTTGTCCCTAACATACCTGAGGCATTTTTTGTGCAGGATGATGAGGTTGCTTGGTGGGTTGACTCAGGCGCTACCATTCACGTGAGTAGAGACCGATCGATGTTTGCGACTTTCGTTCCCGTGGATAATGGACGAGTCTTGCACATGGGCAATGAGTCAACGACCCCAGTACTAGGCAAGAGCCAAGTAGAGTTGGAGTTTTCATCTGGGAAGACTTTAATTCTGAAAGATGTGTTGTATGTACCCAGATTAAGGAAAAATTTAGTCTCCGATAGTGTCCTAAACAAGTTAGGCTTTCATTTAGTCTTTGAGGCCGACAAGTTCATCTTGTCGAAGGGTGGTGTCTTTGTTGGACGTGGTTATCTATGTAATGGCATGTTTAAACTCAGTATTAATAAAGTTCTGAATTCTGTTTATATGTCTGAGACTTTGCATAAGTCAATGACCTCTCAAAGGTCGGCGACCTCACAAGGTTCTGCACCTTTGAAGGGTTTTGACTCTTCTCTTTTGCGTGCTCGTTTGGGTCATGTTCATTATAAACGCATGCTTGATATGTCTAAGAATGGTTTAATTCCTGTTTTTGACATGAATGTTGAGAAGTGTAGAACTTGTATGCTTACTAAGATAACAAGGCACTCTTTTCCTGATGTGCATAGAGTCAGTGACTTGCTTGAGTTGGTTCATAGTGACTTATGTGATTTTCATGCTACTCCGTCCTTGGGGAATAAGAAGTATGTTGCTACTTTTATTGATGATTATTCTCGGTTTTGCTATGTTTATCTCTTGCATGCTAAGGACGAGACTTTGGATAAGTTTAAAACTTATAAGTCTGAAGTTGAACTTCAAATGTCTATGAACATCAAGAAGTTGCACACCGATAGAGGTGGCGAGTATATGGACCCCGGATATTTTCAATCCGTGGGGATAATCCATGAGACAACGGCTCCCTACACACCATAACAAAATGGTGTGTCGGAGAGAAAAAATCGAGTTCTAAAAGAGATGGTTAACTCCATGCTCTCCTACTCAGGTTTGAATAATGGTTTTTGGGGTGAAGCCATGTTGACGGCTTGTTACTTACTGAACCGAGTTCCCAACAAGGGGAATGGGTCAGTGACCCCATATGAGATTTGGTATAAAAAGAAACCAAATCTGAATCATCTTCGGGTTTGGGGATGTAGGGCAGTCGTGAGACTCCCTGAACCTAAGCGAAAGACCTTAGGTGAGAGAGGTGTTGAATGCATCTTTCTTGGATATGCCGAGCACTCTAAGGCGTATAGGTTCTATGTCATTGAACCTAACCCGTCTATTTCGATTCACACCGTTGTAGAGTCAAGAGATGCTATTTTTGATGAGAAGAGATTTTCATCAATGCCTATACCAAAGGAATTGATTCCGAGTTCTAGTGAGAACACTGAGTTGGCCAACACCCAATTGGGAGTCGCTGACTCGATGCGAGTCGCCGACTCGGGGGAGGTCACTGACCTCCGAGGGAATCAAGAACCTGAGATCAGAAGGAGTAAAAGACTGAAAAGGTCCACGACTTTTGGTCCTGATTTCCAAGTTTACTTGGTTGAAGGGACAAGGAACGAGATTGGCTCTCAATACATGTATTGTTACAGTGTTGAGGAGGATCCAAGGACGTTTGATGAGGCCATGAGGTCTCAAGACGTGTCCTTTTGGAAGGAAGCCATAAATGATGAGATGGACTCCATCATGGGAAACCACACTTGGGTGCTGGCTGATCTTCCCCCAGGTTGCAAGCCTTTGGGAAGTAAGTGGATCTTCAAGAAGAAGATGAAAGTAGATGGTACCATTGATAAGTTTAAAGCCCGTTTGGTTGTCCAAGGCTTTAGACAAAAGTATGGGACCGACTATTTTGATACTTATGCACCGGTTGCTAGAATATCCACCATTAGGTTGTTGATAGCCTTGGCGGCAATTCACAACTTGGTTATACATCAAATGGACGTTAAAACATCGTTCTTGAATGGGGATCTAGAAGAGGAAGTTTATATAAAACAACCTGAAGGGTTTGTTATGCCCGGTCATGAACAAAAGGTGTGTAAGTTGGTGAAGTCCTTGTATGGGCTGAAACAAGCACCAAAACAGTGGCATCAAAAGTTTGATGACATTGTGTTGTCCAATGGTTTCAAACTTAATCAAGCAGACAAGTGTGTGTATAGCAAGGTCGATGACTTTGGAAATGGAGTTATCATTTGCTTGTATGTGGATGACATGTTGATCTTTGGTACAAACCAAAGACAAGTGGACCTTACAAAAGAATTTTTGTCATCATAGTTCTCCATGAAAGACATGGGGCAGGCCGATGTTATCCTTGGGATTAGGATTAAACGGGAAAAGGACGACCTAGTGTTAACACAATCTCATTACATTGAGAAAGTGTTGAAGAAATTCAACTACGAGGGGTGTGCTCCAGTTAGCACTCCATATGATCCATGTTTGAAGTTGTTGCCTAATAAAGGGACAACTTGTTCGCAACTTGAGTATTCAAAAGTGATTGGATGCTTGATGTATGCGATGTCAGCGACTAGACCTGATATTGCCTTTGCGGTTGGGAAACTCAGCCGGTACACTAGTAATCCTAGTGTGTTTCATTGGCAAGCAGTCCAAAGGGTGTTACGATACCTTAAGGGGACTCAAAATTTTGGTCTATCTTATGTTGGATCACCCTCGGTGTTGGAGGGGTACTCGGATGCGAGTTGGATAACCAATGAAGAGGATCACTCGTCGATGAGTGGTTGGGTTTTCCTACTTGGTGGAGGTGCCATTTAATGGGCTTCCAAGAAACAAACGTGCATCTCGAGTTCGACGATGGAATCCGAGTTTATAGCCCTAGCGGCGGCCGGGAAAGAGGCTGAATGGCTAAGGGACTTGGTTTATGAGATTCCATTGTGGGAGAAACCAATTTCACCCATATCAATCCATTGTGATAGCGCTGCAACTTTGCCTAAGGCATATAGCCATGTGTACAATGGGAAATCACGTCACTTGGGCGTGAGGCATAGTGCGGTAAGAGAGCTCATTACACACGGGGTGATTTCGGTGGATTTTGTTAGGACACAACAAAATATGGCTGACCAATTGACAAAGGGTTTAGCGAGAGACTTGGTGTCCAAGTCGGTAAAGGGGATGGGATTAAGACCCGTATAAGTTTCTAGTGGTGGGATACCCAACTCCTTTCCAACTAACATTGGGAACGAGTTCAATGTGGAAAGCTCACACCTAGAAGCTGTGAGCACAACTTGATGTCGCTGACATCTTAATGTCCCCAACGTGTGCTATGTTCCTACAAGATTGAGGTTGATGTCATTGACATCTTAATAGATCCTTTGAAAAAGTGCAATTGTAGGTGCACGACCTAAAGGGTTTACCTATGTGAACGTGAAGTTTATGGTCGCTTCATGAAGCTTGGGTTGGCTTCACATACGTTCATGAGAAGATATGGACTCAAGGACCATTAATGGAGTCAAGTAGACTTTAGAGTCGTAAGAAGCTCGTGTGTGTGTTATCTTGAGGCATCCAAATAGGTTGATTGGTTCAATCCTAAGGACACCATGATTCCTTGGTGTTTTGAATGTGTAATTACACTAAGCGGAAGTTCAATCGTTTCGACACTTTCGTTTATGCATGAGCTTGGGGCTAATGCTTGTATTATTTTGTGGATCAAGGATCACACTAAAATGGGGGAGGAATGCTGGTGATTTTAGTGTCATTGACACTTGAGAAGTCACCGACGTCAGTTTTGGTGTGATCGGGATTCACGTTGACACAATGGGAACCGTCTTTACTATAACACGGGCTAGGGTGTGCGGGGTGCACGTTCGTATAAGTGAACCAAAGTTCCAGAAGGTTGAATACGTTCAAAGTATGTTACATGTTGGGAACTTGAGGTTGGGACTTGTAAGTCGCCGACTTCAGTGAGGTCAATGACCTGGTGACGGTTCTGGGGTAACCGCTTGGTAACCGCCGTTGAATCAGTCAAATAAATGTGCATGTAATTGTTAGGAAGTTATCTAATCAGATTAGAGGCTCCTTGAGACGTATAATGGTAGTGGGAACACGTGGGGAGGTAGTGGGTAGAAGTGGGAACTGCTGGTAACTGCCAGTAACTGTTGTCCAGGTCATCCACCTCAGGAAAACTGCCGGTAACCGTTTTGGACGTCCAAATGTCTATTTAAAGGCTTCATTGGGCTTTTGTGTCGAAGGTTGAAGAGTTGTACTCTTTGAAAAACACTCTCAATAAGAAGCAATCGTTCATATACTAACCTCTAAAGTTTTGTCCTAGATCGACAGCCACGACAAGGACAAGAGGGTTTGTCTTATCTCAAATCGGATTTCACGGATTCCCTTGGGCTAAATAAGGGGTGAAATATCGGTTTAGGAAAGCTTCCATGCGATTCAAACCTATATCAAGTTACCAATACGTTCATTGATCGTTTCCCCTGGTGTGCTGAAGAAGTCGTCGACTTGCCTGAAGTCGCCGACCTTGCAGAGTTCCTCCACTCTAAGAGCGCACGATACCAACAACATCATCTTGGAGTTCTTCCTCAACTTGATCATCCCAGAATGGGTTATTATACGATATTATTTGCCCTTCATGCCCAGCACCTGTAACTGTATTTCTATAAGAAATCAGTCTCTTTCTTCCCCCTTTCCTCAGTTAGTAGTGGAATTCTTCTTCCAAGCATCTACCAGATTCACTTCCCCTTTCACTTCTTTTCACTTTTTTGTTTGATCTGGCTAGTAAATCCATTTCTTCACTGGATTCATTAGGAGAGGCCAGTTGCCTCGCCGGAGGTAGATTGGAGGACATCAGCTAAAGAGAGCGTTTGTTTCTTTTTAGCGACTCCTTTATACAGTAATATTTTTGAAAGTAAAAAAAAATCTCATGATCCAAATAAAAGTTTAGAGATCATTTTATAACTTGTTCAAATTCAAAAATACAAACATAATTTTCCAAATATCCAAACCAACACAACATTATTGTCATACAATTTATTTACCCAAAAAGAGCAAGCACACTAGGAAAAAACACACTAGGATAGGAAAGATTTAAATTTCTCTTTGTTTTAATTCTCTTCTCTCCCGTTCAAGCAATGCGGCGACAAATGGTGAGGCCGTCGCCGATGGGAGTAAGGCAAAGCTCAACACGCGAGTCACCAGCCACAACGGCGTTGAACTCCATAACATGCTTCAATATGAAGCGGTGTTTCTCATCTGTCACCTCCTCCTCCGCCATCACCACCATGCCTCCCCATAGAGTGTTGTCATAGAGGATCATTCCTCCCACCTTCACAAGCTCCATCAACTTCTCATGGTAATTCCCATAGTTGTTCTTGTCTGCATCCACAAACGCGAAATCAAAGCTCCCTTTGTTGCTCTCCTGCGCAAATTGATGACAAATTTTGGCTCGAATCAAGCAAGTCATTTTAAATAGAACATGAACATATTTTTCGAGAATTTTACGTCTTTGAGGAGTTCGTCCAGAATCAGAAGAGCTTTGGACTGGATATAGTTGATCTTGTGCTCCACGCCAGACTTTTTAATGATCGGGAGCCCGATTTCATAGGTTTCTCTCATTGGATCGATCGCGGTGATCTGCGATGAAAAGATAATTATATTAAATTCGAGTGAATATGATTGAGCTCCTTGGCTGAATATAAATACATGAGTTGAAAACTAGAAAGCTGATACGCTATAGTTAATTAGGATAATTATTTATTTTAGAATATTATATTTTTTTTTAATTAAGAGATTTTATTTTATTTTATTTTATTTTTTTAGGAAGAGTATCTTTTTTATTTCAGCAATTAGGGTTTAGCTAAATATTGGAGTATTATAAATACTCCTTTAGGTTGTTATCGAAGGGGGCAATAAATCAGAATATCAATTTCTTACTCTAATTCTCTATCTCCCTAAAACTCATTCCTCGTTCTTCTTCCCGTGGCAACCAAACACGTTTATCGAGTCAATCTCACCTCGGGTGCGTCTCATCCCCTTGACCAACAAGGGTTTTCGATACGAATCCACACCGGGTCCGTATCAAAAGCTTAGTGAATTAAATCTAGCTATTATAATAAAAGATAAAAACCTAAATAATTAGATAAAAAATTATTATTATCACTTCATACAATAAGATGTTTGGACATATCATAGCCTTCAAGAGTAACATGAACTTGGTATTTCATACAATAAGGTACTTTGTGGGTTTGGATTTGAGCACATAAGAGAGGTGCACTACATGCTATAAGTTCATGAAGATTGGGAAGGGTGGCAACAAAATCGATTATCATTGGAACAAGAACTGATCGAATTTTGAACGATGGTGGGACAAATTAAAGTTTGTTTGATTTCGTGGGGATGGTGCCAAGAAAAGATTACTATATCTTATAAAAGTTAAAACATTTAATTATTATTATCACTTCATACAATAAGATGTTTGGAATTTTTTCCAAAATAGGCTCGAAAAAAATTCAATTTCTCAATTTAGGCCTGTAATTTTTGTTGGAAATAGGCTAGATTTTGAGCTTCATCAAAGCCGTTGTCATTTGAAACAAAGACTTTTCATTAATTGGGGATTGTGGGCTTAGCTTGTGGTAGAGGTGGGTTCGGTTCCGAAACCGGTGGTTCCGTTCCTCCGGACCCTGGAACCGGGACTGGAACCAGAAACCTCCCAGTTTATCGGTTTTTCGTTCCGGTTTTTTCAGTTCCGAGGCGGTTTTGGTTCCGGTTCCAATTCTGAACCTTAAAAAGTAAAAATAAAAATAAATGTTTAAATGCAAAACCGCGATCGCGGTTTTGCGTTTTCACCCATATTTTTTTAAGGGATGGAATCGGCGGTTCCGGTTCCGACTGGTTCTCCGGTTCCAAGGAACGTGAAACCGGAACCGGCCAACCCCCGGTTCCACTGGTTCCGGTTTGGTTTCGGTTTCGGAACCGCCGGTTTTTTTCCGGTTCGGTTCTCTAGTTCCTTGGAACCGAACCCACCAATAGTTTGTGGCGTAAGTAATTGTTTGACTTTGCTTAAGGTGATGACATGTAACGTAAGTCGTTGTTTGGGATAGTTTATTTTAAAACTCAATGTAACAATATGAAGAAAGTTAAAAAAAATGTTTAATTTCATCAAGTTTTAAAAAATCGTGTTTATCCAAAACATTTTACAAAAAAATTTAAATTCTCTAGATGAAAGTAAAAAAATATTTTGTAAAAACATATTTATTCAAAAACACATTTTCAAAAAAATTATTTTTTCAAGCATAAGTTAAGAAATATATTATCTTTTGAGCCTAATTAGAGGGGAAATAATCAGAAATTTGGTGCCATATTACAAAGTTGAAAAACCTGGCCATCTTCTGGGAGATTGAGAGCAGTGAGGAGGAGGGAGTATCCAGTATAAACTCCGATTTCGATCGTCTTCTTCGCGTTAATCATCTTCAAAATCATTGCGATAAGTTGGCCGGCATCTGGACTTGTCCCGAAAACCGCCCTGAATTTCATTTTTCCATAGCAATCTTAAACATATAATCAGATGTAAGAGTATGAAGAAGATTATAATTTGTAGGTAATTAATGTGATGTACCATGGATGGCTAGCCGTTGCTTCTCTGAGCTCCTTTAATGGCTGAGCTTCTCTTGGATAAACACAGCTCTCCATAATGTACTACATTCTCCGGCCATGATCAGATGTGAATTTGAAATGATTTGGTTAGTTTGATCATTAAAATAAATTAAGCAAGAAAAGAGAATTAAGGGAGAAAAAAAGAAATTAGGCATTACGTTGTGTAGCTTCTCATCTTTGAGCAAAATTGGATGAGGTTTTAGGACCTTTGCAATTTCTGCCATTGACTTCTTTTTTGATTAAGGCAATGTTGTGTGTTGAGAGAAACTTTTGGCAAGTCTTCATCTTTTTTATAGTGTTAACAAATAAGAATGTGCATTTAAAAGTAGTTTATGTACTCAATCATTAATTCAAACAATAATTCAAAAAAATATAGCTGTCCATATTATGGAAAAAAAATAGTTGTCCATATTATAAAAGTTAATTCTTTTTTTGTTTAGTAAAAGTTAAGTAGAATGCTCTTACTACATTTAATTGGATATTTTACAAAAAAAAATTTGTGTGTCTATCTGGTTTCCTAGAGCGTCGCTTCTAGATACATCTGAATGATCTGGATTAAGCTTTTGATATTTGGTGGTGAGTCTTCCAATGGTTTTTTTTATTCAGGATCGAGGCTCGAACTTAAAACCTTAGTCGACCGAGTATTTTACAAATTAATACTACTTCTGTTTTACAATTTAGGGGTTTTTAACCTTCAAATGAATTTTCAAAATATAAGTCCATTTTTAATTAATGAATTTTCAAATGATTTGGTAAATTAATTAGGAATCATGTTCATTAGTTTGATGATACAAAAAAAATTAAGCAAGAAAAGAGAAGAGAGAAAAGAAATTAGGCATTACGTTGTGTAGCTTCTGATCTTTGAGCAAAATTGGATTAGGTTTTAGGTCCTTTGCAATTTCTGCCATTGACTTCTTTTTTGCTTAAGGAATGTTGTGTGTGTTGAGAGAGTTTGGCAAGTCTCCATCTTTTTTATAGTGTTCACAAATAAGAGTGTGCATTTAAAAAATAGTTGTCTATTTTGTAAAAGTTAACCCTTTTTTTGGTAAACAGAATGGAGAACCATCCTTGTTTTTTTATAAGGTAAGAATTCGGATACCAAATAGGCTTGGTAATCCGAGAGGTCATAAGAAAATGGCAGTCGTAAACGACTAAGTGAGTCAAAAGCAAGCAAGAATAGCTATGAAAGGTATAAATCTCCGAAAAATAAGAACTAAGAAGAGTTTGAGATCGGGGTGAGTAAAAGCACTATAAGAATAGCGCCGCAGGCGGCAGGTCGACCCCTTCTGGGCGTGAGAAATGGACAACTGACGTTCCCTCCACTGAAATGAAGGCCCTTCAGAGGCCCCAGAGCACCAAGCGACGTGGTCCAATACAACTCGGTCCAATGCCAAACCCAACTCCTATTCCTCGGAAAAAAGTACATAAAATAACCGTCCTTGGGTTTTATTAAGGAGGGGCTAAACCGGAATCAAGCGGGGTAGCCTGGTCCCTAACATCGCCCGACATTAAAATACAAAGACCTTCAGGAGGGTTGTCCAAACATGAAAATCAATCGGAAAGGAAAAAGCTAAGCTAGCGAGGGAGTCGACGACGAAATTTGCTTCCCTAACGACATGTTCGAATCGATAAACCAGTTCTTATTGAGTAAGCCATGGCAAAATCAAATAATCTTGAACCAAATATAATTTTTCACTTCCTATAATTTTTTAATTCGTAGGAAGTAATTAAATTTCCGAAAATTAATTGTTTTTTGATCACGTAAGATTTAGGATAGTCCAAATATAATCTTTCACTTCATATAATTTTTTAATTCGTAGAAAGTAACTAAATTTCTGAAAATTAATTATTATTTTTTTATCATGTAAGATTTAGAATAGCCCAAGTACTACTACTTCGACTAGCCTAAAGCACCTATAAACGAGTGAGAAATTAATAATATGACTTCGTCGCGGGTAGGTATCGAAATAGTGACCCAAAGACCAACCGCTTGGACTTGGCTCTCGCCCCGAAAAGTGAACTTTTTTATTTATTTATTTATTTGATTTGGTAAGATTTAGGGGTAGCCCAAGTACTACTTGGACTAGCCTAGAGCACCCGTAAACGGGCAAATTGTCACCCTGAATGTTCGAACCTGAGACCTCTTGCACATTGACAAAAAGCTCAAACGTTGAGCCATGAGCGATTGCTCGAGAAGTCAACTTTTATCATTGAACCAAAGCTAATTTTATACGACTTTTAAAAAATACTATAATCATAAATAACCTAAAACCGAGGCCTTGATCGTGTTCATAAGTGAAGCCATGTGCATCATCAGCGCACTGACCGGGGTTATTATTATATCTATATAGTGGATCCATCTTCTATTTAATTAATTATCATCATGTGTATTTGTCCTTGTTAATCCGGTCAAGAAAATTATTTTCATCAACCAATAATATATATAACCGATTATTTTTCGTTAAACAAGCTATTGAAAGAAACTCGTGACAATTAAATAATGCAGTATATAACTAGATAATGATTTGGGCTTATCTAATAATACAGTATATAACTAGATAATGATTTGGGCTTATCTTGGTTTTTTAGATAAAAATTGCGATATATTAATTTACCTATGATATATTAGACCTAGTTCCGGTTACTTGAAACCGCCGGTTTCGGAACTGAAACGAAACCTCCCACTACGGTTCCGGTTCCTCCACTCCCAAGAACCGAAAAATTGTCGGTTCTCCAGACAACGACTAGTTTTTTGAACCAGAATCAAACCCGCGATCGCGGATTGCGTCAGAATGTCAACAGCTAGTTGATAATTTTCTTCTATAAATACCCATATACATGATTGCATTCCAACCTACACTACCAATCTCTCTTAATCTCTCAAGTTTACAAAACTCTCTCAAGTCTCAATCTCTCAATCTTTACTAGTTTTTATAACTGCTTTCATAATTGTTCTTTCAAAAAAAACAACACAATTGTCTCGTACATCATATTGCTTTGTAATTTTGTATTTCATTATCTTCTTAATTACATATTTCTTTACCACACATTTCACATTTGTTATCTACTTCTCTTTGCTTACTTACATAGTTACATTTTAAGAAAATGGATGGATTTGTTGATCAAATTTTTGGCTCACAAGAGAGTGGTGCAAATGTAGAATTTGTACCCCCTATTAACTTGTCGGAATTCTCGGACCCCAATGTGGTACAATCGGGATCGTCCACTCCCGATGAAAATGAGGGAGTGGATGTGGATGGACCCGAGTCTCCAACCCTTAAATCCAATATTTTACAAAACATTTTCGAAAGGGAGCCTATGATGCACCTCACAAGAAATATACAATTCATTCTAACTATTGTGATAAGAAGTAAACATGGTTAGAGGGATCGGGCTATGGAACATTGTCAAAACATTTGAAGAGAGTATACCCCGACAAGTTAGGTATGATGCGAGTACAATCCCAACTCTCCAGGTTTGCAACATCTTCTTCCCTTAACCCTCATTATAACCCTCATTTATTTAATTATAACCATAATGATAGTATGTATGCTTTTTCCGAGTCTATTTGTGTTGATCACTTATCGTTTAGTTTTGCCAAAAGTTAGTATTTAACAATTGAATAACTAATCATGTACAACCTGCTTATAAACTAACTACTACGAAATCGGTAAAAATAATGTGATGAAAGCTTATAAAACCATAAAATGGCATTGGTGAATTTTTTTGGTGAAAATGATATTAAAGTTTCAATTTGTAGTGATCTTTGGTGTGATTGGCAAAATCATGCATACATGGGCTTAACATGTCATTTTAAAAATGATCATTTTGTTGTGCAAAAACGTGTTTTGGCTTATAGAGTATTTGACTATTCTCATACCGTTTTAATGATTAGTAACATTATTCGTACTATTTTGGAAGAGTATAGACTACTTCATCGAGTTTTTTCTATCTCATTTGACAATGCATCTAACAACACCACTTCGATCCGAGATTTCATTTCGCATTGTCAACCGATTCTTGGAGCGAAGTATCTTCATGTAAGATGTGTTTGCCATATTTTTAAACTTATGTGTTAAAGATGGGTTAATTATTATGTTGGGTTTAATCTCTCCCATTAGATATGTTGTTAGTCAAATGTGGGCTAGCCCCCGAACCGCCCAAGATTAGAAGTCGTTTTGTACTAAAAAATGTGTTTCACACCAAACTTTTCCAAAAGATGTTTGCCAACATTGGAACTCCACTTTTAAACTACTTCATTCATGCATGCCTTACAAAGATGTTTGAACATCTTTTGCCGCTCTATATTTTCCCGAGACTCCCATTATTTCTCAATCTTGGAATTATTGTTATAAAATCTTAGAAGTTTTGAGAGTATTTCATGATGCAACATTAACTATGTTTATAAACCTTGTGCCCATTTGTTTTGTTTTGAAGTATTGATTGTGGCGGTGCTTTTTTGTGAGGGGTACATCCCCCGAACTTTGTGGCGCTATTGATGCTATGAAAACGAAATGGTTGAACTATTATAAAGTTATTATCGATATTTATCTTGTTACTTGTGTGTTTGATCCTAGGTTTAAGATGAATGGTTTAAAAATGTTTTTGAATGGTTATTATGAGACATTGGATTCGGATGTTAATGATGATGGTGTTAGTGTTGGAGATTTTATTAGTAAAGTTAGAAGATCAATTGAGAAATTGGTTACCAAATATTCATCTAATGCTATTTCTTCCTCTCCATTACCTCCACAATCATCCTCCTCTTCAAGCTCGAGACACCTCGGTACTACTAAAAAGTGGGGGCTAGTATTATACAAAGCCTTACCAAGAGACCGAGACATTCGAGCTCGAATGCGGAGTTTGAGACATATCTAACAACCCACTTTGAGTTTGGTGAAGAAGAATTTGATATCTTAGCTTGGTGGAAGACCCACAAAAAGACTTTCCCAACCTTGGTCAAGATCGCGGATCAAGTGATTGTTGTTCCTGCCTCGACCATATCGGTAGAGCAAACATTTAGCGAAAGAGGACACATCCTAGACGCAAAGCGATCGAACTTAAAACCCAATGTCTTGGAAGCCCAAGTGTGTGTGTGTGTGTGTGATCGAACTTAAACTTCCGACTCGGATATCCAAGATGATGACTCCCAATCCCAAAGTGCTTCCCCTGGTTCCGATGGATCAACATAGATGGTAAGCAAAGTGGGGTTTCATATCGAAAGGTAAGAGAACTGTGTGGGCTTTCATTCCTATATAACCCCAAAAGGATACGTAGTCAACTTAATTTTAAGTTCAAGCCCTTTAATTATCCAACTTTTCCTAGTAGTGGTATAGAAAATGACATTTTCTATGCACTTGCCTTGATCCGCGATAGCAAATTTGTATAACCGTGATTGTAGATATACAACAAAACCTTGTGTTTTTTTCCAATAGAACCTATTTCGCCATCGCGGACCATTGAACCGCGGTCGCGCAATGAGATCCGTGATCGCGATGTTCATAAATTTTTGTCGTCCCAATATTTTTTTTAATATTTTCGATTCCGGTTCCATGGTTCCAAGGAACTGAACCATGTCTATGATACATATATTATAATTTAAATAGTGAAATTAATAATACAAATAATTAAATGAACAATTGTATATATAAAATTTATTTTAACTATTAGAATATATTTTATTATAATATGTTATTGTTGTAGTTAGTGGAAGAGGGAAATAGAATTTTACGGGTCAAATGGGTCGAAAAGGGTAAAACGAGTCAACCCGTAAACCTGTCATCCATAATACGGGTTGTGGTCGACTTTATTTTTTTACGGGTCGACCAACGACTCGTAGCCTGTAAAATGGGTTGCAGATCGAGTCGGCTCGGCCTGTTGGACAACCCTACCAAATACACTTAATAAATTGAAAAATCGAACAAAAATTGGTAGCTGGGTAAATTGGTAAGGAAACGACAAAATAAGAAACACAAGTTCAAATGAAATAACAAATAAAACGACATGAAAAGCTATGAAGACCCAGGGATGAGGTAAATGCAAAGTTCTAAAAATCCCCGCCTAGCTCCGTCTAGGCCCCGCCTAGGCGCTGGAAGGTGCTAGCCCGCGTAGCCTTCAAACCCGTCTAGGAGACCGTCTAGTCCGTCTAGGCGCCCGTTTAGGTCACCTAGGCGCTAGGCATTCCTTCTCCGCCTAGTGTTTTTTAGAACATTGGATATGGCATAGAAGCGGGTGAAAAACAACTAACGCAATGTAGTATCGCCAAAAAGCGCCTCAACAAGAGTACTAGATCGCTCGTCGAAGCCACCTCGTCTCAAAGAGTCATCAGGAATCATATCACCACAACCTCATCTAGGAAAACAACTTGGTCCAAAATACCAAGATCAACTTTTTACCAAAAGAATCTAATATATATATAAAAGCAATAAGGTTTGGAGCCACCATATTGCGCCACATCATCTTTTGTCACATGTCGTTTCTAAAATGCGCCACATCAGATTTTGACACGTGTCATCTCCTCATTAATTCATATAAATTATACAAATAAATTGATAGTTTTGGAAACAAATCTTATGAATTCAAATATTATATTTGGAAGTTTATATCATCCAATATTTTAGAAAGAATCCAATTTATAATTTTGAACATTTATAGCATATTTAGTTAAACATTAATTTCTATAAAAATATAAATTAAATTATGGTGGCAAGCACGATATTATATCATATGGCTACTTAGAGATAATTTTTACAAAACAATTAATCAACTAATATTATAACTATATATTAAAGCACCATAAATAAACATAAATATTAACTTTTCTATAACTATATATTCCTATTAGTAATAACTATATATTAATGTTGTCCCCAAATAGACATAAATAGAAAATGAAAGGGACATTATATTTGTTATATTGGTAAAAGATAAATAAAAAAAAGGTTCCAAAATATGTACCAGATATGAAATATGCATCTTTGAAATAAAATCTATCTATAACTATATATTAAAGTTGCAACTTTTCTAGCCACCACATTAATTCTGACCCACCTTATTTTAAAAAAATTATTTATATTTTTTCCAATTATATTCCTTTTTATTTATTTATGTGAAAAAAATTAGTTTGAATTTTAATTAAAAATAACGAAAACTAGTTTATCTATATCTTTTTATCTATTTATAAAAAAAATTATCTTATATAAAATTTTGATAAAAAGGTAAAAAATTTAAATATCTATATAATTACCTACCTAAATTAAATATTTATAAAAAATTGTATTATCTTTTCCTTTTTTGAATATTTTTATGTAAATATAGAAGATTTTTTATCTTTAAAAAATTCTATATTTTTTAATCTTTTCTTATTAATTATCTTTTTAACTTTTTATTGAAAAGATTTTTAAATAGTTGAATTTGATTAATTTTTTTAAAGAATTTACATTATTTTTGGTTTTTTTATTTATTTTTGTATATTTACTTTATTATATCATATTTAAATATATTTAAAAATTGATGAGTCGTAGTCGTGCATGACACGACGGGAACAACTAGTGCATCTAAAAATTGATGGAAAGGAGGCGATTGACCTCACTCAAACAAAGATTGAGGCCAAGAAATCTTCTTCACCACCAAAGGTTTTAAATATTAACTTGTGAGTGGCTGGTTAAAACGAAGATTGGGTTTACCCATATGATATTTTTTGGTAGATGACAAAAGTTCGATGCAAAATTGTAAATTATAGGGATATGAAAGGAAAGTAGAAATTAGAGAAAATGAGGGATAGTTGTGAAGAATGGAAAAAGGTATATTTGAGCAGCGGTGGAAGATGGGCGTAGTCGGAGGGTCTACCTAGGATGTCGGTTTAATCACCAGCGGTCCGACAACCAGAGGGTAGCCAGAGGGGATGGGTCAATCGCGAAGAGGTGTTTCGCACGAGTTTGTTGCAAGGGTTGTTCAATTTGGTCTTCTAGTTCAGTCAATTGATTGAGTTGTGCTTCAATGATAAACTTTAGAAACATTCTCACAAAAGTCCTTTGTGCAAAACTTGTGCTTCAATGATAAAGATGTCATTATCATCATTGATCCAGTGAGGCTCCGCTACAGCGGAATCTGGGGGGTCAAGATGGGGGTACTCCTGCCCAAGGGAAAGCGGGTACACCCGATAGACCCAAGAAAAACTGAAATTCAGCAATGTGATAATAATGACTGAATTTAGTTAGCACCAAAATTGATATAGGGACTAAATCCATCTCAAAGTTAGTGTATAAAAGCCAATGAGCATGAGGATACGCCCCTGATAAAAATGTGAGAATTGGAAATTAAGAAAGGCAACACAATAATGTTTTAGACGGTCTGTAGAGAGAGAAAAAAATCCCTTCAAATGAGACATTGGACAACTATGACTATAAGAAAAATTAAGATAGTCGCCAAAAATAAAAGAATGTCTGTAATACAAGCAACCAAGAGGACAAATCCCTCATACCACTCAAGTCCTATATACAACAAACACATTAAACAATCAGTGACCAAGATTTACAAAACTATTCAATACCCAATCCAAACTCCAGTGTCCATCACAAATTTCATCTATGCACCAAACTAAACTTTGGTTCTAATTCATGCAGGCAGTGTAGATAGTAAGCATATTTAACAAAGTGTAATGCTTTATAAATGGGCAAGTACGTGTAGATAAAGCATATTTAATAAAGTGTACTGCTTTATAAATGAGCAAGAGTTTTTGTGGCATACCGACAACTACTGGCGACGGCGTGAGAGAAATTGGGAAGCAAAATCATCATAATCAGTAGGAAGCTTTGGGTGCACATGACTTGCTTTTTTATCAGAGTCTTCTCTCAACAGTGTCTTCTCAGTTGAGCTTGAGTTCTTTGGAGAATCAACAGCCTTAGAGCTTGTAGCTTGTTTTCCTGCAACTGATGGATCTGAAACAACCTCTCCTGATGGCATCTGTGATAGACGGGATGGCCTAGCCTTGTTTACCTCTCTTCTTCTTGGCTCCAAACTTTCCATTTGGATCGAAGATTTTGGTTTTACAGAAGATGTGTCTTTTTCTGAGACAGATGATGTCTTATATGATGATCTGCTTTCAGTCTGACTCTGAGCACCAGAAGCTCTAGTCCTCCGGGAAATGCCAGCACCGGAGCGATAATTGCTTGGTGAAGTTTGTTTGACAGCCTCCTCACCAGAGCTGAAGTCTTCTGAATCAAAATTGTCCAAAATTTTCTTGTCAGAAGGATTTTGGCTTCTGATTGAACCCTTCCAGTCAGAATCTTCCATGGGGTCGTCATCAAAATATGTCCCCTGCAAGCTTGAAGCCTTCTTTTTGCGAATGCTCTCTTTTTGACTAAGGGGCTCTATGATCTCAGTTGATATAGAAGAAGATGAAGAATAAGGAGATGTGACTTTAGAGTAAGGTGGGCGCCTGGAGCCCTTATTCTTTAGTCCCCCAGACAATGATTCCACATTCAACTCAATTCTATCTTCAGCATTTGACTGGTAATTGTCTTGAGAATCATCAATTACATCAGGCGTTGCCCGCAATGGTGCTCGCCGGGGAGTACTCAAGCGCTCTGCCTCATCAAGTAGTCTAGAAAATGATTGGCGATCATAGCTTTTTGCATCTGACCTGGATCTTGTACCAGAATCAGATTTCTTTCTGATGGATGCACCAGAATCCTCTTCAATATTCTCCTCAAAACGATGTATAGCAGTTGAATCTTCGGAAATGATAGAAGCTCCCCTGCTCCCACCATCGGGTTCTTTATTTTCACTATCGGTCTTCTTAGGGCTATAAAGAACATTCCTGGCAAAAGTTCTCTCATGAATCTCAGATTTCCTCACCTCTTCATCGTTTTCTGAGCTTGATCCATCTGAATCATCTCCAAGACTAATAGGTTTAACCAACTGGGAATAGATAGAAGATTTCTTGAAGCTTTCTGTAAGTTCAGGTTGGTACAAATGCTTGGAAGATAATATTCCATATTTTTTCGGCAATCTGTCTTCATCAGGAGAAGAATATTCTGGTGATTTTCTACCAGGAGATTGGATACCATCATCCTCGTCAGCAACATAATCATCAAAATGTGGAGCAGCTTCATTAATTGAATTGTTGGTGCTCTCTTTCTTCATAAGCGTGCTCTCATCATCTCCCTCAGAAAAAAGGTGCTTGTGAGACTCGAACGCAGATTTCCTTTGTTCAGAAAATGCAAGAACATCATCTTTCCGATCCTGAGAAATTGTAGAGTAAAAAGCAGATTCTTTATAACGCTCTTCTGTTTCCAAATCATCCTTCAAGAAATTACCCGGTCCAGTGGAATCAAAAGGGTCCTCATCCAGGTCATCATCAAATTTTGGAGTATCTAAACGATGCATAATACCATAATTTTCACTTAGACCACTTGATTGAGACCAGTAACTGCTAGGCTGATTTCTGGTTTCTACAGCCTCTTCATTAAAAGGGTTCTCAACAGAACCATCATGACGATTAGAATATGAAAAGGTATCATGTTCATACTTGGAAGCTACTTGACTACTAGAAACTTCTGGTGAAGAGTCATGCTGTTCTTCAATTTCAAAGTCATCGTGTACTTCATCATATCGTCCCAGATATTGATCATGATCTGTTCTTGGGTTAACTTCATTGGCGGTTCCTTTTCCTGTATATGACTGATTTCCATCTTTCTGCACAGCTTTCCTTGGAGAATTTGGCTGCTGAGAGGAATTAGGTCTATCATGTTTAACAGGCTGCTGGTACTCTTTCTTGAAAGTACTCTCATCCATCATTCCTGAAGCATTAGCATTAAGATTTGAATTTCTTTGCACATTTTCCATTCTCGAGGGTCTTTCACGCAATGAGTTATCTCTTGAATATTTTTCCTCGAAACCACCATGACCTGTTCTTGTAGCATGCACCCTATTATTGCCCTCATTCTGAACAAAATTGGATTTTGCACTTGCATCATCCGTGAACTTGCCACGACTTGCAAGTTCAGCTGCAGCTCTTGCTGCCATACTTGCTAACTCTGCAGATTCTGCAGCTGCGTGTGCCGCAGCACTTGCATCCTTGAACTCCATATTCCATTTTTGCCTACCCACAAATGAAGAATTTTCAACAACACCGGAGGATTGATTAGATTCCAATGTTTCAGGTTCAGTACCTGCAAATTCCAAATTTGTCAATATATAATCATGAATTGCACAATAATGTAGAAAATACATTGTTGGAATTAACAACTCTACCTTGACCGGCTCTAGTACCAGAAGGTCTAGAAGCAGAATAAGCAAACTTTGGATCATGCACTTCTGGTTCTGCAGCATGGTGGACATTTGAAGGAATGTCAGGCTTTGGCACATAACTAGGAGCAGCATGAAAATTATGGGGCTCCGCGTGCAGCTTGCTGATATTATCAGCGTTTGGTCCATTCTGCTCAATCAGATTCATATGTTTAATCAAGAAATGTAATACGAGCCAAAAATATACTTGCCAATACTCTTGTTCTTACCTTTTCAATGCTAAGAGAGCAGAAAAATTCATAAGCATAATATGCAATGCTGAATTTCAAATTGACAGAAATTACGTTTAAGTTTTTAGTCTTTTTACTGATTCGAATCCAATTTAGTTAATAAAAAACATTAACTAGAGATATGAAGAAAAGGCTGTAATTTGAAAGGAATTTAACAGCATGACGAATTCAACAGTGTTACTAAAAAATTACAGCACTTGACAGCAATTGCACTGTGATTATTTCTACTAGAAGCAAGATAGTTCATGTTATAGAATGTAAATTCCAATTAAGCAAGCATATTTAACACCAGCTAAGTAGCTTAGAAGCATATTAGAGTAAATTATTTTTTACACCAGTTATAATTTAAACACTATGCAGAATTGAGAAATCAATATACTGTAGATGCTGAAGGAAAGATGACCAATATGTCCACCATAGATGCTGAAGGAAAGATGACTAATATTTCCAATAGTAAGTTTAATGATATTGGGCTATGAGGTACTTAATTTTGATGGCTTTTCCTAATGTGTGCTCAAGAGCACAAAAAGTAGTGGAATTTATCATCATAAGCCTTTTTTTAAATTTGATATAGAAAACATATAGGCAGATAGATGATGACTTAGGTTTTGATAGGGTGCATGGATTCCTATTTCAAACTTCAAAGGGTCGAGAAAAGCTCCTTCTTCCTTAGTGTCTTTCATGAAAGATAATGTTCGATAGTTTTCTTTCAGCTCTATTAACAAAACCATCAAGATGATCATAGCCCCTAAAAGATGCTAATTGTTGTTTCAAGCAATGCCAATAACTAGATGATCTAACATAACCTCTATTTGTCTTACCGGTACATAAGCAAGACGCTCTGGTTCATTATCCTTAAACCAATTCGGCTCCCACTTGATGTTATGTTCTTCAGCAATTCCAGTCAAGATCTTCGCTTTGGTAGGACCATCAGGTGCAGTGGCAGATAACTTTTCTATCAACTAAAGCAGAGGAAATATTCATATCAGAATTTAGATTGATAAATTTCAAACTTACATAAATCTATCATTCTTAAGCTCTGAATTTTGAAATGAAAACAACACAAATATATGCACTTACAGTTCGATTTACTCCACAATCTGGCCGGAGTTCAATAGCTGAAGTTACAAACTCCTTCCCATATTTTGCTGTGAAATGCTTGCGAATATCCATGAGCTCCGGAATGTCTGAACATCTAGGAGATGCAAATATTATGCCTGCAATTGCCTCCTTTAGGTCAATTGGGCAGTTCCTACAAGAAATTAAATTGGCAGTATATTATGCATCATAATTACAAGTATATGAAAATCCAGTAGGTATCTTCTACAAACATTAATTTTGCTCTCAAGTTTTAAATGCACATAGAAGGTATCTGCAATCACTGTTTAAATAAAATATACATAGCATAGCTTACATACTTTTGTGCCTCGATAATGGGTAAACGTGCAACAATAAGTTCGCAATAAATATCAATGAGTTCGAATGCTGTGATTGTCTTCTCTTCTCTGACAACATGCTCAACCTGAAAGAATGGATGCCAAACATGAGCAGAAGAGGAAAGAATTAATCTGAAAGCTAAATTCAGCAATCATCCGGACATGATCAACAGCATAAGCAACAAGTGGATCTAAGACATGATGCTTTCATAAAAGACTCTCTCATCTTTTTAATGAAATGTTCTTTTACTCTATCCATTTAAGAGATAGATGCCTATGCAACTCATCTCAAATTAGCATGAACTTAGTAATAATATCCGAAAAACATTAGGAAATGCATTAAAGATTCGAGAATCTGTTTAATGAGAAAATGAAATGAAAACACTTCAACATTCCAACTCCAGCAACCAAAACTCGCATGTATGTTGCAAATCATCATTGAAGATAATATCAAAACAACATTTCCTGCATTGATCTAATAATGTGCAATTGCTATCAAGTCCCTGATCAGTGATCTCAACAAATCGACATTGTTGTAACTGTGATCAAGATTCCTTTAGTTGAGATACTCAACAACAAGTATGCAAAATTATGTAACAAAGAAAAAAAATTCATCCGTGAATTCTCTATATACAGAACAAATTTCTAAGCCCAATAGGTTTTGAGATGCATTTAAAAGATGACACTAAACATAAAAGCATTCAAAGCTAGCAGGAACAAACAAAATCCAATTTGAGTAGCTAGAAATGATCAACAACATGCATAATTTTTATATAACAACAAAAATTTGTCATCCGTGAATTCTCTATATACGTAACAAATTTCTACTGCAAATAGATTTTGAGAAGCAGTTAAACCACGACACTGAAGCATAACATCATTCAAATGTATCAAGAACCAACAAAAATTCCATCAAGGCTGAAAAACACAATCAGAAATCCAATTTGAGTAGCTAGAAGTAATCAACATAGATTACCCGGATCCTCGCCGTTTGATCCTGCCCCGTCTGAAGCAACTGAGCAACCTCTCTCTTCAGCTGAGTCAACTGAATCTCCTTCTTATTCCTCAGCAGCTTAACTCGCGATACAGCCATCTTCAACGACGTTTTGCTAAGGAAATCGAGTCAAATTTAGCAATCAACCACCACACAGCTTATCAAAACTGGAAACAATCCAGCATCAAATCGCATATACAGTCAACAACAACAAATCGCAGTACATATACTACAAATTCACAATCAAAAACCGCCGATTACCATTTCGAGGGATTGAATCCCTTGTGAAGCATCTTCTTCATGATTGCAAGATCTTTTGTACGTCTAACCTCCAATTGTGGTTTTTAATTGAATAGCGAACGAAAGCGAAATGAATCGGCAATTAGGGTTTTGTGTATGAATTGACGCGTCTGGAGAGATACAGAGAAGTGTCTGAATTTGGGATCTCAAGGGGAAGAAAATTTGAGAAAGAGAAGGCGAATGAATTGAATATCAGCTTTGGAAATTGGAGAACTGAATTACCCGATTGGGGTATAGATTGTGTGGCGGCCAAAACGCAGAGTTTTGGTGGTGTCGTGCAATGAGACGCGGAGTTTTCGGAGTGATGAGAGAAAAAGGGAATTGATCGTTTTGTATGATTGTCTTGTAGTGTGTGCGTGTTCGTCGGTTTTGACTTTGATATTGAGATTTGAGTGAGTCAATTGGCTGGCATTCTGGCAACTACTGGGAAATTCAGATGAGCAAAGTGAACAACTTTGATTTGAATTTTTTAACGGCTCAGCACTTTCGTTGTTTTTGTCCCTTTTTCGTACAACTTTCTACCTTTATTTGATCCCGTCATAGATATGGGTCCGATTCCGAAATCAACGGTTCCGGTTTCACCCGACCATGGAACCGAAACCTGAATGCCGATTCCTCCCGATTTTGGAACAAGAAATAATAAAAATAATATTAAATTAAGTGTCGGTTTTCCATCGAACGAAAACCGCAGTCGTGATCCATTGGGATGCGACCACGGTTTTCGTTCTAATAGCCAAATTGCGATCGCGATTAATCAAACCGCGATCGTGGTTGCTGGATAGTCTATTTCTATTTTCTTATTGGTGGAACCGCCAATTCCACCCTGTCCGAAAGCGCTGGTTCCCCGGTTCTGGAATCGTCGGTTCTCCGGTTCCCCGGGTGGAGGGATCGGAATTGGTCCCATGTCTACCCGTCGAAAGACCTAGTGTAAGAGATATAAGGGATGTTGAGAGGTTTGGATTAATCCTTCACTTACGTAATTTTTATAAAAATCTCATCATTCCTTCTTTTATTGGATTAATCCAGTCAACATAAATTGATTTACTAAATTCGTGAACTTTATCAACGTTCGAGACCCATCAAAAGAAATAACTAAGGTTTTGTCTCCTCTTATTTTAGTTTACCCGAATCTTGACTTTCCTTTCTTGTTTTAATCTAAATTTGAATCTCTCGAGAACAAGTTGAATATGAAAAACTTTGATGATGACAGTCCATGGTCTTAGATTGAATGTTGGGTAATATGAATTGAGTCCACGATTCAGATTTATTTAAGTTTATAATCAGGAGATTTAGATTGAAATCTGCAATCTAAATAAACTATAAGTCAAATGAAAAACTAAACAAATAGTATGAATTACTCAAATCTATATGAAAAGCAAAGCTTAATGTGTATTTGCTCTTAGGAAATAAGCTACTATTGTTATCTACACAAGGAAGTGTTTGATTAATAATGGATCTGGCTCTAATTTGTCTTCAATCTTCAAACATTTATCTAATCCGAAAAATTGGTTAAGAAGAGTACTAAAGATAACATCGAGCTAATAAAGTAATTATTATCATGCAATGTAGCCATGAAACATGACAAAGCAATATCGGCTGATTCAACCACCGGACATAATGCAAGATAGATGAAAAAAACTCCTTAAAGTTAGATTTTTTTTATTAAAAATGCATAAGATTACCTCATATATGCACATGTTTGCACAAAATTAACTGAAAAAGCTTGCACAAATCACCCTTTATTACCACTTCGCTTAAATAAATTTACTAAAAATCTAAATGCAAGCTTATGCATTTTTCAGGTGAATTTGATTTTTCAGGTGAATTTGAGTAATTCATACTTTTTTTTCGCTAAATATATGAATGCAAACTTACACAAATTTACCACTTATTTTTCATACAGATTTGAGTAATTCATACTTGTGTAGTTTTTCATTTGACTTGTAAGCTGTTTTAGATTGGGAATCTTTAATCTAAACTCTTTGATTACGAATTTAAATAAGGGGTGGTTTTAGCAAAATATATATTGGGTGATGAGGGGTGGTTTTCTGCAAAGACTTTTATAAGGGGTGGTTTTGTGCAAGAAAACGACAATAAAAGGTAGTTTTGTGCCAACTTTTTTATAAAGGGTGATTTTGTGCAAATAAGTGAAGATATGGGTGGTTTTATACATTTAATCATTTCCTCAACCTCTTTTTTGACGTTTCCTTAACCTTTTGATTTGACAACGACAACTGCATCTGAATTCCACATTTCTACTCCATTCTCTCTTCGTCGAAGTCGGAGCCGATCGAGGCTATGGCCGGCGCAGCTACTCGGTCCTCTCTATCTCCTCCCGAAGTTCCAATGGAGCTTCACTCGATCAACCGGGAGAAGCTGGTGAAGGCTCTTCGTCAACACCTTTCGGAGTCTCGGCGCCCAATTCAAGGGCTTGTTCTACTCCAGGTTGTAATCTCTCGAGTTTATGTTAACTGATAAGCTCTTATGTTCGGAGTAAAACGTTGATTTTAGTTCTTTTCTGATCGTTTATCTGATTGTTAGGGCGGGGAGGAGAAAACGCGATATTGCACAGATCATGAGGAACTTTTTAGGTATGATCAATCATCTTTACTCTTTAGTTCAGTTTTTGGTTGTTTTGATGAAAATAGATTGGCCTTGTGATATTCTTAGTGTTCTCCGCGCACTTTGTAATCTTTAGTTCAGTATTGGGTTGTTTTGAGGAATTTATATGTTAGTCTTGTACAATAGGTAACATGTTTCTCTGTTTTCTTTGCATATATTACAAGGCAGGAGAGCTATTTTGCTTACTTATTTGGCGTGAAGGAGCCAGGATTTTTTGGGGCTATTGTAAGTTTGTTGCATTCTGTGCACCCTTCAATCTCGCTCTCCCCCAAGGAAGGAGAAAAGAAGCTTTTTATTTGATGTGATTACTGATTAGACGGCTTCAATGTACCCTTGCGACCGTTTCGTGTGCCTTTTTGAGTCAGTTGGATGAGATGATGAGTTTGACCATTAGAGCTTTAGTAATCACTTAGCCAATTTTAATTGAGCCCTAGTATGTTGTTTAAAATTTGGCGAGAGTTTGAACCATATCTTTGGTGTGTAATGAGCTTAATCTTATCCTAATAACATAGAAACAAAGATGGTGCAAAATTAGAAATGATAATGTCTGTATATAATTGTAATACAGAAAAGTATGGAATGGGCAGAAAAGCCATTTTCTTGCAAGAAATCACTTTTGTTTGCATTACAAATTTTTAAATGTCATGATTTTAGCAATAAGCTTAAGGTCTCCCAATAATAAAACAAAAAGACCCAAACTCAACTCCTTTTAAAATAAACTTTAACCTCAATCAAATTTTATCCATGGGTTTTACATTGTCTGCAAGACATTATGCTGATGCCTGCCTATTATGTTTTGTGAAGGATGTTGCAACAGGGAACTCTTTACTGTTTGCCCCAAGATTGCCTGCAGAATATGCTGTTTGGTTGGGAGAGATAAAACCACTGTCTTATTTCAAGGTGACCTTCTGAAATAGTTTTGTTTAAGACCTATTACACTAAGTGATCTTTGCTCATATTCTCGAAACATTTTACAGGAGAGGTACATGGCCACAATGGTCTATTTTAAGGATGATATGGTACAAGTTCTACAAGATCAATACCCAGGACAGAGTAAACCACTATTGTTTCTCTTGCATGGGCTAAACACAGACAGCAACAATTTCTCAAAGCCCGCTGAATTTAAGGTGTTGTTCTTATTATTGAAGTAATAACTTGAAATATAATGGGAAAGGGTCCTTTTTTAAATCTAGTAAAATGCCAATAATTTTCTGTTGTCACTGAGGTGAAAGATTAGTGTTCCTACATTCCTGGCAAAGTTTGCTTGTTGTTTTTCTGTTGATTGTATCTCCTATTGGTTCTTCTTCTAGCATAAGCAATTATAGGTTTTTTGAATGCTCCATCAAAACATATCTGCATCCAGTGATGCAAGTTTCTGATGCTTTTTTTCAGGGAATTGAGAAATTTGAAAGCGATCTGAGTACACTGCATCCTATATTGACAGATTGCCGTGTTACAAAATCAAAAATGGAGCTCGATATAATTCAGTATGCAAACGACATAAGTTCTGAAGCTCATGTAGAGGTAGTACTTACATTACGTCCAATACAATTTGCTCCAATTGTTTCTGCTACATTCATCATTATGTCCTCTACTGCTATATTCATTTTTACAAAGCATATTGGATCAGGATCTTTTCTGTTATCGCCATGTCTTAATATATGTTTACAGATCCATTTTATATCATGTAGGTAATGAGAAATACAAAAGTGGGAATGAAAGAATATCAATTGGAAAGCATTTTCCTTCACCATTCCTACATGTATGGTGGTTGTAGGCACTGTTCATATACATGTATTTGTGCAACTGGGACAAATAGGTATACATTCTTAATTGTTTGAGAAAAGTGTAGCATGTGTTCTTTAATGCTTTCCTACAACGTTCTTCTGCAAATGTCAATTCTACTTGAGCACATGCATTGATGTACATTATCGAGATTGACTAATATCTAGTGCTTATTACATTCTTACGCAGTTCTGTTCTCCATTATGGGCATGCAGCTGCTCCAAATGACAAGGTATGTTTGTGTGAGTGCAATTTTACTTTTCTGCAGATTGTTTGATTTTATATAGCACAAGGAAGTTTTCACTTTTACATTCAAACTTTCATATGCAAGGAATTAGGAAAAACACTAGTTGCCAACTTGCCATATTGCTAGCAAATTTATTGAATGTTTTTTTTTATTCTTGTGAGGAATTCTTTTTATCAGATGGTTATCTTGCTGTCTCATGTCTAAGCACTGTCTGCGTGTAAAAAGCATGTCTGTTTTATTTTATATGAGGAAGATAGATGCAGATTATATTTGTTGTGTTGCCATTAGAGTTGGTAGGATAATGTGTAAAATAGAGATTTTTGTTATAACCTAACCATCACTGATATACTGCTTCTGCCAGGCCCACCACCACCACTAACTCACACGTACCATTCGTAATCAGAGTCATGTATTGTCTCTGTAGAGGGCATCCCATGGATAATTGGTCTTGGATGTGTTTATATAGGTTTGGAAGAAACTACCTTTATTGAGTGAAGAATAGAGCTTGATGTCCTCTCTGATAATTATTCTTATTGCTTCTTTACTCTAGAAAGTTTGAATTGTAAAGATGAACATGCTTCCTATTCTCGCCCTCAACCTTATCTTTTTTTTTCTTACCCTTGTTTGGGCGTCTGTGATTTACCTTATCATAGCTAGGGAAATGTCCTATCATTTCTTGCTAATGTTTGAGAATAATGGTTTACTAGAATACTTGTTTTTACAATGCTTTATACCTCTACATATTCTATTAATAAGTGGTTCCTTGCGATCTGCACCTTATACCTTCTAGGCTCTTTTGATTACTAGTGTGGTTTGTTATCTATCTTGAAACTTATCATGGCTTCTGATATTTTTCCCACACAAGAGATCATTGAATGAAACATTGTAATTTATCATTGGTTGAGACCGCCTTTATATTTGGATTTTTTTTTGATACTTTGTGAAATATTTGCATGCATTTATAAATGTAAATTACCCATTACCTTAGCTATTAGTGTGTTCCCTTTATATTATGGAGATATGAATAGATATATGGTTATTAGAAGAAATTAACTAATTGATTCTTTGCAAAATTTGCATTTTTGCAGATGTTGCGGGAAGGCGATATGGCATTGTTTGATATGGGAGCTGAATATAACTTTTATGGTTCAGATATTACTTGTTCATTCCCTGTAAATCTTCTTTTCCTGTTCTCAACTTTAGATTGTCTGAGTTACCTCCACTTGTATCTTCATCAACGAAGTGGGTGCAGATAGTGGGCCCTCAGTGCTATGATTGTTGATGGTTGTTGCATGAACTGTTAAGTAATAGGATCATAAATATGTAGACTACTGCACAGGGGATGGACTATAAATTGATCTTTCTTATGATCTGATGGGCAGCCCAACAGCTGCCCTTTGGGCTTTGGTTTCTGCATGTGTTTGAAAATGGTTATGCCCTTTAATACATTGTTGCCAGACGTTATATTGCTTCTCTTTTTTGAATGGGACTTAGGCTCAACAAATAGTTTTCATTTCTTTTTCTTTTTGGAGGTTTCTCTTTCTTTTATCCTTTTCTCTTTCTTTTATCCTTTAAAATTTTGTTGTGACATTCTTTGTTATAGACACTATGAGTACTGGTACACACATACAAGAAATACTGTATTCTTAAAAGATGTTTGTTCTGAGTTGTGCTTGCATAAGTGTGAAGACGCTATTATCTTTAGCAACTTTGAGATTTTATTATTTTTCTGGTATTAGTTTTACGTGTATAATCAGATATTAAGATGTTCACTTTTAACTTTTATTTTTTTTATTTTGTTTGATCAGGTGAATGGAAAGTTTTCAGATGACCAGCGTCTTATCTATAATGTAAGATATCTTATTTCTGTTTCATCTTGATAGTATTGTGGTGCCATTGCTATATGCTTTAATGTATGTACCTGATCAGGCAATAAAGCACTGGGTTTATTACCCTAGAGTTCGTGATGGAGAAGGACTAGAAAGTTATACATTAATTCTCTAGACTTTAAAGCTTATTGACTGATCCAGCTTATAAAGCAGGTGCTTTAGTCTGAGATATAAATTTTTATTTAAATAAAGGGAAACTGAGTGTTATTTACTGAAGCATGCAAAGTGGCTTGACAAATTGGAGTGGGTTTGCAAGCTTGGAGTTTAAAAAATATTAATGTTATCTCTTGCATAGATCTATATGTTTGTATGAAAAAACCAAGATGAATTTGTCTGCAGTATTCCCTTTATATACCTTTGCTTTTTTGACATTCAACATTAGACTTCAGTTAACTTGCCTTCGTGGATCTATTTTGCAACTTGCCTTGAACTCATGAGTCATGATGATGTTAACTTGCCTTTGTGCATAGATGGATTAGTTTTTTTATTTCTCACTCTATCAACATTTTATTTTTGGCAGGCTGTTCTTGCTGCACATGATGACGTTATAGCTGCAATGAAACCTGGCATAAACTGGGTAGATATGCACAAGTACGCTACACCAACTTTTCATAAGTAACTCCGAATTTGTGCTTGCCATTTTGGCTTTGGCTAATGTTTCCTTTTGTATTTATACACCTTGTAACAGACTTGCTGAGAAAGTCATGCTTGAGTCTTTAAAGAAAGGAAATCTGCTATTCGGGTAAGGTTTTGTCTTTCATGACATGCTAATGTTATGTTTGTATGTATTCGTTATTGGATTTATATTGTATATATTTACGGTATTATTTGCCAAATTCTGGCTATGTTGGCAGCAATGTTGAGGATATGATGGCTCAAAGATTGGGTGCTGTTTTCATGCCTCACGGTCTGGGACACTTGCTTGGTATTGACACCCATGACCCTGGAGGCTATTTGGAGGTCTGATGTTATTTTTTCCTGTTCATAGGTCCATTGAAGAAAATGAATAAATTTTCTCATACTTTGTCAATCTTACTAACAAAATATCTTATTGCTGGCTCTACAGGGAGTTGAGCGGCCAAAAGAGCCTGGTCTAAGGTCTTTGCGCACTGCCCGCAACTTGAAGGAAAATATGGTAATCAACAATCTTCAAATGATAAGATTAACCCTATCAATCTATGCATAATACCAAGTTAACAGCTTTTATGTTACAATCTGGACTTCATCTCTGGTCGGTCTAAACAAACCGGCTGATAATCCATTTTCTAATGTAAAAGTTTGCATAGCTTTCCTAGGCATACTTTTCCTACCTTAGTAAACAAAAATGTTTCATTCAAGCATGAATTTTAAAAAATAATAATGCTAAATTTGATATTAAGATATTTCTAATTAAAAAATTAGGATAATAGTTCTTCCTTAGAACACTTTAAAGAAAAATGTCTGGACAATTAAAGAGAATAGTTGTTAATCATGCTGATTTTTGTTGAGGCCACGTTTTGCATTCTCCCTGATTTTTGTTGGAGCAACAAATTATTAATAATGCTAAACACATTAATATTCCAGGTAATTACAGTTGAGCCAGGATGCTACTTCATCAATGCCTTGTTAGCCCCAGCCATGGAAAATCCAGACACTTCAAGGTTCTTCAACCGGGACGCTATCAAAAGATTTGAAGGCTTTGGTGGAGTTCGTATCGAAAGTGATCTGGTATGATCATCTTCTTCTTTTCTTGATTGTGTATCATTCTTATCATATCAAACACTCACTTGCTCTTAAATTGCAAATCCGTCCATAAACGTTTTAATGTCAAAAGCATCCCTGTTCTTATAATATGGTAAACTAAAAACACATCACAAGATGCTAATGTATACAAGACAACAACATATCATGTAATGACCTGGGCAAATCCAGGTTTACCTGCCCTGCCCCCTTCTGGCCACCTACAATGGCTAGGTATGGACAAGGTAAATATGCAAATTTGCAAAGGCCTGGCCCAAGGACATGTTTACCTGCTAACCACGTGTCCTTGAGCCTAAATTTTGAGTCAAGCCCAGCCCAAACCCAGCCCGGGTCTGCTGTTGTCCGGGTCTAAATTCATGTTGCGAAAGGTGGATGATTAGTGTCTGTCAGTACGATAGACAGAAAACGCAGCATCTCAAACCTGATTCATCAGTCGATCCAATCACATTCAATATATTATAGTTTAGAGTGTTTACCTATGAGCAATGTTCTAAAAAACGCTAGGCAGACCCTGGTAGGAGAGGGGCTGCCTAGCGCCTAGACGGCCAAAACGGTTACCTAGGCGGCCCTAGACGGAAGCCTAGACGTGTTGGACGCCTAGGTGGATTGGGAATTTCCAGCGCCTAGGCGGGGCCTAGACAGGATTTTTAGAGCAATGCCTATGAGGTTTAGATGGATTTGTTATTGTACATGCATTTGATACTGACGGAAAGAAGCTAACACTTGATCATGTTTCCTTACTTGCAGTATGTTACTGCTGATGGTTGTATCAACATGACCAAGGTTCCCCGGGAGACCTGGGAAATCGAAGCTGTCATGGCTGGATCGCCTTGGCCGCTTGATAAGTCTGTTGGTTAGCATAATGGAAGTTCAAGATTCTCAAAGGCACTGTTTCATACTATGGTCTTGCACATTATGATGTTTTCTTTCTTAGGTTATACAGACAAAGCTGTTTTTTTTTTGTTTATACGAGTGTTGCATAGTTGCATACTCAAGTGAATAAGTTCGCTTCATGGAAGTAGGTTTGTTTGGCATGCCTTTTCGCCATCACATACACTATAAACTGCAAGCTAGATTTTATTTGCATACATTTGGTATAAATCAATTATTGGGTTGGCATAATGGTACAAAGAGTGCACTAATTTTGAGAATGTTGACAAGTTGAGTAAAATGACATTTTGGATCAGACAAGAACAACACCTTAGGTCCTACGGGTCTAGGTTCAAATGTACGCACCCTCAAAAAAGTGGATAAGAATTAGGTTATGGCCTGATAGACCGAGAGGCTATTAAACGGTAGCCGGAAACCGGCAATAACACGCAAGCAAGACAGAACAAACAAGCAAAGGAAGTACAACACCAAACACAAGGACCAAAAAGTGTTTGGACGTATGGAGAGTACATCACAGAAGATGCAAAGCGTTGCGGCAAGACGATTAATAAGGACAACTTTGGTAAAAAAGAAGGACTTTTGACGTTGCCACCACTAGAATGGAGGATCTTTAGAAGCCTTGAAACGTCCATAACCACGCCCATCAACTCGTTCCACACCCAATCACAAGTCTCAATAACGGACATGTACACACCAAGCTTGAGCAAGACTTGCAAAAGACCACCAAACATGGAAACGAAAGAAGTTACCCAAAATAGGCTAAAGCCCAACAAAGAGCCCATCAATCGGGCCAACAAGGAAACCAAAACAAGAGGACTAAAGAAAAGCAAAAGCAACGTAGGCCCAAAAGTTTGAACCGAGAGCGGCGGTGCTAGCAAATCGAGATCCAAAATCTAAAGAAAGAGGTTCGCGAAACAACAAGCAAAACGAAGCACATCTCTACAATTATAATGATTTTTTCAAAATAGAATTCATTAGAGTTCCAGCTTTCAAGAAAAGGCATAGAAATTTTCAAATTCAGAATGCAGTCCACAATGCTCAGATTAAGTTAAATTACAAAAGGGCTTTCATTCTAATTACATAAAAGGAGAGATATAAGGATTCACTTGTGCAAACTTCCAAATTCAAAACCAAAAAGGTCAAAGAGTTTAAAGACACTCTAAAATCAAAGAGTTAGTGTTCTTTGAATATAGCTAGATGCCTAGATCTTGGGGCTAGGTCGTTTGTCGTGTTTTGTGACTTTTAAAGATCATTCATCCTGATGGATGGAACGTCAGTAGTTCTTTTCGCAAACCCAGAGTTAGGTTGATTGTTTTTGCGGGCACTTTTTATTGCGCTTACTCACCCCGAACCTAAATTCATTTTCAGTTTTTCACTTGTAGTTGTTTTTCCTTCTTACTTGATCTTTTAGCTTGTTTTAATTTGTCTCTTTCTTTATCAATCTTGACTACCGTCTTGTATAACCTCTCGATTTACCAAACTTATTTGGTTACCACATTCTTACCTTTTAAAAAATATCTTCTTATCAAATCCTTTAGGACGTATAAGAAGACACTTTCAAAAATTAAGGATGATGAATGTAATTTAATAAAAAGAAGAGCTAGTTGGCCAATTAGACAACAGTCTGCTGTCTGCAGATGAGAGATATTTTCCTGAAATTTCCGTAAACCTATAAAATCCCGCTTCCGCCATACTGAGCTTCAAAACCCCTTCCAAAACCCTAATTCTCGCTCAAATCACAGTCAACAGCAGTCAAAGCGAAGAATGGGGCGCAAAAAGAACCAGAATCACGCCAGCAGTAGCACAAGCATGGCGGAGGCGAGCACCGCCGATGAAGAGATTGTTGAGCAGCAGCTAACTGAGACCTCCGACCTTGACGTTTTAATGGCGGAGTTCGACGACCCTGCCCCTGGAAGCGACAAGACTAGCGCCGACTACTACTTCGATTCATACTCCCATTTCGGTACAGTCTCAACTTCAAGCGCGTTGTGGTTTCGTTTGTGCTTTGTCATTAATTGCGCGGTTTTGCAATTGTTATTTGTTAGTATTGGATTGAAATCCTGAGCTTTACTTGAAGCAAATAGTAAAGCATGAAACTTCAATCAATGTTAAGATTTTAGAAACCTGAATCTATGAAAATTGATGCTTTCTTGCTAGCTGCACTTGTTGTTTTTCGTTAAAAATTTCATCTTTATATGCATTGTTCCTGAAAGCAGAATGATATGTCCCTTTCTTTGATTTTAATGTCAAAAGTGATTATCCTTACAAGAAATTAGGCGATGAAATAGCATGAATGTAGTGAATGAAATCCAATGAGGGAATAAGCTTTGAGGCCTGCAAGAACCCCTTAAGTTATTTTAAATGGGCCTCAGAATCATGCTATGTACATTTTTTGACATTGAACCTTTTCTATGCATCAAGAGTAGCTTGATATTCTCTCCACTATTGAAGTTGAGGAGATTGGTTATCCAGTTCGCGTTTTAAATTTGAAAGGCTACTTAAATGAAAGATATACTATTACTCTTGAAATGTATAGTCAAGTACTGAAAAATGTGAAGTTCTTTATATGTTTTTATAGAATATTCTCTTTTTTAAATCATTATTTAACTAGTTTTTTCTTGTTTCCTGTTTTGCAGGTATTCATGAAGTAAGTGCCTGGTAGGAGTTGCATTACAATGCATCTCATGAGCATCATCTAGTTTTTTGTTCTAATGTTTCATTGTTTTATGTGTTTTGGACTGCCTAATCAATGTGGTATCCAACTTTAGTTTCCACTCCTTTTCAGACTGCTTACAAAAATGCTATTGCTCTGTAATGTCTATCCATATGTACCCCCCTCTGCTTTAGCATACTATTGATAATGGAAATAGTGGATAATTGGTCTTGGTATGTCATATTTGGTTTAAATATTGGATAAAATCACTTGCTTTGCAGGAAATGCTGAAGGATGTGGTGAGAACAAAGACGTATCAAAATGTTGTTTACCAAAATAAGTTTCTCTTCAAGGACAAAATAGTCCTTGATGTGGGAGCTGGAACTGGTATTCTGTCCCTATTTTGTGCAAAAGCAGGAGCCAAACATGTTTATGCAGTAAGTCCTGCAACTTTATTTATTCTTCTTTTCATACTTACTCTTTTTTCTGTTTTATGTTATATGGCGATGATTCTCCTTAAACTAAATTTTCAGCTAGTTTTGTAATATTTTTTATAATATATATTGTGGTTGCTAGAAATATGCATAAATGTAAGTATTAGGATCTTATCTGTAGGTGAATTGAATTTAAGGTATATATGGTATCCTACAGGATTTGTCATGGATTATAACCAAACTCAGGATGTGTGACGTTGTATTGTTGTTGCAATGTATGATATAAATGTTTGTTTGCTACGAGTTGTTAATATTAGTTCCACCAGATGTCTTGTGTACTTATCCATAGATTTATCTTGTGAACTGAAGCAGTTGTGTATCTATTGATTCGAGCTCATTATAAATCTTCCAAATATCTGTTTGGTGATTACTGGACACTATATGCCCAGTCAGCAATTTATATGTCATGTTTGCATAGTTTTCCATCATATGCGTATGAAAATTTTAATCTCTTCATCTTTTGTTCCAGGTTGAGTGCTCTCATATGGCAGATAAGGCAAAACAGATTATTGAAAAAAATGGATTTTCAAATGGTGAGGTCCAATTTTTCCAGCTTGCTATAGAACTCCTTAAATGGCTATGCCATTGTTAACATCAGCATGGATATGCATCACTAACATGTTTCCAATTTACCAGTTATAACTGTGCTGAAGGGAAAGGTAGAAGAGCTTGATTTGCCTGTTCCTCACGTCGATATCATTGTTTCGGAGTGGATGGGTTACTTTTTGCTGTATGAGAATATGTTAAACACTGTCCTTTATGCACGTGACAAGTGGCTAGTAAGTAAAGCTATCCCTTCCTTTCTCAGTTTCATTTTGCTGAAAGATTCATAACAATCATCTGATTCACTGCTCATCCTTTTGTATAATCACAAGGTTGTGTACTGATTCTCTCGTGCATTTCAAAGATTTTCCAATTTCTACACTACGAGTCTATGACTAGTTACAAAGTAACTATTATTGTTCACATAAATCCTTTTTTCTTTAGATCAGACACGTCACAGATTTGGCACTTGCTGCCTTGCTGGTAGATTTTCATTCTCAAAACTTTATGACTTAAGATATTTGCTGCTGAAAAAAAAGTTTGTTATTGCTTCTTGTTTCACTTTGGTCTTAAAAATGCTTTTACTCCTAAAATTACATATTAAATTTCTTAAAATAAGTGCAACCCTCTCTACTTTTTATGTTTTTCAAGACAAATAAAATTACATTTCACCTCCAAAATAACTTTTTAATCCAAAGTGAAACAAAGCCTAATTGAAATAACTCCAAAAGAAGACTCGATGCTTACATTTTCTATCATCCTGTATGCTAATAGTTATAATGGATTTTCAAATGATGTTATTTATTTATTTATTTTTATCTAGGGGGTATCTTTGCCAGCAGTCTATTGATTTCCTTTAGTGCCTTTTGTTTTGGTTGTTTGCAGAGTAATGGTGGACTTGTCCTCCCAGACAAGGCTTCTCTTTTTTTGACAGCCATTGAGGATGCTGATTACAAAGAAGACAAAATTGAGTGTAAGTATATATTGGATTCATTATTAGAAGCTATAACTTGTACCTTTAAACTTTTCCTTTCTTTGAGACTTGAGGGAAGAAACCTTATATGACATACATTACCTTATCTGTAAATGACCCAAACTTGAGGCTACCGAATCATAATCCAATATGCCTAACCCAGTTGACAAATGTGATTATGTTACGATAAGGTGAGAAGAGAAGAGTAGGGAAAGAAGCCCCTTGGCCTTGAGTATATATGTATAAGGAAATAGACTCTTAGTTCTAGTCGTAGCAGATGATTAATTAAGCTTTTCCTTCTGTTGAATCTGATGTGTACTAGTAGCACTTGTCATTTTTAAAATTTTGCCATCCATTGTTATGTTGATCATTTTTCTGTCCATTGACATATTTCATTTATTCTGTCAGTTTGGAACAATGTATATGACTTTGACATGAGCTGTATCAGAAAGGAAGCAATTATGGAGCCCCTTGTTGACACAGTAAATCAAAACCAAATCGTCACAAACTCTCAATTACTTAAGGTTTTTATTTTGCCTTGCTCTTTTCCTTATTCTTGTGCTAATGTTCATTATACCATATAAACATTTTCTTCAGTTTCCTTATTCTTGTGCTAATGTTTATTATACCATATAAACATTTTCTTCAGCTTGATTTTCAGCTGAAACGGATTCATTTGTTTATGTAGACAATGGACATTTCAAAGATGACTTCCGGGGATGCTTCCTTCACTGCCCCTTTCAAGTTGGTTGCAGAACGCAATGACTACATCCATGCTCTTGTGGCATACTTTGACGTTTCTTTCACCAAGTGTCACAAATTGATGGGTTTCTCTACAGGTTTGCTTGCTAAATCCTTGACCAATCACTGAACCTGTAAAAGATTGATAGGTTGACGTCATTCCATATTAATTTGTACATACATGTATTCACTATTGACAACACAAGTTAAGTTTTCTTATTTTAAAAACTAATAAACCCTATAAAGATATTTTAAAAATCCAAAATCATCAAAATCTTATAATCCAAATTAGGCTTCTTAACCTATGGTTAGAAAAACCAATTTATAAATAACTAATGCAAGATGGCCTAGATTTTGATTTGTTAAAACACACATGACATGCAACTCAACTCAATTTAACCTTAAAATTTTGATTGTGTGATTTTTGCTGAGAATGCATCAGTTATCTAATCCCTTGAGCTTGATTTGCTTGTAATTTTTTTATTAGTGTGAGGTAACCTAAACTCAGAATAACCTAGATTTTGATTTGTTAAAACCCACCTGACATGTAATTTGAATACTAGTCCCAATCCAGCCTGAAAGTCATAACACCTAGAATCGAATCTGAAGTCAACCCATTTACTTGAATTCTTGAGGTTTGATGTTTTGATATCTGTTTTTAATAATGCATCAGTTATCTAATACCTTAAGAATCATTTTTTATTTTAGGACCAAAGTCAAGAAACACACACTGGAAGCAAACAGTGTTGTACTTGGAGGATGTCTTGACCATTTGTGAAGGCGAGTCTGTGGTTGGGAGCATGACAGTTGCACAGAACAAGAAGAATCCGCGAGACATTGACATAATGCTCAAGTACTCGTTGGAAGGCAATCGCTGCTCGGTCTCAAGGACCCAATTCTACAGGATGAGATGATTTTGCAGTATTTTTCGCGGTTGGTTTCCTGTTTGTAATCTTCTTATTGGATTGTTGTAAGATAATTTATCCCAAAGGGGAAGAGTTTTGTGGTTTGCTACATTTTGGTATTAAGCCATTGTGGTTTGTTATTGTTTTTTTGTGTTGAATTAATGTCTTGGCCTTTGATCATATTTTTTTAAAATCTTTTTTCAGAAGCGCAATTTATGAATTCTTTGGTAATCATACAAATCACTTGCTACATGGTCGAAATAAATATTTCAGTAGTCAAACATGACCCTCCCCTAAACAAATCAATATGATAGAGCACCCTTCCAACCTTCTTGGTTACACCAAAAAAAATTCAATCCAGCCTTCGGGCATCTAGTCAAACGATTAAGCCTCAAGGGTAGTACCCAGAAGTTTCCGGTTAGATTTTCATAGGCAGTGCCCTCACCAAAACAAAAAAAATTCAAACAAATGTTAAAGAACAAGTCAACAACCATATACTAAACACTTTCACACCACGAAAAGACATCTTAGAGAGAAAATTCCAACTTTGTGAAGCTCTGGCCAAGAAGGTTGTTCGTTCTTATGGCTGAGGAAGCCGCTCGTCCTCATGCGAAGAAAGTCGTCAACTTGTTGTCTCCGATTGAATTGAACTGCTACTCTTCAAATACCTTTCATGTCTTTTGGATCATCAATTTTTCAATTGTCGGCTTTGTCCTTGACTGTGAAACTTGTGAGTAGAATTAATTAAAATCTTGCATATGCAACTCACAATCATGAATATAAATTGTTCACACGATTGTATAGTAATATTCTTTTTACCTGAACCTCATGTATATATGTGTGGGAGAAACAATCTTGCTGAAAGCAAAATCGTTTAATTAGGTATATGGTAGATTTTAGATGTAGTATAAAAATATACATTTTTGTGACATTTAAAAAAGAAGTTACGAGGATGTGTATTAAAACAAAGTAAAATATTGGGGTTTAGGGATTTTCTTTACCTTCCGCCCCTCTTCTTCAATTTCTGATCTACCTTTTTCTGGCTTTCCAATTAAATACAGTGTTTCATTAGTCTTTTAACTAGCGTAGTTTCCCGCGTCATGCGCGAATTTTTAAAATTTTACTTGTATTATATGTTATATCAAAATGTATAATTTTACATACTAATTTCAATACATGTTATATAAATAGATTAAAAATGTATATACTAAGTATGATATACATTGCCATATATATTAATTTATTCTCTTTAAGTAAAAAAAATATTAATATAATAACTAATATATATGTTTGAACAAATATAAAAATAAAACATTAAATTAAAAAATATTATTTTTATATAGTAAAAATATAAGTTGAATTAGTTAATTTAGACCTATTTATGATATCTTCTTTGTTATGTGTTTGGTAATATTATTATTCATTGAGAATTTTCTGTAACAATTTATTTTGTTGATTTATTATTATTTAAATTAATTTTATAAAAATTATAATAATAATTTCGTTTTATTTATATTTTTCTCTAAATGAAATTCTTTATAGTAAATTGTGAGGATATATAACATTGATTGAAAAACATAGAATATTATTAAGTTAGTTACAAGTATCATCAATTAATGTTCAATGGAATAAATATTGAGATATACATGAATTATTCTTAAAATTTGATTACCTCTTCAAGCAAAAAATCGAGCAAAAAAAAAAAAGTTTGGTTATATTTTGTAATTAAAAATAGATCAAATTGCAAGATTGCAACTGTTATTTTATGAAGTTTGAAAATTAGTTAAGATTTTTTTTCAATAAATCATACAAATTTTGGATATTGTTATGATTTGAGAGAGAACAAGAGAAGAAGAATAGTGTAGAACTTTTCGTGTCTTATTAGGTCACCCATAGGGGCCTTTATATAGAGAATACAAACTAGGGTTTACAATTGTACATCTAAATATAATAATATAATAATATTATAACACTCTCCCTTAGATGTACATTACTAACTGTCTCGTTAAAAACCTTGTCTGGAAAACCCAATGGGACAAAACAAAGACTAAGGGAAAAATAGTGCAATTATGATTCTCCCTCTCAACTTGAAACATATCCTTCTTGCTAGACTGAATTGAGGATCCATCCTGCCTTTGAGTTGAATATTCTAATTTGAGAACGCTTGACAATAAGTACTTTGGTTGATCAATCCATGTTGAATTCTCTTCATAAATCATTCTTGACTCCTTTCAACTTGATTGGAAAAAACTCCATTCCTTCACATATCTCGAACTTCAGGCCGAGATTGTCTCATCAGAGACCTTATATGACAAACTGCCTCATTAAAAACCTTGCTTGGAAAAACTCAGTGGGATAAAAACTAAGGTCAAGGGAAAAAGAGTATTGTTGTGGAACAATGCTCCCCCTCAGGTAAACATACAATCTTTATGCAATAGATTTAAGTCATCATGGACTTTTGTAGAAGAATTGGTGCTTCTGAACCAACAATCTTTATTTTATTTTTAGAGAGGCAAATAACACATTATCACATCAGATTGTATTGAACAATGTATACTAATACACCTATTGTACTGAGATATGTTCTTTCAAGGCCTAATATCTCTTTTATTTTCTAATTAGGGGCAAAAAGGCGATCATTTTCCACACTTATTGATCTTACTTCCATTGATGTACTTAATGTGTGCGCTTTAACCAAAGTCAATGGATCTTTTATCCCATTCTTTATATGATCGAACTTCAGGTCGAGACAATACTTGGTAATTTCTAAGTCCATTTCAAATTCTGTTTTCAAATAATTAGCTGCTACTCGGATCTCTTCTGGAGTCCCATTAATATTCAAATCATCAACATAAACAATTATGATTACATATCCCGACTTTGTTCTTTTTATGAACACACAAGGACTTATTTGATCGCTAACAAATCCTTGCCTTTGTAGATATTTGCTAAGGCGATTATACCACATTCTCCCTGATTGTTTCAATCCATATAGCGATCTTCTAAGCTTAATGGAATACATGTGACGTGGTTTTGACTCAAATGCTTCAGGCATTCTCAATCCTTCTAGGATTTTCACGTATATGTCAATATCTAATGACTCATATAGGTATGTTGTTATCACATCCATGAGTTGTATTTTTTCAGACGTTCAACAACGGCTAAAACAACAAGGAACTTGGGTGTCGTTTCATCCACTACTGGTGAATACGTTTCCATGTAATACACTCCAGGTTTTTGCGAGAACCCTTGTGCAACCAATTATAACAGACTGGCTTTGCACTTTCTGGTGTTGGAACTACATGCCCAAAAATACCTAGTTTGCTTAACGAATCCAATTCTGCTTTTCAGCTTTCTCAACCATTTCGATGTCGACATTCCTCCATTGTTTGGAGATTATTGTCATCTTTTCCAATGACTTTTCCGAAAACTGAATAAGCAAAGATATCTTCCCGATACCCTATACTAATACTTACATAATTAATCGACTATTTCCTCTTTCGGGGATTGGTATCTTTAGAGCCTAATACTCTTACATGCTTCCGACATGCTAAGTGTGTTGGAGTTACTTCTGGAAACTCCAAATGACTGGTGTATTCTCAACTAGTATTTATGTCTTAGTCACTAAACTTCTGGTTTAGTTATACAATATGCTAAACTTTTGATTTTAGCTTTCTTTGGATAACAAATTGCATCCCATGCAATATCTTAACTTGTAGTCTCACTTTATTCTCCCCCTAAAGTTGGGATTTTCACCTCGCCAAAGTGTTAATCTTAATGTTCGTATCGATTATTTTGCTAACCCGAACACCTCTATATAACATTGTTAAGTCGTATGGCTCCATGCCTAATTTTCGCGACTTTAAGGATCATGATCTATGTCTGCTCCTTCTTAGAGGAGGGACGTGTGCACCCTAGCTAGGTGTCGGAATTTCATTCATTAAGTGGAATTCGGCCCTTTCATGGCCCCCACACTCTTAAAAATTCATTAACGTAAGTGAAAGGTTTATCCCGACATAAAGATAAGTGCCAATGCACATTAAAATAAATTAAAACCGGGCCGGAATAGTACAACTTGGAAGACCGACCCAACTCTCGGTTCTTTGACGATCGTCCTTCCAATCTAGATGCTTATTTGGGCTTGTCAAGGTGGGCTTGGTACTTATGCGCCTTCGGGGCACCTCCCCGATCTGGAGCACCGAATAAGACGAGGTTGGTTGAGGTCTGACAAGGGCGCGAGAGGTTTTCGAAACTTTTGTGTATTAATAATGTTCCCAACATACTTTCTATTCTAAGAAGTTCTACAATCTCGTAGTTCTTCCTTTCGGTTTAAGAGTCATCTCATCTCGAGATTTACTCGTTTCCGTCCTTAAAGGTCCACATAAATTTTATCAGTTTCAAGTACATCTCTTCTATTTATCTCCTTGATGAAATAATAAAATTACCAAACTACCCTTGAGAATTTCCATTCTCACTTGCTTAGTCTCCTTAGACTAATTCCACTATTTCCGCATTTTGTCTGGTATTTCTCGCCCTTTGCGACAAATGCCAAATACTAGAAAGTTCACACCGAAGTTTTGAAGACAAAGTCTAGAAGGTTCAAGAAGAGTTATGCAAGGATAGAAGGTCAAGGGAAGACCACGTTGAAGGAAGGAAGGAATTTTCATAGAGCAAAGCATTTAGAAGAAGGTGCACCAACTCTTCCATTTATAAGCCAAGCAAATCATCATCATATGAGTTGTCTTGGGGAAAAATACTTGTATTTCTAAATACAGTTTTTCAACCCTTTTAATATGGACTTTATTTTCCACTGCTACATTCTTTGTAAAACAACTACCATTATAATGAACGAATGTTCTTATTAATAAATAAAAGTTCCGTTTTTAGTTCATTGTCCTTTAATTATGATTAATTAAATTATTTAAAGTCTTGGGTGACTTTGGACGTTAAAATCCGAGGTCACTAGCGGTAATACCCATCGTTGCAAAATAAAGGTGTTACAATCTGGTGCACATGCTTGATCGTTGTTTAAACTCAACCTAAAATGGTCGATCTCCACATTTAAACAATGTCCAATCGTTATCTTCCCATCGTCCCCCTCCAACTCACACCACGAAAAGTAAAAAAATAATCCATCCATGCATCGAGATAAATCATAGGGTAGTTAGAAAACTTGGTAGAGCTGAAGATCGATCTTGAACTTTTGCCTGATCCTGAAGAAGAACCATCAGAGTCAAAACGTGGTGTTCTCAACAAATGTGGTGCTCTGGAAAAATGTGGCGAATGTGGCCATGAGACTGGAGAATGCAAGGTTATATGCAGTTGGTTTCACAAAGATAAGGTTATCTGATGCACATGCTTGATCGTTGTCTAAACTCAACCTAAAATGGTTGCTCTCCACATTTAAACAATGTCCAATCTTTCTCCTCACATAAGCCCCCTCCAACTCACGCCACGGTAAGTCAAAAAACAATCCATCCAAGCGTCAAGATAAATCATCGGGTAGTTAGAAAACTTGGTAGAGTCGATGATCGATCTTGAACTATTGCCGGATCTTGAAGAAGAACCACCGGAGTCAAAACGTGGCATTCTCAACAAATGTGGTGCTCCGGAAAAATGTGGCGAATGTGGCATTTCGACGAACGCGGTGAATATGGCATCGGTGAGCAAGGTCCTCTACGCCAGGCCATGTGACTGGAGAATGCAAGGCTATATGCAACTGGTTTCACAAAGATAAGGTTATCTGGTGGACATGCTTGATCGTTGTCTAAACTCAACCTAAAATGGTTGCTCTCCACATTTAAACAATGTCCAATCTTTCTCTTCCCATAAGCCCCCTCCAACTCACTCCACAAAAAGTAAAAAAACAATCCATCCAAGCGTCGAGATAAATCATGGGGTAGTTAGAAAACTTGGTAGAGCCGATGATCAATCTTGAACTGTTGCTTGATCCGGAAGACGAACCACCGGAGTCAAGCATGCACAAGATTAAGTTTGAAACATGTCTACTAAAAAAATTCTAAAGGGAGGGTAAGATAGTAAACAAGTCGAAGTTCTATATACGCCTACTTATTTATCAACAACATCTAGACATCTAGATCTTGGAAATCTTCAAGGAAATCAACGACCTAGAAAATAAAATAACAATAACTATCAATATTATAATCAAACATTGCGAAGCAACACAACAATAATGCTAGTAATGAGAACCTATTCTTCATCAGGTTAGTGCATCTCAGATGCAATCTGTCCTAATTTCAATTGTAAAGCAGTCTATCTTAGGCCTTCTTCTACCCTAATTTGGACAACTCTAAATTGAATAGTTGGGGATTGTTGCAAGGAAGAGCACATGCATTTCGTTAAAGCGTTTGTTGACTATAGATATATTTATAAGAAAATAATAGCAATCCACATTCATAGCACTTACGGGCTTTTGGCGACCCATGGAACTCGTGACCACATTCGTAGCATTCAAATTTGTAATTCAAATCAGCACTGCTCTGGGAATAGACATCCCGCTCTAAGGCTTCAACTCTCCTGCACCTCTTACAAGCAATTTTCTTCGCTTCAAGCTCATTGAAAAAGCTCTCAACAGACCGTGCAGATGCCACATCCTCCACGCGAACCCATTTATCGATGAGCAGCTTCATTAGCTTGGAGATTCATAAGCAATAGTGTTGATATCCCGCATCATTTGAACATAATCCCTCTTCACTGATTTATTTTCATGGACAACCTCCTCCAGACGCATAGCGGACCGTAGTAACTCTCGAAGGGGTGGAACTTTAGCCCAGAATTTTCCGGGTGGATGATTTCTCGAGCATCCTTGAAGATGGCCTTCAGTTGATTACGCACTTCTCTCGAGTCAAAGGCTCGCCCAGAGGATCCTTTCCCAAGGGGTGGTTGTTGTCGACATCCATATCCGCATAGAGGAGAGACAAAAGCGAGATCTACTCAATGACTAAGGCGAATGCATTCTTCAAGGGCTAGCAATTTGAAACTGAGTTCCTAGATCTGTTCTTCCGAGACACGAAGAGCACAAATGATGTCGACCTCGTGGCATTTAATGGATAAAGTGATCATAATCTGATCTAATAAGAGCTTGGATCATGATTCTTCTCGAATTTGAGGTGATTGGGTATGAGCAGGGATTCAGATGTGTGGCTGAGATCTAGTCGGTGAAGACTAGGAATGGACCCAAGAGGTGAGGGCCGAGGAGCGGCTAAGAATGAAGAAGAATGAGAAGGGTGTGTTTCTTTTCGAAAACTTATATTAAACGTGCATTTTCAAATAGTATAATCCATATTGAGTAGATATTGTCACTATTGTAACAAGAATGATAAAATAAAAAAAGACACATAGATTTAACGTGGTTTACTAACAATGAGTTAGCTACAACCAAGAGAAAAGAAACAAAATTATTATTATGGAGGTTGAAAACTGATAATAATTAGAGATATTTTAGGAGTATATATATAGAATCTAAAGCCCTAATTTGGATTATGGCCCAAATAGATCACGATAGGTTGCCCATCTCGGGACCCCCTTAGCAAGGTCAGCCCCTTGTGACCCCTGGTGAGTCGGGGGCTTCATCCCCAACCCATTCGGATACTGGTCAACAATAGATTAAAGACACATTAACAAAATTAGGACATGTGGCATGATACATAGTATTGTTTTTTGGGTAATGCATATGTTGCATCAATATCAATGGATTCCCATATGTACAAGACCGGTCAAGTTGATTTACATTTTATTAAGATACACCATAAGTAGTTGTACTTGGGTGGTTGTTCAAAAGTCAACACAAATTTGAAAGAAAATTCACTTAAGATTTGAATAAAAGCATCATTAGAACAACAACAACAACAACAACAACAACAATAAATTGAATCATTTACAAAGTATCTTTTTTTTAGCGAAAAAACCAAACTACTATTAATGATTGTCAACAGATACAAGCCTTTCAAAAACATCGGGAAAACAAGATAAATCGTCACTAATAACAATGCTACTAGGATTAAACCTTGCCAACCAGTGGGCCACTTTGTTACCCTCCCTCCTAAGTCCTAACATGGCTCTAAGTTGGAGCCTCCAACGACATGACTCGAATTCCCTCTAGGCTGCCCAAATCTTCTCCAGCATTGCTCCATAATGACCTCTCCATTCTACTTGTTTTGACATCTTGCTGATGAGAGCTAGACAATCCGATTCAGCAACTAGGTGATAAACACCTGCATCAAGACTAGATTGGAGTGCCCACCATAACGCCCAAACTTCTACAAATACCACAACATGCGTATTGGAGAGGCGGGACGCCCCTGCCAGCAGGACATTCCTCATCACATCCCTTAGAATGAATCTCATTCCGCACTTGTCACCTGATGCCACTACAACATCATAATTCACTTTGAAGAACCCCTCAGCTGGTCGATTTCACCTAGCGTCCCTAGTTGTCGACGGTGAAGAAGTGGAAGTCCTTCTACAACTCTCGAAGAAATCAGCATGGCAAACCCGTACTTCATGTGCAAACTCAATCGGCTCGGAACAACATCCCTCGGAAATTCTTTTGTCCCTACAATGCTAGATAGTCCACAAAGCAATCGACCAAACTTCAATATACAATTCAGACCCAATAGCTTTAATGTCTGCAAAACTTTGAAAGACTGAGTGAGATCCCTTAGACCATCAAGCAAGTTCTGGAAGACTACACCAATATCGTCATGCTTCAATGACACCCAAAGAGAATGTGTAACCCGATTTCACCCTTTCCACATACCGCGCAATAATCATCAGAAGTAATTTTCCTTCGAAATAAATTCGCCTTCATATGAAGGATGTTTCTGCAGGCTCTCCATAAAAAAGATTTAATCTCCATAACACAATATTTAATCATTGGCCAAATGTTAACCTTCCGCACTCCCTTCCAAATCCCACGAGAAGACGAACCTGTCGAAGAACTGGACCCAAAACAGCTATCCAACTCCTTTTCAAGCAACATGTGATAGCAAGAAGGGACAGAAAATAACCCATCCTATGTATGAAACCAAACTAGTTCATCTGAGCATCCCGAGTCCACAAGTTCTAATTTCAGTATGAATTTAACATCACATGGTGCAAATATCTCCTGTACAAGATGTTCTCGCCAAGAGACTCGATCCTAGTTGATTTAATCAATAACTGTAAGATTAGGCCTAGTGTCATCGTGAAATTCAACTAGCCTAAAGTAGTGAGGCCACGACAACCACTTGTCCTTTCAAGCATAAATCGAGCTTCCATTCTCAACACACCAAAGGATCCCTTTTTCCAATGCCTCCCTTCCCTTCATTATACTTCTCCATGTGAAACTAGGTCGATACCCTAGAGTTGCCTCCATAAAGCTACAATGTGGGACATAATGTGCCTTCAACATTTGTCCTAACAAAGAGTCCGGTTTCACAATAAGTCTCCAACCCTGTCTTCCTAACAAAGCTAGGTTGAAGTTTTTCATATCTCGGAAAACCAACCCTCCTTTATCTTTTGATAGACACATTTGTTTCCATTGCAACCAATGAGTTTTCCTCTTTCCCATAACATTACCCCAAAAGAATTTACACACCAATTGTTTAATCTCATTGCATAACTCCATTGGTAACTCAAAGAAGGACATATTGTATGTAGGAATAGCTTGAACAACAAACTTTATAAGAACTTCTTTCCCCGCCCTAGACAATGTTTTTTTCCTTCCACCTACCAAGCTTCTTTAGAACACTTTCCTTAACTTGACCAAAAATAACCTTTTTGATCGACCCACCAATGTAGGAAGTCCCAAGTATCTCTCATGCTTATCCACTTCTCTAATATTCAAAATCCCTTGAATGGCCTCCCCGACCCTGCCGTCTTTCTCCATCAACATTTTTACTAAAAGGCAGTTTTGATTTTGCGAATTTTACCTGTTGACCCGACACCGCTCCATACTCATGGAGAATTTTTACTATTTCTGAGCTTTGTTGACATGTTGCCCTTGCAAAAAGAACACAATCATCTGCAAAAAATAGATGAGAGATAGAAGGCGCACCCCTCGCAATCCTTACTCCCTAAAGCCGTCCTTGACACTCACTTCGACGTATCATTCCTTATAAGCCTTCCGCACAAAGTAGAAACAAATATGACATTTTTAGAGTATCTATTCATACCAATAACTGGACTAGTATATAACTCAGCGGATTACTCCTCCTATTGCAATTGGTTTTAGGATGGAACCCCACTAGGCTAATATAGATAGTGTGATGCACTATAAGACCACCCACAAATAGAGTTTTATAGTAAGTTTAATATGTAATAAAATACTAACAAATTTTATGGTATAATACTTTTTGATATAAAATCCAAGAGAAGAATAATATGAAAGTTTAAGATTTGCACCATAAAATATTAAATGTAGGATGAGTTTCATACAAAAACACACTCTTGAATGAGTTTCATATAAAAAGGTATAAAGTTATTATTATTATTATTATTATTATTATTATTATTATTATTATTATTATTATTATAAAATTGTATGAAACTCTGTTTCGTGTCTTATTGTGTTACTTTTAGGGTTGAGCACCTGAGATGATTTTGGAAAAGTTTTAACCGAATTGAAATTTGGCAAAATTTTAAACTGAAAATCGAACCAAATAGTAACAATTTCGGTTCGTTTCAATTTGGCACGGTCGGCTCGACTTACATATTCGGTTCAAACAATCTATGCTCAACCTTAGTTACTCTTCCTTTGACAACTTAAACTTAAGGAATGAGTTTATTTTCTCAATTAAGGAATGTACTTGTTCATCTAAACTTGAATTTTTACTCACTACTTGTCACATGATGCTTGGCAAGAATGAGAAATTGGCTTTTACATTGACCTTAAATATGATCTACTTTATTTTATATTTGGTGATCTAGTGATAAGAGGTATGAAAAATATTGAAAAGTTCATATTTAATTATGTTCTCGCCCTTTGCTTGGATACAAAAATAAAGTCTTACTTTAAGTTGGTTTACTTAATTAATGATCCTTATCAATTCAATTATGATCCTCTTATTTGCCATCGAAGTGGTGGGTGATAGGTTGAACACACGAACAAAATAAATAAAACTGCATTAAGTGAACGATAAAGGAGAAAAATAACCCTTCACTTGGGTGAAAAAAATCAAATCTTACTTCAAAGTTCAAACTAATTTATTTGAGTAATGATCCTTTTTTTTAAAAAAGGAAAGATTTCGATTGACCAATCATGCTTGATGCAACCGAGAGATCAGAAACCCGACGACCGGACAAGCTGACAAATGGCGAAACTGATAACGGACCAACAAAACTGGAAGGAGACTCCACACCATAACACACCCGCTCAAAAACGGGTTGACAAACCTGCTAAAATGTACTCCACTCACGAAAGAGTACGAGCGGCAGGGCCAAAGGGCCGATACCTGCAAAAACACCACAAGCAAGCAAAGCCCAAGCTTTGGGTCGGGCCCAAGAAAACCTCAAAAATAAACCACAAGAAAGGCCCAGACACAACCCAAACAAGGCCCAAAAGCCTAAGCCCACACACCAAGTGAACCAGCTTTGAGCAATGATCCTTGTTAGTTTAGATTAGAAACTTACAAGTACATTATTATTTGCCAAAAAATGTTAAGGGCGGGTGCAAAATCAAACTCAAAATAAATAAAATGAAAAACTGCTCCAAGTAACCATAAACCCTACAAACCTCTGGAAGGAGTGAACAACAGAGAAGGAGAAAACTAACAATGTCGTCGTCTTCAAGTTCAAGGGAATCCTACTTGTACGACTACGAAAAGTCCATGCACAGAGCCATGGAAGAAATATTCCAGATTTTCCGGTCACCCGACGCCGAAGAGGACGCCTTTGAGTGCGTCGCTACTGATTTATTAGGATTGATGGATGCTCGGCTGGATCCACCGTTTGATATCATCTGTATCTACTCCTCTCCAAAAAGCAAGGAATCGATCATGGAAGATAAGGAATTCGAAGAACGGATGAAACTCATGTTCAATTTCCTCAAGTCCATATGCGAGCACTCCGTTTCCTGTGGATTTTCGAAGAGCATTGCGCTGCTCGCGCCAATTTGCTTATGGATTGCCGAATTGTTCATATTTGTGTTCTCCGAATTCGATTCCGTGATTCATAATTTGATGATGATAGATGTTAGGTCATTCGTGGATTTGATTTTGGGGCATGTTAGCTTGTGCTGTAGCAGCTCGAATGATGATGATTGTTCGTATCGGCTGCTTAGGCCGTTGGAGGATTTGCTGTTGATTTGGAGGACGAATGAAAGGGTTCGATCAGTGGTGAAATCAACTTTCGCATCATTGAGCGATGAGATTAGGGTTAGGCTTTCTAGGGTTGGTCTTGAAGTATCAGAGCTATCTGGTGCTGTTTCAGCACAGCTGTTCTTGAGTAGAATGAGCTTGACTCTTCAAATTGAGGACGAGAATGCTACGATGTCGGATTTGGAAGGGATGATCAAAAGATGGGGGGTTGCAACCTTAACTGGATTGAGAAATCTTGATCTTTTTTGTAAGTGCTGTTCTTAACTTCTTATTTACTTTTGATTATGTGTCTAGTTATGGATTTGTTTGTATTACGGTATCGTGGCTGATGATTGAACATTAGGGTGCGTTTAGATTACACATTATGATGACTTTTATGATTTTGGATTAAATAGTGCACAAGTTTATGTTGTCTGGAAACTCTAACAAGGCAGCGTTTCCATCTCGGAGACTCATTTCTTAGGGTATAATTATGGAAATGATGCGGTTTCTTGTGTCCATTTCGTTATGGATTTGTTTGTATTAGCCTATCATTGCTGATGACTAGCATTTAGGGTGTGTTTGGATTACAACTATAAGAGATGATGTATGTGCACTTATAATGCCTATTATGTGGTAAGATCATCAACAGCATTAGGATTTAGGATTGCTGTATTCCTGCTTCTTAATTAGAACATTCACAATTTCTTCATTATTTGTCTATATTGATAGTCTAATCATTGACTAAGACCTTATCAATTTATCTGTAGATTTCCATAATTGTTGCTAAACTCTTTTTTCATGTATCAAAACAGTCACGCTGCTGGAAATTCTACTTGAGCAACAACCTTTCACTAGTATATTGGTAGGGTGTATGTGTAGTCTTTTTTTTAATATCATAATAGATACAATTTAGAATCCATTGGCTTTTTCCTTGTGCTTTAATTTTTTTTTAAGAAAGTTAAGATCATTTTTACACTACTGCAGAATTCTGAATCTTCTGGTATTGGGGTTTCGCTGAGGAAAGTTTTGTACGACGTCATATTGGTGGATTACACTTTCCTTGACCTTGTGCAAAGTGTGGATAACCGTTCATCCGTGCAATTGAAGAACATTGCTTTGATGAGACTAATAGTATATTTTGAAGCCGTGGAGTTCTTCAGGTTTGAGAAAGTTTGTGAAAAACTTTATTTACAAATCTGTCATTGCAATAATCCTGTTCATACATTGCCGTGTCTCCAGGGAAGAGGGAGAACATACTAAGGCAATCTCGTGTGAAAGTGCATTTTCTACCTCTCGACTATCTACTCAAATTCTCAAGTTGGTTCCAAGCAGCGTAGGGCTGAACAAATGCAAGCGAAATGGAACCTCCCCTAAAGCCTTTCTAAGTGAGATTTTTGCTACATATGGTGACTTTAGATTCTATTGTGATTTTTGAATATTTATCTTGGGGAATTATGCAAAAGTGCAAAACCATATACAGAAGAAAAACCACACGGTAAATAGGTATTTATAAAGAACCACCTTTAATAATAACTCGGTTAGTTAATCACCCACTGCCTTGATTTGCCTCTTAGTAGACCAGTTAGTGCCCCAGAAATGAAGCTTAAACGAGGAAGATGAAAGGGTATTCTAGACTTCTTCCATAGGGAGGCAATTCGTTATTATATGGGTGGCTTTCAACTATGTTACTCGGAAATCCTAATAGGACAGCATTTCTCGTTTCCATTTTGTATTGGAAACTCTGAAATCCATTTTCTAGTGTAAAACTATGAGATCAATACATTGCTTACATCTCTGTGTTGTTTCCATTTCCCGTATCCGTGTAACAGATTTCAATAGTTCCCTCTTTTCATGCAATGTGAATTTAAACAATATCTCATAATGCAGTGTGGTTGCTAGAACTAGAGCGCCATGGAGTAAGAGTATTTTCTCATAACACTATAAAGTACGCTGAGAACCTCTCACTTAAACTGTGCAAACAAGCCCTTGATCAACCAGTACAAGATCAGGCAGAAGATGAACACATTGATGTAGACAATGACAGTATTATGATCTCCATTGACGAAGTAGGGGAAAAAGAGGTTGAGAATGAGGAAGAACTTGATAAAATGAGCAATGCGTTCATCGCTGTCACAAAAACCGGCCCAATTGGCAAGGGGAAGAAGAAACTGAAAAGATCAGTTGCTACTGATGATTATGATGATGATGATGTCTTAGATTCTTCAGAAGGGGAGTCTTCTTTAGATGATGATTGCAAGAGTAACTCCTCAAATGATGCAGAAATGTACGAGGACCGAAGAATCGAAGACGGAATCAGTATATAAATTTGAAGGTAATCTCTCATTTTGTTCATGGTAGCCAAGTCAAATGTGTCTTCATTTTGCTAGTTTCACTGTTTCCTAATAGTATATCTATTATGAACGGGGAAAACAGTGCTATGGTTTTTAGGAAATTCATTTAAATTTTGTTGGTCACATAAAAAATCTCCTGGCCTAGCTGGGGAGCACCGACACTCTAATCTGTCGACCTAGGACATTAGATTAAGAATGTGTTTTGCAAACATGATGATAATTGATATAAAAGTTGGTGATAAGGTTATTGATAAGACATAGGATGATTGATACAGGTGATAAGATTTTGACACTAAAAACCCATTATAATTATGTAAAGTGTATATGGACTATGGTATGCTGATTGCTGTCAAATACAATACTAAGGTTCTGTTACATATAGGGGTGCTCAACGTTAACCTATACCGAAACCGGACCGGACCAAAAAAAGTTGGACCCGGACCGAACCGTGATGTTCTAGTCCGGTCGTCGGTCCCTAATATTTACTATCTAGGGATGTCGGCTTCCGGTCCGGTCTAAAGCCGGCAGTTTTTCTGGGTTGGACCGGATTAGTATTTTTTAAATATTTATTAATGACTTTTGTAAATTATTAATAATAATTATTACATGTAAACTCTTATATATGTCGGTCTGATCTGGTCTAAGAGACTAAGACCAGTCTAGTCTTGCTATCTTGGGTCCACAGTCCACACCCTTAAAATTCTTGGTCCACCGGTCTAGACTAGAGTGGAATTTTTGTCCGGTCTAGTCTAGACCGGATTCACAGTCCTAGTTATATAAAATGTGATACCTTAAAAATCCAATCTCTAATTTCTTGTGGATTAGGGTTGTTCAACTGGTTGATCCGTTAAAAAAAAAATTAATTGACCCGTGACCCGACTCGTAACCCGGGTTACGGGTTTTACGGGTCGAACCGTTTGACTAGGTCAAAAAATATATATATAAAATAATAATATTATTATACTTTTATACAAAAAATATATAAAAATAATAACATTACGAGTTACGGGTTTTACGAGTCAACCCGTAATTCCAAAAATCTTGACCCGTGATCCGACCCGTAAATTATGGGCCGGGTTACGGGTCAACGAGCATTTTGAACAACCCTATTGTGGTCGGTGGATATTGGAATTTAGGAAACAAGAATTTTAATCAAATGCGATTTTGTTTTTGGTGGATGATCAAATGCCATCTTTTTTTTTTTTTTATGAACCAAATGCCATCTTATTACTACACAATTGGGAATCTAGCTCGACATTGATTGACTCCCTTGTGTAATTACATGTTTTGTCAAACACACCCTCCTCTCCCTCGTTTCATTTTCTTATTTTTGATTGACTCCTTAAGCAAACCTAATGAGATATAAGTTTTAAATTGATATTGATTGGACATTTGATCCCGTTTGAAACTTTGAATATTATTGGTTATGGTACATTAACTTTGATTAAAATTTGATCAAATAATTAAGGGTTGATCACAAGATTCGAGTTTGAATCTCCTAAATAATATGTATGGATAAATTGATATTGGTTCGAAGTATTTTTGCCTTCCAATATTTTTCTATTGGATCTTCCATCGTTCCTTTTACTGAACATAATGAAGAGAATCGAGCTTTAATGAATTCAAATATCCAACGTCAAGCTATCTGTTTCGCTTTTGCATTTTGAGAAGTGCATTGATGGAATTGGGTTGGAACGACAAACGACTCTTGATTCAGGGGTTCTTACTATATAACCTAAAGTGAAGGAAAGATCATTTCTACTGGTACTAATATGATAATTTTATCGGGTAATAGCTATGTATTAACGTTCCAACAAAAATACTTTGGATTATACGAAGTCAATGCATTAAAATGGACAAATTTTAGCAGAAAAAAGTGTATTAGCAGCTTTATATGCTATGGGAATGTTACAATTTTGAAGATGATATGCTCATTAGTGAGCGCCTTGTATATACAAATATTTATATATTTTTTACATACGAAAACTTGAAATTTAGATTCATGTGATAGGTTAAGAAAGCTCCTTAAACTTTATGTATGGATAAATTGATATTGGCTCATCGAATCGGATAATTCATGAGACGATCCGAAAAAAGAGTGGAAAAGAAAGTTTAATCACAAAATAAATAACTTTATATTTTGATGTCGGTCGAATATTCGAAGGTTCGGTCTTCTTGGATTAAATCGGCTAAATCATTTTTATTTGTCAAACATATTAGGCGAACATTCACTATTACAATGATGTAACAATGAGCCATTAATTAGTAGGTGAGCCCCAGTTAATAATTACAAATTTAGTGTTAAAGGATTAATAAAGTCTAAAACTAAAGACAATAACACCTCACCTTTGGTCAAAATCATCATACAGGCCAACCTAAAAGAAGATAAAGAAATGGGGCCATGTTTAACATTTGGCTTATTAATAAAACATATGGTAATCTACCAAAAAAAAAAAAACATATGGTAACCATGATTGTTTGTGCTGCAAGTATTTACTTGTAGTGCAAGGTTGAATTTTCTTTTGCATAATGGCTCGTACTTATTTATGTACTATTTTTCAAAGAGTTGGAGCGGCGGTCGACATATATCGGATTGAGTTGTACTAGGCCAAGTCACTTGGTGCTTTGAGGCTTCTGAAGATCTTTCATCTCGGTGGAGGGAACGTCAGCTGTCCATTTCGCACACCCCTGGATGGGTTGACTTGATGCCTGCGACGCTTCTTTTAGTGCTTTACTCACCCCGATTTCGATCTCCTTTGCTCTTTCTTTCGAGCATTTGTACTATCTTTAGTCATTTCTGCTTGTCTTGAGTGTTTTTTGTTGACCCTCCTAGTCGTTTTTGGCTGTCGTTTTTTAACGGCCTCTTAGACTACCATTCTTGTTTGGTACTCCGAACTCTTACCAGTTTCAAAAAAAAAATTGCATAATTTTAATATCATTGGTAAAAAAAACTTTTTAATGAGCTAAAATTTTTTTACATTTGTAATGCACATATCATGAAGATATTATTTTATTTTATAAAATTGTTCATTAAATTATGTCAAGGCATGCCATTCTCACACATTACATTAAAGTATGGTGATTGGTGAAACATGCAACACCTTACCTATTATTGATTATTTCATTCATTAATATAATCTATATACATCCATTTTCATATCTATTTGAATCAAAACTAAAAATCCATTTTATAATATCTAAATCTAACTTGACTATGTAATGCTAACACTTGTACTGGTTATTTCATTATAATAATATTTATGACCATTCTAACTTAATGACATTTGTAAGGTATGGCATGAAGACTTTTATTTTTTATATAATTGATCATGAAGATATTATTTTGTAAGACATGGCATCACACTCATTAATTTAAAGTACGGTCAATATGCAATATCTTAGAGCATATTTAATAGTTTTTTTTTTAAAAAAAATCTTCAAAATGGAGAATAAACAAAATCATACATTTTACTTTATTTGAGATTTCAATTTAACAGTTTCCTCATTTTATAAAAATTAATATTTTCTCTATTTTAGAGAAGCTAACATTTTTTCTATTTTAGAATTATTTAATTTATTTGGAAAATCTATAAAACTAAAAACGATTTTTCTAACCTATGCCCCAAGGACATAGGTTAAGACACTTGAAATGGAAAGATTTTGTTGATTTTTATCATATGGGGTAAGTTAATTTTTTCTAATAGGGTTCATTTATTTCCATATAGGGTTTTAGTTTCTTAAATAAGAATGCTTAACAGGGCATAGGTTAGAAAAACCGAACTAAAAAACACCCCAAATAGCTCAAAAGTCTAAATTTCATGATTTTAGAAACGGTCCATCTAATGTATGTTCATGGACACACAATAACTATGCTCATTTTGTAAAATATTTTAAAACTATTTCCTAAATTAAAATTAATAAACTCTTTTAAAAAATTAAAACTATTTCCTTTCTTCTAATACATGTTTACCATTGGCAAAAAAAGAAATTCCCTTTTAGAAAAGATGCTATTACCTATTATGGATTATTTAGAAAATATGTTGGAGATGCTATTACCTCTTATGGATTATTTCGTTCAATGATAAATTATATACATTAATTTTCATATTTATATTTTTTTTAAAGGCTTTTTCATTTTCATATTTATATAAATCAAAACAAAAAAAATTCATATTTTATAAGATCTAAATAGCTACCACTAAACCGGCCAATTGTTTCAAAATTCATTAATCCAATTTTATCCCGTCACGGTGACGTAAAAAATCCTTACTACGCGATGCTGCCATCTGACCGACAAAAAGATGGGCACGACGAGAAGCAAAACGACGTCGTGGCGGATCTTTCCCAGAGCTGAATATTTTATTAATTTTGACCCGTCACAAGCTTCCATCTCGCAGAGAAGCAATAGAGAACCCAAAAACGTCGGTGGGAGGTTAAACCGGAGGGATCTTCGGAGATTGCAGAGAGAGAGATCGAAATCCCCACACCATCTCCGTATAAAAGGGATCAGAGTTTTCTCCAACGCTCAGGAGGAAGAGAGAGAAACGAGAGCCAGATTGAGAGAAGCCGAGCAGAGAGGGCGGCTTTCCGACAACCACAGAGAGCCGTTGGCCGATGGCCGAGTCGTCAGATTTCGTTTCGATTGATGTAGATTCCGTCTACTTTGGTGGAAAGGTGATTTCTCTCGGTTTTGCTGTGTGGATTAATGGAGTTAATTCGATTTCAGGATTGTGTGGATTGATTGATTGATTTTCAGCTGGCATTGTTGTTTTCCTGATGAAATGTAATGCTTATCGTGTCGGTATGGCCTAGGGTTTTGGTTTTGGTTTTGACCTGGTGCTGTTCATTCCTCTGCCAGATCTGGTTACTTTTCTTTTCCTCTTTCTGAATCTGTTTCGTCTTTTCTGACTAGTAAAATATCCGTTTTTCCAGAATTTGTTTTTAATTTTTCTAGCTGACTGTTCTAATTTTAATAAAAATGGCCGCTCTCTGGTTTGCGTTAGGTAGTTCAGGCCAGTTGAAATTGGGCTATTTTGAGCTCATTTTTACTTGTTTGGGGCTTGCGAAAGTGCGGATTTAAGTGGTGATGTTGTGCAATTTATTGATTTCATTTGTCCAATTCCTTGTTCTGGCAATTTTGCTTTTGAACTTGTTTGGTAAGACCTAAAGACGGAATGCCAAATTTCGTAGCAATTGGAATATGAATCTTCTTACAAGAGTGCAATAAGAAGTGTCCAACTGAGTGTGAAATAAGTCGGCATCTTATCAAGTACAAGCGAATGAATTGAAAACCTTCTTTGAGCAATTGTGTTGCCTTAATATTTTCGTGGACCATGGTTCATTCTATATTTCAGACTAGCTTTCCCTTTGTGATCTACCTATTGTAATATATTTTTAGAAAATATTCTGTATAATAAATTGTGTTGCATAGTCTTAGTAAATAGTAATGTAAATTTCCTGCAGCTATGATCATTAAATACATGAAATGGGTAACTATGCATTGATTTGTTTGTACAGAATGAACATATGCTTTAAGCTATATGCCTATATGTAGGTGCTTTATTCTAATTTAGTTGCCTCTTTTGTAATCTTGACAGGAATATCATATAAAAACAGGCCACGGCTCTCTGTCTGTAGTTGTGTATGGAGATCGAGATAAGCCAGGCTTGGTGACCTATCCTGATTTGGCTTTAAATCGTGAGTAGTAAATTTTGAGCCGAACGTTTTTTTTCAGTTGTAGTTTTTTGTTTGCTGGGTAGGAATAAACTGTAGTAACTTTGCAATAGGCTTCCTTTTGCTGTTTAGGTATATTTTTGGCTGAAATACATGCTTTTGCAGATATGTCTTGTTTCCAAGGACTCTTCCTTTTAACTGAGGCTGCTTCTTTGCTGCTCCACAATTTTTGCATTTACCATATCATTCCTCCTGGACATGAGGTCTGTAAGTTTATGCTACCTGTTCTTCTGTTGATTTTTTCTTAAAGATTTCTTGGTCAGACACATGATTGCATTTTGCCTTATCCTGTTACTCACATTTATGGCATGCCACTCTTGTCAAGAGTTCTTGCAGTTAGGAGCAGCTGCAATCTGTCCTGATGATCCTGGACTATCTGCAGAAAACCTAGCTGATCAGATCCTCGAGGTTCTCAACTTCTTTAGGTAATAATTTACTATATGGAATGCAAGTAATTCTGCAATTTGTATGGATTGCTATTCTTACATAAGAAATGCAAGCTTCTTGCTATTAATGGATGTATATCCTGATGTTTTACACAGGCTTGATGCTGTTATGTGCATGGGAGTAACAGCAGGAGCTTACATCCTTAGCTTATTCGCAGTATGTCCTTAGGTGAAAAGTGTTGAAGTTTTCCAGTTTTCCTGATACTTACTTATTATAGTTTTATGAACAGATGAAGCATAGAGAACGCGTCCTTGGTTTGATACTTGTGTCACCACTCTGTAAAGCTCCTTCATGGACGGAATGGCTTTATAATAAGGTGAATTTATTTTCTGATTACATAGTCGTGACTCGTGGTGAAATAGCTGTACCTTAAATAATAAAAACTGACCTAGTGATTTCGAACTGCAGCTGATGTCAAATTTGCTCTATTTTTACGGGACGTGTGGCTTGCTGAAAGATTGTCTTCTGAAGAGGTACTTCAGTGAGGTATTGCTGTGATTTCAGTTACTCAATGTACCTCAATTTACATTATTTCATCATATTCTACATCATACATATGACATGGCTTCTTAACCTGCAGGAACTTCGTGGTACAGATGAGATCCCTGAATCAGATATAGTTCAAGCATGCAGAAGGGTTAGTATTATCTTCAGTTTTTGTCCCTACTTAAAATATTATAAATTGTGGTATCTTTGCAACCTTATTCAATCATTTGTCAATTGCCAGAGTCTAGATGAGAGACAAAGCACAAACATCATGCAGTTCCTTGAAGCAATGAATGGGTAACAATTTTACTTGTACAATATGCGCGATATCCATGTCTTGTTTGCAGCTGAGCTCTGTGATCTAAAGCTCTTTATTCTAAAATTTTCAGGAGACCTGACTTAAGTGAGGGTTTAAAGAAGCTAAGGTGCCGGACACTAATATTTGTTGGAGATGAATCACCATTCTACTCAGAGGCCATACAAGTGATGTCCAAAATAGACAAAAGATGCAGTGCTTTAGTTGAGGTATGCAATGCCAGTTACTGCTACTAAACTATTTTAATAATTTCAGACTAGTTCTTCAACTTGTATCATTTGTGTGAAATGCACCTTCTGCCTAATTCATTATCCAAGACCCAAACTACAACCAAGGACTAACTCATTAATACTACCTTTGTTTAGAAAAGATTCTCATTTTAGCCTTATTTTTTTGTTAAAGAAATAATTGTCATTCTAGAATTTGAAGGAATGAATTGAATTTTGGTTGGTATGGAGGTTTTTTTATTGAAATTACTTATATTGATTCTTTTCATGTAAATCCTATGTATCCTTCAGCTAAAAAGAAAATTGTACATGACACATTCTAAATTTTAGAAAAGATCATCATTTTAGCACCTTTCCTCAAACTTACAACTTATTTAATACCCATCTTATCTATAGCCAATGAATAAAGAGAATTTGTCAATCAACAAACCATTACCTAAAATCCTAAAACGACATACATTTGCTAACAAGCTTACAAGGCTAAAATGACATAATCTTTTCTGTATGGAGGCAGTAGTATTATAGTTCATTTTTGAACCAATTATGCTGATGGTGGGAAATGGATCTACAAAGAAAATTGTACATAACACATTCTAAATTTTAGAAAAGATAATCATTACCTAAAATCCTAAAATGACAAACATTTGCTAACAAGCTTACAAGGCTAAAATGACTATCTTTTCTGTATGGAGGCAGTAGTATTGTAGTTCATTTTTGAACCAATTATGCTGATGGTGGAAAATGGATTTACAAATAGGTACAAGCTTGTGGATCATTGGTGACACAAGAGCAGCCTTATGCAATGCTAATCCCCTTGGAATATTTCCTCATGGGATTTGGATTCTACAGACCTCTTCAAATCAGCGGGAGTCCGAGGAGCCCTCTCTGCCAGACTTGTATCTCGCCCGAGCTCCTCTCACCGGAGAGCATGGGCTTGAAACTAAAACCGATAAAGACTCGGGTTTCGCTTGAGGTATAGCAGTCAATGCTCAAGGTGAATGCTCTCTAGCTTCTCTTTTTTTACTCTCTTGCAATGTATTTTTCTTTTTTTTGATCATCTTTTTTTGGGGGATGTTTGGAGAGAATAGAACCAAGTTTGGAGGAGTTTGTGTAGATACAATACAAAGGGGAGTTGATGAATGAATGTAAAAGCAAAGAAAATGAAAGAGAGAGACACCTAAGGATTGGGTGGGATTTGATTCAATTGTAGTCATTTATAGAGTGGAAAAAAATCCTCCCTTTTAGGGGTAATACTTTTGTAAATGATGGTGGTAACTTTATCAAAGGGAATAATTATGAAGAGTAAATCATGAAAATTTATAGTTTGTTCTCTTGTTTATGGATGGTGAACTGTCATTTACCTTAGTCGGACTGTAATTCGTGTATAGATGAAGTGTTTTGGAGTGGCAATTTTGCTCTAGTGTATTAAGTTGCATTAAGTTATATAAACACATTTGTTTGGTCTTAGTGATGAATGTTAAATGTGACAAATTGTTATTGTAGATACTTGTAAGTAGGGTTGAACATCGGTTCAAAATTGAACCAAACTGACAAAACCCGAGTGGAATTGAAAACCGAAATTTCATTTAAAGTGAACTGAATTGGTTCGATTTTCGATAAATAGAAGATTATTCTTTAGAAAATTCGAACTGAACCGAACAGAAATCGAATTTTGAAAAATTCCTAAACTGAAATCGAACTAAATATTTAGTTCGGTTCGGTTTAATTTTGGTTTGAATTGACCCATGCTCGGTCCTGCTTATCAAAATAGATACAAATGAAATAAGGTGATGAATACAACAAATTGAGATTGATTAATAAAGACTATAAAGTTGGAATATATTCCATTTCATTCATATATCTTCGAATCTTTCAAGTTTCAAGGCAGTGGACACCATATGGCTCGTGTGCTTTCTAAAACAGATTCTCTTGCAAAGCATTTACTAATTGGATAACCCCTAAATTCCGAACTGTCATTATGATATTATTAATATGTGATTATATATATAATAATTGAGAGCACCTATTGACCAATTTGTTGTTTTATATGTCGGTCAGATTTTGAGATTATATTTTCAATCTATCTTTATTCGTTTTATATAATAAAAATAAATAACAAATCACTTGGTTGAGACAATCCTCCCTTTCATTTGGCTAAGCCGGTTAAGGTGTGTTGTATTTAATTCCTGTTGACTATTATTGAGTAGTTTACGAATCCAGAGATCTAAAAATTTAATAAATTATAATGTTCTAATATTAGTTTTTTTTTCTTACAAATTATAAAATAGAAGAATTGGATACATATTTAGGTGGATTCTAAACGGAGAGGGACCGTTTTAGCGCCTAGGCAACCTAAACGGGCGCCTAGACGGATTAGACGGTCTACTAGACGAGCTGAAAAGCAAGGCGGGTTAGCATCTTCCAATACCTAGGCGGGGCCTAAACGGAACTAGGCGTGGATTTTTAGAAGAGTGACTCGTAAATATTTTGGTTCAACACAATATGTTGCACATTTTACAAAACACAAAGTGTTGTTTTAATTTATAATTAAAAGTGTTTTTGGTCAGATCGGATCGAATGTTTGATGTTTTTATAGTTTTTAAGTGTTCTTATTTTTCGTAATTATATTTTAAAATTATTTTAAATGATTTTATAAAATTTATTTTCAAAATTAACACTTTCAACTTACTTATAAAATTCTCTTTTAAATTTACGAATATTAAAAAACCCGAAATTAAATCAGACCATGTCTGGATTTTTGGTCAGATTGGATCGCGTGTTTGGTGACGCTCGCACGTGTGGAGGAGACAAATTTGCTGCATGCATAAAATTTTGAAAATTCTGATCCGGTGGATACACGAGTCACACGTGCGTCACCAAACATGCATTAATATTTTTTTTAATTACTCAAAAATATTCCTCCATTAAAAAATTGTTTCTTTTTCGCTAAAAAGCTAAAATTCGTAATTAATCATTTTTAATTCAATCCGCCAATTAAAAAATGTCTCCCTCTTCCCGATACTTTTCGTGCCTCTCTCTGAACCCGCAAAAACAACCAAACAGAGAGGAAGAAGGAAGAAAAGAGAAGACGACGGAGAAGAAGATTCGAATTCGAAACCTCCATAGCTAAGAAACTTCTCCATCTTCCCTTCTCCAGATTTCGAACACAGCGAGATTTCGTTTCCAATTTGCGATTGTTTTCTTGCTTGATCCTTTTTCTTTCGAAACGTTTCGATCTCTCTCTCCGTGTCGTGGAGCGTAAGCTGCTCGAATTGTTCGGCCAAGGAGCTTCGTCTCTCTTTTTCTCTTTCTCAATTGCTGAATTATGGCGGGAAAGAGAGAGGAGGGAGGAGGAGGAGGTGGATGGATGTACCTGGACGGGATAATTGAAGGGATGCCGGTGTTCGCCAAAGAGCTAATCGCCGGCGGGGTGGCTGGCGGCGTCGCGAAGTCCGCCGTTGCTCCTCTTGAGCGTGTCAAGATTTTGTTCCAGGTTAGTTTCAACCTAATTGACCTCTAGTCTTCTTATTGAAATGGTTTATTTTGATAAATCAGCGAGTTTCGTCATAGCATTCATTTGGATTTGTATAATTGTATAATTGATAATCTTAATTACTGTTGCTTTTGATTATTGTTGAACTTCATTATCTATCGTGCTAAGTTCCAGTTCAAATTGCCGGATTAGTTGATTGAACCAAATTTGTCCCTGAAATGTAGGCGACAGATCCGAATGACGATTTTCCGTTGTTTTGTCTAATATTTGCAGCTGAAATTTTGTAATCCTATGTAAGTTAGGGCTAATTCCCCTTTTTGATTAGGTAAAAGTCAGCAGGATTCACATTTAGTGCATTATCCAATTTATCCTAGAGGCTAGGGTTATTATTGCTTCATATGCTAAATTGCCAATTGTATCTGCTATAGGATTTTACAATAAACAGCCTCACTTCACAATTTCATCTTTCTCTTGAATTTGCTCCATGACATTGTTGCCTACTGAGCTTCAACAAAGGTCTTGAGTACCTAATTGCCCAAGCTTTCGTAGCTAGTGTGAAGGAACATACTCAATCAAAAGATTAAGCCATTGGGGAAAGGAAACCAAATGCAGTATTAGATAAGATGTCACTTGAATTTCATAGAATCTGATGTAAGAAATAGGACTCTAACAATGAAATGCTAGCTATGATGGAATTGCAGGGTTAGAGGAGTGTAGCTATTTGACAAACTCTGAGCTGAATATGGAGTCTAATTCAATCTATGTTGCTCTTTTGTTTGTAGACCAGGAGGGAAGAATACAAAAGTATTGGGTTATTAGGATCCTTTACAAAGATAGCAAAGACGGAGGGATTACACGGATTCTACAGGTGGAAGGAAATTCTTGTTTCCTTTCTTGCGTTTGTTGACTATATAGACTAGTGTGTTTCTTCTTTATTGTTCAGACTGTAAAAATGAACATTTCTCTTTCATTCAGGGGAAATGGAGCTAGTGTTGCACGAATTGTTCCTTATGCTGCCTTGCATTACATGACATACGAACAATACAGACGGTGGATTATTCTTAGTTTCCCCAATATTCCTACGGGCCCTGGCCTTGATCTTGTGGCAGGTTCATTTGCTGGTGGAACTGCTGTGATTTGTACATACCCACTTGATTTAGTACGAACAAAATTAGCATATCAGGTAAATAACTTCTTGCACAGTCTTCATGTTTTCCACCCATTGCCCATATTTTATCATTTCCATGATCTTGTCTTGTATGTTGCAGGTTGTTGGATCAGAAAAACCAAGTAGAGGATTGATTCATACAGAGCAAGTGTACAGAGGGATTAAGGATTGCTTTGCAAAAACATACAAAGAAGCTGGCGTTAAAGGTTTATACCGTGGAGTAGGTAAGAATCTACAACAAACACTTGAGCTATCATACAATCTTATTTTTATTAAGGGTCCTTTTTTTAATTTGTTGAATGACATGATTCTTTCAGCACCATCACTTTATGGAATCTTCCCTTATGCTGGCTTGAAGTTTTACTTCTATGAAGAGATGAAGAGACATGTCCCCAAAGAACACAAGAAAGATATTACAGTCAAATTGATATGTGGGTCTGTAGCAGGACTTTTAGGGCAAACCTTTACGTATCCTCTGGATGTTGTAAGACGACAAATGCAGGTAGTTACCAGATAATTGTTTCAATTTTCAAAATTGACAGCTGAATTTGAAAGTAGACGAAACTATATGCTTAAAAGGAATGGTGGTTAATTAACAGGTACAAAATGCATGTCATCCTAGCAACATGAAGGGGACCTTTGAAACCCTTCGAATGATAGCTCAAGACCAAGGATACAAGCCATTGTTTTCGGGATTGAGTCTGAACTATTTGAAGGCGAGTTTTTTCCTCCCTCCTCTAAAGAGCTATCTGTAGTGATTTTTTTTTTATCAATGTGATGAGGTTATTGACAATTGCTTCATTGTGGATTTTAGGTCGTTCCCTCTGTAGCAATTGGCTTTGCAGTTTATGATACTATGAAGTCAGCCCTCCAAGTACCATCAAGGGATGACGCCGTGATTGATGTTGTCACAAAGCATACAGAAAGCCAATCATCGACCTCCCTCCATACTTGATCATTTTTTACAGAAGCCATTTGTTTGCCATTTAACCTGTAGTAAGTCCTCCAATCCATTTGTACAGCTCATTTTTTGCCCCAAGCAAGAATTCTCTTTTGTCTATGTTACCCGGAAACTCTAATAGGACCTGTTTTGTGTCGGAAACTTGGAAACTCTAGTACCTCCTTTTCCGTCTCCAAGTAACATAGAGTACCATAGCTTACAAAACCATACATTGCAACACCATTGCAACATAGAATTGTACTCTTGAAAAAATAAGTGGATTTGTATTGCCCAAAACTATGCATTTCAATCTTCTTTCGGGCCTGTTTGGATCAATTTTGCATTAAATCTTGCACTATGATGCAGACTTTTGCATTATAGTGCGCGATCCAAACATGCCCGAATCATTGTTAGGAATTCAGTGTTAGAAGAACAATAAGTGGATTTTCCCCCCTTTTAATCATTTTACCTAGGAAAGATACATATATTTAGCTATCTGTTTAGTCTGTGGCCAAGCTTCTTGAAATACATTAATTCCTTAACATTTAGGAAAGATACATATGTTCAATCAAATTGCACTCGTATGACAAAAAAATAAAACCACCACAAATATATAGTGGGTAATTATGTCCCCAATTCTTTGTAATGTCAAAATTTCTAAAAAAAAAAAAAAAGGAAAGTTCCATTCTTTGTAGTTCTAAAATTCTTGGCCATTTCTAGCTAGTCTTTTATTTCGGCTCGAAGATGTAGAATGTCGTCGATGAAATATTTGTTATCATTAGCCATGAATTTGCTCCATGGGATTCCGAACAAGTTTCGAATCCCTTTGAAATCGCCATCTCTAATAAAGCTGTGCTGATCCTTGAACTTGCTTTCGTACTTCTCCCAAGACTTCTTCTTCATCATCACTTCACACTCATATTTTAACGAGCAACACGTTCCATTTACTTTACTCGGCCATTTATACACTTGTAGACCAAAGTAGTAGTCCGAGCCTTCCATGTTGCAACTTCCCACGAGGGAAAACTCCATTCCATCCAACATGAATGGCTGAGAAAAGACCTTATTTGATGGGAACATATTAGCACACTCGTCTCTTTTGAGATCAAAGAGTACGACACAACGTCTCGAAGAAAAGCACTGGAGTTGCACAGCCTTTATAGGCCGATACTCATAGGCACGTTCTTTGAGACGACGGTTTATGTTACATGGTACTCCGGACTTGAAGAAGATGGCTTCCCGAACAAGCTTGGACACATGTTCGAGTTTGATCTCTTCTAGCTTCAAGCAACTCATGTATGGGAAACGTACGAACCGCGCCAACATCTTGTTGACGATTTCCTTTTGTTCTATGGGGTCTTCGGGATAGTGTGAACAAGCCCACTCCAAGATAAAGTCATAAACGTCGTCTTCGGATTTCACTTGGAGATCATCACTACCCGAGAACAACTTCTATTGGAGCGAGAGGCAACACCATCGCCTCATCTTGCAATCTGATCATAAGACACAAATATTGTCAGTGTGTTCCTTCCAAGAACCTACATCAAGTCTAATTTTTAAACCTATCATTTTCATAATTATACACTAGTAAACGAGTTTGATAACGTTGTTCTACTAGGGTTTTCGGGTAACATAGCCTAGAATACACATGGACATGGGAAGACCTATCGTTTTCATAGTTTTATACTCGTAAACAAGTTTTTCTTACATGAAACGAAAACAGAAAACGTTGTTCTACTAGGGTTTTTGGGTAACATAGCCTAGAATACACTTATGGACATGAGAAGACCTAACATTTACATAGTTTTATACTAGTAAACGAGTTTCTGACATGAAACGAAAACGAAAAACGGTGTTCTACTAGGGTTTTTGGGTAACATAGCCTAGAATACACATATGGACATGAGAAGACCTAACGTTTACATAGTTTTATACTAGTAAACGAGTTTCTGACGTGAAACGAAAACGAAAAACGGTGTTCTACTAGAGTTTTTGGGTAACATAGCCTAGAATACACATTTAATTGCAAGTTGAATTAAAAAACACATTAAACCACCTACTTGTTAAGTCGAGCTTGATATTGATTTATTGCATCTTTTAATGGCTCAACTGCTTCAGCCATTAATACATTTGGAGGAAGCTCTTGGTATACAAGTATAGATTGGTACGACATGGGCAACTTCAACAGCCGCTCGATACAATAATTCATACACGAAGTAACCTCAAACTTGTCCGCGACTATTAACACATCCAACAAATCATGGATTGTAGTTGCACTCAAGGTGTAGTTGTACATGAAATTCAGCAAGTCCATCAAAGGTGCTTCCTCTATATATAAATCATCATTGGAAAAAAAAAGATGTTCATGAGTTGTTAATCAAGATCATAGAAAATTAAACAGTGGAAAATTTTCATTATTAGTGCCATACCAGATGCTTTGATCCTCAAGGTGAAATGTTTCTCATGTGATTCTCTCATGCCATTTTTGAGTAGCTGAACCATTATGAGCAAAGATAAACTACATCAACTCACTAAATAATAATTTTAAGGCCAATTCGTTGTGCACACCGAAAAAGTGTCCGGCGCACACGGAAAATCACTTTTCATGAAGAGTGAGTTCTATGGATATTCGGTGGACAAAAGGTATCACGCTTCGTGAAGCGTTACTCTTCATTAGGGGTGCTCAATGGGTCGACCCGACCTGACTTGTGGGTCGCGGGTTGACCCATACAAAAATTTATTGACCCACACCCGGCCCGTGGATTGCGGGTTTTGCATGTCAAGTCGCGGGTCAACCCGTTTGACACACACAAAGGCAATTCCGGATACCCCACAAGTAGGGGTGCTCAATGGGTCAACTCCGAATGTCCCCCAAGTAGGGGTTCTCAATGGCTCAAAGTTAAGGCAATTTCGTGAAGAGGCACTTTTTCTATGTGCACAATGATTTCTTGAAATTTAAAGCAAAATAATGAGATTTAATTACCTTGTAGAAAAAGGGACTCTTTGGGGCTAAGATGTGAGAACTTATGCGCCAAGTTTTAACTTTGAGATTGTCTGAATTACACTCCAAGTCTGGATCATTACTATGAGTTTCATCTCCTAAATCCACACAAAAAAAAACCATTTAAAAAAGATTTTGAGTTAAAGGTAGTAAGATATATTTGAGAGTAATTAAAAACCCTAATTATTAAACCGACCCTCTTATAGTTAATTCACTAGAGATTAATTTGCAAGTGAATTTGTCCTGAAAGCCTCAAATTAGATAGGAAATCTGTAGCTTGGTGACTGAATTTTGATTGCTAAATATAACAAAATTTCAAGAAACCGATTATTGCTATATAATTTCAGTAATAATTTTTAGAGAGAAAAAAAAAGTTTAGGTCAATTTGTGATAAAAAGACAACAACAATAACATTGACTAAGTATGGTTCCACCGTAGCAGAAAAGGATGGTCTTTTTTACCTTAATCATATTATTCAAAGAAACTAAAAGACCAATGAGGGGCGCCCCGCTCAGAGGTGTAGAGCGCCCCGGTATTTAAAGCGGTGGGCCCTACCGCTGCACATAGCAGCGGTAGAACCTGTCGCTTGTCCTTTTTTTTTTTTTTTTTTAAAAAGCAGTCAACGAGGCAGATTCCCACGCGGAATCTGCCTCTGCATGCAGAGGCAGCGGCAGCGGTGGCCGCTTCCCTTCTTCTTTTAAAACCGAGTAAGCCCATTCCATTTCACCAGTTCCACACAAATCTTCCTCACTCGCTCTCCATTTTCATCATCTACCAAAGTTCCGAACGAGTTCTCCAAATTTTGCCTCAATTTTTTTGAAGGTGGTCTCAAATCTGATTCCAAAATCCGTTAATTCGATTCAAGTGGTCCCAAAAATGAAGAGTTTTTCGCTATCGGTATGTATGATTTTTTTGTATTTTAATTGAATTATTTTAAGTTATTAAGGTTAAAACTAACTTAATTTTTTTTATTAGAATTTGTTTGGCTCGAAATCATCTTCAAGCTCCCAGCGTAGACGGCGGAATGAATCCCGACGAAATATTAACTTAAATGAGAGCGAGGCAACCTCGAGAGTTCGAGAGGAGGTTGAAGTCCCGCTTCCGGAAGCGACGACGAGCCAACCCGTCGCCCCCGTCGCCCCCGTCGCCCCCGTCGCCCACGTCGCCCACGTCGCCCCCGTCGCCCCCGTGGAGGGTTTAGGTACGCAAAATATTAAATTTAATTTTAATGTATGAATTAATTATTAATTTTATGTATTAAGTAGTTTATAGGTTAATTACCGAGAGTTTGATCGATTAAGTAGTTTACATGATAGTAAACTTATATGTTAATTTACACCCTAAAAATAATTAATTAATTAATCAATGTATAATTTATAGACTAATGTATGTATAATTATTAGTGATTAAGTAGTTGTAGAAAATAATTATAAAATTTCATAATTTGAATAGTTAATTTATTTATGGTGTAATTATTAGTTTTTTTCATTAATTATGAGTTTAAATTAGGTTCATACATGTTAGTAAGTTAATTTATGAGAATTATAAAAATAAGCGATTAAGTAGTTGTTGAGGGTGAATATGAATTTTTCTTAATGTGCATGGTTACTATATTTACGGATGAATTAATAGTTTGATATATTAATTATGTGTTTAAATGAGTTTTATGCACGTTATTAGATTTTAGAGAAATATTGTAAAAAATGCATGCAGATGATATTTCAGCAATCGAAAGATTGCTGAATAGAAGTGGTGATACTTTTCCGGACCTTTATGTGGACCCTACCCAACCCACATATGCTAATACGGGTTATGGGCAAACTGGTCCATCATTTGCTCATGGGCAATACGGGGCTTATCAATTTCCCTTGCAATATCCAACACAAGAGGCGTATAACTACGGTAGTACGAGTTATATGCCACCCCCAGAGACTCAGTATGGTGGTAGTATGAGCTATATGCCACCCCCAGAGATGCAGTATGGTGGTAGTACGAGCTATATGCCACCCCCAGAGACGCACCATTATGGTAGTACGAGCCATAGCATGCCACCACAAGAGCCGTACATGCAGCTGACGTTGTACACAGACCCGGCTCCTCCGTCGTACAGAAACCCACCCCCTCCCATGCGCTACTCGGCTCCTCCGAAGCCCGATATCCCGGCCCATGATGATGAGGTCCCGGCTTATGAGGACCCTGCATTAGCGGCCTCGGTCCATCCGGTGGGCGGTTATGGTGGCGGCCCAAGCGACACGTCCTTACTCACCCACTTTCATACCCATAGGGCACATTACATATGGGATCACCAACAGGTAAGAACGGCCCATAATTTTTAAATTTATGATATTATTTATAATGTTAAAAACTTAAATTTTGTTGTAATGTGAACAGTGGGCGAAAAACCTAAAAGTGCAAGGTCGGTCCGAGGCGTTAGACTTCTTGAAAGAATTGGCGGACAATCATTCAAACCAGGAATGGGTGACGCTTGTAAACCAAAGCGGCTTGAGTCATCTGAAGGATTGGAAGTTCCGGGAAATGGACAAAGCGCTGATTTCTGCATTCGTGGAGAGATGGCACCCGGAAACGAATAGTTTCCACTTTCCTTGGGGAGAGATTACCATCACCCTCCACGACGTCTCAAAGATATTGAATCTTCCATTGAATGGCGCTAAGGTCAAGAAAGGGCTTTTGAGTACTGACGCTTTACGCTTGAGGATGGCGGAAATGCTAGGAGTTGAAGTTAGGGAGGTGAACAGGCAGACCTCAGGCGGTGGCATCAACACGGTGGTGTTGAAGGAAAGGTTGTCAGCCCTGGTGGAACAAGAAGCGGACCCAAATTTGATCGCATCTCTGCACTTGTTCATGTTGCTTGGAAACACGTTGTTTTTGGACAAGTCTGACGGCGCTACCCAGCTACAGCTCTTGCATCTGGTACTAGACCATACGACGACATCTCATTATGCATGGGCAGCGGGTACATTGGCCTACTTGTACAGGCAGTTGGGTTGTGCAAGCCGCAGAGAGGCTGCGGGTATTACTGGGTGCATGTACGTCCTACACGTGAGTATACCTAACTTTATATACACTTTAAATATATTTGTAACGTTTTGTACACGCATCTAACATAACATATTTATATATTTCACAGACTTGGATTTGGAGGTACTTCCCGACCTTTAGGGGTCGGTTGAGCAGATCGTTGGGTGATGATCCGACGCCGTACCATTCAGATCGGAACCGACACGGCAATGATGAAGAATGTCTTGCCATACGACGTCAATTAGATGAGATCAAGATTGATCAGGTTATTTGGATGCCGTGGGGCCAGGGCCTTAACTTTTCTACCGGCGAGCTTGTGCTATCTCGTTATCGTGGGGTACTCACCTACTTCGATGTGAGGGAGCCGGATATGCCGGACAGATTCTACAGGCAGCTCGGCTACCACCAAAAGATTCCTGTGTTGGACGTCATTCGGCCAAAGACTGTAAAAAGAGAATCAAAATTGGGTCCAAGCAAATATAAAGTCACTTTCAGAGACGAGGATGACCGTTGGGAATCCCGCTATCAATCCTTGGTGCCCGAGGGGGAGATGGCCATATTCCCTTATGCAGCGGACAAAAACTATGCACCATGGCTTCAGCTCCGGTCTCATCTCATCCGTATCTTATGAGAGATCAACGTGCTCATCCACCGCCAGTTCCCCGTGAGGTCGAACTTGTCCAGGTACGGTGTCGAACCATATATGTTGTTCATTATTACCTATACCAATATATTACTATTTAAATAATCATGTTTTTTGACGCAGCGCATGGCTTACTTGGAAGGGATTGTCTGAAGTTTCCGTCCATACGCTAGTCAATTGAGAGGTCCATATGCCACAGAATATGTCAATGCTATTGAGACCGTAGCTTTTGGAGAGTTGCCCCAAGCTGAACCAGACATGCGCCCGTTTCCGCCGCCCTCCCGTTACCAGCCTGGACGGCGTAGTGATGCCGGTTATTACCGATAGATGTTTTATGGATTACTTGTTTGGATATGTTATTGACTTCTTATATTTGGATATTTAAATGTTTTATGGATTATTTATTTGGATGTGTTATGGACTTTTTAGGGATTAGTTATTTGTTTTAGGGATTAGTTATTTGTGTTTTTTCAGTATGCTCACCCAAACCCTAGACCCTAAACCCTAGACCATAAACCCTAAACCCTAAACCACTAAACCCTAGAAACCCTAAACCCTAGACCCTAAACCCTAAACCCTAAACCACTAAACCCTAGAGACCCTAAACCCTAGAAACCCTAGAACCTAAACCACTAAACCCTAGAAACCCTAAACCCTAAACCCTAGAAACCCTAGACCCTAAACCATAGAAACCCTAGACCCTAAACCCTAGAAACCCTAAACCCTAGACCCTAAACCACTAAACCCTAGAAACCCTAAACCCTAGAAACCCTAAACTCTAGACCCTAAACCCTAGAAACCCTAGAAATCCTAGACCTTAAACCCTAGACCCTAGAAACCCTAGAAACCCTAAACCCTAGGATCTAGAAACCCTAGAAACCCTAGAAACCCTAAACACGAAATACAAATACAAGTACCAATACAAGTACCAATAGAATTAGAAATAGAAATAGAAATACAAGTACCAATACAAGTACCAATAGAAATAGAAATACAAATACTAGTCCCAAAAATAATAATAACCATACAAATACAAGTACCCTACAAGTATCAATAGAAATACAAATACAAATACTAGTCCTACTCTAATAAAAACTAGGAGGCAACCCTTCTGCGTTGTGGTAACTGACGTACCGGGCCATGCGTTCATGAAAGCGAATATCCATCCCATCAACGCTATAATGATGATATTGGGTCCAAAGCTTCGCAGAGGTCGGCATGGGGGCTTCATCTACGAGCATAACCTACAATGACAAATTCGTAAATAATATAATAAAATTTAGTCCACTATGAAATTTATGTAAGTGTATGACGCATACCGGGACATAGTGGTTCCCTAGATGAGCTATCGCCGCGACACTGTCCCACACAGGAGTACTTGGAGCTTCACTAGATATCATCGGGAGGCATGTATGAGGACCACGCTCGGATAGTACGACAAGTGCACACTGGAATCTAGTAGCAAACGCCAATCCGACTGTTGGCGTCTCCATCCAGTAGTAGTCTGTACTGACTTGATTGATCAAATCATCAATATGCGTAATATAAGGATATAAGCGTGCATACGTCTCGTAATGGGTCCTCAACTCCAAATCCAACTCCTCTCGCATCCTCCTCCAACAATCCTGCCCCCACCCAACAAGACAAGCGAGTGCCCTATACCCGCAATTACCGTCTCCTAGGACATCAGGAGCGCTGACAATGAATCGCCTCATGAATTGGGGTACATGGACACCGAGATCAACTTCAATGTGACCTCTTTCTTCAACCGTCGGACGATATACATCTTCTCCCTCCTGCTCCTCCTCCTCCTCCTCCTCCTCCTCCTTTGGAACATGGCTAAGTGCGACCCCAGGCATAGAACGAGTGCCTTTCCCGCGCTGTTGAAGATGCTCCAGCCTAGTCAAGTCTCTTGGTTGAACCTTTGAGTTCTTCCTTGGCCTACCCTTCTTCTTCCTATTGCGAGATGGCTCCACCACATCCCCCTCCTCAGGATAATTGAGGTTCAAGTATTTTCGACCAACCACGTGTTTGACAGTAGAATCAATCTTGCCTTCATAGAAGTCTTGTATCATCCTCGTCCAAATCTCGTCAGTTGGATTTAGGGCTGTGGGGGCCACCTGTTCATCTACTCCCCTTTGGCCTTCCCACACCAATTGTTTCCAGAAATCATGAATCATTGAAAGTTGAATAGGCTTGCATTCATTGATACAAGCTTGGACTTGGTGAGGGCATGGTAGTCCACGGGCGGTTGTCCACCACGCATCGTCGCATATCTGACGGAAAGGCCTGTTCGGGTCAAATATAGCGCGGACATGGGCAAACAACTCTCCGATACAATTGTTGGAAACCTTCCCTGGAAGACGAGAGAAGACAGTTTTGAGTGGCTCGTCCATATGTTTGATGGACAACGGTTCACTGGTACGGTCTCGTTCCATCTCTCCTAATAGTGTGCACCTGAATGTTCACCATGGCGTGCATCTTTCTCAAGACCGTGCTGAACCCCCCAACAGAAGACTCCAAATAATCCTTCAACACAGAGTGTTGGGACTCGACCCTGATAAATATTTCGTTAATTTAGTACCAATAGCTAATATTTGTGTTTAAGAGTTTTCTAATAAGGAAAATTGATTAGCGTACCTGTTTGTGGTCCTTGTAAACAAATGTAGACAATGATCAGTGTAGGCTCTAACAATGTGATCACGCCAACGAGTAAGCCAGCTCCTCTGGAGGTACGCTAACAACAACGGATTGAGCGGATTTTGTACTCCAATCTCACCAATCCGCAATAGACGAAGTCGGGCCTCATACTCTGCTACTGTCGTTGAGCAAAATAGCTCCCATGCTTTGTTTCCAAACCACTCCGCAGTCCCCTCAGAAAACCCGTTCGCCAAAGCGTACGCCTTGCAATTCCTCTTGATATGCACCCAACACAATAGGTGCTTGGCGTTGGGAAACATGACCGCAACGGCGTTAACCTCGGCAATATCCCGATCTGTGACAACAACTTCTGGCATTTTTCCAACCATTTCGAACACCTCCCGCAACTGATATAACACCCATTCGTAGTGATCTTGGGTCTCTCTTGCCATAAATGCAAACCCAATACAAAAAGTGTGCCCGGTGCAAGTAAATCCTACCATCTCACTCAAAGGCATGTTATACCTGAAATGTTAATTAATCTGAATAAGTTAACGTGCAAAACTTAAATTTCAAGTAAAAACGCTTTTATTATAATTACTTACATGTTGGTTTTGTATGTCGCATCCATGATCACAACATACGGAAACAACTTCAGCAGATTCAACGATTTGGGATGGGCAAAGAAAAAGTCTATTATCTCGTTGCTTCCTTCCTCGGCTCGATAATTCAGATAATAGCCATTTGACTTTAAGAAATGGAGTGAGAATTGAGTTACATTCATTGAGCTCATCTCTTTCTTCAATACATCGTGCCGAAAAGTGTACAACTGTCTCATCGAAGTTGTGATGTCCGGTCACTTTTCACGCAAGTATGTCATAACAAACTTCGGGGCACCATGTGAGAGGGTTAATATCCTTGCATCCTCCTTTTACTCATCAGTTAAGCGGCCGGCAAAAGGATATCCCTCCAGACCAGTGGAAAGGTCGTGGTTGTGGCGACCGGATTTCACGCTTAGCCGCCAATGATGGGTCCTCCTGTCCCGTTGGCCAACCAATTCGAACGGGCAGCCCATCTTCCTGCTACGTGGTTTTTCCTTTAGATCATCACCAACTTGTAGGGTCGGCATATTAACACCGGATTTGCCCTTCTTCTTTGGCTTGTACTCACCGGCCAACACACATGCTAAAAGGACCTTCGTTTCCCATGAGTTCTTAATTGTCAACACCATGTTCAAATTACGTCCTACTTCTCTAGCCCATTTTAGCATATGATTCCGTTCCGACCACTCATTATCAGTCACAAAATAGGTAGAAAAATCGGGAAACTGGAAACAATTATGACAAATACTTCATTAATTAATTCGATTATAAACTCCCAAATTCAACACAATATGAGAAATTAAAACGAAAATTTTGCACTAACACAACTAACTTAACAATTATAACAACTATAAAATATGATTAGTTATAACAACCCTAAAAAATGATTGCTTATAATAAAAATAATAATTTAATAAATGATCGATTACATACCGCTTCTTCGTTTTGATGCAAAACCTCATCGTTTTGATGTCCACTATAAGGAATTCCTTCTAAACCGCCATATTGATCGTCGCTCACATTCACCGGATTTGAACTAGAATAGCCATGTCCACCGTAAGGAATTCCTTGAAAACCGCCATATTGATCGTCGTTCACATTTACCGGATTTGAACTAGAATAGTCCTGCCCTTCGTTGAATGGCCAAAAACCCGACATTATTTTGGTAGAGGTAGTTTTGGGGACGAATTTGAGAGTTTTTTTCTTGTTACCGCGTTCCGACCTCGCCTCATTGCTCGGTATAAATAGCCGCGGTATTTTTTTTTACTGAGGGCAAGGGAGCGGCAGCGGCCACCGCTGCCGCTCTATGCAATAATTTTTTTTTTTTAAAAGGCAGCGGCAGCGGCCACCGCTGCCGCTGCCATAATAACGACAATTTTTTTTTGTTTTTTAATGGGCAGCGGCAGCGGCCACCGCTGCCGCTGCCTTTTATTCAATTTTTTTTTTAAATTTGGAGCGGTAGGGCACATCGCTGCTAAAAAGCCGGTGCGCCCTACAACTCTGACCGGGGCGCAATTACTCGGCTAACTAAAACCCTATAAATAAATTGATAAGCCCTATTCAAAAATTTAATCAATCCTACATCATCATCATCATTATTGACCTAACGAGGCTCCGCTATAGCAGAATCTGGGGGGTCAAGTTAGAATGCACTAAAATTGATATAGGACTAAATCCATCTCAAAAACAGCATATAAAACCAATGAGCATGAGGATGCGCCCGTTAATTAATCTTACATATAAGAAATCAATCTATGCCTTTAGGGCATAAGTTAGAAAATAATGAATTTTAGTATTTTACCTTGCCCTAATCATAAAACAAATGCCCTACAAATATCAAACGTACTAATTGACTATAATTCGATGCAACTCAATTGTATTATTAAAACTTCAAATTCAATACTTACACAGAAGACGAAACACATGATACATATAAAACAAGATTGAATCTTGAAAGGTAAAAGAAGACAACTAACCAATTTCGCTGTCCAAATTTAGTTTTCTGCGTTTGCTGTTGGACTCTGGTATAATCTCTAAACGGAGGTCTCGATCGGAGAAATCGGAATCAAACTCGAATTGTATGAAATTTTTTTTTTGGTAGAAGGAGAGGCCGGAGGGCGAGTACTGTATGGAAATTAATTCGTAGAAGTAAAAACGTAAATTTACCAGGGTTTTTATTTTGTACGTAAATTTTACCACGGTATGATTTGCAGAGGGCCCAAATTCTAAATTTCTATTTTTATTCACTTAATCTGGAAATATATTTTTGATTATTATAAATTTGGATAAGATTTTATATGTTCGTTTACAAAATTTTAAGCAAAAACATCATAAATTAAAATTAAATAATTTTTCAATTCTTCCAAAATAGAGAAATTATAGACAATTACCAACAAGTGTAATTTCTGTAGGCTTAGCTTCCCATATTTAGTCAAACGATTTTTCTAACCTATGCCTCAAGGAAATAGGTTAAAGCACTTGAAATGGAAAGATTTTGTTGATTTTTATTATATAGGGTAATTTAATTTTTTCTAATAGGGTTCATTTATTTCCATATAGGCTTTTAGTTTCTTAAATTAGGGCATAGGTTAGAAAGACCGTTAATCAAACAAGCATTATAATTGTCAAAAATTTTAGACTAAAAGAAATATATATATATATACATTCTACGAACAATAAATTACATATATTAAAGTTTATATTATATTTTTATTTATTTATTAATTAATATCCTATTTATAATGTTTATAATATATCGAATCATAGTCGTACATGGTACGGCGGGTAAAACTAGTTATATATATGTGCGTGTGTGTATATATATATATTATAAACATAATATATATATGTGTGTGCGGGTAAAACATGTACGACTATGATTCGATATATTATAAACATTATAAATAGGATATTAATTAATAAATGAATAAAAATATAATATAAAATTTAATATATGTAATTTATTGTTCGTAGAATGTATATAATTTTTTAATCAAATATTATATTCTTCATATTTTATTACTTTTTATGTAAGTAAATTTAGAGTTTATCAAATATTTCAATATATCTATTAAATATTTTATTGTCCATTTTTATTAATTTTAAAAATTATAAATATTTATCATTAATTTTTTTATAAAAGAAAATCACTATATTTTTATAAATAAATTCTTCAAAAGATATGTGCTAAAATATTTATATTTATTTTGAAATATTTTATCTTTAATTTTAAATACTTGTATAAGGAAGTTTTTAAAAAATAGTGTTATACTAAATAGATATTTGTTTGATGTTAGAGATAAATTTAAATAGTTAAAAAGAATTTAATATAAAGAAGTTATAATAATAGAAATAAAAATTAATTTTTTAAATATGAGGTGGGGCTAGAAGTAGCTTGAAAATGTACAACTTTAATATATAGTTATAGATATTACCTATTTTTATTATTTTTAAACATTATAAGTATTTATCATTAATTTTTTTATTATAACAGAAAAAAATATATGGATAAATAATTTCGTGAAAAGATATCATGCTAAAAGATAAAAGATATTTATACTTATTTAAAAATATTTTAAATTTGTTATCTTTAATTTTAAATATTTGTATAAGGAAGTTTTCAAAAGATATTGTTATACTAAATAGATAGTTGTTTGATGTTGAAGATAGATTTAAATAGTTAAAGAAAAATTTAATAGAAAAAAGTTAAAATATTAGAAATAAAAATTAATTTTGTAAATATGAGATGGGGCCAGAATCGTTCTGGTGGCTCGAAAAGGTATAACTTTAATATATAGTTATAGATTAATCCAAAAAATAAATATATTTATATAATATTTTTATTAATTTTATTGTAATTTCAGAATAAACCAATGTTTATATCAATCAATAAATTCATTTTTTTTCAATATTCTGATAACATAAAACTCCATACTAAGTAATGCGAGGCATGATTACAAAAACAATTTGTAAGAATATGAAAATGCTTTTTTTAATGAAAGGGGTTAATTCATTCATATAAGTAAATACTTTGAAAATAATAGGGCTTGTAAACCCAAATATAGTATATACTGTAAAAAACTATAATGTGAATAATAAAACACCTAAAATTATACTTAATGAACTGCATCAACAACTAGGAAATCAAGAGTTTGTTGTGTTGGCAGTAATATGGTGGTGCATATGGTACCAACGGAACAAACTAGTGTTCCAACAAGCACCAAATGACTTCATAGCAGACTTACCCTTGTATATCCGAACACAATTACAAAATTGGAAACAAGCAAGAACTTGGATAGAAGATGAAGAGCAAATCCATAAAATTGTTCATAATAGAAAGAAAAGCCAACAAAAAACAACAACTTGGAAGAAACCAAGAAACAACATCATGAAAATTAACTTTGATGGATCCAGGCTCTCGAATGGACAAGCATATGGAGGATCAATTATTCGAGATCATCTTGGAGGCGTAATAGCGATAACAACAAACTGTTATGGGAAGATATCGACACTTAAAGCTGAAGCTCTAGCACTAAGAGATAGTATAAAACTAGCAAAACGAAATGGCCACATGAATATAGAAATTGAGGGAGATAATTTGCAAGTGATCAAAGCGGCCCAGGGCCTCCCTAATTGCCCTTGGGAAATTGAAATGATAATCTCTGACGTCCTTGTATACCTACAAGGATTTCAGTTGACCAAAATCTCACATGTCAACAGGGCTTGCAATACTGTGGCTGACAAAATTGCCAAATTGAGCCACAGTCTCCCTGTTGACGTTATTAGGAACCATCCAAAACTTCTTGTTCTCATCCGTCAGGATGCTCTAGGACGTCCTCCCTGAGGGGAGAGTCTCCTAATCCTTACCTAATTCAAAAAAAAAAAATATAAGTAAATAATTACAAAAGTTTAATCTAGGTGAACCTAGATATTACAAGGAATTTCTAGGCCTATCCTAACAAATCATTTTCTAGTTTCTCTATTACAATTCCTCCATCTTGCCTTAACACTATTTCTAATGTGATTTATCACAATTCTAGTGCACTCCTCCCCTTCACAACTCTCACATTGGAAGATCTTTCTATTCCTTACAATCCAAACATAGTACATCACGACGCTATGACAAGCAACCCACAAGTTAAATATGAAGCCTCTTCTTCTGGTTATGTTATTTAAAGCTCCTGTCCAGCCTTCAATAGAGTAATGCCTTCGCCCTATTTTTGGCCATGCCAGCACCTTGTTAAGCACTTCTTTGGAAAACCTGCACTTGAACCATATGTGGTCCCAAGTCTCTTAGAAGTTGTCATTGCACAGTTCACATCTATCCTCCTGTAAAACACCCATGTCTTTCAGTCTGTCCTTGGTGAGCACTCCTCTTTTGATTATCATCTACGAAGTGAAAGATACTCTTGGGGTATTAATGCCTCCCCAGATCCACTTACACCACTCTTCTGTTATCCCTCTACTTCTTCTACTATCATAGACAGTTCTCTAGTCATATCTGCCTCTTCTAGTCATAATGATCACAGGATTGCCTGCACCTTCTAAGGATTCCTTGATCTCATCTCTAATTTTTAGCAAGGCTTTCCATAGAGCACTCAAGGTAGACTTGCATTCTGTCTCCCAAAAAGACCCTCCTCTGAGGTTAACAACATTTGCCCAGGCTTTCCATATAGAATTAGAATCTGCCAGAATATCATATATCAACTCTGAGAAGCTTACCTTGTTCCAAGATAGGATCTCCTTAAACCCCACACCTCCCTCATCTTTAGGTCTGCACAAATTCTTCCAAGCAATTGGTGCTTTTCTTCCTTCTGCACACCCCGAAAATGCTTTTGCTAAAACAAAAGAAGCCTAAAGTTCAATTGTATGCGTCAGTTGTCCTTGTTGCACACCCCGAAATTGAGTTGACCATTTTGTCAAGCATTTTTTTAGTGCTTACTCACTTCGAGCCTAAATTATTTTTTGGTCTTCTGTTTTGGTTGTTTGTTTCCTCTTGCTTGATCTTTTAGTTTTTTTTGTATGTCTCTTCCTTGCCGGTCTTGACTGCCGCCTCGTACGACCTCTCGGTTTACTTGACAAAAGGGTTGAATTTTATTCCAGGATGGTAACCAAATACATATTTTCACGAATCAAATCCAATACCTCATTTCACCCCCCAATGGTTTTCACAACTTTTGGCCGAGCTTATTACCAACTTTAACAGATTATACATGGCTGATATGTTATTCTTTTTTATGCATGATTTGGTAAAGTATTTATGTAATCTTATGTTCAACACTCTTTTTTGAGAACATACTCAACACCCTAAACTAAAACATCTACACATACACCCTTCATCCACAAAAACATAGCCTTGTACTAGGATATAGCATCGCTTGGAATAACTAAAAACATGTGTATTGTAGCAAAACGAGTCAAACGACAAGGCGGTTTACTGGTTCATCAAATACAAATGACCCAGAAATCTGAACTCATTCCTCCGGTCCATTTTGTCTTTCTTCCTCAATTGTATTCAACAAGAGACAGCCCTACTTGAGATGTTCGACGCAAGTCATACATGTGGACAAGATGATCCATTCATTTTCGGCATCCAATGACATTTTTGACAAAGACAATGTCATAAGAAAGATTACACTCGTATCAATAGCCAAGCTTCTCCAATCAAAGATCACATAGCAAACACTGAGTTATAAACCACAGTCAAGAAATCGAGTGCAGTGTGTATGGCTAACGACAGACCTTGTCATTATTTGTTGTCATAGACGGCTATGTTCTGTGGTTCACATTCAGGACTGAAAAGGCGCACCAAGATAGCAGTTGTTGTGCTAACAGTCACAGCTCCACATGACGCCCAACGCAAAGTCCTAGGAACCGTTATTCTTGGCCCTATAAATATACCAAAAAAAGCTGAGTTTAATGCTTGAGATGTAGAGACTCTAAGATATACAAATTTGGTGCATTCTAACAAAATTCAGTTATTATTGTCACATAGCTGAATTTCAGTTTTTTTTGGGTCTATCGGGCGTACCCCCTTTCCCTTGGGCAGGGGTACCCCGATCTTGACCCCCCAGATTCCGTTATAGCGGAGCCTTACTGGATCAATGATGATGATGATGATAAGATATACAAATTTGCACAAGTAGCTCATACTTTTCGTTAGAATAATATATTAGCAAGGCAAATTCACAAAAATGAGTTTGGCATTAGAATGTTGTGGCTAAACAGTAAAATAAAAATGTCATCTGAATAATGCTTCATTCTTCCTTCATTGATAATTCAACTCCACCAGCATTATGAATTTCGCCATAGAATATGTTCTACACAAAGTTATCATAGGATAGCATGTATATAGGACAACTTCATACCTATAATTGTGAGTAATATGATAAGATATCTAGGGAATCCTTTCATATTGGCATAAGATGTGGAAAGAGATTACAATATCCAATAATGATGGGTTTGCAGGGCACTCTTTGTAGGTCCTCAATTCTTTGAACACAACAAAAGAGTTGGAACTGTGTAGCTCAAAGTGTTTGTGGTACTGTTTATATGGTTTAAAAAGTAGTTATCAGAAAGAATCACATGAAGATGTGTTGTTCAACTTTGAGCAAACTCAAGACTCTTTTGCTGCCCTTAAGATTGCCCGTTTAAATCAGGAAGCATGAAGTATGTTTAATTGTGTATTAATGAAAGATTGGCATTAGCACCTAGTCACAAAGGAAAGATACAGCTATATCTAGTAGCCAGGAATGTATTGAAAAAACGATATATATCCAAGAAACCGTCTGAATTCAGACGAATAAGTGATTCTGATGACCCCAAATTTGCACAAGTAGCTCATAAGTGATTCAATGAAATCATCTGAATTCGTCTTACTTACCCTGAATCCATATCCAAGAAACCATTTAACAAGCTACATAATTTTAGGGCTTATCAACTACCAAGAGGCCAAGACTACTTTCTGGATCACTCATAGAACCATATTGCTACAAAATGCAAATGAGAGAAGATAAAAATACTAGAAGGCAGAGAAATGTAGAGACATACCATAATGCAATCTACACAAAACCCAGAAACCAAACGACCCACCAACAGCGAAAACGGCAGCCGTCTGTCTCATCAGCCTGGAGCAAGGCTTTGCATCCGATCTCATCAACTCTCCATCAGAGTAACCAAGCATGCGCCTCAATGCCATTGAGTCAGCTCAAAAGCCTGTGAATTTGGCTGAAATTCTTCACCTGCATTATGGGGTTTAATCAATTTCGACTAAACCCTAAATCTTAAACACAATAATGCAAGTGATTTGGAAATTGGAACCCTTTTTCCTCAAGACACGGAGGCCAAACGAAAGCAAAAACAGTTCAATTGAGCCACAGTTGACCTAAAAACATTAAAAACTAAATTCCATTGAGAAAGACAAGTTCAAACCGATCGATTTTGGAGACGAATTTGTAGAGTTTGACGAGGTAGAGAAGATATGCCGGCGGAGAGGAATTCGATTTCTTTCTCCCGAGTCCGTCGTCGTTCCGTCCTGATTCTCAGATGAATCAACTTTCCTAAAACCAGTTGAATGAACTTGGGTCTGTTTAGAGACAGGCCCATCTTGCAATCGGCCCACTAGACAAAAAAAATACAGTTGAATGAACTTGGACCTTGTTTATAGACAAATGAATGAACTTAGGCTAAATATTTTTAGTATACCGTATAAATGGCTAATTAGTTTAAGATCCTTACTATGAAAGATGACGGTTGTATAATTCGTAATACTTGATGTTATATATATAGAGAGAAATTTAAACTAAACTATATACTAAATTAGAACAACAAATACTAATAATATTAGTAAGATAAAGATATAGTATTTTATCTATAAGTTCACATATTTCTACAATTTTTTTAAATAATTTAAGATATAATTTTATATAAATTATTTAAGATTTGTTTTCGTACTAAGAAATAAATATAACTCGTTTAAATAGAATCACACAATCTATGTATATATATAAAAGACGCAAGGAATAAGGTCACCACATTGCGCCACCTAGGATTTTCCTATGTGTCGTTCCCACGTTAAGCCCCATAGGATTTCGCCACATAGGATTTTTTGTTTTGAGAATTTATATGTGTTGATATTATTTTAGGATAATATAGAAATAAGATAAATTAATCTTGGAAAGATTCTATCTAAAATAAAGATGTTATCTAATATTAAATCTTAAGTATTAATGTTAAATATTTGAAATGATAATTTATTTAACTTAAAAAGATTATATCTAACATAAAATAAACTATAAAAGCATTAAATATTTGGTAAAATATTATTTATGAATATTATTTATAATAATTTATTTAAGTTATTTTTTCTATCACAATATAAACTATCTGTCACGTAGGATTTTACCATGTGCCACCTAAGACTTTTCGTACATGTCATTCTCACAATTTATATATATTGAAAAGATTCTATCTATCATAAAATATATATAGTATATATTAGGATAGATTTTGAGTATATAGTTGATTATTAGTTGATTACATTATCTTTATCTATATATCTATTTTTATAACGTTTTCTTAAATCAAATTATCATACTAAAAATTACAAGATGATAAAAATTATATTATTTATATTAAAGAATATGTTGTATCTTTGGTTAAATTTTGGTTAAAAAATATGTCTATAACTATATTAAAGTTGTATCTTTTTTATCCACCATATTGACTTTGGCCCAACTTTATTTTTAAAATTTCAACTTTTAATTATATTCCTTTATCCTTTTCAAATAATTTTTCTCTCTATTTATTATAAAAATTGTAAAAATTAGAAATTCATTTGATTCTAAAAATAAAAAACTATCGTATGTGAGTATAATTTTTTATCTTTTACGTATCATTATATTAAAATAAATATGCTCATTCTTAATCCGAGTCGTAGTCGTGCAGGTCACGACGGGTATAACTAGTTCTATTTCTAATCTTCTTGGCAACATATATATAAAATAACTCGTATCGAGAGAGTCTTTCTAAAAATAGGGTCAGATAAAATATGTAAAGTAATATTAACTGATTGAACTGGATGAACCATAAAACAACATAAAAATAAATAAAATAAAATCAATTAATTGACCAACCAATATTCGAAAAACAAAGATTGAGATAGAAGATGACAACTTTATTCTGATCGATAAATACACTAAAAGGTAGCAGATTGTTTCCACCAAAAAAAAAAGGTAGCAAATTGTGTTTGTGGAAGATAGAGATGATGATCTCAAATACTTTGGTACTCTTACAAAACAGTCTTTTGAGGTAATCAGAATTGTACATGTAACTCGTGATTGTAATAAGGTAGCTAATTTAATTACCGAGCTACGTCACTCGTGTAGTTCTCCTCAAATTCAGACCCATTTAGAAGTTCAAGTCCTCATTTATAAGGATATACTAAGATGACTTGACTCCAGTCTAATTCTTTCCTGTTAAAAAAACAAAGAGACTCAAAGCAATCCAAAGTCACATGCATCGATGAAGATCACGGGAATGGTTTTTTGAGGGCAGATATATAGTAGATTGCCTACGCGTGGCTCTAATTAAATTGGCTATATCGATCACTCTTGGCTAAAACATGAGGACAACATAAACGTCAAATTATTGTCCATGAATCATCACATTCAACTTTCAAAGATCACAAACATAAACATATGAATAAATAATTGAATGTGGGTTCTCTACTCTATGGACTCTTTAGAGTTTTTAAATAGTTACAAAGCTAGAGAACCTTTACAAAAGGGAATTAAAGGATGGGTTTAACTCAAGTTCGTGATCTTAGGTCGCGAGTTTGAATCTTCTTTCCCTGTTATAATAGACTACGTAATTTTTATGAATTAAAAATTGTTGTAACGAGAGATCGAACGAGAACAATAAACAGAATCGATACAGAGATTTACGTAGTTCGGTAACAGTGTGTTGCCTACGCCACATGCAGAGAAAGAGTATATTATTTCGGAGGCTAATTACAAAATACAGAATATTAGATATTTCGAGAATTTATATAGTGACTCAGGAAATCCTATTCCTATTACAGATTATGGACCATAGGCCCAAATAGATCACGAGAGGCTCAACAATAATTAATATTGTATACCGTTTGGGGCGCTACCAAGGACGGGCCCAAGATTGAAAATTAGGGTGGACTAAATTTCACCGATTTTTTCTGGGTGGGCTAAATTACATTAATTTATTAATTTTATTGTAATTTAAGAATAAACCAACATTTATATTAAATTATTATCAATCAATATATTCATTTTTTTTCAATATTCTGATAACATAAAACTCAATACTAAATAATGTGAGGCATGATTACAAAACCAATTTGTAAGAATATGAAAAAGCTTTTGCTGAAACAAAAAACCCTAAAGTTCAATTGTAGTATGATATACTAGATTATATTAGGATAATTATATTAGGATTATATTAAGAATATTATTATTTTCTTTTAATTAAGAGATTTGATTTTATCTTATTAGGAAGAATATCTTTTTTATTTCAGCAATTAGAGTTTTTTCTTATTATTTAGATATCAGGATTATTATAAATACCTGATAAGTTGTTATTATTAAGCAATCAATGAGAAATTATCTTAACCCTAATCTCTTCTCTATCTTCTCCCTTTTCACGTAACTTCTCTGCCTCTTCTCTGACTCGTCTATTTCTTCTTCTTCTGTCTCTAATCTCAAATCCCTTCTTCTATTTCCCCAATTCCCCTAATGTCTACCTAATTCGGTACTAATACGATACTTATTTCGTATCAATTGGTGCTTTCATTGAGAGCCTAAATTCTTATTTTAATTCTTATTTCGTATCAATTCCCCTAATATCATAGTATATGTCAGTTGTCCTTGTTGCACACCTCGAAGTTGGGTTGACCGTTTTATCAGACATTTTTTTAATGCTTACTCACCTCGAGCCTAAATTCTTTTTTGGTCTTTTGTAGTTTGTTGTTGGTTTCCTCTTGCTTGATATTTTAGTTTTTTTGTATGTCTCTTCTTTGTCGGTCTCGTCTATCGCCTCGTACTGCCTCTCGATTTACCAAACTTCGGGTTACTTACTGAATTCTAACCTTGTTAAAAAAGAAATTGTATATGTCAAATTGTCAAGTAAAATATACATGCATCTTCATTATCCTTGTCACGTTCTGTATAGTATATGAAACTTTAATTCCACATATAGATAACATGCGAACAAATTCAATCAAAGAGTTTGTCCTTAATAAAGGCAGTATAACCCGTGACATCTATGGGCTTAAAACCCACATTAATTAATAAGCGACTTAACCAACTAGCTAAGTGATTTGTTAAAATGTACATGTTAGGCTTAAATTTTATAATCACTCAATGATTTCTTGTAACATATATGTTTTAATTAATTGGTCCACCATAATTGTGTAAGTCGATCAAGTCTAAGTAATTGTATAGACCAAATGTTACGTTACATTAATCAGTCACACTCTTAAACAAATTGTGATTTGCTACAATTATGTTGGATCGTGACGCGTTAGTAACAAGTCAGGGAACTAGTAATGTTCCCTGGGCAGCGGAAATAAACAGTAAGAACATAGAATTTAGAGAGGAAAACTTTCTGTCCGACCAACCAAGTCGTAGAAAGAAAAACCTCTACCTCTGAGACTCCTTCTCAGAGGATTTTCAATAGAATACTTTTATTAAGTTTCAACGATTACAAGACAAGTCAAGTTCCCTGGTAACTAAGGCACCGACCAAAGTTTAACCAACTAGACTTCTACAACCCTAAGCGTAAACCTAAGACAAAGTAAACTACTGACTTACTCGTGGATTCTTCACTGAAAAAGCCACACACTCGTACACTTGAAAAGCTCTCTCTCCAAGTTCGTCTTCTTCAACCACACCCTTTAACCCTAGCTAAACCTAGCTATTTATAAGATAAGTTAAGTCTGATCTCACACGTAATTCTTGCCTAATTACGCTGATATTCCACTTAACAAATCCCACACAATAAGGAAAAAGATTGTTTGTGATTTCGGATCCTCAACCATGCCGATTCTTCCCAAAACCGAATGATCTCGGATTTCCCTAGATAAGATCGTGTGAAGATTGATCTTATCTTCTCTTTTATCTCCTCAAGCAACCGCCTACAACTGTAGATCTTCGTAGAATATTGCTCGTAGAAGATATGGTAACTTGCCTTTTATAGAAAGCCGCGTTCCTTCCGAGAAGCGCTTCCTAAATCCGTCACTCGTTCCCTCCATCGTTCCTCACAATGTTCCGTCACTCGTGACCATGGACCTGTTTTCCTGAAACACTTACATGTAAAAGCAAGTTATATCAACTAAGTTTGTTATTATCAAAACTAAGAGAAACTATGTGTTGGATCGTAACCGGTTAGCTAGAGCTTGGGAACTGGCTGTTAAGCTGTTCCCAAGGCAGCGGAAGAAACTATCGCAAGTATTAGAAAGACAGAATGAACACAGTTCCTTATAGAGGAACCCCACTACAACCAACTAGTTGTATGGGTAAACCTCTACCTCCGCTTGGAGGATTTTGAATGACTTACTTATATTATTGATTTGTTCCTTAGTTACAAACAGCCAGATTCAAACTTCTCTGTTCCTACGAGTTCTACCTAACTCTAGCAACACTAATGAATCTTCTCAACTGAGTTCCTAAGCGAACAACAATCACTAAATAAGTAACTCAAACCTTACACCGAATCGCAGTTCCCTTGCTCCTGGGAACTCTGCTTCACCGTCGTCGAGATCAGACACTCACCGTCGGGGACTTCTCTTCTTCTTTTCTCTTTCTCTGTTGTGGGTATTTGTGAGTTCTGGGAGAAGTACTCAATCCGAGTACTATTCATTTGGCTTTATACTCGAGTGAACTTGGGCTTCAATCGCATCTTTTATTTGTGTCCGAAATGCCCTTTGCTTGATGCCCAAGTTGTACTTTCTTCACATGTGACTTCAATTTGAACTGGGTCAACTTCTTGAGATGATCGGACCGTTGCATCAATCGTGACAGTCTGCTCCTCAGACTGTGCCTTCATCCTGTCCAAGGCAGGATCCCGTGATATGCGCTGATCGGTCCTTGTCCTCACATGTGAGTTCCCATGTCGTGGGAACTGTCCTCTTCTGAGTTCCTTTGAGAGAAACTCTTCATCGTGTAAGCCTGTGTTCTCTGGTCATTCTTGGGAGTTCTCATTTCATGGGAACTTTCCTCTTCATAGTTCTCTTGATGGGAACTCTTCATTGTGTGCTCCTTTGATCTTTGGTCATTCGTGGAAGTTCTTTGCTCAACCTGTGTTCCTTAGAAATACTTGATCGAAGCACATTAGTTCCCTTATAGCGTTTGTCATTATCAAAACTCGGAGAACTGTATCGTTGTTCCGATGTTTAGAACCAGAGGTCCCAACATCGTTCCAACACTATGGAACAACCATTGTTCCAACAAATTATTATATAATGTACAAATGTACAATGTATAATTGTATAAAGTTAATACCATATACGGTGAGAATATTATTTTTATATATTGATGCATTAGATTAAATTAGCATAACCTATAAATATATATACTATACATCATATATTAGCGATATATATGATCCAAAAAATTCTGAAAGGTTTAAACTAAGTTCTGTCAAAAAAACTGAAACGTCTAATTTGAACATATCTATGAATAAAATATAAATATGAAAATGACATGTAATAAATTGAACAATTGTATAGATAGGGAATTACTGGTCATAGGGAGATTCGTTATTCGTATATGATATGATGTACAAAAAATTTAACATACGTGGACTTTGTATATCTATATAGTTTGCATGTGATTGCACATGCACATATGCACGTAAGGAAATGGAAATCCTTCCTCCTATCGCTTTCCAAACCATATATGTAAATGGTCAGGGCGGAACCAGAAATTTTCGACTGCAGGGGCCAATAAATTTTTCTAATCCAACTAATATGTATCAAAAAAATATTTCCTCAAATACATGTCGTTTTAGCCTAATTCTTTTATTCAAAAATATTTGTCATTGGACATATTTTACCACACTTTTTTTCCAATATTATCTTCAATAATTAAAAATATTTACGTATATATAAAATACAAGTGAAAAGATCTTAACAAGATTGACGGTAATTAAGTCATATCATATTGGTTTTTTAATTTTTGAGACAAATCTTAAAACGATATGTATTTCCAAACGGATGGAGTACAAAATATTGAAAAATATTTAAAGAAACTCCTAAAATTATTAATACATAATTAAACTAAATACTTAAAACACGCTTACTTTTTTTTAAAATAGCAAAATATTATTATATAAGATAGTGTTGAGAAAGATGTAGAAATAAAAATATAAATTTGTATAAAAAAGAATATATTTTTATTAAGGAGATACTAAAATATTTTAGAATAAAACTGCATTAAGAAAATAATAGCTTATAAAGATAACTTATACAATTATGTTTCCGAATACAAACGGATTGAATCTATAAACACTAAATGCTCATAACTAAAAACTAAAATCCAAACTGAAACCCTCGTACTAATAATGAATTGTGTGATTCAAGACATCCCAACAATAACTTATTCAAAGATTCCGGGTTCAATTACACTATGAAAGTAGGAAGTTTAGCAAAAGATAAAAACATTCTAAGTAAATGACTTGTTAGAAGTGGTTTTTATGTCTCTATCTTAAAATGTTCATAACTTTTTGCTCAAATGTCAGATTGGGGCGTATAATATATCAAATCGAAACTATTAACACGAGGAACATATATACCAAAAAAAATTTGGATTGGGGGGCCATGGCCCACTCCCACCCCCATTAAGTTCCGCCTCTGTAAATGGTGAGCCATGTAGTCTTCAATTATTATTAGCAATTTTTTCCAATAATTATGTTTTGTTATGAACCAAGTTCTAATTATTGGAAAAAAAACATATAGGTACAAGATTTCATTTCAGGTTGGGATGCTCACGTGTGCGGGTCGCCCGCGCGCAACCCATACTGACTCGACCTGCGAATAGTAAGTGAGGCTGCATGTCACTTTTTTTTTGAATTTTCAGATTGCGGATCAAGTCAGGTCGGGTTAAACTCGCCTAGTTGCGGGCCAGCCATCTAGCTAGGATAGCCTTTAGTTGTCTAGATAACTAGTTAATTTGGAAATTCATTATATTGTATCGGTTTTTCTATCCTATGCCCTAAGGGCATAGGATAAGAGTACTAATTTTAGGAACTAAAACCTAATAGAAAACTAATAAACCCTATTGGAAAAATAATTAAATCTAAACAAATACAATTCTAAAATATATTGCCATTTTTAGGCTCTTAACCTATGCCCTAAGGGCATAGATTAGAAAAATCGATATTGTATATATTGTCGACCTTGTTTATAGAGAGCGACATAGAATTTATATAATTGTAAGTTTTGAATGAACGGTAATTTATTTATAGATAAGAGTAAAAGAGGTTATAAGAGGCTTAGGCATATATATACCTAGGTGTTTATTACAAGTATTCTTTCAAGCCCAACATTGTTGGGTGTGCTTTCCGCGAGAGATCGTGCCCCTAATTGTGATCGTCTTCACAGATTTGGTATTAAATTTACCCCTTCAAATTTGTGCCTTCTCTGCATTGTCGTGCTTGAAATCTCTGAACACACTTGGTTGGCATCTCCTTATCTAACGCTGTCATTGCATATGTTATGAAATGGACTTGAACTGCATTGTCCTTGATGACTTACACGATTCTCTTCATCACTGGGCTATGAACTATTGTGTTTGCTGTGATTTCTTGATCATGAGGTTGTCTATGATGATGCGAGTACTCTGCTTAGGTTTGCTAAGATCTTTTGCAAATGATCACTTCATTCATCCCATTGGAAATTAATCATATTCTGTCAAGCCTAAAATGATAAACCATTTGCTTGATCGTGTATTGGAACAACGATACTCGAAGAGGACTTTACCTCGTAATCTATATCTATATATCTTATAAAATAGAAAAATTTGACCATTTATGATGAGCTCTATAATTAAGAAAAGGGAAAAAGAAAATTAATCTTAAAATATCCTTTTAATTGCCCACACAAACATTTGTCCTCTTGCCTTCCGTAACCACTTTTGAATAAAACAATCCGTATTAAAAAATCAAACTCATTTAATGTATTGAGTACTCAAACTACTCAAATGTATAATTAACTAATTCACCCAACAAATCAAATTGAAGAATAAATATAAAATATGATATGCAAATTTGTAATTATGCATAATTTTTTTGTGATAGGTCAAGGAAATTAAACTTAATGTACGAATATCAGTGTTCGGACACTCTTTCAAGAATCTTAATCGACCAATATGTAAGAATTTAATTTGTTGCATTGTTTTCCCTTCTTTTGTAACCGTTTTACATTGAAATATATTAAAAATGAGATTAAATGGCATTGGTGCATTATTGTACTTCAATGTAATTAACTTAATGCTATGTAACGGCCAAATTAAGCCCAAGTATTGCTAATCTCTCCCTATATTATATATATATGTGTGTGTTATTCATGCATGATGGCATCGACAAAGACTACCCATTTACCCAAAGAGTAGAGAATGTCATTTCTAAAATCTGTTGGCATGGAAAACACTAATGAGAATATTTGATAATTATGGAAAGCACTATTGCGGCTTTGATTGCACATTTTAGGTACGTACTTAATTTTATAATTTTTTTCATTGTATCATGTGTACGTACAAAATTGTGCCATTTGTAGATAAGATTGCCCATGTTTCAGGATATTATGATTTTGTTCGTTTATTTTTTGATTAATAGTTCACCTTTTATTACTATCATTATGTTATTCAATAGTCTTTTTAGTTTTTTTTTCTTGATTAAGTATAAAAATTATTTATTGGATGAGGGTAAATTATACATATCCATTATCAATGTAAACGTTATTATTTCATAAATTTTTCTTTTTAGTTTCTTGCATTTTTTTAGGAGAAAAAAAAGACAACCAATGGAAAAAATTAATAGGAATATTTAGAAGGTTTTATTATTAAAGTAATATAATGTCTTTATTTTTATATTATTTTTCAGGTTAAAAAGAGGATATTGCCATATGCAAGATGAAGAATATTAAATGAGAGATAAGTTGGAGAAGGAGGAAGACCCTTAAGAAATATTGTGGGATCATAAATATAGTTTTTAATTGTAAATTGGGAAGATATATGCATGATAACAAGTAATTTGATTTTAGTGTACATGTGTAACCTCTCAATTATCTAAGGTTTGTCATTCGATCATATGAGTATTACAATATAATTGTCATTTTGTCATTTTTTCTTTTGATGTTCAACAATCGATGTAATTGAATGATTTATTTAATTATGTGCTAAATTTAACATATATATGGCGTTAAAAAAGTCAAATTGGCAAAGCTCCATTTCCTTAGAATTTCTTAGTCTATATTAAATGAAGGACCAAAGAAAATCATGTAATTGGACACCTTAGTTCCGTCTCTTTGTTCGTTACTCTCCATCAACGCGTCGTATAGGAGAATTTTTAAAAGTTGAAAATGACGAAAACACTAAAACAATCCATTGCACAAAACAGGTTAAAAGTGTTAAAAACTCTATAACAATCCATTATACAAAACAACGTAAAAAATTAATGCTTCGTAATATAAGTATTTAGAGAGAAGAAATATTTATTTTTTATTTTGTGATTTTTCTATTCTACGTATAGGCTAGAGAGGCCATTAATTTTCTAAAAGAACAAATTTAAAATTTGTGAAATCATACATTTTAAATAATGAATTCATTTGACAAATTGATGTAATTTTTTAGATACAAAACATGTTGAGTTGAAAAGAATCTTTTAGAAAAAAAACTATTTATATAATTTTTTATAATCTGTTTCACTTTCATCTAATTAAAACCCGAAAATATTTTATCTTATTTTATTAAACATAATAATGAAAAATATGTAATATATCCATAATGAAAGAACATCTCTATCAATTAAATATACAAAATATGTTTTTGAATAAATAAATTGGGAAATATAAATGGAAGGACATTATAAATCTAGCCACTTAATTTTTTTTCCACCACAAAATTTTACTTCTCAACATAATTTTCCGAGACGGATTTTTATATACATAACTCTCACATATATTAATGGTGAATTGTAATCATCATTAATAATTTATAGCCTCATTTGTCCTTAATTATTCTCATTGATATGGATGTTACAAGATTTGAATTTAAGTACTATTACTTACATGTTTAAACATGCATGTTTGACCAACATCATTTTAAATTCTTAAACCTTTCCATTTCTTTACATACCAATTGTGATTTCAAGAGAATAAAATTAAAAATATATCTATTCTATTTTAATATTTTTCACAAAAAATTCTGTGTGAACTTTTCAAATTCTTAATTTTAATTCTTTTAATTGACCTTTAAATATATTGTGGCAATGAAGAGTGCGAGATCTAATGCCTTTGGATTTTAAGGTTCATGGAAGCTTAAAAAGATAAAAAAAAAATTATAGAGACATAAAGTCTAAGGAGAAATAAGAGATTCAATTTGATATATCCGTGGTCAATTGAGAGTCCGAGGCTACCTTTTTTTAGGATAGTTTGAGGCTACCAGATGCTCTATCACTTTTTTATTTTTTTCTTCTATACTAGCCAAGACATGTGTTTGTATTATTTCATGGTCACACATGTCAATTTAAAGAAGAATAATTGATGAGAGTAGATTATCTAAAGCTTATTTGAATATTTTAACATTAATTTTTAGCCCATTTCTAATTAAGTAAACTAAAGAATTGTTTACATCATAATACCTAACATGTGTGTTTTTTCTTCCATTTTTCATATGCATTTCAAATTCTATATTCTCCTAATCCTCTTTTTTAAATAGTAATTTGTATGGATGAGTGACTCATTTTGAGGTGATTTAAGAAAATATAAGAAAGCAAACAAAAAATATTGAGAAATATGTGTGAATGGTAGTTTTGCCTTTTTATATTAAAAAACAATAATCACCTTTTTCAATAATAAAATTAAATAAAATGATTATTAAACATGACATTATTATTTCCCTCAAATAATTGAGGTATTAGTTAAAAACATGAGAAAATATTAAATAATATGTTTCATTGGGTAACAAGAGGACGGAAAAAAAAAAGTTGAGATGGAAAGTTTGAAGGATTGAACAAATTGAAGGAAATCCATTGGCGTAGATATGGTGGTAAGTTTCATTAAATACATCAACAACCATTCAAGTATTGAAGTGGTGATAACGAGATTGATCTTTCTCATACATTTCATGTTCACATCGTTAACTCATTTGTCGGTTTTTGTAAGATTTTTCTCTTTTTCTCATTATATAAAACAATAATGTTATAACAGTTTTTAAGTGTATCAAGTTTAGTTACTTGAAAAAATAATAAGAGTATTCTTTTAATAGAAGAAAAAAATGACATTACCTTTCAATGACTACTTTAGCATTGGAGAGGAAACATGTAATCTCTAAAACCTATTTTATTAGCCGTTTATTCATTCATTAACACATTTAAAAAAATCTATAATAATTGAAAGATAAACACACTAGAAAGAAATATAAAAAAAATTGATATAGAAACATATTTACATATACTAATATATAATATATTCATACTAGAAATTTGACCCGTGCGTATGCACGGGCATCAACACTAGTATATTGTAATTTATGGCATGAATATGTAGTTAATGTGTCTGGAGTTTGTTGCTGACCGGTACTCACTAAGAATTCAAGGACAACGCCCTATGAGGTGGTCTCACTGGTCAGCGCCCACTCATAAAAACAGTATGCTATTTTTTCTATTAATGAGCCTATTGTGATCTGTTTGCACCTACGACCCATAATCCGATTAGAGTTTCTTGAGTCGCAATATATACTCAGAAAACGCATCATAATAAGAATATTGCTTTCTGCCCGTAAACGTAACTGACACATTGTTAGTGAATCACGTTAAACCGTACCTTTGTGTTCTTCATATTTATCGTTCTCGCTACAATATATGCTATTCTAACTTAAATGTTTATATCACAACAAATAATGTATTAAATGTTCCGTAACAACATTCGAAGTACATGGCTAGCTAGTTTAGTTTATAATCCTTTTCACAGAGGTGTGTATGTGTATATGCTATATGCTAACTCATCTTTAAAATCTTAACTTTTCAAATGCTATTTCAATTCTGAGTTAACTTCTTAAGCTTTGCAATTAAAGTAGAGACTCCTGATAATCACGCTTGAAATCATGTGCACACTCAAAAACAAATGAAGGCCATTCTAATAAAACAAATATGTACATTAAATTAAATTGGAATGTAGGAAACAAACAGAAAGTAGACAATCAACAATTATAATGTCATGTGAGCCTTATACAAATTTTATTTAAAATAATGCCTTCCTCTCTTCTAGCTTAATTTGCTGAGCATCGCTTGTTTATATACATCATCTAGCACCATCTTTCTTCTTCATATCACAGGAAAATTTCATTCTAAAAATTCTTAAAAATCAGACAAACAACACAAATCAATGGAGGGTCTTGCACTAAAACATAGCATTGTCATGTTCATCTTTGTCATCGTCATGCTTTTTTCGCCCGCCGAAAATTATGTAAGTAACAAGAAGAAATTCTTCCAATTTCAAGTCTTTAGTATGATAAATTCAACTCAAACTTTACAATTTAATTATATTTTAGTAAATTTGAAAGCCTATATATTGAGTAATTCTTGTTTGGTTTGTTCAGAAGCATGGCATTGCAGAGTCTCCTGCTCCACAAGCACAACCTCCTAAACCTAGCAATAATCTTCCCATGGTAAGAGAAATGCTCCAAATTTTGGATTTAGGTTGTGTTTGGAAGGAAGGTTTTTTTTTCGAAATTAGAAACTTTTATGGTTGATTAGAGTCCGTGCACACGACTGTTCGTGTGCATATATGTGTATTGGGCCCTACTAGATCTGTCAAATGGGTTGGGTGGGTCGATTTCGGGTCAAAACGGGTCTTAGGTCGTCAGGACGCTGAATTTATGGGTTTGATCGGGTTGGGTCGTTATGTTTTCGGATTAATCTAACGGGTCACGATCGTCAATTTTATTATCCTTTATTTTATGTTTTAAAAATAATTAAAAATATATTATATTAAAATAATAATATAATATAAGTTTAGTAATAAAATATTAAAATTTTAATGTAAATATAACTTTATCGGGTTGGTCGGGCCAACCCAATTTTTCCGAGTCGATCGGGTTCGGGTTGGTCCTGACCCATTGATTTCCGGGTTGGGTTGTAGTCCAATAAAATTCAGACGAGTCGATTTTTCGGGTCGGGACATGTTTTGACAGGTCCACACCCAACATATAAATCTGTGGAGTTCCATCATAAAATCAAGGATATTGATAATAGGAAAAATAACACATAAACAAAGTTTATTCTGCATTTTTCCAAGAGGAAGAAAAGAGCATTTTTCTCCCTAAAGTATTGCAAATTCAAACTTGAACCAAACAGTTCAATTAATCTGACATATGTTTGTTTGGTGAATTTGGCAGCATGGATCAACAGAGGGCAGCCTAAATCCACAAGGTAGGTGTCAAATTGTGCTTATGCACATAACATATATGTCGTATTGTCTATAACATATATTCATCTTATGAATTAAATGCACATCTAGTTATTGTGAAATGAATTGCTTAATATATATACAATTGAGTTACTCATCCTATCGCCAATTGGTTTTAGGATGGAATTTCATAGGCTTATGTACTAAACCCATAATACGTTTATGCACACAGACGGACGTGTGAACTCCCCACGTTATATATTGACCCACCAAACTTTGACAATTATATAGCCAATTTTTTGCTAAGTATGTGAATAATTTCGACATTGTAGAATGCGGGCCGAGGTGCGCAACAAGGTGTTCAAACACACAATACAAGAAGCCATGCCTCTTCTTTTGCAACAAGTGTTGTGCAAAGTGTTTGTGTGTGCCTCCTGGTTACTATGGCAACAAACAGTTTTGCCCTTGCTACAACAATTGGAAGACCAAGAGAGGAGGCCCTAAATGCCCATAATTAATTAATTAATTCTAATTACTTTGTTCTTTGATATCCTACAATTATTCAATGGATTAGTACTTCCAATTGACCATCAGATCATGTAATGTCAACTATTGTAAGCTGTAAAGTGCTAATTCTATGTTGGTTTATTTAGTTATGCAAAACTGTGAAGTGCTAATTCAATCGTCCTAGGTTAGTCAACGAATCAAATGTCCAGTAGTAATTTGCTGAAATCATTTACAATTAATATACTAGCAATTAGATTAGACTAAGTAGTTTGCCAACGGCTGTCATGAATTTAAAATAGGAACAATATAATATAAGATGGGAAAGATAGATGAGAGAAAGAGCTACAAAGTGGAGGGTTCACTCTCTCACTCAAGCGTTTTCACATTGCATTAGTATTAAATATCTTGGCAAATGCACCACTAATCAATTGGGTTACTGGTAAAATGGTGCTAGACCTCAAGTGATGTGAAGAGTATGATATTAACAAGGTCTCTCCTAAAATCAGGCCATGAAGTATATTTGATCCGGACGTAGAACGACACTGACCTATTGAATCAGATGAACTAAATGAGGATTGACGAGGACTATTCACGAGCAAGCTACTTGGAAATTTACAAAGCTTACTAGCACTCTTTTCTCACCGGAAATTAGGAAATTAATCGCAACCACCCGCAAAATTTCCGACTCCGTTCTTTGATCTGTATGACAGAAAGAGCGACCCAGTGGACTGTGGGAATGAGCAGATTCTTAGCTTGAGGACAAGTCGGAGCCAAACATATAAAGGCATGGCACTTGTCATCAATTTTAAGTTTTCGGTTCATGCCTGCAACTGGTGAAGGGCTTTTAGACCGGTTTATTTCTGTATTTAGTTTGGGTTGTAAATAAATTGTCCCGGTCTAGTATAACCCGGCCATATAAATAATCGTTTACTTCTTTTCTTTCCCTTTTGAGGGTTTGTATCGATTTGTGTGACGACAGACTCTCCCTTTCGGGATTTTCAATTTCATTTTTGATCGAGCTGGTTGGCTCATCTTTCTGTACGTTTTTCTTCCGCAATTGTGATTGTTTCTACACTTTGATACAACTCTTGGTTTCCTTCATGGATCATGTGGGTAGCTAAACCCATCATATGGCACTTTGGGTGTCTACACTTAGATATATACAAGTTGTTTTCCGCTAACCTAGGGGCCAACGTTGTGAAATGGCTCACTCTTAGAGGGAGTTTGCAAAATGGTTCATGTCTCACTTTGCGGCTAACTACAATGAGCTTGCCTCGTTCGATACACTGTTTGCAAAGTAGAAAGAAAAGCGAGGAGAGTTTGCGAACCTTCTCCATTGTGGTGCTAATTCTACGTATATTCATCCTATATTTTTGGCCATATTATTTTTTTTCCATTAATTTCTTTTTTTTTTTTTCCTTTGAAATTTTCATTTTTGATCCACTTTTGTTTGATTTTTTCATTTTGATTTTATATAAATTTATCTATGTTCTGTCCGATCATTGGATCGTGAGTACAAATGTATACAATAATACGTTAGCGTTACAATAAATTAGGAAACACAATAGTTCATACACCAGATTAATCATGTTTGAAAATTGTTGGTGATTTTAGTGTCATCAAGTGATTGTTCCCTATATGGGAACAATGTCTTTTAGTGTGATTGGGATTAATACGACACTATGAGATCTTACTTTGCTATGTCACGGGTTTGGGTGTGCGGAGTGCGCGCTCGTGTAAGCATAGTTGGGGTCTAGAGGGAGACATTAAGGAGAAGTTGCATTACCTAAAAAGGAACAATGTTTGTTACCTACAGGAGGAAACAGTGTCTGTTCCCTTGGAGGGAACAGTGGTTGGGTACAATAGTTCTCTGACGCATGCCTAAAATTTTGGCATGTTGTTAATTGTTGATAACGGTCATTTAAACGTTGTTTAACTGCATTGTAACTTCCTTAATGAGTTAATAACTGATGGGTGACGTGGGTTATTGAGGATAACCTTCGTGGCACTTGGTAACCGCCGGTAACTTCTAGTAACCACCGGTAACCGTTCCCTGAAACAGTTTTCCTTTGCCTATATATAAGGCTATTGGGAGTTTGGTGTCGGGTTGGAACGTTGGTTCACGTGGGTTCACACAATCAGAGGAGAACGTCTATCTCCCTGATTGAACTTCAAAGAAAGTCTAATATCCATTTTACATGAACTCTAAGGTTCGATCTCTTTCATAGCCTTGTTAGAGATCGGTTGGTTTGTCTTATCTCACTTCAAATTTCGTGGATTCCCCAAGGCTATGTAGGGGGCGAAATATTGATTTCGGAAAGCGTTTCTACGTGATTCAAACCTATATCAAGTATTGCATATGATTGATCTACTGAAGAGTTGTCTTCAACAACATCCACGAAGAGGAACTCCATGGCTTCAGCGCACTGTTCCCTTGGTACCGACAGATTCAAGATCTTCGGTGGGAACTACGAAGCAAGAGTCCAAGACAGGCATTCGAAATCAATATTTTGAGATCAATCATATGGCAATGGCTTTCGAGGAAGACAACCAATTTGAAGTTGGAGGAGATCAAAGGTTTGATTGTCCTACTTAAGAACCCAAAAACCTATAACGATGCATCCGAATTCTCCATGTTTAATCTTGGGAATTGAAGGGTTTTTCCCTTGATGTTGTTCTGATGAATGATGTAAAAAGTATGGTAATGGTTGATCCTTACCCATGTGTGATCTTTTGATCATAGAACAATGAATGTGTTTTGTACATGTTCATGTTTTCTCATTACTTATTGAATGAGAATTGATCAGTGTAATACCCAAGTTTTGATTAATCATATATAAGAGATGTTTATATGATTGTGTAAGGAAAACTGAATTTTGGATCAAATAAATTTCGGATAACTAATCCCGAGAAGAGAACGTTGAATGGTCCCTTGAGGAAATTGTTCCATAATAGGATTATTATTCCATGAAGGATATGAATAAGTTATGGCAGTTGTCTATATGAAGAATTTTCTTATAAGAAAGACGTATCCTTAAAGGGAACGTTGAATGTTCCTTGTAATGGAACGAATCTGTTTTCGATGGATTGTTGGATTGTTGCTTCAGCGCATTGTTCCCTTGGTACCAGCAGATTCAAGATCTTCGGTGGGAACTACGAAGCAAGAGTCCAAGACACCTACAAAAATTGCATAAAATTACACATTAAATAGAAAAAGCTCCACAAAATTATAAACAATCATATATACGTAATTCTCTCAATGAATAGCTAATAGCAAGCACTCGAGAACTTATTGCTAATGAAATCCACAACTAGGGTAATTAATTTTATGTAGATCTCCTTAACACTAGGTGACCTTCCATAGTTTGCCCTTATATTATTTTATTCTTAGCAAAGCAAAAGCTCTTTTAAAAGCAATTAAACATCAAAAACTGCAATTAATTAATAGTGGGAAACATGTACTCCAATTAAGCAAATTACATATTGATACATAATTGAAAGAGGCACGTTGGAGAGGTCATCCTCTCAATCTCTCATACGATTAATAATGTCAAGTCGTGCATCCAAGTAAGTTTTTCCTACTATACTTATGCAAATTAAATCAATATCTTTTTAAAGCATTTGCCGTTCAAAACAACTATATAAATGGAAGGGAATTGGCAACTAATTTCATATCATATCATCTTACATTTCTTTTCTTTTCTACATAGCCTAAACATGGCTTTGAAGAACTCATCCATGTTGTCTCCCTTGATTTTCTTAGCTCTTACAGTTATTGCATCGGCCGATTATTACGGGTATAGCTCTCCTTCCCCAGTTTATAAATCGCCTGTTTATACTGATTCTCCTGTTTACACCCCTTCACCAGTTTATTACAAAAAGCCTATATATTCTCCTTCTCCGATATACTACAAGTCACCAGTGTACACCCCTTCACCAATATACTACAAGAAACCCGCATACACCCCTTCTCCGGTGTATTACAAATCTCCTACATACACACCTTCACCTGTGTACTACAAAGCTCCCGTCTACACTCCATCACCCGCCTACAAGGCACCCGTGTACACCTCGTCACCCGCCTACAAGGCTCCAGTTTACACTCCATCTCCTACATACAAGGCTCCAGTCTACACTCCATCACACGCCTACAAGGCTCCAGTCTACACCCCATCACCCGCCTACAAGGCTCCCGCCTACACACCATCACCCGCCTATAAGGCTCACGTCTACACCCCATCTCCCGCCTACAAGGCTCCCGTCTACACAACATCACCCACCTACAAGGCTCCAGTCTACACACCATCACCCACATACAAGGCTCCCGTCTACACACCATCACCCACCTACAAGGCTCCAGTCTACACCCCATCACCTGCCTACAAGGCTCCCGTCTACACCCCTTCACCTGCCTACAAGGCTCCCGTGTACACCCCATCTCCTGCCTATAAGGCACCCGTCTACACTCCATCTCCTGCCTACAAGGCTCCAGTTTACACTCCCTCACCCACCTACAAAGCACCTGCATCATACACGCCATCACCCGCCTACAAGGCACCAGTAGATTACACCCCATCACCCGCCTACAAGGCTCCAGTCTACACCCCATCCCCCGCCTACAAGACTCCTGTCTACACCCCATCTCCCGCCTACAAGGCTCTTGTCTACACCCCATCTCCCACCTACAAGGCTCCCGTCTACACCCCATCTCCCACCTACAAGACTCCCGTGTACACCCCATCTCCCGCATACAAGGCTCCTGTCTACACTTCATCTCCCGCTTACAAGGCTCCCGTCTACACCGCATCTCCCACCTACAAGGCTCCAGTCTACACCTCATCTCCCACCTACAAGGCTCCCGTCTACACACCATCACCCACCTACAAAACTCGCGTGTACACCCCATCTCCCACATACAAGGCTCCTGTCTACACTCCATCTCCCGCTTACAAGGCTCCTGTCTACACCCCATCTCCTGCCTACAAGGCTCCCATCTACACCCCATCTCCCACCTACAAGGCTCCAGTCTACACCCCATCTCCCGCCTACAAGACTCCAGTATCTTACACCCCATCTCCCGCCTACAAAGCTCCAGTTTATACTCCATCCCCCGCTTACAAGGCTCCAATAGCTTACACCCCATCTCCCGCCTATAAGGCTTCCATCTACATCCCATCTCCCGTCTACAAGGCTCCAGTCTACACATCATCCCCCGCCTACAAGGCTCCCGTCTACACCCCATCTCATGTCTACAAGACTCCAGTCTACACCCCATCCCCCTCCTACAAGGCACCCATCTACACCCCATCCCCCGCCTACAAGGCACCCATCTACACCCCATCACCCGCCTACAAGGCTCCCGTATCTTACACCTCATCCCCCGTCTACAAGGCTCCCGTCTACACCCCATCTTCTGCCTACAAGGCTCCAGTCTACACCCCATCCCCCTCCTACAAGGCACCCGTCTACACCCCATCTCCCGCCTACAAGACTCCCGTGTACACCCCATCTCCCGCATACAAGGCTCCTGTCTACACTCCATCTCCCGCTTACAAGGCTCTAGTCTACACCCCATCTCCCGCCTACAAGGCTCCAGTCTACACACCATCTCCCACCTACAAGGCTCCAGTCTACACCCCATCCCCCTCCTACAAGGCACCCGTCTACACCCCATCTTCTGCCTACAAGACTCCCGTGTACACCCCATCTCCCGCATACAAGGCTCCTGCCTACACTTCATCTCCCGCTTACAAGGCTCCCGTCTACACCCCTTCTCCGGCCTACAAGGCTCCGGTCTACACCCCATCTCCCGACTACAAGGCTCCGGTCTACACCCCATCTCCCGCCTACAAGACTCCAGTATCTTACACCCCATCTCCCGCCTACAAAGCTCCAGTCTATACTCCATCTCCCGCTTACAAGGCTCTAGTAGCTTACACCCCATCTCCCGCCTACAAGGCTCCCGTAGCTTACACCCCATCTCTCGTCTACAAGGCTCCAATCTACACCCCATCCCCCGCCTACAAGGCACCCGTCTACACCCCATCTCCTGCCTACAAGGCTCCAGTCTACACCCCATCCCCCTCCTACAAGGCACCCGTCTACACCCCATCTCCCGCCTACAAGACACCTATCTACACTCCATCACCCGCCTACAAGGCTCCCGTATCTTACACCCCATCTCCCGTCTACAAGGCTCCCGTCTACACCCCATCTCCCGCATACAAGGCTCCCATCTACACCCCATCTCCTGCCTACAAAGCTCCAGTCTACACCCCATCCCCCACCTACAAGGCTCCAGTCTACTCCCCATCCCCTGCCTACAAGGCACCCATCTACACCTCATCCCCCGTATACAAGGCACCCGTCTACACTCCATCTCCCACCTACAAGGTACCCGTCTACACTCCATCACCAACTTATAAGGCTCATGTAGCTTATACTCCATCACCCGGCTACAAGGCTCCCATGTACACCCCAACTCCCGTCTACAAAGCTCTAATGTACACCCCATCACCTGCATACAAGACTCCTGTCTACACTCCATCACCCGCATACAAGGCTCCAGTCTATACCCTATCTCCGACTTACTAAATACCCACCTACACCCATCATCAACTTACAAGGCTCTAATTTACACTCTAGGATTGAGTACAAGAAGCTTGTTTAGAGCTATCAAAAGAAACCTATTTTGTGTTTTGAAGAGGGTTTCTTAATTTGCTTGTCATTGAATTAATCTCGTTGTCTCAAGGTCATTTGAGTTGCTTGAATTTTTATTTTAAAAATGCACTTTCATTCTTTATATCAATCAAATAATATTAATTTTTAATTTATATATGTACTTTCATTCTTTATATCAAGGAAATAATATTATTGTTGAAATTCAACTAAAGAGTGGATTCCATCTTCTGAGATGCCTATTTCTATTGTTTTGCATTTAATACTATATCTTTTAAGCTATTATGCAAAAGAGGTTTGCTTAAAAAGAGAGGGACAAAAAGATATTGTTACTACCTTAAAAATTATAAATAATTCATTTTAAATTGATTTATTAAATCAAATTTGAGTGAGCAGAGTTCATTCCACATCTTAAAAGTATAATGGATATTACTTGTGCTCCTTACTATTTTCTTACTATATTTTGTATCCAAAAAAGTGTTATGTTATTAGCAAAAATATTGACCAAGTCTAGTTCTGGTAAAACGGAATCTAGAGGACAAGATGGGGCACCCCTAACTACTAAACCAACACAACCTAATAAGCAATCAAAACGACAACACAACAAAATAACAAAACCACAACGACCTAGAAAAACCCTCTATCCTGACGACTAGTTGTCGACCACCACGATATTCTCCCTCTAATTATCTTTACACTCAGACAAATTTGATGAAATCCCCAACTTGTTGATATCCTACTTTATACCAAATCAAATCTTCTACTCCTTAAATATACTCCCTTCTATACTCCTCTACGACGTGATTGGGTGATGACTTTCCAAATTACATTAAAAAAAAACTTAAATATTTGTAAAATATTAAAAAATATCTTCTAACCAATTAAAACAAGGGAGTATAGTTGGGAGTATGATTAGGGAGTAGAAAAATCGGACCGACTTTATACTATCCTTCCAGTATCTATATGATACCTAGACAGAACTTTTAGAACAATGCTAATTAGATGTCATTTTTTTAATTATATGTTGAATTGCAAACTCAAGTTGCACAATGGCCCCTCTTTGCATAATATGTGTAACATAAAAACAAATGAACAACTCTTCGATTGCAGTTCGATTGCAGATTCTTCTCAAACATCATCAATAATCTCTGCAAGAACACTTTCCATAGCCAAGATGTACATATTCCAACAAAAATATATTGCAAATTCTAATTCAAATTCTTCTCAAAATTTAATTTTCCATAGCCAACACTTTCCATTGTTATCAAATTTTGATTTTTAAAATATTTTAAAATAAAAAAGAAATGATAATGTAATTTTCATCGTTTTTTAATTAAACAACTATTTTAATACAAAGTGAAGTGACTTATTATGGATTAAAAATAGGTAAAATTGCTTTTTTCGATTAGTACATGATCTTTTTTAATTCATATAGATATATTTTAATCGGATGGATCATAATTTTTATTATCTTAACTATAGCCAATTAATTATTTTAATATAAGGGGATGTGGCGTAATTTAGGGGCAGAAATTGTTACCGTTTTAATACGTTATTAATTATAGATATTCGATTTTTCAAACACATCAATGATGGGAATTTAGTTGGGTGAGGAGCCCAGTTGAATTGGTCGGTCCTTGAGGGAAGAACCCCGAGGTCGGCGGTTCGACACCCACCCGTGACGAAACCACAATATTAATTTCTCTAGAACTGTTTACAGTTCTCACCCGTTCAAGGGTGCTCTAGGCTAGTCCAAGTAGTTCTTGGGCTATCCTAAATCTTACCAGATCAAAAAAAAAATAATGGGAATTTAGTTGCAAACCGAATTTTCCCTACTAGTTTCTTCATACGGATTCAGAATCAAATATTTATATACCCAATTGTTTCTTCCCATCATAGAAAATTAATTACAGTAGAACCTCTCTAAATTAATAAACTCTCTAAATTAATATTTTTCTCCAGTCCCGATTTGGACCAATGCAAAATTTAACAAATTTCGATAAGATAATAAGATAATATATTTTCAAAAAACTACTATATAAATATAAGGTCCCATTAATATCATAAATAAATAATTATATAAAAAGTTACATAGTCATTACTAAGAAAATCTACTGAAATATGATTGTAGAGTGTTGTTTGTTTTTTCTTAGTTCTATTTGGAGCTCATCTCTAACTTTTCTTATTGGATCCAATATTTTTAGCGTTGTTTTAAAAACAAATTTTGCAATGTCAACTATAATAATTTCTTGAGACTTCATCTCATAAACGAAATTTGCAGTGTCTAAAACAATTTGCTATTACCTCTTCCTCAACATTAACTATCCAAGTCGAGACTACAAGATTGATAGCAGCCAAAACATTAATGTTACATTGATTAGATTGTCCCAACTCATAGCCTTCTAAAATCCTACGATAAAATCTTCTATGATAGTGTATTTTGAAAGCTCTCATTACAAAATATCTTTTTAAATTAATAAATATTAATTTATCGGTTAATTAATATCTCTATGAAATAATAAAATATCATGGTCCCAACCTTATTATTTTTTAGAGGTTTAACTGTAGTTGCAACTTGTTTCCTAGGAAGCTAGTGGAGTGTGTAATTTGTTTGCATTGGATTGAGAAGCTTCTAACTTAAACCAAAAGCTCATCAGTTTGATCTTCAAGGTCAATATCTCCATGAACTCTTGCAAACCGGCCTCATAATTATTAATATCATACACATTTCACTTTTTGGATCAATTGGGAGTACATTCTCTACGATGTTCATACCCTAGATTAATACCATATTCAACCTCCATTAATTTTAGATATAGACTCCAGTCTCGATCATTCATGTGTAATGATCATGACTTTGGAAATGTGCTGATTGAAAGTGATCAAGCGATTCGCGCTCGGGCCCCATTTTTTCTAGCCTGGTCACTGATTGCCAAAGCTTTCTCAAGTGGGGCTAGATTCTCCGAATCTGCCATGTCTTTAATTAGGGAAGCAAACTCTGTTGCCGATTCCTTTGCTTCTTTCGTCGGGCAATCATATTTAATTTCTATTTAGTCAATAATAAAAAATTCCTTGAGTGGACGGAAATTATTAACACTCCTATAAAAAAGGATGATGATGCCCTTTTCATAATATATAGTGACAAACACATTCAAAATTAAAACTTGCCACCAATTTCTCAACAAAGTATTACTTAAATCATATTCACATATATATAGAGTTGTCAAACGGGTCGGTCAGGTCAGGTTCGGGTTCGGGTTGAGTCGGGTATGGGTCGTAACGGATCACCGGGTAAATCGGGTCGCGTCATTTCAGGTTTTCGGGCTGGTCGGATCGACCAAACAGGTCAAAACAATTATTAGAATATTATTTTATTTAACAATAAGCTATTATTTTTATATATTTTAACAATAAAATATATTATAATTTTAAAAATATATTATATATATTCTAAAAACATAAAAAATCAGGTCAACCCAACGGGTTTCAGGTCTATCGGGTTCGGTTTATTTTGGGTTTCGAGTTCAAATTTTCGGATCTTGACCTAAAATTTTCGGACTGTTCGGATCGGTTTTACGTACGGGTCGGGTCAGCTTTTAAGAGCTCTACATATATACGTGTCTAGAATATTATAATCGTAGGTAGAAGAGCAAGTGCTCATCAAAGACACTAAAGCTAGCATTGGAATGTAGTCACTCTTCTTCCAAGCACCACTCAGAATCATATCATCCACACTAATTGATGGGGACTATTCATGAGCAAGCTACTCAGAAATTGGCAAAGCTTACTATAAGTTGGCGCGTCCATGCTCATCACAACTCAGGGAAAGCTTGACGCTCCATTACCCGAACGATATGGAGGAACTTAAAGGAGAGAATTACTCTCTGTTTGGCACTAGCGTTTTGTGAGCTTATCCTCGCTAGCTGGAGCAGAATTTTTGGCGATTTTCAAGAAGCTCCTACACCAAAGCTTCTTGCTTTTCCGCTAGCGTTTCGGGGGCAGCTGGGAAACGCTCCTCGCTGCTGAACAGACGCTTAGAAGGTATGCCAAGCTGGAGGGATGACACAGGGAACATTTCAAGGGATCGATCAAAGGGGGACGAGAGCCAAGTCAAGCGAGAGGAGGAGATCCCGAACCAAGTCCAACGTCGACTACTACTCGTCCGAGGCATGCATATTGAAGATTAAAAACAGTATTCAATACCGTAGTGTACCGAATTGTCAATAAGATCAAGAACGAGCCATCTTTTGCGTGGCCCGTAGTTGAAGTTCATGAGAGCGATATGAAAGAGCCATGGAAGTTTTGTTCTAACCATAGGTCAAAAGGGCACATGCAAAAGAATGCAACGCGTTAAAAAAGTTTCTAGAGTCATAAAGACTACTTAAAAAGAATTCATCAAGAGAAGCTCGTCGGAAAGGAGGGAAGAGCGGAAAGGGAGTAAGGAGCACGAAAGGGCGATGAACGATTAACGTCGTTCATATTCGGAAAAAAGAGGATAACCGATTGAGGCATGAGAACCGGAAGCGCATGCATTCATTGGAAGTCATTAAAGTGAGCGAGTAGCGTAAAACGCCTCCTTGAGGGATCGGAGAGTGCCACCTCTCCTTCGACAAAAAAAAAGTGAGCGAGTAGCGCGCCTAGCAATTTATAATCCGGACCTTCTCCATGGTGGTGCTTCTATGTATATTCAGCTTATATTTTTTGCAAGATTATTATGAACCATTTTCTCTATTTCTTTTTTTGTGGTTCGAAATTCCCAATTCTCTGTTCCACTTTTATTTGATTTTACATAAATTTATCTATATCTTTCCGATCATTGGATCGTGAGTACAAATGTATACAATAATACGTTTTTTTTTTGGTAATTGCCATCCCAGTTCAGCGGAGAGCTTTGCTCCATCAAACGCCTACGTCTGGAGTTCGAGTCTCGCGAGAGCCCCTTTATTTTTGGGTGAGATCTGCTCTCCCAACAAGTTCATTTCTCCTCTACTGAGAGTCGAACCCTCGACCTCAACAAGTTAACGTATACAATAATACGTTAACGTTTAAATAAATTAGGAAACACAATAGTTCATACACCAGATTTATCATGTTTGAAAATTGCATGTAATTACACATTAGATAGAAAAAGTTCTTTCGACCAAAACAAAAAAAAAAATAGAAAAAGCTCTACAAAATTAAAACAATCATACAAAATTCTCTCAATTTTTTTTTTGGTAGGAGAAATTTAGGGTGAGGGGATGGTGCCCCAGTTCAAGGACAGGGAAGACCCAAGGGTTCAGAAAGCTCTTACAAGGGGATTTACATTTGGCTCAACTCAAGGAGACTAGTGGGGAATCGAACATGCGACCTGTCAGACCCAATTCCTGTCTTACTTCACTAGACCAACCCCGAGGTTACAAAATTCTCTCAATGAATAGCTAATTAATAGCAAGCAATCAAGAACTTCTTGCTAATGAAACCCACAATTAGGGTAATTTTATGTATATCTCTTTCATAGAATTATTTTTTTATTAACACTAGTCATGACCTTCCATAGTTTGCCCTTGTATATTATTTAATACTTAGCAAAGCAAAAGCTTTTTTTTTTTAAAAAAGCAATTAAACATCAAAAACTGCAATAGTGGGAAGCATGTACTCCATCCAATTAAGCAAATTACATGCTGATTTTGATACAGAATTGAAAGAGGCACGTTGGAGATGTGTGCCTCTCAACCTCTCATTTGATTGACAATGTCACGTTATGCATCCAAGTAAGTTTCTACTACTATAATCATGCAAATTAAATCAATATCTTTTTTTAAAGCATTTGCCCTTCAAAACAACTATATAAACGGAAGGGAATTGGCAACTAATTCCATATCATCTCATCTTACATTTCTTTTCTTTTCTACATAGCCTAAACATGGCTTTCAAGATCTCATCCATGTTGTCTCCCTTGATTTTCTTGACTCTTGCAGTTATTGTATCGGCTGATTATTATGGGTATAGCTCTCCTTCCCCGGTTTACAACCCTTCACCAGTGTATTATAAGAAGTCTGTATACTCTCCTTCTCCGATATACTACAAGTCACTAGTGTACACCTCTTCACCAATATACTACAAGAAGCCCGCATACACCCCTTCCTCGGTGTATTACAAATCTCCTACATACACACCTTCACCTGTGTACTACAAGGCTCCCGTCTACACCCCATCACCCGCCTACAAGGCTCCTGTGTACACTCCATCTCCTACTTACAAGGCACCCGTCTACACTCCATCTCCTGCCTACAAGGCTCCAGTTTACACTCCATCACCCGCCTACAAAGCACCTGTATCATACACCCCATCACCCGCCTACAAGGCACCCGTAGATTACACCCCATCACCCGCCTACAAGGTTCCAGTCTACACCGCATCACCTGCCTTCAAGGCTCCCATCTATAACACATCTCCCACCTACAAGGCTCCAGTCTACAAACCATCACCCACATACAAGGCTCCCGTCTATACGCCCTCACCATCCTACAAGGCTCCAGTCTACACCCCATCACCCGTCTACAAGACTCCCGTGTACACCCCATCTCCTGCTTATAAAGCTCCCATCTACACACCATCTCCCACTTACAAGGCTCCCGTCAACACCCCATCTCCCGCCTACAAGGTTCCCGTATCTTACACCCCATCTCCTGCCTACAAGACTCCAATATCTTACACCCCATCTCCTGCCTACAAGGCTCCAGTTTACACACCATCTCCTACCTACAAATCTCCAGTCTATACTCCATCCCCCACCTACAAGGCTCCCGTATCTTACACACCATCTCCCGCCTACAAGGCTCCAGTTTACACGTCATCTTCTACTCACAAAGCTCCAGTCTATACTCCATCCCCTGCCTACAAGGCTCCCGTAGCTTACACCCCATCTCCCACCTACAAGGCTCCAGTCTACACCCCATCTCCCGTCTACAAGGCTCCAGTCTACACCCCATCCCCCACCTATAAAGCACCCATCTACACCCCGTCGCCTACCTATAAGGCTCCAGTCTACACCCCATCCCCCGCCTACAAGGCACCCGTTTACACCCCATCTCCCGCCTATAAGGCACCCCTCTACACACCATCACCCGCCTACAAGGCTCCCGTATCTTACACCCCATCTCCCGTCTACAAGGCTCCCGTCTACACCCCATATCCTGCCTACAAGGCTCCAGTCTACACCCCATCCCCCGCCTACAAGACACCCGTCTACACCCCATCACCCGCCTACAAGGCACCCCTCTACACTCCATATCCCGCCTACAAGGCACCCACCTACACTCCATCACCTGCCTACAAGGCTCCCGTATCTTACACCCCATCTCCCATCTACAAGGCTCCCTTCTACACCCCATCCCCCGTCTACAAGGCACCCATTTACACCCCATCCCCCGTATACAAGGCACCCGCCTACACTCCATCACCGGCTTACAAGGCTCCCGTAACATACACTCCATCACCCGTCTACAAGGCTCCCATGTACACCCCAACTCCCATCTACAAAGCTCCAGTGTACACCCCATCACATAAATACAAGACTCCTGTCTACACTCCATTACCCGCTTATAAGACTCCCGTCTATACCCCATCTCCGGCTTACTAAATACCTACCTACACCCATCATCGACTTACAAGGCTCTAATTTACACTCCCCGATTGAGTACAAGAAGCTTGCTTAGAGCTATTAAGAGAAACCTATTTTGTGCTTTGAAGCGGGTTTCTTAATTTGCTTGTCATTGAATTAATTTTGTTCTTTCAAAGTCTTTTGATTTGCTTGAATTTGTAATTTATACATATACTTTCATTCTTTATATCAATAAAATAATATTATTGTTGAATTCAGCTAAAGAGTGGATTCCATCTTTGTGAGATGCGCATTTTCTATTATCTTTACATTTAATAGTATATCTTTTAAGTTATTATGCAAAAGTGTTTTTCTTAAAAAGAGAGGGACAATGATATTGTCACTACCTTAAAAATTATGCATAATTCAATTTAAATTAACTTATTAAACTAAATTTGAGTGAACGGGGTTCATTCCACTTCTCAAAAGTATAATAGATATTACTTGTGCTCCTTACTATTTTCTTACTATATTTTATATCCAAAAAAGTGTTTGTTATTACATTATTGTCATGCTAAAAAAATAATAGAATCTAAAGGTAGTTTTACAAGAATTTAGTTAACCATACCAAGCTTTGTCTTATTGAATAAGACAATCTACATCAATCTTTTTCCAGCTTACAAGACTAGCTCCATCAAAGACGTTTGAGACTAATTATGCCACGATTATCAAATGGGTGCAGAGAGTATGGATCATTGTGATTTGAAACCTCACTATCACTATTTTTCCCTTCGATAATATTAGAATCACCCATGCTTTAAATTGCAAAGAACTTGCAAAATTATAACTATAACCTAAAGCGGAGGTTAAAAAAATTATTAAACGACACATGTCACTTTTAGATTGGACCACACCACCTTTTTTTGTAAAAAATAATCTTTTATTTTTGGATATGATAAATTCTTATCCATATTTTTAGAATATAGGATAGAAAATTTCATTATTAAACAATTTTTATTTTTGAATATCATACAAATTCTAGAATATTTATGTCAATAGGGAAATTGCCTTATTTATATTTAAGCATTTACATAATTATTTTTCTCAGATAATAAAAATATTCGAAAATATTTTATTATTAACATTTTATTTAAGAAAAACTCGTACAAGGTACGGGAATACATACTAGTAGTAAACTAAAAACAAAGAGCGTGATTTGCATAAATACCATATTGGAATCAAAAAAATTAAATACAATAATAATAACAACAATATTAACCTAGTCTAGTTCGGTAAAATGGAATCTGGGGGACAAGATGGGGCCAAACTAAAACAACCCAATAAGCAATCAAAACGACAACACAAAACAACAAAACAACAAAATGAAAAAGCCACAAAGACCTAGAGAAATCCTCTATCCTGACGGACTAGTTGTCGACCACCACGATATTGTCCAACTAATTAGCTTTACACTCAACCAGATTTGATGAAATCCCCAACTTGTTGATATCCTACTTTATACTATCATTCTAGTATCTATGCGACACCTTGACATAATTTTTAGAACAATGCTAATTAGATGTCACTTTTTTAAACATATGTTTGAATTGCAAACTCAAGTTGCACAATGGCCCCTCTTTGCATAATATGTGTAACATAAAAACAAATGAACAACTCTCCAATTGCAGATTCTTCTCAAACATCACCAATAATCTCTCCAAGAACACTTTTCATAGCCAAGATGTACATATTCCAACCAAAATATATTGCAAATTCTATTTGAATTCTTCTCAAATTTTGATTTTCCATAGCCAACACTTTCCATTGTTATCAAATTTTGATTTTTAAAATATTTAAATAAATAAATAATGATAATGTAATTTTAATTTCATCGTTTTTTAATTAAACAACTATTTTAATATAGAGTGAAGTGACTTATTATGAATTAAAAACAGGTAAAATTGCTTCTTTTTTCAATAAGTACGTGATCTTTTTGTTATTTTTTTGTAAATCATATAGATATATTTTAATTGGATGGATCATAATTTTTATTATCTTAACTATAGCCCATTAATTATTTTAATATAAGGAGATGTGGCGTAATCTAGAGGTCGAAATTGCTACCGCTTTAGTACATTATTAGTTATAGATATTCGAATTTTCAAACACATCAATGTGCGTTATCACTCTAGTCGCGAGTCCCTCGTCTGGCCCTCTTAATTTTGTCTGACTTGCTTGGTAAATCGAATTCTTACCTACTTTAAAAAAAACACAGCAATTGTACACCCAATTGATGGGAATTTAGTTGCAAACCGAAATTTTCCTACTAAATTCTTCATACGGATTCATAATCGAATATTTATACACCCAATTATTTTTTCTATCAAAGAAAATTAATTAGTTACAATTAGTCTCCATGAATTCTTTCAAACCTCATTAACATCATCAACATTTCACTCTTTGGATCAATTGGGACATTTTCTATGAACTCCATGGCCTCATATAAGTGCTCATTGTTTCCCATTACTTCAACAACCTTAAGGTAACGTTCATACCCTGGAGTAATACCCGTATTCAACCTCCATTGATTTTAGATGTTCTTATGCATTCATTTTATATTTTAGAATGTTCCCAAGAAATAATTATGATTTTTTTTTGTCAAGATAACAAAATAAGACATTTTTTTTGAAAAAGTTACGTTTATATTGAGAGAGCAAGAATATACAGTGCAACATAGGTTCCAGATGTACAAAATGCACTAAGTGCTAGCAAGATCTGGAAAGACACTGTACCAAAAGGGGCAAGTTAGATGCCAAAAGTTCTACAACAAGAGGACACTTGATTGTTCCCACTCCAATTCACCTTCACACGTTGTTTGATGTGTTGAATAATCTCCGCGACAACACGCTGAGGGTCACAGGGCTGGTGTTGGAAGATTAAGGCGTTCTTGGCGAGCCAAGTGTAGTAGACAAACAAAGTGATGGCAGAGCATCGCAACTGCTGAAGAGGCCGACCAAATGTCGGCCCAAGCCCATAATTACCATACTAAATCTAGCAACACTTTATTTAAAATGTTTATAGAAAGGAAAAGTACTAAAAAAGGCAATAAGAGATAGTGGTCACGGTGGCCTAGTCGTGAGTGTCGCGACAAGGCCATGACAAGGGCTGGCGCGGCGCGACAAGACATCGGCGTTCCAGCGGGCGCGCACAAGGTGTGTCACGGCACGCGGAGCGACGCGGCACAACCTTGATGCAACGCACAAGAACCTCATGTCGCGACGCCGGTGTGGCTCGGTTTGCTTTGAAATTTCCAACTCTATTCCACTTTTGTTTTATTTTTTCTTTTTGATTTTACATAAATTTATCTATAGTTTTCCTTCCGATCATTGGATCGTGAGTACAAATGTATACAATAATACGTTTTAAATAATATTGTAATCATATGTGTTTCCTCTATAGACAATATGCTAGTATGTATTCTCGTACCGTGTACAGGTTTTTCTTAAATAAATATTAATAATGAAATATTTTCAAATATATTTATTATACGAGAAAAATAATCATGTAAATGGTTGCGTAAAAATATAAGGCAATTATTATTTATTATATAACTAATCAAGACTTTTTTATATAAGGTAACAAATGATTGGATTATAATAATAACCAAATTGGCAAGGAGATTGCTAGTAATATACGGTTACAAAGATAACTATTCAATTAAGATATATCTTAGTTAAAAAACAATTCTATCTAAAAATAAAATAAATATTTTAGAATTTGTATGATAGACCCAAAATCAACAAAATAAAAGATTGCTTAATAATGAGATTTTTTTATCCTATATTCTAAAATTATTTTTTAAAAAAAAGGGTGGTGTGTAGACCTGTCAATCGGGTCGGGTCGGGCGGGTTCGGTCATTTCGGGTTCGGGTTAAATCGGGTTCGGTTTCGTTATGGGTCACAGGTCAATCGGGTCGGTTGTAGCGGGTTTTCGGTCGGTTCGGGTTGACCAGCAGGTCTATAATATCCTTTTTTTTATGATTTTAATAATCAATTTTTAATTAAATAATAATATTTACTTATAATATATTATTTTCATTTATTTTAATAATAAAATATATTATAATTTTCAAAATAAATGTTAAAATTTTTGTAAATATACAAAATCGGTCAACCCAACGGGTTTTCGGTTTCAACCCAACGGGTTTCGGATTTTATCAGGTCGGTTGATTTCGGGTTTCGGGTTCAAATTTTCGGGTCTTGACCCTAAAATTATCGGGCGGTTCGGGTCGGGTTAGCGGGTTCGGTCAGCTTTTGACAGGTCTAGTGGTGTGTACCAATCTAAAAGTGACATTTGTTATTTAATATTTTTTTTAACCTCCGCTTTAGGTTATAGTTAAGATCTTCGTATAAGTTAATAATACATTATTTTTTCTATCGAAAAAAATACATTATTTTAAATTGTATGCTTTCTCCTGTTTCTTGAATGTATAAGATTTTCTTAATAGTTCGTACACTGGATTTATCATGTTTGAAAAATTGCATGCAATCTATCCTAATACATTATAAAGCAGAAATCAAGTCTGTGTAAAAATTTACGCCACGTGACATAACCTGAATAAAATAATGAAAAACATTTTTCTACTTAAAAAACTAAAATAATAATTCTAGAAATACTCCTACACATTATATTCTAATAATAATGATAGAAATCACCATTTATCTTAAATTCTTAACCACTTCATAAAATAGATAATGGATAGATATCATATTATATGCATAGATTGTTTATATAGTAATTAATTAATATGCAATTATAGTTTTAAAATTTTTAATTAAGTAATAAACATTACTAAATAAAAAAATGAATTTATAAAGATTGAAGGTTTTTTAGGATAAGATTTAAGGTTTTATAAAATAGATAATATATATAGTTTTCTATCTATGTAAATATTGATTTATTCTTAAAAATTCATAAATATAAAAAAGGCAATTTTAGATTTTATAAAATAATTAATGTATCAAAATAAAATTTTATCTATATAATTTTCTATCTATGTTTATTGATATTGAAAAGCAATATTATATATGCTATCTTAAGATTATGTTAAAATATTTTTATCGGATTGTTGAAAAAAGGTTATCGATATAAATTTATATCTATATCTAAATTAATACATAATAAAATAGAAATAAATTATCTATAAAATTTGTGCTATGACACTTTAAGAACCAATCATTTTTTTCAATTTATTTATTTATTTTTATTTATTATACTTAAAAGTGAATGCAGAAGGTTTGATTTAGAAAAATATTTTCCATGTTTATTTAGTTTTATCTTAAAGATTAGAAAGAAAAAAATCGTTAAATTTTATATAAATATTATTAATAATTATAATAATAGAATAATTATTAAAATATACATTATCTTTGTTTTTTCTCTTTAATTTATTATAATATATTATAGGCGAAATTAATTCAAATATTACAACCTTTGAGGGGGTGTGTAAACGGTGACACAACCTTTGGGGATGTGAATTCCATATCACGACCTTAGTTAAAATAGTGAAAACGCTAACATAAGCTCATCGCCGGTGCATAAATCGTATGAGTTGGATATCGGAAAATGACATGGCATGTCTAGGTGGCATTAAAAATCACGTGAGGGGTGTTTATTATATTTTTCCCTTTTCTTTGTACTCATTATTATTTATTATTTATTTTTTGACATGATAAATTTAAAATTTTGAACACTTTTTCTACTATTTTTATGCCTCATTCCAAGATTTTTTTTTAATTTTCAACTTAAGTTATGACCTGGGCAAAAAAAAAAAAAACTAGTACCTACTCATAAACTGAGTAATTAAGATGTATAACTTGGGTAAAAATGAGTAATAACAATATAAAAAATGGACAATAGGATAATATCATTATAAAATAAAATCATGTCAAAAAACAAATAATAAATAATAATGAGTACAAAGAAAAGGGAAAATATAATAAACACCCCTCATGTGACTTTTAATGCCACCTAGACATGCCACGTCATTTTCCGATATCCAACTCATACGATTTATGCACCGGCGATGAGCTTATGTTAGCGTTTTCACTATTTTAACTAAGGTCGTGATATGGAATTCACACCCCCAAAGGTTGTGTCACCGTTTACACACCCCCTCAAAGGTTGTAATATTTGAATTAATTTCGCCTATATTATATAGTATAATTTTTAAAACTACCCGTAAATTTACAGGAGTTACACTAGTTACACATTAAATAGAAAAAGTTCCATAAAATTATAAACAACCGTACGTAATTCTCAACGTAATTCTCTCAGTGAATATCTAATAGCAAGCAATCAAGAACTTCTTGCTAATGAAACCCACAATTAGGGTAATTTTATATAGATCTCTTTCATAGAATTATTTTATCAACACTAGGTGACCTTCCATAGATTGCCCTTATATATTATTTAATTCTTAGCAAAGCAAAAGCTCTATTAAAAAGCAATTAATTAAACATCAAAAACTGCAATATAATAGTGGGAATTAAGCATGTACTCCATTAATTAAGAAAATTACATGTTGGAGAGGTGTGCCTCTCAAATCTTTCATATGATTATTGACAATGTCAATTCGTGCATTGAAGTTTCTACTACTATAATTATACAAATTAAATCAATATCTTTTTAAGGCATTTGCCGTTCAAAAAACCTATATAAACGGAAGGGAATTGGCAACTAATTCCATATCATCTCATTTTACATTTCTTTTCTTTTCTACATAGCTGAAACATGGCTTTCAAGATCTCATCCATGTTGTCTCGCTTGATTTTCTTGGCTCTTGCACTTATTGCATCGGCCGTTTATTACGGGTATATATAGCTCTCCTTCCCAGGTTTATAAATCACCTGCCTACGCTCCTTCTCCTGTTTACAGCCCCTCACCAGTATATTACAAGAAGTCTGTATACTCTCCTTCTCCAATATACTACAAGTCACCACTGTACACCCCTTCACCAATATACTACAAGAAGCCCGCATACACCCCTCCCCCAATGTATTACAAATCTCCTAAATATACACCTTCACATGTGTACTACAAGGCCCCTGTCTACACCCCATCACCCGCCTACAAGGCTCCCGTGTACATCCCATCTCCTACTTACAAGGCTCCCATCTATACTCCATCTCCTGCCTACACGGCTCCAGTTTACACTCCATCACCCGCATACAAAGAACTTGTATCATACACCCCATCACCCACCTACAAGGCACCCGTAGATTACACCCCATCACCCGCCTACAAGGCTCCAGTCTACACCCCATCACCTACCTACAAGGCACCCGTCTACACACCATCACCCACGTACAAGACTCCCGTGTACACCCCATCTCCCGCCTACAAGACTCCTGTATCTTACACCCCATCTCCCGCCTACAAGGCTCCAGTCTATACACCATCTCCTACCTACAAAGCTCCAGTCTATACTCCATCCCCCTCCTACAAGGCTCCCGTAGCTTACACCCCATCTCCCGACTACAAGGCTCCCGTAGCTTACACCCCATCTCCCACCTACAAGGCTCCCGTCTACACCCCATCACATGCCTATAAGGCTCCCATCTACACACCATCACCCACCTACAAGGCTCCCGTCTACACCGCATCTCCCACCTACAAGGCTCCCGTCTACACACCATCACCCACATACAAGGCTCCCGTCTACACCCCATCTCCCACTTACAAGGCTCCCGTCTACACCCCATCTCCCACTTACAAGGCTCTCGTCTACACCCCATCTCCCACTTACAAGGCTCCCGTCTACACACCAACACCCACATACAAGGCTCCCGTCTACACACCATCACCCATCTACAAGGCTCCCATCTACACCCCATCTCCCACCTACAAGGCTCCCATCTACACCCCATCACCCGCCTACAAGGCTCCCGTGTACACCCCATCTCCTGCCTACAAGGCTCCCGTCTACACTCCATCTCCTGCCTACAAGGCTCCAGTTTACACTCCATCACCCACCTACAAAGCACCTGTATCATACACCCCATCACCCGCCTATAAGGCACCCGTAGATTACACCCCATCACCCGCCTACAAGGCTCCAGTCTACACCCCATCACCTACCTACAAGGCACCCGTCTACACACCATCACCCACGTACAAGACTCCCGTGTACACCCCATCTCCCGCCTACAAGACTCTTGTATCTTACATCCCATCTCCCTCCTACAAGGCTCCAGTCTACACACCATCTCCTCCATCCCCCTCCTACAAGGCTCCCGTAGCTTACACCCCATTTCCCGCCTACAAGGCACCCGTTGTGTACACCCCAACTCCCGCCTGCAAAGCTCCAGTGTACAGCCCATCACCAGCATCCAAGGCTCCTGTCTACACTCCATCGCCCGCCTACAAGGCTCCAGTCTATACCCCATCTCCGACTTACTAAATTCCTGTCTACACCCATCATCGACTTACAAGGCTCTAATTTACATTCCCCTATTGAGAACAAGAAGCTTGCTTAGAGCTATTAAGAGAAACCTATTTTGTGTTTTGAAGAGGGTTTCTTAATTTGCTTGTCCTTGAATTAATTTTGTTGTTTCAAGGTCATTTGATTTGCTTGAACTTTTAAGTTATATATGTACTTTCATTCTTTATATCAATGAAATAATATTATTGTTGAAATTCAACTAAAGAGTATTTTCTATTATTTTTGTATTTAATAGTATATCTTTTAAGCTATTATTCAAAAGATGTTTGCTTAAAGAGAGATGGACAAAGATATTGTCACTACCTTAAAAAGTATGCACAGTTTAATTTAAATTGGTTTTTTAAAACCAAATTTGAGTGAGCAGAGTTTCATTCGACGTCTCAAAAACATACTAGATATTACATGTGCTCCTTACTATTTTCTTATTATATTTTGTATCCAGAAGTTATTACATTATTGTCATGCTCAAAAAATTATAGAATCTAAAAGCAAGTTTTCAAAAATTTCTTTAACCATACCAAGTTTGGTCTTATTGAATACGAAAATTAACATCAATCTTTTTCCATCTTACAAAACTAGCTCCATCAAAGACCTTTTTGAGACTAATATATGCCTTGATTATCAAATGGATGCAAAGAGTATGGATCATTGTGATTTGAAGCCCTATCACTATTTTTCCTACCGATAATATTAGAATCATCCATGCTTTAAATTGCAGAGAACTTGCAAAATAGTGAAATAAAACACATGATCAAAACAATGAGCATGATTAGCATAGATACCATATTGGAATCAAAACAAATTAAATACAATAAAATAAAAACATTGACCTAGTGTGGTTCCGCTATAGTGGAATCTGGGGTCAAGATGGATGTGCCCCTAAACACCAAACAACAACAACCTAATAAGTAATATAAAAGACAACATAAAAGAATAGAACAACAAAATGACAAAACCATAACGACCTAGAGAAACCCTCTGTCCTAATGACTAATTGCACACCACCCCGATCTTCTCCCTCCAATTGTCTCTACATTTTACCAGATCTATTGAAATCTTCAACTGGTTGATATCCTGCTTTATAATATCTTTACAACATTTCTTTGCTCATCCTCTATCTCTACACAAGTCCCCAAAAACCAATCTCTCATGCACATGAATCGGCTTTCCCAAGACTCCGCCTGTATACCTGCTCAAATAATCGAAGTCTCGATTCTCCCAGCTTGTCTCCTATAATAGACATCTCCACCTTAGATGTGAATCCGTCTTCGGATTCACGGAAGGATCTTAAACTTGGACTCGTATTGGGTCTCTCGAACTTGGAATATATAGTGTTGAGGCAATTAAGCCAAGAATCAAGGAGGAAATCAGAGTGTAGAGATTAGAGGGCTCGAATTCAAGGGAGAAAACCAGAGAGAGAGATTTTGAGGGAGATTGGTGACGCTTAATATGAGATGCGTGGAGTAATTCCGACATCAATTCGTCATCATAAATCAAGCATGAGCAAAACAAGGGGGCGAGACTCCTTTATATAGAGGCGCCCATGAAACCCTAAGAAATAGAAATGTCGAAAGGAGGTCGGGAAAAGACAATGATTGAGGCGAAGAATATGCTCGTTTTTGGCGACTTTCGGGTGGGAGATGATTAGGGTTGTCCAACGGGTCGACCCGACCCGCTACCCGTTTTAAAGGTTATGGGTTGACCTGCTGACCCGTAAAAAAAATAAAGTTGACCCGTGACCCGACCCGCAACCCATAAAACGGGGTAAATGTTTACGCGTCGGGTTACAAGTTGACCCGTTTGACTGAGTCAAATGAGTAAAAAAGGGTCAAATTTGACCTGTTTGACCCTTTTCGACCTATTAAATTAACTCATTTGACCTTTTTCAACAATTTTTGACCCATTTGACCGGTAAAGTTTTGTTTCTCCCTTTCACTAACTACAACAATAAATTATTTATTTTTATTTTTTAATATTAAGGGTCAACCCGTAATCCGGTCGGTCGACCCGTAACCCGTAAACTAAAAAACTCCGACCCGTTACCCAACTCGTAAACTAAAAAAACCTGACCCGTAACCCATAAAATTGCGGGCTGGTCAGATCGGGTTATGGGTCAACCCGCCTGTTGGACACCCCTAGAGATGGTGGATTTATATAGTTTTGAGACGCATTTGAATGTGTTGAGAGATTTGATGTGTACGTAGTCTAAGTAGAATTTGGATGGGTTACCATTATTGTTCATCACCCACATTAATCAAAATTTAAAATTATTAAATACCCATATTTGAGAAATAAGTAATTACAAAATAAATTTGTCAAGATCATTAGGAGTAGCCAATAGCCACCGTGAAGTACTAGGAGCATGGTCGTTGTCCAATTTGATCACGGATATTCAAGCTCTGAAAAATCTAGTTTCCAACTTCTTTGCAACACTTTTAACGGCTGAACAGAATTCGAATGGAACGCATTGGCCTCCTATTATTTCTGGCTTCCCTTTGCTTCCTCCGGATGTGCTTGAGACGCTGGATTCTGACTTTACAGCTGCTGATGTTGAGCTTGCTATCAAACACATGGTGGTTGATCACTAAGGTGATTGTTAATCGCCTAAAGCCGATCCTGCCAACCATTATTAATCCGGCTCAAGCAAGTTTCATTCCCGGGAGGCAAATTGTTGATAATGTGGTGGTTGTCCAAGAAGCTATTCATACGATGTCAGCCTATACTGGTTCTACGAGGTGGATGATGCTGAAAATCGACCTCGCCAAGGCATATGATAGGATCCGTTGGGATTTTTTGGAATCGGTTCTTTTGGAAGCCCATCTCCCTGCTCGAGTGGTTGATATTATTATGAAAACCCAACGTGAAGGGAAGGTTGATCTCCTATGGAATGGAATGGTGCGTATGCCGGAAATTTTGAGCCTTCCCGGGGTGTTCGCCAAGGAGATCCGCTTTCGCCTTATTTGTTTGTGATGTGTATGGAAAAGCTTTCACATATAATACAAGATTCTGTTGCTGCGGGTGTGAGTGGAGTCCGATTAAGATTTCAATTGATGGCCATCCCAATTCAGTCGGATGACAGCTTCATATGATGGAATCTTTTCAACAAGTTCCGCCATGCGCCTGCTAAGAGAGGAAGCTGAGCCCCCTGCACAACCAGCCTTCAGGTGGCCCTTAATCTGGTCGATTCCGGCTCAACAACGGGTTCGTAACTTTATTTATCTCTTAGCCAATAACTGTATTCTATGTCGCCGACGGCTTGTTGTCCGAGATGCACACAGGATGAAACGGAGCTTCATATGATTCGTGATTGTGGGCCGATTAAAAATGCATGGTTGGCCATCTTTGGAAACTGCCCTCCGACGAATTTCTTTGAGTGCTCGAGTCTACAGGAATGGTTGGCTATGTTGCTTCGAAGAAATGATCAGCTGTGTACCCAATCTGCTAACATGATCTGGTACACTTGGAAATGCCGTAATCAGTTAGTCTTTAAAGGCCAAGACACTCATTCGAGCCTAACGAGAATTGTGTGTTCCATGTCTGATGCTTATTAATTGGTCTACTATTCAGCCCAATTTGACTGGTGTTAATCGCACCGTGATTGCTCCCCCCATCCCTGACAAATGGGGTTAACCCTCCACTGCTATGGTTCAAGCTGAACACGGATGGTTGCTCCAAAGGCAATCGTTTGAATATAATCGTCATTGATTTTGTGTTCTTGGAGAGTTATGTGATTGATCAACCTCGATCATCATTCATCACAATATGCAATCGTTTGAATATAATCGTCATTGATTTTGTGTTCATGATTTACTCTATATCACCAATAACAATATTGAATTATTAAAGTACTTAAAACCACCCAAAACCAATTCAAGATGAATTTATATTGATTTTTTTGAAGTACATAATCAACCATTCACGAAAACACAAAAGTTTAATCTAAATTACATCATGAACCATCAACCATAATTTTCGCAAATTTAGAACTTAATGTTTATTTTTCCATAATAGTACTAGCTGTTACTATTTCTATTGCTCTAGTATGAGGCTTCAGGGGTTATGTGGCACTTAATTACATCAATTTTGGCTAATTCTTCAATTGCTACGAATAGAAGTATGTATTGTATGTTATTTGGCACTAATTAAATTTGAAAACGCTCAAATTGAATCCAATCGATCAACGGTTGTACTCCGCCGCACTTTGGACAGACAGTCTCATCGTCACCGATCACCATACACATGACAACATCTTCCTTTGTGCCGCCCACCGCCCCATTGATGCTCCGTAATAGTTCACTTTTGGATCGAGGAGAGCACATCGCCTATGCCTACGGATCAGAATGAGGTCGTCGGCGACACTCACAAGAAGGTGTCATCAGGGGCATGGTCGTGACCACGAGGCTAGCTGATTCATGTCACATATGATATAAGATTATAGAAGATTTCTCTAACTTGTATTTATAGAAGAGTAATACTTGGAGGCCAAGTTAACTTATTACTTGGTGTCTAAGTTAACTAAGTTAGTTAAGGCCCAACAGTAGGGGCAACTTGGGCAACGGCCCATGGCCCAAATATGTTAAGGGCCCGAAAATTTTATTTATTTATATATCATATACTATTAATAGGGTTAAGTAATATAAAAAGGGGATAAAAATCTAATAGATCATCAAAAGTAATAAAAGAAAGGCGCCCATATACACATCAAACCTACAAAAAATTAAAATTAAAATTAAAATTAAAAAAATCAAAATTAATGTTTCAGCAGAACCATCATTTTTCTCACCACTATCACCATTTTTCAATTCTATCTACCAATTCCCTTCATTCTTAGGCCCAGCCTTGGGCAGGTGCAAGGTGTGCACCTGCACAGAGCCTCCATTTGATTTAGGGTCACGGGCCCAAATGAATATGCTAGAAATAAAAGTATAATGAGCTAAATTAAACAAAGTCGAAAATGGAGGAGTAGTTAGAAATAAAAGTATAATGAGCTATTTGGGGCTAGTGGCTAGTAGCGTTTGATTCTCATGAGTGGCTCTCCATTGCTTCTTCTTTAAACATGTCTAATATATTTTTAACTAGTTGAAAAAACTTTTACCCATACCCTTTATTACGTTTAATTTTTTTATGCCACTTTTAAAAAATTTAAGGTCCTATCTAGACAGTGTAATAACTGCAGTTTTTGAGGAAATTTTTGAATTTTTCTCGGATATCCTTTTAACCTCTTTGTTCGTTTTAACACTTAATCCAATATTTTTGTTGGAGATTAAATCCTAGAAAATTCTTGGTGATATCCTAAAATCACAAAGAAATGATTTTATGGATCAGTATGAATTCTAGGATTTTTCAGTGGAAAAAGAATTTTTATTGGATAAAGAATTTTTATTGGATAAGCCGTCTTTTCAATTATGTACTGTAAAGGATTTAAAATACGAAACGGAAGCCTTAAAAATTGAAGGTAGTGTGATAAAATCATGGAAAATTGATTTTATTGGTCTACATAATTTACGGGACGTTTCTTGTTTAGTAAGTTTTTCCACCCGAGGTACATAATTCTGCTGTTTTAATGCGAGTCCCGTTCCGAAACGGAAAATTCCGTTTTAACCGACCTTCTTTTGCTTTGCTTAGTGGGGGAGGGAATCCACGTGGATAGGAGACCCATCTTCTTTCTCATTCTAGGAGTTTGAAAAGGAAACAAAGGATGAGGATTGAGCGAGGTCGTGAACGACAGCTCGGGAGAATTCGATTTCTTCACCGCCGGCCACCATCTTCTTCCTCTAGCTCCTCCTCCACCTCATCTCTTCTTCTTCCTCTCTTGTTGGATGCTGCTGCTGCAAAGGAACCAGAACCGAACCAGTGAGAGGACGGAACGACGACGGGCTCGGGCAAGAGAATTCCTTCACCGCCGGCTCTCTTCTTTACCTCGCCAAGTGACGCCGCCGGCGACCACTAGAATATCCGACCACCAACCACCACAAGGACTGCCGCCGGGCAATACTCGACCACCCTCGGGCTCGGGGATCGAGCCTTTAACGAGATAAAACGAGCCATGGGCTCGAGTGAAGGTTTATACGATCGAAATTAATTAGCGGGTTGATTACGGAGCCACCGTAAGGACCTTTCGGTTCCGCTTTGCTAATTAAATTTATGGTTTTTATAATCTTGACGTTGATACGGTCCCACAGGTTCAAACCGCTCGAGAAACGAACGTCAGGATCTTCAGTTATAGCGAATACAAGTTTCGGATACCGATTGGCAGGTAAAGGACTTCGGTTAATTACTCGGGATTCGTTGTTAATCCGTTTGACCCGAGATTTGGTCATCTTTAAGAAGTGATGCTAATGAACAATTTTTATTTAGAAAATTGTTTCAAAAGTGAAGAGGATAATTAGTTATAATTCCGCCAAGATGGCTCCTTAAAGCATGATAACTAAGGATTTATTATATATCGATATTCGGAAATTAAATCGTTTATCGATTAGGAAGTTGTAGGAGTTGAGAATACAACTAAGAAGTGTTTCTGTGAGCTCGTTGCTGAGAAATCCTTTTGTTATATATGTCAGAAGGATGATAAAGATTACGGTTGGAATTGCTAAGAGCGTTGAGCACGCCTTCTAAGGCAAGTGGACGATTCTCTCTTGCGTTATTGTTATTAAATGAGGAATTGGATCCCATTTAATATTTACGTTGGGAACAACTTGTATGATTAATAAAATATGATAGGTTGTTATATTTGTTAGAAATAATGACCATGTTGTTTATTCAGTTTTGCGGTAGGACTGGATTTAGGTCCGTTATGTGTGACCTTGTATGTTGTCTCACGCTGAGACATTATTGTTGATTAAGGTAGTTTCAGGGAGGGGAACGTGGTTCCATATCCTCTCTTTAAAACAATATTACATTAGGAGGGGCCTAATCCTAATGGTGGGTCATGACTCTTCCCCTGCTCTTCGTGTGAGAGGGGTGATGCGCACTCTAGCTAAGTGCAATTGGCGGTGCAGTGTAGACGACAGGGTAATAGGCCTCTCTGTTCTCTACCTCACCATATGCAAATGAAAGATCAAGGATAGCTTAAGTCCTGTGATCTTTGTACAGGTTAGATGACCATGGAGGAAATACTCCGATGATCTCTACAATACCAAAATATTTCGGCAGTAGTTCGAGCCGATTATGAATCACCAACCTGTTTATGAAAAGTTTTGAAAGTAATATAAGATAAGTGTGTTAGGCACATTAATATACCTGAATGATTCGTCCAGTCGGAAAGCCATTCTTGCTCCTGGTTATGAATGATTCTTAATCAAACTTTGATTAAGTTAATCCGAATAGTCGATGGAGGCTTTTCAAAATGTTATGTGATTAATATGAGTTCCCAACAATTGTTTATGCTTCTTAAATGAACCACAAGCTGTGGTGTTCTCTCTCTTGATTATGCAAGTCTCCTTCTTATTCTCTATAAGACTGCTAACCGTTGGATCATAATCCGAGTCTAATCGGATTTGGATGCCAATATGTTTAGTTACAACCATAAGAACCAAGTTAGATTCTCCGCTTGCTAGTCTTTCATTAGACTAACCCGTCCATTTTCTTTTCTTTTATATGGTCGGCTGGTGTCCACCGTTGGTTTACGGCACATCAGGTTCTTCTTGGAAGTTGATTCAAGAGGCAGATTCAGAGGTTTGAAGCTCCAGAAGTTGAAGAAAGGTTTCCAATGGCTATACTTGAGTGAAGATCATGGTTGAACTACTTCAAAGCGAAGCTGAGTTTCAGAAATAAGAACTCAAGGAATACTTGATGAAGATTTTGTTTAAATAGAAGGTTGTTCTATTTATTTACTAATTCTTTTTAAGTTAAGGCTTGTATAAGACCTTTTATTCTCTTTTCCGCTGTAAAGTTTTACTTAATTTTGTTAGGTTTTAAATGGTTTCATTTACCTTGTTTTTAGTTTGTTCAGTCAGTTTAAAGCCTTGGGTAGCTTCGGTTTAGTTTTAATCGGGGTTACTGGCGGTAATACCTCCAGGGTAGGAAGCGAGTGTTACAGAAGTGGTATCAGAGCTAAAAGTTCCTAGTCTTCTTTAAGACTTTCATCTTCTATATAGAATTATGGAGAATTCTATATGGATGTTATCTTAGAACCATTTATGGAAAGTGGTTAAGATTGGAAGTTAGACTCGTGAAGAGATAGAAGGAGAAAAGGGAATTAGAGAACACGAGGTAACAAGTTTGTAATGGTTTATGTGAAAAAGGTACTATAGTGGACATTTGATTTCCTGGAGATGGGAATGGATTCCGAGAAGGATCCAAAGTAAGATTAAGTAAGGATTCCTAAAGTTGAATCGGTTGTAGACCAAATTCTCAATAATTTCCTATTCTTGCTTGAGAGTCTGAATTGGGTGTACCCTCGTTGTTTCTTCCATATTAGGAAACTTCTTGTGAGATTTTGAAGTTAAGTATTGTACTTCATAAAGACTTCCTAGTTTGAAGGTTTCCTATTTTAAGTTCGTATGATGGAAGATTTCAAGTTAAGAATTTTTGTTAGAAAGTTCATGATTTAATTTATGTGAAAGAAATTGTTAATTTATTTTCTTGAGATATGAAAGTTCAAGTGCTGTCTTTAAAAAGGAAATTTTTAAAGTGAGTTTCTTTGAAGAGTAAGAGTTTTCCCGAGAATATTTTTCTTAGGAATTTCTGAATTTGGTTGAAATTCGATTATCAATAGAAGTTTGGAGTTGGAACCTCTACTTCTCAATGGTAAGATTTGGAGAATCTTATGAGCCTTGAGTGACTCTAAAAAGATCAGTATGGATCATAAAAGGATGAAAAAGAATCCTGAAAAGAAAAGGATTGTCTTTGGAAACTTTTTTCAACAACTATGTTTGTGACTCTATAGTATAGAATCATGGATATTCTGTACTTTTCTTTGCCCAATGGGAAGTTAAAGAGCTTTGAAGTGCTCAAGTGTTGGATCAATTGAATTGTTAATCTATTGGAAAATACAATTCAATTTTTAACCTGATAGTGTTCAAACTCGGATTTTCATATATGTTGTTATCCTTTGAGTTAAGAGGATTGAGAATCCTAAATGGAATGGGAATTTCTTATGATTATAGTAAGAAAGAAAGGAAGAATGTTGGTTCAGTTTAAGTTGTGAACAAGTGGTTAATCATCAAAGTTGTTGTGAATAAGGTTGATTGGTCAAAATGGATTGAACATGTAAAAGTTCATCAGTAATGTGTTTATGTTCAATTAACTACTTAGCACAAGTGTTAATTGATTACATGAGTTGTTGATATCCAGATGACTAACCTATGTGACAACGTTATTGAAGTTTCGTTGTATGATACCCAACTTGATATAATGAAAAAAGACTTGAGGTCTATAATGGACTACTAATGGAATCAACATTGAGATGTTCTATTTTGCCAATGGTATTGGCCTATGTTTCTTCAAGGATGGAAATGATAAAGTTCAGTTTTGAGAAGATCATTCAAGGAATGATTTTGGCATGTTCGTTTGTGATATTTTAAACAGTTAGGAGAAAAATAGCAATCATCTATCGTCAATAAGGCTTAGACTCTATCGCTGAAATGATAATTTCAGTTGTGTTTGGATTTTGAAGATTTTATAATAGTCAAACCTAATGTCTAAGGTGGTACTGGTGAAACTATTAAGTTGTCGGCAAGTCCCCTAACCACAAGTTCTTCCTTTACAATGTGGTTTGAACTTGAGCTAATAAAAAGGTATATGTCTTCTCCTAATGGTTAAGTAAGAAGACAAGGGAATGATGGAGAAGTTTAGTTTGTTCACCAATGTTGAATTGAGAAAGGTTTAAGAATACCTTGTTTGGTCATATGCATTCTTCTGCTAAAAGAGATTGGAAATTAAAAGAATTTCCTTATATGTAGAGAGATATAAGGATTGAATGTTTTGAACTAGATGCATAGTTTGAAAGTTCATTTTTTTTATCGAGAAGATTAAGTTATAAGAGGATTGAAAGGCCTTAAACTCATCAGAAGAGTTTGATAGTTTACTTTTGGATATCAGAATTTATATGAAGATTCACTTGCAGAAGGCTCGTTGTCTTGTGAATGGATGAACTCAAGTATTGAATTTTGTCAATGGATCATATTTGCCTAACTTTAAAGTAGTATGTCCAGGAGGCATACAATTTGAGAATGATTGAAGAATAATCTTTGTTATGAGTATGAAGATATTGGAATCACATTTTCCCTAAGGTTTGCAAGTAAGTGGATTGGAGTGATCAACTCTTTTATTGAACTTGTGAAGTTAAGTTGGGCTAGGATTGAGTTAAATCAGGCAGAGATTACTCAATACAATGGATTATAGAAAAGTCTAGCAGTATGTCTAATTAAGAAAAGTCAAGGAATGTCATCAGATTCTACCTTGAAGAGGGAAGAAAGTGTCACATTCGAAGAGAAATGTGGGGCTCAGAAGTGAATTGGATTATCTTAGCTCCTTTGAGGCTCAGTTTTGAATCAAAACTTTGGCCAAGTTGGTAAAGTCAGCTATTGTGCAAATGTCAGCACAGAACTAGGGCAAAGCGTCAGTAGCATCATGAAAATAAGGTCAGCAATTTTATATGATGCATTGGCTAACGCGCCCAATCCTTCAAGAGAGTAGCTAATCTTTGTTTCCATAGTATTCAAAGTTAAAGCAAGTTTGTTAGTAACCTATGTCGAGTTCCTGTCAAGCTGTCCTGATTTAAGGGATATTTCAAATTGTTTTGTGATTTTTCTCTTTTGAGAAAAATCTTTGGACTTTATAGAATTCAAGTACGAATTTCTAAAAGTAATGGTAGTTTGTTATAAAGGATTCATGAAAAAAATTTCTACGGTTTTCATAGTGGCGAGTAAGAATGTGATTTGTCTTCCATCTTGATCACATGGTAAGGCAAGATTACATGTCTTATTCCTATGAGAATGCAGTAAAGAATTATGTTTATTTTATCTCCCCATCTTGATCACATGGTGGAATAAGATCACATAATTCCTTGGGTTTTAAAGAATAGTTTCTAGTATGAGTTGGTAATCATATAAGTTTCTCTCAAGTGAAGTTATTGAGATTCAAAGACGAGAGTTTTCTTGTATAGCAATTGCTATATCAGCTACTTTGTAAAAATCCTTTGAGTTAGCACATCCTTGGTATCCTATATCATTTAAGGAGTATGGTCAAACTTCCCAAAACAATTCGATTATAAGTAAAGAAATTTGGTAAGATTCTTTACAAATTTGTGTTGGTCTTTGAAGAGCATGGAGTAACTCCGTACTTCTCTAAAAGTTTGGAATTGTTTTCAGTCAACGATTATTGGAATTTTTTAAGCAGTTTGCTAGTAGTTCATCTTGGTTGACGTCATGACCTAAGAAAGTCATTGCCTTTTTAGCGGAATTGTTCTTGAAAGTAAGTTAATATGGACTCCTGGAATGGAACCCTTTCTAAGGAATGATATTTTAGTAATCTTTTCTTTGGAATAAAGGATGTACTAGTAATTTCTCCATTAGTTGTTATTTGTTTTCATGTTGTCTTGAAAACTTAAATCTTTTTGAGATAAGATAGTCAAGTGAAGACTTTAAGCAGGACTCCAATGGGTCTGGAGTTTGGATATGTAAATTAGTATTGATATTCAATCTCAGCCTGATAAGTTGTTGGATATAGAGAGTGGACACGTGAGGATATGTTTTTAATCCTAAGAGTTAAGTTACTCAACAAGTCAGAATGTTAAGTGAAGTCTAAACAGTTCTTTGATGAAAAAAGACTGAAAATTGTCAATGGAGACAATTTTGTTGGAAATTATTGGACTAAAGGTATTATTGTCCAATATGTTGGTATTGTAATACGTAAGAGTGTAGTTTGAAGTAGTTGAGAGAGATAACTACTTTTGAATGTCAGTATGCCCAAGCTGAGTTTTGGTTGAGAAAAGAATGTAAAGGATTGATAAGATAGGTTATTATCTTGTCATGTGTTGGATAAATCTCCTATTCTTGGTTAAAGTAATACTGAGATTTTATCTCAAAAAGGGAAATTGAGTAAGGATTTTAAGTAATCCTTGTAAAGAAAATAAATTGAAAAGGACTGAAGGTTTAGTTTGGATGACAACAAGGTTGTGTAAATACCCTATGATTTTATTCAGAATTTGTTGACCAGATCAAGGAAAAGTAGTCTGGGAAAGTAATATTATTTAAGATCAATGGAGAAGATCAAGAAGGTAAGACCCCGGGATTTGTTATTCAAGATTATGGATTGCTTGGTTTTGAAACTGTTCATGTGTATCTGTTGTTGATGAGCTTCGAAAGTTTAATTCAAAGGAAGCATAGTTGTTTGCTTAATTAGTTTATCCTGGAACCAGAAAATATATAAGGATTTAAGATAGTGATGGTCTGACATGAAGCGAAATGTCAACGAGTTCGTTTTGATATGCTTAGTTTGTCTGGAAGTCCTGTTTGAGCATAGAAGACCAGATGAAATATTATAGTCTCTTCCTATTTCAGAATGGAAGTGGGAAGATGTTACAATGGATTCTTGTCATTAGTCGTTCAAGACTTAATGAAAGAAGAATTCAATATGGAGGTTGTTAAGAAACTCACCTAGAGTGTTTTTTAATGCATTTAAAATGACTTAAAGAGTACAGAAATTAGCTGAGGTATTCATACATGAAGTTTTTCATCTTCATAAAACTCCGAAGATTATTATCTCTGATTGAGATGGTTGGTTCATGTCAAGGTTTTGAAAGGAGTAACATCAAGCTTTATGGATTGAATTGAATTTTAGCGCTGGCTTCCCTCATCAAACTGATGCACAATGCAAGGAAACAAATTCAAACTCCCGAGGACATGTATTCTGGATTCCACACAAGTTGGAATGGTAGTTTGAGTTTGAGTGAGTTCACATACAAGAATTTTGATTTCACAATAAAGAAAATGACTCTTTTAAGGCTTTATAAAGCCAGAAGTGTTGGTTGTCAATTTGTTGGAATGACAACACTGAAAAAGTTCTTCATGGGCCAGATTTGGTCAAGAGAACAACAGTTGATATCGCACTAACACGTGCAAGGGTGCTAACTGCTCAAAAGCGAAAATAGTTGTGTGTTGTGCTAAAGCGAGAGCATGTTAAGTTCATTGTAAAGAACGAAGTTTTTGTTCTAGTATCCGCCTTGAAAGGCGTATTCGGCTGGGGAAAGCGAGATCGACAACGTAAATGCTCGCTATGTTGGATCTTTTGAGATACTGGAAAGAACTGGTAAGTTTGTTTATTGGTTGGTATTGCCACCATCAGTGCATTCTATTCGTAATGTTTCCTTGATGGTATGCGTTCGATATATCTCATGTACTCAACAATAATGAGATGGATATTCAACCAAATGACCTCGATGACGAAAGGCCAGGTTAAATCGTGAATAAGAAAAATACCTTTGGTTAGGCTACCTTGGCCTAAAAATGGAGGTGAAGAAAAGACTTGAGAAACTAGACAGGAAATGCTGAGCCATTTTCCAAAGTTAATGAACGTTGTAAGAAGAAGTTTGGTAACTAAGCAGTGGATGTTTGTGCTTTGTGCAGAAGTAACAGCATGTTTTTTTAAGGGGGTACTACAAACTTCTGTATAGGTTTGTAGTGGTTGTGTGTGTGTGCTTGTGCTATTTTTCCTTGTGATCCGAGTTTTCCTTGGTTTCGAGGACGAAACCATTTTTAAGGGGGTACTAATGTAATAACTGCGGTTTTTGAGGATATTTTTGAATTTTTCTCGGATATCCTTTTAACCTCTTTGTTCGTTTTAACGCTTAATCCAATATTTTTGTTGGAGATTAAATCCTAGAAAATTCTTGTTGATATCCTAAAATCACAAAGAAATGATTTTATGGATCAGTATGAATTCTAGGATTTTTCAGTGGAAAAAGAATTTTTATTGGATAAGCCGTCTTTTTAATTATGTATTGTAAATGATTTAAAATACGAAACGGAAGCCTTAAAAATTGAAGGTAGCGTGATAAAATCATGGAAACTTGATTTTATTGGTCTACATAATTTACGGGACGTTTCTCGTTTAGTAAGTTTTTCCACCCGAGGTACATAATTCTGCCGTTTTAACGCGAGTCCCGTTCCGAAACAGAAAATTCCGTTTTAACCGACCTTCTTTTGCTTTGCTTAGTGGGGGAGGGAATCCACGTGGATAGGAGACCCATCTTTTTTCTCATTCTAGGAGTTTGAAAAGGAAACAAAGGATGAGGATTGAGCGAGGTCGTGAACGACAGCTCGGGAGAATTCGATTTCTTCACCGCCGGCCACCATCTTCTTCCTCTAGCTCCTCCTCCACCTCATCTCTTCTTCTTCCTTTCTTGTTGGATGCTGCTGCTGCAAAGGAACCAGAACCGAACCAGTGAGAGGACGGAACGACAACGGGCTCGGGCAAGAGAATTCCTTCACCGTCGGCTCTCTTCTTTACCTCGCCAAGTGACGCCGCCGGCGACCACTAGCATGTCCGACCACCACCCACCACAAGGACTGCCGTCGGGCAATACTCGACCACCCTCAGGCTCGGGGATCGAGCCTTTAACGAGCCAAACGATCCATGGGCTCGAGTGAAGGTATATACGATCGAAATTAATTAGTGGGTTGATTACGGAGCCACCATAAGGACCTTTCGGTTCCGCTTTGCTAATTAAATTTATGGTTTTTATAATCTTGACGTTGATACGGTCCCACAGGTTCAAACCGCTCGAGAAACGAACGTCAGGATCTTCAGTTATAGCGAATACAAGTTTCGGATACCGATTGGCAGGTAAAGGACTTCGGTTAATTACTCGGGATTCGTTGTTAATCCGTTTGACCCGAAATTTGGTCATCTTTAAGAAGTGTTGCTAATGAACAATTTTTATTTAGAAAATTGTTTCAAAAGTGAAGAGGATAATTAGTTATAATTCCGCCAAGATGGCTCCTTAAAGCATGATAACTAAGGATTTATTATATATCGATATTCGGAAATTAAATCGTTTATCGATTAGGAAGTTGTAAGAGTTGAGAATACAACTAAGAAGTGTTTCTGTGAGCTCGTTGCTGAGAAATCCTTTTGTTATATGTGTCAGAAGGATGATAAAGATTACGGTTGGAATTGCTAAGAGCGTTGAGCACGCCTTCTAAGGCAAGTGGACGATTCTCTCTTGCGTTATTGTTATTAAATGAGGAATTGGATCCCATTTAATATTTCCGTTGGGAACAACTTGTATGATTAATAAAATATGATAGGTTGTTATATTTGTTAGAAATAATGACCATGTTGTTTATTCAGTTTTGCAGTAGGACTGGATTTAGGTCCGTTATGTGTGACCTTGTATGTTGTCTCACGCTGAGACATTATTGTTGATTAAGGTAGTTTCAGGGAGGGGAACGTGGTTCCATATCCTCTCTTTAAAACAATATTACATTAGGAGGGGCCTAATCCTAATGGTGGGTCATGACTCTTCCCCTGCTCTTCGTGTGAGAGGGGTGATGCGCACTCTAGCTAAGTGCAATTGGCGGTGCAGTGTAGACGACAGGGTAATAGGCCTCTCTGTTCTCTACCTCACCATATGCAAATGAAAGATCAAGGATAGCTTAAGTCTTGTGATCTTGGTACAGGGTAGATGACCATGGAGGAAATACTCCGATGATCTCTATAATACCAAAATATTTCGGCAGTAGTTCGAGCCGATTATGAATCACCAATCTGTTTGTGAAAAGTTTTGAAAGTAATATAAGATAAGTGTGTTAGGCACATTAATATACTTGAATGGTTCGTCCAGTCGGAAAGCCATTCTTGCTCCTGGTTATGAATGATTCTTAATCAAACTTTGATTAAGTTAATCCGAATAGTCGATGGAGGCTTTTCAAAATGTTATGTGATTAATATGAGTTCCCAACAATTGTTTATGCTTCTTAAATGAACCACAAGTTGTGGTGTTCTCTCTCTTGATTATGCAAGTCTCCTTCTTATTCTCTATAAGACTGCTAACCGTTGGATCATAATCCGAGTCTAATCGGATTTGGATGCCAATATGTTTAGTTACAACCATAAGAACCAAGTTAGATTCTCCGCTTGCTAGTCTTTCATTAGACTAACCCGTCCATTTTCTTTTCTTTTATATGGTCGGCTGGTGTCCACCGTTGGTTTACGGCACATCAGGTTCTTCTTGGAAGTTGATTCAAGAGGCAGATTCAGAGGTTTGAAGCTCCAGAAGTTGAAGAAAGGTTTCCAATGGCTATACTTGAGTGAAGATCATGGTTGAACTGCTTCAAAGCGAAGCTGAGTTTCAGAAATAAGAACTTAAGGAATACTTGATGAAGATTTTGTTTAAATAGAAGGTTGTTCTATTTATTTACTAATTCTTTTTAAGTTAAGGCTTGTATAAGACCTTTTATTCTCTTTTCCGCTGTAAAGTTTTACTTAATTTTGTTAGGTTTTAAATGGTTTCATTTACCTTGTTTTTAGTTTGTTCAGTCAGTTTAAAGCCTTGGGTAGCTTCAGTTTAGTTTTAATCGGGGTTACTGGCGGTAATACCTCCAGGGTAGGAAGCGGGTGTTACAGGCAGAGTTGAATTGATTAAACAAAAAGTTTAAGATTAAATCTATTTTTTTTCATTTCAATTTGTTGTGACCCCATAAATTAATTAAAAATGAAGAGAAAAGAGTCTATCAAAGCTTGTCTAATGACGAGATAAAATATTTTATATGCAATCAACTAAGGTTCTAATTTCATGTCCTAAATTATAATTTTAATTTATTTTTAAAACATAAGCCTTTTTTTCACTTTCTTAATGTTTCACTTTCACTTAATTATCTTGAGTCTCGTTTTTCACTTATTTTTTATTTGCACAAATAAAATATTTATTTACTAATTTCTTTTTATTGGTTTATTTTATTTTATTTTTTAATTATATTTATATTAATAAAACTTAATCATATAATTGAATGATGCAGAGTAATAAACTAACTACAATAATGACTCTAAAAATTTACTAATAAATTAGCTAAAAGTCGATAAAACTTTACATTAAATCGAATTTAGAAAATTATAATACTTTCGTATAGGGCCTCTCAAAACCATTGGACGGCCCTGGTAACACTATTAGCTGGTTTGTTGCATAAAGCTATCTTATACCAAGCAAATTGGCCAAACTATGATAATATACTAACATCAACAACTCAATACATCTTCACTAAGAGCTCATAAATATTCTATTCAACGAGTCACTCCTAGATTTATTGATGCTCTAGAAGACTAGAAGTCCCTCCTCGTATGATTATGTGATGCCCAAGTAGTCCAAAGATTATCTACATTAAAGGTGTACCCCCAACTTGAAGAAGACAGTTTTGTTTCATGCAAGTAACTCTTCGAAATTCAAACCCCCCCCCCAAAAAAAATTAAGGACTTGTTTGATTATATACCCAAAATCGGGTTGAAACGAGGAATCAGGTTGGAATAGGTTTCACTCATACCCACCTCAAAGAGAATTTATGAGTTCATGTGTATGTTGAGTGAATGGAAATGAATCATACTCAAACCTTGTTCCATAACAAACACCAAAAAAGGGATAGGCCATACCTAACCCGATTCCTTATACCTTAAGTATAGAACCAAACAAGCCCTAAAGGGTTTGATGAGCTTGATCCAAGCAACCAAGGCTTGCTTCCCCTTCACTCTACTCAAACACAAAAAGATCTACAAAGGCCTTCAACTTTCTTATCATCCCTTTGGAAATCATGATTGCTTACACCCAAAAAGGGCAAAACTCTTTTCAACTCTCTTATGACAACTCTCTTATTTCTTCCAAAGGGATCCCACCTAAGAAGATCTTACTCTTAGTAGCATACTAGCATTAGCCATCAACTCGAACCCCATCCCAAAATCCATTACACATCTCGAATCATTGGTGGCTCTTCTGATCTTTCCAAAGATAAAGTAAATCTTCTACAAACATAATGTTGATGAGCTTTATTTGTCGACTCTTCCTACCCTTGGCAAGTTGTTAGAATTTACAAAATAATCACAAAAAGGAAAGGTAAGAGGGGGTCACCTTGATGAAGGCCACACTCACTAGCAAAGAAGCTGTTTACTAGGATTAGGGTTGTCAATGGGTCGGGTTATGGATGGGTGGAGCACTTCCACCACCCGAAACGCAAGTTAAAATACCCCACCCGTCACCTGTGAAATGTTCTACCCATCACCCAAATCACCAAAACCCGCTGGTTATATGGGTGACCCGTTCACCCGTATAATCTTTGTATAAGCGCTATATTTTGTTTATAAATAAATTGTCATACATAAATTAAAGCAATATCCATAATCCATACATAAACAAAAACAAACCCCATAAACAATAATCGATGTATAACCATTGTATTTTAGGTGGTTCTGGTTGAAGAGAAGTCTTCAAGAGAGAGGTCAGAGACTCAGAGGTGGTGACTAGTGATTGAGCGGTGATAGTATGTTATCAGGTGAAAGATATACCAGGGTTAGGAATTAGAATTACTTAGAAAGTAGAGGCAACCAGGTATAAATATATGGGTTGGAAAACAAATGAGCTTATTTGTCAAAGACCGGAAATGGCTTATATGGTGACTTTAAAGGCCTACACATATTAGAAATTATGGGCTAAAACGGGTTATATGGGTGGTTTGGGTGAAACGGGTGATGGGTCGGTTGACGGGTCGGGTTATTGGGTGATAAAATATCACCCTTACCCGACCCATAACCCGTTTTGCCCATCAACTGAACCGCCCGTCACCCGCTTTGATTGGGTGCTCACCCGTCTAGTTATTTCGGGTGGGTTAAACAGGTGGGTCGGTCACCCATGGCTAATTGACAACCCTAACTAGGATGGAATACTTCGTGGTCTTCACACATTGCATCACCAGGGGTAATCTGTGGGGGTAACTTGAAGTAATGCAATGTTCCCTTCAAGAAGTCTCAACTCACACAATCAAAAGCTTCATGCACGTCTAATTGGACCGTGCATCTCCTAGAGTTTCTTCTTGCTTCATAACTCATTATCGACTCTTGTGTCATCGTCATATTATGTGTTGTCAATCTCTCGGACACAAACCCACCTTGGCACGGATGAGCCTTATCCTCTTCACAAGAGCCTAGCTCGAATATGGCTTTGAGGAATTTATTACAACATGAGATAGACCAGAAATCCTTCATCGAGAAAGGATTGTTAGCCTTTAAGATCAAGATCATGAATGTGTTGGCCTAATGTCAAAGCAATTAACCGGATCTAAAGAATTTTCGAATGACATCAATATAATCTTTCTTTATAATCTTCCAAAGATGATTAAAGAAGTGGCTTCCAAAACCATATGAACTCGGGGTTTTGTTAAGATGTATCTTCTCCTATAAAGAGCCTCTCGGCTCTTTGGGTCATGGAACTATTAATTTTAGTCCATGTTATTGATCATGAGCACTATATATATCATATCAACTATTAATTTTACTTTTTTATAATATATTAACTCTTAATTTATAACCACTTATCAGTCGTCATATACCGAATCAAATAAGCGAAAGTCATGAATTTATCATAATTATATACTAAAGCAGAGGTTAAAAAAATTATTAAAAGACTCATGTCGCTTTTAGATTAGACCACACCACCATTTTATTAAAACCTTTCTTTGACAATATAATTAAGTTTAATATAAAGATAGTGTAATGTATGTACAATCTTATATCACTATAATCAATAGATAGAAAATCTCATTCTTAATTTTAAAAAAAATCTTTTATTTTTCGCTATGATAAATAGGAAGATTATTAAGGTATTTTTTATGCTATATATTATACAAATATTGGGATATTTATTTTATTTTTAGATAGAATCCATATGCTAGGTTTGGATCTTATATCACTATAGTTAAGTTTATTTTAAACGGTCCCATGTATATAATAAATTGATAAGTTTTTATCTTATTACTTATCTATTTTCATAATTAAATAAATTATCATGTTTTGGATATTAATTTAATTCTTAATACCAATAAAATATTATTGTTTCAAATAAATAACTTTTATAGTTTATTGATTTTAAATATTTATTAAAAATTTATATTTAAGTATTGGATAATAAATATATTTGAAAATATTTTATTATTAATATTTTATTTAAAAAACGGTACAAAGTATGGGAACATATAGTAGTCTATATATTAAAAGAGAAGCTTTTTGCATGCCTATATGTCGACCTCATATTCATTTGATCTATATGTCAACATCTGAATGATGCCACATTATTTATTTATTTTAATAACATATTTAAACAATGGGCTCCATCCTAATTATTATATTAACTTTATTAGTAATCAAATCTACTCACACAAAAAGTATCCTAACAACATAATCTTGATATTTTCTAATTAATATTTGGCATTATTTTTTATTATATATAATTATATTTTCAATAAATTATTTTCTTTTAATTATATTATATTTTATATGAATTTATTTATTCAAAATAATATTTAAAAAATAATTGTTTAATTTTGAATTAAATCTATATATATAAGACACAAGAAATAAGGTCACCATGTTTTGTTGTGCTTAGAGCTGTCAAAAGCTGACCGAACCCGTTAACCTGACCCGAACCACCCAATAATTTTAGGGTCAAGACCCGAAAATTTGAATCTGAAACCCGAAATCAACCGAATCCGATAGAACCCGAAACTCGTTGGGTTGAAACTCGAAACTCGTTGGGTTGATCGATTTAGTGTATTTACATAATTTTAAAATTTATTTTGAAAATTATAATATATTTTATTATTAAAATAAATGAAAATAATCAAATATTATTATTTAATTAAAAATTGATTTTAATAATCATAAAAAATGATATTTTAGACCCATTGGTCAACCCGAACCGACCGAAAACCTGCTACAACCCGACCCAATTGACCCATGACCCATAACGAAACCGAACCCGAAATGACCGAACCCGCCCGACCCGACCCAATTGACAGGTCTAGTTTGCTACCTCATCATTTTTCACATGGCTCTCCCATGACAAGCCACGTAGAATTTTGCCACGTATGTAATTTTTTGAAATACATGTCATTAAATTTATGTCATATCATATGCCATATGTCAATTTTTTAATGCTAAATTTTTTATATAAAATCTTCTAGAGAAGATAAGATTTGTTAGCCTAGAGAAATTATAAACATTTATCTAAAATATAAGAAATAATAATAACATTAAATATTAATGTTTTTTATCTAGTTAATTATTTGATTAGAATCGTACATGGCACCGGCATTTCTCAGTTCAAGCCAAGAAACATTCCAATATAATTGTACGTGATAGTACATGATATCTTTCTTGTCTTCTATAAGCTTCTTCTTCAACATAAAGCTCCCAAAAAAAAAAAAGAATTTGACATCATCTTTCAGAAGTTGTGGAAAGGTAAAATTGGCTCTTGATGCAACTGGCCCACCCTTCACCATCACAAAAAGCCATTTCAAAGTTGTCGTACCACGGCAACCAACTTCATTCACATCACAATATCACATCACACAAATCACATATTTCATACACCTTTCAAGAAAGTCATCTTCACCAAATTACTCCTCCTTTGCTTGATAAGAAAAGAAAACCTGAGGAGGAAGATGAATTGCATCCTGAACATCCTTAGCCACGGATCAACAATCATAGCAACTGCGCTCGCGAATATAGGGTCTCTTTGCAGCAGTAGCAAGAATGAAGATCATCACAAGGGCGACGAGATAATTATAACCGTCCAACCGACGCCGCCTCCTGCGCGAATCCCGAGAATGGTTGCGATGTCATTGGGAAGGCGGTCGTTTGTCGGCCTTGCAGCCGCTGTAGCCAAAGCTGGTGTCTTTGACAACAACATAAACACAAACACAAATGGAAGAGCAGTCTCTTCTTATACTAGTTCTGATATCATCAGACTCAGAGGAGGCCATGCTGATGTGGGGCGGAGCGTTAGTGCGCGAGGGTTCTATAACGGAGGCATAGATGAGTACGAGGGTGGATCGTATATGGTGAGGGTTGACCGGTGAGAGGAGAGGAGAGCACAAATCAAGTTTCCAATGACCCTGTCATTCATCAGTGATCAAGAGTGCATTATATATGTTTCATGTGTGTGTATTATGATGTGGTTTCTTCTAACAGCTTTACAATTTCATTTGATTCAGGCGATTTGTTTGTATCTTGATTTCAACTTTGTGAGGATATGTATATATACAGTATTGATTCTTTAATGTAATTAACAAACTGGTCTCTATTCAAGAATAATAGTACCAAACTTGCATGTAAGGCAAAGATTCATGGCATTGACATGTATACAATTGATTGACAGCTTAAGGAGTCATTAGGATTTACCTTTGCAAATGCAATGAGAAACATAGCAGGAATAAAAAGAAGCAAAATCCAAGGGCCAAAGTTACACTCTTTTTCCAAAGTTTTTAATAATTAAAAGGTAAACCAAGAAAACCCTAGCTCAAGACATGGATATAATAACACACCAAGAATTCTTACCATGTCAGGGTTTCTTCATCTTCAATATACCGAAACTGATGGAATGTCATAACAACACTCCTGGTTGACAATCTCTTATTCCGACACACAAAAGTTGTTGAGCTGCAACCAATTCAAATTCTATGCTTTACGGCTTTGTTTTTCTTCAATGCCAGACTTTGAAAATCTCTTCCGAAGGATTTCTAGCACCTCCTCCGCTTTAACATTCTTGAGAGCCAGGAGAACCATGGAATGATAAAGCAAATCAGCCATCTCCGAGGCAGCTCGTGATTGGTCTTCATTTTCCTCTAGTGTTCTGCATAGCTCATCAGCCTCCTCCCTAAACGTGTAAGATGAATGACTTCGTGTCAGACAATAAATACTGAACAACTAAGTCTACTTGAACATGATTGCTTCCAAAATTGCATCCACATTCCACAGCACAAGTGATTAGGGCAGTGAAGGTACCTGACTTTTGAGCAAACTAAGTCACTGTTGAGCAATAGCTTTTTTGTCCATGAGGGCTTTCCATCTTGTGACGCTGACAACTCAGCTTTTCGTTGCGAAATTGTTGATTCCAACGAGTACAAGGTAGTCATGGCTAAATTGTCACTTCCAACCTGGGACAATGGTAGAGCATGTCTATCATATTAAGTATCAACAACTGATTCATGTGGCTACTTTTTGTATGAAAATTGGTGAATATACTTCTTGTCCTAAAGAATCAAACACTGAGGTATAATAGCATGTTTCTGCTCCAGTGTGGCATGTCGGTCCATCTGGCTTCCCTAGGTATATCACCTACAATAGTTTGTGTTGATATTAGAGAGGTGCACTTTCTTAAAACTGATCAGGTGGAAAAAAAAATCTGACAAAAAGATATACGTACAGAGTCACGGTCACAGTCTAGAAAAATATCATGCACGTTGATAAAATTCATAGATGATTCTCCTTTTGTCCACAATTTCGATCTGGACCTGCTGTAAAATGTAGCCTTGCGGGAGGAAATTGTGGTACTGAGTGCCTCCCTATTCACAAAGCCTTGCATTAAAATGGATCCTGTGTCAACGTTTTGAGCTATAGCCACCGCCAAGCCTTTCTCATCCCACTTGACACTGTCTAATAGCTTCGTAACCTGGATATATCACAGTTTCTTAATTATCCAGCAATCCAAAACACAATTTTAAAGGGAAGGTAAAGCAAAAAAGTAAGAATCATATATTACAGAGAAACTACCAATTAAAAGAACGACTACACAAATAAAGAAGTACTGGTTTTAGTGAAAGTTAATTTTGAAAGAGCACTTCCCCTCACAAACGCAGCTAACTTGACATCTTTTTCAGTGTTCATTTGAAATGTTCACTTCTCATACATTACAATCAATTAAGATAATTAACACTAACAAGCATAAGAGAACATTGTGTGGGAATAAACTTCTCCTTTAGTGATCCAGGTATTTGTACACCTATGATTGAATATTAATATCATTTATAAGATCTAAGTGGACAAGTGATGACAGATGTTATGCAATCTGGCAATCTGCTAAGCAACCTGTATGACTGAGCAGCATAGACTGTTTAGCTTGCAAGTTGAGATGGAACATTTTATTTTTAATTTGCATCACTTGGAATCTTCTTTTGTCAAAGTATACGATGATTACCATTATCTGTTGTTGGCTATAATTAAGTCAAGGAAAGTAAGCTCGGTTAATTTATCAGAAAGAATACTCTCCTTATATATGGATTTGACTCTCTTTTCCCTCTTCATTCTTCTCTTTTTCATTCATCTTTTTCATTAGAATCGCATATATCTACAACCCTTGCTAACAACATTCTCAATTACAAACAAGCATTAAAAGATATCAATAACAAAAAACCCTAAAGGGTGGCTAGCAGGTGAAGCCAAACATTTCTTCAAGATTAGCATTAAAAAAAAGGGAAGCATGCTATGGATAATAAGCAATGTCTAGCCACTGATTGTCGACCAAAAAAAACATTAAATTGTAGCTAGATTGCAACATCTGGTCAATCAATTGAAAACGCACATTTCTCATGATGTCGTAAAGATTTTCATAGCTCATAACCATGATAGAAATTTTATGATGTTAGAAAAATATCAATTATGGTTGTAAGGAAATAGATGTATCAGATCGTAGTCCTGGATTTCCACAAAATCTTATACTTACCTAAACATCACCCCTATCAAGAAATCTACTCTATCATCATATACCCAACCAACATTAGTGATACCTTAAGCACAAACAAGCAAAACAGACTTTCCACAATTAGTAAATGAACATTAGCACAATATACAAAGCAAACCAGACTTTGAGAATTCAATTGAGAAAGAAACAAGTGCAATGCCATAAAAAGCATAAATATTTTAAACTGATCAGACAGATTTAGCGAGTCCTCAAAACACATACAAAGCTTATTAGTTCAGATGAGACTTTCAAGAGAGCAATTCCAAGCTATAAGAAAAGACACTAGCTGAATTATGAGCTCAAACCTTATCCGGTGTGGGAACACACGCCCTGATTTGAACATTGTTTCTTCTCAAAGTGCAATTCCCTTTGATTCGGTAACTTCTAGAGAAATTTACAGAATTTCCCTGATAGACGTCAGGGGCGTGAAGATAACGGAAGCAGGAAGCTGCCATTTCACTCCAAGCTCAGTGATGTATCCGCTGAATGCCAATCCAAAAGAAACCAAAATAGAGAGAAGTCAGTTAACGAATTTTGGAACACTGATTGCATGAAACTAGAGACTCAGCCAGGAACCAGCGGCATAAAACAAGTGAAAGTTTGGATCTTTCGAACCACGATTGGCATAAAGACATTAGGAAACGAAATTCAATTGAGAAGGAGAAGTTCAAACCGATCAATTTTGGAGATGAATTTGTAGAGTTTGACGAGGCAGAGAAGATATGCCGGCGCCGGTGGTGAAGAATTCTTTCTCCCGAGTCCGTCGTCCCCTCCGGATTCTATCTCTGGTTAGGGTTGTTTATCAGTTGAATGAAGTTGGGCCTGTTAGACCCAAAAAGAAAAGGACAGGCTCGTGCTCTAAAATTCGGTGCAAATATAGTTTCATTTAAGGGAAATTCCTTTTAGTACTCCTAAATTTTTGCCTCTTTTTTTTGGTGTTCAAAAAAAAAAAAAATTTTTTTGTACCCCTGAGGTTTTGACTTTTACCGTTGATGTCCCTCTCCGATTCAAATTAGCTAATTTCAAGCTTATCATTATGTTCATTACCCTTAAATTAATAAGATTTGACTATTAAAATACCAAAATTCATAACCAAACTACGTCAATTTGAATTTTTAAACAATTCTTCTATCCTACTTCTACATTGCACATTTCCTCTGAGCCACTGATGCCGGTCGAGCTAGTTCACTCAAGCAAGAATTGTTTAAAAATTCAAATTGATGTAGTTTGGTTATAAATTTTGGTGTTTTAATAGTTGAATCCTACTAATTTAAGGGTGATGAACATAATGGTAAGCTTGAAATTAGCTAATTTGAACCGGAGAGGGGCATCAACGGGACAAGCCAAAACCTCAGGGGTACCAAGAGGAATAAGCTTTTTCTTGGACATCAAAAGGGAAAGACAAAACCTTAGGGGCACCAAAAGAAATTTTCCTTAATTTAAATTGAAATGTACGTATTATATAATACACGTAATTAAGTGTATTTTAATCGTAAATATTTGTAAATAATATCTCTTAATTACTAACTAATGTATATAATATCATCAAATAGGTGTATGTTAGAGCATTTTTTTCATTAATTAGAGCATTTTTTAAAAGAATATTGTATTATTAATATAGATCTACTTCAAGCAAAGTAAGTATGCCAAATAGAGTAGATGAACAAAATAAACTAGTTTTTTTAGTAGGTGAAATATCGATTGACCAAACATGCTTGGTGCAATCGAGAGATCGAAAAATCAGTGACCGGACAAGCCGATACAAGATGAGACTGGAAACAAACTAGCAACGTCAAGAGGAAACTCCGCACCACCACGGTTCAGCAAAATATTACTGTGATACTACAAAATATTCCTATGTCTAATGAGATGACTACAACAAGCAAAAGAAAAAAAAGGTTTACAGTGTTCATTAAAAAAAAAAAGGTTTACAACATATAATAAATTCTACAATAGATAGAAAAAAAAAGTAGCCCCTATTACAAAAGTAAAGGAACTCCGTTATGCTAATACAAGATGGCTTAAACCAACTTTTAAAATTGTCATTCACATGTATTAAGAATAATAGTTAGTGTGAAGTATTTATAAATTTTTACCTTGGTGTATGTAAGAGCATAGAGCAATACAATTCTTGCTATTATATAACATCGGCCTACTAACTTTATCTCACTAATTAAAGAAATTTCTTTGTATCCATTCTTATATAATTTTGATTATTAAGTTAGGTTTTTTTTCATAGAAGACACATGGGTCATTATTACAATGAGGAGGGAGATTCGAACTCGTGATGTAATGGTCATAAATGTCATTATCATCCGGTAAAGTTTGACAATCTGCCTAGTACAATACTAAAGTAGAAACTATGTATGTAGAAAAATTTGTGTCACTTGTCATCATTTAAAAATGTTAGAATTAAATTTTTTTATAAAGTTTGTCAAATAACTACTAACTTCCTCCACTTTCGATGAAACCACTACAATATATTTTTTTTAATGAAAATTTGATTCAAAAATATTTTATTATTCTAAATTTTTTATATAAATGTTTATTTTGACACTATCTAAATTTTTTTTATAAACATTTAATTAGAAATTCTTAATATTCTAATGATCTAGCCCAAATCATTTTTTGAATTTATCCAAACACTATTTTCTTAATGAATTGTATCCAAACATTATTATCATCCTAACCATCTTTTAAAATTTGTTATTTTGAAGTTATCTAAATATTATTATTTACTCGAATTTTTTTCTACCACCAAAAGTTGGGAGAATATTGGTATGAGATTGCACTTAAATGCATATCCTGAATTCATTTTTATAATTTCAGATAATATAATTACAAAATAAATAAATGTGATAAAAAAAGTTATTGGTTAGGTGGTATTATTTTTATAATGGACAAATAATAGTTATAAATTTAGAAGCACTACTCTACTATTCAACTTCTTAACTACTCACGTATGAATTGACTTCTATTTTTTGAATTGAATTCCACATTATAACAAATTTAATAAGAAACTAAAATGAAAAAGATATTAAAAATTAAAAAGTGGGATTAAAATAAAACAAATTAGAAATTAGAAAAATTACCCTAATTGAACAAGTCCATTCGTTTTGTCAATTACTCAATTGATCAAGCAAGCCCTAGCTTATTATTCCTAATTGTTTTTCAATTAAAGCCCATTTTTTAATTAAAGCCCATTGTTTTAGATAGGAAAAGGCCCAATTAAAAGCTTTCTTCCCCCAAATCAATGTCAGCTGAATTCAATCCCGACATTTCCGAGCTCGACCTTCACATATTCCAGTCTGGAATTTCCGGCGAATTCCAAAATTTCCCCACGCCCAAGTGCCCAACTCTCCGGTACCCTTTCCTCTTAATCTCTCTTCCTTTATCCAAAAAAAGACACCATTTTTATTCATCTTCTTGTTGCTAAATCATTGCTTGGATGAATTTCAAGGAGTAAAAAAGGATGATTCTAGCCCTAATTTCGTCCATCCAGCTGCTGATGTACCCCCCTCTGCAACTGTTGGCGAGGTTGATTGATTCTACAATTTTCTCTAATTTCACTGTTCGAGCATCAAAACGAAAGCTTGGCAATTTTCTCTAATTTGTTTGTTAATAAACAAATTTAGATTTATAGAGTTTTATTGCAATGTTTTTAGAATTTGGATTTTAGTGTGGGTTTGTGTTTTATCCACATTTTCAATTTCAATCGAACCAATTTCAATCAACCTGACCGAAGGAAATTGCATTTGTAAAGTAGACAGTATATAGCATGACTCGAGCCCTCTCCTCGCCCTTCTCTTTCAAACCAAATCTTCTCTCCAATCTCCAGTCCAACTCCGGTCCATAGTCAATGTGTGCTCTCCTCGCCAGTCGTAACTCGCCAACTCCAGTAGTCTACAGTTAAGCTCTTCGCTTCTTCTAATTTTCTCACTTTACTACTTCATAAATCTTAACTTCATCTTCAGTCATTTTGAATACTTTGTGTATGTTTAATTTTGTGGGTGAACAACTGAATTAGTGAATAGTTGGAGGATTTGTTTATAGGATCATAGATGCAAGGCCCCGTTGGATCGTTTTTGTTGCACGGAAGCAGGATAAGAAATGCAGTCCTTCGACAATTGAGCTTGGCCCGTCCTTTGGTGAGGCCTCCTTTGTTCCCGAGGTTCGAGTCTACAGTGAGTGCACGCTTGGAAGAGCATGTTTTTGAAACTACTGAATTAGTGAATAGTATCTATTGCTCCGAATTTGATCAATTAGACCGCAAAATGTGTCACCTTGCCGAGTCCGGCCAGGTCAGTGAGGCGTTGAAGGTGCTCAATTCGATGGCGTTATCGAATAGGAGACCCTCGGTGAGTGATTATAACAGGTTGTTGAAATGCTATGTCAAGTCTCCCTATTTATCTTTGGATAAACTACTGTGCATCTACTTCAGTTTGAGGGAGAGAGGTCTGTTGCCGAATGCTATTACGTATAATACCCTTTTCGAAGGGTTGATTTTTATCGATTCTTTTGCGCGATGCATTGATAGTTGTGGTTGAAATGCACAGGAATGGAAACGTGCCCTCCTTCCAGTGCCTGTCGAAGCTGTTGAAAAAATTATTGAAACGGGGTAATTTCAAGGATTCAATTTATATTGTTGAATTAATGCTGTTGTTGGATTATTCTCCGGCTGAAAATGTGTTGATTAAGATAATTGGTTCCTCTATGCTAGATGAGGCTTGCAAGTTTTTCAATATGTTGCTTTGCAAGGGTCACTTTTGTCCTCCTTCTGTTTACAATCCAATTTTGTGGGCGTTGTGTAAAAGTGACCACAGTGTTGGAGAGTGTGTTGTAGTACTCTCCTATATGTGCTCTATGAGGAAGAGAGGTTTTGTACTTGACATCCGCTCTTATACTGCTTTGGTTTATGTATTCTGTAAGAATGACAAATTTGATGATGTTGGTAGACTTTTGAGGGAAATGGATAGTGTTGGGTGCAAGCTAAATGTTATAACTTATACCATTATTGCTCAGCATCATTGTGAAAATGGGAAGATCACAGAGGCACTTGGCATCCTTGAAAAGATGGAGAAGGATGGATGTCAACCAAACATGACCCTTTACAACATTATCCTTCGTGCATTTATTGCTCAGCATCATTGTGAAAATGGAAAGATCACAGAGGCACTTGGCATCCTTGAAAAGATGGAGAAGGATGGATGTCAACCAAACATGGCCCATTACAACATTATCCTTCGTGCACTTTCTCAGCAGAATGATTTGGTTGGAGTAGATGCTATGCTTTCTTGTCTTGGTAAGAAAGGTCTAACTCCAAACCTGCATACCTATACTGCCTTAGCTGGAGGCATGCTGGAGGCTGGAAATGTGGATGGTGCATATAAGCTGTTGGTTAATGTTATATCAACAGGGTGTGAGATTGATGTTGCTATTTTTAATGTATATATCCACACTCTAGTCTTGACCAACAGATCAATTGAAGCATTATCTGATGTGGAAAAGATGAGAGAAGTTGGTTTGGTGCCAGAAAATATTACCTACGGCACTCTGCTTAAAGGGTTGTGTTTGGAAGGACATATAGAAGAAACTTTGGAGATTTTTGATAAGTTTGGGGATGGGTCAAATTTGCTAGACATACGATCATATAATACACTTTTGTCTGCTGCATCTAAACTAGGGGACTCTTCAATCATCATCTGGGTCTGGGAAAAGATGCAGTGCCAGGGTATCAAACTCGATATTGTGAGCTTTACGTGTTTGATTCAGCATTTCTGTTTCATAGGCCAGATATCAGAGTGCTACAACTTGCTGCAATACATGTTGAATGATGGTATTTCTCCTGATACGAGGACTTTAAATATTTTTATCCATGGTGTTTACAAGAAGCAACTGCCGAGAATTGATCAAGCCCAAAAGATTTTTACAATTTTCAGAAACTTGGGAGCTTTGCCTGATACAACAACTTATAATATCCTTATTCAGGCAGCCCTAGGAGAAGGAGCTGATGCTGTTGCTAAGGAATTTGCGCTGGAAATGTACAGACAAGGAGTGAAACCAGATATTGTGACTTTTAGGATACTGATTAAATCTCTATGCACGATGGGTGAGATATCAGTTGCTTTTAAAAGACTCAACTTGCTGATTGAGGCTGGTTTAGCTCCTGATATTGCTATTTACAACAATATTTTGGCTTCAGTGCTTCAGAGGGGGAAGTTCGGGGATGCCGTATTACTTTTGAAACATATGGTCAGCCATGGATGTGAACCAAATATTAAATCCGCTAAGATTATACACCAGGCAATATTGAAGGGTCGAATGAAGGGTTTCCCACACGCAAAGGAACTTCTTGCGTTTGTGAGATGTGTTGTTGATGGAAAGGCAACAAAGGAACTTCTTTTAGCAAAATAATTACTGTTAGGCTCCAGAAACTTAGGCAGGACTGTTTAAGATTTACCTTCAGAAGCAATGGTGAGTGCCCATATGATATTTTTTATTCCTTGTTATTCTGCATGATATCTGCTGACATCTAGCACATTAAATTACTGAACGATGTAATTAACCAACTGTCTTTTCTTATAGAAATTTAGGCAACAATTTTCCCTTGGGCTGATGATGCAAATGATGCATTTTCATCATCAACAGCAAAAGATGATGTATCATGCTGATATGTATTCAAGTGGTGGGCCAAGTAGTTGTACACAAACCGTGTCCTCAAACGGGTTGTTTATGTCATCTTTGAGCATGGATGGTAGTATGGTCAATGCGGGTGGGAATTCGTTCCAAGTGATCGGCTTCCCCAACCCGTGCGGTCAGAATTCTCAGCAACTGGTTAGTAGGAGGTGCACTTTCAAGGATCAAGATGGGAGGTTGAAATGTGTTAGTGCTGGGAAATGTCATTGTTCAAAGAGGAGGTCAGAATGAACTCGTCGTTTGTTTGTTGTATGTTGGTGTTTCTCTTACTGTTTTGTGTCCATGAACACATTTGTGATTTGTATTCTTAGGAAATTGAGGTTTAAGAGATCCATTAAGGTGCCTGCTGTCAGTAACAATAATGCAAATGTTCCTGCTGATGAATTTGCATGGAGGAAGTATGGGCAGAAGCAAATTAAGGGTTCTCCATATCCTAGGTAACTGCAACTCCACCTCATGTGCGTTAAATTATTTAAAAATTGGTTGTCATTCATTATTATTTCAATATTTATTGCTAGATCATTATTTCTTACAAGGCATTTAAAGAAACCCTCATAGGACAGCTACTCACACCTCACAATCTAAAGCATTAATGTTAGAGTGATTTGATTGTGGGCTTTGTTGTAATGCTATGCACTAAACAGTGCTGAGTCTTTTCATTGATTTAGTTTATGGTCTCTTAATAAATCAATTAACTTGCTTTGACTATTGATGCATGATATATTATGTGCAGATTCATTGCTACACTTCAAATATGGCCAATCAGTTAATTTGTTCTTGGTTGCTTTGATGTTGTAGGGCATACTACAAATGCAGCACTGTTCGAGGCTGTCCAGCAAGGAAACATGTCGAAAGATGCGTGGAAGAGCCTTCAATGCCGCTTTTGACCTATGAGGGTGAACATGTTCATCCTAGGTTTCTATCAATTCAACCTTTGCAGATTATGAAACAGGAAGGGACACAACAACTTCTGGTATAGATAGAGAGTAGGACCTTTGCTTTGTGCAAGAATCATTGCCTTAACTGCAATATCTGGTTTTACATGTAGATTTTCAGCGCTGTGCTTTGTTTCTTGTATATACTAGTTAAAGTTCAGAACTTTTCTTTGTTTTTTTTTTTACCCATTCTATATAGTGCACTAAAAACTTGGTTGTTTTCTCTTTTCTTCACAGTAAGCATTTTGTTCAAGTTTTCCCTGTCTTCAAACTTCTAATTTCCCTCCACTTCTGGTATTTTGGAGTATTTGGTAAGTAGTTGGCAAGTCCTGTGATTCATTTGTGAGTTTGGAAGTTAAGTTGATTATTCTTGGCTCCTCAATCCATATCACTGATATCAGGATAGAGGTTGAGAGTTACCTATCCAGATTGCACTGCTAAATGATATATTATTCAGTATGAGAGTGCCAGACCTAGTTAGATTCTCATTTGCATCATTTTCCAAATTCTTGTGCCGATGCAATTCTCATTTGCATCAATTACTCAATTGAGCAAGCAAGCCCTATGTTATTATTCCTAATTGTTTTTTAATTAAAGCCCGTTGTTTTAGATAGAAAAAGGCCCAAATCAGATAACCTAAGCCCCCAATTTTATCTCCGATTTCTTTTTTTAATTAAAAGCTTTCTTCCCCCAAATCTAAATGACTAAATGTCAGCTGAATTCAATCCCGACATTCATGCGCAAGTGCCCAACTCTCGGGTACCCTTTCCTAAAAAGACGCCATTTTTATTCATCTTCTTGTTGCTAAATCATTGCTTGGATGAATTTCAAGGAGTGAAAAAGGATGATTGTAGCCCTAATTTCGTCCATCCAGCGGCTGATGTACACCCCTCTGCAACTGTTGGCGAGGTTGATTGATTCTACAATTTTCTCTAATTTCACTGTTCGAGCATCAAAACGAAAGCTTGGCAATTGAAACACCCTGTGACGCCTCATGCTTTCATCATCAGGCGAGTATTCCACCTCCGTTCGAGCATCAAAACGAAAATCCCCTTCCCAATTGACTTGGTAAATTTTGTTACTTTTACTCGCGCGTTCATTCACTTCTTCTAGATCCTATTGATTTTTCGAATATGGAGATTCATTCAATTTATGCCGATTTTGTCTTCTACCATTCACAGCTTTGCAGTGTTGTTGGTTAGTCGTCTTCACCTCACGCCATTTGGGAGCATTCTGTAGCCCTAATTGAATGCTAAAGAATGTCTAGGAGAGGTATCACCGAAAAGCTCCCTTCACCTGCTTCTAATGATGGTAGATACAGTGCACTTCAGAAATTTCTGACTATTGATTGTGAATCTAGAAAAATTGACATAAATGAAGCTCACTACTTCTTCGACCAGATGCTTTGTATGAGACCTCCACCGCCAATTGTATGGTTCGGTAGGCTATTCAGCGCTCTAGTTAAGTCCAAGCATTTCTCTGTCCCCATATCCTTCTACAAGAGGCTGCATGTTTCTGGTGTTCTGGGGCTGAGAACAAATCTCATCATCATGAATATGCTGCTAAATTGCTATTCTAGTATGAAATTAGGGAGTGTTGGGTATTCTGCTTTTGGTGTCATTTTGAAGAATGGATATCGCCCAGATGCATTTTCCTTCAGTTCCTTAGTCAAGGGATTGTGTTTGGAGAAGAAACTAGTTGAAGCTGTTGGTTTGCTTTCAAAGATGTCTCGGTTGGGATGCCCTGTTAATATCCTTACTTACAATACTATAATCAATGGTTTATGTAAGACTGGGAATGTCCCCACAGCTTTTCTGCTGCACCGAGAGATGATGCAAGGTAAAGAGAGGTGTAGGCCAAGCACAGTTTCTTATACTCTGATTGATGGTGGCTGTATAGAGTGGCCTATGGTTGATGCTAAAGGAAAGAATGCAAGGATTTCTCCAGATGTTTTCTCTTACAATTGTTTGATTGATGGGTTGTTTCGTTCGGGGATGGTTGAAGATGCTAAGTCTCTCCTTGCTGAAATGATAGATCGTGGTGTTTATCCCAATACGGTGACTTATACCATTATGATAGATCTACTTTGCAAGCATGGCAAGTTGGAAGAAGCGATGGGGGTTTTACAAACAATGATCTCAAGAGGCAAGTTTCCTGACACTGTTACATTTAGTACTATAATCGATGGTTACTGTAGAATTGGGAAGTTAGAAACTGCTATGAATTTATACAAAGATATGAACTCTATGGGGATATTTACCAATCATGTGACTATAAATACATTGCTGAAAGGCCTTTTTCTTGCGAGGAAAGTTGGAGATGCTATGATTTTATTCAGAAGTACGAAAAAGATGGACGTAAATGGTGCTTGCAGTCCTTACAAAAGTATATACGCCACTATGATATATGGACTGTGTAAAGAAGGGCATGTAGATAAAGCCGAAGAGCTTTTTCTAGAATTGCAAGAAAGTATTTCTCCAGATTTTTATGCATATGCTTGTCTGATCAATGGATTGTGTAAACAAGGGGATATAGGTAAGGCTCAAAAGCTCTTCTTGAAGATGTTAGCTAGTGGTCTTTCTCCTGATGCAGTTATATATAGTACTTCGATTGATGGATTATGTGAGGAAGGAGACATGCATAAGGCCAAAGGGCTTTTTCTGCAAATGCAACGTAGTAGAATTTCTCCCGATGCTATAAGCTATAATATTTTAATAGACGGGTTTTACCGTTCTGGAAACGTGGAGGAGGCAACCAAATTACTAGAGAAGATGATTAGAGATGGTATTTTGCCGATCGCTGTGACATTCAAAATTATAATTAGCAATCTTGGGAAGGAAGGAAGTATGGGGCAAGCTGCACATAATGTGATTTCTTTGATGAAAAGTTGTGGCTACGAGTGTGACGTGGCATCTTACAATGACCTGATTTGTGGCTATTGTAAAGCTGGGTTGCTGGAGGATGCATACAATCTGCTCGTTGAAATGGAAGCCAAGGGCTGCTCCCCCAATGTCATGACATACAGTACATTGGTACGTGGCTTTGCTCATGAGAAGGAAAGTGCAAGAGTGAAGGAGCTGCTTCAGAAAGTGCACAAAATAAGGATTTCGTCTAACTCAAACGCAACATCCACTTTATTGGAATGCATCAGCAGGAATGGCGAAACCCAATGAATGACACAAGTCTGAATCATTAGGTGAGTTGGCTCCTTGATCTACTTTCTTAATTCTTTGATGTTCTATCATTTTGCATTTCTTTTCCCCATGTCTTACGAAGATGCTGTGGAATTAAATGAGTTTCTTGCTATGATTTGCTTTCTCGAGCAGCTCAGCCTATGATGGTGCCCGGTACCTGATGGTGTCGTTCGTGGCTGCAGATGTCTGAAGTCGTCTTGGTGGACGGCGAAGAAGACCTCAACGGCCTTTGGGATGTGAGCTTTCGAGTTGCATCTACAAGAGGGCTTCCAACCTATTTGCGTGAAGTAAGTTTGTGATGGAATTTATTGTTGCAGAAATTGAATTTCAGAACTGGTCTGTTCGATTTGGTGGACCGAAAAAACAGGGCTATGCAGATGATAATGGAAGAATTTTGAAGATAGTGATGATGACTTTTGTTTGTTTGACTTCGATTATGAGAGCATATTTTGGTTGTGTTATTCGTGTGGGTTTAGTCGATTAGTTGTCGGGCTTATTTTCTGTGCCATCTTTCTGAATTGTTTCATTTCTGGAAGAAAGATTCTATTTGTTTACGGTTCACTTTTGAGTTAATAGGAAGAGCAAAATCTAGTTGCCTAGTTCCCCATTGTTGATAAAGTAGTAGCTAGTTCCCCATTGTTCAGTTTGAGTCCCCCATTGTTCAGTTTGATAAAGTAGAAGATAGTGGAGCAAAAGTAATATAGCAATACTTCTTGTTTATTTTATCTAAATTGGTAACTGACAACATAATGTTTAGAATTCTTGCAGAAGCTTGGACGGTGTGGATAGGCTGGTTCTTCTCTAGTCGGCTGGCTTTGGATGAATGATATTTGTCTGTCAGCTATTTGCTGAGAGTGGTTTGTGAACATGAATAGCTTGGAGTGTACCAATGTTTGAGAGCAGCTGGACGTATTTCATTAGATATAAGATGAATCTGAGTTTGGTCTGTGGTAGGTATAATCAGGCCAGCTGAATGAGGAGATGCCAAACAAATGTAGGTTACATCAATATGTAGTAATGTAAATCATCAGTCATGTATTGTGTATGTTTTTTAGACAAGATAATGTGTAATAATTTGTTACCTAAATATTGGCTGGTGCGCATGTAGGTGAAAGGTGACTATATTTCTCAGTATCTGAAACTTGTATCTATTGGCAATGATGAGTTTTGATTTAAAAAAGGACCTTGAAAATTTTCAATTTTCCTATATAGAATAGCGAAATGCCAATTTCAAGAGGGCAGAGATATCTAAGCATTTGACAGAATGAACTTCCAAGCTTATTTTATTGTAGTCTAATACATTAGGGTTGAATTTTATTTTATTTTTTTGTAAACTTCTAGCAGCATTGGAGCTCAAAAGGATCAAAATGAATGCATTCAAAAATCATTATGCATGAACCAGTAATACAGATGTCTGAACCAGCATTGGAGCTTAAAGGCCGGCTTATATTAAATAAAATCAAGGTTCTCCCTCCATCTGAATGGAAGGGTGATCATTATTAGCAAGACGCAAGCATTCAATAGAAAGCTCAGAAAACACAAAATACATACTAGGAGAATTGAAGGACTCTTGTGCAAGTTGATCAGCCACTTGATCAGCCAGTTCTTGGGATATACTGTAATTTTCACCTCCCATGCTCCATCTTCCAACAGACTCCAGCACCTTCGAATGAGGAAAAAATTCGGATGTGTAGAGACCATTGGAGGTTGCAGGAGCTTACAGGCCACCAAAGAATCAGTTTCAATGATGAGTCTTGGAATATTGAGCTTAGAAGCCATGAGCAGGCCGTAGTAGATAGCCCATAACTCCATGGATAAGTTCAAATCAATCCATTGTTGAATATTGATTTCAGAAGAGAAATCAGAATGCAATTTATTACCAGCTAAAGCAAGCCAAATGTCTCTAATTGTTGGGCAATCACGCAGTAAATGGAGACCGGTTTCCTCTGAATGGCATCTCGGGCATGCCGGGTCTGATGCAATGTGTCGCTTGACCCTGTTGGCATTACAAAGTATGGCATTGTGTGCAGCTAAGTGAACGAAGTGCCTAGCTCTTTGCTGAGCCTTTAACTTCCATATCTTGTTCCAAATGGAATTTGTTTGGATTGTGCTCTGATCACGCAACAGATTGTAAGCTGAAGTTGTTTTTAAAAAAAAAAACTGCTAATCTTTCTTATTGAGCCTCTTAAGGACTTTGAACAAAAAAGTAGTACGAAAGATGGTCAAGTGTTCACAGATTCATAATATTGGGTGACTCTCAGTAATTTATTAAAATAGCGGGTACATGAGTACAAATAGGAGTTGAATGCACCTTTACTTACCCCTTGACCGTTCAATGACAGTCAACAGCTTCAAATGCATTCGCTTTCCCAACTCCGTCGTCGTTGTCTCGCTCTCCAGCCAACCTTTCAATCCTTCCTCAGATTACACTCTTCACTCTCCGGTACTCTTCCTTCTTAATCTCTCTTTCTTTCTGCAAATAAAGACACCATTTTTATTCATCTTCTTGTTGCTAAATCATTGCTTGGATGAATTTCAAGGAGTAAAAAAGGATGATTGTAGCCCTAGCTTCGTTCATCCAGCTGCAATTGTACACCCCTCTGCAAATCTCGGCGAGGTTGATTAACTCTGCAATTTTCTCTACTGTCCCTAATTTCATTGTTAATCATTCTTTGCCCAGAATTGGTGATTTTTTGACGCATTTGTGTGTTTGATTGAAATTTCTGAACAGGGTGTTTCAATTGGCCCCTTTTGCACAGTTGGGCCCTCTGTAAAGCTTGGCGACTCTTGTAAACTCTACCCTGGAAGCCATGTCTTTGGGAATTCTGAATTGGGTGATAATTGCGTTCTGATGACGTGAGTTTGGAATTGTATTTCCGCCATTCTCTTTGACATAAGTAATTTCCCTCAAAATTGCACTTTGGTATCCAGATGTAATCATGAAAGTTTGATTCAGTTAGTCTGGCATTAGAATTCTGTACAATCAGTGACTCTGTGAGGCTCCATTTATGGTTGAAAGCTGAAACCTTTTTATATTGATTTCATGTGATCTAGGGTGCTTTGACAAGGTCCGGTTTACAATTTTCATAGGAGCACAATAGCACCCCTTTTAGCTGTTTACATTATAAAGATGTTTCCCAAACTCTCCCTTAAGTTATAACAAGTTGTGAGCAGGCTATGTGAGGTGTTTGCTAATGGCGTCTCATGGAATTATAATATAAAATTTCAGATATAAGAGAGTATATCTTTGGGAACTCTGAATTGGGTGAAAATTGCATTCTTATGATGTGAGTCTCTATTCTCGTACTATTTTCCCTAAAGATTCCACTTAGGTATCCTGATTTTATCATGAAAGTTTTAGTCAGTTAGTCTGGCATTAGAAATCTTTGTCATCTAAGGAACAATCACTAAATTTCTGAGGCTCCAATTATGGTTAAAACCTTTGTAGATTGAGTCCTAGTGATTAAGGGTGCCTTTGAAAAGGTCCAGTTTATCTTTTTCATATCATTACATTATCTTCCTGATCAAAAAAAAATATCATTACATTATCACCCCTTAGCATTTCTTACATTATAAACATGTTTCCCAAACAAACCCTGAAGCTAGACCAAGTAGGGAGCATGCTATGTGAGGAGTCTGCTAATGGAGTCTCATGGAATAAAATTTCAGATATTAATGCTTGTTTTTATTTTGTAATCTTGATAATGTTCTTAGTTATCCTGATTTTATCATTAAAGTTTTATTCAATTAGTCTGGCATTAGAAATCTGTATCATCCAAGGAACAATTACTAACTCTGTGAGACTCCAATCATGGTTAAAATTTCAGATAATTGCATTCTTATGACGTGGGTCTCAATTTTTTTCTTCTTTTCTCTTTTACATAAGTATTTTCCCTAAAAATTCAACTTAGGTATCCTGATTTTATCATGAAAGTTTTTTTCCAGTTAGTCTGGCATTAGAAATCTGTATCATCCAAGGAACAATTATTAACACTGTGAGGCTCCAGTCATGCTTAAAATCCTTTAATATTGAGTCCTAATGATTTGCATTTCTCATATCAGCATATTAGCACCCCTCATCATTGTTTACATTACAAACATGTTTCCCAAATACACCATTAAGCTAGAACAAGTAGTGAGCATGCTATGTGAGATGTCTACAATTGGAATCTCATGATATAAAGTTCAATTTACTGGTTGTTTTTATTTTGTAATCTTGATAATGTTCTTGGCAGGGGTGCAGTGGTTGGTGATGAGGTCCCAGGGCATACGCTAATTGGGTCAAATAACATCATTGGGCATCATGCTGTTGTGGGTATTAAATGTCAAGACCTCAAATATAAGGTTTGCCAATGTTTGCTGCCTTGTAAAAGTGTTGAATAAGTTGGTTTGGCTGTTATCTTTGTGATTGAGGATTTTTAATCAAAGAATGTGCTGCTCTGGGATCTGAATGTATATCTTTTGATGTATTTTAGTACTTTGTTTCTTGGTGTGCGCGCACACTTTCACGTGTGTGTTCTGAGTTTCTCTGTACTAAGCTCTAAAGAAAATCTTATTCTACTGACCTTGTGCAGTTACAATTTTTTCTTTATCATTGATGCTTCTCATTACAAATGTTCATGTCAGACTGGTGCTGAATGCTTCCTTGAAATGGGTGACAACAATGACATAAGAGAGTATACTTCCATCCATCGATCATCCAAACCAGATGATCAAACAGTGAGAAACTACTTTCACTGGCCTCATTTTCAATTTTTTTACCATATGATATATAAACAGCTTGACTTGTATTCATATTTTAGCTGGTGTGAATCATATAGGTTATTGGTGACAATAATCTCATCATGGGGTCTTGTCATATTGCCCATGATTGCAAAATTGGCAGCCACAACATTTTGGCCAATAATACACTCATGGCAGGGCATGTTGTGATAGAAGTAAGTTATCCTTATTCTTGGAGCTCTGAAATTTGAGATACACCATACATTTTAGGCAATTATAATGTAATTTAATTGGATACTTGAATACAGGATTATGTTCACACAGCTGGTGCTAGTGTTGTTCATCAATATTGCCATCTTGGCTCATTTTGTTTCATTGGTGGAGGTTCTGTGGTATGATGATTCCTCCTAACTTACTTAACACAATCGCCATTCTAATTATAATAACTATCTTATTCTAAATTCTTATTAGCCTATGTTTCCAAAAAATGAGGAAATTGGATTTCTGAAAAATAAATTTGTGACTTTCGTGATAGTTGTTAATAATATCCATCTTGCTACCTAGATTTCTCAAGACGTTCCAAGATTTGTCATGGTTTCTGGTGAAAGGGCTGAGCTTCGTGGGTTGAATTTAGAAGGCCTTCGTCGCAAAGGTTATTCATCCTCAGAGGTTGGTAATGGTTTATTTTTCATATGTCTAATACTCCCTCTGTTAAAAAATATTTGATGTTCCTTGTTATAGAATATTTGATGTTCTTCACGTTTATGCATCCCTATTCCAAATTTACCCTTTAACAAAATATTCCTTAAATGATAATCAATGTATCTTTTCCATAGTATTTTTTTGGATTTAGATTCTCTTAAGAATTAAAGTAATTTATTTAAGGGTAATTAGGTAAAATGATAGAGCAACTTAATTTTGGTCAAAATTGCTCAGAATCAATTATTTTCTAACGGAGGGAGTATCAAGTAGTAATGGATTCTCAGCTCAAGAATTTGTGTTTGAAAATTTTGGGCAAGTTTATGTTATCTCTAATGCAAGTTTCTTAGAAGCATTTGATCTATGTTATGCTACTACACTATGCCTTTCTTTAACAAAGTAGTAACATGTATAAATTGTTTGATTGAGCATGGCTCTAGATTAAAAGCTTGCGAGCAGCGTACCGTAAGATTTTCATGCCTCAAAATGCTGAATCTCAAAGCATTGAAGATCGACTTGCTGAAGTGGTATAATTTGTTCTTAGATACTTCAAATCTACCCTCTATTTTTTCATATCCTCTTATTTCTTGAGCTCCATATTCACTTATAATGTATACTTTATTTTCAGGAGCAGCTTGAAGAATTGGCAAAAGTTGATGTTGTGTCTTCCATGGTACAGTCAATTCGCGACTCCTTTGGAGAAGATCGTCGCGGAATATGCAAGTTTAGAAATTGGACTATATCATGATAGCAATTTACATTGGAATTTATTCATCTAATTTTTGCATTCTTAAAAAAAAATTTTGTGAGGTTATTGAAACATGTTTAGCATCTCTCTGCTTGTGGGAAAAATAGTTGCTTACAAGTTGTTACTGCCTGGATCATTTGATGCATTACAAAAAATGGTAAATTACTCAAAATTCTTATTTGACCTTATATAGATGTAAATACAACTACTAAAAATATGCTGCAAGGGGTTTTGGATATTTGACTCATCTTTTTAACTTCTAGGAAATATTAAGGTTTGAGTAAAAAAAGGGAAATAGTACATTGGGGCTTGAGTGTTAAATTGCTCACAAAATATGGACTGGTTGAATGCTATTTTGTTATAGTAGGTTTTATGTGCAGAATGATTTGTATTGGGTAGACCTGGTCCGGTTCTGGAACCGAAACATAACTGGAGCCTGGCTGGCTGGTTCCACGGTTCCAGTCCAGTTCCGAGGTTGGTTCCTCCCGGTTCTGGAACCGGAAGCGGCCATAATTTAAAAAAAAAAAAAATGTCCAGCCTCGCAGGCCTATTTTGAAGAATTGCGACCGCGGTTCACCTGATGGAAAGAGCTGATTAGATAAAGTAGCAACTATAATTGTTTAGACCCGTTCGGGCTATTCAGTTGTAGAAGGGAATAAACCACATATAACTTGATTAGTTGTTTGCATTGAGTATTTGTTTCTATCGATACTTTAAACTTAAAGTTGTCGTTTAATTGAATCTAGGCGTTGTTCTAGGTTGTTAGATGATTAGGGTTGTTCAGACTGTTAGTTCTTTCAACTAAATATAAAGTTTTGGATAATAATCCACGGTAGATTATTCAAGAGAATTGAGAATCAAGAGAATCGATGATCAATAAGCATATCTATGATGGATTTAACTAGTTGAACATATTTCTCTCATATATTTTACAATCAAACTTTGCATTCATATTTACTTTTTAATTTTGCATATTAGAATTAGAAAATCATTCTAAAACTCCCCTTATTTGGTTACTTGGCACCTAAGTAATAACATCAATACACGAGTCCATGTGGGATCGACCCTTACTTACCATTCTACTAAGTTTGGTTAAGTTAGGATTCTTTGATAGGTATAACGACCACCGAAAATACCTCATCAAGAGCCCCCGGTTGCGGTTCCAAAATCGCGGCTGCGAGCCTGTTTTATTATTATTTTAAATATTTATGGAAGCATCGGTTTTTGTCGACTCCACGGTTCCGAGGGTGGTGGAACTGGGACTGTAATCGCCCTTGAAACCTAACCAGTGGTTCTGGCTCCGGTTTCGAACGGTTTCAAACCGGGCCCAAGTCTAGTATTAGGGAGGTTGTGTATAGTAGTTATGCTTTTAAATGAACTATTATTGTATAAGTTTAGCTGGTTGGTGATGACATTTGTGAAACCCCCTATTCTCGAACTTTTTCTCCCTTGTTGTAATGGCCCTAGTGTTTTGTATATGACCAACTTGTATAAAGTTATTTCTCCCTTTTCTTGAACTTATAATTAACTATTTCCAGGTTTGCATTGCACAATCCCTTACACTAAATGTGAAATTTTGTTATGTAGAAGAAGGAAACTAGAAAAAAATGAAAAGGAGAAGTTTTACCACTTGCAAAGTTTATTCTCCATTTCAATGAGCCAACAAGAATTGCTTTCTATGGGTTTCCAACTTTCTAATGCCTTTAAATCAAAGTTGAGATCCGATGCTATTAGTTAACATATTGTGACAGCTTTTCCCCATATATAAAAAATAATAATGAATGATTAGTGCTTGTTTTTGTAATTAATTAATCACATTATCACAAGCATTACAAGGTTTGCATCTTGGGCTGGTGGGATAAATATTCTATAAACACTTGAAAGATGTGTTGGATGATGTAAGGTGATTTAATTAATGGTTATCAAATTGGAACTTATTTATGTATATTAATCCATAGGTTTACATCCTGAAATAGGTTTTGTCTAGGTTGATGAGTGGATGTTTGTAAGCTTGAATATATTCTTTGTTTCTATTTGCTTATATTTTTAGGTGACAACTAAACATGGGAAGGAAAAGATTTGTAGTTATGCAATTTCTTAATTTCTTAATCCAACTTGTTCATATGGATTTAGCCTTTTTCAAGCAATTCCAAGAAAGAAAAATCTCATTAATTGAGTCATATGAAGTTTGAAAATTTTATTTATTTAGGTAATATGAGTTTTTTTGGGTTTGCACATCCTCATGCTCATTGGCTTTTATACAATGTCTTTGAAATAGATATAACCCATATATCAATTTTGGTGTATTTTAACTAAATTCAGTTATTATTGTCATATAGCTGGATTTCAGTTTTCTTTGGATCTTTCGGGCGCATCCTCCTAACATGTTCATGCTATGGGTCCCATCTTGACCCCTAGTTCATGTTGGAGCGGGATTTTACTGGGTGATGATGTTGATGTTGATGTTGTTAGGTAATACGAGTTCTAACTCATGTCCTACTTGAATATTGAAGCCTACTAAATTGAGTTTCAACGGAGAAAAAAAACTAACACATTGTAGAACAACATAATTAGATACTTTCAATGTTTTAAAAGATGTTACGACTCATTTTTTTTAAAGACACTCTTCGTAAGAGTCGAAACAAAGATCTCAAAATAATATCTAAGACACCGTTGAATCAAAACATAGTTCAGTTTTTAATGGTAACAGTAACCACCTAAAGTCTCAATGTTCTTAGATTACATTTCAACCAAACTATAGCATGAGTTTTATATTATCTAATCGACTCTTATATGGCATTCCCATTTTGATCGCTAGCTGTAATTGTTATTATTTTTTTGGATTATCCACTGGTTCACTAGAGCTTTGTCATGGCTACGTCCAACTCTACCTGCGCCACACACCTGATTTTGACGTGAACTCGTGAATGTAGAGTAGGCCGCTTATCACCTCTAATTGCTATTATTATGAAAGTGTCATTTCAACCTAACCTTTTGCACTCATTAGCTATAGAAATTTACTAAATCACTACTTTAGCATTAAAGAGGAAGAGAATAACTATTAGCTAGGATATGCTAGTTTATTTGATAATTTCATAAAAAAATGTATTAAAATTTTAAAATAATCAGATTTTTGATATGCAGAATAATCTCGTCAAAATAAATCAATGGATTTATTTAGATTATCCTTGATCTAATCAATGATGTATATGTGTCGCAATCTTTTCAAAGAAACAAATGTATGTGCTTCGATCCTTTGGCCACATTCAATTCATGGAATATATAATTTACTAAAACTTAACACATGGCACAACATTAAAGGACCAAATTAACTACTTGAAAAGAATAGATATTATTCACTTTATCTTTACACTATCCCTATCTATAATTTACAATCATTTGAGTATTTTTGACGAATATAAAAACAACCCCACTTGTATAAAATATTATATCTCATAATGCATAGAAGACACGTAGTGACGTACGTCAATATAGCCAAAAAAAATCTGGATTCATAATGTTAAACAATGACATAAAATATTTATCAATTGACAAGTCTAGTCATTCAATGATACTTGATTATGTAATGGATACATTTGCAAGATCATCCAATCAATTATCAAAACCTTTAGTACTAGCCCTCATCCATTATCATATATTTAGCCCATTTCTTTTACAAAGGATTGCCCAAACACAATCACAACAACAAAAACACTTCTTTCTTTGAAGTTGGTTTTTTAGGGTTAGTTTCTAAAATGGGTAGGAAGTGCTCTTATTGTAAAAAAATTGGACACAATTCAAGAACTTGCAACAATGAATGCAAATCAAGTACTCCAAGTCTAAAACTCTTTGGTGTTCAATTTGATAATGTTATCCTTTCTTCTCATTCTCCATCTCCATCTCTTCATTCATCCTCCTCGTCTCTTTCACCGACATGTTCATTTGGTTCATCAAAGGTTCATGTCGATGAGGTTTTGGATTACAACACGCTATACATTGGTGATTGTCTCTCAAGTGGGCTTCTAGTACAATCATCTCAAGAGAGGAAAAAAGGTAAAAAAAAAATTAATAACTGTTTGCAGTCATGAAAATTATAAGATCGTATTGTTAGAATACATATCGTATATTAGGATGTAAATTGAATTATGATTTGAGAATTATCTGTCATAATTGAATCTACGCCCTAGTTTGCAATAAATAAATTCTAACATGTGTATATATATATGTCTTTTATACTCAATAATCGACATATGCTCAATTGTGTGCTAAGATATTCTTTGATTTAGGCGCGCCATGGACTGAAGACGAGCATAGGGCGTTCTTGGTCGGATTAGAGAAGATGGGTAAGGGAGATTGGAGAGGAATCTCTAGGAACTTTGTGACTACAAGGACTGCAACACAAATCGCAAGCCATGCTCAAAAGTATTTCCTCAAACAAGCAAGTCATAACAAGAAGAAGAGAGGCTCTAGCCAATTTGATATGGTAAATCAATAAACATACACTCTACTAATCTAATCTTCTCCAAAAAAAAATTATGATGCATCCTAATGTAAAATTTTACATTATAATATAATATAATTTATTTTGGGTTGTAATCCTGTTCTTAGTTGGCGCGAATATGTTAATTGCTATAATAACTTATCAGAGCATTATAACAATTATTATGTGCGCTAAACAACATTTTAATTGCATGAAAATATACATTATCCTCATATCCTGCATCATAATATAGTAGATTATTTTAATTGCATGGATTTAGTCTCTATATCAATTTTAGTGCATTTTAACTAAATTTAGTTATTATTGTCACATAGCTGAATTTCAGTTTTTTGGGTCTATCGGGCGTACCCCATTTCCCTTCGATAGGGATACCCCCATCTTGACTCCCAAGATTCCGCTGTAGTGGAGCCACACTGGATTAATGATGATGATGATTTAATAAATTCGTTATCATACACTATGATAGATTTTCTCATGTAATTGAACCACATTCTTTGCATATAGACAAAACTTCCCATCAATGACTTTCTTTAATTTTCTTCCAAGTTTTAAAAATCAAAACTAAAAATATTAAACGATCTTGTAGGTTCAAAGTGCCGCCGCCACCTCCACCGTGACAACCACCGTCTCTAGAGACAATGCTTCACCGCCGCCGCGACAATACAAGTATTCTCATAATCATGTGTTGCAACATAAAGAGGAGTGCCATAAAATAGATCAATATGATCATCGTTATATTTCAGAATATTCAAGTTTGCAAATTAAATCTTCAACGTCAAGAAGGATGACAATGGAGAGATTTCCCTCAAATGAAGCCCCTGATCTTGAGCTTACACTTAGGCTGCTATGCCACTAGATCAAAATATATGTATTACTTTGGAAATTTTTTTAAAGTTGGGCTTGTGTTGGTGTTGTGTGGTCTGCAACACTTTTAAAGAAAAATAAGGTTATGTTCGGATCGCACTTGCATCAAATCTTGCATTATAATGCAAGATAATGCGTTTTAATGTTCGATTCAGACATACCTTTAAAAACCTATAAAGACTGTTACATTAAGCTATGGGCATGTTAGCAATCCAAATATAGTAGTTATATCCAACTTAATTATCATTTTGTAATTTTAAGTGTCTTCTAGGGTTTGATAGAATCTGACACAATTTTTTTTTGGTGAAGAAATCTGACAAAATTTCTAAATCTATAATACTCCCAACCTTATTTAAGATCTTTTATAATGTGTGAGTACATTATAATAACTTCGGAAAGATTTTGTGAATCTTTTATTTAACATATTTTTAATTTTTTTTCTTTGGATTTATCAATTCTATTTTAGGGTTTCTAAATTAATTTGCTTATAATATGTCCTTAGGACACACTATAGAAAAATCGAAACTAAAATCCCAAATGACGCAACTTTAAATCTTCAAAACCCATAACCGAACCAAAAACCAAATAATCCACCCTAGAAGTTAGTTAAAATTACCAAATAATAATTACGATTTTTCTAACCTATACCCTTAGGCAAATGGTTAAGCTTCTTAAAATGACAATATTTGGTAAGTTTGTAATTATAATAACGGTTTTTCTATTCTATGCCCTTAGGGCATAGGTTAAGAGTACTAGTTATAGAAACTAAAATCCTATATAGAAATTAATGAACCCTAAGAAAATAATCAAAATAATTCCAAATAATAAAAATCAACATATCATTTCCATTTTAAGGTTCTTAACCTATGTCTTTGGGGCATAAGTTAGAAAAATTGTTATAATAATTAAGTTAGATATAACTACTATAAACTTGGAACATTAACATGCCCATTGCTAATAAGAAACATTGATTTAAAAATCCAGAAACCCAAGTCTACCAGAGGTGAAGTTGAAATGATTCACCAAACACGATACATACATAGGTCATAGATGTATATAGTGTGTAACTATAAGCTAGCTAATATTATTATTATAGCTAAACCCATATCCACCCATATTGAAAGATATCAAGATGAGTTGATAGTGGGATCTGCATTAACATATATTATATGTGTGGTGTGGGCATCAAAGATTACGTTCATGTTAGGGTATCAAGTGCTACATTAAGATATAATAAATCTTTTGAACGAATGATACCCTCACTACATGTCCATTTGAAGAACTTGTAGCTTTTCTTTTAATCTTCTTAATTCCATCATTATAACCTTGCATACAATGTATAAAACTATAAATACTATTAGTTTGTAAAGCTAGCACTAATTGTACTACCCATTGTTTTAATTGTTGCACATCCATAAACCAAAAACAATAGTTACACATAACATCATCACGTCTATTGATTACTAGGGCTCCGTTCGGATGCACTAGCTGGAGCTGGATTCTGTAGCTGGAACTGGAATCCGAGTTGGATTTGTGCTGGAGCTGGAACTGGAAATACAAGCTGAAAATACGAGGAGTGTTCGGTAGGACCAGTTGGAAAAAAATATGAAGATAGATACAATTACCAAATTGGCCTTCATTTTTAACATAAAATGACCAAAATAACCTTATAGATAGAGAAAAACTACAAACCTTACCAACCACATCCTTGTCATCGTGAGCTGGAACTGGAAATACCGAAGGCGAGTAGCAGCGGTTCCGGCCGCCTGAGCAACAACGGCTCCGTCTCTCTCGCACCGAGCAACAACCCGTCCCAGCCTATTTCAAGTCGACGGATCTGCTTCACCACCCTCACGACCGCTCGAGATCTGCTTCACCACCCTCTGGGATGAGAGAGTTTTGAGGAATCGTTGAAGGGTTATGAAATTCAGGGGTATCGGGATAGGAAATATCATCGTGGGCCCTGGCTGAATTTTTTTTTATCAGCTCAAGAAGCTGGGGGGAGGGAGCTCAAGAAAATCAGTTGCGCTCAGCCCCCACAAGCCAGGCCAGCGGCTGAATTCTGAACGTCGTCGAACAGTAGGGGTGCTCACGGGTCCGGGTCGACCCCGACCCGACCCGACCCGACCCGCAATAATCGGGTTGGGCTGCAGGTCACGTTTTAAAAAAATTCGGGTCGCGGGTCGGGTCGGGCCAAACCCGACGGGTTGCGGGTCGACCCGCAGACCCGCGCCCTTTTTAAAAAAATAAAAAATATGTTAGTGTGACTGTGAAATAGTGGAAAAGTCGAAACATTCGGGTCGCGGGTCGGGTCGGGTCGCGGGTCGACCCTGCGACCCAACCCGCGAAAAGGGCAAAAAAACATATTTTTCAGTTTTTTAAAATGCATGCGGGTCAGCGGGTCGTGTCTGAAAAATTTGCGGGTCATCGACCCGACCCGTGAGCACCCCTACCGAACAGGGTATGAAGAGCTGAAAATTTACGCTCAGCTCGTTCCAGCTTCAACAAGCGATATCCGAACGGAGCCTAGATCAAATTTTTACAAGTAACAATTGTTTTGATTATGGAAAACATATTGGCATACATATGAGTATATAACACTACCCATGAAGCATAGATCTTGTTTTCATCCAATTGAGTCGAGTGGTGGGTGGGTAGACAATTATTTTCTTCACCCGGCATGTAAGGTCAATTGAACCACCAGTCTACCTGTTTCGTATGTTTCCTGTAAAACTCATCACATGTATCTAACCCACACGACATCCATCTGGTATGATACAATAAGAAGCATAAAAGATAGTTACAATAATAGAAGCATTCACAATTTGGGATAGTATGATACAATAAGAAGCAAATATCCACTTATATAAATAAATAATAGATTGGTAAAATAGCTTAGTAGTTAGGCAAGTGACAAATAGATACGATGGTGGATTGGGTCGACCTTCTTCCATATCTGAACCCACCAAATGACTCGTCCACCACCCGGCTTAAAGTTACTTGCAAAAATTTAGGCAAACCTAAAAGTTACATGGGTCGTTTAGGCCAATCCTAACAAGCAATTTTATAGATCGTTAATTAGGCCAATCCTAGCAAGCAATTTTCTAGATTCTCTAGTGTCTTTATTCCATCTAGCATTCACATTATTTCTCACATGATTAATGACAACTCTAGTACATTCCTCTATGGAGCAATTCTCATGTTGGAAGATTCTCCTATTTCTAGCACTCCAAACATAGTACATGACAACACAAGTGCAAGCGTCGAAACACAACTATTATTTCTTGTCATCTGACATAGTGCATTGATCCAAGCTTCAATCTTGTAGTATCTCCTGCCTAACTGTTAAAAAAATATACAGCTACACATAATACTCCCGTATTCATGTGGGTCTGGTAAAACTTTAGAGAGGGGATATTTTAAAATCGAGCACGTTAACTATTGATCTGAGCTTCGTCAAGATTTCCATCCCTAATATTAAGCGGTGTTGTTTCGATGGAGTTAATAACTAACTCTATGATTGAATTTACTAAAACCTTACAGGAAATTAATGAACCCGTCGAAAAAAAATTTAAAAAAAAAAATTATAAGTTGATATGGAGAGAGAATAATCCAATCTTAGACGTTGAATTGTTAGATGTAGTTTTTTCACAACTCCACTGGAACTAAGGGTGTGTGGCGGTCAAACCTGAGCAAAGAAACTTTTTGTCTGAAGCTTCGATACACATTCTAACTTGAAAATCAATTATAAACTTCTCAAAAGCAATAACAAAGCTTGTTATTTCAATTAGTGACTTCAAAATCGAATCGTCCATTTCAAAATTTTGAGGCAGTAATCACCGAATCACAGATCAATACACTTTCTTTAGCTACACATAAGACGTTCCATTTAATGGAGAAGAAACAAAAAAACGTTAGCCATAACAAATGAATTACATTACAAAAACACCAAACCACAAAAAAAATGCACACTATATACACAATTACGCAATGAGCATTGAGGGACGAAAAGACCACACCACTCAATTTTTTTCATGCTGGTGGATTTGGTTTCATATATAGTGTGTACTGTCAATCTCTCTCTCATTCTGGGTTATAGTATTCCTTTTTCACTTGCTGGGTCAGAATTTCTGAATTTGTGTACACAAGGGGCATCGTCGTAGGGGCAAAACGGTCCAAAAAACTGTGGATTAGTCGATCTCCTTTGCAAACTTAAGCACCACCTGTCCCCCAGAGTATAAGAGGATCATCATCAGGTAAAGCCCGAAAATTTGTACTTTTTTTTCATGTGATTTTACTTTAATATCAAGAATCATGATGAGAGCCTTGAATGACCAAAGCAATACGCTTAGCACTCTCTGATCGTAGGCCTTCTCCTTTATAACCGATCTGGGAGGATATATAAAAACATACTCAATGAAGCGAAAACATTGTGTACACTTAAGCGAGTAAAATGGAGAAAACATAGCAACCAATCTAGAGAAACCTGAAAATAGTTAACCGGAGATGGGAGAGTTATTACCTCATTTGGGCTGTCAGGGGGGAACCACCGTAACAGAACACCAAGATGTATGACAGCTGGTATTAGCTTGAAAAGCAAAGGCGTCGTCACCTGCATAATTAACAAGTTTGTTAGTGAGAAGTATACGCGAGGGTGAAAAGTAGAGAAGTTTACACTTGAAGGAAATCTAAAACTAAGTGTAACAGGTAAAATTTCTGTGTAGTCGTAGCAATACTTGACATAATGTGCACCTTCAGACACTTGACATAATGTGCTGTCAAATAAAATTGCAGCATATAAGTTTTTTTTATTACATGGCAACCTATTTTATAACACAATTTTTATTTATAGTGTGGCTTAATGGTAAAAAGTAGTTTTTACACTTTGAAATTTGTGGGGTGTTTTGGATTATAAATTTGTGTGGTGTGTCTAAGATTTTTGGTCAAAAGGGACATTATTTGTAATAAATATTTGGTATAGCAAAAAATATGATTATAAAGCATAGTGCCAAACAAGCTCTAAGATGAAATGACTCACCAAACTGAGAGCTGTTGTGCCGAGAAGCAGTAAATACACTTTACCCTGTAAAATAGAGAAAAGTTGCAATTATTTGCTTCCACATTGCTATGAATCATCACAACTTAAACCATACACTGAAAGTTTCATATAGATAGCGTGCATTAAGATTTACTTTGTTAATATTCTTATTTGAGCTTAGAAAATGAATGGAAGGGAAATGCAGACCTCAACCAAGTGCAAATTGGATGCACGGCTAAGAAGGACGAACGCAAACTCTCCAATTTGTGCCAATGACATTCCAACCTACAGTTAGAGATCAAAAGTGGATATAATCAGACATTCAGACTAGGCCAATACAGAAACACAAATTGGTAAAGATTGTACTACAGGTCAGTATTGAGCTTACAAGAAGTGAGGTTTTGTTGTTGTAACGAAATGCTTTTACCACTGAGGCAATCACCACTGTTTTTATAATGATGACTAAAATTACAGATGCCAGTAAGATATCAACGTGGTTCCAGAGAAAATGAACGTGAATGAGCATCCCAATGCTGGCGAGAAAAAGAGCAGCAAAGAAGTTGCGTATTGGCTCAATCTAAAATTAAAAAAAAAACAGTCGCATCAGAAAGAAAAACAGAGATCTCCGGAATTTCAGTTTCAGTGCAAGGAGAGATCAAAAGCACTAATAACAACTAACAACATTTGAGCAATGTTTATATTAGCATTTCAAAAAAAACGTTATCCCAAGGATTAAACAGATAAACAATATTACAATTTTTTTTTTAAAGCCAGCCAGGACATTAAAGGGGACGTGTTGCCTAAATGATCAGTCAATTTGAATTCTATATCAGAGATCAACATAATGAAATTAATAACTAGAAGAGCTGTAGAGCACTCAGCCTACAGTCAGTAACATCGCTGATCTTTTGATAGTTTTCAGAAAGAAACTTGCAAGAAATAGTGCAAGTGATGAAGCATTAAAAGACATACAAATAAATAAGAAGCACAAGAAGATTAAACATATAACTTGTATTAATAAGAAACAAGCAACTTCTGATGACTTGCCTGTTCAAGTGTATGTTGAGCAAGATCAGTAGTTGATATCATCACTCCAGCAGCAAAAGAACCCAACTCAAGACTTAGTCCAAGCTTATCGCTACTCTGTAATGATTCAAAAAATACTATTAAAATTCAACTTTACTAAAAGTTGATGATTGATATATGTATGAATACAGATGCATTTCTCAATGTGAAAAATTGCATATAAGTGTGTTTCTAAATCAGATATTCAGATGACAAATGGCAGATTCTCTTTCTCATTTAAGAGCATAAGGAGACTTCATCGGTTACTATAAAGAAGGGAAGGAATAGTGCAGATACAAAACACAATATAACTTCAAATAAAAGAATTGAAATGGGAAGAGATAAAGGGTGAGACTCACCCAAGCAACTAGCAGGCAGAATGCTACTGATGTCAGTTGATAGAGCTCATTAGTCTAAAAATATAAGGTGAACACAAAAAAAAACTCAGAAAATAATATAACCATGAAGGAAAATAATACCACAAAAAAAAACTGATCATTCATCAAAATTTCTCACCTGTGAAGATAGGCTTATCATCAACTTCAGGAGCCAAGGTAAACAAGTACGAGTCAATATTGATAAGACAGCCAAGAAAGTGATCAAAATCACCAACCTACAGAAATTACATTGATCTATGAGATACAATGCCATGAGTTACAGCTACACTATTAAAAGCTTAGTTTTTGAGAAAAATAGTCTAATTTTGCAAAGTTTTAACTTAACAGACAGATGAGATAACTTAGCAGGCAGAAAGTCATCGAAAAAGATCTCAAGTGGCTGTAAGGAAAATATTGCATAAAGACAAAAAATTATGTAAATAAATTTCACTAACAAAGATATGATATGTATTCTACAGATAAGTGACAGATCTATAGCACCCTATGCTGATGCATACTAATACAGTCTGTGATACATTTTTACAGAATACAGGACGGTGAGACTGTTTAACATTTAACTAACATGTACAAAATGACATAATGATAAGTTCCATCACACAAACAACATTATATGCATTTAATATTAAAAATTCGGGATATTTTCGTTTTATATTTAAGAATAGGTGATTCACACTTTCTCCTATAGGATCATAGTCAGCATAACTAGACTTCCACTTCTAAAGCTTACAAAGGCAAAAACAATCAACATATACAAGTCAAAAGAAAGAACGACAAATAACATACAAAACAATTAAGTTCCTCATCAAACATAAAAGAACATTATTAAGTGTTGTAGACGTGTAAGAAAGAAAGATCCTCTAATATTTAAAAGCAAATGTGAGTTTCTAGTTTCTAAAAAATTCAAGGAAGGCCTATAATTACATGTAGATTTGTCAATCATGATCCACTCAAGTAGGTCATTCAACATCTATAAGAGAACAGCATCAAAAAGAAACCTAAATGAGAAATCAAAGCTGTCTTACGATTTGGTCATGGACATTACTCCTTCAAAAACACCTGAAGTACCACCAAGGATAGGTAGCAAGGCAAAAAGCAGCCCCACTGTGCAATCCTAGAATGGAACATGTAATGACATTTAGGAGGTACAAGAGCTATATTACTTGCAAACAAAGATAACATAATCTCTCTAATCATCATTCCTCTGTTTCCAATATATATTAAAAAACACATGGACAATCATTAGACAACATCCCAAACATTTGCATACCTGGAGTATAAGAGTACCAATGGTGACCTGACCATGAAGAGAACTGCAACTATTTCTTTCCATCAAAAACTTCAGCACCTGAGATCCATATGGAAATGAAACTCAGCAAAATAGTAGATTAACTCTTCCTGTCAAAATAAGAGCATCATGAACTGTAAATTAAAAGGTACTAGTCGATATTTGGATACTAAACAGGGGTGAAAACTCAATGTTATCCAAGATGGAAAAAAATATCTGCTGATTGCCCATCAAAAAAGGAAAAGTATGCATTGAGTCCGGCTATTTGTGCCCATATGTGCAACCTTATTCTGGACTATTATTTGAAATGATTGCATGAGGAAATAGACTATCTAACTGCTAATACTTGCTCATTTTTGGCAGAACCGGGGGAAGAAGAGAACAATGCTTGTCTGCAAATATTACATTCCTTAAGCAGAGGCATGCTACGTTCTTGGTGGGGTGGTCAGCGATGGGAGCTCAAAGAGAGATGTTTTCTAGCAAATGAAATTGTTATGGACAGGTTAATTTAGCCTCAAAGGGCCAAAGCATGTTGAGGGGATTCATCTCAGATCATTATGATGGTCGTTTCAGTATTTTTCTGCACTTTGTTTTTATCCCAAATTTCTAACCTTTATAAACCAATCTAAAAGCAGGAAACAACTTGTTGAGCAAAGAAAGGTACCACTGCTGTTGAAGACATTGACAAGAATAAGCCAACAAAAACACCTTCTGAAGCTTTGGCTCCACAAAGCTGCATAAGAAATAAAAGTAGGCTATTAGAAGTACAAATTGCCATAAAAGTGACTTCCTTCTTCCATTTTATTTCTTTGCAATATTTTTCCCCCAAGGGTGAAGCAGCAAAGGAGATAATGCAAAGATTAAGGTAACAGAATGATTCTAGGACTTCTAACACTCAATTGAATTTAATGAATATGCAACCTTGCTTTCTATATTACCTTGTTCACCCTTAGCAATTCCCTGGATATATGATGAGTTCCATAAATAATTGGATTAAACCAAAATAACAATAAGCAGAACTTGTCTCCAATATAGTCATCCAGATCCATACTTTTATGCAATTTTGGTCCATGATATTTTTATTGATATTTATGGCTCTACAGGTAAACAGAGAATGCAGGATAAACTCTTTGGTAATGACAGTCGGCTTTGAGTCACTTTTTCCTCCAAAAAATAAATACTTTTGAAACTCTTGAAATGTGTGCAAATCCCTTAACTTTTTACTCATTTCGAGGCAAATAAAAATACTTTCTCCCCAAAATTACTTTTTACCCAAACAAAAGAACATGGCCAATAACCAAGATAAGGTTTCCGTCATAAATAAGATTATATTCTAAAAGATCAAACCAATAGAACCTTTCAAATGTAATATTATATTCTTCATCAAAATTCATATCAGTCAAATTAAGGTCCTAAGATAGTTTCCACACATCTTACAAAACAATGCACATACCGTGGCTGTTATTCCACTTAAGCACGTAAAAAGGAGAATCTGAAGTAAGCCTCCTAAAATAGCCACAGATCGAACGACACGGAGCTGCAACAAGTGCAAAAAGTCTTAACGAATTGTCTATAAAAAATGAGCAGTTTTTAGCTTTCAGATCCTGTTAAATCTGGCCCACCTTTGTCGTGGAAAATTCCAGCCCCAGTGCAAAGAGAAGAAAAATGACACCAAACTGAGCAACTGTTTCAACCTATAAAATATCAAGCTTTACAAGATGAACACAGACCTCAATACCGGTAAAAGAGCTCAATATCTGAAGAATAATAGAAGACATACCTGCACCATTTCACTAATAAAATTGAACCCCCCAGGTCCGATGACAGATCCAGCAAGCAAATATCCAGTAATAACCTACCAAGTATTCTAGTTGTAAGATCCAAAATGAAAAGGACTAAGCAAATGCACACAATGGCCTAAAATTGCATCATACAGAAAATCATACCGGCTGTCCAGCACAAGCAAAAGCAATGCCGCCGCATGTTGCAGATACAATAACAACTACCAAATCTGAGATCAGTCTGCAGAAAGAACAGCTTAGCCATTTAGATTTTACAACTTCAACCCATCCTAACAGTCTTGAGATAATACACTCAAAACTAACCTTATATCTAGCTGCAGCATGGGATACTTTGACTTCGGATTGGATATGATAAAGACATTGTCCTGATGGTGGAAGTTTCAAGTTAGACAAATCACAAATCAAATACTAAGGTCAATTTACAAGAATAGTTATAGTCAAATATTGATATTCCTTACTACAGCATATGCAGTGAACATACCCTTCGATCGATCAAGGTTGGTGTATCCTCAGCTCGGTTATCATTATCCAAAGTGAACACATCATGAAGTTGAAAAGATCTATTAGACCTCCAGAACACAAGTAAATAATCAGCTCACCGTCCAAAAAATTTGTGTGAAGAATTGGAGAAATTGTGTTAATAAGCTAAGAAAGACAGCAACATACTTCTCTTCCTTTGTTTCATTTTTCTTGGGCTTCACTCTAGCAACAGTCTCCAAAACTGCCTGAGGTTCAGAAGTTCAGGCGGGGAATCAATGTCCAGTGAAACATTATTTCGGACAAAATAAAAACGTTTCATTCTAAAACAGATAGTATAAGCCAAAAGTCGACCCAATAGCAAAGTTGATTGTTTTCACGAGAAACTTGATGGTGGTTGTAATTTATAGGTCAAAATAAGTAAATCTGACATTATAATGGGCACTAAATTGATTAAAGCTCCAAAATCTCATCCACAGCAATCATATACATTTAATAGAATGGAACGTGCTTGTATCCCCTATTATGCATCGCTTTTTCCTTCACTGGTGTCACAATCTTATTTGGATGAATAAGGCAATGCAGGTTTGTGCCTCCCCTTTGTCAGTCCTGCCTCTTTTGCCTCTTCTTAGACTTAGGCAAGACGCCTAATCTCCTTTTGACACATCACACTTTTTCTTTAGTGACATTTTCTATACCTCAAGAATCCAAAGAAATAGGAAGAAGACAAATTTCATTTCACGGTTAATAAAATCTTATATCGATAATGAGGCTTTTAGATTGTATTGCTTCTGTGAAATTAATTTCAGATATGTGCTCTTCACTAGTTTTGACATCATTAACATAAGACTATGCCAATTCCAGTTTTAAGGATTGAAAGAAAGGATCACGTAGTATGCTTATTGAAGCTTCTATTCCTCCCACCCTCCATTATTCTTTCATGCTGGACAAAAGTGACTCTAACAGCACTCTCTTGGTGAATAGATGCTCCTAAGCTCAAATAATGATATGTTACATTGTTACCGAAGGAGAGGATTGATAAATAAAGAAGGCCCAGCTGCAATTCTGGCAGGAAACTATTTAATAACAACCAAAACTCATATTTTCAATTTCATTTAAGTTTATAAACAAGCCTATCCAATATCTAAGCATTTTACAACCAATTAAAATGACATGCCCCTGTCCCCTCCCCACCACAGCCACTCCCTCTTGTTTATTAGTATGTGTATAAATAAGTAAACACATATCCAACATAAGCCCAGGCATGAAATAATTCTACATAATGTCATAATCACATAGCTTTTTAAAGAGATGGTAAAAACATTGACTTTGGTGAAGTAAAGCGGTAAAATCGATAGAAACGTCCATAGAAACCCAAAGTGTATACCTATACGAGCTGATTAATTCAACAAACATGCATCCACAACCCACTAGAAGCAATTTAAGAAATTAAAAGGCCACGATTTATGTGATTCGGACTCAGACAAGCCAAATTGGTGTAAAATAAGTTTTAAAAAAAGTAACCCTAGGCAACATATTCATATCTGAAAAAACAGAAAGGTTGAGGTAGACAGAGGCTTGGGATTTTTTTTTGCAGATTTATAGTTTAGTCACAAAGCTTCCAAACCTCATTCTTTTGCTTACATCTTTAATTTAAATAAGAAAACCAGTTGGAACTAGATCTCACTGGAATTTTAACCTTTGATTTGCAAAGCACATCTGTCCAACAACTTGTGATATTTAACCCCTATTATCTTCTATCAATTTTTGCTTGCAATCTGGAGAGAGAGCTGGAGGATAGATGTGGGGTGACTTGGGTCCCTACATTTGGTGTCTGAGCTAGAAAGCACAAAGACCTTGGTAACACCTCAAAGTCACGTGAATATCTTTTTTATAATTAGAGCCTTAAATCTAATTAATAAACATGAGCAAGCATACAATAGGGTTTTGAAAAGCTACATACCAGTACCACTGATCATACCAGGTGACAACATAATGAACCTATCTCAACCACAAAACCTAGTTTTATAATTAACACACAAGTTTAAATACCAAATTTGTCACCTAATTCGACCTTATTATACCAAAATTTTCCCATTATGTGCAGCTTCTAGCCTTTCTTATTCTCCCTTCTAACAATCTTAGTTCAATAAATCACATCCCAAATCCTCCAGCACCTAATAGATATGATATCTTAGATCGCTTTTCACCTCTTGAACATAGCTAACAAGTTTTATTGCACTTCCCACAGAAGCAAATGATAAAGGTGAGCTGCACAAGTATGGACAAAGTGAAAACTAACCTGCTGATCTGCTACACTGTTGTTAAAGCTGCCAGAATCAGACACTGTCAATAAAAACCGAACCATTAATTAGCATAACCTACAATGCACCTTTGGTTATAGTAATCCCTCCACCATATGAATTCGTCACCATGTATATAGTACCACTATAGTTATTAACAAATTGCAAATCCATTGCAAAACATGCAAGAGATCAATCATATCACATGAAACAATTCACTGTCTCGTGAATAAAAATCAAATGAAGCCCAACAAAGTGACGATGAGCAAAATAATCAGATTCATTCAAGTGGACTCGAAATCTGCACTCAAAACAGAGCACAAATTGGACTGAATCCAAACAGGAAACATAAACCCTAGCGACCTAGCCCAATCACTCTACTTGAAGGCGAAAAAAAAAAGTACCGTAACTGGAAAGAATTAGAAAAACGCTAAATAGAGCTCAGATCTGGAGAGGAATAACCTTCATTCTGCTCGCTCTCAGGAAACTCCTTCTGGAGAGCGCGATCGAACATGTCGGCAAAGCTATCCTCCTTGGTGGCATTGGCGGTGGCGTTGGTGGCAGAAACGGTGCCATTGGCGTTGTTAATGGCGGCGTCAAAGAGCAATTGAGCGGCGGATTCGCCATCTCCGACGTCGAAAGAGATAGAAAGGCTGGCGAAGCAGAGAAGATCGAGGGAGAGGAGCAATAGTGGAAGCGTCCTCATCGCTCGTACGAGTAGAGAGAGAGGGGAAGAGAGAACGAAGCAACGCTTGATAGAGAGAGGGAAAAGGGACGAGGTTTTGCTTCAGAGAGAGGGGGGAGCGTAATGACGAAAATGCCCCCCGCTTTGGAGTGGTTATGAGATGTGCATGTGCTGAATAGGAAAGATGGTGGAGACACGCGCGGAGATGGCGCGTGAAAATGTGGCGTGGAAAATAGTGTGGTGTGATTGGTGGGAGAAATGAGAGTGAGGGGGAGCGAGTGAGCGCGAGTGTTTGGCTGTGTGGAGTGGGTGGATCTGTCATGATCTTTACGTTGATCTTAGATTTGCTTTGTAAACTCTTTATAAACGATATATTAAAAATTATTTTTATACATATTATATAATTTCTTTTTCATTAAATTCCTCTTTAATTATTTATGTAAAAATATAATTTACTATTAAATATTATAAGATAATTTTATTCTATCTAATCTTCAAATTTTTAAATTCCTCTTTAATTATTTATGTAAAAATCTAATTTACTATTAAATATTTATAAGATAATTTTATTCTATCTAATCTTCAACTTTTTTTCTCTTTATCTATTTTTTTATCTATCAATTTACTTTTGAATATAAATTGTATATCTTCTAAGTATAAATTTTTAGTTGAAGTTGTAAATCTTAATGTCTAGTTGCAATTCTTTTCAACTTGTGGAGTTGTCAAAAGTTGATCAGACCCGAAAAACCGATCTGAATTGTCCGAAAATTTTAGGATCAAGACCCGAAAATCTGAACACGAAACCCAGAATAAACCGAACTCGATAGACCCGAAACCCGTTGGGTTCAAACCCGAAACTCGTTGGGTTGACCAGATTTGTTATATTTTTAGAATATATATAATATATTTTGTAAATTATAATATATTTTATTATTAATATATAAAAAATAATATATTATTATTAAATATCATTTTTTAAAACAATATAATATTTTAATAATTGTAAAAAATTCGATTTTCTTGACCTGCCGACCCGCCCGAAAACCCGAAATTACCCGACCCGATTTGATCGATGACTTGTTACGACCTGAACCCGACTTAACCCGAATCCGAAATAACCGAACCCGAACCCGACCTAACCAACCCGTTTGAAAGATCTACTTCTAAGTAGGGGTGTCCATAAAAAACCGAAACCAAAAACTGAACCGAAAAACCGATTATTTTTTAGGTTAACCAAACCGACTTTTTTTGAAATTTCGGTTTGGTTAACCGAACCGAAAACATTTTCGGTTTATCGGTTTCGGTTCACGACTTTACATATAACGATTAACCGAAAAACCAAAAATATATTAATATTTTATTCAAATATTAGTTATCTTTTATTTATTTAGTGGTTAAACTCTATGATCTTCAATGTGTTAATGTAGTTTGAGTCTTTCCTTCTTGAATTTTAACAATTTAGACACTATTTTTCCACTTCATATTGATATAAGAGTCGCTTATTTAATTTGATGGGATAAAAATTAATACACACAATGTTTGATTCCACAAAATATAGTATATACTCTCGATATTTGTTTACAACAACCAAAATAATATGATATATGTACATATTTAAAAGGAAAAATGACTCAAAATAATCCCAAGTATCAACTTTCAACCAAAAATAATCTGAAGTTTGAAAATCATCACCAGCGATACGAACTATTGCAATATTAACAAAAAACGATTCGAACACATTTTCCGACGAGTTTTTTGGAGGAATCAATGATGTTGTGATCAGATATATATTAAACAAGCGTAAAATATTAAGTTGTTATGTCAGATATTCGATCGCTACATCATTGATTCCTCTAGAAAAGTCGTCGGAAAATGAGTTCGAATCGTTTTTGGTTAATATTGCGATAGTTCGTATTGCTAGTGGTGATTTTCAAACTTCGGATTATTTTTTGTTGAAAGTTGATACATGAGATTATTTTGAGTCATTTTTCCTATTTAAAATAAAAGTCTTGCTTGATCACTTTTTTATTTAAATTTTATTATTTTAGTCTTAATTATTTAAGGTAAAATTACATAAACGGTTATCAGTTAACTGAGAAAACCGAACCAAAAAATTGGTTAACCGAACTATGGTTAACAGGGATTCACGGTTCGGTTTCGGTTCATGATTTTAACTAACTGAAATCATGGTTAACCGAAGTATCTCGGTTAACCGGGTTTGGACACCCCTACTTCTAAGTATAGATTTACAATTTAGTTGCAATTTTTTTCAATTTTTAGTTCACACCTTTTTTATCATTAAGATTTACAATTACTTTCCGTTATAAAAAAATGAATATCATTAACAATTTCCCTAGACTTCTAAGTATGAATTTACTTTTGAAGTTGAAAATTCATTTTTGTTCAACTAAAGTAATTGCAATTGTTTAATCGAACAAAAATGAAATGAATATCATTAAGATTTACACCATATAAACAATACATATAAATCTTTCTTGTATAAACAAAGTCTAGGGAAATTCTTTTTTTGAATTCATGTCCGATTATGATTCACATCTCCTTCTGCATAGGCAACAATTCATAGAGATCTGCAAGACATTTGGATTTTAATCAGCTAACTCAAACAAAGCTGCAAGATTTTTTTGCTTTTGGATCAACAATGAGTCACTAGGGGCCTTGTTTCACTTTACATACAAAGATTTTTTTATCCAAAAATCAATTTTATTACTATTAAAATTCGTATAACTCTATCTACTTTTTACGTTTTTTAATACACTAAAAAACACTTTTCACCCAAAAACCCTTTCTACCTAAAAGTAAAACACAAATAGACATGCATTTGGGAATTTGATAGAAGAATATAAGCGAAGTTCATTGCTCTTTATTTAATTCTTTAGTATGATCAAGTTTTAGACTGCATAGTTCTTAATTTTCTTCTAAAAAGGTCAATTTTAGGGCCAGAATTTTCACTTAATGAGCTAAGGTTTATTTAGAACAAACTCAAGTCGCCTCTCCTTCTACCAAAAAAAAAACTTGCTCTACTATATTAATAAAATCTAATATGCCAATAAGTTAGGAGTCGTGTGTAATTATTAAAGTTCGTGAGCCGTTAATGTGAGGGGTGCGCACACAACCGTCCGTGTGCATATGCGTATTGGGCACAATATACAAGCTCACGAGGTTCCATCCTAAAATCAATTGGTAATAAGAAGAGCAATTCATAAACTTATATAGTGGTCATGTTTAATTTCCACTTTTAGATGTGATAATACATATTTTTAACCGTAATAGACTCAACATATAAGCCTAAAAGTATTCCAATCTAAAATCATATGGCTTCGGATGAATAGGCTCATAAGATTATTATATGTTAGACAAATTATGCCTAATATTTACATTTAGTAAACTCTCAACAAAAGATGACACAAAAAATTAGATTTGTTCATAATGTAAAGATAACACAAACTATTGTTTTTTCCCCTAAAGTGGGACCCATCTTTGGTCACATTATTTTAACAAAAGTTTAAACGGTAATTCGTGACTTAAAAAGTAATAAATACAACTAGTTTGATGTATCTAACTAGGTCATGGGTCGAGTTATGGGTGGGTGGAGCACTTCCACCACCCGATCCGCGAAATAAATTGTATCACCAGGCTCACCCATTACCCGCAGAACTTTTCATCCATATCCGACCCACGGGTGAATCCGGTGACCCATCACCCTCAAATTCTAAAATTACAATAAAATTTTATATAATTTCAGAATTAATATAAAAAAATTTAAGGGAAATTCCGGTTGGTACCCTCGAGTTTTTACCTTTTCCGAGTGGTGCCCTGAAAAAAAACTTATTCCGAGTGGTACCCCGAACTTTTGCAAAAGTCTGGCTAGTGCCCTTAATTGTAAATTTTTGTTACTTTATAACTAAATTAGTAAGTTTTCTAATGAAAAAATATATTTTTTTATTTAATTAAATTAAACCAAAATTTTAATTTAATAACAATGAAAATAAATCATATTAAAATATTAAAATAAAATTTTTTTACATATATTTGTCAAGTAGATTATATGTTGTATAATTTAAAATTTTTAACTTTAAAAAATATTACAATATTTACATTAAAACAAATATATTACATATTTTTCATGTAGGTTTCATGTAATAATTTTGAATTTTTTTTAAAAAACTAATAGAACTTTCATTATGATACTCTCAAGTTACATTAAAATTTTAATTTCTATCAATTTTTCAAAAAAATTCAAAATTACTATATAACATCTACATGGAAAATGTTAATCTTGCAATATATATATTTTAATATAAATATTATAATATTTATGGTTTTAAATTAAAATTTTTGAATTATACAACATACAATATACTTGATATATATAATATAGAATTTATTTTCATATTTTTATATGATTTATTTTCATTTTTATTAAATTAAAATTGTGTTTTAATTTCATTAAATACAAAAATATATTTTTTCATTAGAAAACTTACTAATTTAGTTATAAAGTAACAAAAATTTACAAGTAAGAGCATTAACCGGACTTTTACAAAAGTTCGAGGGTACCACTCGGAATAAGTTTTTTTTAGTGCACCACTCGAAAAAGTAAAAAACTCGAGGGTACCAATTTGCTTACTAAAGTGATATCGTGGATATTCAAACATTTTATTCGTGAAGATTCACATATGTTGACCAACAAATTTCTATATCTTTCATATGGTTAAGTTCCAACAGTAATTTTCAACTTCATCTCATTAAAACAAGTTTCTAGGTCATTTAGACCCCTTAGCAAAAACGTTTACATTATCATAATGGCATTTCATTAGGGATTCAGCCTTTAGGGTCCGTATAGTTTTAATATTTTAAAAATATCAAATTTTTTTAAAAAAAGCCTCCAAGTCCCAAACTTTCTTTTAGGAAAAAAATAAACCTAATTTTATTTTAGGATAATTTTTACGGGTGGTAGACGAGTGAAACGGGTGGTGGGTGATGGGTCGGGTTAAACGGGTGTAATTCCACCCATATCTGACATGTCACCCACTTCACCCGTCACCCGCTTCATTATGGTTTTTCACCCATATAATTGGGTCGGGTGAAGCGGGTGGGTCGGTCATCCGCGGATAATATCCAGCCCTAATCTTAGTACAATTGTAAAGCAAAACCTATGTTAGTTCAAATTTTTTTTGTCACGTGTCAATTGTGATTTTTTTTATTAATTATAAAAAAAGTGTAGCCATTAAAAATAGTAATTTAGCCCTATTTTTAAGTCATGACCCCAACAAACACATTCACAAGTTTTTCACAATTAAAAAACTTATCCAATGCCATGATCCGAGATATTAACAAACTTAATCAATTAAAAAAAGCACGTTAGATTTTTTTCACAATTCTTAACCTATTATTTGTTATATTTAAAAAAAATCAATTAATAAAAAATATAATTTTTTCACACTTCTTAACCTATTACTCCGTATTTGTTATATTAGCTAAATAAAAAAATTGATTATATTATATTTCTCCACTTATCTCCTCCATTACTCCCACTCCATGTAAAAAATTTAATAATTATTTTTTAATTGCATCCATATTCTTCACTTATCTCCCTCACTTCCCTATTTCATAGGAAATCATCACACTTTTTCACCTCCATCAAAATATATAAAAGGAAGAACAAGAGACAAAAACACTTCCTCTCTTACTCATAACCTTCAAACAATGTTAGGGTGTACCAATAGATTTGATCAGCATGCGTCTTCTATGAGTCTTTTTAAAGTCCAAATGCAAGGTGTAGATTGTATTGAACCTTTAAATGAAAAGTTTAGAAGTTCACTATTGTGTGGATTTTACTTATAATTTTTTATATTTTGTGATTTTTATTTTGAAAAAATGTATTTAAATACGTGTATCTTAGGTCAAATTAAATTAGAAAATAAAAATTGGTCTATTAATATTTAAAAAAATAATTATGTATATTTTTATAATCATCCGTACATTGTTCGGGAACAACACTAGTTTCATTGCCAAAGCCAAAACAACCACAACGTAATTATGTAGAAGACAAACTACATGCCTGAATATACAAGTCCATGCAATCTTCTAAAACAGAGAGAAGCTCAAGAGCATGTAGAAGACAAACTACATGCCTGAATATCCAATGTTGTAAAATTCACAAGACGGAGATTTTCTATCACCTCACATAGCTCATTTGTGAGCTTCCTACAATAAGATCATGATCATTTGTAATCAATAAGGTAAACACTCCAAATGAATCAAATCAATCTTTGACAACATGTTTGATAATGAGAGCAACAAAGCACTTGCACTAAAGTTGATATTGTAATAGAAAGAACATCAATAATTAGCAAGGAAAATGGTGTATGTGAAGAAAATTCCCAAGCAATGCTAGTGAAAACAAGCTATCACTCAACGAGAGAGCCCTCGGTTTCAAAATCAAGATCCTTAAGTTGCATCAACAAGGGCCCTGGAGAAATCAAGTCTGAATAGCCTGGCAATGAAGAAATGATGTCGCATCGCAGATTCTGACCACCTCCAAGGAAGAACATCTCATGATGTAGCTCGTAAGTTGGGTAGATAGGGGTACAACCAGTATTACATTCGCACATTGTGGAAGGCATTTGACGATAAACAATACATTTTCATTTCCAAGGAGGAGGAAGATCTCGAGCCGAGACCGATAAAAGACCACGTCGTGCCAATGAAGAACACTCTATCATCACCCAAATCCTCAACTTCCTCCACCACTAAAGAAGAGATTCACGTTGGATCATCATCATCATCATTACTAAATTGTATGCCCACTGCACTAGAATAAGACAATCAAACTCCACATAATCCGCTCATACCCCAAAGACAAACCAACCTTCAAACCTCATAGCCCCGTCCCTGCTTCCGCAACTTCAATTGTGGTACCATCTTGAATTTGACGAGCTCTTGTAAAAATCACAATATCATCATTTGACATGCCAATCACCCTAGGCTAAGTTTTTTTTTTTCCAATTTTGTTGTCTAGGAAGTTACACCCTGCTCTAAATGACATATTTATTACAATTTCTCCCTACTCATAAAATACGAAAAAGGATTAATGTCGTTCTCAACGGGGCACTTGTTGGAATAGACCTTTCCTACCTTATCCACCACCGTCGCCTTCTCCTTCACCTCCACCACCATCACCTCTGCCACACTCTCCATCACCATCGATGATATCTCCACCATCTCTCTCACCTTCATCACTATTGCAACCCTCTTTGCCACTACCTTCGCCAATACCACCGCATTTGTCTCCTCCGCTCACTCCGGAAAATGTGGCCCATAACACAATATATTTTGAATTATATTTGGTTTTGATAAGCTATATATTGGACTTTGATCTACATTTGTGTCATACTTATAGGTTATTGATCAAATACTATTGATGATGATCCAACACGATGGAGAAGTTTAAGGATTTGAAAATCACTCCTAATCAGAACATCATCATCATCATCATCATCATCAACCAGTGACTAAACCAATCTCAAAGGCAGTGACTAAATCAATCACTTCTTCAGATACATTCTGGACAATAAAAAAAATGCAATTCAATTCCACATAAGTAGATTCCTGAGAAATTCCAACACCTTATCCTCCATTCTCATAGGCCAACCACAACAAAGATTCAAGAACACGCCAATTAGACCCCTCAAAATCAACCCTAGGTATCATCCAATTTTCAACCAATCCCAGTTAGCGAGTTCATAGTTAGCGAGGATGGATCAAGAATTGGGAAATTGATTACAGAAACGAAAGATCTACTCACCTGGGGCTAGAGAGGTCTAGTGAATTCATAGCCACACTCCCAGCATTGATACCGGCGTTTCTGACGGTTGATTGGACCAAACTCGCCCATCGACACAACCTCCCTTTTCCCGCATATTCCGCACAGAATTTTCCAGCCATCAATTTTAGCCAGGAACGAATCTAGGTCGCGTTCCCCAGTGAGATCCGATACCACGATCTGCTGCTTGGCCAACATTACCAGGAGTCTAGGAGACTCTGCGATATCGTTCATAATTTGCCTAGCCATGGCAACATATCGGGAACCCTTCTTGTTTTCATACAACGAATTCTCCAGATTTTCCGCGAGGTTGTCATACTGCGCGGGCGTGAACACTGACAACCCTTTATCTTTGTGGAAATCCTCAATGGCCATCCTAAAGCATAGCTTGAACTGTCCACGCCAGTTTTCCCGACTCAGTAGCTCGCCGCCGGGGCCTTTGCCCAGCGGATGCTCAGGATCCACATCCATGACTGATAGGCCAAATCCTACCCCGCAAGTGTACGAGATCGGTTGTAATACCAAGGTGTCGAACTCTGGGACTATGTAGTATTAATTGTAATCAAATCAGTAGACTAAGCCGTAAAACAAGAAAAGATTGAATTGTGATTTTTGCTATGAAACTAATTAAAGAAAACAAGTAAACAAGGGCAAATCAATGAGAGGAAGGCTTCTAAGATCAAGGATCACCACAATAATGTGTCGGTAGACTATAAAAGATGATTGCACAATCTTAATTATGACTTTTTTGAAGGCATTGTCTAATGTATCCGCTAAATTCTTTCAAATGTTAACAGACGTATCTAAATCAATTAAACATCCACTTTCGTAGCTTGCAAATTAAAATCTAGACCTTTAAGCACTTAGAATTTAAGATTAAATTGAATAAACATCCGCTTTCGCAACTTGCTAACTCAAACCAACCTTAAGATTTCTATGATAATTGTTCTTCCACAAGAGAATTCAAAATACTTTCATAATAAAGAAAACTCAGGTTCAAATCCTAGGGTTCCAACAGGAAAAAGTACCTTTCAGTCTCAATCCCCTGTCTAACTGCTTAACAAAGTTTTCACCTTTCAGTCTCAAACTTTGGCAAGTTCCCATTCACAAAAGTTACTAGGGCATAAAGCATCTAGGATTGAATCAAACAAAGCTTCAAACAACGGACTGTGCAATTTAATAAATAAGTCTACCTAGACATCATTGGATTCACCCCAATCTTAGAATTTGGGGTTTAGCTAGACATGGAAATAGAAGAAATCAATTCAATAACGAGATTAAACATACCGGATTGAAGAAACAAACAAACTTGATTCAAATCCAGCAAATCCAAACTCGATTCAACAAAAGTCTTCAATTTCTCCAAAATCTCTCTAAACTTGTCTCTCAAGGAATAAAACTAGGTTAAAAAGTCGAACCCCCTAATCTCAAAACAAAGGAAAGTATTTATACTAGGGATAGAATAAGAGAGGCGGCCCAAAAACCCGAGTAAACAAGGCGCACGATCAACGGCGCGCGTCGTGCGCCGAGGCGCACGACCGTAGGCAACAACGCACGACCCACACCTAGCTTTGGAGGGACGCACGGTCGTGCGTTCCAAACGCACGACCAAGTGCACGATCGTGCGCCCAAGCGCACGACCCATGCCTTCGGTTCCGCACGACTGCAGCCAACGCAAGGTTTAGGCTGAGGGACGCACGGGCATGGCCTTGGCACCACACGGTCGTGCGTTTGGAACGCACGACCGTGCCTTTCTCTGAACCGAGACGCACGATCGTGCGCCATAGGCGCACGATCCGAAGATTTCTTAACACCGCCTGCACGACCGTGCCCTTAGGTGCACGACCTTGCCCTTGCTCGTGTGCTTCCTTCCTTTCGGCTCTTGAATCGTTCTTTTCCGGTCCCGTTTCCTCCTAGCATGAAGTCTTGATTCCGCCTTGTATCCAAACACGTTCAAATGAAGCTCAAACTTCTCGAAAGTACCTGAAAAGCATACAAATACGCGTGTAGACATCTATAACGGAAACTAAACTAAAAGTACTAGAAAACACAAGACTAATGCATGAAAACATATAAACTAAAGTGTAAAATGCATGTCCTAATATGCTCTAAAATGCAAGTTATCAAACTCCCCTAAACTTGAACCTTGATTGTCCTCAAGCAAGAAATAAACTCGACACCCCACAAAACAATGCAATTCAAGTATCCACCTCAAATGAAGTAAAACATTAATCAATAGACTTGCAGTTCACAAATTGAAATCATTGCACATGCTTTAGAAAATCAATAAGATCAAGAGAATACATCCATTATAGACCTCACTAGGGGAATGTGTTTGTCTCTCTCACTCAAGTGTTTAGGGTATAGTGTTTCGCTCAATTCTCAACTAAGACCGCTGAACTACCATATGCTTGCATCAGTGTTCTAAATCTCCACCGCTATGGACATTGCATACAACAAAAATCAAGAGGTCTTTTAATGGGTTGTAATGTGGCCAAGGTGAGAAGAATAAGGCATGGAATATATTTTGCTATGTGGTGCTAAAACTGGAAAATAGAAATTAAGCTTCATCAACACCAACAAACCAACTCTTTTGCTCACTTTCTTTCCACACATTTCATTCATACTTCAATTCTTTATTTCTTTTTCCCACACTTCTTTTGCAATTGCTTTCAACCCATTCTTTTCATGGTTTTTGAAACTTTTTCTTCATATTCACTCTTTATTTCTCAAGCTCAAACCATTCTTCATTTTCAACCTTCATTCCCTTTATTCACACATTTTTTTCCTTTCAACTCATCCACCATTCTCATTTTTCTTTTCAATTCTCCAACTCACCAAAACTTCACAACATAAACCCAGCAAAAATTCCTATTCTCCAGAAGGGTCAGGCTAATTAGGCTCGGATTTAATTTTGTGGAGCTCAAAAAGATAGGCTATCAAGGCTAATAGGGGTTTCAAAAAGAAGGATTAATGTGCAGGTTGGATAGGGAAAATACAGGCTAATGAAAAATAATGCCTCCATCACTTTAATGTCATATGCAAGACTCATGTAAGCAGCCTCAAAGTAGATATTTAACGCAAGTTCTAGAGTTAGCAAGTCATAGTGAGACACTCAAGAAATATTAGAGAGGACAATTAGTCCTAGAAAGGCTAAAAATATGATCTCACAAGGTTAAACATGTCTAGAACTTCAACATAATCTCAAATCTCAAAAGATAACATGTGCTCATTCAATTATATGTAAAACATACAAATCTACAATCATGCTAATATATAGAGGTTTCAACAATTCAAGCATGTCATGTGGTTTAGAATTATATAAAGAATAATTAAGGACAAGGGGTTTTCCATTTAAAGGGATTCAATAACACCTAAAATGCATGATTTTTTTTATTTTTGACAATTTTCAGATTTTTTTTTTCGTTTTTTTATATGCAAAGATAAATGCAAAAAGTTAAAAAAAAATTTAAACATGAAAATGCAACCTAGCATGAAACTATATGCAACCTAACTAACATGAAAAGGATTTCCCTCCCCCAAACTTAAAATCTACATTGTCCCCAATGTAGAAAATAAAAGAAAGAGAAGAAAACACTAACCTTGGGTTGCCTCCCAAGCAGCGCTTGTTTAAGGTCATTAGCTTGACCTTCCATATTCTTTAAGCACTCGGGTCAGGAGGGTCTTTGGTACCCACCCTAACCGGATGTGGATCAGCTACAAGCTTCAGTCTATGCCTTTGTACTTTGAATTTTCCCGAGTTTTTATGCCAAAGCTCAGCTCCACCTCCATGTAAAACTCTAATCACTAAGTATGGCCCAGACCATCTTGTTCCTTTGCTCCCTGGAAACATGTTGGATCTTTCATGAAAAAGCATCACCTTGTCTCCAATCTTGACTTCAATTTTTGCTCGACCCTTCTTCTTTTTCTTTGGAACTCTACCCTTCATCTCCTTAGCAACATCACCAACTATAGGACTTGTAACCTCTACAACTTGTTGAAAAGGTTGAGCAACATCAGCAAGTAGCTCTCTTTTCTCCACCTGGTCCTTAATAGCGGGTACATTAAGCTCCAATGGGTCCTTAGAGACCACAGACATCAAAGATCCATGAACTTCCCTGTCTATGACATCTATCCTGCAATCATCATTCTCACAAGAAGGTTGTTTAATAGCTTTTGAAAAACTAAATTCAATTTTCTCATCACCTATTGTGAAGGAGAGGACCCCCTGCTTAACATCAATCAAGGTACCTGCAGTAGTTAAAAAGGGTCTTCCTAAGATGACTGGGACAGGCATATCAGCATCAATATCCAGCACAATAAAATCCACAGGAATAAAAAACTTACCTATACGAATAGGCACATCCTCAACGATTCCTATGGGGTGAACCGATGATCTATCCGCCATATAAAGTGTCATCCCTATAGGTCTAGGTTCTCCCAAACCCAATTCTTTGCAGATAGATAAGGGAATAATACTAACACTAGCTCCTAGATCACATAAAGCATCATATGTAGTATTACCAAAGACAATAGGGACAGAAAAGTTACCTGGATCTCCAAGTTTTGGAGGGAGCTTGTTTTGGATAAGAGCACTACACTCCTTGCTTAAAGACACGGATATGCATTCATCAATCTTCCTCTTATTGGATAGGATCTCTTTCAAGAATTTCACATAAGAGGGCATTTGCTTCAAGGCGTCCGTGAAAGGAATGTTGATGCAGAGCTTCTTCAACATGTCCACAAATCTTCTAAATTGTGGATCCAATTGGGCTTCAGCTCTTCTTTGAGGGAATGGTAGAGGTGGCTTGTATGGTGGTGGAGGAACATATGGAGGCTCTTTCTCATCTTCTTTTGGCTTTTCAGGAACCTCTTTCTTTTGTAGCTCATTCTCCTTCACCTTCTGAGTCATTGGTTGAGTCTCAAGCACTCTTCCACTTCTTAGAGATATAGCATTCACTTGGCCTTTCGGGTTAGCTTCAGGTTGACCAGGCAATTGACCACTCGGTCTTGGAGCATTCAAGGCTTGTTGAGCCAATTGTTGCTCAAACAACTTCTGCTGCTTTTTCATCTCTTGTAGCTCTGATATCACCTCTTGCTGAAAGGACTGACTTGCTTTTTGACCCGCCACAAGTTGCTCAAGTAGAAGCTCCATAGTTGATTGTTGAGGTTGTGGCACTGGAGGAGCAATTTGTGGTTGAGGAGCCTTTGGTTGAAACCCAGGTGGTTGTCTATTTCCATAGGAGAGGTTTGGGTGATTTTTCCAACCGGGGTTGTAAGTGTTAGAGTATGGGTCATTTCTTACATCCCGATTGTAGTTATTCATGTAGTTGACTTCTCCTACTTGTGGCTCACGTTCAGAAGCATACAAATGATAGGCTGATATTGTGTGATCACGTGCTCCACAAAACTGACAATTTACCACTGAGCTTGATGGTGTAGGACCAATGGGCTTTCCTGCTACTGCAGCCATTTCCAACTGCTTTACCTTCTGAGTAAGAAAATCAACCTGAGCTCTCAATTGAGTATTGGAATCAACTTCATACATCCCAGAGGCTCCTCCAGATGAGGCGTCAATTAGTAGACGAGTTGCACTATCAATTGCATTGTAGAAGATATCAAGAAGTGCCACCTTAGATTGCCCATGATGAGGGCACAACACAAGAAGCTCCTTGAATCTCTCCCAAGCTTCAAAGTAAGACTCTCCATCTTTCATCCTGAAATTACTGATTTGCTGCCTCATTTCAGAAGTCTTCTTAGGTGGGAAGTATTTGTTCAAGAAGGCTGAGGCTAACTCATCCCATGTTCTGATGGAGTTCTGAGGAAGAGTCTTGAACCATGTCTTGGCCTTGTCCCTTAAAGAGAATGAGAAGGCTCTCAACCTGAGTGCATCATCTGTGACTTCATGGATTTTGACAGTTTCCATGAGCTCAATAAAAGTAGTGAGATGCTGATGAGGATTTTCAGATGGAAGACCTCCAAATTGATTTTGTTGGACCATGTTGATCAAGGAGGGCTTCAATTCAAAGTAACGAGCTTGCACCTCAGGATAGACAACACCAGAAACAGGCCCATGTTGAGCAGGCCTCATATATTCAACAAGAGTTTGTGGGTGTTGTTCTTCCTCTTGGACCGCTTGGTTTTGTTCCAACACAGCCAATCGATTGTTGGCAGCCGTTATTTGGGCTTCTAGATCAGCAACATAGGCTCTATGCAAAGAATGAGCATCTTCTTCTTGATCACCCATAGCTTGGATTGCATGTTGCTCTCTTAGTCTTCTACGGAAAGTACGCTCAATTTCAGGATCAAAATTGTTGAGTGGTTGAGCGTTCAGGGCTCTTCGCATGAACTAGAGAACAATCTGGAAGCACAGACAAAAGAAAAAAAATTAAAAAGAAAAACAGACCTAATCTACCGGTTGTGAGAAACAACCAATACTAACTATAGTCCCCGGCAACGGCGCCAAAAACTTGATAGGCCAAATCCTACCCCGCAAGTGTACGGGATCGGTTGTAATACCAAGGTGTCGAACTCTGAGACTATGTAGTATTAATTGTAATCAAATCAGTAGACTAAGCCGTAAAACAAGAAAAGATTGAATTGTGATTTTTGCTATGAAACTAATTAAAGCAAACAAACAAGTAAACAAGGGCAAATCAATGAGAGGAAGGCTTCTAAGATCAAGGATCACCACAATAATGCGTCGGTAGACTATAAAAGATGATTGCACAATCTTAATTATGACTTTGTTTGAAGGCAATTGTCTAATGTATCCGCTAAATTCTTTCAAATGTTAACAGACGTATCTAAATCAATTAAACATCCACTTTCGTAGCTTGCAAATTAAAATCTAGACCTTTAAGCACTTAATTTAAGATTAAATTGAATAAACATCCGCTTTCGCGACTTGCTAACTCAAACCAACCTTAAGATTTCTATGACAATTGTTATTCACAAGAGAATTCAAAATACTTTCATAATAAAGAAAACTCAGGTTCAAATCCTAGGGTTCCAACAGGAAAAAGTACCTTTCAGTCTCAATCCCCTGTCTAACTACTTAACAAAGTTTTCACCTTTCAGTCTCAAACTTTGGCAAGTTCCCATTCACAAAAGTTACTAGGGCATAAAACCTCTAGGATTGAATCAATCAAAGCTTCAAACAATGGACTGTGCAATTTAATAAATAAGTCTACCTAGACATCATTGGGTTCACCCCAATCTTAGAATTTGGGGTTTATCTAGACATGGAAATAGAAGAAATCAATTCAATAACGAGATTAAACATACCGGATTGAAGAAACAAACAAACTTGATTCAAATCCAGCAAATCCAAACTCGATTCAACAAAAGTCTTCAATTTCTCCAAAATCTCTCTAAACTTGTCTCTCAAGGAATAAAACTAGGTTAAAAAGTCGAACCCCCTAATCTCAAAACAAAGGAAAGTATTTATACTAGGGATAGAATAAGAGAGGCGGCCCAAAAACCCGAGCAAACAAGGCGCACGATCAACGGCGAACGACCGTAGGCAACAACGCACGACCCACGCCTAGCTTTGGAGGGACGCACGGTCGTGCGTTCCAAACGCACGACCAAGTGCACGATCGTGCGCCCAAGCGCACGACCCATGCCTTCGGTTCCGCACGACTGCAGCCAACGCACGGTTTAGGCTGAGGGACGCACGGGCATGGCCTTGGCACCGCACGGTCGTGTGTTCCAAACGCACGACCCGTGCCTTTCTCTGAACCGAGACGCACGATCGTGCACCATAGGCGCACGATCCGAAGATTTCTTAACACCGCCTGCACGACCGTGCCCTTAGGTGCACGACCTTGCACTTGCTCGTGTGCTTCCTTCCTTTCGGCTCTTGAATCGTTCTTTTCCGGTCACGTTTCCTCCTAGCGTGAAGTCTTGATTCCGCCTTGTATCCAAACGCGTTCAAATGAAGCTCAAACTTCTCGAAAGTACCTGAAAAGCATACAAATACGCGTGTAGACATCTATAACGGAAACTAAACTAAAAGTACTAGAAAACACAAGACTAATGCATGAAAACATATAAACTAAAGTGTAAAATGAATGTCCTAATATGCTCTAAAATACAAGTTATCAATGACACGCGAAAAGACTAATCCTTGCAAACGACAAGGAAGGAAGTGATACAGGATCAGAGAAACGGGGCAAGGAGTGGGCTCGAAAATCTCTGTTGGATCTTCTTGAATCGAGTAGAGAAGAAGCCACAGGAAAAAAGCTGGGTGATGTTGAAACTGCAGAAGTAGGAATGAGGGTGAGAGAGTTATCTTTAAGGGAAGAGGGAGAAAAGGCTTCAGAAATTGCAAACGTCAATGGAGAATAGTATGAGGGAGTCTTTCCAAAACAGAATGATGCAACTAAGGGAGTGAACCAGAGAAAGAGGAGAGTTGTGAAAAAGCAGAGATTTGCCTTGAGGTGGTAGACAAGAATTTTTATAGTTCAATTTGACGGTGAAATAAAAATCCGGATTAAGGATGAGCGATTGAATGAGGGCAGATGAGAGAGAGGAGCGTGAGATAGGGTTATTTTTTATTTTATAATGGGGTTGTGTTTTTAAAAAATTACAAAATTGGCACTATGTATCATTTTGTTCAACTTTTAAAAAATCAACTTCTACTTTGGACCATATATTTAGTCCATCCAATAGTCAATAATGCTTCCCTTTTTTATAAGAAGCATTCTCCTCACAACAACTTTACTCATTATGCATTAAATTCATGTACAAAATATTCATCTTTGAAAAAAAAAACGCTCCTGAAGACTCACCGGAGATCACTTTAAACTCTTTGCTCTACTTTGTTCCCTCATGGAAATAGACCCCCCCTAACAAGGGTATTGGGGATACAAAACCCATCTCTAAGAAAAGAGCTCTGGATTCGGACAAAAAGGGCTCCAAAATATCGACTTGGATTGAAATTGAAACAATGACAACCTAGAATTTAAAGAACAAGCTTATCGAAAGTTTTCTTATACCTCATGAAGCACATCAGGTTGGACCTCAAAAGTTGTCCTACAAGGATAAGATGGTTCAAGAGGAGAGTGCAAGCTATATATGCCATCGACCGATCCAACCTTGTTTATCAAGAGAGCAAAGGAGACGTATGTTATAACACATATGACGACATGATGTTGGAGAATGACAACCCAGAGTGCACCACCATTCTGTTAACAACAAAGGAAGAGAAGGAGTTATGGGAACCTTGGAATAATACTAAATTACTAGTAATTCGTCTTTTTTTTATAAAGGCTCGAGTTTGTTGAGAAATTTACAAAATTACCACGAATGCAAGCCCAAATCAGACACATAAGGCCCATAATGCTTGTAATAGAAATACCAAACCTAGCAATGTCAATAGCAAATACTAAAAATGAAAATAACTCATAAATATGCTAAAGATGACTAAGTCTTCAACCAAGAGGGACACCATGGTCTTGGGCGCCTCGGGTTAGTCAGAACTGGGTTTTACCCGAGACTAGATCGCATTAACCAATATAACGACTAGTACTAAAAAAAGTAAAAATAAAGAAATAAATATCCCACAAACCATCGGTTTGGCGGGTTTTGGTTCTGGTTTGGCCAACCGACAGTTTAATTCACCCCAAACTATCGATTCAATGGTTTAAGGTTTGGCCAAATAGAAACCTAAACCTTGTCGAGACCAAACCAACAGCTTAGGTTCCGATTCAGTTCCAGATTGGGCCAGTTTGAAGCAGACCGATTTTCCAATTAAAGCTGAAACCAACACATCACTACTTGTACCACTTCAAAATGCTCTTTATAACTCTAGAATGTTTCGAAAGCCCCTAGACGCCTCTAAGTCTTTAAAAATGAGGATCGCGTATGTTGTCCTTGTTATAAATATATGTAGTAGAGAATCAAATTGTAATAAAAAAGAGGTCACTTACTTAATCTCCTATATAACCAATTAACCAACAAATATAGTGCATAAGAGAAGGAAAGATAGATACTAGATATCAAGGATTGGTGGAATCAATTATAAGTCTGATTGATAAAGGTGCTCATATGTTAAACAACATGGTATGATTTAGACACCACATCGTCTTTAAAAGGAAATCATTATGTTAGGGTATCAACACAAGTCCCACGTTAGAAAAAAGGCAAATATTGTCTTGAATATAAGTGTTCACCTACTTCATTTGTATGATACCTTTTGGGAAGGTGCACTAAAACAAATCGATGTGGCTACGTGATGCGACCCTAGCCTGGGTCGGACTCGGTCTCGGCCATCCCGAGACGGCCTAGACCTTGGAGACCCTCTTGGCTTAAGACATAGCCCCATTTATGTATTTATTATATTTATTATTTCTATTTTCTGCATTTACTTTCCGTCTTTACTATTTTGGGCGTGTGTTCTCTTATGCTTAAGGAACCGGTCCATTATGGTATAATAAGGCCCATTAGAGTTTGTTGCATCTTTCCCTTTCTAGCTATTACAATTATTAGTATTATGGACTTATGGTAGAATATGTAGTAGAGAATCAAGTTGTTGAGAATCAATTAAACCTCACAATATTATGCAATCTATGATTTCAATAACTAGTCAAACACAAAGGATTTTAGCAATGTATAATTAAATTAAAAGAAAACTTACAAGAGGTTCAAAGGTGGCTCTTTTGAGAATACTCTCTCCAAAACCCTAGCCTCCAAAAGTATGATCAAAGTTATCAAAGAGAAACTAAAAATAAGGTTTAAATACCCCAAGACTTTCTAAGACCAAGATATCCCTGATGAAACCCGAAATAAACCAGCGCTAGAAGACAAGAAACGAGGTTACTTTTATTCGATTGTGCAAACACTTGCTCTTTATTTATTGTTTTTTATGACGAGGTTACAGGTCATGAGGTTACAAACAAACGAGATTACAACTCAGACCTCCTAAGAGTATTCGAGATCTCGATCTAACAAGGTTCGAGATCTCCTAAGCGCTACGAGGTTCTATCACCCACAGGTTGTCTGACGAACTCTGGCCGCGAGGTTGAGGAGTTTGAGTTAGAGCGTGGTGATTGTGGCCTGTGAGATGATGATGCGAGGTCTTTGATGTGAACGAGGACTCTTTGTGCGACTTGAAGTCTTTTTGTGGACTTCACTTGTCTGTAGCGAGGTCTTTGACGATGATTCAACACGTTGATCTTCAACGAGCAAGATAGTTCTTGATTTCAAGATGTTTTTCGACCCCTCGCCATCTACAAGATTCTCCTCTATTTATAGTGTTTTGAGAGGATGAGTTTTGGTGTTTGTTCTATGTGGGACGCCCGAGATCAAGCCTTTTAATTGGTCGAGTGTGAGGCAGTAGTCTATTGGGTGGTGAAGCGGTGATCGCTGAATGGTCTAGACAGGGCGGGGGTGTCAACTTTTGAGCAACGAGGTCTCGGGACCTCGCTGAAATGTTTAGACCTCGTTGCCGAGGTCTCGGGACCTCGCAGAGGTAGGGATTTGTTTAATTTGGAGATGGGTACGATAATGGGTCCCGAAATCAACCTTGGGAGTCCCGCCGGATCCGTTATTCCCCGTACCCCGGGCCCACTTCCTACTTTGCCATTTTGAGCACCATCACAATCCCATGGCATGGGGACCTCGTCCCGAGGATTGCAGGTCATATATGAATATCATCTGGTTCGCCAGACCCGGGGTGCGAGGTTTTTTGCGAGAAGCGAGTGTAGAGGCTGGGCGAACTCCTTTGTAAAGACTTTTCTGGCGAGGCTTGATACTTAGATATTTTCTTTCGTTATGCATGTGGCGACTTCTGGGTCTGTCTCCTCGTGTCACATTATTGGGCCTCTAAAGATGTATTAGGCCCAATAAGCTTTTCGGGAATGGGGGAGGCCCAGGTTCGCCTTCTTTAAAAGCGTCTCTTCCACGCCCCCTCAACGCTTCATCTTCATCTTCTTCCTCACGTACTCTCTCTTTCTCTCTCATTCTTTCGATCTTTTAGCGAGCAGTCGACGGTTGCCAGGAACGCCACCGACCCCTCCGCACAAATCTCCGAACAAGTAAGTACCCGACTCTCTCTTCGTGTTTTTGGCGTTTCTCCTTCTTTTGCCGTTTTCGTGCCCTAGTGGGAGGCGGTCGTCCTCTAGTGTTTCACATCGGCGTCACGGTAGCGAAGCGGAGGGGGCGAGGGCGGTGTTGGTGCTTTGGCATCACACCTGACTCTTTTTTTTTCAGCGTTTTTTTTTGCGTTTTTTATCGCCCTGTGCCCTAGTGGGGGATGGTTGTTTCCCGGCGTTTCGCGCCGGTGTCACGACGACGAAACGGGGGTGGTGAGGGTGGCGTTGGTGGCCTTGGCGATGCTCTCGCTCCTCGCCGCGTCATCCGACGGTTGGGCTCCTTCGCCACTCTTCTCTTCGAATTTTGAATTTCTCGGGAGACCAAACGTCATGACGCTTGATTGACGGGACGTTTGGCCGTCCAACCGTTGTCTTCCATTCTTTGTTTTCGTCCTTTCGACGCTTCATATTCTTCCTAAGACGTCCCATCCGTTAGAGTAGCCCTAGGGTGCCACGTGCCCTTCCCCTCTTATCACCTCGCATTTTCTTTCTTTTGTGGCTTTGTTCGATGTCTCAAAACTTCTTCTTTTCCACGTGTTCACCTTTTGTGGCCTGGACGTCACTCTTTCATGCCTAGAGGAACTTCTTTGAGCCCCCCACCAGGCCTCGCGTTTAAAGTTAAAGAGAGGTTCTACGAGGAGCTTTCTGAGACCGTAGGGAGTGTCGAGATTAGTGACTCTCAGAACCCGAGGTCTCCCTCGCTTGTTTTTAGCGACCCTTCTTCCAGTGACTCCGACGTTTCTGTTAATTCGCGCTTCTCCCGACTTCGCACATCTTCTAGGGTTGAAATGGCTTCGTCTTTGATCTCTAATGAGGAGATGGTTGGGTCAGTTGCGAGGTCGTCTGATTCCAACGATCAAGCGAGCTTTTTCGCGGAGTATATCACCGACTCTGTGTTGAGTATCCCTCCGGTTCTCAAGGAGCAGATACCCATGTCCCCGAACCCTGCGAGAGTGATCTGTCTGCCCGAGGGGGCCCCTTCAACCCTGGAGTGAAAAGACCTCGAGAAGATTGTCAAGGACTTCCCCTGGCCGGAGGGGCTCGAGCTAGCGCTTCCCGAAGGGGAGGGCTGTGCCCTAGACTCGTACGAGAGGTGCGTGGTTGTACACCTACCCAGCCTCCAGGCCGGCTTTAGGTTACCTCTGGCCTAGCACCTCGTCAACTTCTTATGGGCCATGCACGTCTGCCCCGCGCAGCTGTTCCCCAACGCGTGACGGCTTCTGTGTGCCTACACTCTTCGAAGCTACGAGCTCGGGGACAGACCAGATCTAGACATTATGTCGAGCTTATTCTTGGCAAAGAGAGAACACGAGTCCTGCCTCGTCAACCTTAGTTTGCCCCGACTCAAGATCACCACGACCCCGTCAAACGTTGGTCAGTGGAAGGACAAATGGTTCTTGGTCCGGGACCCCACTGGGAGGTATCTTAACTTCCCCACGGCCCCGGACAACTTCGTTCGTCCTAAGGGCATGCAGAAGGCCGCCGACCTCAAGGCCCGGTATGCACCAGCGCGCCAGGCGCCGTATTGGGAGTATCTGGCATAGGACCGGCTTGAGTGGGCCGGTCTGAGTCTTACACCTCCACCTCGCGAGGGCGAAGAGGGTACTTATTTTCTTTTTATTCCTCGTTTTGTTATTTGGTTTTGGTTTTGGGCCCCGCATGGCCTCGGGGGAGTACCTCGCTTATTTAGTGATGACCGCGAGCCTCGCTCGGATCACACTACCTTGATTGTTTGTGATATTCTGTTTTTTGCTTTTTATCTAACTTGCTTTTTTCTTTTTCAACACCACTTCTTCGACAACTATAACTACAGTCGCATCGCCCTCCTCCACAAGAATATGGACAAGATGGAGGCGAACCTCAAGGCCCGCACAGAGGAGTGTGCGAAGAGGGAGAAGGAGTTCGCGGAGGCCGAGAGGTGGACTCGGGCCGCAGAGATTGTGGCGGCGGACGAGCCAAAGCCGACGCCAGGGCCAAGGAGGAGGCGAAGAAAGCCAAGGAGGAGACGGAAAAGGCCAAGGGGGAGGTTGGGGATCTCAAGGCCGAGACTAAACTGTCTATGGAGCACAAGTTCTTTAGGGTGAAGGAAGCGGAGCTCCGGAAGGCCAAGGAGGAGATCAGTAGCCTCCGACAACACGTCAATAAGCTTAATGAGGAGGTGGAGGCTGCGGGCTCCAAATATGTGGCATCTGCCGAGTACAAGAAAGAGTTGCTGAGCAGCGTCAACAAAATGTTCCGGCAGGCCGTCCGCATCGGGGTAAGGCGGGCGGTTGCGAAGTATGGGAACATCGATCCTCGCATTGCCTTCTTCAACCCCAACTACTCGTTGACCATGGGGGAAGAAACTGGGGAAGAGCCCGAGGGAGAATGCGAATTCTTCCTTGACAACAAGGGGGGGGGGGCGGGCCGACTGAGAGCATCGAGGCCACCACCGTGGGGGACCTCGGTCAAGGAGGTTTGGATCTCGCCACTGGAGACCCCAACCCCGCGCCGAACACGCCAACCTCAGATCTTGAGGCGATTATTGCCTCACCCGTCCGCCAAGTCCCCATGGAACCTGCCGACGAGATCCCGAAGGAGCGAGGGGTGTTTGTTTTTGTAGTTTGTGTTTTTTGCTTTTTATTTTGGTGGCCCCGATGGGGTTTGTAATTATGATATTTTGGCCCTCGTGGCCTTATTTTATATAACTTTCTTTCCTTTGTTCATGGTTGTGTTGCATGTTTCCCATTTTAGTTCACTATATATCCCGATCCAACCCCATGGCCCGAGTGCCACAACCTTTGTGGTCCGCTCGGGCCACATTGGACGTTCGTTATATGTCGTGATCCCGAGCCTCGCTCGGATCGCGCATGATCGTTTTTATGCCCCGATCACGAGCCTCGCTCGAATTGCGCATGATTGTTTTTATGCCACGATCACGAGCCTCGCTCGGATCGTGCATGATTGTTTTTATGCCTCGATCACGAGCCTCGCTCGGATCGCGCATGATTGTTTTTATGCCACGATCATGAGCCTCGCTCGGATCGCGCATGATTGTTTTTATGCAACGAGCCTCGCTTGGATCGCGCATGATTGTTTTTATGCCACGATCACGAGCCTCGCTCGGATCGCGCATGATTGTTTTTATGCAACGAGCCTCGCTCGGATCGCGCATGATTGTTTTTATGCCACGATCACGAGCCTCACTCGGATCGCGCATGATTGTTTTGATTGTCTCCAACCCCAAGCGGGAAGCGAGGGGTGGACTTAAATTCTAAAATCCGATAATCTCCAACCCCAAGCGAGAAGCGAGGGGTGAAATTGAGTTTCTAAAATCCGAGAATCTCCAACCCCAAGCGGGAAGCGAGGGGTGGAATTTGAACTTCGTAAAACCGAGAGTCTCCAACCGCAAGCGGGAAGCGAGGGGTGGAATTTGAACTTCGTAAAACCGAGAGTCTCCAACCCCAAGCGGGAAGCGAGGGGTGGAATTTAAACTTCGTAAAACCGAGAGTCTCTAACCCCAAGCGGAAAGCGAGGGGTGGAATTTGAACTTCGTAAAACCGAGAGTCTCCAACCCCAAGCGAGAAACGAGGGGTGGAATTTGAACTTCGTAAAACCTTTTATTGTGGAAGATGACTGATGAGTAGGTTACTTAATTAACTGCCCACTATGCCCCATAATCCTTTTTTAATGTTTTTCATTTTTTTTTTAATTTTGCTTTTGAAGTTACAAGTGGGTAACTTCCCAACAAAAACCCACGAGGGAGCATTCAGCCACTCACCTCTCTTTTAACTTTATTTTTTTTTAATTTTAGTTTTTGTTGGTTCCACCTTCTTGGATCCATTATAGTAAGTTGGAATTTGGGAGTAAGAATTGGGCCTTTATATATAGTGGGCTAAAAATGATTTTAGGGCTCAATTCCAACCCCTAATTTTTGGCCTTATTTTATAAAAATTAATCACATTTATATTTTATAATTAATTTTCATAATATTATAAGTAATAATCATAAAATTATTAAAAATCATGAAATTTTACCCTCGACACTTTTCACCTAAACGTAATGAGTTGCCATCGAAATACAGGCTGGAAAGATTCAAATCTAGCATAAATTGCCACTCGCCCCACTCTCAACTATTCCAAATGCATCAAAAACAACATTAGCCCATTGGAATACTAATTCCCATTGTTCCCTCTCCATAAAGAACTCTATTTTGCCAATTGATCTTGCCATAACCCATGGTTTTACAATCCATTTGCCTTCTAATGCAAGGTTTGACCCACTACCTAAAATCAATTGCATCTAATCTCAACTGGTTTGAAAGTAAAAGTGCATATCAAGCAAACCCACATATCGCAAAAACTTATTGTTAAATTCCGGTGGACTAATTATAACGTGATGTGTCCAGATGTACATTTGTATGCATAAATGCATTATGGGCCTAGTATATAAGTTCATTTATTCCATCCTAAAACTAATTGACAATAGGAAGAGTAATCCAATGATACATACATATATTAGGCTAATTTTTCGATGTGAGAAGCCTTTCTTCCGCACTTAAAAACAATATTTTTTTTTGTAAAAAAAATCCTAGTGGACTAATGTTTTCCATACACAGAGAACATTGTTTCCCAAGAGGGAGCAGAGCCAAATCATCAAAGCATAAAATATAAGTTCAATCACATGGTGAGAGTATAAAGATCTGAATTTAGACTTGTTTAGCTAACAATGCCTCTTTCCAAGGCACAGACAATAACGTTATAATCCTTCAAGTTGCAACATTGTAGTTTTTAACTACCATAATTAAGCAACGGTTAATCGTATCTAATCCAAGAATCCCGATAATTAAGCATCATTAGATTTCCTATTTGTTTCCCTTGCATATATATACACCACTTATAAAGCCACTTTCATCATCACTCAAAGTGTAAGAGCAAAAAGAAAGAGAGAAAAAAAGAGAGTTAGAAATAAGAATGGAAGTACCTGTGGTTAACTTTGCTGATCTTGAAGGTGAGAAGAGAAGCCAAACAATGGCACTCTTGAACCATGCTTGTGAAAAATGAGGCTTCTTTCAGGTATAAAATACTCCTTTCGTTCAAAAATACATGTCGTTTTAGAATTTTTTTTCTAAAATTAAGATGTTATATGAGAATATTATCGGACAAAGTGTGTTGAAATATGTAAAATGACAAGTATTATTGAACAAGAAAATCAGGCGAAAATGACAAGTATTTCCTATTAGAATTTGTTTCCTATTCTATAAAATATTTATGTAAATTTTTTTCATTTAACGAGGATAATATTGGAAAAGTATGGTGAAATATGTAAAATGACAAGTATTATTGAACAAGAAAATCAGGCGAAAACGACAAGTATTTCCGAACGGAGAGAGTATATACATAACTAATTATTTTTTTGTTCTTTTTTTTTGATAACCCATCTTCTAATATTGATGATTATTTTCTTGCAGATTGAAAACCATGGTGTTGATAAGGCTTTAATGGATAAGGTGAAGCAATTTGTGAATAAATGCTATGAAGAGAAGCTCAAGGACAAGTTCTATGAGTCACACAATACCGGGGAACTTGAAGGCAAGGACATTGTATCTAACTCAGATTGGGAAAGCAGCTTCTTCATTTGGCATCATCCAAAGTCTAACATTCATGAGATTGAAGATTTCTCCAAAGAATTTTGGTTAGTAATATATATATTTTTTCAAAGTTTTACTCAAACATTTTATGTAATAATAAAGGATTTATTTTTTCCAGAACCCAAATGTTAAAACATATTATTTTTAAAAACTACATTTACAAGTAAAAACACTTTTTATAATACAAGCACTCAATTTTAACCACCTTAAGTTAGTTTTCGGTGACATTTTATCCCAATTTGACTGAAAAATCCTTTCAAATTTATTTTTCATTATTTTATGTAAATCGATAAAAAAAATTTGGTAGAATGTGTAAATAAAAAAATAAATTTGAAAGGGTATTTCTGTCTAACTAGGGTAAAAAGTCACGGAAAATAGCTTAAAGTAGTTGAAATTTATTGTTTATCCTATAAAAGATGTATTTATTAAAAAAATTAAAAAAAAGTGATTTGGGTTTTAGCAATAAAACTCAATAATAAACTTCCTTACAAGAAACATGAATATGGATGTATGTAGTGAAACAATGGATGAATACATTGAGCAACTAGTGAAGGCAGCTGAGAAGTTAGCAGAGCTAATAAGCGAAAACCTCGGATTAGAGAAAGACTTCATAAGAGCTTCATTCTCAGGAGAATTTGGCCTTGTTGTCGGAACAAAGGTGGCAAAATATCCGGAGTGTCCAAAACCCGAGCTTGTAAGAGGATTGCGCGAGCACACTGATACAGGAGGAATCATTCTTCTTCTCCAAGATGATCAAATCCCGGGACTTGAGTTCTACAAAGACGAAGAATGGTTCAAGATCCCTCCAACTCAAAACAATAGGCTCTTTGTTAACACAGGTGAATTTAGTAGCAAATTAGTTAAGTTAAGGCAATTTAGTCTGCCTAGAAAAATATAGTGAAAGTTAGCCTATTCTAATTTTAAATCCTGGGTCTGTTCCTGCAGGTGATCAATTGGAAGTGATGAGCAATGGGAGATACAAGAGTGTAGTGCACCGAGTTATGGCGCTTGATAAAGGAAGTAGACTCTCTATTGCTACCTTTTACAATCCTGCAGGAGACGCCATCATTTCTCCGGCTTCTAAGCTCTTATATCCTACGAGCTATCGGTTCCAGGATTACCTGAAGCTTTATGCTAAGACAAAGTTTTTAGACAAAGCTACAAGATTTGAATCTATGAAGACAAAGGGATGTTATCTTTAGTAAACCATAAGTGAAATTTCTGTGTCGTGTGTTTTCAATTGTAATGTCTTATTGTTGTTGTCATTTTTTCGCCGTCTGTACTAAGTAATGCTTGAGTTCACTTTAATGAATGGTTATCCATGTTATCTTTAAGCTAAAATGCAAATGTTCTTAGTTTTAAAAAAAGACTTTCTATTTGGCTTTAGGGCTGATTATAAAATCAAAGTGAGCATCTAACAAATGCTCTAGATGACAAATAACCAAAGAGAACCCCTAGCAAAGCATGTCCCTTTTTAGAACACCTCCCCACATGAAAAAATTGGATTACTCATGCCTATTACAAGTCCTTGAGTTATTCATCCTTTTGTCAATTGGTTTTAGGATTGAATCCCATTACACGATTCTCTATTATAGTCCACAAACTTTTACATGCATACACAAATTTGGGTTACCTATAGACTTACATATACATGACTCTATTATGGCCCACGAAGTTTCGCGGGTCTACACAATTTGAAACATAATGTATGACAAATAGAATTAAACTACGGACAAGAAAGCAAAGCAAGGGCAATAGAATGAAAGCAATCACACATGAAAACCCGTTCCCAATTGACCATACAATGCATCATAGCTTATATTTATTTCTTCCATTCCCAGTTCTTCTTACTCGAGTGCACGAGTAACAAGAATGTTGTGCTAAATTCTTGGGGAACGAACACTCGTTCAAAACCGCACCAATGTCTAGTTCGATTATTCCGTGATAGCCAAGCAACTTTGAACATTTTTGGTAATCCTATATTTTTATTAGCGAACGAAACACATTGAAATTGTTGTCATTTCATTTGTGGTTTGGTTCTTTTCTAAATTATTTCCACGTCTCATATCTCTGCCACTCAACAACCTACTGATCTCTTCACCAAGGCGTTGAGCAAGTCACAGTTTACTCATTTATCTTTCAAATTAGAAATTGTCGATTTTTATGCTCCAACTTAGGCAAGAATATTAAAAAAAATTAGAATAGAATAAATCTCTTCTTATCTTTTGTATATCTTCTATCCTAAACAATTGTATATGTGTGTATATATTCCGCTTTTGTGGCCTTGATAAATTAAGAAAAAATTCTCCTAATCCTATTGTTTATTAGTCCTTGTTAAAATTACGACAACTCCTATGTCTCAACTCGACTTCATTACATTTTGGACGGTAGATTCAATTCCTTCTCCAATACAAAATTGAGATTAAGATATGAACAAGTGATAAAGTTCATGGGTCCGGTAGGTAGCTAGATAAACTGGGATGTGTCGGTACGTGCGTACATGTGCATATGGAGCACATGTGCATATGGAGCTAGCACATCAGCCCATGGGGTTCCATCCTAAAACCAATTGGCAATAGGAGGAGTAACCCATGGATATTTATATTGGCTTATTTCTCTTTAGATTTTCGATGTGGGTTGAGTATTCCAATACTCCCGCGCAAGTGCAACTGGGGGAACTAGCCCATTTGACAAAAGTTCCCCCAGTTGACACTTGGACAAGACAAGGGCGGTGGGCATCTTAATCTCTTTCTAACTGAAACCAACCCTGGGTATAAACCACCCATGCTCTGATACCATGTCAAAATCCGTGGGCCACCATGTGAAACTTCATAGGCAACGTGCATACGTAAGCCCAGTACATAAGTCCAGTGGGGTTCCATCCTAAAACCAATTGGCAATTGGAGGAGTAACCCAAGGGTATATACTAGGTTGGATCTCTTTATATTTCAATTATGGGATAAGTTATTATTCTCAACACACGCCCCCTCAAGTGCAACTGGAATGACCAGTTGACACTTGGACTATGATAGTTAAGTAAAGGTAGATAACAAATGGGTAACAACTCGCTAAACCCAACCCAAGACAGTGGAGTAGATAACGGGCGGCTAGCAACTCGCTAAGCCCAACCCAAGACAGTAGAGTAGATAAACGTGGCCCCACTGGGCTCTGATGTCATGATAAAGTCCGTGGGCCTGGTAGGTAGATAAACTGGGGACGTGTTGGTACGTGCGCACATGCGCGTATGGGACTAGTACATAAGTCCATGAGTTCTATCCTAAAATCAATTAGCAATAGGAGGAGTAACCTAAGGGTATTTATATTGTCTTATTTCCGATGTGGGATGAGTATTCCCATAACAAACAATACAATTTTATTTTGATTTTTTTCTTCTAAAACCTTTATGGATTATATATTATTTTAGTAGGAACATTGCACTAGAATATTTTTTATTGTTGGACTAAGTTATTTTGGATTGTAATTTTGTTGTTTTTCTTGGATCTACCGAAGATACTCTTCTAATGTGTCACATCTTAGCCCCTCATATTCTTTTCGAACATATTTACTAACTTCATTTTCACGAAAAGCCTAATTCACAAGTTAGAGAGAGTGCATGCATATATGCAAAGGTGCTTTTATCTTATGGCTGAAAAGAATATTGCTTTTATCATCCATTTGACTTGTTGAGCTTTCCAAATCATTACACACTATTGAGAATATAAGCTTCCAATATTTAAAGAGTGATATTAAGAATTACCTCGACGCGCGTCATGAAGCTGATATAAATTAAAATTGAAGTTGAACTTATTATTAGTTGAAGTTGAAACTTATTTAGTAACTGAATTTTAATTTATATTTAAAATTTAAAATTTATTTTGGTGAATATGTTTTTCTGAAATGTTCGATATATAAAATTGATTGAAGTTGATTTTTTAAACAATAATGATAGAAATTACGAAAAATTAAGATAAATTCAATAAAATATTTTTTTTATAATTTAAGAGTAATATATAAAAAAATTTCATAATCTCGTGTAAGGTTGAAGAATATAACTTATATTTTAGACAATTTCACTATTTTCAACTCCGTTAAGCTTTCATCAACTACGCACATTGAATACTTGTACACAAGTTTATTTATTTGTATAAATTTTGATAAAAAGTTTAAGTTCACTTTAAAGTACTACGACCATTTATTTATTCGTAACATTTTTCATATTCAATACTCCCATCCATCTGCTCAAAAATACTTGTTGTTTTAACTTGATTTCCTTCTTCAATCATATTTGTGATTTGGGATATTTTGTCATGCGCTCTTCCAATATTATTCTTGCTAATATAAAAAAAATCACAAAAACATATAATAGAAGAAGAAAAGGTCTTCACAAGATTTATCATTTGACGCTTAAGTCAAAGTATATAACTTTTTTATTTTAAGAGACAAATTCTAAAATATCATATATTTATAAAAAAAAAATTGGTGAATAAGAGGTCGTTATAGAGCACGATACCGACCTATAAATAAGGAAGGGTGGTAGTAAAATTTTCATTATCGTGTCTCAAGTTTCATAACTATCGTTCCTGCATACAAAGGTACTTTCACTTCCCCTTCTCAAATCTCAATCTCACTTGCACTCTCTCTTGCGGTTTATGTGCTTGGTTGGGGTGGATAAGTGGATTCAATTTTAATTTTGAGTGTGATTTGGAAATTTTTTAGGGTTTTTTAGTTTTAGCACTTTAATTTTGATCAAATTTATGTGTTATTTTAGATTTTATATATAATTCATAATGAGTGAATTGTGAAAAGCAATGGCGGACGTACATGGTGCCCAGCCCCCACTGGGATTTAAAAAAAAATTAAATATATAAAAAAATGAATTTTTTTAGCATAGAATTCTTCTATTTTATGAATTTTAGCCCTAATTTCAGATTTGTATTGGGTTTTTAGCCTCAATTTTAGATTTGTTTCAATTTCAGGTTTGTATTAGGCTTTTAACCTCAAATTTTCAGATTCAATTCTATGGATCTTAGCCCCAATTTCAGATTTGTATTAGGCTTTTAGCCCCAATTTTAGATTTGTCACAATTTTAGATTTGTGTTAGGCTTTTAACCTCAATTTCAGATTAAATTCTATGGATCTTAGCCCCAATTTCAGATTTTTATTAGGCTTTTAGCCCCAATTTTAGATTTGTCGCAATTTCAGATCTGTGTTAGGCTTTTAACCTCAATTTTAGATTAAATTCTATGGATTGATGATTTGATAAATTGTGTGTGTCAATGTGTGTGCTGAATTTCAGATTTGTTTTACCCCCAATTTTAGATTTGATGAATTTGTGTTAGCCCTAATTTCATATTCTAGGGTATTTGTGTTTGTGTGCTGAGTTGATGAACTGATGATTTGTGTAATTGTACAAGAAATGAAGAGATTTTTTCAACTTATTGGGGGTTCACAACATATAGGTTCCACTTCTAATTCCGATCCATTAAGTATTCCGAGTTAGCCCCCCCCCCCCCCCCCGGATTCGATTCCTGGCTACGCCCCTGGTGAAAAGTATTATTGAAATTTATTTTCATTGACTTCACTTGTTGACATAATGAAGATAAATTTCACATTTAAATTAATTTTTTTTTCTTCTGAAAATCGTAGTGAAATCTAAAACGACACTTATAGTTAAAACCGGAAGGAGTGTATATTATATTATGATGTTTTTTTTTATATTTCGCAACTTCCTTTTTTTATAAAAAATATTTTGTAGCCTTTGCACATATACTAAGGAATATTTTGTTTTCTAATTTACCCTTTAAGTATAAGAATAAATGGAAAAAATGGAAAAAAATTAAAAAAAGTTTTGTAAATAAGAAAAAAAGAGGTACAAAATACAAATTTTATAAAGCAACTAAATTAAAGTGATAACCTGGCAAAATTTATATTTTATTTTTATTTTTTTAAATGCCTAAATTTTAAAAAAAATTATAACATGTGATTAAGTTTACTAAAGTAGAGTTTATTAAATTGTATTATAAACTATAATAACTAATCAAATAACTAAAACAAAATAAAATGTTACAAATCATACATAAATAAACTATTTGATTATTTAATCGGTGCACACTACATAGCCAACAATGATATCATATCTTTTTTTAAGAAAATAATATTTTATCTTCATATGTTTTTATATCATATATAGTGTTTATATATTTTTTTTAAAATATAATCTATATTTTTGAAGAGAGATAAATAAGTAATTTATAAATATTTATATAACATCTTTTAAATAAATTTTAAATACTTATTTTATTTTAATATTGATTAAAATCAATGCATAATTATGGTGCATATATTAGATTTGAGAGGGATAACTTTTTTATAGTTGTAAAGAAGGGAATAGAATACTTCGGGCATGACATCTAGTCAAGCAGTTAAGTCTTCAAAGGTAGTGTTCAGATGTTCAGTTCTACTCTTATGAGCAGTGCCTTTCACAAAAAAAAAATTGTGCTTAACCCTAATATTTTTGGTGCGATACCCAATAATCCAATATTATTGCAGATGAATCAATGATACAATCAATCTACAATCGATCTTAAAAATGCCTTCTTAGTCCACAGAGATGATCCACAACTCAAGGGTTTCGGAGAGGATGATTTCCTCACCACCGCTAGGAGGTTGGAAATGTATATTTCTAGAAGACGCGGCAGCCAAGAGTACGAGACTAAAGTCCAAGAAGTCATTGCAAACGTCCAACAATCACCTGAGCTCCCAATCCTGTTGCTTAATGGTCGGGTTGGACCGGAAGAGGTGGCTGATACAGAAGTTCAAACCTTGCTGAATCGGATCGAATCCCGCAAGGTCCGATGTGAAAAATGTGATGAGATACAAGCTATGAAGATCGGAGAATTGTACGTTAGAACGGACAAGTACCGCTATCAGTGTTGGGCTTGCGGCAACGAGTGGACCGGGTCTCCAAAGCGTCGTCACTAACTAAGATGAAGAAGATGGTCTATAAAAAGAGAGACCTACTTATAAGCAAATAAAGCGGGCATGCTATAAAATTAAGAGAATAAAATAGAGAAAAGAAAATAAATAAATAAAGAATACGAGATCAGAGTTGTTCTCATTAGGTCATTAATATCGACCTTAAATAAAAACTAATATATGTACTTGTACTATGCATGTATGGATATGATTAAATATGGATGATATATGCGTTGAGCCCGCTAGCAAGTTTTACCCTTTACAGTTTACTTTGACGTTCGATCGACAAACTGCTCTTTTGACTTCATCGGAGGTGGATTAGGGAGTCTCCGCCCCTTATGTCTATTGTTTTGGAGGTTTTAGGTTGAAGAGGAGCTTGGAGCGGAAGGTGAGGAGGCGAATTAGGAGGAGCATGCATAAAGGCGATTATTTTGTACACCAACCCAAGGTATATTACAAAATTTATTACAAAGAGTCCAATTTGTATAGTATTGACTTTGTTACAATAGTATTGGTGCAACCAACATCACCGCACAATAGTTATTGCAAAACGGTAGTTATAAGAGCATGATTCAAGCACTCTTTCATGATTCTTATGACCACATCACATATCGGATTATTGATACAACAACAACAACAACAACAACAACAACAACAACAACAACAACAACAACAGAGGCAGGGGTGGGTGGGGTTTGGGCTGGCAAAAATGGAAGATAAAGAAGGTGTGTGGTGGGGATGGGGGTGGAGAACAAGTTTTTTTAAATGTAAATATATCATAGTATTGGTACACTATTGTATTAGTCCTGTGGGGTGGACCAATTGGCAATACCTGGTAGGCCAGGATCGAGAGAAACCGTTTGGCGAATGACTCTGATACCATATTAGCCCAGTGCAACAAGATGTGTAATCCACTAGGTTATATACAAGTATAGTATAATCCCAACATTCAGATGTGGGATGGACATTCTAACAGTGTGAAATACAATTCTTCTGTTTTGATAATTTTACTAACACCTTCATATTAACTACAGAAAATGATAAGAACCCTAGTTTGATCATAAAAAAATCAAAACACGATGATCTAAAAGTACTAGATGTAGCGAGAGAAGCATACCACTGCCCACTGTTCTCTCCAAATTTCCATAGATAGAAGTAAATGTACACGACACATACAATAGATATCTCATATTGTTCAATCAAAAACACAAGCACACACATACAAATATATGTAGGTCCGACACACAAGAGGGTTTATTTATACACACATGTAGACCAACAACAACCTTATTAACTTACTAGTGTCCTCTGCGCTAGAGGGTAGCAAAGTATTGTAGGCAGATATGGATGATTATAAATATGATAGTAAGAGATATCACAGTTCGTCATGTCCATGCACAGGGTCGGGCCTAGAGTGGTCATGGAGGTCGAGACCGTGGTTTTTATGAGGCAAGACAGCGGCCAAAGAGGGCCAATTAGGAGTTATTTTCTTGGGTCCACCAATGATGTAGTCTCTAGTGCCTCCAGGAGCAAAGTTGATGAGCGCATATTGATCCCCTTTGAAAAGATATGCCTCATTTGTGCTATGGGAAGCAAAGGTTGCATCGATTCCGCTCTCAAAGATGGTGTTCTTCAAGCTATAAAACCCTTCCGTGATCTTCTTAGGTCCGCCAATGAGCTTTGGTTGTTTATAGTTAATGAGAGCGTATTGGTTCCCTTTAAAAAGGTAAGCTTCGTACTTTACTGATGACTCGAATGCAGCATTGACACCCTTCTCAAAGTCAGTACCTTCAAAGAAAGGGAACATCTCGACTATGTTCAAAGGTCCTTTGATAATATAGTCATCGGTTGTTCGAGGAGCAAAGTTGATGCGGGCACATAGGTTGCCTGAGAAGATGTAGGCTTCTTTACTGTCATGAGACCCGAAAGCACAATCAATCCCATGCTCTGCAAAGGTCGTGTTTCCTAGGGAAGGAAATCCGTTACATATAAGAAGCGGCCCGTTTAAGATCCTGTCTTTTGTAGAGCCAGGAGCATAGTCTATTAGCACATACTCATTCCTCATGAACAAGTAGGCTTCATTGGTGTAGTAAGAACGAAAGGCTGCATTTATGTAGCTGTCAGTGTTGGGCACCTTCTCGGCATACCATATGGAAGTTGCACTTGGGGTATTACTACTCGTGTTGGTTGGGAATACTGATCGTTTGTCCCTTCTAGGTTGGGGATCAGTGTAATTGATGTTGAGTAGTTCCCTTCTATTGTTTATCATGCAATAATCTATTGGGTTTTGGATGGTAAGGAGTCTTCTTGTTGGGTGAGATGCAGGGTCGAAGTATGGGTTTATTAGCAAAGTTTGATCCACTCTCTCCCGTCTCAAATGCCCCGCCCTGCATCAACATTTAAAAAAATATATTTTTTTATAATTTTATTAATATATAAAATATTTTCTTATAAAAAACTCATTGGGTTTTCGGGTCGACCTGAAAGCCCGATGAGTTTTTCTAAAAAAAAGTTTTTGGGGTTTGTGTGTAAAAATCATTTTTCAACCAGATTGACTTTGTCAAACGGGTCGACCCGCAAACCCGACGAGTTTTTCAAATGCCCCGTCCTGCATCAATATTTTAAATATATATATATATATATTTTTATAATTATATTAATATATAAAATTCAAATCGACCAGCAAACCCGACGAGTTTTTCTAAAAAAACATTTTTTTGGGTTTGTGTGTACAAAAAAACATTTTTCAACCCGATTGACTTAGTCAAATGGGTCAACCCGCGACCTGACCCGTTAGACCCGTGGGTCGGGTTGCGGGTCATTTTTTTTTGCATGTCGCGGGTCGGTGGGGTCAACCCGTTGAGCATCCATAAAAGAGTAAAGGGTTTACTTACGCGGTGCCGACAAGTCTGAAACGCTGAGCAGAGCGAATATATTGACGGTTGATACCAATGACAAAGGCGACTTCGTCTTGGGCTTGGTATCTATAATTGGCAAGAGTCTGAGCAACCCAAATGCCACCAGGAGCATATATTTCGTAGCGCCATACCTCACGGTCTCTATAACTGTTAGTCTGGGGAGTCCACTCACTACTAAGGGTGGTGCTAACAAAGGCATAGTTGTTTTGGTGCGGTTGCAAAGGTGAACCTGCATAGTAGACATAGTCATGGATGTTGTAGTAAATGTTGTCTGTAGTGTTCCCTTGTGCATCTGCTCGGAACCCATTTATGAACACCTGACTCGGTTCAAGAGAGCTCCACCGGAAAACATGTCGGTGTATGTCCTCTTCATTGTAGCTACTCCTATACACCACAGACTCGTAGTTGTAGTGGAACAGAGCTTGTACTAACCCATCTGCCTCTTGCTCTCCTTCTGTCCCAACTGGTTGAGCTAGGTGCGCTGAGCATCCTCTGCTTAGCTTATATGTTGGGATTGCCATCCTTTTCGTTTGACTCCCTTTTGTTAAATATAATGAATTATGTGTACGATGTATCGTATAAATATATTAATTTAAAAATGATAACAATAACAAAATATTTTTTCATTAATTTTCAAAATTATCATTTATTTGAGATAAATTCTATATTGATATATGAAAATTATTAGGACACATATTAAATATCGTTTAAAAAATAATCAAGACGAACATGTCACAATATTCTTCAAATTTGTTCACTTTTACACAATAAAATATAACTATGCAAAACCTTTTTTGTAACTATGTCATTTTTTAATCAACCAAAAATAATTTAGTTGTTTTTATATAAATCAAAACTAATTAAATTATAAATTAGAGATTTACAATTAAATATAATAAAGCTAATCCACTTTTATAATTAATTATCTCTTCTTCTACCAAAATTTAACTAATGCGATATTGATTTCTATGCAAATATAACCTTACTTTAGGGCTTGTTTGGTTGAATGTAGGAAGTACAATTCCCAGAAAGTTATTTCCTTTGATTTAAATTCCTATGATTTAAAATTCCATGGAATTGAGAAAATGTGCTTGGTTGAAATTTTAATTTCATAATTTTAAATAAAGGAAGTTAAGATTTTACATAAAAAATGGAGAAATTGAAATTTAAGGGATGCTAGGTAACTCTACTTCCCACAAAACGTAGGACGTTAAAATTTCCACGAATTTAAATTCACGTGATTTTCCGTCATAATTTTTTAACCAAACATTTATATTTAGTTTTATTTTAGGTGATTTAAAATATTATCCAAACAAGCACTTAGTTACATAGGACCTCAAAGGAGAGAAAAATAGATGGAGTAACTCATTCAAACTATTTACATACTCAAAGTCGTGTGATTTTTCAATTATAGATACCAAGCCCAAGACGAAGTCGCCTTGTCAAATTAAATAACCATGAACATCTAAATTTATCAAATTTATCTCGTAAACTTTTACTAATGGGTGCTAACTATGAGAGTAGAGTAACGAGTTCATTAAAATCTTTACAACACTAAAAGTTATCCCTCAAAGATAAATAAATGCACTAATCTCCCCTATTCAATCCCCTCCAAACCCCTATTCAATCCCCTCCAAATAAAATAGTATTCAAATAAGAGTAATAAGAGTATTTACTTTGAATTATATGCTGATGTTCTGAATAACGAGTCACTTCTTGCTTCCATTTTACTTAAATTAATTAACAACTAACATAAAAAATGACTTCGTCCAACGGACGAGCAAAGTCATCTAAGTATTTATAACAAATGCTAATAAAACATGAAGGGTAAACATTCAAGAACTAGCTAGATAAAGCTTAGATACTCATACCTTAAGTACCTGAAAATACCTCAAAGTTTTCCTGCTTGCTAAAAGATTTATTAGAGATTTTATCAAAACAGATGATCTTTTATTTTTTGCGTGACCTTCTTGTAATACAATAAGGGGTTTTTATAGGCCTTCGAACGATACTATTTTGCTGGTGCTTTCAAGGAATCCTGCTTTAATGAAGGAATCCAAATTCGCTACACCTTAGTTCTTGTTTGGTTGAATGGGCAAATCACGGGAATTTAAATTTGTGAAAATTGTATTTCATGGAATTTGCGAAAAAGTATTTAGTTAAAATTATTTACGTAGGAATTAAATTTCTATATTTTGTTTAGTTAAAGTTAAAATTCATGAAAATTTAATTAAAATTAGGGAAATTCCTTTTGGTGCCCCCAAGATTTTGCCTTATCCTTTTGGTGCCCAAGAAAAAAACTTATTCCTCTTGGTACCCCTGAGGTTTTGGCTTTTCCCGTTGACGCCCCTCCCCGGTTCAAATTAGCTAATTTCAAGCTTACCATTATGTTCATCACCCTTAAATTAGTAGGATTTAACTCTTAAAACACTTAAATTCATAATCAAACTACATCAATTTGAATTTTTAAACAATCTTCTATTTTAAGGGGTTGTTTACAAAATAGTTTAAAAATTCAAATTGTTATAGTTTGGTTATGAATTTTGATGTTTTAATATTCAAATCCTACTAATTTAAGAGTGATAAACATAATGGTAAGCTTGAAATTGGCTAATTTGAACCGGAGAAAGGCGTCAACGGGAAAAGCCAAAACCTCAAGGGTACCAAAAGGAATAAGTTTTTTTCTTGGACACCAAAAGGAAAAGGCAAAAACTTAGGGGCACCAAAAGGAATTTCCCTTAAAATTACTTTAATAACCGTTAACAATAAAAATAGTAACTTAACTTTTGGGTAAAAAATAAGAGATTTATAATTTAAAAATAAAAAAAAATGATGAAATTAAAATTTACCTATGCCACCATATTAATTGTAAGTCCCCTATTTTATAGGAAATACAATTAATTAAAATTTAAATTTATGTATTTTGATTTTAATTATTTTTTAACTAAACACATGTATTTATTTTTACTTCCTAAAATGTTGTAATTCATTAAAAAAATTATAAAACTTTAAGTGTCAACCAAACCGAGCAGTTAGAATTCAACTTAAGTCATGTTCTAATATCTTAGGTGTGATGGATTTCAACACTCACAGACATGCGATCGATGCTTCATGGACATGTGTCGTCTACTATCCTCAATGAGGACTCATCATCTTTTCCAAATGTGAGTATATTGAAATTAAAACTATTCTTTTTTTTTAACGAGGGACCATCTTTGATGGTAAACCCTAGGTCCGTGAACTAGCCGGCAAAACGCATGAACCAGGTAAACAGGCTTGCACCGACCGGCTCGACATAGTGATAGGAAGAATGGTGAGACTTGGTTTTTCACCCAAGTGTAAGGGTGGAGGCAAGGATCGAACCTGAGACCTTTCAACATCTCCCATCCCTCTTACAGTCTTACCACTAGGTCATCCCATGTGGGACTATTAAAACTATTCTTATTCTTATTAGTCGTGGTGGCCACAAATATATTCTAGTGGCCACCCGAATTATTCCCCTTCAATTATTAATATTCTTATTCTTTTTATCGTATCAAAGCTATTTTTATTCTCTTTTTTCTTATATTTTTAATATAGAAAATTTAGAAATATCATCATCTCAAAATCAAATGGAGAATTTTTATTAAAAATAACTATTATTCATAACCCACTAACATTAAATCAAATTTCCTATTTTAAAAGTAAGTCCTTATTCAAAAATATACATTATCCCATCAACATCAAACCTAAGCTTACTCCAACAAAAAGATCACTCAAGACGATATATTATAGTATTGGTATACATATTTTTTTATAAAGGTAAGAATTCGAAAACCAGACAGGCCTAATAAACCGAGAGGCCGCACTTGGCGGCAGCCGAGACTGACTAAGATGTAAAACAGACTAAAACATGCTAAAAGATCGAGAAAGAAGAAACAAACAACCAAAAAGAAAGACTAATAGCGAATTTAGGCTTGAGCTGAGTAAGCACTATAGGAAGTGCCCGACAAAACGGTCTATCCAAATCATGGTGTGTGAAAAAGGATTGTTGACATTCCTTCCACCGAGATGAAGGATCTTCAGAAACCACAAAGCACACCAGAGGACCTGGCCCCAAATGACTATGTCCGAAACCTAAACTCAAGTCCCTACTCTTTGGAGAAGTTCTATCTCACTCGATCATAACAACTCATCCAACCTGCAAACCAAAAAAACACCAAAAAGTCTACACGCAAGTCATCAAGACAAAGGCTTATCATTCTTAAAAGATCTTAAGCTGAAAAACTATTAAATAAGAGCATAAGAAACTAAGGTTCGATCAAATTGAATACTTAAAACCATTCGAAACAATAGTAAGTAGAAGGGCTAAAAAGGGCTCCAATTACACAAGTAGTCCACCAACAACAACTCGAAACAACCGAGTAGCCCAATTGGAGAAACCACAAATGGAAATCAGGAAAAGAAAAGTCGATGACATAATCAAAGAAAAAGTTGGTTGACTTGTTTGATAACAGTGAAATCTCATAGTAACGATGCTCAAGTCAGATTGGCCTAGACTCAAAGTTTGGAACACGTTTTCAACACTAAGACCAGCGAAAGAGTGTTCAAGAAATTAGGGTCGATTGGGGCATCTTGTTCTTCATAGGGAGCCTCTTCATACAGAGCCTGAAAAATCTCCGACCCTCTCTAAGAGAGGATTGGAGATTTTTCAGGCTTTCTCAACCATGAAGATAAGGAGACCCCTACAAGCGGGAGAGGCCAAAACCCTAAAAACGAATTCGAAAAAACAGAAGCGAAATCCAAAATTGAAAGAGGGATATGGATCAAAACCACTACTTGAAACAACTAAAGATTTATCAGATCTCAAAGCAACACAAAAGGTAATCAAATTTCTACAAGAAAGAATTATCAAGGCTTGGTCAGAGAGATTTACATTAGGAGAGAAAAGCGATTGGAGCTTCTTGCCCTTGTAGCGATCAGATTTCATGCCTTTGGATTGGTCGGAGCTTCTTGCATTTAGAATGATCGAAGGACCACTTCTTTCTCAGTCATGGCACAAGGCTTTCTAAACCAAAATTTCTAGAGAGAGGTTGGAGCTTCTTGTTCCTTTTTGGGTTTTATAATTTAGTTTTTTTTGGTGGGCTGGCCCTCGTCCAGTTCGACACTTTGTGCCTACGTTCGGACGGAAGTGTGGTTGGACCTCGTAAGGGGTGTTGCTCCTCCCAAGCCTCTCTGCTGCATCTACACCGCCAGAGAGTCTCGAACTCGAAACCTCTGGACAAATGCTTAAGCGATCTAGCGCCAATTACCACTAGACCAAGAGGTACTTGGTATTTAGTATTGGTATACGTATGAAATACATATTGGTAGTATTAGGATAAGTTTATCTTAGGATGATTTATTTCTTATGTAATTATATGTATTTATTTCTTTCCTTGTAAATCCTTAAGGCCCAAGCTAGGGTTTCCTATATATTGTAAATCTTATCAATGAGAAGATCAGAGGAAATTCTCACAATTGACTGCGTCTCTGATTTCACATGGCATCAGAGCCAAAACCCTAAAACACTTTAACCTACCCTCGTGTCTTCCTCCACAACATCGATCTATTCAATTTTTTTTTCTTGATCTTGTTCTAAGTTACTTGAACAGATCCATGGCCGACCCTACTACCGCTGCTGATCGCCGAAGTCTTGTGCCGGGTGTATTGGATATCGAATGGCAGAGGATGTTTGAAATGCTCCAGAAATTTAAAGGCACCGATGAGGACAAACTGATGGGTAAGCTATCGGGAGAATGGATCTTGGACTCCGACGCCTCTTACCATATGACAGGGCACCGGGAATTTCTTACAGATTTGCATTCTATTCCTCCCTCAACTATTTTATTGCCTGATAACTCTCAATCTATATCTTCACAAGCAGGAACTATCATATTTAATTCTCATTTGAAAATTGAGAATGTGTTGTTAGTTCCTCAATTTCAATGCAATTTGATCTCTTTGGGAACTCTGATATCTGATTTGGATCTTATTGTCACTATGACTGGTAAGTTGTGTGTGCTTCAGGACCGCATTTCGAGGACGGTGATTGGGGTCGGTGAAGCAAGGAAGGGGGTCTTTTGGCTATGCTCGGGTCGCGGGGTCGAATTTGCTGCTGCTGTTTCGGTTTCGTCTGAGCTGCTACGTCAACGCCTTGGTCATCCTGCATATCAGTCTATTTCACATTTGCCTTGCCTTAATTCTACTAAGAATTCTACTATTGAACCATGCTTTGTTTGTCTTCAGTCTAAACAAACACGTGATAGTTTTGCTTTAAGTTCTAATAAAGCAGATGACCTTTTTGCTCTTATACATGCTGATGTTTGGGGACCTTACAGTGTTCCTTCTACATGTGGTGCTTCCTATTTCTTGACTTTGGTTGATGATTACTCGCGTTGTGTGTGGGTTTATTTGATCGCAAATAAAACTGAAGTGCCTCGGTTGGTACAAAATTTTGCTGCTTATGCTCAAACTCAGTTTCAAAAACAGATTAAGCGTTTTAGAACGGATAATGGTACAGAATTCTTACCGTTAAAACCGTTTTTTTCTTCTAATGGCATCATTTTTGAGACATCATGTGTTGCTACACCACAACAGAATGGTCGTGTAGAAAGAAAACACCGCCATTTATTGAATGTTGCTCGTGCTTTACGTTTTCAGGCGTCCTTGCCTCTGAAATTTTGGGAGAATGTGTTCTGACTGCTGCATATTTAATTAATAGAACACCTTCAAAGGTACTACTTTCCAAAACACCTTATGAGATTTTGTTTGGTACATCTCCTTCATATGATCATATGCGTGTTTTTGGATGTCTTTGCTATGCTTCTAAATTGCCTAGACCGTCGGATAAATTTGCATCTCGTAGTAGAAGGTGCATTTTCATGGGATATCCGTTTGGTAAAAAGGCCTGGCGCTTATTTGATCTTGATTCTGAAATGTTTTTTGAATCCCGGGATGTTGTGTTTGATGAGACTATCTTCCCGTTTGCCACTGCACCTGTTACTATGCCTGTTTCTGATTCCGATATTGATTCTGCAAATCCCTCTGTTTTTGATATTGTGCCTGCGCCGCCCATTGTAATGCCATCTGATGACAGGGGGAGCTCAGAATCTCCTCCCGTGCCTTCAGTTCCTGAGCCAGCTACAGCTCGCCGTAGCACCCGACCTCGCCAACCTTCCACTCGGCTTCGTGGCTTCATCTGTAACACAACCCGAGCTGCAGACCCCCCCTTGGCTACTCCTCACACCGCCCCGACATCGTCCTCAAGTACTCCCTATTCTATTGCGAATTATGTTACTTGCTAGAATTTTTCTAAACCACATTCTGAGTTCTTAGCAGCAGTCACGACCACTGTTGAGCCGAGATCTTACAGCGAAGCGGTACATCATGCCGAGTGGCGCGATGCTATGTTGGCTGAATTGGCCTCTTTGGAAAAGAATGGCACTTGGACACTTGCAGATTTGCCTGACGGCAAAAAGCCCATTGGTTGTAAATGGGTCTTTCGGACTAAGTATAAATCTGATGGTTCCTTTGAGCGACACAAAGCTCGTCTTGTTGTTCTAGGGAACAAGCAAGTCGAAGGCATTGATTTTACTGAAACTTTTGCTCCTGTTGCAAAGATGACATCAGTTTGAGTTTTCTTATCTATGGCGGCTATTCGTGGTTGGTCTCTTCATCAAATGGACGTCCACAATGCTTTCTTGCATGGCGATCTTGATGAGGAGGTTTATATGAAACCACCTCCTGGTTTTTCAGCACCATCGGGCAAGGTCTGTCGTCTTCAAAAATCTTTATATGGTCTTCGACAAGCCCCTCGTAACTGGTTTGCTAAACTTGCTTCCGCTCTTCTATAGTTTGGTTTTACGCAGTCTTATGCTGATTACTCTTTATTCTCTCTGAGTCGACGTGGCTCTATTTTGCATATTTTAGTGTACGTCGATGATCTGATTATTGCCGGTGACAACCTGGCTGAGATTTCTCGGGTCAAGTCTTATCTTAGCTCATGTTTTCACATGAAAGATCTTGGTATTCTCAAATATTTTCTTGGTTTGGAGGTCGCCCATGGCAAGGATGGCATTTATCTCTCTCAGCGTAAGTATGCGCTTGAGATTTTATCAGAGGCCGGTCTCCTAGGAGCCAAACCTGCCAGTTTTCCGCTTCCACAGAATCATTCTCTCAGCACTGTTTCTGGTCCAGATTGTGCTCATCCAGATCGTTATCGTCGGCTTATTGGACGGCTTATTTATCTGACCATCACTCGGCCTGAGTTATCTTATTCTGTTCATATTCTATCTCAGTTCATGCAAGAACCCAAGGACGACCACTGGCAGGCCGCTTTGCGTGTTCTTCATTATATTAAGGGGCATCCGGGACAGGGACTTGTTCTCTCTCGTCATAGTTCTTTACAGTTGACGGCTTATTGTGACTCTGATTGGGCCGCCTGTCCTCTCACAAGACGTTCTTCGACTGGTTATTTCGTCTCTTTGGGTGATTCTCCTGTTTCTTGGAAAACCAAGAAACAACAGACCGTCTCCCGTTCTTCTGCTAAGGCTGAGTATCGGGCTATGGCATATGCTGCTTGTGAGCTTATTTGGCTTAAGGCTTTTCTACGTGATCTTGGTTTTCTGTATTCTTCTCCTATGCAGTTAGTATCTGATAGTCAGGCTGCTCTACATATTGCTGCCAACCCGGTTTTCCATGAGCGTACCAAACACATCGAGATTGACTGCCATTTCGTTCGCGATTTGATACAGTCAGGCTGCATTCGTACTTCTTATGTTCGGTCTAGTGATCAACTAGCCGATTTATTTACCAAGGCATTAGGGAGGCAACCTTTCTTGTATTTGTTGTCCAAGTTGGGCATTCGTGATTTGCATGCTCCACCTTGAGGGGGAGTATTAGGATAAGTTTATCTTAGGATGATTTATTCCTTATGTAATTATATGTATTTATTTCTTTCCTTGTAAATCCTTAAGGCCCAAGCTAGGGTTTCCTATATACTGTAAATCTTATCAATAAGAAGATCAGAGGAAATTCTCACAATTGACTGCGTCTCTGATTTCACAGGTAGAGATGATAGTATACTATTTAGCTAAGTTTACTTAATTTATTTTTCTTTTTCAGGGACTTGCACAGTAGAGGAAGGGATTATTTGTTTCTTTATGCAAAGGTTAAGAGTTTTTATTGGCAATATCACAATGGTATTTCTATAATTTTCTTAAACTCGGGGGTTTTGTAAAAAGTCTTTATCATTTTCTTGTGCAAGTAAATGAATACCTAATAGTTTATATTTTCCTTTTTTTAGTTAATTCTTCCACTAGTATCCGGAAGTTTTCGCTTGTTATTGCAAGTGCACAATTATGGTTGTTGGTCATTTTACTAACACCTTCATATTAACTATTGAAAATGATAAGAACCCTAGTTTGATCACAAAACAAGCAAAACAGGACGATCTTGCTAGAATGTAGAATTCCCCTTAGGATTGCTATTCTCTTCAATAATCAATATATAGTATAATTACAAGGATGAAGCCTAAGTTAGGCCCAATATACAAATATACAATAATATATATGTTAACACACCCCCGTAGTCAAAACGGGAGAGGACCTAACAGTGAGACTGTCTCTGAAATCAAGAAATAATGAACGTGGCAAACCCTTTGTAAAAATGTCAGCATATTGATATGATGACGGGACATGGAGAACTTGAACATGTCCAATGGCGACCTTATCTCGAACAAAATGGATGTCCAACTCAACATGCTTGGTACGCTGGTGTTGAACGGGATTGTGCGCAAGATAAGTGGCAGACACATTATCTATATACACAAGCGTAGCCCGAGAGAGAGGACAATGTAGTTCGAAAAGAAGGTTACGAAGCCATGAACATTCAGCAACAACATTAGCGACGTCTCTGTACTCAGCCTCTGCACTAGATCTGGAAATCACACCCTGACGTTTGGAGGACCAGGAAACGAGAGTGTCATTCAGAAAGACACAATATCCCGATGTCGATCGACGAGTATCAAGGCACCCGACCCAATCAGCATCAGTATATGCAATTAGATGTGGTGTAGCAGACGGTGTAATAGTAATCCCATAATCAAGAGTGCCAGGTACATAACGAATTATACGCTTAAGAGCATGAAAATGGCTCTATCTAGGATCATGCATAAACAGACAAACCTGCTGAACTGCATAAGATATGTCAGGACGTGTGAAAGTTAAATACTGAAGTGCACCAGCAAGACTTCTGTAAAGTGTAGGATCAGGAACAGGAGGACCGGCATTAGCGCAGAGCTTAGTGCCGGGCTCTACAGGAGTAACCGAAGGCCTAAACGAAGACATGGATGCTCGTTCAACAATCTCACGAGCATATTTGCCCGGACACAAAAACAAACCAGAATCATGTTTGCGTGCTAAAATGCCGAGAAAATAAGCCAGAGGCCCTAAGTCAGACATGGCAAATTCCCGACTAAGTAGACGGATAATGTGCTGACGAAGAGAGTCAGAGGATGCTGTAAGAATAATGTCGTCGACATAGAGAAGCAAATAAGTTGTATTATGGCCCTGACGCAATATAAATAAAGAGGAATCACTCTTACTGCCGACGAAACCGAGAGTGTAAAGATATGCTGCAAACCGCTGGTACATGGCCTTGGGAGCCTGTTTGAGACAATAAAGCGACTTTCGTAATCGGCGCACATGCTTGGGATACTCAGAGTCAACAAAACCCGGGGGCTGAAACATGTAAATTGTCTCTCGAAGATGGCCATGGAGAAATGCTTTCTTGACATCTAATTGATGAATTTGCCAAGAACGGGAAACATCAAGATGTAACACAGTGCGAATAGTAGCCGGTTTGACAACCGGGCTAAAGGTCTCATCGCAATCAATCCCGATTTCTTGTGAACGTCCATTGGCAACGAGGCGAGCCTTGTACCGCTCTAACGAACCCTTAGAGCGAAACTTATGCCGAAAAAGCCACATGCATCGAACCACATTTGCCTTGGGTGGACGAGGTACCAATTCCCAAGTTCCATTACTAATAAGAGCTCGATATTCGTCTTTCATGGCGTCACACCAATTTGGGTCAAGGAGGGTGGATTTATGTGATGTGGGTAAGGGAGAGAGATTGGGTTGTGATGTGGTGGAATTGAGGTCAAAAATAGCCCGGGTTTGAAAATTCCCGCTTTGCTCCGAGTAGTCATAGAGTGTGTATTGGGAGGCGGGGATTGGGGAGAGGCGCGGTTTGGGGTTGGGGGAGCGCGGTCGCGGTTTGGGGTCTCTGACCGCGCTTCGCCCGCATAATCGTAATCATGTGGAGCGCGGTTTGGGGACTTGGGAGCGCGGTCGCAGTTTGGGGTGCCATCCCGCACTTCGCCCGCAGAATCGTAATCTTGCGGAGCACGGTTTGGGGACGCAGGAGCGCGGTCGCGGTTTGGGGTCTCTGACCGCGCTTCACCCACAAAAACTTGATCCTGCGGAGCGCGGTTTTGAGGCGAATGAGACTGCACTGACGCATCCGGCGAGTTAGGGGGCGGAAATAAAAATAGAGGGGAAATGGACTCAGAATTGGGACTGGAATCTGATGAATTAGGACTGCAAAAGGGGAAACATGACTCATTGAAAGTGACATGTCTAGACAAGATGATTTTATGAGTTTGGAGGTCATAACATATGTAACCCCTGTGATTGTTCAGATATCCCAAAAAGACACAAGGTGTAGAACGGGGCTGAAGTTTATGATTGATTTGAGAGGTCAAGTTAGGGAAACAAAGACACTCGAAAACCCGAAGGTGATCATAGGTAGGTGTGCAGTTGTATAGGAGTTGTGTGGGAGACCGATTTTGAAGTAGAGGAGAGGGTAGAATGTTGAGGAGATAAGCGGTTGTGGATGCCGCATAGGCCCAAAAAACAGGTGGTAAAGACGCATGAAGAAGTAGGCTTCGTACCATATTTGTGATTGTACGAATACTACGCTCGGCTTTGCCATTTTGAGAAGAGGTGTATGGGCAAGTGAAGCGAAACGAAATGCCATGGGTTTGAAAGAACCGATGAAATTCATGGTTATCAAATTCTTTTCCCATATCACATTGAAAGGATTTGATTTGGCAGTTGAATTGTGTTTGGACGAATTTATGAAAGCGAACGAAATGATCAAACAGTTGTGACTTGTATTTAAGCGGAAAGATACAAAGAAAATGAGAATAATCATCCAAAAACACCAAGTAATATTTATGACCAGCCAAACTAGTAATAAGAGAGGTCCAAAGATCACTATGAATAATATGAAAAGGTGCAACAGACACAGTTTTAGACTGAAAGAAAGGCAGTTTGGTATGCTTCCCTAATTGACAAGCTTGACAAGTAGAGGAATCATACTTTTTATTACACTTAGATAAAACAGAATGCTTAAGCAAAGAAAAGACAGGAGCGCCAGGATGACCGCAACGAGCATGCCAAACTGGCGTAGACACAACTGAGAAAATGGAAGGGCTGGACGACCGAGGTGAAGACGCAGGCTGACACGTGACCGGGTAAAGCTCGTCGGAGCTAGTGCATCTCATTCGAGGAGTTCCCGTGTGAAGATACTTTACAGAAAAACCAAATGGGTCAAATTCAACGGAAATATTGTTATCAGAAGTGAATTGCCTAACAGAAATAAGGTTTTTAATAAGGTTTGGGGCAACTAGGACGTTGTTAAGACGGAGGGGTTTTGTTTTGGTTGGTAGAGTGGTTGATCCGTGACCCAAACATGGAATGTGCTTGCCATTTCCGACTATTATCGAATGAGAATTACTCTTAGAAGTAAAAGACGAGAGATTACCTTGGTTGTGTGTCATGTTGGAAGACGCCCCGGTGTCCATGTACCAATTGTTGTCCAGCGGATACAGCGTCATAGTGTTGAAAGCTTGATTCAAATCCGTCATTTGCTGATAGCCATGGTCGGGATATGAGTACACCGTGTGAGCTTGCTGCATAGGAGATTGAGGGGCTGGGCCGAGTAGGCCTTGCGTTGGAAGCCATGGATACGGGCATGGAGGTTGATTCCAAACTGTGGAAGGCCAAGGCTGATGGTTCTGGTTAATCGGGATCCATCCGTAAGGAGTACGCTGGAACTAGACGCCCGCGCCCGCGGCCCCTGTCGCGCCCGCGGTTGTTGTTGTTGTCGCGCCCGCTGTTGTCGGATTGCGCAGATTGTTGGGCCGGCGGATCAACAGGTGGGGGGTCGGAGTGGTGGTGGTGTTGAGGGCTTTAACCTCAGCCTTTAGCGCATCGCGCTTCTCTCGACAGGTTTCTTCAAGCAAAATCATCGATCGGGCTTGAGCAAAATCGAGAAGCGGAATGCGTTGTTGAATTAAACTTGCAACCGTATCATATTCAACAGATAAGCCTGAAATCAGTTGGATGACCATTTGCTTCTGAGAGACCGGGAAATCGACATTGGCCATCTGATCTGTAAGATCTTTCATGTGTTGACAGTAAGCCGAAACCGATGGAAACGACTCAAGGCGGCATCGCGAGAACTCGTTTTGCAAGTAAACCGCCCGAGAGGCCTTATTGTCTTGAAAAATGTCTTGCTGGCGATTCCAGGCAGACATATCAGTCGCTTCCGGTGTGAGAATAGTAAGCAGCAGGTCAGACGAGATAGTGGCATAGATCCATCGAAGAATTATGGCATCTAATTGATTCCATAAGGCATTATCCACATCAGAAGGGCGGGGGACGGATGGATCGATGTGATCAAGCACCCGATGCGCACGAGCAGCGACACGAAAGAGGGCAACCCATGCATTATACTTCATATTAGAAGCATCAAGCACCAGCGGAATGAGATTTTTGATGTTGGAAACCGCTAAGGCAGAATGAAACGGCGATTTGTTGTTTGAGGATCCCGATGCAGACGCATCAGAAATTAGCATCGTGACTTCCGGCGTGGATTTTCCGTCTAGCACAACCGGAGTTTTCGGATCCAGATTTGTTGGGGTTTTCGACGATTCGTCGTCCGACATGATGAAGAGGCAATTTGATGAGGGTTTAATGAACCGAGGGGAGTGGAAAGAAGGTGGGAAGCGGAGGTTCTCAAGGAACAACCGGTAGGATCGGGAAGGAGAGGCCGGCGGCGCAAGAGGATGGCGTGGCGGCGGAGGTGCGGCCGATGAAGAGGGGGGCGGCGGCACAGCGAGGCTAGGTTTAGGGTTAGGCTCGTGATACCGTGCTAGAATGTAGAATTCCCCTTAGGGTTGCCATTCTCTTCATTAATCAATATATAGTATAATTACAAGGCTGAAGCCCAAGTTAGGCCCAATATACAAATATACAATAATATATATGTTAACAGATCTAAAAGTACTAGATGTAACAAGAGAAGCCTACGATTGTCCATTTTTCTCTTCAAATTTTAATAGATAGAAGTAAACGTACACGACACATACAATAGATAAACAGATAGATATCTCATATTGTTCAATCACAAACACAAACAAAAGCACACACATACATATATATGTAGGTCCGACACACAAGAGGGTTTATTTATACACATGTAGATCAAGCAACAACCTTATTAACTTACTAGTGTCATCATCAGGGACTTATTTGTTCACACACACACACACACACACACACACATCCCACTGCGTTAGAGGATAGCAAAGTATTGTAGGCAGATATGGATGATTATAAATATGATAGTAAGAGATATCACAGCTCTTCATGTCCATGCGCAGGGTCAGGCCTAGAGTGTTCATGGTAGTCGAGACCGTGGTTTTTATGAGGCAAGACAGTGGCCAAAGAGGGCCAATTAGGAGTTATTTTCTTGGGTCCACCAATGATGTAGTCTTTAGTGCCTCCAGGAGCAAAGTTGATGAGCGCATATTGATCCCCTTTGAAAAGATATGCCTCGTTTTTGCTATGGGAAGAAAAGGCTGCATCGATTCCGCTCTCAAAGATGGTGTTCTTCAAGCTATAATAGCCTTCTGTGATCTTCTTAGGTCCGCCAATGAGCTTTGGTTGTTTATAGTTAATGAGAGCATATTGGTTCCCTTTAAAAATGTAAGCTTCGTACTTTGCTGATGACTCGAAAGCAGCATCGACACCAGTCTCAAAACCAGTGCCTTTAAAGAAAGGGAACATCTCGACTATGGTCAAGGGTCCTTTGATAATATAGTCATCGGTTGTTCGAGGAGCAAAGTTGATGCGGGCACATAGGTTGCCTGAGAAGATGTAGGCTTCTTTACTGTCATGAGACCCGAAAGCACAATCGACCCCATGCTCTGCAAAGGTCGTGTTTCCTAGGGAAGGAAATCCGTCACATATAAGAAGCGGCCCGTTTAAGATCCTGTCTTTTGTAGAGCCAGGAGCATAGTCTATTAGCACATACTCATTCCTCATGAACAAGTAGGCTTCATTGGTGTAGTAAGAACGGAATGCTGCATTTATGTAGCTGTCAGTGTTGGGCGCCTTCTCGGCATACCATATGGAAGTTGCACTTGGGGTATTACTACTCGTGTTGGTTGGGAATACTGATCGTTTGTCCCTTCTAGGTTGGGGATCAGTGTAATTAATGTTGAGTAGTTCCCTTCTATTGTTTATCATGCAATAATCTATTGGGTTTTGGATGGTAAGGAGTCTTCTTGTTGGGTGAGATGCAGGGTCGAAGTATGGGTTTATTAGCAAAGTCTGATCCACTCTCTCCCGTCTCAAATGCCCCGCCCTGCATCAATATTTAAAAAAATATATTTTTTTATAATTTTATTAATATATAAAATATTTTATTTTAAAAAACTCATTGGGTTTTCGGGTCGACCTGAAAACCCGACGAGTTTTTCTAAAAAAAGTTTTTGGGGTTTGTGTGTAAAAATCATTTTTCAACCCGATTGACTTTGTCAAACGGGTCGACCCGCAAACCCGACGAGTTTTTCAAATGCCCCGTCCTGCATCAATATTTTAAATATATATATATATATTTTTATAATTATATTAATATTTAAAATTCAAATCGACCAGCAAACCCGACGAGTTTTTCTAAAAAAAAAACATTTTTTGGGTTTGTGTGTACAAAAAAATATTTTTCAACCCGATTGACTTAGTCAAATGGGTCAACCCGCGACCTGACCCGTTAGACCCATGGGTCAGGTTGTGGGTCATTTTTTTTGCATGTCGCAGGTCGGTGGGGTCAACCCGTTGAGCATCCATAAAAGAGTAAAGGGTTTACTTACGCGGTGCCGACAAGTCTGAAACGCTGAGCAGAGCGAATATATTGACGGTTGATACCAATGACAAAGGCGACTTCGTCTTGGGCTTGGTATCTATAATTGGCAAGAGTCTGAGCAACCCAAATGCCACCAGGAGCATATATCTCGTAACGCCATACTTCACGGTTTCTATAACTGTTAGTCTGAGGAGTCCACTCACTACTGAGGGTGGTACTAACAAAGGCATAGTTGTTTCGATGTGGTTGCATAGGTGAACCTGCATTGTAGACGTAGTCATGGATGTTGTAGTAAATGTTGTCTGCAGTGTTCCCTTGTGCATCGGCTCGGAACCCATTTATGAACACCTGACTCGGTTCAAGAGAGTTCCACCGGAAAACATGTCGGTGTATGTCCTCTTCATTGTAGCTACTCCTATACACCACAGACTCGTGATTGTAGTGGAACAGAGCTTGTACTAACCCATCTGCCTCTTGCTCTCCTTCTCTCCCAACTGGTTGAGCTAGGTGAGCTGAGCATCCTCTGCTTAGCTTATATGTTGGGATTGCCATCCTTTTCGTTTGACTCCCTTTTATAGACATAAAAATCAGTGTTAAGGGTTAAATGTAATGAATTATGTGTACGATGTATCTTATAAACATATTAATTAAATAACGATAACAATAACAAAATATTTTTTCATTAATTTTTAAAATTATCCTTTAATTTTGGATAAATTATATATTAATATATGAAAATTATTAGGACACATATTAAATATATCAAATATCGTTTAAAAATAATCAAGACAAACATGTCTTAATATTCTTTAAATTTGTTCACTTTTCCACAATAAAAAATAACTATGCAAACCTTTTTTGTAACTGTGTAATTTTTTTTAATAAACCAAAAATTATTTAATTGTTTTTATATAAATATAAACTAATTAACCTATAAATTAGAGATTTACAATTAAATATAATAAACCTAATCCACTTTTATAATTATCTCTTCTTCTACCAAAATTTAACTAGTGCGGCCGGTATTGATTTCTGTGCAAATATAAGCTTACTTTAGGGCTTGTTTGGTTGAATGTAGGAAGTAAAATTCCCATGAAATTATTTCCTTTCATTTAAATTCCTATTATTTAAAATTTCATGGAATTGAGATAATGTGTTTGGCTGAATTTTTAATTTTATAATTTTAAATAAAGAAAGTTAAGATTTTACATAAATAAAACGAGGAATTGAAATTTAACAAGGAGTGCTAGGTAAGTCTACCTCCCACAAAACGCAGGAAGTTAAAATTCCAACGAATTTAAATTCACGTAATTTTTCATCATAATTTTTCAACCAAACACTTATATTTTATTTTATTTTATGTGATTTAAAATATTATCCAAACAAGCACTTAGTTACATATATAGGACCTCATAGGAGAGAAAAATAGATGGAGTAACTCATTCAAACTATTTACATACTCAAAGTCGTGTGATTTTTCAATTATAGATACCAAGCCCAAGACGAAGTCGCCTTGTCAAATTAAATGACCATGAACATCTAAATTTATCAAATTTATCTCGTAAACTTTTACTAATGGGAGTGCTAACTATTTCGAATTCATTAAAATATTTATAACAAATGCTAATAAAACATGAAGCGTAAACATTCAAGAACTAGCTAGATAAAGCTTAGATACTCATACCTTAAATACTTGAAAATACCTCAAAACAGATGATCTTTTTTTTGCATGGCCTTGTTGTAATACAATAATGGGTTTTTATAGGCCTTCGAACGATACTATTTTGCTTGTGCTTTCAAGGAATCCTGCTTTAATGAAGGAATACACCTTAGTTTTTCTTTGGTTGGATGTGGAAGATATAATTCGTAGGAGTTTAAATCCGAGAATTTAAATTTGGAAAAATTGTATTTCATGTATTTATGTAGGAATTAGATTTTTATATTTTATTTGGTTAAATTAAGTTAAAATTCATGAGAATTTAATTAAAATTACCTTAACAATCCTTAACAATGAAAAACATTAAATTAACTTTTGGGTAAAATAAGAGATTTGTAATTTAAAAATAAAAATAAAAGAATTTTTTTTTAAAAAAATATGGTGAAATTAAAACTTACCTACCCTCACCATAGTAATTGCAATTTCCCTATTTTGTAGGAAATACAATTCATCCAAATTTAAGTTGATGTATTTTTATTTTAATTATTTTTCAACTAAACACATGTATTTATTTTTACTTCCTAGAATATTGTAATTCATTGAAATAATTCATGAAACTTTCAATGTCAACCAAACCGAGCAGTTAGAATTCAACTTAAGTTATGTTCTAATATCTTACTCCGTCCGTTTCGCAATATAAGTTGTTTCTAGCTCTAAAAGGTGTGTTTCATAATTTAAGTCATTCCTTCCCTTATTTAATGTAAGTCTTTCTAAAATAGGTCATTACTCTATTTAATTTACTTAACATTCCAACAACATTCATTAACTCAAGCAACTCTAGTGGTTGAAGAGTTAATGGTACATTGATAAAAACAAACATTAAATTATCATCTTTTCCATTTTAAGCTTGTCTTAATTCCTGTGCAAAATCAAAAAACGACTTACATTGCGAAACGAATGTAGTACGTGGGATAGATTTCAACACTCACGGACATGCGATCGATGCTTCATGGACATGTGTCGTCTACTGTCCTCATCTTTTCCAAAGGTGAGTATAGTGAAATTAATACTATCTTTATTCTTATTATTAGTCGTGGTGGCCACAGATATATTCTAGTGGCCACCCCAATTATTCCCCTTCAATTATTAATATTCTTATTCTTTTTATCGTATCAAAGCTATTTTTATTCTCTTTTTTTCTTATATTTTTAATACAGAAAATTTCGAAATATCGTCATCTCAAAATCAAATAGAGAATCTTTTTAAAAAAAAATTATTCATAACCCACTAAAATTATACCAAATTTTCTAAATTTAAAAGTAAGTCCTTGTCTAAAAAATTACAATATACCATCAACATCAAACCTAAGCTTACTCCAACAAAAATTTGCTGAATAAGTATTTTCTTGATATAATTTGATGAAAATTTGTATATGTTTGATGAAAAAGTGTATGTATAAAAAATTGTATATGTTTTATGAAAAAACATGTTGGATCGAGAGTGTTAGTTTAGAGTTGGGAGCGGTAGTTGGATTGTTCCCAAGACAGTAGAAAATAAACTAAACGCAAATAAGACAACAAGATGGGACACGATTCCTTTATAGAAGAACCCCACTACAACCAATTAGTTGTATGAGAAAAACTTCTACCTTCTCTTGGAGAATTTTGAATGACTTTCTTCTTTTATTGATTGTTCTCTTAGCTACTAGAAGGAAAACTCAAACTTCTCTATTCTTATCCATATCCGAACTATTCTCAACCTATGTACTAAGAACAACAACTCAACTAAAAGCACGAAACTCAAACCTTACACTCTATCCTTGAAATGTTACGCAGTTCCCTAGCTCCTGGGAACACTTTATTCACCGTCGTTGACATCAAACACTCGATGTCGGGGACATCTCTAGATCTTCTTCTTTCTTGACTCAGCTCCTTGAGGATTTCATAAGGCTTTGTGAGAAGTAGTTTGCAAGTGCACTATTCACTGGCTTATATAGGTGTTTGATACTTGGGGCTCAATCTTCACTTCTTGCACTTGTCCGAAATACCCTTGTCTTGCAAGGCAAGTATGTGTACTTTTTTCACATGTGATTCTAGTTAAATTTTATCAACTCTTCAATCTCATCGAGCCATTGGATCAATCGTCGCAGTCTGAGGAACAAATTGCACCTTTGTTTTTTCTAGGACAGGCTTCCGTGTTTCACGCTGCATTATTTGTCTTCACGTGTGTGTTCTCTTCTCATGGGAACAGGTCTCTCTTGAGTTCCCTTGATGGGAACTACTTCTCTTGGCTTTTGAGTTCCTGTATGACATGAGGTTCCCTTGAAATACTTGGATATAACCGATTAGTTTCCAAATGTAGTTTGTCATTATCAAAACTAGAGACTTCGATCGTTGTTCCAATCTTGTAGAACTTAATAATATGCATTTATATTTATTTATTTAATCATTTTATACCATATATAGGATTATTGCTAGAGTTGTTAAGTTTCTCCTTTATCTTAGCTAGCCTTTAGACAATAGCATATCTTATTAGGTCTTCTCTTGTATAAGTATTCTACATATGTTCAATAATATTTCATCGTTCTTCACAATTTTTAGTTTTAGATCATCTTTCCCTACTACTGTTGTTAGACCTTTGCTAAATTGTCTTGCTTGATTTTATTTTGAGCTTACTCGAGGATGAGCAAGGTCTAAGTATGCGGAAATTTGATATGCTGGAGTTTCTAAAACATTACTAGAAATTTTTAGTACACTTTTATATAGAGTTTTGGGTCTTTATTAAATATTAAGATGAAGACCGAAGAGTTCCAATTACAAGATGAAGTGGACTCAATAAAAGAGTGATCTGTTGAGAATCATGCATGTGGATGCCTTACTGAGGAGAAGCCAGTTGACCTACAACTGGGGAACGACCGCGACAGTTTACCAACTCGGAAGGTCATGGAAGTCAAACCGCGATCGTAGTTTCCAACGATAGCAAAATTTCGAAGTCGATTGATTCTATCTATTAGCTAATAATTTCCTATCTTAGATTATTGGTATTATCTAGTCTTTTAGTTTTTTTTTACAACCTTTGTTTTCAAACTTAGTTTTAGATTTTTTACTTTATATTTAATGATTCTCTCTTTTCCCTTGCTTTAAGAGAGAATTGCTTGGAGAACTAAACTCTTTTATTTTATTTAAGTTGAAGCTCTTATATTCAAGTGAAATGTGAGATTCTCTTTTCAAGTTTATTCCTTTATGGTTATTTCAAATTCTTTTGAGCTTAATTAATATTGATTGTTATTGATTTCTCCTTGTTTGGCCAACTAGTTGAAGCTAATGCACTCTTTTGCTAGGATCTAGGTTTTCTCGTAGCAAAACATAATCATTGTAGCAACTTATTGTATTAAGACCCATTTGACTAAAACAATTGAGAAAGAGATTTGATTGCATGTTAATTGTTTGACTCGTTGGAACTCTGTTGGAACATTCGTTGTTCCATGGTTTCTTTTAGTTTTGACAATGACAAACTTTGATGGTATAATATGTTTTTTCCATGTAAGCATTTAAGGAAAAGAAGAGCATCGTCAAGAGTGAAGGAATATTGTGAGGAACAATGGAGGGAACAAGTGACGATCTAGCTATCCTGAAGGATACACGACCTTATATTAATGGAAAGTTACCAAATTTCTTACGAATGATCGTCTGCGAAGATTTGACAACTTTATTCGGTTGTTTGTGAGAAGAACAGGGAAGAGATAAAATCAAATCAGAGAGATATAATCTAGAAAATCCGAGATTAATCGGTTATGGAAAGTATCCGATTGATTGAAGATTTAGAATAATGTTTATCTACTTGACCCTATTTTTGTGGGATCTGTCGGGTGGAATATCAGCACAATTAGGCAAGAATTTTGATTGAGATCAGACTCGGTGGTTTCCCTATAAAAGGCTAGGTTTAGCTAGGGTTTTAGTGTGGTTGACAACGAACAAGAAGAGAGAGAGAGCTTTTCAAGAGTTTGAGTGGGTTTTTCTGGTGAAGAATTGGTGTGAGTACTCAGGTCGGCAGTTCACTTATTGTTTGGGTTTACATTTAGGGTAGAAGATGTTGAGTTGGTTGAAATTTGGTGGGTGCCTTAGTTACCAGAGAACTTGACTTGCCTTTTAACCATTAAAACTTAATATAAGTGTTCTATTTAAATCCTTTGAGAAGGAGTCTCAAGGGTAGGGGTTTTTCTTTATGCAAGTTGTTGGTTGGGCAGAAAGTTTTCCTCTCTAAATACCTTGTTTATGTTTACTTTTTATTTTCGCTTCCCAGAGAACATTGCTAGTTCCCTGCTTTGTTACTAACACATCATGATCGAACAATTGGTGTTAGAGCAGGTTTGCTCTAGATTGTGTGTTAAGCGCAGGAATACAAGATGAGTACCAACAACAACCACGTTGTCACTATTGGGAACAACAAGCCTCCACTAGTTAGTGTAGGAGAATACGATCATTAGAAGATCCTCTTTGTAACGTGGATCAAAAGTAATGACTACCACGTTTGGTTTGTCATTGAAGACGGAGACTATGTCGTCCTTGCTAACAAGAAGGACATGAACATTGAATGGGGTCCAATTGAATGGACCATAATAGAAAAGAACTTCAAGGCATTGATGTACTAAACAATGCTTTAGGATATGAAGGCTTTTTCAAGGTGGTGAACTGAAAAACAACCAAGGATGCTTAGGCTGCTATCGAACAGATGCATATCGGAAGTTTAGATCTGAAGAAGAGCCATCGTGCTACGAAGAAGAATTTCTTCAACTTCGAAATGAAGGAAGGAGAAACCATTTTCTCCTATCAATCTCGTTTTGAGACCCTAGTGAATCACATCAATCATCTTGGAATTGGTGAGACCATTACTCAATCCGAGAAGATCTCTGCGATCATTGATGGTCTTGGACCCAGATACGTGGTTACCAGAGGATTGCTCATAGAGAATCCAATTACCAAAACAATTACTCTCCATGAAATCTTTGGAAAGCTTACCGATTATGAGCGTATGAGAGCATCACCAATGGTGCCTCTAGTTCCAACAAGGGGATCGCTCTCAAGGTGGAGAAGGCCATTGAGAATGTCACAACTGGTAACGAAGATGATGAGATTGAAAGAGACTCGGATGTTGCACTCATAACCAAGGCAATGAGGTCACTATACAAGAGAGGTAAGAAGCAATGCATCCTAAGGACAAAGGAAACTAAGAGAAAAGAGATGTCAAGGACGTTACTTGCTTCAACTGTCAATAAAAGAGACATTATGCCAAGAGTTTCCCCAAAGGTAACGAGCTTGGGAACGACAAGAAAAAGACCTATGTAGTTGCATGAGATCTTGACTCCGATAACAAGCCAGAATCCAAAATCTGCGCTATGACTCTGAAGACAGATGATACAGATCAAGAGGTAACTCCTGAACAATTTCTCGTTGATCTTAACAATGCTAAAAAGTCGAATCTAATTGCTCTTGTTAGAAAGCTTTTTGAATAAAACTTAAAAATGCATAGAAAAATGTATGACTTGTAATAATTCTATACTGATAGAATAATAGTAAATTAAGATAACTAACTTATGAAACGTATAATCTAGTTTGTTATGCCGTATATATAATCGCGCTTGCTCATGTGTATAAAATCGAGCCGAGTTTTCTTGTTCTCAAGCTTAATTCATTTATCTTTCAAGCTTTGAAAATGTGTTCAAACTCGACGCGTTTACAAATCGAACCAAACACGGAAAAAGGTGGTTGATATATAAAAAGTGACAAGATTAAGAAAAACTTTAAAGTTTTGGATTTTCTTAATATGATTTTCTTAAAACTTATATCAAAACTTAAAACGATAATTATTTCTGATCAGAGGGGTATAAACTCTTGAGTTGGTGATACCCTGATAATAGAACAACTCATAAGCAAGAGACTTTTATAAACCTACTTGTTTCTAACTAAAAATACATATTCCTAGCTCATAAATATCTGATAAATGAAATTAATATAAAATTAAACTGAAATGCAGAGGCTGTTTAGTATCAGTTACAATTCTTTTTGGGCTTTAGGCTGATTATAAATCAAAATTGGGCCTCTATGCAATCAGCCAACGAGAGCCCCTACCATTACAATAGTATGATTGCAAAACCAAGAGAGAAAATGAGATCAGGGTCGCCCAGTTTAGTCCCCCTCAAGCGGGATTTGGGGGTCAAGATGAAGACACCCATAACACAAACAAGTCATGATAATGCACCCGATAGACCCAAAAAAAAAAAACTGAAATTCAATTATGTGACAATAATAACTGAATTTAGTTAGAATGCACTAAATTTGATTTAGGGGCTAAATTCATCTCAAACACATCCTAACTCCTAAGATCATACTCTATAATAACAAGGGATATTACAAAGATTATTACTACAAAGAGTCCAATTTGGATAGAATTGACTTTGTTACAATAGTATTGGTGCAACCAGCTGCTCCAGTAAGCAAATCTTTATGTGGCTTCAACAGAAGAAAACATTTCACAACAAAACACAGCAGGAAATTACAAAACTTCAGTGATCTAGCAAACCTCTCAGCCAGTTCATGAACTTTATAAGCAAGATGATCAACCGAGTCCTTGGTCAAGTGGACATTACAGTTCAAAACATTCTGGAACAAACCAAACGCCGCCTCCGTCCATAACAACTTAGAATCAATCATCTTTTCATGGCACGGAACACAAACACACCTTCTCACATCCGCTTCACCAGACAACAGTTTTTGCAAGAACGAAGCTATATGAGCATGGTTCAAGCACTCTTTCATGATTCTTGTGACTACATCACATATCGGATTGTTGATACCTTCCTTCCTAAGCAACAACGGAAACAAAAGCGCGTATTCAGCAGCCCTCTGATGCAGCTTACAATACTCTATTGTTGTAGTCATTATCACACGAGATGCGGGCTCCTCAAGGACCAATAGTTTGGGTAGTAGCGTTGCACAAAGTACTTGACTTGGCCAACCGAGTTCGTCTACCTGTTCTTCTTCATTGTTTCCATTCAAGAGATTAGATAGAAGCATTGCCATGATCTCATCATCAGCTTGCCATGGCTCAATCAACTCAAGAAGCGCTAAAGAATCAACTTTTCTTCTTCTTCCCAGGCAAAGCTGACGGATTTCATCAGCTAAACTCACAGTATCAAGATTACCCTCGAAATTTAGCAACCGGGCATTCAAATTAACTGCAATTCTTCGAAGATCAGGATCCAAAGAATCATCCATTAAACTAAGATCAACGCTTCCTTCTTCACTTCCATCTATATCTTCCGATTCCTCAACCTCCATACATGAATGCTCACTCTTTGCATAGCTATCATTCACCATTCCCAACTTCAGCTCATCAAGCGACAAAGGAAGCCAAGGAAGAACGGGATCATCACTCGCAGAATCCTCCAGACAAGCTGGAAGCGAATAAAATTCATCATCCACAGGGTTTCGTTCAGACATTTTATCGAGCAGGTTGCGGGCGCCACTCCGAACCCAAAAATCAAGCTCCATTTCTTGATTTTCTTCACTCAATAATCTTTCAGCAAGCTTAGATAGTTCAATGGAGGAGAAACTCCGAGATTCGTAGCCCAAAAAGGAGAGGATTCGCGCCTGAACCAAGCTGGGCAGAGTCTCCATCCACATGATCCTGTAAAAGACATAAAGATTGAATCTTGAAACGGTACAATGTAGAATAATGGAATCGGGAAGAAATCAGAAAAAGTGTTGGGTTGATTCTTAAGGTTTACCTATGGAGGGCGTGAGGAGGAGAGGAGGAAGGAGAAGGCGAGCGGTCGATAATGGCGTTAGTGGGTTTAGTGAGAAGAGCGAGGAAGGAAGTGTGGGTGATGGTGGGATCAGAAGAAGCGTTGAAGGAATGTTGAAGCCAGAGAGAAGCTTCTGATTCTGGAGTTGTAGAGTTGAGGAGAATGTTGAAGAGAGGAACCCATGCCTCCATTTCTCTCTTTCTCGACGTTGACAGAAATGGCGCCATGGACACTGGCCCGGTGAATTTATAACCATTTTTCTTTTTCTTTTTTATTATTAAACGTTTACCAATAATTATATAATTTTCTCTCGGCTCCTAAATATTTGATTGAAATTTATAACCCAAGAAATTGGAAAGAGAATTAGATTGAAAATGCTATTTCTCTTCTCCTACAGAAAAAAAATGAATTGAAATTTCTCGATCTTGTATTAAATCAGAACCTTTTTTTAAAATAAATAATTATATTTAAAAAAATATTATTATATCATTAAAAATAAGATTTTATCGCAATGTGAAATATATTTGGGTTTATGTAAAATGTAAACTATGTTTATATAACAACAAATGGGTTTAATCAAATATTCGGGACAATTTCTAAAATTTAGTTGGTTGAGGACCAAACTGATATTTCCTTGTTTTTTTGTGGTCTTATTAAAAATATGATTTTTCTATAATGTACCTTAAAAAGTGCATTATAATAATAATAATTTTCAAATGAAGACATTTGATTAGATTTTTTTGTTTTGTATTTTTAATAATTTTAGTAGAGTAATATTGTCGCACTACGGTTTTAGTTTCTAATTTAAGTATGTTTATTATGTATTTTAATACACATTATAGAAAAACCGTTAAAAATATCTAAATGTATTTTTGATTCACAATAATTAGAGTGAATTGCAATAAATTTTGGACACTTACTCCATGACATCAAATATTCAACAAACCTGAAATAATCAACTATGAACCGAAATGGTAGTGAATTGTAGCACCAATAGTTTGAATTGGGTATGTTTGAGTTATGATCTATCTTAACCTTTGTTTGTGTACTAGGTTTTTTCGCAAATCTTTATATAACCAGCTTAGTCGCCAGTCTCCTTAAACAATAATTCTCTCGGTTTTTTTCTTTGGTTTTTCGGTTTGCCCATCCGGTTTCCTAGAGCTTCGCTTCTAGGTACATCCGACCCGGGTCGCGCACTTGACATTTGGTGGGTGAATCTCCCAATGGGGTTTTTTTCATTTATGAGACTCGAATTTGAAACCTCATAAAAAGGGGCAGACCGCTTAACACCTGAACCATTCATTGGTATAATTCTCCCGGTTTAGTTTGGTAACAACCGGTTCACCTAATCCCCGCTTTCCTATACAAAATCTAAATCTCAAATTTTCTATTATTCATGCCTTGTAGTACTATTTTAGTTAATTGATTCCCAAAACAACTACAACAACAACAACATTTTCCCAGTGTGGCTCCCCTTGCGGGAAATCTGGGGGGTCAAGATGGGGGCACCCCTGGCTCGACGCAAGGGGGTGTGACCAAAAGACCTGACACGACCACGGACCACAGAAAGAAAAAGACAAAACAAAAACGAGGCAAAGTAGAAACTTAAGAACTTGAAAAACTTAAAAACTGAGAACCAAAACGGAATGACGACGCCTCAAGGCCCCTTGGACCGGTCTGCTCAGATGCCTAACTGTCCAACACTCGAATCCTCTCTCTCCACTCATCTCCACACAATACCATATCTGCCGAAATACCCAACTGGTTGATCAAAAATATTTAAATCAAATCACATATGCGTGTGAGCCTTTACTTTGATAAATTGACTTTCCAGTCCTTAATGAGTAATGACCATCAATTGTGATAAAAAGAGATTAAATTCCTTTCTTAGTTTGAGCATTTTAGTAGGATTAATCTTGTTTTTCCTTGAGTTTCTTATGTGGTAATATGACCAAATCAACATTATTATTGATTAGCTAGCTATTAAGACAGCCTATCTAAGTTTGGAATATTCAATTTGTTGTTAGGAAAAAATTGGGAAGCTCTATACTATTAATATTGAAAGGAGTTTGCCAAAATCAAAATAACCTTTCTAATTTTCAATTTTTCTAACTAGGATAAAAGCCCAATTTTAAAAAGAGATTAATGATTTTGTGTTTAGATTTCTATGAAGGGTCTATTTGGAATAAGTTTCCAAGTCTTGAATTTAATGCATTAAATGTGGTCATCCAACCAAGGGCTAACTATTTTCTTTAGAGTTCATATTTTCCAAAATAGGGTTTTAGTTTCCAAATCCGGATCTTATCTTATGCCCTAAACAACCGTTTATTTTTTAATCATTAATGTGAACCTATAAGGAAACATAACAAATAAGAAGTGGACAAGTAGAAAGGTAAATATGGTCATATCACATAATTTGAACAAAAACTAGACTCCATTTTGGCATTCAACTCAATAAATACCACACAATAGCTAATAAAGCTCCCTCATTCCCCACCAATTATACTGGTATCTCACAACAACAATGTGACAGAAAAGTAGCAATTTGTGTTTCCTTATGTTTGGACCAAGTACATGTGACTACATTGATAACCAAATTCACAATATAGCAATTTAAACTCCTTCAAATTCAACCAAAAAACCTTAAAAACTAGCAAAATCAAGAACACTACTACCAATCTACCATCATCAACATCATCCTGATTGTGAACCATCATTAACCTGGACAAAACAACTACTAGGCACATAAATTAACCAAAAATTGGGCCTCATTTTGCCATTCTTCTCAACAAAATGGAACAATCACTGACCTCACACAAGATCATGCTGTTCATACCTATATGAACTTCAAAATTCTGGTATTACAAGAATCTACGTTTCTCTGCTATTTAAGAACCAAAATCAGTCATGTAGCAGCTTCAACACTTTCAATTTCAATCAATGGCCTTGGAAGCTAGTAAGTTCAATGTCTACTGGTAAAAAAATAAGTGTCTGAAATGTAAACCAACACCAAATTGAATGTTGACAGATGATTTTGATTAAGCAGCACACTGAACAAAAGATGGAAACTGAAACCCATTTGGAATTCAATTCAATCAAAGCTTTAAATCTTCTGTCATTCAAACAACAATGAAACAGACCAGCAGCAATTTATGTTTCTTACTATGCACCAATTCCAGGCATCTTAAATTGGTATAGCCAAAATCACTCAGGTAGCAGTTTCAAATTTCAACTCCATCAAGCTCATCCAAAAGACCATGAAAGCTAGAATTGTGAATATCATTAACCAGGACAAAGCACTAACCTCACTGAGGATCTTGTGCTTCATATATGCCTCCTGTCCATCTGCAAATCTTCTAGTGATCACATTTTACAGGTACAATGAAGTTTTTTGCAGCCAAATTCACTCTTGTAGAGTATCAACAGTTCAATCAATGGCCTTGAAAAGCGAAAACCAGAACAATTCACATATATAATCAGATATAAACAGCTATTAACAAAGAATTGAAACTTTTCTCATCCAAGAAGTCTGAAATCAAAATCAAAATCAATTTGAAGGCTGTAAACCAAATGTGCCTCGAAGCTTTTAGCTTCAACAGAATCAATGAATCATTTCCATTGCACTTGTGAATTTAACTAAGCAACACACAGAACAGAAGGATGGGAAACATGAAGATTTTGAAGCTAGGAGGAACCGATATTTCAAGCAGCAGTGGAACAAGAAAAGAAGGAAAACTCGAAGTTTCCATTGCTCGGAATGCACACAGAAAAAGGTACAGAAATCTGAACAAACTATCGATCCATCAAACCGCGGACGAAAACGAGGACGACGCCGTTTCCTTCATACGCAATCTGGCATATCCGGTCGCGATCCCGGCGCCAGCGGCCTCCTCATCGAACTCATCCGCCGGCAAATCATCCGTCCTTCTAACGACTCCGTGCGCCACCACCAAAACCGCGGCGACGGCCAGCGCCACCACGATATTCACCGCGACATCAGTCAGGAACAAGAAAACGAGCGTCAACACCGCGAGCACCGCCAGAACGAGGCGGTCGTCGATCGGTCGGCCGAAGATAACCAGCTGCTCGTCGCGGAGGAAGTAGAGGAACAGCCAGGCGGCCATCATGACGATGAAGACGATGAGCGAGACCGGATGCCACAGGAGGGAGAGGAAGAGCACGAGGAGGACGACGATGGCGTAATTCGTCTGGAAGTAGGCGAAATTCGCTCGTACTCGGAGGAAAGCCTCGTTGAAGGAGGGAGGGAAGGAGAGGGAGCGGATCGAGAGCATCTCCGCCCATGGCCGGCGCTTGGAGAAGCCCGATCTGAGCCGTTCGTGTGCGCGGGCGACGAAGTTGGATGAGGAGGAGGGAGGGACCGGAGCCGTCGGGATGGTACCGTAGGTTGTCATGGTGCCTCGCCGGAAAGAATGGCGGTTGCCGGCGAGAACGGTGGTTGGGGTTTTCAGCGAGGGCTTTTTATTTTTGCGCTTGTTTTCTCCTTTTTTTCAGCGTGTGGAAAATGGAAATGTGGATGTGTAGAAAATTCAGCGAACCAAATAGTCAAATGAAAATTAAAAAACATTTTTTGGTTTGCTAATTAATTATGCATCGTTTATGATGGATTTTGTTCATTAAGAAATATCTTACTCTTTAATTTCCACCCAAGTTATAATTAAGCTAACATTCCACATAGCTTAGAATTCCTTAGCTAGCTAAATTATTGATAAATTGTTATTTTATATCATTTCACACTTATTAAGAAATATATTACTCCCACCGTTACAAAATATTACTCCCTCCGTTATAAAATATTTATTATTTTATATCATTTCATACTTATTAAGAAAATTAGTAAATTGATATATGACCCTATTTATTATTCTATTTTATTTTATTTTCCAAGACTAATGCTAACGAATCTTTCATCGTTAATTAAAAAGTAGCAATAAATATAAGGGCATAATTATAAAGTATATGCTAAAAGTTTAAAATGATATTTTGTAATAAAAAAACAAGGCTAAAATGACAAATATTATGTAAAGGAGAGAGTATATATTTTATATTGTTTTTTAAAGAGTGTCCCTTGTTTTAAAAAAATATGTTGGAATTTCTTTATTTAGGGATTTATTGTATGTTTGAATCGTTCAATTTAATATATTAAATTGTATTAATTGTGCAATCTAAACAAAGGGTTAAGTTTTTTATACGGTTTATAATACAACTTTTTTGAGTAATAATTTAAAATTTGGGATTCTTTATACTAGAACAAATGTTAAAAAGACCAATTTCATATAGTTTTAGTATGTTCGACCAAGATAAGAGCGCACACATGAGTCCAATAAATACAGTTTAAGCTTTGTTGGATCGCATGATTTAATGTATTAGTTGCATCAAATTATATTAAATCATGAATTTAGTGCAACTTAATGCATTAAATTGGTAATCCAAACACAAGCTAAGTTTATAAATGCATAATTATGTATTAATTAAGTGTGCACTCTTAAAGAATCTATCACACAACATGAAATTTAGCATCCACTAGGGTCTAGGGATGATAACTGGTTACTAACCAATTCTAGAGAATGGGCAAACCGCCGCCCGTGGGGTTTGAAACGGTGACCTCAGGGTACTACCCCAAGGCTTAATCATTGAACCAAATGCCCGAAGGGAATTTTAATCTCATATTAATCATGTGCAAATGTGCCATAGTTTTGGTCCATTTGGAGCATCTCCTTAGTTTGGTTTGGAGGTTAGATACTTGATGATTGGGTCATGCAAAAGGGCTTTTTTCAACTAAACTGGTTTATGAATAAATACAAACAGAACATAGCCCATATAAAAATCAATTATTGATTTTTGTGACCTTTGAATTGATTGAATCAATAATTGCAGGAAAGGAGAAGGCCCAATGTGATGGTAAAAAAACAGACCATAATAATTCTTTAAAGGGTTTGATTGTACCAAAAAAAGGAACTGTTGGAGATGAGTTTGAATAACACCAACTACAAAAGTATTTCTACTCATAATAACATGTAGTATGTTCCATTGATAACCAAATCTTATGAGTAACTTTTATAATGACATGTTATAGAAAATTCCTTAATACATTTTCAATACAAAGATAGGATCCTCTTGTAAGCTCACCCTAAATATTGTGAAAAAAAAAATGCAGTATGAGAGCCAAAAATTTTGAACTAAACTTCTTTTAAAAGAGTTTGGTTAGAAACTTTGAAATTGTGAACCAAACTTCATCAAACAATACAATATTGATTTTGCATTACATCAAAGATACCAAAAACTGGCACATGATCACCACCAAGTAGCAAGACAAAAGGCTTTAAAAGGAGCTTAAGTTGGATTTGCAAATCAGGATTTACATTTTGAGCATCCCTCTTACCATATTTAGATCAAGCATAAGCTCAGATTCTCTTGATCTTTGAAAACGTCCCCGTCTCAGAGAAGTAGGTACTTTGTGTACCGCTTCCAAGTTGATGCGCGTGAGCCTGTGGATTTGAGAGTTCAATCCCCTATTGAGAAAAGAAAAACATTGTGTCAGCAGAAACCGAAACCAATTAGCATAAACACGACGTATCTGTAATGGAAACAGCAGAAGTATGGGAGGAGGATATTGACCTGTACAGGTGTAAATGCTAAACTTGAAGTCAGACCAGAAGTAATACCACTGCTTCCATAGCTCCTTTCCTTGAACCTGAAGATACAAGGCCAATGATGGTTAGAATTCAGGACAGCCAACTATGGCAAAAAAAATGTAAAGATGAAGATGACATAAAAGCAGGTAAAACTTACTTTTTGGCGACTTTTGCAGCAAGCTTACTGGGTCCAGCAGATACACGTAGTTTCCCGCTACCAGCTTGGCCGAGCATCCCATACCCTTCTCCCAATCCATCCCCTAAAGAGAAGGAATAGCCATGATCAACATAAGCCAACAAAGCCAGGGCAGAGATAAAATGCACAACTAAATCAGAACAACAGCAGGACTGTAATTGGATTGTGAACCACAAATGACTCAGATAGACAATCATAATCACATAAAAAAAGTACATCGCAGACGTTGGAAAGCAGAGAGTTCACAGTGAGTAAGTAAACCAACCAATACAATTTGGCCTCTGAATAAATAGAAAGCAGTTTCAAGTCAAAACTTAGTATTAATGATTAGGCAGCTAATGATTTTAAGTACAGCAATTTGGCCTAGTATTAATGATTTTAAGTCAAAACTTAGTATTGGTACATACTTAAGATTCTAATTAGGCAGCTAGCAATTGAGGCATTGCTATTCTTGATTTTCAATAGCACTTTTTCTTGAAATACTTTTTCGTTTTGAAATACGTGAAAAATAATTAAAGTAAGGAAAGCAGTAAAAACAAATGACATAAAAGTGACAAGTAACACCCGCAAGCAAACTGACGCCATAAGATGAGGAAATCGATTCATACCCAAAGAACTCTCTTCAGGAATACCAAACTGCATTCTGTTGGCTAGCTTCCTCATGTCTGTTACAGCATACCTGTGGTACTGAACTCAATGAGCAATGAATAGGATACATTAAAAAAGGCGTCAAAGAAGAACAAATTTGTTCTATTAGAAGATTTAGTTTTACCTCTCTTTCATCTTCCTCAGACGGCGACCACCTCTTTTCTTTTTCGGTTCAGAATCAGGAACTGGTAAAGGCTTTGGTAGCTTGGGAGGAGGCGGTTCTTGCCACTTCTCAATTTTCTTACGAATCTCTTCACGCAAATTTCTTCCAGTCTTTCCTGTTGGATCTCCCCTTGTAGAGTCAACACGTGCTGCAAGAGTTGATTTTGAAGCCACAAGACGGCAGGCACGCATCCTCAGGGCAGGTGGTGTGCTCTGAAATATATCTGTCTGCTCAATATAGCCCACACGAAACTGAGATGTTGCAGTAGAAAAACCTGCCAGGTTCTTCTTCTTGGCACCCAGGAGCTGAACGTTGCATGCAGGCATCTTAGCTAATGAAAATAAACCTCCTGCTGTCCCCATAAGCTTTGCGGCAACAGCACTACCAACAATAGCTGAGAGATTTGGGGCAATATATACCATTCTACTCTCAACAAAATCAAGGACCTTTTTCTTTGCTGCATCAAGTGTAAGTGCACGATCACAAGCCTCAATTGTCTTTTCTAAGACATCCTCAGGAAGAGGCTTACCACTTGTAGTGGATGCAGTTACAGAAACCACCATAATAATTGCAGACGGAAGAAGACCTTCTAGATCAACCAGGGTCAGATCTGTTTCATTCCCAATCTTTTTAACTACACGAGCATAGTCAATGGGGTGATGCACGAGCGATTCAAGCTCGGGAAATTTCAAGCGGTATTTGTCGCGAATGAAGTTGTGAATAATTGTAATCTCATTCTCAATATCCACGGATAATGCATTGCAGTCAACAATCAACTGGTATTCGGGATCATCTTCTAAGACTATAGTACTGTAAGCATTTATTAACTCATTTTGCAGTGCAACTTCAACTTTCTGCATTGTAAAATTCATATGTCATCTTCAGGAAGAATAGAGTTTTAAATCAAAAAAGACCACATAAACCCCTCAGCACAAAATATATGAACTCCTCTTGAATTGAGAATACTAAAATAGGGAGAACTACACCCAGAAATGATAAACACAAACTCCTCATGAAGGAAACTAATAGCATCACGTCATGTCTTCATCCAGTACAAAAATAAGTTAGCATAATTAATAATATCTTTACAGCAAGAAAACAAGTAGAGTCCATAATTTGTGGAATGAAGTACTAGAACTCATTGACAACATTAAAATCATCATTAAAGCTAACCTGCATTATATCATGGTAACGTTGGGACTTCTGCAACTTGGAAACATTATCAAGATCATCAAAGTTCAGAGCTTCCAAATCTTCCATATCACCATCACCGTCCTCTTCCATATTGCCTGCACCAACATCTTCTTCCTCCTGAATAGGAAGAAGAGAACAATGGAAATTGACATTTAGAACAATAAATCTAAAATTCTATCATTTCTTTTTCCAGATATTGCCATCAAATTGGATACATGGTATCATTCTAACTTCATTCCCACCACAGAAAAGATCATAAATCTTTAATGCTACAATAATTCCACAGTTGATTAAAGGTATGTAAGAAGTAGCAGGTACTCACCGGAATTTCAGCTTCATTGTCAGATAACTCATCAAGATCAGCCAAAAAGGAATCATTCAAAGTCGCCTGGTAAATCAACCAAAAAACAAAAGTCAATATAGAAAAGCTATAATACTCATGCATATACTATGCTGATACATCCAACACAAGCCCAAGTGGTTTTGGCCGAATTTTGAAGACTCCTAACTTCCTAAGAAACTCAACCTATAACCCTATAATGATGCAATCACAGAGTGATATGCATTCCAGAAACTGCATGAAGTTATTAGCCTATTGCTAAATGATAAATGACCTTTCAGGACACTGTCTGTATTATTGCTTCGTAAACATCAATTAACCATATTCACATCTACAGTGCACAAAATTATAGAAAACCAGTTTCAGGTCGCTCAAACCATCCAGAAATAAAAACGATATTGAATTGGAATGGGATACAGAAGATGATTTAGGAACTAACCATTGTCACAACTTAAGTGAGGAGCTGGATCACAAAAAACTCAAGCTCCAATTGCTAACCTGAATCAATGAAACAAGAAAACGAATTTGATTAGTTGACGCATCCCGTGGCGGAGGCAGAGGACCAGGCTCCCGCGGCATAAAGGAAGTGAAATTTTGGATAATTTTTGAGATATATGAACCACGAATTCCTCGTTTGATATAGAAATCTCAGCAAACAAATTCAATTGAGAACGAGAAGTTCAAACCGATCAAATTTGGATACAAACAAGACGAACGAGAGGAAAACCTAGAGATACTTACACGAAGTTTGAACCTTTGACGAGGGAGAGAAGATATGGCGGTGAAGAATTGTGGATTCTTTCTCCTTGGCAAACTGAGTCGGATTCTCTATCTCTCTGGTTTCTAGGGCTCAGTCTTTGACCGACGCTGACCGACCTCTGGCTCAGACAGTGTATGTGATATTTGCAAATTCAGTTGAATGAACTTTGGGCCTGTTTAAAGCCAGGCCCGTGACCGGCCCGGCTATGTGCCCCGGTCACATATATATGTGATTTGTTTCCACTTTTGATCATTAACCTAGGCTTTAATGCCTCTCAAATTCATTCACTTCTAAAACTATTTTCACTCTCTTTTATCCTAGAGTATTCATGCGGATGAGAATAAAAAAAGTTGGGTTAAGTTTGATCTGATTGTAAGTAGAAAAATGCATAAACAATCAATCATATTGAGAGTATTTGTTATTTGTTAAAATTGATATTTATTGAGAATATTTTTTAAGAAATTGTTATTATTTGTTTAAATTGGTAGGTTAATGTGTATAGAATTAAAACAGATTTTTTTATCATAAAAATTGTAGAGAAGTTACTAAATTAACCATATATGATATTTTAATATTATTACATTTTAGTAAATAGTCAAACTTATGCTGAACTTAAAAAGTTTAGCCCAGATTCATCTAAAACCTTGTTTATTTTTATTTTTTTTGGTTGCCCGTTGGTTCGTCATAGCTTCGCTTTGGCTACGTCCAGCTTAACTGACTTTGGCAGTGGCTACGTCGAGCTTAACTCCGGTCACGCACCTGACTTTGGCAGGCGAGTGACATGAGTCTCTTAAAAACTTGGTTTATAGATCATCAAAAAGTGTGGGGTTTGTAAAGTGTGCATTCTTTTCTTCCTAATCTTTGTGCCATAAGTGTAGACTTTGGACTTTGGAGCACCTGAGTCGTTGTGAACTTTGATTGAATCAATAATTGCATGCAAGGAGAAGGCCCAATGTGATGGTAAAATTTGAGTTGATTGTACGAAAAAAATAACTATTGGAGATGAATTGTGAATAATAATATGAGCCATAACTCGGATAATAATATGAGCCATAACTCATGACCACTACTCTAAAAATAAGGGAATATTAATAAGTTAGTGTCTCTTCATTACTTTCTATTGTTTTTTTTACATTTTTAATATAGGATTATGAACTACTTTTTGTAAAGTTTGTTTACATAACTCCACCAAAACAACATCCATTCATCACAAGTCTTGCCTATTATTACAAACAGCAACTCATCCCTGAACTATACATGTTATTCCATGCAATTACATATAATCAGAAGAGCCATGCATATTTATAAATAGGGTTTACCCATGCCCCAAAAAATAATGTAAATTGGCTTGGGACTTGGGAGAGGCAAGGATATGACAATCAATCATCCACATCACTTTGATCCCACAATCCAGATTAAATGGCATTCATCAGCAACAGTTTACAATTCATTACCAACTTAGGAAGACAAGCCTGCAATTTATACATATATACGAGACCAGACGAATCAGTTTTTACCCGTCAATGAGAAATGGCTGCTATGTCTGTGATTGTCCATTAACAAGGCTCTCAAGGGTCAGCACAGTGTTGATTGGTCCATTGTGTGGAGCTATGTTGTGCGTTGTGATCGCGTCCTTTATTTTCTGAAACTGTTTAGAGGAAACCGAAAAGGTTATTGAAAAGGCGTAAAAAGGGCAGTTTTAGGGGCCGTTTGGTTACAAACTATGGAAACGAAACAAATCTTAGTCCATTTCGGTGTCATAATGCACAACAACAACATTTACCCAGTGAAACTTCCCTTACGGGAAATCAGCATGACAGCAAATTTCTAGACGCAAATATTAAAGCCGTGAGCCAAGATAAAAGTTCCCATTATGTATTGTGAGTTTGTGACCCCAATGTGGACTAAGTTCGTTTCTTTTCCACTTCCGTTTTCATATATTGTAATCAAACAGGCCCTTAATGTAGAGATTATAATTTGGTTTAGATGAGTGAAGAAATTAACCTTGGATAGATTGCACGAAAAGGCTTCCACCAATCTGTCAGCACCACGGTAGAAGTGAAAGTAAGGGAGAACCTTCACGTTCAATTGTTTGCACATTGGCTTGTTCTCGTCGAAATTCACTTTCAGGAAGAGAATTTCGGGGTGTTCTTCTGCAGTTTTGCATAGCTGACATAGTTGTAATGGAAGAGAAGTCAAACCAATGAGACAGACAGAAAATGCAAAGGAGGTTTTAAAGTTTTTATGCATTTAGGATTTTTATGCATAGGCTAAGAGCTTGATTTAGAAACACAGAAAATTTTAGGACAAAGATAATCACAGCAGTGAAGCTGATTATTTTGAATGCACGTCGTTGAAAAGCATATATAGAAGCTTGCTTGGTGAACTTAGCCACTAAGATAAACGGGAAGCCAAGACAGAAGATAGATAAACTTATTAACAGTCACCTCTTGATCAAATTCCCATTCTCAACAAAGAAAAAATACAACAAGGATCCCAAGATCCCCAACAATTATAGTTAACTAGACCAACGTATTAGCAGTACAGCCTTAATCCCGGACATTAGGCATCAGTTTACTCTTTCACATTATTTTTGTTGAAATTAAAATCTCCAATAACAAGCCTACACTCTATTATAGTTTTACTAGCCCAATTATTTGCCAATAAAGTTGGTTCCATCATTCCATGTATCAAATGTTTTAACCATTCACAAAACTATCAATTGGTGATCATGAGATAGTATCAAGGGGGATTACCTTGGGAAACAATGCCCGGCAAGAAGCACACCAAGTCCCATAGAATTCTACAATGACCAATCTATCTCCAGCCTGACTTAAGGCACTCAGGAACTCCTGAGTGGAATGAATGTCAACCATATTTGGCCCGGCATTCTTCTCCCACCACTTGGGTTGATTGGTTTCAGCAATAGCTGCATGTACCTGATGTTGAACATTAATCCAAATAAGACCTATGAGAAATATATTGAATATGGATGCAAAAATTCAGCTAAAGCCTATAAGTATGAAATCATCCTTAACAGATGGCCATCCATTAATATCCAGTAGTCTCTACAACTAACATGACCACGTTAACAAAATGGAGGCAACAACAAAACTTCATGTGCTGATAGTACTGCCTAATTATACAGGTCATTTTGGGGCTTTGGCACAAGATTTCAAGCAATTTCATCTTCCTTCATCAAACTAATTGCCTAACAAGCTAGCTATTTAGCTTTGATAGTACACATATACACATTCTGCAAGTATATTCTTATAAGCAAATCAGCTTTACATAACATACACCAAAGCTAAGTTCATAATTGTCTGAAACAGCTTAAATCCCTTCCTAAGAAATAAAAGCATGACTTCTTAAATCTAAGCCTGTTCTTTATCAATCCACCTTGTCATCCCCTCACAATCTGACAAAAGTGATACAGTAAGCATGCTTTGCAGAAAGATTAGTGCATTTTAAGTCTCACTTCTGTTATTTTTTCCATGGCAAAATTGATGCAATAGCTTCAGCAGTTCCATATAATCCCAAAAATAACAAATTTAAAGCTATTTGGCAAGACATGCATCAAATTCCACTCTTAAGAAAATGGATATCAAACGCAACAAAACACCAGAAAAAGTAGTTTCGATTAAAAAATTGCCTGCGTATTGCACAATCAACCACCATAATTCGTCTACAAATTGAGCAGGTGTCAAATAACAAAGCAAAGACACAAAATTCATTTCTTTTATTCAAACGACAATGACTCAATTTTTCAATAAAAAAAGGACGAAGAAACAGAAATCCACCTTGAACGAATCCAAATTCCGTCTCGGCGAAAGAGATAGAGTAGCAGCAGAAACTCCAGGAGCGCAAGCAGACGAATCAGACGCCAAATAAGCCCTCCGAATCAAACGCAAATTCGGCAAAACGGCGGGCAGTAAAGCATTGGTAGAGCACCGGAACGAAGCGCAAGATAACCGCATGCAATCAGCCATTGGAAGAAAAAGCTAAATCGACAGATTGATAGAATTTCAACAAAGGGGAAAATTGAACTGTGGAGTAACCGAATTCGTGCGATTTGGCAAAGGGAATTCGGTATACTGAATACAACAAGAACAGTGGCAACTACAAATTAGGTTTTGGGGAGCATCGGCGATTTCTTCTTCTCTTTCACTAAAAATTTGGGAATTTCTTCGCTTTCTTCAAAACCCTTTGTCGTGTAAACCAGTAAAAATCCGAGGATGAGAAGAAAAGCAAGGGATTTGAAGATGATGTTTTGGCTGGTTTTTCGGTTCGAATTTATGAATTGGGGCCCTCAAGATGGTTATCGGCTATACAAATAAACGTGTTCTTAAACTAAAATTAGGGCTAGGGTTTGGAGTAATTTGAATGGAAAATAAGAAATGGATTTTTCTAATCACACCACACAAAAAATCACATGATATAATGTAAAATGCTATATTATAATGCAAAATTTAATATTATATTGTAGAATTTTTCATTTATAATATGAAACCCAAGTAAACTTTTTTTACAAAGAAGATATGAAGGACATATAAAATAAAATTGTCAAACCAAAGACTAATATGAAAAAATACATCAACTCAAAAAGTTAAACCTATCACTTCCACAATCCCAGTTTAGCTCTAATCCGTAAGAGCATCTCTAAAAGATTCTCCATATACATTGGTATTTGTATTTTTAGAGATTTTATGGTCCAACAGATCCTCTATTTCGTTCCTCAAAATAGAGAATTCTCCAAAAGATTAAAGTGTTTTTCCTAGAATTAGAAAATTCTCCAAAAAAAATTGAAATGCTTTCCCTAGATTTAGAGAATTCTCCACATTTATTTAGAAAATGCATTAACTAAAAGTGTATACATGAAAACTTGTGATTGGCCATATGGAATTTTCTAAGAATTTTTTTTATATAAATAGAACTAATAAATGTAAGATTCTCTAAAATGAAAAAGCTGTTGGAGTTAAGGTAAATTTTATTTGGAGAATATGACTTTTGGCTCTTCATTTTGGAGAAAATTATAGAGAAACTGTTGGAGATGCCCTAACATTCTCTTATGTAAAAGCACTCTTATTATGGAATAACTATGATCTTACACACATGTGCCTCATTGTAAAATTGCTTCACCAAGAGTGCGTAAGGGAGTATTGACAAACAACATCTACCCAAACAACATCTACAAGCTAAAAATTTAGTCCATGACTTCGATAAAGTCAGTGCCTTTGACTAAAAACTTCATCGCGATGACGCTTGATGGTTAGAAGCTTGTCAGATTCCAAACGTAATCATTCTCACAAAGACGATGAAGCATCCGGCGAAAGGCATTAAATTCATCTCGCCCGTCTCCTCATCTCAACGACCAAGATGAATTTGGGGTATTATTGGACCCAAAAAATCCAAGTATAATTTCAAGACCGTCAATGTCACAAAGACCGTCATTGTCACAAAGACCGAAGACCGTCATCGTCATCTGACTATCCCGGAGCGCCAACAAGATCCCGAGATCTCCGGGTCAGTTATAACCGCCTTTCATTATATCATCCATAATGTCCACGACCTATTTTTTAGGAGGAAGTTTATTCTTGATCTTGTAACTTCTTATATATGACTCTCTCTACTATATAAAGGGATCAAAAGGCATAGCCTCGAGAGACATACATTAGTACACAATAATTCCCTCTCTCTTGTAATCAAAACGTTCTCATAACTTACAATGCCCTTGGAGACTATCGTCGTCTGGGCAAGACCGTTGGCGTATGAGCAAGATTGTTAGCATCTGACCGTTATCTTCCTAGCTGTTTTCGCATGACTACGGGTCCTAAACCCCAGATCTAAGCTTGTAATCGCTTGTTTATAATTAATAAAAGGAGATAAGCATTTCCTCTTCATTTGTATTTTCTTTACATTCAATTTTATTACTTATTTATTTATTGCTTTTGTTAATCGCTTTCATCCGTCTTCCCCTCAACCTGATCCAATCGTATTCCTTTGGCTGTCAAACCCTATCAAGGACATTAAAGTGATCATTTGGTCATTTTTTGTCCAAAACAATACCATATACAAATCAAAGGCAATTCTAGTCAAAATCAAAGGAGAAGTCGATTACTTGTGAATTGGTCTAAGGATTCCTTTCCATTCAAAGTCTACTTGGAGGAATCTTCCACATCAATCTTAAGGGGGGGGTGCCATCCAAGGTGAATTCAAGTTCTCTTCTATAAAGTTAAGTCAACACTAGAACAAGATTGTGCCTATGACACGGAGCGCGATTCTGTGTCCCAAAAGATATCTCAACCCGTGTCACCTACACACACGAGATCGGTCTTCCAATCGATCACATATCAATTGGTATCGGTGTTAACCAGGTTTTTTGCTTGTGTTGATTGTTTTATTGCATTAATTTGTACTTGGAATTCAGTTTTAGACCCTAAAGATTCACATTTTGCATGAGTTGCAACTTAAAATTCTCATAAAAATTGAGTCTTTTTTATTACTTGGAGTGCAAGTTTTGTTAAAACTTGTTCTTTTTGCGCATCTTAGAATTTCACCACCATAATTCTGCTTGCATACTCAAGTTCTAATTTGTGTTAGGCATATTTTTAGTGTCAAACCACATTTCAAGTCATGTTTTTGCACATCTAGGTCCACACCCTAACTTATTGCCACGCAAGAGTTGTTCTTGTGTGTTTGTTTTGTTGAGTCTTATTACAAGCTCGATCATGAAATATTCCTCTTTGGAGGAGGAGATAGTGGTCAGAACCCGCGCTGCCACTCCCTTTCTTCCTTACAAGGCTATTCAGACTTGATTTCTCCGGGCCCCCTGTTGCTGCAAATTAAAGATCTCGATCACAAGGCCGGCCTCATGGAGTGATTGACCCCTCTGCTGCTGCAAATTAAGGATGATCTCGATCTCAAACACAAGGCCGACCTCATATCAAGGATTGCACTATCAATTCGAACAAGGCTTTCTTTTTAACGACGATCTAGTATCTGTATCATACCATCAAGTTTTGAGTTATAAATGATTCTAACTCCCTACTATTCCTTGATATCTCTCTTTTATTATTCTCTTATGCACTTTATATGCTGCTGGTTATTTTGTTACCTAGGAGATTAAAAGTGTTGAAACTGGAACTTTTATGCATACTAGGCTAGTGACGGTTGTATTGAAGGCATCTCACGTTTGTGGTCTCGAGTCATAAGGGGGAACTATTGTAGTGTACATGTTCAACAAGTATCCTAGGGAACAATGTTCTAAAATACGCTAGACGGAGAGGGACCGCCTAGTGCCTAGGAGACCGTTTTGGAAGGCTAGGCAGGCTAGCACCTTTCAACACCTAGGCAAGGCCTAGACGGAGACAGGCGGGGATTTTTTAGAACAGTGCTAGGGACGAGTATCCTAGGTCGTGCCACATTTGGAAAGGCATGGTGGAGGGGTAACCTTCTTTTGGCTTCACAAGTGGCTGGTGTTTTTTTACAGAATTGGATTCCTTGAGGTGGAATGACCATAATTTGAGCCACGATGATGGCCGGAGCTCAGTTTTTGCAACTATGTTGTGGTATTCTTGGAAGGCTCATAATGATTTAGTGTTCAATTGTCACTGACTGTGACACAATCATCAGCAGAGGGGTGACCGATGCTCTGGGACATGACTCGTTTAGTTTGAACTCTAATTTTACTCAGTTATCAGTTTTACCTACTTACATATTACACTGTTGCTAGATCAGATGTAGCTCTTTATTTACAGAGAAATCCTACTACAGCTTCAAACTGCCTTGATGAAATCAAGCTTATCCAGCTTCAAACTACTATTTTTACAGCTAAAGAATAAACAATCTATAGCGTAAATAGTTTTCGGTAAACATCCAAGTACAAAAACTGGGTCCTGAATCCTGATCACTGAAGTATGCTAGTCTTTCTTACTAACCAAGCAACTTATCATAACAAGACGATCAAAGGCTCAAGAAACTCAACTGAGGTAAAAAGATCCAACTGCTTGGAATGATTCAACACCAAACCAAAGTGAATTAATAAATAAATACTCATGATCTTGGTTTGAACAAGCATAGAAAGATACAAAATTAAAACAACCCCAAGAAGAACTCTTCGACTTGTGAATTGTCTATTAGACAACGAAGATCATGAAATTGAAGTTGGAAGTAGTTTGAGAAATCACGCACTGTTTGCAGGTGGGAGGGGAGTTTCTATGTTTGATGGCATCAACATGTTGAAACCATCACTAGCAGTAGAAATTATCATTCCCGGTATCTGGACATGCCAATGAAGCTCCTTCAAGTCCTTTTGACCCTGCCAAACAATGCCATATAGTAAACCTTAACAAAGGCCAATTCTACTCAAAATAAAAGGAACAAGAAAGCTTTGTCCCTCTCCATGCCCATTTCATGCTCTGTTGGGAAAATAAGGCTTTGTTTGGTAGAAGTAGAAAAAAGAGCCTATTTTAGGGATAATGGTTTTTTTAAGGGATTTAATTCATTATAGTATAAACCCTATAAAAATACTTAATTATCCTAAGTAAATAAACTTACCAAAATTTCCAGATAAAGGGTCTCAACCTATGCACAAAGGGTCTCAACCCATAGCTTAGAAAAACCGTTTCTATGAAAAGAAATTTCCATTGCTTTGGGATATGGGACCAAATTATACTTCTTTGGTAATAAATGTGTTTATGTGTTTGCCAAAAATTGGGATTGAACAGTGAAACAAAACGCTATTTATTTCAGAAGAGTACTTGTCTACAAAGTGTTTAATGATATCATTACCGAACAAAGCCTAATTTAAAGCTTGAAAATTTTCAAGGTACTCACCTGGTGCACAAAGAGGAGCTGAGGTGGTAGATTTTCAGGTGCATGAACATTTTCTTCGGTTTGAGCTTTGAACTCGGCTTCCTCTTCTTCGTCTCGCTCTAGGGAAAGATCCCATACACTGGAAATAGACATCACAAAATAAGTTTATTTAATTGTTTGTGCCTTTCAATTATCTAAACAATAGCCTAACGGATACTCACGTGAGCTGGTTATCAGCTGAAGAAACTGCTAGAGTGGATGCCTCATGTGGACTCCATTCAATGGAAGTTATAGGGTGCTTGTGGTATTCAAAATTTGCCACTACAGAATCTCCATCCTGTGTATGACTCAACAGAATATACACATCAGTTCAAACGGCCATTATTTACAGGGTAATCACACATTTAAAGTACCATTAAATCCTGAAATTAGGAGTTTTTTTTGAAACTGCTTGAAGTTCTGCATTCTTTGAGATTCATTTGCTTCTTGTAACAAAATAATGTGCAATAATCAGTTTAACCTTGCTTACATGTTTAATAACGGACTTAAAATTGCAAATCGGTAGCATTTGAAAATAGAGCAAAAAATAAGCTATAAAGTAAAGAACAAATAAAGCTATTGACTGATTGAAATTTTTAAATACCTTGATTAATCGGAGGTCATGGATTTTAAATGTGCCATCATCACTACCGGACGCCAACATACAACTAGCTAGCCTGCAATTTGCCAAGCAACCATCAAGTCAGATGATTAAATAACAAATGCAGAACAAAGGATCAAATCCAGACAATGAAAGATTCAAATTTTATAGTTTGAAGGAAAGATGAAAAATGTGAGCAACCTGTTCCATGAGATTACATTCACATCTGCATTGTGTGCCTTGAAGGAAAATACTGGCTTCTTCCCTTGTTTAATATCCCAAACTGCAATCTTTCCATCCACAGAGCATGAGGCAAATACATTTTCTTCAGTGGGGCTCCACTGCAAATATCAGAGAAGAAAAAATACACTAATCACTAAAGGATTTTACAAAATATGATGTCAATAATCATGTATGAAGTGACTAAGCAATCACAAGAACCCAACATCTTTTCAATGACCTTTACCTTCCATAGATATTAAATCAAAAAAGACATTGACCTTTATACAAATTTTCTTAAGTAACATAAAATGGTGTGTCTTTGTTCAGTAGTTCCTTTCTGAAAAGCCCAGTGCAAGAGTACAGTATGCAGATTTTCAAGTTTCATAGAGTGCATTTGGATTACCACATTTATTCATGACCTGGTACTATATAAGATTATTTGATTAACAAGAGGGAGCATTACCTGCAGGTCTTCCACACTTGCCTCGTGTCCAACAAAGGGTTTACGATCCACATCCCATTTTGATCCAGATGTGGGCTCCCACAGATAAATGGAGTTACTACAGTCCCCTACAAAGAAGAACAATCAAATAAGAACGATGGTTGAACAAAAAAGCAACATTTACAGAAAAAATGCAAAAAATAAAAACAAATACCAGATACTAGTCGTCCAGAAACACAGGGGCTCCAATCGATAGCATAACCTTCATCTTTGTGTTTAAAAGCAGACAGTGGAGCCTGGTTAAAAACTGAAGTTGGACCTCGAGTAGCATCAGCTTCTGACTCTGTTAAGAAGTTGAGATGAGAACTAAAGTCCCACACCTATACTCATAACAAAGCAAACAACAATAATGAAATTTCAGTCATTTATACCACAGCTTAATTACTCCCGCTCAAGAATAAGAAAAATGATATGCCATGAAAACAAACTTAAATTCTAGAACTTTATAAGATAATGCTCTTCAAAACGTCTATATTAAACCAAAACCGAAGTATCAGATAGATTTGAGTATGATAGAGCAACAGCCACACCTGAACAAAACCAGTGTCGCTCCATGATGCACAGATATGGGGGTTTTGTGGCATAGATCGAATTCGGTTTACACAGCCTTGATGAGCCATCCTACGCAACTGCAACCCATCAACAGAAAAAGTTAATCCTGAAGTCCAAAATGAGTGCATATGGAACTACTTAGGTCTTAGGGTGTGTTCGGTTTACACAACCTTGATGAGCCACCCTATAACATTTTATGAAAGAGAAACAAAATCTTAAGCTTCTTGAGTCAAAATGGAACAGTGAGAGTTTTTTCATTTCTATTGCTACTTTTGTATGTAATCAAAATAGAAGGCATGCTGGCTAGATGAAACGAGATCTTAAATAGATGAGAGCTAATGTCTTTATTCTTTTTTTTATATAAAAATCATTACATAAAGGAGACTTGCCTGAAGTATTGGTGTTGAAGATCCATGTTCATCTTCATCATCAGTATCACTGTCTTCACTGTCATCATCCATATCAGAGCCATCTTCAGTTCTCTTGGGGGGAACAAGATCACGTCTTTTTCCAGTGATGTTAGATAGCTTAAATATTTCAATTGAATTCAAGGTAGATTGATTTGCCTGCAAAAAAAAAATTGAAAGGTTTCTTTTTTCATTTGAGCAATCAAAGAAATTAGAAATGATTGAATGGACCACCCACAGACAATTGATGACAAGCACATACACAACCTTGTATTTTGGTGGTATAGGATATTGCCTCCCCAATATAGTTAGCAATAGTGCTCAAGAGCAAAAAGGAAAAAGAAATATCATAAACAAAGTTGCCTAAACTACCTAAACAAGTAAAATTTCAGATTACTAAAGTGGAGATGAAATTGGGCCATATAAGATGCTTTTGAGTGCTTAAAGTGGATTCGAACAATTCACAAAGTTGGAGAAGTCTACTAGTCTAGAGGTGGATGCTTAGTCTGCTTGGCTATACAAATGCAAGGTTCTCAATGGTGATGAACCTGTATCTCTTTTATATTTATCCAAAATGTAAGAAGACAATGAGTGCACAGATTTATAGCTTTGCTAATGATCTCCTAGACCTTGAAATTTAAAAAAGAAAAGTAGCTCATACATATTTTAGAAAAAAAAATGCAACGCGAATTCTAAAAATAATTTATGCCCTCTTCTATCCATCAAAAGGTGGCAACTTTAAGCTTAGTTTAGAGTTACACATCACTCATAATGCATAGCAGCAGCTCTTACCTGAGTCCCAGCAACAAAATAAGCAGTATGCGGAAACTCTGATCGGACGAGTCCCAGGGAATCACGAACGATGTCAAAACTGCAAACATCAATCCAACTTTACAAACAGAACCATCAAGCAATCCCTATGAACTTAACTAACCTTAAATCCAATCAGCACTCTAGGTTAAAACTTACCAAATTATGTTAGTTTCTTAGTTGAAATCACTTAGCTTGGGACTTCTATATTACTTGTTTGAAAATGTTCTAAGCTTACACATGCCTTACTTCTACAAACCACCATAATCACACATTAACCAAACAATAAATCACATAATTTCCTAGAAATATGTGTCCTTTCATTAGGTTCAAATTAGAAGATCAAAATTGCAAACATTAATCCAACTTCAAAACCAAAACCATAAAGTAATCACTACCATCTTAAGTAACCTTAAATCCAATCAACACTCCAGGTTGAAACTTCACAGATTATGCTAGTTTCATTAATTGAAATCACGTAGCTTGAGACTTCTATAACACTTGTTTTAAAAAGTTCTAAGCCTACACTTGCCTTACTTCTATAAACCACAATCACACATCAACCAAACAACAAGTCACAAAATTTCCTCGAAACATGAGTTCTTTCATTAGGCAGCGCAAGAAATTTCAAAAAAGAAGAACTAAATTAACACAAACCTCAGACAGGGCCAACCGACATGGAAGGCATGGAGAGAGTTATAAGCAGAAGGATCACAATGCAACTCTTCGTCTTCCTCAATCTTATCAACCCCGGGCTGCCATACTTTCGCCGGAGCAGGACCGGAATTTTTCGTCGCCGAGCTCTCGCCCTTCGCTGCCTACATACTAAGAACTCAGAAAAACCTTGCCACAAAAATCAATCAATTGACTCAAAATTTGAGAGAAAAAACAAATGGAAACTATACCTTGTTCGTCGCCCGCTTAGCTTTCTTACGGCTTTTGATCGCGCGAACCATTTTTGATAGAGAGGGCGAAGGATTTTGCAGGAGGTGATACAGGAAGGATGCGAATTTGGGGACGGAGAAGAAAGGGGGAAGTGGAGGCGGGAGCAATTTGTGGGGTTCAGGGTTTATATGGAGCAGCAGAAAGGGGGAAAATGTGAACGAACCGGTCGAATTAACAAACTTCATCAATCATCATGTATATAAACGAGTCGTGTATGAATGTCGAGGAATTCATTCGAAACCGATTTTGTGGTGGAGTAAAACTAGAAATGTGAATAAAGAGGTAAAGGGTTCACAGTGTGAACCTCATACAAGAAGAAAAATTAAACGAAAGTGGTAAAAAACTCAAAATAGCTTTGTCAAGATAAATTTTGATGGATCTAAAAGGGATAATGCAAAATCAACGACTGCATATATTATAAGAGATCAATTCGTAAATGTTATAAGCCTGAATGTAAAGAAAAATGATTATTGGAATGTAGAACAAGCAGAAGTCATGGGACTATATGAGGTTGTACAAGATGCTCATCGGAGGAAGCTAACGAAAATAGAAATTGAAGGCGGCAGTCTGTTAGTGATCAAGGCGATAAAGGGAGTCGGTCGAGCCCTTGGACAATTGACATGATTATTAAGGACACTCTAGTTACAATGCAATCTTTTGAGGTGATTAATACCAAACATGTACCTCGAGATTGAAACTTTGTGGCAGATTTGATTGTAAAACTACACCACACTCGTAGCATCAAAAAGGTTTTAAACCATGGAAGGGTCCAACTCTCGTCCGAAAGGATGTACTAAGCTGACTTAGTCCGTCTAATTTTTACTTATTCAAAAAAAATATATATAAATCTCATTTATGACCAAAAAAATATATAGGAAAATTTCAGATACCTTAAATTTTAGGTTACTTTTGTTGGTGTTCTAAAGTTTTTTTTGGGGGGGTTCTTTATTTATGAGAATTTGGGTTTGTTTATTTTAGTATGTTGGTTGAAAAAGAGTTTTGTGTTGGGATGGTTGTGCAATTTCAATATAACTCGATTTACAAGATGTTAGGGAAATATCGAATGGCGGCTTAGTTGCAGGAAGGCGATGAACGACAACACTAAAATAGTTTCGAGATTATTGAAATACCTTTAGATGGGTTGTTACTTAGGAATTTAAATTGATATGGTTCGAAAATGGATTTGAATATTCTAGGAGTCAAATTCTACTAATATAATGTGATACTTAACCTCATGGGCACCAACTACAAACAAAGGTTAATTATAAGACACTAAATAGATTACCCTTAAATTTAAGTGTACTATCGAAATTTCCTTTACTTCACATGTATTGAGAAATGGTTGTATCTTTAGAAATAATAAGCCTAGCTTGAAGCAAAGGAAATTTCTGCATCTCTTGGTTTGTCTCAATGGAGCCAAAAATAAATCTCTGTTTGAGGATGAGGACGGGGATTGAAATACACTCGTATACGATAGATCGAGTAATTAACTAACGCGAATCTTGAATGGAGAATATAATCAGGCAATTTATAATATAATTTGTATAAATTCTAAATTTTTTAAAAAATACTTTTTGTTTAGCATTTTATTGTACCAAATACGATTAATATTTTTCTCTAGTTTTATACTCCGTATTATATTATTTTATATTAACATATGTATTAATATATAGTATATTAGTATAATTAACTTATATGAATCATTAAATGGAAAATTTATTAGAAAAATTATTCAAAAAACTCTCCTGCTCCATTGTCATCCCTACTAAGTACGTGATTATTGTTTCATTTGACGTTCATGATCGATTTGAATATTAACATAGTACTACTATATGTACGTCTATACTGATTAATAAATTTCCGGATTCATTCTACCAAAAAAAAAAATAATTCTGGATTCACCCATATAACGTCCATTACCATACCCATAACTTATTCCATATGAAAAGTTCGTATTCCAACTTAAATTGTGCATGCAATTATTTCGAAAGGGATGAATATCACCAACTTCATTTTTTTTGTTTGAATATCCACCTACTTCATTTCGTTGCACATTCATCTTGCAGAAATGCTTGCTATTAAGCTAAATTCAATCTCTTTATATCTATTAAATCAATTCAAATAATGTAACCATGCCATTTTGAAGTCTAGTTTCACTTTTTTTTTAGCGAAAGTCTAGTTGCACTTTTGATAAAATTTGATGGACCGATAAATTAAAAGTTGTGCGCGTAATTTACCTAATATACAATCCAATTAAATGAGATTTTAATCGAAAATCATATCACAACTAGCCAAATCAAGCCCGTCCGTTGGACGGGGCAAAATTTATATTTTAATATTTGAAATGCATAGATGTTTGCAAGTATTTACAAAAATAATACAAATCACAATAAAAAATAATCAATTTAATAATAATCATAGAAATTTGAACTGTAAAAAGTTATTGTGCAAACCTAATTACCATCCACAAAAAATCTTCATGTCTTGCGTTCTCACATTCACTCTCCCCATCTCAATTCGTGTTTCAATTTAATCAATCTTTCTTGCAATTTGAGGACAATCTTCTATTTTTTGCTTCATAGTGGATGAAATTATGATGCGTTCATACAAAAATAAAAGACGTATATAGTGAGAAAGAAAAAGATAGAATTTAAATTTTATATTATGTTTTGTTAGCTATAATTTCTACAATTGTGTTTAATGTTGTGTTTTGTATCTAATATCAAAGGTTCATAATTTAATGTGTAATATCAAATGTTATTATTGTTATTTGAAATACCAAAAGTTGCAAAATTTACTCTTTTAAATTAAGATAGCCAATTATTTCGCAAATCCTCCAACTTTAAATAAAACGATTTTAAATATTTCAAGACATTCATAAAAAATATTTATTTGGCTTTGATGATATATAACTTCGTATGTTGTAAGATTATAGCTTTAGTAATTTGGATTAGTAAATTTTCCATTAAGATTCACGATAGGGGTAGAATAAATCTAATTATTTTTTTATGAATGATTTCGTCTATTATATATATAGTCTTATTGTATCATTTGACATTCTCTTAATATCCATCTAAAATTGAATTTGATCCTATAGCAAGTGGAGATTCTTCTAAAATTTTAAATGCACTCTTATATCTAATAAAACTACATTAAATTAAAAAATATAGTAAAGTCGTTTTGATTGTTTCAAAGAATTTGGATCACCTTATAACATCATTTAATCAAATGGATTGGTGTATACTTATCAAAATCATATATTAGTTAACACATTAATTCACATTGTTCTGTGTATTTTTCCAATACAACTTAGCTCCTATGTTTAATAAAAACTATAATTTTTTTTATAAATTAACTATAAAAAATGTTTTAAATATTTGAAAAAAATATGAGTCACCTTATAACTAAATACAATCAAATAGATTGATGTATAATTAATTAATTATCAAAATCATATATCATTTTTCATACACTTATGTGCAATTGTAATATAAGCATAATAAAGTTTTTATATATCATTCACATACTTTTAATATCAAATTTAAATTGAATTTAGTCTTTTGTATGTGGTCTTTTGATTGTGGTAAAAAAGTTATCCAGAGTGATTATTTGAATAATCGAACCTTAAACTTTCAATATAATTATAAAAGCTTCAACTATTGAGCCAAAATTTTATATTAACATATAATAAAATCAACACAATATGAGTGAGATGTTTTTCATAAATTTAATATGTTCACCTAGTACATAACATTTTAATGATATAAATTTTAAAAATAAAAATTAAGGTGAATATAAAACAATTTGTTTTTTAGTGTAATATTGTAATTGACTATACATAATGGTACCTAAAATATAATATACTAATGATTAAATAGTAAAAGTATTTCGATCAAATACAATATATGCAACAAAATAACAATTGCCAATAAAGGATGATAATATATAATAGTATATACCAATTATAATTAAGCCTTAAAATTAAATATGAATAAAAGGATCTACCTTGTTATGTAATAGTGTAATTGACAATGCATATGGTACATATGACATAATATATTAACGATTCAAAACTAAGAGTGTGTTATATACCAAAATAAATAGTTGTCAAGATTTGAACCGTGGTCTATAGGTAGTTTGAAAGATTCATTACCACTAAGTTATGTAGAATTATTTTATTATTTAAAATTAAAATGATAAGTTCTCATAAAAATAAATATAATGTAATAAATGTGGCAATAAATGTGGTTTTGTACATAAATTTATCTATTTAGTATAAATCATATTAAAGGTGAAAAAAACATTTAGGAATTAACATTAAGTACATTAAATGTGACATGTACCCAAAATTATATATGTATTATAGATAGATTGACTAATTAATGAAATTATTTAGTAAGTAATTTAATCCCAATTTTTCTATATTAAAGAACTCTCACTTAATTTATTTACAAAAAAAAAAATTTATGATAAAAATATTTTCAATTCCTTTTTATATAGTTCAAAAGGTCGAATAGATATTTGTTTTTATGAATATATATACTTCACCTAACTTAGTTGTGGTACATTCAATGTTTGACTACAACAAGAGCTTTCATATCTAATTAAACAACCCAACTTCTAATCTAAGTGTACTTGAACATTTAAGAATGGTACTTAGGCCCGTTTGGTATTGATATCCTAATATCAGATATCGGTATTGGGCTATATCTTGTGTTTGGTATGGGAGTATATGGATTCAGATATCGATATCAGCCCATATCTAGTGTTTGGTATGGGAGTATATGGATATCGGACCATATCCATGATATCAAAACAAGCCATTTTTCATGATATTTGATATACCTCAAATAAAAGAGGTATGAGGGGTATGGGATATGAATGATATCTCATATCCGATACCGATATCGATACCCGATACCGATACCCGATACCGATACCAAACGAGCCCTTACTACTTACCATAAAATAACGCTTGCACCGTACTGCCTATTTGACTAGTAGAAACTAGTAATCTAAACTTATGATCTTGCTATGCTATCAAATTCGAAATGTGTATCCATTTTTTTTGTTTCCCATGACTTCACTTCATAAAATTATTTGGCCGTTAGGTAAGTAAAATTTGGCGGTACATAAGTTGACACGTACATGCTATTTCTGACATAGAAAACGGTTCGTTTGATCTCACATTGATTAACCTAGCTCTATATATCATTATTTGCGTTCCATCATACATACACTTATATAGGAATTCATTTTGTGTTACTTTCATCATATATACACTTTTTAGTTCCGATCGCGAATGACGTCATCCTCCGTCACCGTCCGCCGCCACGTGGCGGTGTGCACGTTCCCGTTGGGGTCCCACGAGGCCCTACTGCTAAACCTGGCCCGGAAGGCGGTCGCGGCCGCGCCGGGCCTCCACGTCAGCTTCTTCACCACCGCGTCGACCTCCCCCACCGCCGTCCTCGACTCGGGCTCCGAAAGCCTCGTCATCTGCCACGTGGACGAGGGAGGGCCCGTGGCGCCGGGCGAGCACCCGGTGAAGCGGATGGTGGCGGCGGTGGGGGAGAACCTGGGGAAGGCGGTGGCCGACGCCGAGGAGGAGGTTGGTGTTAAGATCAGCTGTCTGGTGGCTGACGCCATGATGACGTTTGCGTGCCGTCAGATTGCGGCGGAGAGGGGCGTCAAGTGGGTGGCTTTGTGGGGCGGGTCGGCCGGTGCCCTGGCGGCTCATTTGTACACCGATCTACTCAGGAGCAGCGTCGGCCACTTGGGTATGATTTCTTTGTTCAATAATACTGTTCATTCTAACGTCTTTCACGTTTTATTAGGAGACTAACAAATAGTATATCATTATATCGAAATAAAACAAACTCTTATACTGAAACGTAAAACAAATACATTTTTTCTAGTTCGTAGTATTTTTCATACGAAAGTACATTGCAAAATTTCAAATTTAACGAGGAGTTTAAGTATATATATAACATTTTATTCTAATGCTTTGTAACGAATACATCGTTATATCTTCATTTATTATCCTACTTTTTTTTTTTTGAAAAGCACAACTAATAGTCCACCAATAGTTGAAAGGACATTGTATAGTGAAGACTAAAATAACTACGTACGTGTTGTCCTTGTGAGCTAAAAGTGCCATTTAAGGTGCTTGTGTTGGCCTAAGTGTTTCTTTTTTAAATAAATAAAATGAAGTGATAGTTTTCTATAAAATTAATAACATTATGGATAAATTTATTAAGGAGTGTTTTCTTCGATTGTGATAATTAAATATTTATTATTCTCTTTTGTTTCATTTTTCAATATTTATAGTCAAAGCTCTTCCATATTTATTAAAGAGTAGTAACAATGATAAGGGCATGTGTAAAATATGTGCCAAAAGGTCTAAAATGATAATAATTTCGAAACAAAATACATAAATTAGAATGACACTAATTTCGGGACAAAAGGAGCATTATTTAGGGCTCGGTTGATATGTTAGCCTCAATACATGAAACTATGGGCCTGTTGGGCCAAATGTTGTGGTTAACATAGACATCTTTGCTTCAACAATGTTCATGTTTGATGGCCTAGCCATAGTTTAATTTTGTATGTTCATGATTTGTATTTCTAACCATCACATACATATGTTGTTGCATAATTCATCAAACTAGACATGGAAGCACGCAAAGACAAAACAACAGACCAATACATCCCCGGATTCCCACCCATACCCATCACTGATCTACCCCAAGAAGTCCTCGCCGTCGACAACCCCATCGCCGGATTCCTCCACGTCATGTCACACCACATCTCGGATGCAACGGCGGTCATCATCAACTCCTTCCAATCCCTAGAGCCCGCGGCCACCAAAATCCTCGACACTGCCTTCCCCGACAAGTTTTATTGCGCGGGTCCTTTCACCCTCACAATGCCACCCCCTGTGACCGTCCAAAGTGACCCCTACGGTTGCCTCCCGTGGCTCGACTCCCAAGCACCCGCCTCGGTTGTGTACATCAGCTTCGGGTCCGGCCTCACCCCTCCGCTCGAAGAGTTTGCCTCCTTAGCGGAGGCGCTAGAGGCGGCCAAAGTCCCGTTCCTATGGTCGATTTCCGACAAGTTTAGATCTCAACTCCCCGAAAAAACATCGAGTTTAGGTAATGGTTGTCTAATTTCTATGGATTTTACATAAGAGCCTTAACTATACAATGATAAGTTGGTATGAAAAGAGAAGAATATATCGGATTTCGGTTGTTGAGTTTTCATTTAACAGCCAAGATTGTTCAAACTCCACCCATAGAGATTTTGCCAACTCCACTGAGACTAGATCGCTATACCAAACATCATTAAAAAAAACAAATCCCCGCCTATAAAAATAAGGGAATAGGTGATAAACTAGACTTAGAGAATAAAAGATCTAGATTGCCCTATATCATACATGTGATCTAATGTTTGCTTTCTATGTCCAAAAAAAAAAATAACTCAATGAGTTTAGGTAAGCTGGTGGCATGGGCCCCGCAAACGGCCGTGTTGGGACACGTGGCGGTTGGGGCTCAATTGACCCACGGCGGGTGGAACTCGGTGTTGGAGGGCATCGCATCAGAAGTGCCGATGATCTGCAGGCTTTCGAGGAAGATTGCGGATCACGCATTTAACGGAAGTATGGTCGGGCCCAACCTATGGGGGATCGGCATGGAGGTTGAGGGCGGGAGGCTAACAAAGGCTGAAACAATGGCGGCGTTGGAGATGGTGATGAATGGGAAGGAAGGTAAGAAAATGAGGGAGAATATCAAGGAGTTGAAGAGGCTTGCTGAAGAATCTGTTAATGAGCTTCATGGTAGCTCTACTAAGAACCTGAAGAACTTCATCAATATCATCACTCAATGCTAAGTGATTATTAGCCAATACATGATGATGATCAATTTACTTTGGGATATGGGTACGTGCATCTTGCCCCCTCAGACCCCGATACACTTAGTAGATGTTGTTGCTGTTCAGATTGATGCATGCCTTCCCTTTGGAGGGTTATTATTTCATATTTCATTGCTTACAAATAATGTACTATGTACTACTTCTCGTGGTAGAGAGCAGCTAGTCGTCTAGACAGATGGAGATATCTCGGGGTGTTGGTAGCTTGAGTTTCCTACTTTTTTTAGTTTAGTTTTGGTTTGGTTTTCGCATTTGCTTTCGTGTTTTTTGTTGGTTACTTTTGCTTAATGTTTTTCTGTCTTTCTGGGTCTCTTGGTCACACCCCCTCTGCGTTAAGTTAGGGGTGCCTCTATTTTGACCCCCCAGATTCTCCTTGAGTAATGTTGTTGTTGTATAAGACAAGCATTCAAAGCTGTGCTCATTCCACGAAAACAACAGGAGAACTGACCATGGATTAATTACATGCCAAGCCGAGAGCTAACCTAAAGTGTCTACTAAATGACCAAAATCCTAGGTCAAATTTAAAGCATATTGAAAAGCATGAATATTTATCCTAATTAAATAGTCTTTCATCAGGGAAGCACATCTCCACAAACTAGTCTACAACAAACCAAAAAATTTAAATATCATATGAAAAGTAGATCAATACCAGCTTTGTGTCAGGCCAGTAATAAACAGGATTAAAACTGATGTTTACTATAAATAAACATCAGTAAAAAAATCCTGTAGGAAAAAGAATGTTGAAAAGAGGACAAAGATCAAGTAATGCAGTATGCACGGTCAAGTGGTCAACTAACCAGATTATCAAAAATTTAACGACGTACTCCTATACAGCCAAACTCCTAAGGCCATGGATTGACTCAAAATCAAGTTTAATTCATTATGTGAAACATGAATATGTAGATAGGGTTATGTTTTCATGTCACATGGTATTTCGAGATCTTCTTTGAAAGATTTGCAGAGGAACATTTCAGGCTCGGATCTAGTTGCATCATTAACCATGGTTGAATCGATATCCCTTCTGCGTTTGGGTGGCTCGGTCAAAAAGACATATGCTGCAAACGGCAAAAAAATGAGCTAAGTATACAAAATACAGACAATTAGAGTGCATGAAACAACAAAAATTGGAAACAAAATTTAACCTAATTTGAGAAGTTCCTTCATGGCTTTATCTCATTTGAAGTCCATGAAAATTAACCAAAAGGGTGCGTAAAGAAACGAAGCATAAGAACATATACCATGGAAACTAGAGAAAAGAATTGCAAGGGAAAAGAACAAAAAAGAATGTGAATTGATTTCTGGGCAGAATTCATATCCGTGACCGAGCAAGGGTTCAGAATCACATTTCTTGGAGTGATTCAGATTTTGTGGGTATTTTTTTCCCCACTTCTTACCTGTGTTGATTTTGATCAGAAGCTGATGAATTGATGATCATCATCTTTAAAGTTGTATCATTGTCAAATACAATGACCTTATTTTTGGATCAAAATCACAATTGCATTTACCATGTACTTTCACAACAACAACAACATTTACCTAGTGGAACTTCCCTTACGGGAAATCTGGGGGGTCAAGATGGGGCACCCCTGGCTTAGAGCGAAGGGGAAGCGACCAATAGACCCGACAAGACCACAAAACACATAAAAACACATAAAAAGTTAGCACAATTGCTCATCTGATATATAACTGTGGTTTTTAAGCTATGTAGCTTTTCATGTCTTACACAATTGTCCCACACAGTTTTGTTTGATTTGATAAACTTAGCACTGATGTTATATGATACTTATCCAATCAATTTTGGAGTATAAACCAACACAAGGGACTATCAAACTGATACAAAATCCATCAAATCCACACTGCTGAACATATATATCATTAATATTCAAGAATGAATTTCAGATCAGTGTTTTTTCCCATCTCTTCAGACGAGATATCCAGACAGATTAATCTACACTAAAAGGTCAGTTTCAAGCATTTATCCAGCAATCATATGCTACAAAAATAATGCGCCAATACCAATTATTCATAATAATCACATTTCTTAATATCAAGTCCACATTGCTAAACATTTATATAATTTGCTTTCAAAACTGAATTTTAAATCAGTTTCAATCTCTTCAGAAGATATCCAGACAGACTAATTTACACTAAGTGTAAGAGGCCAGTTTCAAGCACTTATCCAATGATTTTATGCAACAACAACAACAATGCCACGATCCCAATTCTTCATCACAATCAAATTTATATCAGAAAGAGGTATCTTCTCATAATCACCCTAAATTCCACCCCAAACCTACACGAAGTGTGATCAAATCTTCAACAGAGATAATTCACTCCTCAAAAGTTCGAAGAGGCCAGTTTATTTTAAAAACTGAATTTCAAATCTAAGACAATGATGTGCCAATCTCGAATCTTCATGACTTCATCACAAGCATATTCATAGCAGAAAGTAGAATCTCTTCATAATTAACCTAAATTCCATCCCAAACATATACAGTGTTCAAAACATCAAACAATACTCACAGAAAATTGTAAGGATTCGCCGAAACATTCGCGAAATCAGAGATTGAGAAACGTACCGCAGAGGCCGAGATTCAAAGCGACGAGAGACTTGAACCCGATTTTGACGAGGCGATTGAGACTTCCGGGGCGAATTTCGGATCCAGGAGAAGATCGAGGGGGAACAGCCTCTTCCTTCTTGAAGCTCGAGAAGGTTATTTTTTGATGCGACGATGAATTCATACTTGTTTGGTGGATGGGCAATCTTTCTTCTTTTTTTGGTGGGGGAACGGCAATCCTTCTTCAAGGCTGTTTGTTAGCTTCATTTTTGGTCAAGGGTTTATGGAGGTTTCAACAAGGGTGCATTGGTTGGATTTTTTTTTCTCTTTGGAAAATAGAGTTTTCTTATGATTTCTTTGTATGGTTATAGTTGAGTTTTGATGAGAAAATATGGCTAAGATTTTTTTTTGTGTGCGTTAATGGATTGGTGGTATATGTCCCTAACAAGTTTTTAATTGTAAAAATGTCTTCATTTTTACAATTAAATTGAAACAAAATTCCATTTAATTTCGGATCCAAAATTGAAAGGATTCATGTTCAAATAGATCTTCAATTCGAGGCAAAATTACACCCAAATCTAATCATTTTGAAATAAAATTTCATTTAATTTCAAATCTAAAGATCGAAAGGATGGCTACCAGCTACGAATTCCCTCTTCCCATTATCATCTATCGATCGATCGAATTCATGTTCTAGGAGATCTTAAATTCGAGGTAAAATTACACCCAAATCCAATCAAATTGAAACAAAATTCCATTTAATTTCAGATCCAAAGATCGAAAGGATGGCTACTGGCTACGAAACCCAATACAAGCGGTCGAAGATCAGTTCAACCTTTCCAAACCCCCAATTTTGATATATCAATTTATTACGTAACGAAATCGATGTATCAAAGTATTTCTTTTGTGTGTTTTTTTAATTTTACACTTAATAAAAAATTAATGTTATTCTAAGTTTGCATTTAAATAATTATAGATTTTATGCACATTATCTGCTACATAAAAAAACCAACAATCCTGATGGTTACGTAAACATGTTAACTAGTTGTATACAAAATTCACATGCACTAATTAATAAACTTGTAATTGGCATGACACACAAAGAATGATCTTGTAAAGACAATTAACCCTCAAATCTTTATTAACAAACCCTAATAATTCAATCAGAAAAGCCCTATCAGTCCTCAAATCTTTATTAACAAACCCTAATAATTCAATCAGAAAACCCCTACCAGTACCCATAAATATGCAGCAAAGGATTTGCATTTGAGAGAAAGCAATTGGAATCCAAAACAATCAATCAAATGAGCACAAATCCATTAGTATCACTACCCAAATTCGATTTACCATAAGTTCAAAAAAAATTATTTGACTTGTGACCCGACCTGTAACCCAGATTACGGGTTATACGGATCGGGTCACGAGTCAACCCATTTAACCCTTTTCATAAAGATTTTAAGTTTATGGGTCTACCCGTAAAAAAATATTTTTTTTGAAAGCCTCAAAACCCCATATTTAAGACAATAAAAGACTTCCACTTGCATTTTATATGCTCATACCTTATTCTCCTTCTACATGTGGGACAAATACACACTTCCCACATCGAAAATCCAGAGAAATATAGTGGAGATTGAAGCTTATAAAATCATACAAGGCCTACCACAATGGTTAACCCAAAATAAGGAATAAAGAATCAAAACCCCATATATGTAAATGGCCTTTAGAGAAGCTTTAAACAAATATGGGCTTTCTCTAGTGTTTTAGGTGGTTTGTTTGCGCACTCTCAATTTTGTGTTGCGCACTTCGATATGGGCGGATTTCCGTCCTGCACAAAAAATGACACAAATATGGGCGGGTTTCAAACTCGCACAAGAAAATGATGCAAATACATGGGCGGGTTTCAAACCCGCACAAAAAAATCATATATTTATGGACGGATTTAGGATCACCCAAAATCGGAGTGCGCATCCGAAAAACCGGAGTGCGCCAAATTTCGCCATTTTATAAGCTTAAAATTCCTTCTCCATTCTCCAAATTTTCGATGTGGGACAAATGCCCTCCTTCCCACATCGAAAATGTGTTAAAATATGGAGGGAATCGGGCTTATAAATGCATGTAATTCCTATGTAATAAACATATTATGTATATATTACGGGTCTTAAGGGTTCACCCGTAACCCGGCGGGTCAACCCGTAATCCGTAAGTGTAAATTTTTTAACCCGTGCCCGACCCATAGATTTACGAGTGGGTCGGGTCGGGTTACGAGTTTAATGGCCCGGTGAACAACCCTACCTACCAATACCCGATTTCGAACTTTCTTTTCAAATTTCAATCACATCCCTATTTTCGCACCAATTAGAACAAGTACCCGATTATGACTTTCAATTTCAAACCCTAATTTTGCACCAATTAGAACCGCAACATTAAACAATCTGAGCCCTAATTTCAAAATGCACAATTTAGAACCAGTACCTGATTACGAAAGCCCACAAAGAGATGAACCTCCTCCCTCATTTGAATCCGAATCTTGTGGCGGATCGAAACCTTTTTTGTGGATCTCATCCACGATATGTCTTCAAGTTCGTCTCTTTCGACACAGACAACCTCCCCTCCGCCTCTTTCCTTCCATGTAACTCTACCCGATAAGAAAGATGAAAAACGCCAGGGATATCAGCGCCACCGCGTCCACCGCCGAGAGAAATATTGTAGAATAAGTGGTCGTCCATGATGCGAAACACTGGAACTGAAAGAGTAACAACGAACTCTTGATTTTGCGTCTTGATTTTGCAGAATTAAAAAAAAAGAGCGGATTTTTGGGACTCTGGTAGTGAGCTTTTTGGCACTTAAAAGAGCGGATTTTTTTTGAGTTCTTGCAACTTGTCTACTATTAGTTCAATTAAGATATTAGGAAAGTGTTGATTTACATAACGCGCAACTATACATAATCTATATCTTTAATTTATAGAAATTCCATCACAAAAATTTTACGGTACCAAAAAACAATGATAATGCTTAAAAAGCAGGTTGCAACAACTTTGACGATCAAAACCCGTTTGAAGTAGGTAAACAACAACCTCACTGAATCAAAGGTCACAAGTCAAAGGTTATAAATCACATAAATAAAAAAACAATATGCAATGTACATACCTTACACTAGAATCTTGCTAGGGATTTGAACCAAGTTTGAAATGCAGATTCTTTTTCAAATTTAACTCGTAAATAACTGACTTCATCTATGTTCTTCTTCCGTAGAAACTAGGTTAAGACTTACTACCGGATTAAGATATAAATGTGAAGGAAAAAGAATAAATAAAAATAGAAGTTTAAATTTTAAAAAAGTAAAAAAGAAAAGAAAATAAATGAATTTAACAGGGCATTTCGGTCCGATTAGAGTAAACCTTTCCCGGAAAATGACTTTGGGTGTTTAAAATTGGGTGTTTGTATTATAAAAGGTGGTTTTCCTTAGAAACAATTTAAAAGGTAGTTTCTTAAAAAAACTATAATTTAACAGGTAGATTTTGGCAAGAAAAGCTCTTATTTTTATTGTATCATAGTAAGAAAACTAGATCGAAGATCCGGGCCTTGTTCGAAGGTTTTTTTTCAATAAAAATTATAATATACTCCTCGTATAGGATAATTGTAGATATTCTTGTTTATATTTATGGTTAAGATCTGATATTTTTCCCTCATGTAATCCTATATATACTACACCTAATACAGTGGCAACCCCAAGTGGGTATTCTCATTTACTTGTTTGGTGTGGGTGTCCATAAAAAACCGAAACCGAAAAACCGAAAATCCGGTTTATTTTTCGGTTAACCAAACCGACTTTTTTAAAAATTTCGGTTTGGTTAACCGAACCGAAAATAAATTTGGTTTATCGGTTTCGGTTTCGGTTCACGACTTTACATATAACGAATAACCGAAAAAACAAAAATATATTAATATTTTTTCAAATATTAGTTATCTTTGCTTTATTTAGTGGTTAAACTCTATGATCTTCAAGGTGTTGATGTAGTTTGAGTCTTTCCTTCTCTAATTTTAACAATTTACACACTATTTTTCCACTTCTCATTAATAAAGGACTCGCTTATTAAATTTGATGGGATAAAAAATAATACACACAATGTTTGATTTCACACACTATAGTATATACTCTCGATATATGCTTACAAAAACCTAAACAAAATGGTGTAAGTACATATTTAAAATAAAAGTCTTACTTTATCACTTTTTTTATTCAAATTTTATTATTTTAGTTATAATTATTTAAGATAAAATTACATAAATGGTTATCGGTTAAGCGAGAAAACCGAACCGAAAAATTGGTTGACCGAACTACGGTTAACTGGGATTCACGGTTTGGTTACGAGTCTTGGTTTTAACTAACCGAAATCATGGTTAACTGAACATCGGTTGACCGAAATCTCGGTTAACCGGGTTTGGACACCCCTAGTTTGGTGGATCGGAAGTCCTTCTTCAAGTCTGTTTGTTATCTTCATTAAGTGTTTGTTAGCTCTCGGGGCTTCGCTTTGGTAGGGTTTATGGAGTTTTCAACAAGGGTGAGTTTTCTTATGTATTGGTATTTGTGTTTTTAAGAATATATTAAAAACTTTTTGGTCCAATAAAATCTCTATCTCATTTTTTAAAATAGGGTTTGAGGGAAAAAATCAAATATTTTTCCTAAATTAGGGAATTTTTCAAATGTATTTGGAGAATGAATTAAATATGGATATCACACATGCAAACATGCAAATGGTTATATTAATTTTTTTTGTATTTTGGAAATATTATATATATAAAATAACAAATAATAAATGCTAGGTTTTTCAAAATAAGAAAACTGTTGGAGTCGAAGTAGATTTTGTTAGAGAATTTGACCTTCGGTTTTCCGTTATAGAGAAAATTATAGATAACCTGTTGGGCATGTCCTTAGGGTCCATTCGACATTTGGATACTTATCGGTGTTGATGCTAAAATTAGGTGTTGAAATTGGGTGTTTATTTTTCTGTAAGTTAGGGGGTGTTCGGTAGGGATTTGATTATAGGTGTTTATTTTCTTGGAAAAGTAACTAAAATTTAAAAAAAAGTAACGATAACCTACTTCGATAAGTCTGATAATGTTGGGGGTGTTGATTATATTTTGAGCTTGAGATAAGTCCGATAAACTTTTATAAGTTTGCTTTTGCCGAACATATACAACGAAGCTTATTATTCTCAAAAGACGTGATAAGTCCCATAAACACCCAAATTTATGCATGACGAACGGGCCCTTAATAGGTTATATTGCATTAATTTTTTGTTTTAGAGAAATTTCGATTGGTACCCTCAAATTTTTACTTCTTGGATGATGTTCTGAAAAAAGCTTATTTCGATTGATACCCTTGAATTTTTGTAAAAGTTCGGCTGGTGTACTTACTTGTGAATTTCCGTTAGTTTTTAACTAAATTAGTATATTCTCTAATAAAAAAATAGTTTTTATAAGCATGGACCACATGCCGGAAATCCTTGCTCTTGCGACCACCATCGTCCCGATCATCGTGATGGACTGATGGGCGCGACTCTCCTTAATCGATTCACGACATTGAAAGCCCTGTTGCGATGAAGGGTTGGTCACGGTTTTGCCTTTGGCTTGCGCCGAGGCCGAGTGCCCCGACTTTGGCGTGCAGTTGCATGCTTGGATTTTATGGCACGACTAGAGTGGTATGTTGGGTGTGCTTGGATTGCTCACGGACTTCATTTCAAAGCTCGGCCAATATTCTACCCAAGGATGCGATTCAAACCTTGTCATCGACTACAGGCGTCGGTAATATAATAAAGGCGGATCCTTAAAGCCTTAGAGGTGTTCGGATCTACCTCCACATTCGGATCTTGGTGTTAACTACTCGTGTTTGATGTATCACCTATCACCACATGAGTCATAGTGGCAGTTAGGAGTTCTCAAAAACAACAAGCAAAAAGAGGGGACGAGAAAGATAAGTCATACCGACCCAAAGTTTCAAAGCACACAAAGTAGTGTATGTTCGGTTGGGGTGGCTTAGGTTTCTCGAAAATAAGTAATGAAAACAACACAAGCAATAGATATACAAGCAAGGTAGAAGGAACGAAGCAAGAGAATCTCAACTTAAGAGGGAAATAATATTTTTCAGTATTTATTAGAGGTCTTTTGTATTTCATAATATTTTTTAATTATTATTTCTATAAGGAGAAGATTGTGTAAACCCAATAGAATATATTAGTATTAGTAGAATAATTGGTTTGCATTTAAATAAATAGAATCTATAATTATATATTAAAGTTGTCCCTTTTCGAACCACCAGAACGATTTTGGCCCCACCCCATATTTAAAAAATATTATTTTCCATTCTTATTATTTCTTATTTTTTATTTTTTGTATTTCTATCTTATTCCAATCTATCTATCTATAACTATATATTATAGCTATACCTTTTCGATCCACTAGAACGATTCTGGCCCCACCTCATATTTATTAAATTAATTTTTATTTTTAATAGTTTAACTTTTTCTATTAAATTCTTCTCTACCTATTTAAATCTATCTTTAACATTAAACAAATATATATTTAGTATAAACAATATCTTTTGAAAACTTCCTTATACAAATATTTAAAATTAATGATAACACATTTAAAATATTTTAAAATAAGTATAAATATCTTTTATCTTTTAACATGATATCTTTTCACGAATTTATTTATAGATATATATATACTCATTTTATACTAATAAAATTAATGATAAATAAATATAATGTTTAAAAATAATAAAATATGTAATATAATATTTGATTGGTAGATTAAAATATTTGATAATCTCTAATTTTATGTACATAGAAAGTAATAAATATAAATAATATAATATTTGATTGTAAAAATTATACATTCTACAAGTAATAAATTACTTATATTAAAGTTTGTATTATATTTTTATTTATAATATCTTATTTATAATGTTTATAAAATATCGAATCATAGTCTTACATGGTACGACGGGTACAACTAGTATTTATTATTCTTGAGAGGGAGAGTTTTTATAGTTGCAAAACTTATTAAAAACTTTAATGGGAATTTAATTATATTTAATGAGACTTCCTAACCTACACATCAAGATGGATATCTAAAATGCTAAAAATTGTTAAATCCAACCCAATCTTTTCCATTTAAGTAAAGTATCTAATATGAGAAAATTGAGAGAAGGCATTCACTAGTTATAACTTGAACTCCAAAAATCTATACAATGAGAGTCCCATTTGTAAAACAAAAAACTTGAACATGACCACTTTGTGACACTCAATTACACATTTGTAAGAAACTCAATAAAGCGTAAACAGGATCAACAACAAGAGAAGTGATGATGCTTCTTATCTAAATCAAGAATCAAGATCCAAACTAATACCTTCAAAACCCTGATCCCTTATTAACATGATTTTAGTACGTACCCAACCCAAAATGTAGCCAAACACAGCCTTAGTAGGATCCAACTATCCAATATTACTTGTAATACAGTTTGCTAACTAAGACAATATACCCCTAAATCTTATACAATGGAGGAGATAAGCGAAAAAAAAATTGTTCATCTCCTAAGGAACTTCGGTAATCATCTAGAAGATCCAATCTGAGGTATCTCATGTGAATCTAGTGTTACAATTCTTGATTTGCCATTTTCCATGAAAAAAAGGAAGGTTACTTACTTCTACTTCTGCAAAGATAAGCCACAGGGCAGAATGTGCAAAGAGATCAGAACGGCCGAATTGAGTCTGCGCGTATGAACTGCTTGAGGACGGCCTTTTCTTGATCAATTCTCTTCTTTTCTTCTTTGTTTTTGGGTTTAATCAATCTCTTCTCTTCCAACAGCCACTGGAACAGCTCTCTCTGCTGATCCTCAGAGACGGGTTTTCGTGGCAGCTCTGTGGATGCTGATGCAGGGAAAATGTACGGGTCATAGTCAAAATCCAACGGAAGAGGACTCTCGGGTTCGGGAGCTTTTTCCTCCTTTGCAACAGGATCCTCCTTCTTTAATGGTGTCAATAACGCGTAAGCTGCAAGCATGAATAATTGCCATAGCTTAAAGTTAAGATTCAACCCAAAGAGCGAATACCATTTATCACTGCCATGCTCCTAGTCTGTTGTTTTATGGTAAATCAAGTTAACAAATTCAATCCAGTTCGTTTTCTCAAATTAGAGCTCCTAATGCCACACAAACATGTAATGCTAAATCAAAGAAGAGATTATTTTCCATTGTCAAAGTTACCACTGTGTCAAATTTAAAAAGTCTGAACCCAAAGTAGCTATCATCTAACATTCAGCAATCTCCAGCAAACATGCAAGTATGCTCCTTAGTTTACAGCTGATGCAATCCAAGTATTTTTTTCCCCTCTCATTCAGAGAATCATTACAAAAACATGAAATAGATGACCTTAGAAAGATCCCAATCCTACTCTTATACAGCATATATCTTCGGAGAGTAAGGGATCCAGAAAGCCATATAAGAAGTGTCTACTGTCTAGTAAAGCAAATCAATAGAAAGCCTTTCTTGAACTATACAAATTGAATTTCAGATGAAATGTATAATAGCAAGCCAGCTCAAATATGTAACTCAAATGATCGATTAAGATTGGATCACAACTAATCGTGACATAATCATAGTAAATGGGACGGAACAACAGATGAAAACCTGAAAAATTAATAATCATACCAGCTAATCAAAAAGCCATTTCAAATATTTTTTTCTTGTAAGAACATCCATTAGTTCTTGAAACAAATCCCTAACATAGCGAATCCAATATCTTCCAATTTATCAAAATTCTTAATGTGATTCACATCATGTGTTCAACCACAGAACCAAAACTCACATTGCTATAACACCACCTATAGAAATAATAGAATAGAATCAAGATCCAATTCCATTTCAAACCAGCAAAACAACAGCTCAAAACAATCGCAACAACAACCAATCCATTACACATGAAAACCTTCTTCCGGTTTCCAGTTTCAACAAATCTGGACAATAACCAGATTATCAAAAATTTAACGATGTACTCCTATACAACCAAACTCCTAAGGCCATGGATTGACTCAAAATCAAGTATAATTCATTATGTGAAACATGAATATGTAGATAGGGTTATGTTTTCATGTTATATGGTATTTCGAGATCTTCTTTGAAAGATTTGCAAAGGGACATACGATGATTCATCAATCTCTCCACAAATTGGCTGGACTTTGCATAGAGTCTGGCGGGAGCATTTCAGGCTCAGATCTAGTTGCATCATTAACCACGGTTCCACCGATATCCCTTCGGCGTCTGGGTGGCTCAGTCAAAAAGATATATGCTGCACACGGCAAAAAAAAAGAGCTAAGTAAACCAAAATACAGACAATTAGAGTGCATGGAACAACAAAATTAAGAAACAAATTTTAACCAAACTAGAAAATAAGTATCACACTGTCACTTTGGTTCAAGTTCCTTTTTATTTCTTTTTCAACCCAATTTGAGAAGTTCCTTCATGGCTTTATCTCATTTGAAGTCCATGAAAATTAACCAAAAGGGTGCTCAAAGAAACAAAGCATAAAAACATATACCATGGAAGCCAGAGAAAAGAACTGGAAGGGAAAAGATGAACAAAAAAGAATGTGAATTGACTTCTGGGCAGAATTCAAATCCGTGACCGAGCGAGGGTATTCTTGGAGTGTGACATCTTAGAAGAAATTTTTGTTGGAGTGATTCAGATTTTGTGGGTGTTTCTTTTTCCCACTTCTTACCTGTGTTTGATTGTGGTCAGAAGTTGATGACTTGATCATCATCTTTAAACTTGTATCATTGTCAAATACAATGACCTTATTTTTGGTTCAAAATCACAATTGCATTATTGTTACCATGTACTTTCAAATTTAAAATAGTGGAATATTGCTAAGATGATATATTAATGTGGTTTTTAACCTATATAACTTTTCATGTCTCACACAATTGTTCCACACATTTTTGTTTGATTTGATAAACTTTGCATTGATGTTATTTGATACTTATCCAATCAATTTTGGAGTATAAACCAACACAAGGGACTATCAAATTGAGATAAAATCCATCAACTCCACACTGCTAAACATATATATCATTTTTATTCATGACTGAATTTCAGATCAGTTTTTTCCATCTCTTCAGATGATATCCAGACAGATTAATCTACACTAATGCACCCATCCCAATTCTTCATCACAATCACATTGCTTAATTAAATATCAAGTCCACACTGCTAAACATATACATATAATTTACTTTCAAAACTGAATTTTAAATTCAGTTTCAATCTCTTCAGAAGATATCCAAACAGACTAATTTACACCAAGTCTAAAGAGGCCAGTTTCAAGCATTTATCCAACGATTCTATGCAACAACAACATCAATGCGCTGATCCCGATTCTTCATCACAATCACATTTATATCAGAAAGAAGACTCTTCATAATTAAACTAAATTCCACCCTAAACCTACTCGAAGTGTGATCAGATCTTCAACACAGACAATTCACTCCTCAAAAGTCGTTGGAAGAGGCCAGTTTATTTTAAAAACTGAATTTCAAATCTAAGACAATAATGTGCCAATCCCGATTCATCATCACAATCATATTTGTATCAGAAAGAAGACTCTTTTCATAATTAACCTAAATTCCACCCCAAAACTACTCTAAGTGTGATCAAATCTTCAACACAGTGTTCAAAACATCAAACAGTACTCACAGAAAATTGTAACGATTCGCCGAAATATTCGCGAAATCGGAGATTGAGAAAACGTACCGCAGAGGCCGAGATTCAAAGCGACGAGAGACTTGAACCCGAATTTGACGTGGCGATTGAATCTTCCGGAGCGAACTTCGGATGCAGAAGAAGGTTGACGGGGAACAGCCTCTTCCTTCTTGAAGCTCGAGAAGGTAAATTTTTCACGCCACGATGAACTCATACTTGTTGATGGATCGATCGGAGATCCTTCTTCAAGCTCGTAGAGGTTGTTAGCTTTCGAGGCTCAGCTTTGGTAGGGTTTTTGGGGAGGTTTCAACAAGTGAGTGTTGGATTCAAAGAGAAATAGATTTTTTAATAAGTTAAATTGCATTAAATTTTAAGTTTGTTATTTAATAATGCATTATTTTTGAAAATCCAAACACGGGGTCTTTTTTTGGTAGGCTTTTTGCTCAATATATTTTAAGGTTTTTAACCCATAAATAAATGAGTGTTATTCTGAAAACTAAATCATGTTGACAAGTGACAACTTTAATAGAGATTTAACTATTTTTAATGGGTCTTTCTAATCTAGATTAAGAAGGATATCTAAAATGTTAAGAATTATTAAATCCAACACAGTTTTTTCAAATTCAATGTTAGATTATGCATTTCACTAGTTATAATAATTTGAGCTCCACATGTCCATAATATGAGATTCCATTTGTGAAAAAAAAAAAAAAACTTGCATATGAGTAGTTTGTATCATCATCCTATCAGTGAAGCAAGTTACAATATATCCAGCTTAATATATATGACAACAAGAGACTTTAATGCTTCTAGTCTAAATCAAGAATCAAGATCCAAACTAATGCCTTCAAAAGTCAAAACCTCAAGCCCTTATTAACATCATGCTATTGGTATCCAACCCGAAATGTAACCAAACACAACTTTAGTAAGGTATCCAACAATCCAATTATTACTTGTAATACAGTTTGCTAACTAAGACAACACCCTAAATCTTATACAATGGAGGAGATAAGCGAGAAAAAAATTTGTTCATCTCCTAAGGAACTTCAGTAATCATTTAGAAGATCCAATCTGAGGTATCTCATATGAATCTGGTGTTACAACTCCAGAAGGTAATTCTTGTCTTGTTTTTGTTGAACTTCTTGATTTGCCATTTTCCATGAAAAAAAGGAAGGCTACTTACTTCTTCTACTTCTGTAAAGATAAGCCATAGGGCAGAATGTGCAAAGAGAATCAGAAGGGTCGGATTGAGTCTGCGCGTATGAACTGCTTAAGGATGGCCTTTTCTTGATCAATTCTCTTCTTTTCTTCTTTGTTTTTGGGTTTAATCATCCTCTTCTCTTCCAACATCCACTGGAACAGCTCTCTCTGCTGATCCTCAGAGACGGGTTTTCGTGGCAGCTCTGTGGATGCTGATGCAGGGACAATGTACGGGTCATAGTCAAAATCCAACGGAGGAGGACTCTCGGGTTCAGGAGCTTTTTCCTCCTTTGCAACAGGATCCTCCTTCTTTAATGGTGTCAATAACGCGTAAGCTGCAAGCACGAATAATTGTCAAAGCTTGAACTTAAGAATCAACCCAAAGAGCAAGAAACTTGTCAGAGGAAGATATCTCTAAGCATTCACAGGAGCAAATATCATTTACCACTGCCATGCTCCTAGTCTTCTGTTCAATGAATCAATTTAACAAATTCAATCCAGTTTGGTTTCTCAAATTAGAGCTCCTAATGCAACACAAACATGTAATGCTGAATCAAATAAGAAATGATTTTCCATTGTCAAAGTTCAGCAATCTCCAGCAAGCATGCAAGTATGCTCCTTAGTTTACAACTGAAGCAATCCAAGTATTTTTTTCCCCTCTCATTCAGAGAATCATAACAAAAACATGAAATAGATGACCTTAGAAAGATCCCAATCCTACTTGTTAGATATTTTTATTCTTATACAGCATATATCTTCAGAAGAGTAAGGGATCCAGAAAGCCATATAAGAAGTGTCTACTGTCTAGTAAAGCAAATCAATAGAAAGCCTTTCTTGAACTATACAAATTGAATTTCAGATGACATGTATAGCAAGCCAGCTCAAATATGTAACTCAAATGATCGATTAAGATTGGATCACATCTACTTGTGACATAATCATAGTAAACAAAAATCAAGAAAAGGATGCAAATGGGATATCTTACCAGCTAGTCAAAAAGCCATTTCAAATATTTTTTTCTTGTAAGAACATCCATTAGTTCTTGAAACAAATCCCTAACATAGCGAATCCAATAACTTCCAATTTATCAAAATTCTTTATGTGATTCACATCATGTGTTCAACGATAGAACCAAAACTCTCATTGCTATAACACCAGCTATAGAAATAATAGAATGGAATCGAGATCCAATTCCATTTCAAACCAGCAAAACAGCGGCTCAAAATAATCGCAACAACAACCAATCCATTACACACGAAAACCGTCTTCCGGTTTCCAGTTTCAACAACTCTGGACAATAACTCCAAAAGCAATTCCAATCAAAGCAATCCAGAGATAAAATTGAGAGCGAACTCACCTGCGATACCGAGATTGGTAATCATGAACAATCTGCAGATCGTTTTTACATTATTCACGCGCTTTACAATCGGATCTAACGTGTACGGCCGAGGAGGTGGAGGCGGCGCTTCCGGCGGTGGCGGCGAAATCGACGGCGGCGGCGGCGGCGGCGGCGATCCAGATTCCATTTTGCTCCGTTTACCTAATCAAATCTTTCTCTTCGGCGTTTGTTATAGCACAAGATTTGCAAGTACGAAACTTTTCTGCTTTCGATTGGATTTTCTTCTTGTCAGGAGCAACGGGAGATACAATCATCTTACCGGCGCTGAATTGAATTCTCTCTTTCTTCCTTTTGCTGATTATAACTGACACAAATGCAACGATTTCAAGGTGGAAATGAAAATGTTGAATTTCTGATTGTTTCTTTCCGTATGAAAAATGTGGGCTGGGCTGACGTCAGTAATTATGGGCCTTTAATCTGCAATTCGTCTAATTGGGCCCATAGATGTTGGGCCAACGAAAAAGAACATTATATTTTTATAGTTTTATTAAGGGAAATTTCTTTTGGTGACTTGAGGTTTCGACTTTTCTTTTTGGTGTCCAAAAAATTTTTTTATTCCTTTTGATACCCTCTTGATTTTGAAAATGTTCTTTCGTAATCTAAACACCCCCAAAGTCAAAAATCCATCCACTTTCCTAAAATTTCTGTTAACAATTCATAAAAAAAGTAGAAAATCATATATATTTTTGTAATTCCTTCGTTACAAATTTAGGGTGTTCACCCAATCTCCTCCTTCTCTCCGTTCCCACAACCTCCGCCATTACAGCTCACCTAGAGCTCGAGACGGAGTCTGAGTGTGAAACCGCACCAGCCACCGGCAACAGATCTACTAACACTGGATCCAGATCTAAAGCAGGAGGAACTCACTTCATGGCCGAAACCGAACGGTAACGAAGATGCTAATCCCCGTTCTCGCCATATCAGCAACATCGACGAGTAGAAACAGCAGATCTACTTAGCTTTCAATGGCAGATTGGTTATTAAATTCATGCTTTTGAAAGGCGTTATGGAGAAATATAAAAGAGGGCAAATTGTGGGGAAGAAAAGTGAAGGGAATTTGTCAAAGAATCCACATGGGTTGTGACGGGAAAGGGGAGGGGGTTGATTATTGCCATATTTGTGGAGTAAACAATATGAAAAGAAAGGGATTGTCATATTATTAAAACATTTTAACGGAAGAATCAACTAATGGGCACGGGGTGAGCATTGTATAAATGATAGGGGTACCAAAGGGATTAAGTTTTTTTCTAGGATACCAAAAGGAATTGTCAAAAATACGAGGGTACCAAAAGGAATTTCGCTTTTATTAATATATAAACTATTTTTTATAAAAATAACAGTTGGATTTACGAGCCGACCCGCAAATCCGACGAGTTTATTTTAAAAAATACATGTTTTTAGGTAAAAAAATCATTTTGTGACCCAATTGACTTAGTCAAACGGGTCGACCCGCGGGTCAAAAGTAATTTTTTTGCGGGTCGCGGGTCAACCTGCAACTCGCAATTTCGGGTCGCGGGTCGACTCGACCCGTGAGCATCCCTAGATAGTAGTAGATCATGATTAAAATGGACAATGGACATAAAAAAGGGGCAGAATTGTAACTGGTAATTTGTTTTTGTTTTTGTTTTTGTGGTTGACTAGTTGCCTCTTGTTTTAAAATTTTCATGCTAAGTGATCATAGGGATGCTCACCAAGTATGTACCTTTTCAACAGGGGCGTAGCCAGAAAATTCTCATTGCCGGGGCTAACATATTTTTCCAACATAGCTAATGTATGTTTCATGAAAGATGCAGAAATAAAAAAAATATAAATTTAGAGGGAAAATTTTTTATATAGAGGAGTGACTAAAATATTTCAAAATACAATTACATTAAGAAAACAAGAGTTTATAATTACAACTTATTTTATTATGAATTATGTTTTAGAATATATATTTAAGTTAATAAAACAAAAATATTTCAGAATACAAATTAATTGAATCTATAAATATTAAAAGGCTAAAAAGTAAAATTCAAACTAAAGCCTCGTGATAATAATGAATTGTAGGATTCGAGACATCCCAACAATCTATAACTATATATTAAACATGTCCCTTTTCGAGCCACCAGAACGATTCAAGCCCCACCTTATATTTACAAAATTAATTTTTATTCATAATATTTTAACTTCTTATTAAATTCTTCTTTAAATATTTAAATCTATCTTTAACATCAAACAAACATCTATTTAGTATAACAATATCTTTTAAAAACTTCCTTATAAAAATATTTAAAATTAAAGATAACAAATTTAAAATATTTTAAAATAAGTATAAATATCTTTTATCTTTTAGCATGATATCTTTTCATGAATTTATTTATAGATATATAATTATATATTTTTTCTTTTATAATAAAAAATCTATAACTATATATTAAAGTTGTACTTTTTCGAGCCACCAGAACGATCAGGCCCCACCTCATATTTAAAAAATTAATTTTATTTCTTTTATTATAACTTCTTTCTATTAAATTCTTTTTAACTATTTAAAATTATCTCTAACATCAAACAAATGTCTATTTAGTATAACAATATCTTTTGAAAGTTTCCTTATACAAGTATTTAAAATTAAAGATAAAATAATAAATATAAATCTTTTAGCATATATCTTTTGACGAATTTATTTATGGGTATATAGTGATTTTCTTTTATAAAAAATAGTGATAAATATTTATAATTTTTAAAATTAATAAAAATAGATAATAAAATATTTAATAGATATATTGAAATATTTGATAATCTCTAAATTTGCGTACATTAAAAGTAATAAAATATGAAGAATAATATTTGATTAAAAATTATACATTATATGAGAAATAAATTACTTATATTAAAGTTTATATTATTTTTTTTATTAATATCCTATTTATAATGTCTATAAATATCGAATCGTAGTCGTACATGGTACGACGGGTAAAACTAGTAACTTATTATTTCAAAGTTTTCGTGTTCAATCACATTATGAAAGTGGAAAGTTTAGCAAAAGATAAAAACATTCTAACTTAGTAAATGACTTGTTAAAAGTTGTTTGTATACGTCCAATCTTTAAATGTTCATAACTTTTTGCTCAAATGTCAGAATGGAGCTTATAATATATCAAATCGAAGCTATGAACAAGAAGAACATATAAATAGAAAAAAAAATTGGATTGGGGGGGGGACCATGGCCCCCACCCGCCCCCAAATAGCTCCACCCTGCTTTTCAAACTCAGCATGCTTAAGTGAATACTTACTATATATGTCACTTTAATATACAAAATGTGAGCCTTTAATGTATTATATGTATAATTTTTCTAACCTATGCTCTTAGGGCATAGGTTAAGAGCCTTTCTTAGAACGGAAATATTTTGCTAAATTATATTAATTTAGGTTTAATTTATTTTTCCAATAGGGTTTATTAATTTTCTTTTAGGGTTTTAGTTTCTAACAATAGAATGCTTAACCTCTGCCCTTAGGGCATAGGTTAGAAAAACTGTTATACGCAGAGAAGAAACTGGGGGAGGGCATGGGTGGGCCAGTGCCCTCCCTCCACTCCTAAGAATTTTGTATATGTGCACTTGAATTTTGTATATGTGCGCTTGTATAGTTGTACTGCAGTAGACAATAGTGAATTGAAGGTATCAGCACATATCAAATATTAATAGCAAAAAAAATAAATTGAGGATTAATTAATAGATTCAAGATTCAAATGGGTTGTGGGCTGATTTTAAATTTTTGGTAAATTTCTAATTGGGATTAATTAAAACTATCAAGTGAGATGTTCTCCACTAGCCTGATTTTGCTAAATTGTTAATTCATTATCAAATATTAATGGGTTGATTTTATTATTGCTAATCAAGTGGGCTGATTTTGTTTGAATATCAATCTTTTGTTTTTGATATCAATCTTTTGGTAGCAAACACTTTAATTATATTAATTTTTATAGAGCTTTTGTAGTTAACACATTTCTTACTATTTTTGATTAAGTTTTAAGAATATACGTGGAGTTTAAAAAATCTCTTTAATGAATTGTGCCCCTTCTTCAATTTAGTTTTGCGTCCGTCACTGGTTATACGTAATGTGAATATTAGTATACTATATGTAAAAATGTACTGTATAAAATGTGAATTTTTGTTTATGATATGTTACATTATCAATATACTATAACTAAACTCGAATCCCTCCATCCTACGTGTCGTCGTCTTAACTATGCCACATAGGCGTTTTAATTTTTTCAATTACCTCTTTACCCTTCGTTCTTTTTAGTATTTACAATCCTTAAATATATACATTACAATAATATTACAAATAATTGTACATACTATATATCTAAATATATAATTATTTTTAGAAATACTCTAATCTTATAATTGTACACAATATATGTTAAAATTTGGCAAGTGTATCCATAAGAATATATAATAATTGTACACAATGTAAATATGTACATTATCTTTGATATCTTAAAATAATATCTACTATTTTTTATGGCCATATATTTTTTCAAAGCATATACTTTAAAATATATAATAACTTTATACAATGTATTAGTACGTGATCTTTGAAATTTTAAAATAAAATTTACTATTTCATCTTTATGGCCATATATTTTATTATCATATAACTTTTTAATCTTTTTTCAATATTATTAGTACGTGATGTTTGATAATGTATATATTCAAGCCATATATTTTAATATCATATAGTATTTTACATTTTTAAATATTATTTGTAGGTGAGATAATGTGTCATAAATTTTGCAAAGCATATCCTTAAATATATATAGTATATCGATTTTTCTAACCTATGTCCCAAGGGCATAGGTTAAGACACTTGAAATGGAAAGATTTTGTTGATTTTTATTATATGGGGTAACTTAATTTTTTTAATAGGGTTCATTTATTTCCATATAGGGTTTTAGTTTCTTAAATAAGAATGTTTAACCTATGCCCTTAGGGCATAGGTTAGAAAAACCGATAATATATATAAACAATGTATGTAATCTTTGATATTTTAAAATAATATTTATTATTTCATATTTATGACCATATATTTTAATATCATATAATTTTTTTTAATATTATTAATACGTGATCTTTGACTATTTATTTTAAATTTTGTCAAGTATATTTTTACAAATATATAATAGTTCTACACAATGTATTACTATGTGATCTTTGATGTTTTAGAATAATATATACTATTTTATCTTTATGATCATATATGTTATTAACATATAATTTAATTAAAAATCAATATTATCGGTACATGATCTTTAATATTTATTATAAATTATTAATTGATATCGATAAATAATAATATTTAAAAAAATTGTAATACCATTATCATCAATTTAATGTAACTAAAGTCAAATCCCCCTATCTTGTGTGTCGTCGTCTTAACTATGCCACATAGGTATTTTAATTTTTCCATTTATCTCCTTACCCTTCATTTATTTACTTATTTACAATCTTTATATTATAATAATATTCTTTATATTACTAATATATGATTATATTTAGAGATCTTAAATTTTGGCGAGTTGTGTTTGGAGTGTAAATGTAATCCATTATGGAATAATTTTGTTAATTATAATAATGTTACTACTATTACTAATATAGTAATATAGAATTATATTTACATATTTTAATATTTGGCAAGAAACATACTCTTATTATGAAATAATTTTTTTAATTTTAAAATTTAATAATATTACTAATATTAATATATAATTATATTTAGAGATCTTAAAATTTGGCAAGTGATAGAAACATAATCTTCATTATAAAAATATCTTTTGAATATTAAGAACATAATATTACTATTTTTTAAAATATTGGGAACATAATTATTACATTCTAATTTTTTTAATATTCAATTTATAATATTAAATCATATATAAATCTATATATATATTTAAAATATATTTTACTATTATAGACCCGTGTAAGACACGGGTACATCAACTAGTTGGTGTACTAAATTTGAACTTTTGTCCATCAGTTGTTAAAAAAAAACACACACACATATCTATAAAAATATAATTTCTTGTCCTTTAATTTTCAATCTAATATTGAAATCCATGAGCTCATATAAATCCCTATTATATATTATAATTTAAAATTTTATATTATAATAGATGATGTTACATTATATATTGGATATATAATCCAAGCGGGTATTTAATAACACTAATGAATAGGGCTAAATGAATGTGTAAACATTATCATCAACCATATTAGGAATTAAGTGTTAATACATTGGAGCAAAACTAATAGAGAAATCAGGAAGTGGTTTAAAGGACTAATTAAGGTTGGAGATTCATTTTTGTAAATCTTACTTTTGAAATGAAATTACCCCTCTGCATTAAAAACAGATAACACTCTATGGAACATTAGAAGTAAGTTTGGTTCAAATAAAACAAACTCTTATCCTAAAACGTGAAACGAATATACTTTTCCTAGTTCATAGTGCACTTTTCATGCAAAAGTTCATTGCAAAATACGAAAAGTGCAATCTGAAAAAGTGCACTACAAAAAGTACGAAAAATGCACTACAAAGTACGAAAAGTGAAAATCCGAAAAAGTGCACTATGAAAAGTGTACTACGAACTAGTAAAAGTGCATTCATTTCAGGATAAGAGTTCATTTCAGGATAATAGTTTGTTTCCATTAGAAGTACACATCAATAAACTTTGTGATGTACCAATTTCAATGACCATACATACACATGACAAGTCTCCTAGCTGAAAAGGCATTGTGCAAGTTCAGATCGGCCCAACTAATCAAGAATGTCCACAATAATATTATAATTAAATAATAACATTTATTTATAAAATCTTATTTTTATATATTTTAACAACAAAATATTATATATTAAATAAATTTTATACATTATGTAAATATAATAAGTTGGGTCAACCCAACGGGTTTCGAGTTTCAACCCAATTAGATTCGGGTTAAATTGGGTTCAGATCTTTTTCTGACCCAATAATCTTTGGGTTAGATTTCAACACCAAAATTTTTAGTCGGTTCGAGTCGGATTATCAAATCGGGTCGAGTTTTAACAACTCTAAATGTAATCCAAACAGGTCTTTAATAACACTATGGAACATTAGAAGTACACACGCCTCAATAAATTAACTTTGTCCTGTACCAATTTCTATGACATATATACACATGCATATGATAAGTCTCCTAGCTAGCTGAAAAGGAGTGCGAGTTCTGGTCAGTCCAACAATTTAATTAAGAATGTTCACTTTTCAACATAATCAGGTTCGGGTTTTCCTCTAACCTAAGAATTTTCAGATTAGGTGTCAACCCTAAAATTTTTTAGTTGGTTTGAGTTGTCGATCGAGTCGAATCAAGTTTTGACAACTCTAAATGTAATCCAAACGGGTCTCTAATAACGCTATAGAACATTAGAAGTACACACGCTTCAATAAAGTTTGTGATGTACCAATTTCTATGACTGTATATACACATGTTTATGATAAGGCTCCTAGCTGAAAAGGCGTGTGAGTTCTGGTCGGTCCAACGAATTAAGAATGTCCACTTTTTAACATAATCAGGTTCAAATCTTTCTCTAACCTAGGAATATTCAGGTCAGGTTTCAACCCTAAAAATTCTCAGTCAAATTGAATTGTCGAGTCGGATCGAGTTTTGACAGCTCTAAATGTAATCCAAACAGGTCTCTAATAAAACAATGGAACAATAGTACACATAAAACTTTGTGATGTACCAATTTGCATGACCATATATATATATATACACATGCATATGATAAGTCTCCTAGCTGAAAAGGCATTTGCCCTAATATATAAAGACAAACAATATTGTATAATAATAGAGAGTACACATATGACACAACAAACTAATCAGACATGGCCCCACACCATGCGCGCGCTAACGGGTCGATCGAACTTGAGGACTCTAGTAATAATGCCAAGCCTCTTGTTAATTAAATTTGTTCGTTTATAGTTGTTGTTGCTACTCGTCACAGGTTCAATTAATTTTCTCGTGTTGCACAGTAACGATTTTATCCTTTTATTTTGTACAATTATGTGACATATGCTATAGCAATGCAAGTTTCAATTTGGATATATTGTTGGGTGTATCATATTAACTTACGAGGTTTTGATTGCATAATGTCTTATATTTCACTTGCATATATCTAGATTAACATGATTTGATCACATGTATATACTTGATGCATTATTACTAAAAAGAATCTTAATATAAATGATTTGTTTGGGAAAAAATAAAAAATAGTGATAAATATTATGGTGACCACTAATAAGTTACTAGTGGTCGCCCCTAGAGAGAAAAAAAAACTTGATCTTAAAGTACAAACTGAAATACCCTAAAAAAATTCATTTAATTATTGTATGATCTGAGACGTTAATTTTTCGAGAAAGCGTTCTCAATTCTCTCCTTGCATATGACTATATATTTAATTTCTAGCACGCTTATATTGTCTGCCATTTATATTTGCAAGGATCAAACATATATACTCGTATAAGTTATAGTGTTATACTACTTTCTTCTTTTTCTTTTTTTTTTCAATTTGTTCTCATGTTAAATTTAGAAGAGAATATGTTTTTTTTTCTTATACAAGATAATATGTATAACAAACCCATTTCGTGCACTTATGTCTAATTACGAAATTGCAGATAAATTATGTATAGATAAAGACAATATACAAGTACAAATTAATGTCTATCAACCCATCTTTTGAAGATGTTACATCCACAAGCTCAATATCGATCATATGAAGCCCAGATCGATCACTTGTAATTTGGAGTTCGATATATATTGTACGGCCTTATCCTTAGAATGGAGTTTAAATCAACCACATATATAGCTATATATATTCAATCACACAACCACAAAGGATCAAATTTCTGTTAAATCATCATACAATCAAGACAAAAAACTATTTCGTATAAGGAAATTGAGCACACATTAACAATACTATGTATGGAATGTATTAAAAATTTTTGTTAAGTAAATACTCCGTATTTTTTAATAGGGTTCACCAATTCTAATTTAGGGAATAGTTTAGAAATTATTTCCAAATTTAATTTATTATTGTATGTCCATGGGCGCACATTAAAAAAAAAACGTTCATATAATACCCAACTCAAAAAGATAAGCAATTCATCCTTATTTCACGCCAAAAATTGAATAGTTTTATTACCACATTTAAAAAAAAAGAGAGAGAGAACAAAAAAACTCATGATGGAGATGAACAAGTGACCCATCCTAGTTTGTAACTTTCTTTCCAAATATGGCTATCATCTTAATTCACCATATCCACCATGAACTTAATTCTCTTCAAATTGTAAACTAATTAAACAAATTAAAACACTCTCAATGACTTATTAATTGAAGCCCTTGACAAGCTAGAACTTAATTTCAAACCCTATCTTTGAAGCTAGAACAAAATTAATACTACATTGCAAACTCTCAACTCACACATTCTTATATAAAAACAAGCCCTAGTTAAAATTATGCATCCAAGAGATGCTATCAATTGATTTTTCAAGTAATGTTTTCTATCCATGGACGAGGCCACAAGACAAGGCCATTAGTAGGATCGCGGCTTCCTTCTCCTCTTTCGGGAAAACTTGTTGGATCGACAACTTCTTGGTCAAGCTCAAGGCGAATTCTTCGAAGCAAATCTTCCTTTGAGATGGTTTTGCAATTTTCGAGCGTTTCTTTTGAGCTACAAATCCATTGTTGTTGTGGATTGATGTCTTTTTGTGATTGTTTCCCGGTCTTATCATTGAGCTTGATGGATTGTTTGGAAGCATTGAACCATTTCCTGCAATTGCAGCCGCGGCCATAGCCCTTCTCGCTTTCCTTTGCCTAATTCCACACGCGTTGCAAAGAGACTGCAAAAATTGAGAAATTAGGCCACAATTGGCTTAGAGTTGATGACATAGAAATCCATAACACAAACTTATAGTTTTAATAATTAATCACATTGTTCGTATTGATTATTCATATAACATAAGAAATAGAGCAACGTTTCTCGTTTCTATTTTGCGTCAGAAACGCAAAAATGAAAACTTAGAAACTCGTTTGTTAGTGTAATTATAAAAATGATTCATTTTCCCGTGATCGTGTAACATAGATATGAATCACATAGCTAGAAGTGATTTGATATATATGCAAAAACTATGTTGTATACAATGAAATAATAAGACACGCGCGGACCACTTGATCGAACGAAAAGCCAAGAAGAAAAAGGAATATATTGGTTGTATGATGTATGTCTTACCTTAGGGCCTCTAGGGCCACTCCTCCAAAGGGGCGTTTTTGTGGTGTTGCAATCCGAACAAACCCTAATTGTGGCATTTTCGTTGTTGTTGTTGTTGGTGTTGTTGTTGTTATTGTTATGGCATCCATTGTTTGAAGATTTGATAACAATGGTATTGTCAACTCGGTTATCGACTTCTGCCTTTTGATCCTCTTCAGTCTTCATCATTTTCTTCATCAATCTCATCTTCGACGACATCCACTTGACAGACGATCCGTTGATTTGATCACTAGCACCACCATCGCCACCACTGACACCACCAAAGTTCTTGTCTTCTTTCTTGCAAATTGAGAATTTTAGGCCATTTTTCGCTCTCTTGTTGATCTCTAGAGTTGTTTGATCATATGATCCATTTTCATACGAGCTCAATTTTTCAACCTTAAAGAAGATCAAGATTCAATAACAAGGGGAAAACACAATAATTAGTTATTCATCATAGAAACTAATGACCTAATTAGCACACCAATCAAAATGATCATCTTTAGACCTAATTAGTATCATGAAACATCAAAAGCAAAAGAAAACAAAGTATTAAACCACATTTCTATCTAATTTGTACTTATTGAACTAATAATTTGTCCATACATACCTCTTGTTGGTACGGATACGGCTGAATTTGTGATCCCATGTAGCAATATCCACCTTGATCTTGAGCCGAATTCAAGCATATAGGAGACGGCGAAGAGGAAGAAGATGACAACGAAGAAACCGAAGAGGAATTATGATGAGGGTTCAAGCTCGAAAAGCTAAACGGTGTCGTATGATGGTGAATCACTTGATGATGATCATAGAGTACTTCTTCATGCCCTTCATTTAAATCTATGTAATAAGAAGGTTGAAGACTCAAATAACTAGAAGAAATACTCATTAGGGAGTATTATAGATCAATCTAAAATTGATCAAAAAGGTGTAAGAAAAAGAGGATCTGAATTGATCAGAGAAGAGGATACAAAAGCTAGCAAATTACAAGTGGGTTTGAACAAGGGAGGTGTTCACGTGAGCTTTATAAGACAATAGAAGAAAACAAAAGAGGGTTTTGTAAGGAAGAACACAAGAGGAGTGAAAGAAGATTAGACATGTAGCAGCAAATGCTACCACAATTAATTATTAAGCACTTGTAATGAATTATGTGTGGGATTGTGGCATTGAAGACTGAAAAACCCTATCTGAAAATATTTAATTTTAAACCCTAGAGAATTGTCACACTCAATTGGAAACCTTGTATACATTTATATGTTATCATTAATAATGAAGATGGGTTGAGATCAATGTTTTAAAAACGCGTAGGCGATCTAAACGGATGTCAAAACAGGTTGGAAGGCTAGATGGGCTAAGGTCGACTATCTTTCAGGTGGAGCTTAGACTGTTTTTTTTTAAAATAACGGTTGAGATATACATATATATGTTATCATTAATAATGAAAGATGGGTTGAGATCAATGTTCTAAAAAACGCCTAAGCGATCTAAACGGGCGTCTGAACAAGATGGAAGCTAGGCGAGATGGGCTAAGGCATCTTTCAGGTGGAGCTTAGACAGTTTTTTTTTAAATAACGGTTGAGATATACTTATATATGTTGAATCGACTTAGGGCTTCTTTGGATCCAACCTCATAATGCATTATCTGGTATTATAATGTAGGAAATGCATTATGAGATGCGATCTAAACAGGTCCTTAACATTTCATTTGGATTGTTATACTTCGATTTGTTTATTGTATAGTGGGATAAGGTCGACTATCTTTCAGGCGGAATTTAGACTATTTTTTTAAAGCAGCGTCGATTGATATATACATATATGCTGAATCATTTTAAGGCATGTTTGGATCCAACCTCATAATACATTATAATGCAGGATTTAATGTGACTCTGTATGTTTCTGCATTATAATTATGTAAAATAATATATTATGAGATGTGATCCAAACATGTCCTTAAAACTTCATTTGGATTGTTATACTTTGATCCATTTATTGTATAGTGGGTTACAACTATTCAATTAATTTCAATTGTGATTAGGTTTAATTTCGTTTGTTAGTGAATTGGTTGGCTATAGTTGCTTAAACTTTATTGTGATGTTCATCAGAATGCGATAAGATAAATATTGTGAAGCTAATCAGAAATTGATAAGATATATTGTGTACAATATTCAGATGGCCAAGTTTGATTTCTAGGTTTCATTTAATTTGGATTAGTGTTAGTTAGTTGATTGATCGATAGTTATTGCTTAATTTTGTCGTGTTACGTGAAGGTTTTTTAAGATGAAATGAAATGAATTTGCAGATGGATTATGGTCCAGGTTTTAGCAGAGGTCAGTTGTCATGTATATACGTTTTTTGAGTATAATCATGTGAGATAATGTCGTCTAGATCTGGTGTATAATTCTAGCACATACTAGCTATTCAGAAAATCTTTGTCTCGTTGCCCAATTGATAAGTTTGATAGGTTGATATTTTATGAAGTGTATGGTTTTACTTTTATTCTTTAGCTTTTAATTCTTGATTATTTAGCAAAATATTAATATCTATATTATGCACTGAAGTTTTTGAAGGTTTGTAAATTTAAAATTAATATAATATAATTAATTGTTGTGTGAGTCTATTTTTTTAGGAGGTAAAAAACCTAAAAAAATGTAAATCTTGGCATAGAAAGATTATAGGAGGTTTGTAAATTTTGAAACACTATTTTTTTAAATTTATTTATTTAAATTATTATTTTTTTGATAATTTTAGCCTACACAAAAAATTTATAATGCCAAATATTCATTTAGGCTTTGGGAGGTGTCAAATAAGAAAACCTTCGCCAGTACCTAAACCTACAAAAAAAATCATAAAAAACCTTCATCTTAAAAACTTTGTTTTACCGAACATGGTTTAAATAGTTAAATAAATTAAAGGTGGTAGTGTCCGATGGGTCAATCAATTACGAGAGTGTCCCTCCCACCACACATGCACGGTAAGAAAAACACATAAGTTCAATGAGATTATGTCTTAAAACCAATTAATATATACTAAACTCAATTTCTCCCGAATTCCAGTGCATTTTTAAAAAATTTACACATAGTATATGTTAGGTATAATTTCTCCCAACTTTTAATGTGAGATTTTTATTTCTACAAGTCTCCTCAAGTGACAACGAAGCTAAATATTACATGATAGTGAAAACAACTAGGAAATAGAACCAGATTAGATCGAATTGGCTCTAATACCACGATAAAGTTTGGTGAACTAATCAACGAGGGTTGTTCGACCATGTGGACATGCGCAATAAACCCAATCGAATTTTACACAAAAATAATTAATCGACAATAAAAATAATAGATTACCAACTTCCAATTTCCAATATGAATACTTATTTCCAAAATAGAAAACAAACTAGATTTAGCCAAAATATATGCACCCAAAAAGAAATTAACAAAACATTTATAGGGGTAAAAAAGTGTCCAAAAACTCAGCTTATAGGGAAGTTTGCATGCACCTTTCAACGTTTATGTTTGCCCATTTCAACGTAAACCAACATATAAATAATCCAAACTCGAAAACTACACTAAAATTGAGCCTACACTAAGTTGAGATGATGTTTCCTTGTTAGATTTAATTGATCATAAATCTCTAATCAGTGCAAGTACTAGCTTGAACATGAAATATATGAAAAAAAAAATTAATATATCAGACATATTTGATATATAGATCGAGAAGCCAAAATAAATCGACAGCTGGACAAGTCAACAAAAACACAACAACAACAGTAAAAACAACAACCCAGTATGATCCTATCTAGGGCAGGATTTGGGAGGTCGGGATCTACCCACCCTTGTGTCTTGACCTAATTAAGAATCGAGAGGGTGTGTAAAGAAGGCTCAAAGGAAAAACCACGGGGCTATAAAAAGCGCACAATAAACAAGGAAAACGCAGAGAGAGAAAAAGACGGATGAGAGCCCTCCCTCGTATGGATCGACTAGCCCGCTACCGCTCCTCCACCATAATATTCATCATCATCATTGACCCAGTGAGGCTCCGCTACAGCGAAATCTGGGGGTCAAGATAGAGGTACCCCTGCCCAAGGGAAAGGGGGTACGCCCATTGTTCTAAAAAACGGTCTGGGCGGCCGCCTAGGCGCTGGGTGGTGGTCCACCGTCCCGATTTTGCCCTGGGCGGCGGGCTAGGCGGCTAGGCGGGCTGGGCGGGCGCCTAGGCGGGCTGGGCAAGTTGTGCGAGCTAGGCGGGTTGGGCGGGTTAGGCGGGCTGGGCGGCCTTCTAGGCGGGCTAGGCAGCCTTCTTGGTAGCTTGGGCGGACTCTAAGAAGGCTCTAGGCTTGAATTTATAAAGAGACATTATAATAGGATTATTCTTTATTTATATATTCTTACCAATCACATATAATAATCTTATATATAAAAAGTCATACCAATCCGCCTAATCCGCTCAGATTCCGCCTAGGCTCCCGCCTAGCCGTCTAGGCGCTAGGCCCCAGTCCACCGCCTAGCGTTTTTTAGAACACTGGGTACACCCGATAGACCCAAGAATCCTCCACCATAATATTCTCCCTCCAAGTTCCATGCACTCTACCAGGTCCGTTGAAATATCTAACAAAGCAAGACAAAACACCAAAAAAAAAAAAAACGAAAACTCCAAACAAGACCTCCTTTCATGCTACTATAAAGTAAGATTATAGTATGGTTTCATAAACTTGAACATTATTAGTTAAAAAACATTATATACATAATCTCATAAAGAAAATATGTAAACAAATTAGTGTATCAAGAAGTACATCCAAACTGCAGTAAACTGAGGTATATATAAACAATCATCAAGCAGGGCAATTTGCAAACATGTACACAAATGGAAATAAATTAATAATTATCATTTTTTTGATGCAAAAAATAAATTAATAATGTTATTGTTAAAGAGATAGATCTTTGGAGATATATATAAAATCCTAAATATTGCCAAAAATCATTGATTGCTTTTGTGCAGGAAAGTGATAGGTATATCATCCCCACACCTTGTCCATCCTACATCCAACTTGTTTTTATTTAATTATTTTATTTAACTTTCCAAAAAAAATTAAAACGTTTTCCTTTCAATTTTTTTTTTTACATTTGCTTATTTATAAATTTATTAACTTATTTTTTCAAACATGGCGGAGGATTGATGATACAGATTTTCAGTGATCGTACCAGCTACAGAATATGAAATATTTGTCTTTACATCAGTAGATCTGAGACAAATTTGTAATTTTTCATGCTGAATTCAAATTATAATCCCAGAAATAAAATTGGGATGCGTGTTTAAAATAAAATATTTATAGTCTTTTTATATTGTAATCTAAAGATACATTACAAGTAGAGGTGTCAAACGGGTCGGTCCGGTCGGGTTCGGGTTCGGTTATTTCGGGTTCGGGTTGAGTCGGGTTCGGGTCGTAACGGGTCATCGGTCAAATCGGGTCGGGTCATTGCGGGTTGTCGGGCGGGTCGGGTCGACCTAACAGGTCAAGAAAATTGATTTTTTTACAATTATTAAAATATTTTTTGTTTAAAAAATGAAATTTAATAATAAATCTATTTTTTTATATTTTTTAATAATAAAATATATTATAATTTTTAAAATATATTATATATTCTTAAAATATAACAAATTGGGTCAACCCAACGATTTTTTCGGGTTTGAACCCAACGGATTTCGGGTTCAAATTTTCGGGTCTTGATCCTAAATTTTTCGGACGGTTCGGGTCGATTTTTCGGGTCGGGTCAGCTTTTGACAGCTCTAATTACAAGTAACTTAATTTAAAAATTACAATCCTAAAATAAAATTAATAAATTATGGAGAAAAAAAATTAAACATAGCATAAATAAAAGATTCACAAAAAAATTCCAAACTTATCTTCTTATAATTTGCCTTAAAAATCCAATATATAAGGAGTATTTACTTTGGACCAAAATAAATAAAATTTTCTCCAAAACTTCACATTAATTAAACATTTCGGTTCAATTCATTTTAATAAAAATAATTTTGATTTTGAACTGAACCTATTGAAAGTAGAGAAAAAAAAATTGTAACCCGGGGACCAAATTAAAATCACTCGTATAGTCATTTTTTTTTTCAGTCCAAGCTTTATTATCATATATTATGTACCCTATGCCCATATTCCAATCATCAACACAATCATCAAATTAATTTACGGATTTGACAAATAATAGAGTCTAAACGTTATTTTAATCAATTTTCATGCTTCATTCCAACCCAACTTATAACAAGTGCATGAATTACACCATACTTATAATATCAATCAAATTAAAAATTACATTTAAACCTTTATCTGAAAGGATATTTTTGATTGATTTGTCAACCTAATTTTTACCTATTAAAAAAATACGAGTGTATGATTACTCCTCAGCCATGAAGTCTACTGTTGATATTACCACGAGACATCCTCGCCAGGAACATTTCATTATGTGGGAGCGGCCTCAGGAAGGTTGGGTGAGGAGATCAATATTGATGGTTCGGTCCAAGAAGATGGTATAGCTCCAGCGGAAGGTCTAATTCGAGATTGTGACAAACAATGGTATGAAGACTTTGTCCATCACATACTAGCACACGCAGGGATGATCCAACTTTGAAACTCTTTCATTACATGAACGACATCGTTTGTGAGTTACTTAAGCTTCAGTACTCTCTTCTTTATGCCGCTTGTTTGGGTTTATTTGTGGTGCTTCCTAGGGTGTGCTTTGAGAGCATTTCCTCGACCTTGTTTGCTTGAGATCAATGTCAACGACTCCCTGAGCTCTCTTCCGAAATCCAAACTCGGGAAGAAATTGATCTTCGAGATTTTCATAGTTGATTGACTTTATCGACTCTGCACATTGAATCCCTTTCCAATTGCATGTTTTGATTTCTGTTCTCTTTTCCTTTTTAAATTCCTTTGTGACCTGGACATTTCGATTAAAGTTCAAAGTTTACTTAAAACTTATTTGAGTTCTTGTCACTTCGATTCTGTTCGTTCTTGATGTCTCTTGTACTTCTGCGTTTCCACAACTAATACTAGAACGTTTGCCTTATCCAAATTAGATTGAACCAAATCAGTTCGAGCAAATCATCGGTTCTAGTTTGGTGACTTAGGTCCCATTCAAAATCATATTTTTTTAAATTAAACTAGATTGAACCAAAATGTTTAAATTAATATGGGAGAATCATTAAAAACTTTGATGTTTGGATTTTCTTAGATGAAAAACTATTTCTTCAGTTTACACATATGTTATTCAAGTGAGGTTTTTATTTATTTATTAATGCATAGTTTAACTATAATTTTAGTTATATTGATATATCTACTTAAATAAATATTATTGCAATTTGTTAGATTTTATTAATATTATTAAATTGGCATAATCCAAAACATAAAGTAAGAGAATAACCAACAAAAAAACACTTTTTTAATAATTCAAGTTTTTTCCATAATTGGGTTTTCGTGTTTGGATGAAAATGAACGAAAAAAAGAGGCATGGGGTGGCCTAGTAGTAAGAGGCATGGGGGGATGTTGGGAGGCTACAGGTTCAATCTTTGCCTTCGTCCCTACACTTGGGTGAAAAACCAAGTCTCACCATTCTTCCTACCACTAGGTCGAGCCGGTCGGTGCAAGCCAGTTTACCTAGTTCGTGCACTTTGCCGGCTAGTTCACGGACCCGGGATGATTTACCATCAAAAGTGGGTCCTTCGTTAAAAAATATAAACGAAAAAATGAACAAAGTAAATAGTAGTAATATATAAAGATTTTTTTGTCTTTTACTATATTATGATAAGATAATTTTGAAGTGGATGTTATCACCAACAAATATAATGATATTTATCTTGATAAATTATAAGTTAAATATATGCCTAGAATTAATTACTTATTTGAATATTTTCCGATGGGGAAGCAAGCTACGTGTACACTTTGCTTATCATTCCCGCTAAATCTAATATATAAGGAGGTGGACACACATCATGTTTATTCTTATACGACATTGATCACGACACTAGCCCAAAGCATTTTGATTGTTTGTCAAAACAAAAAACAAGAAACAAAATTCCACTTTTATCCTTTTGATTTATAAAAGGGTTACTCATTATAGAAATAAATATAAACGAAATTAGGATGAGAGAAATGAATAGTTTTGTATCGTAATTGCTGAAACTCTTATTTTGAAACGAACTCTTATTCTGAAACGAATACACTTTTCCTAGTTCGTAATAAACTTTTCCTATTTCTGAGTGCACTTTTTCGGATTTGCATTTTTCGTCTTTGAAGTGCACTTTTTGTATTTTGCAATGCACTTTTGTATGAAAAGTGCACTACGAACTAGGAAAAGTGCATTATATTCGTTTCACGTTTCAGGATAAGAGTTTGTTTCATTTGAACCAAATTCCATAATTGTTTAGTGATAAGTTTGACCTTTCTTCTTTTATTAAGAAAAAGAAACAATGAATCAATAATCAGTTAGTCTAGTGAAATAAGGTGTTAGGTTCTTTAATTTTTTTAGGAGGTTCAAAATTCGAATCTCTCTAACGGCGTATATGAAAAAACTGAATTGAGAGAGTCGTTTTGCCTAATCAAACTGGGCGAGAGATCAAAAAAGAAAAGAAAAAGAAACAATGAGGCCAAACGATCCAATATTTATATATTAAGTAATATTTTTTGTAACTTATGCCCCATCTTAATTTTAGAAAGATTTTATACTTTTTTATTTCATTAAGGTTTTTAAAAAATATTTTTTTAGAATTTATTCTTTTTGAAAGTTTAATTTTTAAAATTCTTAATCTATATGTCTTTAGGGCTTAGATAAGAAAAATTCAATTCAATAATAATGCTAACAAGTCTATTCTTTGCACCTATCAAAATTGAGTAGAGTTGATAAAATACTCACTGCCTTAACTAGATATACCTATTCGACATGAAATGAGCCTGATTTCGACTAAGAAAAGTCTATGTTTACTCTTGATTCTACCTTGTATTATAATGTATAATTTAATATAAGTTTAAATTAAATTTTATATTATAATATAAAATGATATATTATTCTCTGCGATCCAAGCATGAAGCATGCACTAACATCATTTGAAAATCACAAACATGGTTACGTTTTATTACCTAATTAAGAGCAAATATTTTAACCTTTATATATTTCCTTGTGGGCCCTATAATGGATATATATATGTCACATAATTACCAAGTTCTATATCTAATACACTTTGTTATATGTGATATTTGTCAATTTGATTAATACTATACACTCACATCATTTGAAATCACAAACATGGTTGAGTTTTTTTATGGGGAACAAACATGGTTACATAAGAGTTTAAAATGGAAGCAAAAATCATGTGAAGTGTTTTCAAACTAGCAAAAAAAAAATGTAAGACATCAAACTATAGGGTTGGTTGTGCATGGTAGCTAGAACTTGTGAAATTTCACACACACTAAATCACAAAATTTTGATTTCATTTTACCTAGTTGTACAATTTGACATATATTTTCATTCAAAACAAGCTGGTACTATTGTTGTTGGAATGAACTAATTTGTCCATTTTCATGTAATCAATGAGAAGACATAAAAAAAGTATTATCAAACACACGTCACCGTTTAATTTTGTGTTACAATGCCATTTAGTATAATAAAATTCACATCATAGGCTAATTAATTTTTGCTAGAATGGGCAACAAATCCTAAATTATTCACAAGTTCGGATCAATATACAAGACCAACACTTCAAATTCAGACTAAGACCTAAAGAAAATCCTAATCTTATTCAGAATTTCAAGTTCGGATCTTAAAATATTCAGAATTTCGGATTAATATACAAGACCAAAACTTAAAACTCATATTTTCAAGTTTGAACCCTCTTGGTGACATAGAGTCGTCATGAATGGAAAGATCTACAACCCTTTAAATAAATCACACAATACTCAAATATTGGGTCTGGTCGTAGAACGAATCTGAGTAAGACCTAAAGAAAACCCTAATCTTATTCAGAATTTTAAGTTCGGATCTTAAAATATTCATAAGTTCGGATCAATATACAAGACCAACACTTAAAATTCAGAATTTGAAGTCCGAACCCTCTTGATGGCATAGAGTCGGTCATGAATGGAAAGATCTACGACCCTTTAAATAAGTCACACGATACTCAAATACCGGGTCCAAACGTAGAACGAACCTAACTAAGACCCAAAGAAAACCTTAATCTTATTTAGAATTTTAAGTTCGGATCTTAAAATATTCATAAGTTCAGATCAATATACAAGACCAACACTTAAAATTCAGATTTTAAGTTCGAACCCTCTTGGTGTCATACTGTCATAGAGTCAGTCATCAATGAAAAGATCTACGACCCTTTAAATAAATCACACGATACTCGGATACTGGGTCCGGACGTAGAACGAGATTGATCGAACCTGACTACGACCCGAAAACCCTAAATCTTATTCGCAATATTCCTAACGAGGAAGTGGTCCATGAAGGTGAAAATGTCACTTGTGACTAAAGATGGAAGGTGAAAAGAGTAAAACCCAATGAAGAGAGTAAAAAACACAAGTAGTTATCAAAGAGGTACGAGCAGATTGAGGGGGCCATAAGCCCAAGAGCTACGTGACAGTTTTACTAGGTGGCATTGAGCCCCACCTTCTTTAATTGATCTGTCTTTCTATCTTTCAAGCCCCTTCATATCTCCCATCTATTGTGTGTGTGAGGATGGATGTGTTTTTGGCCTTGCAAGTAGTAACTAGTAGTAGTGGTGGTGGCAGGATGGTCAAAATATGGGTACAAACTACAAAGCTAATTAGGGTTGTCCAATGGGTCACTTGACCCGTAATCCAACCAGACCCGCTTGTCAATTTACGGGCCAGACACCTGACCCGTAATTTATGGACCAGGTAACGGATTGGAGTTTTTGACTTTACGGGATGGGTTACGAGCACTGTTCTAAAAATTCCTTCTAGGCCCCGCCTAGGCGTTGGAAGGTGCTAGCCCGCCTAGCCTTCCAGACCGCCTAGGCACTCGTCTAGCACCGCCTAGGCCACCATTGAGGCCGTCTAGGCGCTAGGCGGTCCCTCTCCGCCCAGAGTCCGCCTAGCGTTTTTTAGAACATTGGTTACGAGTTGACCCGTTTGATAATGATTGACCCGTAAGACCCTATATATTTTTTGAAAAAATACCACACATATAACATTATACTCTAATGTTTTTTTAATTGGTTAACTAGGAGTTTAGTTGACATACACTTTTTTATTTTTTTTAAACTTAATTCCGAGTTAAGAGTCGGCCCGTGACCCGATCCGAAAAACTTGTAACTTGTAAACCGGGTCACGGGTCAAGTTTATTTTTTACGAGTCGTCGGGTCAACCCGTAAACCGAGTTGCGGGTCAGGTACAGATTACAGGTCGGGTCGACCCGTCGGACACCCCTAAAACCAATGGGGAGATTGTGGATCTTAACTCTTATCTAATCAAGTCCCCTTTTATGTTGAGGTTGAGGTTCAACATCTTCAAGTTGATCAAAATCAATAGGATTTACATGGTTCGTGTGTGATCGACAGGCTGGAAAAAACACTTGGGTTTGACCAGCGCGGCGCACACAAAGGATAGTTGTTATGGTTTGGACAAGTTAATAGGGATGTGTTTGTCATCTTAAATTATGTTTCGGACAAGTTGAGCTGGCTTTGTTGAGAGGGTAGAAAGCATAATTCCCAGGAAGTATGAATTAGGGCTTGTTTGGATCGTGTATTATAATGTAAAAGTCTGCATTATAATGCAGGATTTAATGCAAAAGTCTAGATTATAATGCAGACTTTTGCATTATAATGTGTGACCCAAATAAGCCTTTAGAACTTTAAAGATTTGAGGAAAATGTATTTTGATTGAATTTTAAAATTTAGAATATAATATGAAGAAAGTTAAGATGTTATATGTAAAAAAGGTATAAGTAGAATTTGTCTAATGAAACGAGATAATTCTACTTAAGTAATTTGCGAAAATTTAAATTATAAAAAATATACATTCTCGGGATTCTTGTCATTTTTTTCAACCAAACACGTGTATTTGATCCTACTTCTTCGAATGTTTTAATTCATGGGAATTTGACTGTAAATACTAAGTTAACTAATCCAAACTTTCCTTCTAATATCATTTGAAGTAAAGGTGCTTGCCTCGAGGCCTTTTGTGGTCACTGTCATCATTGACCCAGTGAGGCTCCGCTACAGCGGAATCTGGGAGTCAAGAAGGGTTATCCCTACTCAAGAGAAAGAGGGTACGCCCGATAGACTCAAGAAAAACTGAAATTCAGTTATGTGACAATAATAACCGAATTTAGTTAGAATGCACCAAAATTAGTATAAAAACTAAATCCATCTCAAAGGTAGTATATAATAGCTAATAAGCATAAGAATGCGCCCGTTTTTTGTCTACTAAGATGGTTGTATTCGACCCAAAAAATAAGGTTGATAAATTAGGTACAAACATACCCTTAGACTCGATATTGAATAGTCTTGGAATAGAAAACTCTTTCTGCCATGTATCACTCAACTTGCATACTTTTCAAACCACTCATATCATATGTAACCAAGTTAATCACATTACAAAAGTTACAACCCCCCATATAATGTTAAAAACACTTCCACCTCAAACCTGCAAGTACTACATTTTCAAAGCCCTAATAAGTTCAAAACCAATGCTGCGAAATCCACTAGCACAAAACACTAGTTCATAGTTTTGTAAGAAGAGCATCTTTTTCATGAACTAGTGACTAGAAAACAGACCTTGCACCAAAAATCTTCTCCAAACATGCCCTTAGAATTTCAAAGATTTGTAGAAAATGTATTTTGATTGAATTTTAAAATTTAGAACATAATATGAAGAAAGTTGAGATGTTATATGTAAAAAGGGTATAAGTAGAATTTGTCTAATGGAAAGAGATAATTCTACTTCATGTACTTTGCGAAAATTTAAATTATAAAAAATATACCTTCTCGGGATTCTTGTCATTTTTTTCAACCAAAAACACGTGTATTTGATCCTACTTCTTCGAATATTTTAATTCATGGAAATTTGACTGTAAAAACTAAGATAACTAATCCAAACTTTCCTTCTAATATCATTTGAAGTAAAGGTGCTTGCCTCGAGGCCTTTTGTGGTCACTGTCATCATCATTGACCCAGTGAGGCTTTGCTACAACGGAAGACCCAAGAAAAACTGAAATTCAGTTATGTGATAATAATATCTGAATTTAGTTAGAATGCACCAAAATTAATATAGGGACTAAATCATCTCAAAAGTAGTGTATAAAAGCCAATAAGTATGAGATGCGCCCGTTTTGTAGTCACTATCATATTTGCTAATTTGCTATACTACCCTCTTTCTTTTGTCTACGAAGATAGTTGTATTTGACCCCCAAAAAAAGGTTGATAAATTAGGTGCAAACATACCCTTAGACTCGATATTGAATAGTCTTGGAATGGAAAACTCTTTCTGCCATGTACCACTCAACTTGCATACTTTTCAAACCACTCATATCATATGTAATTAAGTTGATCACCTTACAAAAGTTACAACCCCCCATATAATGTTAAAAACACTTCCACCTCAAACCTGCAAGTACTACATTTTCAAAGCCCTAATTCAGACAAGTTAAAAACCAAAGCTGCAAAATCCACTAGCACAAAAACACCAGTTCATGGTTTTGTATGAAAAGCATCATTTTTCATGAACTAGTGACTAGAAAACAGGCCTTGCACCAAAAATCTTCTCCAAACAATCACCTTAACTTTGGGTGCATTAACACAGGTTGAATACAGAAGAATAGTATAAGATTTGTCACTTCAGAGCTTATTTGGATACTTGGATGCATCATAGATATCAGGATAATACAAATTAGGAAGCTCTGTGAAGACAGAGCAAGTTCAGTACATAAGTTGGGTCAAACAAGTTCTGTAATGAGTGAGCCCAAATTGAGGGCCCATTTTCTGCCACGCAAACATGTTGAATTTGGGAGCCAAAATTTAAGTTCAAAACTGAGGAATAATCCCCAGTGCATAAAAGGTTTACAACTTCACATAATGTAAACAATGATTGATACATTAATTGAACATGGGTATGTTAAGCCTTATGATAAGCACAGTTCATAAAGGACCCACCCAACACAAAAATACTAGAATTATGTTACAACAACAACAACATTTACCCAGTGGAACTTCCCTTACGGGAAATCTGGGGGGGTCAAGATGGGGGCACCCCTGGCTTAACGCGGAGGGGGAGCGACCAACATAATTCTAGTAAAAATACTAGAATTATGTTAGAAATATATAAATGACCCGCGTGTAAAAAGAAAATATGATAAAACATAACTTGTATAGCCCAAACCCTACCTAGAAGTTTAGGATTAGTGTTGAGCATTTCTCTTTAACCATTATCAAAAGCTTTCATAAGTAAGCATTTCTCAAATTGGCCAATCTTAGAATCATATAATACATGTATTGACAGCTTAGAAGCATCTTACACTGCGAGTAGTTAAGCTACTGAAGTGAATAATTTAGCAAAAAACCACCTCCCCAAACCTCCTTGATTACCAGGAAATTATAAAAACAAAGGATTGCTACAATAATGTTAAGAGAAGTAAGGTATAAAGGCTCATTTAAGACCTGGTACCTTTTCTTTCAAGGAAGTGACAGCTTCATCGAGGTCTTGGCTCTCCAGTGGTGAATCTTCTCCTTGACACCTCCACTGCAAAATTCTACTATGGAGATCCATTAGCATTTGAGGCTGTCCATGAACTTTAAGTAATGCCCTGATGCAATTCAGCAAGTATTTCTCGGTTTTTTCCTTAATTAGGTGGATGAAGCCTTGAGCCTCCTCTTCAGTGTCAAACAGTGAAGCTGACATGTTTTCAACAGCATCAGTTAACTCAAAAACAAAGCATGCCCCAGCAATGGCTTCCTTAGAGTTACTCTCATCTTCATTCATATAGTTTGAGATTATCCTACCAGTAGCACCATAATGCAACAACAATTTGCATTCATCTTCGTTCATATAGTTTGAATATAACAGCAGTACACCTAATGGTATGTTCCTGATCAAAAAACAGTTTTGATAGCAAAAACTGACCGGGTTGGTGAAAGTAGCATGAAATTCTTCAAGCCACTGTCCAATATTCAACTGGGGAATACTCCTTATAGCCTGCCTTTTAAGCCTCTTGAATTTCTTCTTATGGACTTCCCTTTGCTTTTCAAGGATTTCTGGTAAGAATTGCTCGGTTAAAGAGCCTGATACTTTCACCAAACAGTCTTTCAAGTTAATCTGCTCAGAGTCACTGACAGGACAGAGAATCCATGCAATGTAAGATGCAGCAAAAGATGAAGATGATTCAAAGCCCAGCATTTGTTTAGACAGTGCTATCCTTAATGTATCCTTTGGATGATAATTATGCCCCAAATGCTTATCACAGAACAGTAACGAGGAAGAAAAAAGGAACCAATTTGGGAAGGTGATTGCTATACCCCTGAGACATTAAAAGGCAAAGCAATGTTAAGAATGTTATCAGTTATCATTGCAGAATTATATTTTACAGAAGGACCTCATAATTTCTTTACCACTTGGAATGGTGATGTACATTTGCAACAGTTAGTGCTTGCTTCCTCCCTTTTTCCACATTTACTTTACTGTGAGGCACTGTTTTCTCCACAATTTGAACAAGAGAAGTAAAATTCTCAAGTGAGAGCGGTCCGGCCAAAACCCTCAACAGATGGATATTGCATGGAAAGTAAGCATGCAAAAAAGGTAGTTTGGATCCGATATCCATTGACATGCCCCACCAAATTGGTCGAGAGATGACATCAAGCAGCGTTGCCAGGAAGTGAGTCTGAAGTTTAAGCACAAATGATGATCCCCTGTTATGCGGCCAAGCCTAATAGGTTAAATAATGAATCAGATATGACATGATACAACAATAAAAACGGTCATCACTAGTTGTATGGACTATGGAGTGCCATAAGAATAATACAAGTAATAACATGTTAAACAATACTAGATGTATTGTAAGCAGAGAAGTGGGAGTGATGTTGTAAACTCGTGCCAAAAATCCTACAACTAAATAAAAACGTGATCTTGCTCCTCAGTATGCTTTACCAATTCTTAACTTCTCAAACCAGCTAAAATGAACGAAATTTCAACGGAAACACTCCACATTATGTGACAATGAAGTACTTTCTACACAGTTACTAATTTACTATGCAGTATACGAATGGTGGATGTCAAAATCAAAAGGAAAGAGAAAACCCTGAATGTAATATTGCAAGAGATAAGCAATTTATACATAGCAAGCAACTAAAAGTCTAAAACGTCAAAGGAAGCAAAGAGAAATTATTTCTGTGTCAAGCAACATAGGCTGCATTCGAATAGCCACAAGGTAGCAAAATTACAGCTTCAATAAAACTACATCCTGTGCCAGGCCAAATGCGCTGTGAAAAACGGAAGCCAGAAAGTTAAAAAAAATCTCTTGTGCTATTATATAACGTGCATCGGTGCATGACTACATCAAATAAAATAAGAGGTTCAGGGTACAGTTCCTGAAAGGGCGAGCAAAAGAGCTACTTACGTCATGAGAAACCAGTTATGCAGCAAAGTCCTTGTCTCAGTGAACATAGCAGGACAAAGAGCCAAACATTTTACTAAAGAATTCCAATCAATCCTTTGCCGAAACTCATCACTTACACAAAGGAAGGGTCTTTCCTTCACTTCTTGTAAGACCTTTGAAACATCTCTTTTAAGCAAGAAGGGGTCAAGATACCATATCATTAACCTGCAAAATCATACAACGTCCTCTTAACGAAACAGATCACATTATAACCAACACGAATCATGTTATAATTCTTTGATTCTCAAGTAAACAAAATGAGAAAAACAATGTTCCACGTCCAGCAATTACAGCTACAGAAAAAGAAGAATACCTTAATTGTATACCTTGATCCCCGAACAAAATCTCATCAGGAACATAGCGGATTAGTCTTGACACAACAGGCCTTAAGCCAGCCAATGATTTCAAGTTTAAAGTAGGTATATGTGTAAGAGTATGCTGAAAATAACCAGCTAATGCTATAGTTCTGATGGAAGCATGTAGCAAGTTGAAAGAAAGAATCCCTGCATTAGTAGAAATTTCATCAATATTCTAGGGGAATCATTAAATTAAAAACTCCTGCAGAATACACCACAAATCAAAATGAACTCTTGCAATGAAATTCCAACCAGAAAGGAGAAGAGAAAGAAAAAACCTACCACGATCCTCCAGCTTTCCCATCAGGTCATCCAATGTCTCCAACAATTTGAAGCAATCAGAGCGAGAAATTGAGCTCCCGACCAGCAAAACCTGACGATTCTGAACGCTGAGCGCCTTACAATCAACCGAAGAAGAGAGCACGGACACAATCGTCTTCACCAGATACTCAACCCTCAAGTCGAAAACCTGATCAATTCCAAAAACCTCAGTGATGTTCAAACACTATGAAAAACAGAAGACACGAAAATTAAAATCGAGAGAGAACCTGAGGCGCTTTGAAGCACATCAAAGACAGAACAGTGTCCAAAACCCTAACCCTAGGAGAAGAGGAGGAAGCGTCGGCATTGGGGTTCAATTTGCGATTGAGATTGGAAATGGAGAGGTCGATTGAGTGATCGTCGAAGGCGGAGGAGGAATTTGGGGTGTGGAGTTGGAGAGCTAGGCTGGAGAAGAGCTCTGTGATCTCTTGCAACTCGCTCATGTTTGCTCATACAGCCAGACCAAACTGAGGGTTGATACGGAAGCCGGAATGAGTTCGATTTCCCGCCAAAATGTTAACTTGAGTTGAGTTTGGGTGGTAACTCGTAATGGGTCATGGATCTAATCGAGTCGGATAATTGCGGGTTTTCAGTAGGGTCGGGTCAACCCAACAAGTCAAGAGAATTGAAAATTTTACAATTATTAAAATAATATTAAATTCAAACAATAATATTAAATAATAATTTATTATTTTTATATATTTTAATAATAAAATTGGATAACGATGGATTTTCGATTTTCAAACCAACGGATTTTTGGTCTATCCATTTGGTTTATTTCAGATTTCGTTTTTAAATTTACGTGTCTTGACCTTAAAATTTTCGGATAGTTTGAATCGAGTTCGCGGGTCGGATCAACTTTTGATAGCTCTATATATAGGTCATTTTTTCATCAAAACTACACACACAATTTGTCACTCACACTTCCACCTCTATGTTGCATTCCCTAATTTTAAATATTTGGATGATACTAACATGTGTTTTTTTAAATGATAAGACGCATGATCTAACATGGTGTTCTAAATTGGAAAGCATCATCCATCATCATGTTAAATTATACTCTACTTCAAATTAAATAGTACTATAATCAAAAGAATATATGTAACGTTTAGATGTGTCAAATTGCAAGGTATAACTAACATGTTCAAATTATATTAGATGCATTAGTTTGCATTAAATTGTTTTTGTACATGGTTGATGGTTGTATGGATTTACACCTTCTAATTGGGCAAAATTTACATGGATGCTCAGTTGCTCACATTAAGAGCGTATTTGGATTACCTTTTATAATGTATTATTTTGTGCAAAATTTTATATTATAATGAATATAATTAGGGATGTCAATTACCCATGGGTGACCGACCCACCCGTTTAACCCACCCGAAATAAACGGGTGAAAACCCAATCAAAGCGGGTGACGGGCAGTTCGGGTGACGGGCGAAACGGGTTATGGGTCGGGTAAGGGTGAGATTTTATCACCCAATAACCCACTCAATAAACCGACCCATCACCCGTTTCACCCAAACCACCCGTATAACCCGTTTTAATCCATAATTTCTAATACGTATGGGCCTTTGAAGTCACCCATATAACTCATTTCGGGCTTGTGTTATGGGATTTGTTTTGTAACACATCTTTGACTCCGTTTTGATATTTATTGTTTATGAGATTTGTTTTTGTTTATGTATGGATTATGGATATTTGTTTTAGTTTATGTATGACAATTTATTTATAGACATAAAATTACTGCAGTTACACAACAGTTATACGGGTGAACGGGTCACCCATCTAACCAGCGGGTGACGGGTGGTTTGGGTGACGGGTAGAACATTTTACGGGTGACGGGTGGATCGGGTGGGGCGTTTTAATTTGCGGGTCGGGTGATGGAAGTGCTCCACCCACCCATAACCCGACCCATTGACAGCCCTAAATATAATGTATCATGATAGGTAATCCAAACAAGCCCTAAATAGTAAATACTCTTTACCAAGTCATTTAGAGCCAGAAAAAAAAAAGTTTAGGTGAAGGAATGAATGTCTAGTATGTCCAAATTCTAGGACCTAAGATTAGAAAGCAATTAATATAGAGTTAAACTAAAATGAAAAATATAAATTATTGAAAAGAGAGTAATATATATGGTCACACTCCAAGAAGCGCTTGAAAGGCGTATCACTAATCTTGTTCCTGCCTTAATAGCTAGTTGCCATAACCACCAAATTCTCTAGAATTAGGGTTCCATCTTCGATCGAGCTCGATCCAGCTTTGTAATTGACCACCCTAAAGACACCCTCTCAAACCCGATCAGTCCTCGAGTGATCATCGAGAAGAAGCCATCTAGTACTAATTCCATTTGGAATGACACGTAGTAAAGGGATTGCCGTAATAGCTAGGGTTGCTCAAATGACCCGTTGACCCGTAGCCCGACCCAACCCAACTTGTAAATTATGGGTCGAGTCACAAGTCAAAATTTTTGGAATTATGGTTGATCAAAGAGTTTTTTCGTCTCCAAATCCACCACAAAAGGCACAAAGCCATCATGAACAGCTCGACCGAAATAATGACATCACTACACTTGGTGGTGCAAAAAATATTGACTCGTAACCAAAAGGCAAAATCAAAATCAAATAAAACTTCCCTAACAAGAGGAAGGTGAAGATCTTCCCAAAAAACGCATTATAATGGTACAATCGCATAAAAGATGGATTAACGACTCGTCCTCGGCTGATATATATAGTTAACTTTGTTTTACCTTAGTTTGAAATAGCTTCTAATGGTTGACATGGCTTCCGAAGGGTGATTGATTATGCAGAGTTTTGAGATTTCTATAATTTGGTTGATCTCCAAAACTATAAAAGAACAAGCCATAGGAAGATCCCATTTGAGAGCAAAGGATGTTGATTGCTGATTGTATTTTGCAGAGTGCTTGTATTGTATAACTGAATTCTAGCTCCACACCGATGACACGTGATTTGCATTATGCAGTTCATATTCATTTCAGTTTCGTATCAGGCTGAATATTATGTAGCTAACTATTTTCCACCCCTATTTCTTAGAGGTGCATATACAAAATTTAATTAACTTTTGGCCATCCAATTTGAACTTTTTTGTTGCATGGTTAAGGTGGTTCATACTTGCTCTATCCTTGAATTCTTAAGCTATATGATTCGATTATCCTCGGCTATCTTTTATGTTAAACCACTTCATTGCATGAATAATAAATAAGGCTTGTTTGGATTATTCGAATTCATAGTGCATCATTACATGAATAATAAATAAGGAAACATTATTGAAATTCATAGTGCAGCACATGAATACATGAATAAATAAAGGTAAGAACAAGAAGAACAATAAAGAAATTGAAAGCTTTAAGCCTACTTCCTAGAGTAGTGCTAGAGGAAAAGAAGCCAAGTACGATCAATCGATCACTCCATGAGGCCAACCTTGTGATCGAGATCGTTAATTTGCAGCAACATGGGGCCCGGAGAAATCAAGTCTGAATAACCTTGTAAGGAAGAAATGAAGGCATGGCGCGGGTTCTCACCACCTCCTTCAAGGAAGAAAATTTCAGGATTGGGCTTGTTAAGTCGGGAAGGGAGAGATTGTTGGGATCCCTCCTTAATTGGAAGTAGGTTAAAATAATAATATCATCTAGACTTCTCTAGAGAGATCTAGAATATTACGGAAAGTTCTAGAAGGCTACGGAAGCTTCTAGAAGAATTAAGAAGGTTATGGAAGAATCTAGAAGATGCTGGAAGGTTATGGAAGCTTCTAGAATACGTCGGAACCTCATAGAAGATTCTAGAAGACATCGGAACATTATGGAACCTTCTAGATAAGGCTAGGTTGTTAGAGAGTTATCTAGACATATGAAGAGAGTTGTAAATATGTCTAGAATGTATTAGATTGTTCTAGAATTGTAATGAGACATCTAGATAGGAAGAATCTAGACTAGTTTAGATGAAACTTAGTCTAGGATTCTCTAGAATTATTCATAAGCCATGTAAAGGGTGTGGCTTGCTTATAAATAGCCACCAACCCCTCATTTGCAAATCATCCAAAGTGATCAAGCAACAAGTGAGTGCTCTAGAGTGAGTTTGTGAGTGTGTGCCCACATAAAATTACTTAGCCTTGTACAAATTTCTTTCCACATAAATATAAAAGCTTGTTTGTAAAATTAGTTGTCCCACTTGCCCATCTTAACCCGACGAAGCAGGAAAAGGCGAGTTTTCCCAGCAGTGGTATCAGAGCAAAGGTTCGTTCGACGTCAACAATTGCTCGTTCCGGTTCAAGATGGAGGTCAGCGTCACACACGATGGTGACATGTTTAAGCTCACAGCGGACAACTACTCGCACTGGAGGTCGATGATGGAAGACCACCTTGATGAAACCCGAAATAACAGCTCACTAGAAGACAAGGGACGAGATTATTATATTCGATTGTGCAAACACTTGCTTCTTTATTTATGATTTTCTTACAACGAGGTTACAAGCCAACGAGGCTAATAAACAATTGGAAGTTACACCCTAAACCTCCTACAAGCATTCGAAATCTCGATCTAACAGTGTTTGAGATCTCCTAATTGCTAATTGATTCTAACACCTAAGTATCACTTGGATGATCTGGTGCGAGGCCGATCTGAGAACGTGGTGTAGGTGTCTTGCGGGATTGTGTAGCGAGGTCTTTGGTGTGTACAGAGATTCTGTGTGACTTGAAGTCTTTTTGTGGACTTCACTTGTCTGTAGCGAGGTCTTTTGACGATGTTTCTATCACGTCGATCTTCAACGAGCAAGACAGTTCTTGAGTTCGAGATGTTTTTCGACCCCCTCTTCTTACAAGGTTCTTCTCTATTTATAGAGGATTGGGGAGTTGAGTTTTGGCCAAGGTCCGATGTGGGACGCCCGAGATTGGGGGCTTCTGATTGGTCCGAGGGTGAGGCAACTGGTGATTGGTTCGGGGAAGCTGCATCAATGAGTGGTCCGTGTGGGCGGGTGTCAGTAGAGTCGGTGGCGAGGTTTGGACCTCGCTCCGAGGTTTCGGAGGACATCGTGGGAGTGGGAACTTTGTTTTAAATAAATGAGGGGTATGGGTGTGGGACCCGGAATCATCCTTGGAAGGCCCGCCGAGTCTGTTTGTTCCTTGTACCCCGTGCCCACTTCTTATTTTACTATTTTGAACATCATCACACCTGTATTGCAAGGATTTGCATGAGCCCATCATCACAAAGGACAAGCCTAATGGACAAAAAATTTACTAAAATTTTTAACATGTGTTGACTTCATTACAAATGCTTTTAAGGATCACATTTTTAACTTATTACTAAAAAATCACATGCTAAAATTTGTATAAGGATCATGTGTTAAATCTTAGTTATGGCAAAACTTTATTACCTGCCTATCCTAAACCCGTTCAACTTCATAATATTTTATTTGTTCCCCAAATTAAGAAAAATGTACTAAGTGTTTCTCAATTAACCAAAGACAATGATGCTTATATGGTTTTTTATCCACTTGTTGTTTTGTAAAGGACAAGCAGGGGCGAACACTCCTCAAAGGAACCATTGAGAATGGACTATATCACTTGATCAAGCCTCGGCCGCCCCTAATCCACCCACCGCGAGCTTACCTTGGTGAAAATACAACTCTTCAAATTTGGCATGAGCGCTTTGGTCATCCTCACGAGTCAGTTTTTCGTCGTTTAGAATCTAGGTTTCAATTACCCGTTTCTTTACATAATTTGAAAAATGTTTGTGAGTCCTGTCAGTTAGGGAAAAGTCATAGACTTTCTCTTCCTAGTCGTCATTCTTCAAGTTTGTCACCTTTTGAGTTAATTTATTCAGATGTTTGGGGTCCTGCCCCAGTTTCTTCGTTTAATGGCAATATCTATTTCCTGATTTTTGTTGATGACTGCACCAAGTTTGTATGTATTTTTTTCTTATCCCAAAAATCTCAGGTTTTATCCACCTTTCAGCTATTCAAACAAATGGTTGAAACTCAAATTTCAACTAAAATCAAACAATTCCAGTCTGATTGGGGGGGGGGGGGGGGTGAATACAGGAATGTTTCCCAATATCTTCAATCTCAGGGTATTCTTCATAGAGTTTCATGCCCTCATACTCAATCTCAAAATGGTGCGGCAGAACGTCGTCATCGTACCATTGTTGAAAAAGGTTTAGCTCTTCTTTCTCATGCAAAATTATCCACTCTGTTTTGGGAACATGCCTTTCATACTGTCGTCTACCTCCATAACAGAACTTTGACTTCTATTCTTGACTTTAAATCGCCTTTTGAAGTTCTGTATCACAAAGAGCCTGACTATAAATTTCTGAAGAGCTTTGGTTGTCTTTGTTACCCCTTTCTTCGTCCCTACACAACCAATAAACTTGAGTTCCAATCTTCCCCTTGTATTTTCATTGGGTACAGTTCAAAACATAAAGGTTATCTTTGTCTTAATGTTCCCACCAATCGTGTCTACATTGTGCGTCATGTCATCTTTGATGAAACCACTTTTCCATGCTCTCTTCATGCTCAAAATCCCGAAAACCTACCAGAATTAATTACAAACCCGCCGGCCTCGTTTTTACAATTGGTTGCCTCTCCCTTACCGTCGTCTCCTAGTGCGACGTCACCCACGCCATGCACCATGTTAGACGTCCTCTCGGACACCACACCTGCGACTCCAACGTTGCCGATCCAGCCCATGCAGCCTTTACTGCCGTCCCCACCACCTCAAACACCCACCATTAATCAAGTTGATGGTTCTTCTCCTCGGACTTTGGCTGGTGATTCTGCTCAGGCTTCCTCTACTGACACAGGTATGTCCTCTCCACCTCCTTCTACGTCTGTACCATCTTATTTTCGTGCTTCTGAAAACACCACTCATTAGATGGTTACTCGCTCCAAAACAAACAGCCTTAAGCCAAAGACCTTTTCTTCCACAAAACACCCTCTACCAGTCTCCTCTGATTCTTATGTTGAGCCAAAAACATTTAGCCAAGCATCCAAATTTCCTGAATGGCAGCATGCGATTCCAAATGAATATGATGCCCTTTTACGTAATGGGACTTGGACAATTTTCCCTCGCCCTTGTAATTCTAACATTGTTGGTTGTAAGTGGGTGTACACGATTAAGCGTAAAGCTGATGGATCTATTGAAGGCTACAAAGCAAGATTGGTGGCAAAAGGTTATAATCAGGAAGAGGGTATTGATTACTTTGACACCTTTAGTCCTGTTATTAAACCTACCACTATTCGAATTGTGTTATCAATTTCTCTGCACCATTCTTGGCCAATTCGGCAAGTTGATATCAATAATGCTTTCCTCAATGGAGATCTTTCTGAGCAAGTTTATATGGCTCAACCCCTAGGCTTTGTTGATAACAGTCGGCCTAATCATGTTTGCTTGCTCTGGAAAGCTGTGTATGGTCTTAAACAAGCTCCCCATGCTTGGTTCACAAAATTACGTCAATTTTTGCTCCTTCTTGGATTTCAAGCATGTCGATCCGACACTTCTTTGTTTGTCAAGCGTCATGGAAAATCGGTCCTTTATATTCTCATTTATGTCAATGATCTGCTTATGACCGGATCTGTTCAGGACGATATTGATTAGTTCGTTCAGCTCTTGAATCGCACTTTCTCTTTAAGAGACCTTGGCCAGTTGCATTATTTTCTAGGTCTTGAAGTGACTCGTCAACGCGATTGTTTTGTTTTATCTCAGCAAAAATACATCTGAGATCTCTTGGAACGCAGAAAGATGAGTGACGCCAAGCCTATTTCTTCTCCTGCTGAATCGGCTTCCCGTTTACAACGCTCAGGTGATCCTTTAGCTGACCCTACTGTTTACATTAGTATTGTTGGCGCATTACAGTATACTACTATCACTAGAACTGAAATCTCTTATGCGGTTAATAGAGTTTGTCAATATATGCATGCACCTACTGAGTCTCATTGGTCTGTTGTTAAGCGTATTTGCACTATTTGAAAGGATCCCTTACGCATAGTTTGATTATTCGGGCACCTGCTGATGATAGATTGGTTGCCTATTGTGATGTTGGTTGGGCTTCTAATGGGGATGATTGTCGGTCTCGACATGGGTTTGCCATCTATTATGGTGGAAATCTAACTAGTTGGTCCTCTAAGAAGCAACATGTAGTTGCCAAGTCTAGTATTGAGGCGGAATATCGGGCCATTGCATTTACTTCTACTGAATTAATCTAGATTCAGCAACTTCTGTATGAGTTACAAGTTCCTTTGCATCGTCCTCCTATCATTCTGTGTGATAATCTGAGTGCTACTTATATGTCTGCGAATCCGATTTTTCATCAACACTCCAAACACATCAAGATTGATTATTACTTTGTTCGAGAGAAGGTGGAAGATGGTTCTCTCATTGTTCGTCATGTCAGAGCTCATGATCAAACTGCTGACATTTTCACTAAAGTTGTTGGTACAGCTCGGTTTCTACAATTGCGGTCCAAGCTCCATGTTTGTAACCCTCCATGAGCTTTTGGGGGGTATTAGGATATAATCTTTGTAATGTATTTTAGATCTCTCTTATTTTATCTTGGAGCTCAAGCAAGATAAAGTCTCTTGGGTCACAAGTCCTTGTATAAATACCCTTTTTCCAAATCAATAGAAGCCAAGATCATTCATAAAATTATAACACTCAACCTATGAAAGAGGCCAAGCAAGCCCATAATATCTTATTGAATCAACTCAATCTCTCTCGAGGACAACTCAAATCACCAAGCATAAATTTGACCAACCGCAAGTTGTCACCCTTAAATCCCCGACGAAGAGCAACGACATCGGTTATCACGACGAACTGATGGCAAATCAGTATGTCGTCAATATGGATCAACAAACTCAAATGATTGGGGAGGATGACAACAATTGATTTTGTGTTTCAAGTTGGAATTTGGAGGCCGATAAACCGATCATTTAATGAATGGTCATAAGTGACTCATTTGAGAGTTTGTGCCCTTTGCATGAACAAATTCCAAAGAGTCGAATCCAACTTTTTGCCATAATTAATTTTTGGAGGATTTTGGATTTTTTCTTCCCAGAGGGCCATGATTTGGATTTGTTCAATGCAGCATCACGTGAATTTCCGTCCACAATGAAACGCGCTTCATGACCACGCCCCTACATTTTCAAAGACATATCAACATAAACCTCATGCTATTCTGTGACTTTTGGCCTTATGCATGGCGGTTTCAAAGACACATCTTCATAAACTTCAAGTTTGTTGTAGACATTCCAATTTTCTAGTAAAATGAGTAGCGGGAATGGTCGGGATAGCTTAGTTGGTGGATAAGAGGACTGAAAATCCTCCTATCACAAGTTCAAATCTTGGTACTAAGCTCTTATAGAGTTATTGATTTACATTTCTCTAGTATTTTTGGCACTTAGAATACAAGAGAAGAATTCTTGGTGAGGACGATGTATATGATCAAGTATGATTCTTGGTGAGGACGATGTATATGATCAAGTATTTTGCCTCCTATTAAAATCAAATGTGATCATTTGAAATTTTGAACATGCTAATCTTATTGTTTGTATTGGTAGTATTCTTGTGTTGGTTTCAAAGGACACCATTCACAACAAAGGAATCAACACTATAGCTAGTGTGTAACTAAGATTTGCAAGTTTTTTTTTTTGATGTTCTACATCGTTGTTAAAGGCTTTCAATGGACACCATTAATAACATAGGAATCAACACTTTTAAAGGCTTTCTATAGTTCCAGCAGCAACAACAACAAATGGATAGGAGAAAACTACACAAGAGCAGTTTTTACGGCAACAATTGTGAAAAATAGCCGATAGAATGAGTGTTAGCAATGTTAAAGCAACAGCTACGAAGTGAGATGGTTTACACAATCAAAGCCAGAAGGATACCAACTGCTAAGCAAGGTAGAGACCATGACGCCCAAAAACTCCCCAGGTTGTCTCGACGAGAGGGTCAACACAATCACGTTTAAAACCACACAACCACGATTACTCTATATACTTCTTGATAAAAAAAAAAGTACAATAGATTTCAGTTCATTCAAGTGCTCAGGATGACTAAAAAGGTGATCAACACCCTCAATGATATGGAGGGCATGGTTCGGTAGATTCAATGCAAATCCATAAGCTTCTTTAACGGCACGCTTATAATCCACCCAATCATTCAGAAGCCAAACGTACCAAAACATTCTAAAGAATCCTTCATAATCCATGACCCTTGTCCACCCCTAGTTATCATTTACAACACTCTTAATGAAATCTGAAACGACTCTAGTGACATGCTTGTGCTGAAGATCGATTGCACCAGTGATGATGAACAACTATTAGTCATTTCAAGAAAAATAAACTAATGTAGCAAAATAGAAAGGGGCAAGGATGGTGCTTCAACTTTTTCGAGGAGAATGAGAAATAATACTTTTCTAAACTATAGATATTTATATATATATATATTGTGGTTGAGGCTAGGGTTAAATCTTTTGCTTATTACTAGAGTAATGTTTCAATTACCGGAGTAATGTTTCAATTACCGGAGGCTACTAACTAAACTTAAATGACTTAATCCCCACTAATCCAAAAATAACTACATATCAGTGCAAACCCATTATATATAATATATATAGTTTTGACAATTATTCCCTCAATAACAACAATCAAAACAACAAGAATCGTAGAAAATTCTATATATCTAACCTAAGGTTTAGGCAATATAAATAACCTGAAATCTGCTCTCATCTTCTTACACACTGCATACATATCAGTGTTGAGCCTCTCAATCATGATACAAAAAGATAGAGTCCAAAGGGGCTCTCCTTTTTCAGCAATAAGTCCCTTTTGCTTCAATCCATCCATAATTACCTCCCCCAAATGTTCAGCACGCCTTTTTTCATATCAAATCTACCAGCTATATTAACTCCAACTGAAGCACCATGGTACTTCGAACCATACATCAACACAACCACACCTCCTGAATTAATAACAACTTTGTTAAATAAATAGAAACTAAAAAATTTCAAAAAAAATAAAAATGATATGACAACAAATAGAACACAATAAGACGTGATTCTCAAGATAAGTATGTTTCCTATAAACTCATAAACTCCAAGATCAATAAGAAACTGAAAGTTAAGAGCGGTCATGAAAAAAGTCCCTATAATAAATAAAAGAGTCAAATTTTTTGTTTCAGAGTATCACTTACAATTAGCAGGATTCAAAACAAAGCTTCAAGTATCATACCTTTGAAAGTATTACTTAGAATTAAAAAAAACCAATATAATTTCATTTATAATCCAGAATAATGACACCAAGAAAAATAAACTAAGGTATGACATTCTTTCAACGAGCAACCATATTTGATATAGTAACATTATTGAACGACTTTCTTTCAACATCATCACAATCAAGATCCATTTTTATTGTCAAACTCCTCTCGAAGAAGAATGTGGGTCGGTTTGGGGGTACAAGCTGGATCCCCTCGTTGTTGATCATGGCTACAACATCCGCCATGCAAATCCTTAGTACATCAAAAACTTCATAATATTTACAATAAAAACTTAGTTAAAACTTAAATCTTTATTTGATGTTAATTTGAATTTTACAAAACATTTTGTCGTAAGTACATCGATAAATCCTTATTTGAGCATGTTTTTGATTATACAAATGCTTTTGAATTATGGGAAAAACTTGATTCCCTGATTCAAAAGAAAACGCCTCGTAATAAGGCCTTCTTAATGCGGCGACTGGTAAAAATTGAGTATAAAGATGGGCAAAGCATGATCGAGCACTTGAACAGTTTCAAGGGGCTCGTAAATCAGCTAAATAAGGCTGAAATGAAGGTCGAGGACGAAATGCAAGCCCTTCTACTCCTAAGTTCCCTTCCAGAGAGCTGGGACACGCTGGTGGTTACTCTTAGTAACTCTGCACCAGACGGGAAGCTTACCATGGACGTCGTTAGCGATAGCCTTTTAAATGAAGAAGTTAGGAGGATGGAACGAGGCCATAATGCTCAGTCAGAGGCAAACGTCGTTCACAACCGGGGTAGAGACGACACACGTGGGCGCAATAAAAATCGAGGTCGAGATCAATCTCGAGGACAGTCCAAGTCACGCTCAAGGGTTAACTGCTATTATTGTGGCAAGACAAACCACATAAAGGCAGATTGTCGATATCTCAAGAGGGATCGGAGATCTGGCAAAGTCAAACCTGACCAGTTCAACCCCACGAAGAGGCAAGACGAGAAGAGCACCACCGTCGCTACAGACGAAAGTGAAGATATGTACCTCGTCGGAGAAGAAAACTTCTTAAACATTGCCTCTGATGAAAGCACGTGAATTGTCGACTCTGGTGCTTCCTTCCACGTCACCCCTTATGAAAGTTTTTTCTCATCATACCAAAGTGGCAACTTTGGTAACATTCGGATGGGAAATCAAGGAAGGAGCAAGATTGTCGGTATGGGAGAGGTCACCCTGACTACAAACTCAGGATACAAGCGTGTCCTCAAAGAGGTAAGGCATGTCCCTGATATGCGCCTTAACCTCATATCAGCTGGAAAGCTCGATGATGCCGGTCTGATGAATCACTTTGGAGACGGCAAATGGAAGCTCACCAAAGGAAGCTTGGTCCTAGCTCGAGGAAGGAAGGAAGGGTCACTATACGTTATGCAAGCTAAGCTTCAGAGGGGAGAGGCAAACATAGCTGGAGCACACATGGAGTTACGGCACCGAATGCTTGGGCATATGAGCGAGAAGGGGCTTCGTATCCTCGCTCGAAAGCAACTCCTTCCAGATATGAAAGGTAACTTTCTTGAACCATGTGATGATTGCTTAGCTGGAAAACAACATAGAGTTGCTTTCCAAAGACCTGCACAACCTAGAAGAAGGAAACACATCCTTGATATTGTGCACACCGACGTATGCTCCATGTCCGAGAGATCCCAAGACGGTGCATCATATTTTGTCACCTTCATTGATGACCATTCGAGGAAGGTATGGGTATACTTGCTGAAATCCAAAGATCAAGTTCTCGATGCATTTAAGGAGTTTGTCGCCCGATTAGAACGTGAGACAGGTTGGAAACTCAAGAGCGTTCGTTCTGACAACGGTGGTGAGTATCGTGGTCCCTTCGAGGCATTCTACAAAGCTCGTGGGATCAGACTAGAAAAGACTCCGCCTAAGACACCACAACTGAACAGAATTGCTGAGAGGATGAACTGAATAATTGAAGAAAGAGTTCGGTGCATGCTCTCTCAGGCCAAACTACCCAAGATATTCTGGGGAGAAGCAGTGATGACAGCACACCATCGGTTCCTTTGGAAGGAGATGTCCCAGAGGAGGTATGGTCAGGAAAGAAGGTCTCCTACAACCACTTGAAGGTGTTCGGGTGCAGGGCGTTCGTTCACATCCCCAAGGACGAACAAGCCAAGTTAGATGCTAAGACCAAGGAATGCATCTATCTTGGTTCACCTAGAGATGAGTTCGGCTACCGACTATGGGATCCGGTCAACAAGAAGATTGTTAGAAGCCGAGACGTTGTGTTCTTCGAGGACCAGACAATCGAAGACATCCAGAGGTCAGAGAAGCCAAGGTTAAGAGTTAGTAGGAGTGAAGACATCAACCCCTCTCATGAACAAAGTGGCAGTTCAGAAGAACAAATCGAGAACGATGATGCTAGTGCAGAAGATGGTGACTAGGAGAATGACCAAGGGGAGATAGAGGAGCCAGTGCCTGAGCCAAGACGATCCTCTAGAGATAAGAGACCGTCTACACGATATAACCAGGAAGAGTATGTGACCCTCACGGATCAGGGGGAGCCTCAGAACAATAAACAAGCCATGCAAGAAGAGATGCAAGCCTTGCATGAAGATCGCACTTACAAGCAATCAAAAGGGAAGCCTGTGCTAGAGGGCACAGAGGTAGAACCAGCTGAAGTTAATGATTCAAAGAGTTCAATGTGAGGCTATATGGATTCCTCTATAGGGGGAGTTGATTCCTGGCAATCAAAAATGAAGGTGAGTCGCCTTGCCAAGGTAGAGTATATTGAATCCACAGAGGGATACATAGAGAGTAGGCCACACACGATGACGAAGGTGATACCGACCTCGAAGGTCGAGACTATAAAATAATTACACTTCCAAAATTAAGTCGGGAAGGGGGAGATTGTTGGGATCCCTCCTTAATTGGAAGTAGGTTAAAATAATAATATCATCTAGACTTCTCTAGAGAGATCTAGAAGATTACGGAAAGTTCTAGAAGGCTACGGAAGCTTCTAGAAGAATTAAGAAGGTTATGGAAGAATCTAGAAGATGCTGGAAGGTTGTGGAAGCTTCTAGAATACGTCGGAACCTCATAGAAGATTCTAGAAGACATCGGAACATTATGGAACCTTCTAGATAAGGCTAGGTTGTTAGAGAGTTATCTAGACATATGAAGAGAGTTGTAAATATGTCTAGAATGTATTAGATTGTTCTAGAATTGTAATGAGACATCTAGATAGGAAGAATCTAGACTAGTTTAGATGAAACTTAGTCTAGGATTCTCTAGAATTCTTCATAAGTCATGTAAAGGGTGTGGCTTGCCTATAAATAGCCACCAACCCCGCATTTGCAAATCATCCAAAGTGATCAAGCAACAAGTGAGTGCTCTAGAGTGAGTTTGTGAGTGTGTGGCCACATAAAATTACTTAGCCTTGTACAAATTACTTTCCACATAAATATAAAAGCTTGTCTGTAAAATTAGTTGTCCCACTTGCCCATCTTAACCCGACGAAGCGAGAAAAGGTGAGTTTTCCCAACAGATGACACACGTCCCAGAGGGCGTTCGAAGCAGGTCTTCAATTGGTTGACCCAGGTCCCACACGTCCCAAAGGGTGATCATCGTCGACGTCCATGGCGGATTCGCGGATTGGCAGATGAAGAAGAAAGAGTTTGGGAAGGAACTGTGTGAATTGTGAATGCGCGATCGGAGATTCTGGAACCCTCCCTAATCCTCTCGAATATCAGAACGATATTTTCATAAGACCCGCGCTGATACAGGGAAATTAATATAGCCTCTTGTTTGTGACAAGTTGGGGCGTTAGGGACTTATTTGTAAATAATGGGAAATAAGAGGATAAAAGTGTAAAAAACTGTAAAGAGTTTGTTATATCTCGGAAAGAAGAGGGAAAATACAGATTCTGGTAAGTTCCACCCCCAAAAAATGAACATTCTTGTATGAAACACTTTCAATAAAAAATTTGAATGTTGTTGGAACATCAGATCCATTTATGTGAAATTCTTCTTTGATTCCAAATCAAATACAGATTTTCTGTATTAATTGGTATCAGAGCGGTTCCCTAGTGATATTTCGGAGATGACCGAAACTCGATCTCAATCCAACATGCGGGTAACGATGGCGAGAGAAGTAGAATACCTTCTTGAGGTCGATTGGTGGCATGGAACGATAAAATTGGAGGGAAGTTAGCTAAAGTTGATGAAATTGAGGACAAATTGACTAAATTGGATGGGTCAATTTTGGAAATATTTGAAGCTCTTCATGTCATTACCAAGAAGATTGAAGTAGGATCTTGAACTAGGCCATCATCTTCGTAGATGGGTGGTGAAAGAATACCTTCTCCAATGGTGATGAACGTGTTACCAAGATCTTCACCGATGGCTTTGCATTCACAATACCAGAATTTTCAAGGAGCAAGTCCAATGCCGACAATAGAGAGATTTAGGGCAGGAAATTTTGGTGGCTATCATAATGGAGGTGACTATTCTGGAGTTACGAGACTCTCAAGATCGGATTTCCCTAGATTTAATCAAGAAATGCTGAAGGAGTGACTATTCAAGTGCGATCAATTTTCTTGATCGACGGGACTCCAGAGGAGATCAAGGTAAATCTAGCGTCAATTCATATGGATGATCAGGCGGCTAGATGGCATCAAGCAATGGTACAATCAGAGATCAATAGTGGTATGATTCTTGACTAGAATGCATATAAAATCATGTTGTTAAAAAGATTCGGGGAAGCCATTAAGGACCCCATTGTTGAATTGAAAATTTTGCAAGAACTTGATGGTATCATGGATTATCATAATAAGTTTGAAATGATTAATTTCAGAGTGAAATTGCCTGAAGATTACTTATTCATTACTTACTTAGCCGATTTAAGAAATGACACTCAAATGCATGTGAGGATGTTTCAACCTTAGACAATTCGACAATGTTTGACTTTAGCCGAACTATATGAAAATGCTCATCCAAAGATGGTAGGTAACAATTTTAGAGGGAATTCTAGTAAATTATTTGCTAAGGTTGCTTTTAGGAAGAAAGAAGATATATCAGTTTAGAAGAATGTTCTAGTTGTTAGGAATTTTGGTCAACAAGGTGGAATGGAAGGCAAGAATACCACCAGGAAGTTTCTGAGTGCTGAGGAAATGAGTGAAAGAAGGGATAAACTGATAAAGGATTGTGTTATCAGGTGTGATGAACCATAAACCCCGGATCATTACAAAAAAAAACACAAAAAGAATCATATGTATCTGATGAAAGTTAATGAAGAAGTGGAAGACTATGTGAATGAGCATGTGTTAGAGATGGAAGAGACAGAACCTATGCATATCTCCATTAGTAAAGTAGTTGGGGTGTCAAATTATAGAACCATGAGAGTGAAAGGTTGGCATGGGTAGAGGGCAATGTTCATATTGATTGATCCAGGCAACACTCATAATTTCATGGACAAGTATGTTGTTGAAAAATTAGGTTGCACATTGAGTGAAACTAGGCTAACAAAAGTGGTTGTAGTTGATAGTAGCATTCTGAATGTCAATGCACAAGTAAAAGACAATTACAATTGGAATTAGTCTCTAGGTAGGAGATTGTTGGGATTATGGCTTGATTGATCGTCGGGCTCGGAAGGGACAACACGGGTATGGGCAAGGAAGAGGACCGCGCTATGTAGAGGAGTGCCCACCCTTCAAAGACGTTACGAAGGCGCAACTTGGGCATGAAAAGCACAGTCGCGGTTTTGCTTGTTGTGCCCGCGCAATTCCAACAGGGGGTAAAGTGTGGGCTAGGTATGCACAACCGCATTTTTTGGAGGCTTGCTCGCGCAATCGGGCATGTCCACGGAGTGTTCGGGTTTCTTGCATTCCAAGTAAGGAAGGATAAAAGATATTGAGATTTAGGAAAGAAATATATCTAGGAGATTGAGATTTCTATCCTTGAATATCTTGTTTCTATCTTTAAGTTCATTGTGTTCTTCATAAATACCCACATTGATTATTGTAATTGTGTGCTTGAAAAATCCTGAAAGAGTCAGAGGGAGAAATCTAGAGAGAGCTTGAGAGTCGAAGGCAGAAATCTAGAGAGAGCTTGAGAGATTAGGTTAGGTTGATCAGATCAGTGTAGATTAGGAAGATCAAGTTTTATAATCCTTAGAATCCTCGGATCTACTGAAAGTCCCTGTCTTGATAGTGCCCCAAGACGTAGTCATTCTTACGAACTAGGTCAACTAATCTCTTGTTTTCTTTGTTCTTATTTATTCCAGTTCTTCTCTTGTGAGGTTTTTTAGAGTCCTAGCCTTATTGTAGGTCGAATTTCCTAACATTTTTATCATATAGTTTAAAATGCAAACTAATTTGATGCATTGGATTGAGGGTATTTGAGTAAAATCAAATGATTTCCTTAATTTTTAAGACAAACTCTAAAACAATAAGTTTACCTTAACGGAGGGAGTAATTGTTTAGTGATAAGTTTGACCTTCTTTTAAAAGAAACAATGAATCAATAATCATGAAATAAGATGTTAGGTTTTAAAGCGTTTTTTGGAGGTTCGAAATTCGAATCTCTCTAACGAAGTATATGAAAAAATTGTATTGGGAGGGTCGTTTTGCCTAATCAAACCGAGCGAGAGATAAAAAACAATGAGGCCAAATGGTCCAATGCTTAATTATATACTCCCTCCGTTTCACAATACATGTCTTTTTACCTATTTGCACACTTATTAAAGAAGCTATGAAAAATACTATTATACTCTTACTTATTACTTCACTTTTTAACTTTATTGAAAACCACTACTAATAACCTAATAATAATTACAAGGGTAAATATGTAAAGTAAAGACCAAAATAGTTAAAAAGACATGTATTGTGAAACACAATTAAAGGCTAAAAAGACATGTTTGCGAAACGGAGGGAGTATTAAGTAACATTCTTGACCAAAAAAAATATTAAGTAACATTTTTTTATAATTTATGCCCCATCTTATATTTAGAAAGATTTTATAATATTTTATTTAATTAAGGTTTTTAAAAAATGATTTTTTTTAGAATTTATCTTTTTTGAAGGTTTAATTTTTAAAATTCTTAATTTATATATGTAAGACTTAGGTAAGAAAATCTCGCTAAGTAATGCTTACAAGTCTATTCTTTGTAATTATCGAAATTGATTAGAGTTGATAAAATTTTCACTGTCTTAACTAGATATGTCTACTCGACATAAAATGAGTCTAATTTCGACTAAAATAAGTCTACATTTACTCTTGATTTTACCTAAGAGATCACTTGTATGCACCGCATACAAGTGATCTCTTAGGTAGAATCAAGATTGAACATAGAACACACACAATAATTTATTATTTTGCATCTAATCTAACCTACATGTAAATTTGTATTTTTTTACATTCAATGTTTTGAATTTAAAGCATTCAATTGCCTCCTATAGACTTGATGTCATACATATCTTATATACTCTACCATAGCATCTTGACTTTCTTAGTATTTACATAATATCATACATCAATCATATATTCTTGATCTTTGCCTCTTGGGTTTTCACACATAATATTTACTTATTATCATACATCATACATCATACATCATACATACTTAATCTTAGTATCTTGGTCTTTCACACATAATATTTACTTAATATCATACATCATATATACTTGACCTTAGCCACTTGGTCTTCCACTATAATATCATGCATATATTTTTATATTAGAAAACCTTTTATAAAAATATAATAAAAAATAATAAACATTAATAATTTAATCATTCTATGAAATTAAAATGAATTATTAGTAGATATTGAATAGGTTTCATAATCTTAAGTAGAAAACGTGCACACTAAAAAGAATTAGTAGGAATTCAAAATAAGTGCATAGATTAATAGTTCAATTAGTTTAATTGGATCAATAGTTCACCTAAGTTGGATCAAATTCTAAAGGCTTTAACAACATTTTTTAAGGATCAAAAGGAGTAGCATTTCTCTACTTTGTTTTATTTTCTGAAATTATTTATTCACTCCTAAATCCAAGCAAGGGAATGATAAAATATTGTTTAAACCATGATAAACTATTGTTAAAACATATTATCCGACAGAACTAAAACGTAAACACATAAGAACAGTATAAGCAAGACTATTGACTTGTGCGAAGCACGGGCATAACCTTCTAGTTTTAATGTATGATTCAAGGGATAGCGGATCTTTTCATTTAGGGAAATTCCTTTTGGTACCCCTAAGTTTTTGTCTTTTTCTTTTGGTGCCCAAGAAAAAAACTTATTCCTCTTGGTACCCTTGAGGTTTTGGCTTTTCCCGTTGACGCCCCTCTCCTGTTCAAATTAGCCAATTTCAAGCTTACCATTATGTTCAGGTCATCCAATGTCTCCAACAATTTGAAGCAATCAGAGCAAGAAATTGAGCTCCCGACCAGCAAAACCTGACGATTCTGAACACTGAGCGCCTTACAATCAACGGAAGAAGAGAGCACGGACACAATCGTCTTCACCAGATACTCAACCCTCAAGTCGAAAACCTGATCAATTCCAAAAACGTCAGTGATGTTCAAACACTATAAAAAAACACAAGACACAAAAACTAAATCCAGAGAGAGAACCTGAGGCGCTTTGAAGCACATCAAAGACAGAACAGTGTCCAAAACCCTAACCCTAGGAGAAGAGGAGGAAGCGTCGGCATTGGGGTTCTGTTTTCGATTGAGATTGGAAATGGAGAGGTCGATTGAGTGATCGTCGAAGGCGGAGGAGGAATTTGGGGTGTGGAGTTGGAGAGCTAGGCTGGAGAAGAGCTCTGTGATCTCTTGCAACTCGCTATGTTTGCTCACATCGTTACAGACAACCAGTCCACACTCGCAAATTGAGGGTTGATACGGAAGGCGGAATGAGTTCAATTTCCCGCCAAAATGCTAACTAGAGGGGGGAATTAATATAGATTAAATTGGCGTTGAGTCGGGTTTGGATCGTAATGGGTCATGGATCAAATCGAGTCGGATTATTGCGGGTTTTCGGGCGGGTTGGGTCAACCCAATACGTCAAGAAAATTGAATGTTTTACAATTATTAAAATATTATTTCATTCAAATAATAATACTATTTAATAATAACTTTATTACTTTTATATATTTTAATAATAAAATTGTATCAACTCAATGGATTTTCGGGTTTCAAACCAATGGGTTTCTAGTCTATCCTGTTCGGTTTATTTCAGGTTTTGGGTTCAAATTTTCGAGTTTTGACCCTAAATTTTCGGGAATTCGGATCAGCTTTTGACAGCTCTATATATAGGTTATTTTTTCATCAAAACTACAGAATTTATCACTCAAACTTTCACCTCACTATGTTGCATTCCCTAATTTTAAATATTTAGATGATACTAACATGTGTTTTTTTAAATGATAAGATGCATTATCTAACATGGTGTTCTAAATTGGAAAGCATCATCATGTTAAATTATACTTCAAATTAAATAGTACTATAATCAAGAGAATATATGTAATGTTTAGAAGTCAAATTGCAAGGTATAACTAACATGGTGTTCAAATTGGTACCAAAAAACACATGGTGTTCAAATTATATCAGATGCATTATATAAATATTGCATTAAATTGCATTTGTACATGAATTTAATGCATAGTGATGTATTATATTGTGTAATCCACACATTCTAAGGGTGTGTTTGGAGCTAATTTATTATTTTACATAAAGTTGAATTAAATTCAAAGCTTAATGCAATGTTGACTATAAACACGCTACACCAAAAACAAGAAACACTTACAAAAGTTCGTGTCAAACACACTACAATCTGGCCATACAAGGTATAAAATCTCAAGCATATTTGGAGATTTCGTCTAAATATAACTAAATGACAGCATTCACCATATTTGGCATAACCAACCAACCTCCATTGATTGAACTAAAAAACCTATAGTGACAAAACACAGAAACATAAAAACAATAATAAAACTTTTGCTCTTGTGGAATAAAATTGAGAGTATCATCACATATCATTAAAAAAAACAAAAAGAAAAAAGTTTGTAATCCATACAAGACATTACATGACGTAAAATCCCGAAAAATTCCAAAGTACAATTCATTACCTATCACAGCTAAAACCTGCAAAACAACAGCTTCTTGATTTCTTTATAGAACCACAAGATACCCTAATCCTCTCATCGACGTTGCCGGTCAACGCTCAGTCAATCTTCACAGAAGAGTAAATCTTCCTCACAAACCAGAAGCATGCATAGAACCCAATTGTTCCAGTGAGCACAAAGAAAGCGTAAGAGCCAATCAACATGTACCCAAAGTAGAGAATTCCCGAGACGAGCTTCGAGATCTCGAGTTTGGTGAAGAAGTAGAAGATGGAGTACAAGAACAAGTACAAGGCGGAAGATCCAGCGGTCAAGTAAGATCTCCACCACCAATTGTAGTCCTCACTGCAAAGCTGGAAGTAGCAGAGCACAATGGTGATCTCAGCGCATGTGATCAGGAGGATGACGAAGACAATGAAGAGGAAACCGAAAATGTAGTAGAATTGGTTCAGCCAGATTGAGGTTAGAATGAAGAAGAGCTCAATGAAGACTGCTCCAAATGGAAGGATTCCTCCAATGAGGATTGAGAATATGGGTTGCATGTACCAGGCTTGCTCGGGGATTTGTCTCGGGATTTTGTTCGTTTTGACCGGGTCTTCTAGAGCGGGTTTCTTGAATCCCATGTAACTTCCAACAAAGACTAAGGGTACTGAGATACCGAACCAGAGTAGGACTAAGGCAAACATGGTTCCAAAAGGAACTGCACCGGAAGATTTCTCGCCCCAGATAAGGGTGTTAAGGACGAAGAAGAGGGAAAAGAGGATACCCGGGAACATGAAAGCGGTTTTTAAAGTGTTCCTCTTCCACTCGGTTCCTTTGAACATTTTGTATAGACGAGCTGAGGAGTAGCCGGCGAATAATCCCATGAAGACCCAGAGAAGAACCATGGCGGTCATTAGTCCTCCTCGGTTGGAAGGAGAGAGGAAGCCGAGTAAGGCGAATATCATTGTGACAAGTGTCATTCCAAAGACTTGGACACCTGTCCCAATGTAGACACACAATAAGCCAGCATTCAGTGGTGGTCTGAAAACATCCCCGTGAACTAATTTCCAGCCGGTTTCTTCTTGAGCCTCATCTTGGGTTTCTAGTTGGTTGTAGTTGGCTATGTCTCTGTAGAGTGTTCTCATCATGATCATGGCTACCATACCGGACAGGAAGAGGACAATCATCAAGGAGTTGATGATTGAGAACCAGTGAATTTGATCGTCGTTCATTAGAAGATAGGTGTCCCATCTTGATGCCCATTTGATCTCACTCTCCTACAAGATATAAGTAAGATAAAGAGACAGTACAGAAACTTATTAGATGAATTCCCAGGTCAGGGTTTGTTGGTGGTTTAAAATACAGAATTTTTTAGAGGATAAAGACTATTTTTGAGAAAAAAAAAATTGTGCGTTGGGGTAAAAGACCCAAAAGTATTTTTGAAAATTTTAAACTGTTTTTAACTCGGATGCCAAATTTTTTTTTCTTAAAAAACATCTTTATCCCCAAATCCACCAAACAAAAAGCCTTAATGGTGAATGGGGGGAGAGAATACCTCAAAAGTGACATCATATGTGAAGACAATCTCCTTATCAGCATCAACCTCCTGTGGTGCAGCACCAGCTTGAATAATGTTTTTGGTGCATGTTGACAACTGGGTGTCCTGATCCTTCCATTCCTTGTACTCATGATTGATGCTGTTTGTAAAGCCAAGTGAGATGAGAAAAATAGATAATGATACTGTTACCAGGATGTAAGATGAACAAGTTTAGCATACCACAACTAACTAGAGCAAGCACAAAAAACAGATGCAAGGTCAAATGTTCGATTGTAGGACTGATGGATTTAATTTGAAGCTTTAAAAATACAAACATAAGAAAAGGCACAGGTTCTTAATCTGATTTACAAACTCTGTAGATTTAAGATTGAGCAACTTGTTAACATGTGACATGTCCAGCCTTTTTTGAGCACGTGAGGGAATGAAGTCAACATGTAAGAAACAAGGGGTGTGGGATTATTCAGATGAATAATACATGATGGCAACGTTTTCAAGTATTTGGACCAAACACAAAGTCAATATCAAAGTAAAGTAGCAAACAGATTCAGTATGTGTTCATCTTTAGAAAAATATGGGCCATGTGACAAGGAAAATGCCATAATCATAAATAGATACAAAAATGACAGTTAGTAATATGCAATCCTTCTAAAAGGCCAAGACTATTGTAGCAGGAACTGATTGGGTTACAACATGCTCTGACATTCTAGACAAAATCAAATATAAACTATTCACATAAATGCTGAAAGTTGGCTGCTAACTCAGAACTAACCAGCATTAGAAGTAGCCAAACTGATCACCACAATCATATCCTACTTTTAACTTATTAATGATTTTATAGCTATAGGTCGTAGCAACATAAGAAGTCATCACCAGAAAGTACAACTACCTTTATACAACTAACACTGTGTAAGCACATATAAATTATAAAAGAGATATCCCATAGATTAAAAAAAAATAGAGTGTGAGATGCATCTATAATCTGCAGAGTGTCTATAATCTGCAGAGTGTAACAAGGTGGAGTGCACAACCTGTGTGGTGAGACCTCGAAACCGACAATGCGAGCAGCATCAGTCTCCAAGTCCCTGTGGTACATAACTCTGAAGCTGAGGTGGTTATGGATGAAATATCTTTCTTCATTAGTCTGCAATGAATATTACATGTTATTTTCATTAAAATGAAAACAGAATTAACATATTAAATGAAGAAGCATTGCCTCATTTAACTTACCCCAGAATACTTCCCTTTAAATCCAACTCGGTACCCGTGCTCATAAACCTTGGCCTGAGTTCCATCTCTTCTTTGTCTTAACACAGCCACTGGAAGGTTATCCAGAATCCTATTATGGAAATTAAAACAATCCAATTGTGAGCACAGAAACAGAGATTATAATATTATCTCTCCGAAAGTGAGGACAGTATAGCATATGCACCCATCACATGAAACCATCAATCCATCAAACTATAATGATCTAATGTATGTATGACATCATCCTCTAGCACAAAATATAGGTCTACATAAGCTTTCAACGAAGAATTATTGCCCCAGTGCTTACATGTTGACTCGATACTCATCGTCAATTTTTTCCTTGAAATTCTTCGCAGCCTCAGCATCAAGTTTCATTCTACATGCTACCTGGCAGGACACCTCCTCCCTCATTTTAAACTGTTACATCAATTACAAAGTCAGACACTTGTAAGAGCATATAAAGAACAAATAACAAAACTATACCATCAAAACCACTTTTAAGAAATTATTTATTACACAATATTTTAAGAATAGGACAATAACCAGAAATTTTGAAAATAGATCTTTCAATGCTTACAGTGTAAATAGAATTCTCAATCCGGTCACCACGAAGAACTTCACCCAAGTTCTCTGCACTGTTCACGATCTCCTTAGGTTTACAATACTTCAGGAAATAGTAGTCATATGGCAGTTGAGTTTTCGTAGATGAAAGCTTGTTGACCTTCACTTGCAGAGGATCACCCTGTTCATAGATTTAAGCATTGAAGACATGTTATTGCAACAACTTAATCATATAGAAAGTAAAGTTTGATAATATTCTTTCCTTCTATCTGTCTTCAGACCAAAAAACACATACAGAACAGAGATCACATATAACTCTTCATAATCAATATTTAATCAAAAACGTAGTGATTTTGATATCATCTTTTCCCTCCGAATGTATAAAACCAAAAAATACATACAGAACAGAGACCACGTATTGCATCCTTATTAACAATAAAGAGAAGAATCGGGTTTTCCCCCTTGATGAAAATAAACCCAAAATTCTTAGGCATTCATACGAAATTTGCACTTAAGAATTCTTAACATTAAGTCATTTTTTTGCACTTGAAGAATTCTTAGCCATTAAGACAAATTTTAATCCCAGATAAATTCTCTCTAACCTCTTTTCTCCTCTCTCATGCAAACAATGCCACACAACTCGCATAAAAACAAAAGTACAATCTCATCCATCCCAAACACGTTTTTGGCCGCAAAAAAGGACAATATAACCATCGATCGACCACAGTAAACAACTGAATCTAAGATCTAAGCGCGAACAACTCTGTACTCGGAGATGAAGATCCAGAGAAGAATAAGACTACATAATACGGATCCATAAAATCAAGCACGAGATAAATCAGCTCAGATCGTAAAACCCTAGCAACAGATCAGCTTCCAATCAACACAAACAAAGCGTAGTTGCTGAAGTAAACAACAAATCAACAGCCAAAAGTCCCATAAATAACAAATTTGGAGCAAAACACATGAGAATTGATTAAAAATTAAAGAAGCATGAAGACGAACCCTCTGGAAATCGCGAGGAGCCACACCGGGGAGGTAGAATGAGTGAGATGGAGCGACGAGAAGGAGAACGCAAAGGAGAGAGAAGATCCATGGCTTGTGGCTCTTCCCCATCTTCGATCTGGAGATGGAGATTCAGAGAGCGAAGAAACGGAGATATGGAGACTTGGAAAAGTGAGAGAAGGAAAGAAATTCTCGTGTGTTGTGTGTATTTACAGAAAAAGCGAAGCACAGGTTCCGTGAAGAGTTTTCTGCTTAATTAAGTTAAAACATTTATAAAGTGATTTGATTCGTCGTGGCTTTATAAAAATATACGAATCTAAAAAAATCTTAAATAAAATACATAAATCACATCATTTTATAAAAAAAAATCTTAAATAAATAATTATATATAGAATTTTTTTAAATTATGATTTTATGTATGAAATAATGTAATAATTTTTTAAAAAGAGTTTGTGGATCGATCCACAACTCAATTGATTTAACGTAACCCTAATTTTCAATCATGATTTTCTCCATTAAATCACTAATTTTCAACCATAATTTTCTCATTTAAATATTCACATCCACCTCTATTTAACCCACATCAATCTCTCTCTCTCTACTCTATATTTTATTATCTCATTCTCACAAATTTACAATATTCTCATTTTTAAGTTTTACTTGTTTTTTTATAATTACTTTATTTTTCATACATTATTTACATAATTATCTTACATTATAATTTTTTTATTTCATTGTCTTCATAATATTTTCCTAACTATCTTAATATTTTCCTAACTACCTTATTATTTTAATTAATTACATTTTTAAAAAATTGAAGGGATTTGTTGAGCACATTTTTTTGGCTCCCAAGGGAGTGATACTAATGTAGCATTTGTAACTCTGATGATGTCGGATCGACGAATCATACTCCCAAGTAGGAAATATGGGAGAACCAGAATCGTCTCAAGCTAACACCCCCAATGTCGACGAGCGTCTGGATAGACATGAGCTTAAACCCCCATATTTTTACAAGACATTTTTGAAAGGGAGATTATGATGCTATTAACAAGAAATTTAAAGTTCGTTGTCGAAGCACACAAGGAAAGCACACCCCAAACAAGATAGGAATGATGCAAGGACAATCGTAACTCACCGGGTTTGCATCTTCTCCTTCTCATAACCCTCATTTATTTAATTATAACCATGATACTAAAGTGTATGTTTTTGCCGAGTCTATATGTGTTCATCACTTATCATTTAGTTTTGCCAAAAAGTTAAGTTTAACCATTGGATTGGTAGTCATGTACAACCCGCTTATAAACCGACCATTAGGAAATCGATAAGAAGTAATGCGGTGAAAGCTTCTAAAAAACATAAAAGAATATTTTTTTATAAAACAAAATAAATAAATAAATATCTTCATAGTTTTTAGACGTGTCAACGGTGAATCATATATACAAGCAAACTTAGCCTACTAACAGTCCATTTTCCCAAAATAAACTCTCTCCCATCTTAGCAACCGGTCCAGACCGGACCGGGTATATACGGTCCAGTCTAGATCAGTGGATCATATTTAAAAAAAATTGGATCGTGGATTGGACCGGTCAGGACCATTTCGGTCCAGTTCTGGATTTGGATTGGATTATAATAATTATTTTTTTGATAGGGAAAGGAATTAGGGAGGTCAATAACAAACTAGTGACCGCCCTAGGGCATCCTGACGGATGAGGGTAGAAAATCCTAAATCAATTAAAATTGGAACTGAAGAGACATGTTGGAAAAAGCCACTAATGTAGTCAGTCACAAAATTGGACTCACGGTAGATATGAGCAATACCCCAATTTTGAAACCGAGCCAACAAACAATGAATATCCGCACGTAACAATTCGATCTCCCACAGACTGGATTATAATTATTGTAGATCATTCTTGCAATGGTGTTTTTTTCTATTTTTCCTTCCTTTATTAAATTATCAAACAAGCTGATTATACTTTGTACCAACAAGCATGTAGCGTAGTGGGAGGGGCTACGCTTCCCTTTAGTGAGGTCGAGTGTTCAATTCTCAGTGAAGGAGAAATGAACTTGTTGGGAGAGCAGATCCCATCCAAAAATAAAGGGGCCCTCGCGAGACTCGAACTCCAGACGTAGGCGTTTGATGGAGCAAAACTCTCCGCTGAACTATGGTGGCAATGACCAAAAAATATATACTTTATTTACTGTATCATTGTGTAAATAATAACAACGGTTTCTCTACTTGCTCAATTGACCAAAGAATTCGATTCATTTATTAAAGAAGTGAAATGTATCTCTAATTTTCTTTAAAATCAAAGAAATTTCCCTACAAAAATTACAAACCCAAATAAAAAAATTTAATAAAAATTAAACATTACATTAACCTTATAACTAAACTGATCTTACGGTCCTGACCGAAATTCTAAAAAAAATAGGAACCATGGACCGGACCGTAAAATTCTAATCCTGTCCGGTCCAAGTTTGCAATGTGTCCTCCTCGGCCGGGCCACACCGTGCGTACTTTCAACTCATCAGCTAATTTTTTCCTTTTCAACTTGTTTTTGTTGTATGGATAAAAAAAACTTGTTTTTGCTGTAGGCAGGTTGCAGGCATACCGATGGATTCCGGCGGGCCATCTTCCGCTGATTGGGCGAATCTTCCAGCAGAACTCCTCGCAATTATCATCCACGGCGACCTCGAAAAGCCTCCGTCACAAATCGTCCGATTCCGCTCGGTGTGCCGATGGTGGCGACTCTCCATCCCTCCCCCGCCGAATAAACTCTCCATCTCGTTCCCTCTGAGACCCGCCGTCTTCGGTAAATCCCAGAGCCGCTACGATTTCGTGATCGACGCCAGCGCCGTGTACCTCGTTCGGTCCCGCTCCGATCCTTCCAAAGCCTGTCTGGTGTCCGTCCACGAAGCCTCCGCCGGAAGCCTCGTTCTCCGTGACCCGCTAGTGAACAAGCAGAACTTCAATTCCCCAATCGACGCTAACTGGATCGTTGCTACTCAAACCCTAATTTCCCGATCCTACGCTCACAACGAAACCTGTTTCTATTGCCCCCAAATCCTAGGGACGAGAAAGGTGGATTTCGTCGCCCCTGATCCTGGATCTAGGCAATTGGTTGGGGTATGTGAATACATTGGCGGGAACATGTTTGCGTTTAGGACGGACTTAATCGGAAGAGCAACATCATCATCATCATCATCAATTGCAAGCCACCAGTTGCACCGCGAGTTCTTCTATGGCGATGCTGTGACATTCAATGGCCGCATCATAGCGGTCGATTACCAAGGCAGTATCTACACTCTTGGCCACACTAGTTTGAGCCTTATCCAATTGAATTCTGTTGCTAATATTCCATACACTTCAAATCGCCAATACTTGGTGGTATCGGATGGAGATTTATACTTGGTTTCGATAAGCTACGGAGATAGCTTTGATCCCCCTCCTCTGTGTCGGACTCATAGGCTAGTGATCAGTACTGTTGATGATGATGATGATCCACCGCGAATCTCTTCTTTAGCGGTGGAGAAAGTTGAGGATTTGGGTGGTGATGGTGATAGAGTGTTCTTCATCACTATGAAGGGCTCTTTCTCCGTCTCGGCTCGACATCTCCCTCCTCCTTGGAAAGGAAACTGTATTGTTTATCGGCACATGGCTTCCGCTATGTGTGAATGTAGTAGTACTGCTTGTCCCCCTGTCTACCCTGATTACAAGCCCAATCCTGAAATTTTCTTCCTTAAAGGAGGTGGTCAGAACCCGCGCCATGCCTTCATTTCTTCCTTACAAGGCTATTCAGACTTGATTTCTCCGGGCCCCTTGTTGCAGCAAATTAACGATCTCGATCACAAGGCCGGCCTCATGGAGTGATCGATTGATCGTACTTGGCTTTTTTTCCTCTAGCACTAGGCTAAAGCTTTCAATTTCTTTCTTGTTCTTCTTGTTCTTACCTTTTTTATTATTCATGTAATGATGCACTATGAATTCGAATAATACTTCCTTTTTAAAGACGATCTGGTATATGTATCATGCAATGAAGTGGTTTAACATAAAAGATAGCCAAGGATAAATGAATCATACAGCTTAAGAATTCAAGGATAGAGCAAGTATAAACCACCTTAATCATGCAACAAAAAAGTTCAAATTGGATGTCCAAGAGTTATTTAAATTTTGTAGATGCGCCTCTAAGAAATAGGGGTGGAAAATAGTTAGCTACACAATATTCAGCCTGATACGAAACTGAAATGTATATGAACTGCATAATATAAATCGCGTGTGGTCGGTGTGGAGCTAGACCAAATGGAGCTAGTGTTAGATGGCTTCTTCTCGATGATCGTCGGGGGGCTGATCAAGTTTAAGAGGGTGTCTTTAGGGTGGTCAATTACAAACCTGGATCGAGCTTGATCGAAGATGGAACCCTAATTCTAGAGAATTTGGTGGTTATGGCAACTAGCAATTAAAGCATGAACAAGATGAGTGATACACCTTTCAAGGGCTTCTTGGAGTGTGACCATATATATTACTCTCTCTTTTCAATAATTTATATTTGTCATTTTAATTCAACTCTATATTAATCTATCTATATACTAAAGAAGAAGCCTTTTGGCCACATGTCAACCTATTATTCAATTCGCTTATGTGTCATTTTATGATATTTTTTATTTTTATTTTTATCAATAATTTGGGTCCTACTATATTTTAACTAATTTTTTTATACTTATTAAAATAATAAATACTTAACATCCCTAATATATAGGCATTTCAAAATTTAAACATTAATGTATTTTTAAATTATGTAAATTTGAAAAATAACTTATTTATGCAACATATTTTTAAACAAAACCCGTACATGGTACGGGAATTCAACTAGTTGCTTTCTAATCTTAGGTCTGGACATATTACACATTCCTTCACCTAAACCTTTTTTTTCCTGGCTCTAAATGACTTGGTAAAGAGTATTTAGGGCGTATTTGGATTACTTACCATGATGCATTATATTGTATTATAATGTGAAATTTTGCACAAAATAATACATTATAGAAGGTTATCCAAATACATTCTTAATGTAAACATCCATGTAAATTTTGCTCCAATTAGAAGGTGTAAATACATAGAACCATTCCTTATTGTTCATTGTTTTCACAAAATTCATTCTTTATATGGAAACTTCCATAGAAACCCAAAGATGTAACATACTAAACATATGGACCGATGCCACGCTATGGTTAATATATTGTAGACTCGCAGTATTAGATCTTGTGCCACAAATTCCCTTTTAAAGCACTAAACATTTGCAAGACGACAATCAATTGGTGGTTATTCTTCGGAGAAATTTGTGTCTCTTGGATGTGTACACTTCTTTTCTTGTTTCTGTTGTTTCTGCCTTTAATACATTCCATAACAGCTCGGCTTGTTCTTAATTTGCAAATACTGTATGATCTCTAATGTTGGTTTGAATTGGCAAAGAGTGTCTTGAACTGATCTAAGTACATTGTATAACTTATAGTGCTGATGTTCTTTGATCTTTTTATGTTCTACTATTTGCTGTTTAGGCAATGAATCTAAAGCATCTAAGTTATGTGAGCTTATACCGGTTGAATTTGAAGCTGTATATAATATATATAACCTTGCAAAGAAACAAAGAAGCAAATGACTTGTCATTACTGGTTTATTTTCAGAACATTAATCTGCATTTTTGTATCTTTTCTAATCAGTATATGAATTTCAGTACAACTTATTGACTTGTAACAGACTTGGTTATATCATCAAATATGGTTATCTTTGCAGCTTTAAACAATTACAATTACAGGAGCTGCTATTTCCCTTTTCATCTTTTCAATGGCATGCATATATTGTTTCAAGGGGAGGAACCCAAATGCAAATGTTGTTGTGAAACAACTATTTTACTTGCTGCAGAGGAAATTAAGATCAATAGGTAAAGCCAAGCTAGCTTCCATTGAATTATTGAATCAATTCACCAAGTTTTTGTTTGGCAACGTCCAGTTCTATTTCAGAAGAAAGAGACATCTCAAAATACTTTACTACAAGAGCCATGCGTTTTCGTGTCATTGAAGGGATTACTCAAGGCCTGCTTTACATGCACAAATACTCAAGGTTGAAGATCATTCATAGGGATTTGAAAGCTGCAAATATATTGCTAGATGAACGCGAAGATCTCAGAATTTGGTATGGCGAGAATATTTGGACCCGAAAAATCTCAAGCAATCACTAGCAAGATTGCAGGAACATTGTAAGTTAATTGAATTCAATCACTGCAAGAATTAACTCATTTCAACTTGTTGCCCTAATTGGTCACTAAATTATTTCATTTGGATTGATTTTAGTGGATACATGTGATGGAGTGAAGAACAAATAACAAGCTCACACACAAATAACCATAATAACAAAGAAATATCACTAGCAGGCAAGCTATATTGCTTCTTGGAAATAAGTCAATACAACTTTACCAACAAGAGGAAACCTCAAGCTGGCCCAAAACGGAAGAAATGCTAGGACTACAATGATAGTGGATAATCCCTAGAAACGACGGCTAGCTTTTATTTATACCCATACGTACCCCACCAACATGTGGTTACATTACCAAACTACCCCTTACACTGATAAGTACCTAAATACTACCCCTTTGGAGCCAAACATTACGACCACCCTTTGATTTCCCCCTAGAGTATACAATTAAAGGTTTATCAATTTGCCTCTTGAATATGTCAGCTATGGCAACTACTCAGAGAAGTCAGACATTTTCAACTTTGGAGGACTATTGATGGAGATTGTACGTATGTGGTAAGAAAAACAATGCATTTTACCACATAGACCACTCTATAAGCCTCATTGGACATGTGAGTTTCCTATCATACATAAACTCTTGGACTTTCTTGCATATTTTCCTATCATCTTATTTTGGTCTTTTAAACATATATATCTTAACAACACATGTTAAATCTTAGTGAATTTTTAGATGTAAACCCTAACATAGTCTAAGAAAACTGATCTTCATGGGGTATAAGACTTGGCCTCTTTAGTCCCCATAGAGGACATGGCACAAGATAGGGCCATGTGGAGGGATAGTTTCGGGTTTTGAAGGGGTAGGGATGTAGCTGGGGTTATATTGTGGCCTGGTTTTGCTGTTGTGCTCTTTTGGATTGTTTACATGTACGATACAGTTTCCTTGTCCGTTTGTGGTATCTTTATGGTTTCTTTTTTTGTCGACTGAGTTTGCTTTGTTTCGTACTCTTACATTCTAACTTCCATTGTTGGGACAATCGGAAACATCCCCTTAACTCATTCAGGGGAGGTGCATACATCCAGACCCCCAAACCTCATCGCGATGAGATATACATGATTGTGTGTTGTTGTTATTGTATTTCATGGTGCAAAAATCTTATGACAGTCTCAAAATTTACGTGTGTTTGATTCAATAACTAACAAGGCAATAACTTACAATTTCATGAATGAAGATTCATATTGAGTTTTTTTTAGACATGAGAGCTATGGATGAATAAAAGAGCATTTCAGTTGATTGATGAAGATTTGGATGGTGGTTTGTGTGAAAAGAAACAAGCAATGAGGTGCATTCATGTCAGTTTGCTCTACACGCAAGAGCAACCACCCGAAAGGCCATCCATGGCAGATGTTGTAGCCATGATCAACAACGAGGGGATCCAGCTTGTACCCCCAAACTGACCCACGTTCTTCTTCGAGAGGAGTTTGACAATAAAAATGGATCTCGATTGTGATGATGTTGAAAGAAAGTCGTTCAATGATGTTACTATATATCATATATGGTTGCTCGTTGAAAGAAAGTCATACATTAGTTTATTTTTCTTGAACCAGTCATTATTCTGGATTATAAATGAAAATTATATTGGTTTTTTTAATACTAACTTACTAAGTAATACTTTCAAAGGTATGATACTTGAAGCTTTATTTTGAATCCTGCTAATTGTAAGTGATATTCTGAAACAAAAAATTTGACTCTCTTATTTATTATAGGGACTTTTTCCATGACCGCTCTTAACTTTCAATTTCTTATTGATCTTAGAGTTTATGAGTTTATAGGAAACATACTTATCTTGAGAATCACATCTTATTGTGTTCTATCTGTTGTCATATCATTTTTATTATTTTTGAAATTTATTAGTTTCTATTTATTTAACAAAGTTGTTTTTAATTTAGGAGGTGTGGTTGTGTTGATGTATGGTTCGAAGTACCATGGTACTTCAGTTGGAGTTAATATAGATGGTAGATTTGATATTAAAAAAGGCGTGCTGAACATTCGGGGGAGGCAATTATGAATGGATTGAAGCAAAAAGGACTTATTGCTAAAAAAGGAGAGCTCCTTTGGACTCCATCCAAGAATAGCATGATTGAGAGGCTCAACACTGATATGTATGCAGTGTGTAAGAAGATGAGAGCAAATTTCAGGTTAGTTATATTGCCTAAACTTTAGTTTCAAAGAAAAACTCAAAACTGTAGGTTAGATATATAGAATTTTCTACAATTCTTGTTGTTTTGATAGTTGTTATTTGGGGAATAATTGTCAAAATTACATATATTATATATAATGGGTTTGCACTGATGTGTAGTTATTTTTGGACTAGTGGGGATTAAGTCGTTTAAGTCTGGTTAGTAGCCTCCGGTAATTGAAACAGTACTCCGGTAATTGAAACATTACTCTACTAATAAGCAAAAGATTTAACACTAGCCTCAACCACCATATATATAAATATCTATAATTTAGAAAATTATTATTTCTCATTCTCCTCGAAAAAATTGAAGCACCCTCATTGCCCCTTTCTATTTTGCTACTAGTTTATTTTTCTTGAAATGACTGAGTCCATCCATAGATGGAAATCGATGATGGTCCAACTCAGAAATTTAGTCTTGTTGACTCTCTCTCTCTCTTTTCCAATGAGAACTTGCTTGTTTGATATCGATATGTTTCTAAGGTTTTCTTTCTTAGGTTTCTATCTTCTTTCATCTTTGATCATTGATTTGAGCGTATTTAATTTTGTGTTAGATAGGGAAAGTCATTATAGTGAGTCTCTTTTCCAATTTGATTAACAATTTGATTGATTATAAATATTTTGTATATGTGGGATTATCCTGAATTGAACTATGTTTATTTTGTGTTAGATTGAAATTGATCAAATAATGTAGGTTGAAAAGGGCTCTTCCTCTTCTTCTCTATTTGTTGATGGTCTTGCACAGAAATTGATCCCAGTTTGTAATGCTGATTTTGAGTGTAAGTTTTCTTGTATAAGCGCCTTGTAACTGGATTTGTTTAGAACTAATTGAATCTTGTTTAGAACTAACTGAATCTTGTTTAAATATTTCAGCTAATTCATGTTATCAGTGTATGTCTATTTCAAACAAGTTTGGTGAGAACCTTGTTGGTATCATTCATGAGACTGGATCACCAATTTTGGTTGTATTTTGTCATGACATCTCATCGTCCAAGGTATACATAGATTCCCTTTGTCCGAATATTAGGTGTTTGAAAATTGTTTACAATTTGAAAATTGTTTCCAGGAGGATCAGCTTATCCACACCCTTGCTCTTAGGTTGGAAATGGAAAGAATTGCTTCCTTCCGGTTTGATTTTGGAAAAGGGTATGTTTTTATGTTTTAGAAAGTTATTCTTGTTATGTCATGAAATCTGGTTAGGAGTCAGTTGAGTCTACCTTTGTCTTAAGTCAGTCTCAGAAGTCAGTCTCAATTTGTAGGGTATGAGAAATATTCCACTTTTGATCAGTTGTTAATTACATTTGAGACCTTTCTCTTATATAGGGAAAGCACGGGAGTTGACGATTTGGAAGATGTCATCAAATTTTTTCAACAGAATACCCGCTTCTATGTTATTGTAGGCGTTAGCAGAGGTACGTAGTTGATTATTTGTTTTATTTTTCACTTTGTTCATAGTTTTGAACCGGTTTTTATTACATAGCAGGAGCAGATGTTGCTCTCATGTATGCTTCAAAGTTTCCTGATGTTCATGCTGTTGTCAACATTTCAGCAAATTTAGGCGAAGCTGTAATAGATCGACAGGTTATCAGCAGAGATCTCAGGTTGAACCTTTCAATGTTACAAACCTTTTAACTTTAATTGTATATTTTAGTTTTGCATCATTCCTCAATACATCTTTGTCTAAAATTGCAGGGTTTTATCAGTTTATGGGTCCGAGGATGGCGTCTGCGGTCTGGACATTATGATGGAGTTTGCTAGAAAGATACAGAACCATGAGTTGTTCATCCCACTAGTGCAATCGATCTTCAGCACATGGTTGTCACTAGAGTCGTTTTAGATTTCATTAAGAGTGTTGTAAATGATAACTATGTGCGGACAAGCGTCATGGATTGAAGGTTTCTTTAGAATGTTTTGGTACGTTTGACTTCTGAATGATTGGGTGTATTATAAGTGTGTTTAGATGCTGAATTGTTTTGGTCTAGAATGTTTTGGTACGTTTGGCTTCTGAATGATTGGATAGATTATAAGCATGTTGCATGTTTAGATATTGAATTGTTTTGGTCTATTTGCGTGTTCAAAAATAGTGCATGTCTCCTTGCATATCTGATCATGTGCGTTTGCCCTGCATTTGAATCATGTCATGTGCGTTTGCCCTTCAAAAAGACTTTAATACTGATTGGGATGGATATATTTATCCCCATAGTAGAATTGAAAGTCTGGGAAAGTTGCTTGTCTCATTCGAACACAAAGTTGAGTCAAATTTTGTCTTTTCCTGCGTCCAATATCCTCGGTGTTGTGTAGCCACTGCTAGCCACTGCAAAGCACCCCAACCACCTATTTTTTGTAGTTTCACTATTGCCTTATTGGTTAGATGTTGAAGATTAAACCTCATTAGCTTGCTGTTTTATATGGTATTGTATTGATCTTGGATATGATGAGTTTATAGGAATCATACTTATATTTATTGTGTTTTATTTGATGTCATATCATTCTTTTTTTTTTTTTTTTAATTTGTGTGGTTGTGTTGATGTATGGTTCGAAGCACCGTGGTGCTTTAGTTGGTATTAATATAGCTAGTAGATTTGATATGAAAAAAGGTGTGGCTAAACATTTTGGGTAAGATATTATGGATCGATGGAAGAAGTGTGTGAGACGATGAGAGTAGATTTCAGGTTAGTTATGTTGCCCAAATACTAGTTTTAGAGAAAAACTTAAAATTTTGTTTTAGAGAAAAACTTACAATATTAGTTAAGTCGTTTAATGTTGGTTAGTAGCCTAGGTAATTTGGAGTTGTCTATGAATAGCGTCACAATTGAGCATCTACTTCTACATCATCAAATCAATTAATGTTAATGTCTTAGACTCTTTATTTTCGGTTACCTAGGCAGTCCTAGACAGAGGCCTAGGTGGGTTGGACGGCTAGGCAGGCTGTGAACTTCCAACACCTAGACGAGACCTAGAGAGGATTTTTTAGAATGGTGCATGTAGTGCTAGCAACTATGAATATAATTCCCACCAAACTTCAAAAATAAGGCAAATACCAATTACCAAATATAGTGAATATCTCCAAACACCATACCAACATACAAAGGGAAAGTTCTTGATTTATGGAGATTTGAAACCAATTTAAAAAAAAAACAAAACAAAAATTCAATCTTTCTTTACATGATCATCTCATCTCATGCTAAACTTGAAACAGATACTTTGCTCCAAGGCCATCAGCTCAAGGATGGAGAGATTCTTGTTTCATCTGGCAAAGTGTTTGAGCTCAGATTCTTTAGCTCAACCTCCAAGAAAAGGAAGAGTGTTGGTTACTTCGGCCCAGAGCTTCTTCATAACCGCTATCTCGGAATCTTCTACAAGGACAGTGATGACTAAAAGAGGCCTGTACGGATTGCCAATAGGGACAACTTGATCCCGGGTAGATCTGGGAGCATTGTGAATTTGTGATTGACAATGATTGTGTGTTGAAGATCTTACATGATGGCAACACTTTACTTAATCTAAGCTCTCTTCAAGCGTCAAAGGATAAAGCTAGCATCAAAGTTGTTCTTTGGGATATAGGCAATTTAGTACTCAGTGAAAAGAATTTTGATGGATCGAGAGGCCAGGTTCTATGGAATATTTTTCTAAAAATCCCTCCTAGGCCCTGCCTAGGCGTTGGAAGGTCTTAGTCCAGACCGCCTAGACACCCGACTAGGACTGCCTAGGCCACCGTTCAGGCCGTCTAGGTGCTAGGCGGTCCATATCCGCCCAACATTTTTTAGAACATTGCTTGGAATGAGACTCGGGTTCAGATTTGGAGCTGAGCTAGAGCCAAAGGACATTTGGAACCTTACTTCTTGGGTGAGTGATGAAATTCCTGCATCAGGAAGTTTCACTCTCGACGCTTATCCTAGTGGGGCTAGCCAACTTATAATATGGAGAAGTAGAGAAGTTTATTGGAAGAGTGACACCTGAAGCCATGGAATATTTGAGAACTATCTTGATTACTCTTACAAATTTGGTTATATGTCCGAAAACCACAAAATGTTCTTTAACTTGTCTTATGTGCGTGATTGGCGTATTACTTCACCATTGTTCATGATAAGTGACGGAATTTTCTTCCTTATGTGAATGTTTTAATGGCCCCATTGCTTCAGTCTGCTCAGCTTAAGCCTGATGTAACTATAACATCGGTTGGTTTGGATGCTGATATTGATGACTCTGAAGCTGAGTAGTGTTTGGCTATCTATAGATGGAAATGATACCTTCAAATATCCCTTCCGTCTTCACTGTTGCCGCTTTGGTCTTGCCTCCTCACGCTACCTTCCCTGGGTTGACTACTTAGCCAAACAACTTATACCAGGTCCGTCCTTGCTACCTCTCCCTCCCTCCAATAAATATGCTAATCTACCCTAATACATTATAAAGCAGAATCCAAATCTGTTGTAAAATTTCCCTCACGTGGCATTTTTGAATAAATTAATGTGAAATTATATTTTAATAAATTTTGTAACAACTTATAGTATTCTTGCTATATATATTAAATAGATAACATGTTTATATAATTTTTATATATATAATTTTCTATCTATGGATTATGTATTAGTTTACTACAATAGATATTTAATTTATATAATTTTTATATACATAAATTCCTATGAGATGATATTTTCCATATTAATTTAATATTTTATCTCTTAACAAGATTTATGGTCTTAATTTACTTTTTTTTTATCTTTTAACAAGGCTTGAGTTCCAAGTATAAAATTTATATCTTTATAATGATATAATTTTAAATAATAAATTTTGTTATGTTGATATATTTTTATTTTGAGAAAAAGATATAATTTTAAGTTGATGACTAAGATTATATGTAAATGTCCAAAAAAAAATTCGAATTTTAATTTAAATTAATAAAATTAGATTTTCTTTATCTTTTTATGCATTTATATTAAAGATTTTTTCTTAAATCAAAGTTTGATAAAAAAAATAGAAAAATTTACAAATCTTGATGAATACTTGCTTAAATTGAATTTTGATAAAAATTTACATTACATTTTCTTAATTTCCTTTTTATTTTATTATGTAAATATAGAATTTTTTTTTCTAGCCTCACCTTACATTTAAATTTTGTTATCTCTATGTCTTTTTTGTAATTTAATATGAATTATAGGTTGATTAATACATTGAATTTTGTAAATTTTCATATACATTAATTTCCTTTATATTTTATTCCTTCGTTATGTAAATATAGTATTGAAAACAACTTTATAGATGGATTGAATTTTGTAAAATAATACATAGATAATTTTCTCTATATTTTATCTCTCAAATCAAGGACAATGTTCTCTTCTATACTAATCTTTATATTGTATTTTTTCATATTTAAAAACATTCTTATTATTGTAGAGTAAAAGATAAGAACCTTAATATATAAGTTTAATAAATTAACTTTAAGAAAATATTTTAATAAATTATATTATGTTTTTTAGATAACCTATTCTAATTATTATTATCTTTATAAAAAAAACCAAGTATTTTAATCATATTAGTGTCTAAAAAAAGAAAATATTATTTAAAAATATTCTATAAAAAGTAAAATTAATGTTTTAATAATTTCAATCTAAATTTGGACAAGATCTCCACAAATAATTGAAAAATATTTAAAAATATATTCAATTAAAATATGGAGTACAATTTAAAAAAAAAATTCTATTGCATAATTTATTATGATATTATATAAATATATTTAGTATTTTAAATTAAAATCGTAGCATTGTATAGTTTTTTAGTAAAATTATCCCGTGAATATCACGGGACTTCAACTAGTTTAATACCTTATTCTTGTTATGTTTTCTGCATTTAATGTTATACCTAATCATAGTTGCATTTGATGGATATTTAGGACAGAAAGCAGGGGCGGAGCCAGAAATTTGCTCCAGTGGGAGCTAAATTTCTCTAAAGCAAATTCCTGGTTACAAAAAAAAATTTATTTATCTATATTAATCAAATTATATACGAAAAATTATGTATTTTTCATAAAATTATGTATTTTTCAGTATATTTTTTTGTGTTGAGAACCCCTTTTCTGTATATTTTATAAAATTTTGTATTGGTATTTATACGTAGTGTTTTTTATATTTAAAAAAAATTTATTTGTTAGTTAGAAAATGAGGGTTGTATTTGTAAAAATAATATATCTTTCCATCCTTTTTTTTCATTTATTTATATGTTAGGTGTTTTTTTGTTTATGGTTCACAAATGTATACTGCATGTTTGCTAGCTAGTTATGAAGACATTTCAACCTCTCAATATCCTTTTCACTAGATAGCTAATTATTCTAGCATTTTGTACGGAGTAAAAATAAGATACACTAAAATACATTAAATAAATTAGCAACACTGAAAAGGGTAGGTAACTAATACAGTATTGGGTAGTAATTGATGGGGTGTACTACCTGATAGAGCAATCACGTCAATTGTTGAGTGAAAGTGCACTGATACTCCTAATATTTTACATGTGTTTTTTTTTTAAATTCCAATGGGGGCTGTAGTTTTAGGATTTTGTCTATTAAGATCCCAAATGGTTAAACCCATGCAGACATGAATTGCAAGATTTGTTTTCAGCTCTTTCATTGTTATTTAGGATTAAGTTTGGCTATCTCTTTTTTATCATATGAACTTATATCCATGCCTTCCTATTTTAAATTTCTTTTTGTTTATGACTCGGGTTCGCACGCCTGGTGAAATTGAATATGGGGCTACCCAGCAACTGCATTGGCGATGAAAAAAGATGTGATCATTTTCCAAGGTGAAATTACTTTTTCTAGGCAAAATTAGTTGTTTCTTTTATTGGTAATCGAAATTAATTGATATATCATCAATTTTTTTTCAAAGTTCGACCAAAAAAAAGTTTATTGGGCCGATCCAATAAGCAAAAATTTAACCCTATATATATAGATATCTATCACTTCAGAAAAGTGCTCTCTCATTCTCCTCCAAGAAGCACCCTTCTTATTCATTCCTGTAAGCCATGAAAGTATTTTTTTGATTATTTTTCACGATCCGGTTGTCAAAGTTGATCCGCCTCCGCCGGTTGTCAAAGTTGATCCACCTCCGCCGGTTGTCAGAGTTGATCCGCCTCCGACGGTTGTCAGAGATGATCCGCCTCCGACGGTTGTCAGAGATGTTTCGCCTCCAATTGTTGATACTATGGCTTTGGAAACCTCACTTGAGAAAGGGAAAGGCATTATAGTGAGTCTCTCTTTTATTTTTTTTTATTTTTTTCTTTCCCCTCTAGGCTTCGCGGGTTTTTTTCCTCCTCCACGGCTTCGAGGGTCTCAATCCCAGATCGACTACAACAATCCCAGATCGACTACAACATGGATGCCGCGGACTGCCCCGATGAAAGATTCCCCTTTAAAACCTGTCGGCATAATGGCTGGGGCAATAAATAAGTCCCAAATTTCGGGCCAACTACATAAGTCCCTTCTGAGCACCTCCCCCTCTCTTTCTTCCAAGCGAAGCAATGGAGCCCGAGCCCAATCAATCTGGAAATCTGCCTCCTTGTGTGATTCATTATGAAGATATTGATGTGTCGGTGAATGATCCCAATCGATTTCCTAATGTGGTGAGTATTTCTCTCTTTTCTAAGATATTTTTTCTCTAGCGATTTCTTGAGTTTTTTTTTCTCTTTTCTCTTTTCCAAGCGGTTTCATGCGTCTACTCTCTTTTCTTGGGATTTGCTCATCGTTTTCCTGATTGTTGTTCGATTTTTGGTAACGTTGAATATGTTCATGAGCTTTCCTTTCTTTTCTAGGGTTGTTCGGTTTTCGCTTGTTTGATTTCTGGAGTTTGTCTCCTTTATAGCGATTTTATAGTATTTGTATGAGTTTTTCTTGCTTTTCTAGGTTTTCGGTAACATTGACTATGTTCTTGATATCTGAGTTGATTATTATCATTTCACTATTGTAGATCATCATCTCTGATGATGATGATGCGCCGCTTGTTAGAGTTTCACCTCCAATTGTCATAATTGATTCCCCTTCGCCTCCAATTCCAGACGTTTTCGCCTCCAATAGAGATGAATTGGCTGATACATTCTCTTTGAAGGCATATCCATCCTCTGACAAAGGAATACTTGTGAGTTTAGTTTTATAGCAACTTGTGTTATGTGTTGCTCTGGTAAGGTGTTGAATAATTTTGTGTATTTTTAGCTTGAAATTGATAGGATGATGTTGCTGAAAAAAGGTTCTGGATTTTCACCATTTGTTGATGATCTAAGTTCTAGTAAACAGAAACTCATGCCCCTTCGAAGTTTTAAGGGTAAGTTACTTGTTTTAATTAAATTGGAATAACAATAATCCTTGATTTGGTAGAGCTAATAGAAAAATGTTTTTGTTTCAGCTTTACACTCTATTCAAAACGAGAATGCTGATAATCCAGTTGAGATAGCCTCTCCCACATTGGTAGTCATTTGTGTTGTTTGATTCCCTTTCTTTATTTTGTAATCTGCTATGGGATTTAATATATTATTTGTAGTTGGAACAAATATGAATTTTTAGTTCAATGATCAAAGATGAAAGAAGAAAGAAACCTAAGAAAGAAAACCTAAGAAACTTCAATCAATGCACAAATCGTCTTTGACAACCGGCGGAGGCGGATCGTCTCTGACAACCGGTGGAGGCGGATCAACTCTGACTACCGGATCATGAAAAAGAATAAAAAAGATCGTGAAATCACAAAAAGGATAGAGAACTTACAAATTTCGGAAAGAGAACTGGATCATTATCTGGCACTTCGGTATCTTCAAAATCGAAGAGACATGGAGGTTGGGGCTCCATTGCGACGTAGCAGAGTGACGAGGCAGTTGGGAGTGTTTACGTATTAGTTGGAGGAGAGGAATTTAGGACGGGTCCGGCATAACAGGTATTATATAGGCGCTCATGGCAGTATCGGGGCCTCTCTGCCGGATTCCCATCTTGCTCGGATTTAAGGGAAAAACAAGGAACGAGGAGAGGACGAAAAAGGGAAGAACGACAAAGAATACTTCCATGGCTTACATGAATGAATAAGAAGGGCGCTTCTTGGAGGAGAATGAGAGAGCACTTTTCTGAAGTGATAGATATCTATATATATAGACTTAAATTTTTGCTTATTAGATCGGCCCAATAAGCTTTTTTTTGGTCGAACTTTGAAAATTGATGATGCATCAGTTAATTTCGATTACCAATAAAAGAGACAACTAATTTTGCCTAGAAAAATTAATTTCACCTTGGAAAATGATCACACCTTTTTTCATCGTCAATGCAGTTGCTGGGTAGCCCCATATTCAATTTCACCAAGCGTGCGAACCCGAGTCATAAACAGAAAGAAATTTAAAGTTAGGTAGGCATGGATATAAGTTTATATGATAAAAAAGAGATAGCCAAACTTATATTATGTTTTCTTTTAAGTAGCGAAGACCCGGAGGAGTGTCTTGGAGGGAGTAGTAGCGAAGACCTGGAGGGAGTAAAGGATACCTGGAGAGAGTGTCATGCTCTTTTTTTCTCACTTTGCTTTAGTTCTCTTTTTTCGTTTTTTTTTTTTTTGGTTTTCTAGTTTTTTGTTTCGCTCTCATTTATCTCCCCATATAGTGCTAGCAACTATGAATATAATTCCCACCAAACTTCACAAATAAGGCAAATACCAATTACCAATTATGGTGAATATCTCCAAACTCCATACTAATAGGAAAGTTCTTGAGTTGTGGAGATTTCAAATCAATTTAAAAACAAATTTCAATCTTCAGAAATTAAGCCTCAATTCCAATTCAAACCATGCCCAAGAACAACATTTTAACAAAAACCTCATTTTCCAAGTACTTGCTAAAATAAGCCTAAAAGCTAATGGACAACTATAATAAGTATGCAAACTCAGAGTCGAGAAGCACATGTGCTTATATCATACTTGGATTCACATGTTTTATTCTATTATTTGCAACATCATATTAGATTTACTATTATTGATCAGTTTCTGTGTGAGAACTGAGGATTACTTTTTTCCCCTTAACTAAACTTGGGAGGTATGTGTCTTAATGTGTATTTGCAGGTCTTTGGAGCACCACATGTATCTTTCTCTAAGATCTAAAACGTAAAAGAAATATTAAATGCGTTTCCAATCTTGAAGTTCAGATATGTTTCTATGGATTGGTTTATAATTTCTTTTTGTAATCTGAGTTTTGTCTTTCCAAATCTATTTGTCTTTTAGATCAATGCTAGTAGAGAGGTCTTTGAAAAAGGCTCTAGCTTAGGAGGTTCTAGTAAACCTAAGCTAGTCAGGACATCATTCTCTTAGTAAAACAAATTATTCTCCACACCCAATCAACACCGATACGTTTGAAGTCTTTTCATAGTAAGCAATCACGGTTTGTCATCATTTGAAACCGTAGCCACAATTTTTGTTCTATTTCCAAACTCAATTTCAAAATAATTTTCTTAAAAATATTGTCGGTTTCAAAACCTACCTTGGATCCAAAATCGGGGAAACGGCCAAAGGCTGGTTAAGGTTCCGGTTCCAAGGTCTATGAAGATAAAATGGTAATCAAAAGGGTGTTAGACATCAAAATTTTCCAAAAAATGTTTGCTATTGTTGGAACTTTACATATAAACTATTTGATGCATGCATGCCTTACAAAAATGTTTTAACTTCTTTTGTCGCTCAATATTTTCTGGAGTCTCCCATTATTTCCAAATCTTAAGATTTTGTTATAGAATCTTAGAAGTTTTGAAAGTTTTTTATGATGCAATTTTAACTTTTAGTCGTGCTTATAAACCTTGTACTCATTTGTTTTGTTTTGACTCCTTGTATGTGGCGGTGCTTTTTATGAGGGATGTAAAATTTCTAAACTTTGTGATGCTATGAAGATAAAATGGTTGAAATATTATAAAGTTATTCTTTGTATTTACCTTTTTACTTGTGTGTTTAATCCTATGTTTAAGATAAATAGTTTAGAAATATTTTTAAGAGGTTATTATGAAGCATTGAAATTGGATGTTTATGATGAGGATGTTAGTGTTGGGGGTACGATTAGTAAAATTAGAAGATTAATTGAGGAATTAATTAATGAATATTCATCTAATGATACTTCTTCTCCATTACCTCCAAACTCTCAATCTTCATCCTCTTTGAGCTTGAGTCGTGTTGGTAAAAAAATGGGGGGGGGGGGGGGGGGGGCTAATATTTTACAAAACATTACAAAGAGACCGAGGCATTCAAGCTCAAATACGGAGATTGAGACTTATATAACAACCCATTTTGAGTTTGTTGAAGATGAATTTGATATTTTAACTTGGTGGAAACCCCATAATAAGACTTTCCCAACCTTTGGTAAAGATCGCGTCTCAAGTGCTTGTTGTTCTCGCCTTAACCATATCGGTGGAACAAACATTTAGCCATGGAGGACACGTCGTAGATGCAAAGCGATCGATCTTAAAACTCCACATCTTGGAATCCTAAATATGCCTAAGAGGGCAGAAATTTGTCAACAAAAGTCAATCAACATGGATACTTCTGGCTCAAATAGCTGATTCCCAAAGCACTTTCTCGACTTCCACCAGTGTCAGTTCATATCGCCGTAGGTTCTAAGCAAGCGGGGTTTCATATTGAATGGTAAGAGAACTACGTGGACTTTGATTCCTCTATAACACCAAGAGTATATGTAGGCAACATAGTTCGAAGTTCAAGCCTTTTAATTATCAATTTATTCCTACGTGGAATTTGTTTCTTCCTCAGTATCTTGACCTCCAATCGCGGTTAATTTGTCATCATTTGAAACCGTAGCCATGAATTTTGTTCTATTGCCAAACTCAATTTCAAAATAATTTTTTTAAAAATAAACCGACCTTGGAGCTGGAATCGGGGAAATGGCCAAAGGCTGGTTAAGGTTCCGGTTCCAAGGTCTAATTGAACCAGAACCGGCAATTCCAGAATTGGACCCAAATCTATGTCCGGCTTGTTTAATTCATGTGGCTCGATTTGTAAACGACCAAGCTTGAGCATACTTTTAAAGCTCTAAATAAAAATGAGATGAGCATAAGAAAACTAGGATAGTTTGTTCACGAGCAAACTCAAGTATACATTCATAAGCAAACTCGATTGTATGTTCACGAACAAGCTCCATTGTGCATATTATGTGATATATCGTTAAAGTAAAAGAGTAAGGGATTCTGACTATCGTGTCAACTTACAATAAACAAAATGATTACGACTAACAAAGAGGCTTCTCATCCAAGTTCCCTCCCCCAAAAATGCACTCTTCAGTAACAATTTAACAAAGCACATCAACTTTGGCTGACCAATAATTATTTCCTCCATATACAAGGAATTCAAAGTCCAATTATCTATCAATTGAAACTCTAATACCATCATTGGAAAGGCCATCACTTTCCCTCTTCAGCCACTTTGAAAAAAGTGTATGACAATATCATGTTATTGATTCCGTCCATTTTCGGATCAGTTGAGAACTCTGGGTCAATGTAAAAGAAAACCTGCAAGGAATTGAGACCAATGATTGGGAAATTTTTTTACCTTCATAATTCTATAATGCTAATAATGAATTCGAAACTGAAAATTAAGACACTTACAGGCATGTCAACCTGCTCTCCAGGAAGAAGCCTTTGTTCCTCAAAACAGAAGCATTGTATCTTATTGAAGTAAACTGCAGCCTGTGAAAAAAACAATTGCATCAATTAAAGTTCAACTTCATAGTAAAAATTATTCACCATAGTAAGAATCATGCTGACCAAAATGCACAAAGAGAGTAAAAATTATACAATAAAAAAATTGCAGAAAGCTATGCTGCATAAACAAAAGCAAAATAGAGGTACATCAAAATTCACTATGATATGGAATATGAACAGACAAAAGACCAACCCTGGTGGGATTTAGGTCCATCAACAGCAGACGGTGAACTTTCTGTTTTTTTGGCAGGATGAAAACTATATTCAACTTGGGATTTTAGCTAGGCAGCTCAAAAAATGCAAGTATAGTTGTTTGTGCTAGTGAGTTTTGACATCTGACTAACTGAATACTTTATTAAGAGACAAATATCTTCTGCCTTTGTAGATACCCATCAGCCAAATAAAAACAAATTCTTTCTACAACCAAAAGAATTACTTTAAAGTAATATGTGAATATTCATCAGCTAAAAGATTTTGGGAACACCGAGAACCAGAACTTATTTACAGTATCATAATATATCCAAAGACACACCTTCATAGGAGTAACATTGTATGTTGATACACCTACAATAGGTGCTGAGCTTCGATTTTCAGCTGTATAAAATGCAAGAGCACTTTCTCCGGGTTTGACCCTAACCTAGAACAGTGGGCAGGTAAATAGACGATACCAATCAAGCAAAACACTGACCCTGTAAACTCTATGCAAGAAGGTTAATTAGTCATACCTCTCTTTGTGTAGGAATAAACTTCCATGGCATACCATCAGCAATGTCAGCATTAAATTGGACTGTAATCTCCCTGAACATGAGAAAAAATTCAGATCAATAGCTAGCAACACAATAAAAACCTTTTCTCATTGTCTTATTCAAGTCCCAAATTGTAGTCCCATTCAGGTCCTTAAAGGTTTTTGTCTCAAAATCATCCTTCTGTTTGTTGCAGCCATCAGGTAACTATTAAGTTGTTTACATAGACAAGAAATGCCATCTTATCTGAGTTGGATTAAAACACTTGTTGAGTCAAGTTTCTTGTAAGAATTTATTGTTTACTTGTGAATATAAGAGTATAAATGAAGAAATTGAGTATATATTCTCTTGCTTTGGAGGTTGGAGTTCAGCAAATTAAGGCCTTCAAACTCATATGGACGAGAAATCAGCGTTTATACATCATGGCTGATCTATGGCGGCAGATTTGGTGTTATATCTCAATTCTGATCTGAAATCTGGTGTGTTGTTGTCCTTGATGGCTAGACCAAAAAGCTGGCAAAAGTGCTCAGCTTGCATGATACAGTGCTAGATTGGGCTGCAGATTTGAGTGTTGGTGGATATTTCTACACTATTGGCACCAATGCCTACAGCATAAGTGGTGGATATTTACATCTCCTTCAGATCCCTATTCTGACAACCCAATCAAAACCTCTAATTGCCCAAACCTTTAAAATGTACCAGTTGAACCCTAAGCACTCTTCCGAAGCAAAGGGTATGCTTCATAAAGAAGGTTCTTAATTGTATGAATTGAAAAAAAAAATCATCGTAACATTTTTTTAGGAAAAATAATGCAAGATTGGTCTTGTAGTACATGCCGGACTATATAAGAAGAAATTTTATCCAATTCAGATGAGAAAATGATGTATCATGGCCATGTAAACACCTAAGCAGCTACTTGTGAGGGTAATTACAGGAATGACTATTTCGAGACAGGAACCTTAAGTTTAAGGATCTTAATAGGACACAATAAACATCTGGGACTTGAATAGGGCAATGAGAAAAAAGTTTGGGATGATGGACGGAATTTACCCCAAAACAAAAATGAATAGATGATCCACTCATCCACATCCTAAAAAAACTCTTCAATGCACTCATCCACAGCCTAATAAACCCTTCAATGCACTCATCCACACCCTAATAAACTCTTCAATGCACAACTTGCAGAAAAGAAACAAATTGCATCCTAATAAACACATACAGGACAAAGATCTAAACCACTTTTTTTTTTCTTTTTAATTTCTTCACTTATCATGCTTTCAACATCAGAATGTATAGGGAGAAAAATGACAGTTTCATTTAGCAAACACTAAACAAGTAGATCAAAATGGGGTAAGTCTTCTATTTAGTATGTGCATTTGAGTGATATAATGAACCTTGAAGTCATAGCCTCATCTTTCGAATGGCGAGCAATCTTTTCTTCTACACTCTGAAAAGGTATCATTGAATCATTTTCACTGCAATTATTATATACGAAAAGTGTAAAAATATAAGCAAAAGTACAAAAAAAATCAGGAATTGCATCAAATGACTCGATAACTTGACCAACCTCACAGCGCTGAACAGTACCCCATAACCAGTGGCTTGGCAGAATGTCCTATAGGCACAGCAGCATAAGATGCTCCAACCATACCAAAAGCCAAAGCAGTCAAGTAGATAAGCATCTTCATTGTTTTCTTTTCTTGTAGGGGAGAAGAACCATGATGTCGTTGAAATTGAAGTGCAGAAGATCTCACAACAGAAGGGCTAGTGGGGGAGAACTGATGCTCCTGAGGAATTGGCCCCAAATTATATTTCGATTTCAACCCATTACTATTTTTAACACCTCTTAATACTTCAGAAATCGTCCTGAATATATTATTGAAATTTTGTTATGTCTAAAAAAGAGAGACCATAACTTTGTGATATTCAAGAAACAACAACAACAACAATGACCCAGTGTACTCCGCTTCAGCAGAATCTGGGTTGTGATATTCAAGAAAAAAGAGTGTAAATCATATAGAATCCAACCTTTTATGAAAAGCACATTTTGAGTTTCCGTATAGATGAGCTATGAACTGAGATCTCAAATGTGCAGTGTGCCGCAACATGGCCTAGGATGTTGAATGCCAAAGCTACATCAATAGAAAAAAAAATATCTTTAAACACTTAAAACTGACCCATGCAGAACCCATCATCAGCAAGGAAAGAAGGAACAGTCATCCCAAACGAATTTTCAAAACCATCGAGCAATTGCACAAATAATTATTTGAAACCATCCTAATCTTTGGCCATAACCCAGTCCAAGCATCTATTTCATTCACCAAATCAAACAATACACAATGCAACAGTATACACATTATTTTGTTTTAGCATTGCAAGGATCTTAGAACACAGCATCCAACACACAGAATTAAGATCAAGATACTCCAAATTTAGATATTCTGAGGTTCTTACAGGTAGTGAGTACTTAAAACGCTTCCAAATATCATTCATAAATAGTAGGTTCCAGTTTTCATAATCCATCATCACTTCTACACACCATAAGACAAGCAACTTTCTATGTCATACAAATTCTAAGTAAACTCAATCGAGTAATAGAAACCAACGATTATAAAGGTCATAATAAATATCTGAATATGAGTTGAATAATACATCGGTCTTTCATACATTGTTATCTTTAAGTTTAAGCCTGAGGAGATAAACTGAATAATGATCAGTTACATGAAATTTGAAAGAGCTAAAGGTATGCTTGAAGCAGCATCTAGGTCCTATTAATTTCAGCGCCGCAATTCTCCGAGCAATCGGTCCTTTCTCCAATTTTCAAACACGCAACGCAACACACCAAGATCCTTCCTTGCATTTTCTATCCCGCAATTTCAGTGACCTAAACGAAAAAATCAGGGACCTTACCCCGTAATTTCCGGTAAGGCTCGTTGGTGGTGCTCTAATGGCGGTTGAATCGGTTGGAGGCGCGGCGGCGACAGGCAGCAACCGGCTGGGCGATGGAGAAAAATCGTTCGAAAATTGTAAGTCTAGAGAGTGACGATTGAAGTTGAATTTTTTTTAGTTAGAAAGACGCCATGGAGGAAGGAAACTAGCAAGGGCTCAGCTTTAATGGGGTGGGCTGAAATCACCAAACGAAAAATGAACGAAATCAACTTATATCCGGCCCGTTACTATATAGGTCAGTTAAATATTTTTAATTTAAAAAAAATCACATTTAGAGGTTAAGTATTATAAGTATTTGTACCTTGTACCGATTTAGTTAAATATAAATAATTTATTTTAACATAAATTAATTAATTTTAATTTAATTTTTAAGTGAATATGATAGAAATTATCGACTATTTTAATGTGAGATTTAATATTATATTTTTCATTTACTAAAAGAAAATGAATAGTCTCTAAAAAAATTGAATTAGTTTAGAAATTTTTTAATTAGTACAAATATATTTAAATTAAAAATCTATACATATTTGACCAAATTAAATTCCTAATTCTTCCCTTGAAAAGGCATCCCTCAGATAGTCAGAGTGACAGTCACTGTCAGACACAGATATCAAATCCAAACAAATTCATAAATTGTCTGTTATGTTATGGTTATGAGCTATGAAAATCTTTACGACATCATGAGAAATGTAAGTTTGTCACTTGATTGATCAGATGTTGCAATTGAGCTACCAATAAGAGTATTAATTTTTTTGTTTGGTTGACATTCACGGCTCCTAGACTTGTCAATCGGGTTGGGTAGGGCGGGTTCGGGTTCGGTCAGTTCGGGTTGAGTCGGGTTCGGGTAGTTACGGGTCACGGGTTAAACCGGGTCGAGTCGATGCGGGTTTTCAGGCGGGTCGGGTTGACCAACGGGTCAAAAATATAGAATTTTTTATGATTATTAAAATAAATTTTTAATTAATCATAATATATTATTTTTTATGCAATTTAATAATAAAATAAATTTTATTTTTAAAATAAATTTTATAAATATACTAAATTGGTCAACCCAACGGGTTTCGGGTTTCAACCCAACGAGTTGCGGGTCTATCGGATTTCGGTTCACTTCGGGTTTCAGGTTCAAATTGTCGGGTCTTGACCCTAAAATTTTCGTGCGATACGGATCGAGTTTGCGAGTCGGGTCAGCTTTTGACAACTCTAGCGGCTAACAATGCTTATTTATCCATAGCATGTTTTCCTTTTTTTTGATGCCTATCTCAACTTGGGGGTTGTTTCACTTGTGGGTAGAAATGGATTTTTGGGTGAAAAGTGATTTTTAATGTATTAAAAAACGTAAAAATAAGGTCTTGTTTCACTTTCTACCAAAAAGTCATTTCTACCCAAAAATTACTTTTAATACTCTTGAAATACGTACAACTTTCTCTACTTTTTACGTTTTTCAAAAGAAGATTCACCAATTTTCATCGTATGCTTTGACAAAAGAAGATTCCAAGTGAAGTGATGGAATTTAAAAATAAAATGTTCCATCTCAACTTGCAAGCTAAACAGTCAATGCTGCTCAGTCATACAGCTTGCTTAGCAGATTGCATAACATCTGTCATCACTTGTCCGCTTAGATCTTATGAATGATATTAATATTCAATCATAGGTGTACAAATACCTGGATCACTAAAGGATAAGTTTATTCCCACACAATGTTCTCTTATGCTTGTTAGTGTTAATTATCTTAATTGATTGTAATTAGACCTGTCAATCGGGTCGGGTCGGGCGGGTTCGGTCATTTCGGGTTCGGGTTAAATCGGATTCGGTTTCGTTATGGGTCACAGGTCAATCGGGTCGGGTTGTAGCGGGTTTTCGGTCGGGTGGGGTTGACCAGCGGGTCTAAAATATTCTTTTTTATGATTATTAAAATCAATATTTAATTAAATAATAATAATTAATTATAATATATTATTTTCATTTATTTTAATAATGAAATATATTTTAATTTTCAGAATAAAAATTAAAAATTCTATAAATATACTAAACATGTCAACCCAACGGATTTCGGGTTTCAACCCAACGGGTTTCGGATTCTATTGGGTTCGGTTGATTTCGAGTTTCGGGTTCAAATGTTCAGGTCTTGACCCTAAAATTATCGGGCGGTTCGAGTCGGGTTGGCGGGTTCAGCCAATTTTTGACACATCTAATTGTAATGCATGAGAAGTGAACCTTTCAAATGTACACTGAAAAAGATATACCTAGGGAAGCCAGATGGACCAACATGCCACACTGGAGCAGAAACATGCTATTATACCTCAGTGTTTGATTCTTTAGGACAAGAAGTATATTCACCAATTTTCATACAAAAAGTATCCAAATGAACCAGTTGTTTATACTTAATAGGATAGACATGCTCTACCGTTGTCCCAGGTTGAAAGTGACAATTTCTTTTTTTTTGGTCGAAGGAGAGGCGGTACTCTCCGTCCCGCGAGGGGACATTTTATTAATATTTAAAAAAATGGGCTAAGTAGTCATCAAACGGGGGATAGCCCGGCCCCTAACATCATCAAAAAGCAGTAAATTAATCCCCTTAGGCGGGGCACTCAATACATGCAATCCTAAAGGATACGATAAAGCTAAAGACGCAAGGTAAATTCCATCAAAAGTTTGTTATAAACATGATACTTACAAACATGATTTCTTATATTGGATGAAAATACATTTTTTTTTAACCAAGCTCAAAGATTAGCCACTCCAGACATCTGTATTACTGGTTCATGCATAATGATTTTTGAATGCATTCTACAATTTTGCTCATTATGTTTTCCACTTCTGGTTCAGATCCCCTGCAATATCAATGATCTACTTCTTCATTCATTTCGACTGAGTTGGGAATGAACGTAATTGCAACTAAACAGATTTCTGCAGCATAGACCAGTTCCGAAATTCGATTTCTGCAAAAATAAATTCCATCAAAAACTTACTTGACACAAATAGGTTGGAAGCCCTCTTGTAGATGCAACTCGAAAGCTCACATCCCAAAGGCCGTCGAGGTCTTCTTCGCCGTCCACCAAGACGACTTCAGACTTCTGCAGCATCAGGTATCAGACACCATCATAGGCTGAGCTGCTCAAGAAAACAAATCATAGCAAGAAACTCATTTAATTCCACAGCATCTTCGTAAGACACGGGGAAAAGAAAAGCAAAATGATAGGGCGTCAAAGAATTAAGAAAGCAGATCAAGGAGCCAACTCACCTAATGATTCAGACTCTGTCATTCATTGGGTTTCGCCATTCCTGTTGATGCATTCCAATAAAGTGGATGTTGCGTTTGAGTTAGACGAAATCCTTAATTTGTGCACTTTCTGAAGCAGCTCCTTCACTCTTGCACTTTCCTTCTCATGAGAAAAGCCACGTACCAATGTACTGTATGTCATGACAGTGGGGTAGCAGCCCTTGGCTTCCATTTCAACGAGCAGATTGTATGCATCCTCCAGCAACCCAGCTTTACAATAGCCACAAATCAGGTCATTGTAAGATGCCACGTCACACTCGTAGCCACAACTTTTCATCAAAGAAATCACATTGTGTGCAGCTTGCCCCATACTTCCTTCCTTCCCAAGATTGCTAATTATAATTTTGAATGTCATAGCGTTCGGCAAAATGCCATCTCTAATCATCTTCTCCAGTAATTTGTTTGCTTCCTCCATGTTTCCAGAACGGTAAAACCCACCTATTAAAATATTATAGCTTATAGCATTGGGAGAAATTCCACTACTTTGCATTTGCAGAAAAAGCTCTTTAGCCTTGTGCAGGTCTCCTTCCTTGCATAATCCACCAATCAGAGTAACATATATAACTACATTAGGAGAAACACCACTAGCTAACATCTTCAAGAAGAGCTTTTGAGCCTTACCTATATGCCCTTGTTTACATAATCCATTGATCAGACAAGTGTATACATAAACATTTGGAGAAATACTTTCTTGCAATTCCAGAAAAAGCTCTTCAGCCTTATCTACATGCCCTTCTTTACACAAGCCATCTATCATAGTGGCATATGTAATTTTGTTAGGACGACAAGCACCATTTACGTCCATCTTTTTCATACTTCTGAATAAAATCATAGCATCTCCAACTTTCCCCGCAAGAAAAAGGCCTTTCAACAGTGTACTTATAGTCACATGATTAGCAAATATTCCCCTAGAGTTCATATCTTTGTATAAATTCATAGCATTTTCTAACTTCCCAATTCTACAATAACCATCGATTATTGTACTAAATGTAAAAGCGTTAGGAAAATTGCCTCTTAAGATCATCGTTTGCAAAACCTCAGTCGCTTCTTCCAACTTGCCACGCTTGCAAAGTAGATCTATCATAATGGTATAAGTCACCGTATTGGGATAAACACCACGATCTATCATTTCAGCAAGGAGAGACTTAGCATCTTCAACCATCCCTGAACGAAACAACCCATCAATCAAACAACTGTAAGAGAAAACATCTGGACAAATCCTTGCATTCTTTTGTTTTGCTTCAACCATAGGCCACTCTATACAGCCACCATCAATCAGAGTATAAGAAACCGTTTTTGGCCTACAGCTCTCTTTATCATGCACCATCTCTCGGTGCAGCTGAAGAGCTGTGGCAACATTCCCAGTCTTAGACAAGCCGTTGAGTATAGTATTGTAAGTAATGATATTAGGAGGGCATCCCAGCCGAGACATCTTTGAAAGCAAACCAACAGCTTCAACCAGTTTCTCCTCCAAACACAATCCCTTGGCTAATGAATTGAAGGAAAAGACATCTGGTCTATATCCATTCTTCAAAATGACGCCTAAAGCAGAATACCCAACACTCCCTAATTTCATACTAGAATAGCAATTTAGCAACATATTCATTATGATGAGATTTGTTCTCAGCCCCAGAACACCAGAACCATGCTGCAGCCTCTTGTAGAAGGATACGGGGACGGAGAAATGCTGGGACTTAACTAGAGCGTTGAATAGCCTACCGAACCATGAATTTGGCGGTGGAGGTCTCATACAAAGCATCTGGTTGAAGAAGTAGTGCGCTTCATTTATGTCAATTTTTCTAGATTCACAATCAATAGTCAGAAATTTCTGAAGTGCACTGTATCTTCCATCATTAGAAGCAGGTGGAGGGAGCTTTTCGGTGATACCTCTCCTAGACACTCTTTAGTATTCAATTAGGGCTACAGAATGCTCCCAAATGGCGTGAGGTGGAGACGACTAACCAACAACAACACTGCAAAGCTGTGAATTGTAGAAGACAAAATCGGCATAAATTGAATGAATCTCCATATTCGAAAAATCAATTAGGATCTAGAAGAAGTGAATGAACGCGCGAGTAAAAGAAACAAAACTTACCAAGCCAATTGGGAAGGGGATTTTCGTTTTGATGCTCGAACGGAGGTGGAAGACTCGCCTGATCAAAGTAACAAAATTTACCAACACGAGAATGATGAGGTAATGAGCATGGATGGAGAAAACAACATTAGGCTTAGCTCAGAGGTTAGAGCATCGAATTTGTAATGCGATGGTCGTCATCGGAGGAGAAAGGAAGGCGATCGATGGATCGAAAGGCCGGCGATGAAGGATTCTCTTTCAATTTCAAACAAGCTGGTTTTCTTAAAAAGGGTTTTTGAATTCATTTTTTTTCTAAACGCGTTTTGTAAAATAAAAACCCAAAGCTCTATATTGCCGGACTCGAGTCCTCTCCTCGTTAGGGCTTTAAATGAACCGAGTTGTTCGTGAGAAATTCGGTGTTCGGCTCGGTTAAATCTTGTTCGTGTTCGGCTCAGTTTGTAAATGAACCAAGCTTGATCGCAATTTTAAGGTTCGAAAGATAAATGAACTGAGCTTGAGCACAAGATAACTCGGCACGTTTGCTCATGAGCAAACTCGTTTATATGCTCATGAGAAAGCTCGATTATACACTCATAAAAAACTAGATTGTACGTGTATGAATAAGCTATACTTACTATATATATATTATTATAATTTATATAATTTATGTTAACTTACATAATTTTGGTGGTGTTTCTTAAATCAAGTAGTTTAAATTTGAGTTTCATTTGCTTGTATAATTAATCAAGTAAACAAGTTGTCCACGGATTTGTCTGTGGAAGAAACTAAACGAGAGGTTCACGAACAAGCTCGAGCTCGATGAGCATTTAAATGAACGAAACTCAAACAAAATTTTAAGCTCGAACCAAGCTCGTGTTCGAGCTCGAGCTCGTCTATTTTTAACCGAGCCGAGCTTGAGCAACTCAAAGCTCGACTCGACTCGGTTCGATTACAGCCCTACTCCTCGTCCTTCTCTTTCAAATCAGCGCTTCTCTCCACTCTCCAGTCCAACTCCAAATTGATTTGGCCCGAATCCAAAAAAAATCAAACATGAGATTAATTCGAAACTTATTATACCCGAATGGACTAGCCCAATGCAACCCGATATCCGATGCTACCCGAACCTAAATCATTCGAAAATCCGAATTATCTAACCCGAAACCATCCGAAAATTCGAAGTTACCCGAAACCTTCCGAAAATCCGAAGTTATCTGACCCGAAATCATCCGAAAATTACATTATGTTTTAAAATATTAATAATGAATATTTTTTATAATAATATTTTTTATTTAAATATTACATTAAATATTTTGACCCTAGAGTAATTAAACTACAAAAATAATCATTCGATATATGGTCTTAATCAAAATTCGGTTCACTTAAAATCCGATTAACCCGTAAGCCAAGCTTGAAATCCGATTCACTCGAAACCCGACTCACCCGAAATTTGACTGAACCCCAAATCTTACTAAACCCAAAACCCGACTTATCCATAATCTAGTTGGATTGAAAATTGAATGATCGAACCGAAATTAACCTGAAAACCCGACTTTGCCCGATTAATTGAGCACCCAACCCGAAATGGTCCAACCCAATTTGACCGATCATTAAAATATCTGAATTTAACTCGGATGCGAACTTAGCCGAAACTGAACTAACCCGACCCGACCCACACGATTGACATCCCTTACTAGTAGATATGGTGAGAAAATAGGGTGCATTCATGTGAGTTTGCTTTGCACGCAAGTTCAATCAACCAATAGCCCATACATGGCTGGTATTGTAGCCATGATTAGCACCGAATGGATCGAGCTTCAACCCCAACCCGACCCGCATTCTTCTAGAGGAGAACGGTTCTCGACGACAACAATGTTGAAAGACAGGTCCTTCAGTGATGTATCTATTTCAAATATTGTTTCCCATTGAAGTATTCCAATGAATAGTATCATATTGTTGTGCTTGGGATTCAAAGCACATATGTTGTGTTAGTAAACAATTGAACATCTACTTCTATAGCAGCAAATCAATTAATGCCTTGACTATTTATTTTACATCAAGTTTAAAAGGCATCCTACAAACTCCATACCAGCATACAAAGGAAAATTCTCCAAACTCCATACCAACATACAAAGGAAAATTCTTGAGTTATGGAGATTTCAAACCAATTTAAAAAAAAAAAAAAATTCAATCTTCAGAAAGTAAGCCTCTATTCCAATTCAAACCAGGCCCAAGAACAACATTTTACCAAAATCCTCACTTGCCAAAGTCTCAAATGATTGCTAAAATCTGCCTAAAAGCTAATGGGCAACTATAATAAATATGCAAACTCAGGGTCGAGAAGCACAGGTGCTTATATGAGACTTGAATTCATAAAGCTCTGCTAGAACCTCGTCTCGTGGCCTATAAAGCAAGTCGGTCATTCTCCAGATCTGCCAGAAATAGTAGGGCGAAAACACTTTTTTTAGGGTACAAACCTAGAGTATAACAACAACAATATCATCCCAATACAATAGTCCTGCAGGATTCGAGGTTCAAGATGTACACACCCTTACCCCAAACACGTCGGGAGTGTTTCCAAAAAAATATGGTTTTATGGTGAAAACAAAATTAGTTTTCACAATTTGGAACTGGTATACTGTTTTAAGATTTTTGGTAAAAAAGGATTATTTTTGTTTTTGAAATACGTATTTATAATAAAATGTGATTATGTTGTGTAGTGCCAAACAAGCCCTAAACATAAAGAAAACAAAGAAGGCTTGCGGAATGGAAGCTGAAAAGGGCTTCAGGATGCAACAAGACATACTCGGGTCAGATGGAACTATAATGACTAATCAGATCGGGCATTCTTCATAAATAAGCTACAAAATTGCTCATATTCCAACGCAGTATAAGGAAACGAATCCATAGCGCACGTTGGCTAAGGGAGATTGGACAATACTCTCTTAGATTGGATATATAAGTCGTTTTAGAAGATTAAATTTGATAAAAAATTATGATGTTTAAGGGTCATTTAATTAATCTAAAGTCAACATTTGCTTTTTCTTTAAAAAATAAGTCTTTTTCCTAGTGTAATTACCTCTAAAGTTAAAAAGGATGCTAAATGTATGGCATTTATTGGTTCAAACATTACTATGCAATTTCTAAAACGGCTTATATTTGCGATCAGAGGTAGTATAAAGTAAGTAGAGAGTGAAAGTTGAAAAGTTGTAGTTAAAAACCTGCAGCGTTCCACCTCCACCGCTAGTGTCACAATCATCAGAAACGCTAACAATTGTCCAAGGATCATATGCATTAAAGTGAAAGTCAACAACTTTATCCCTGTGATAAAAAAAAATTAAGGCTAGTGAGAGTTGAGAAAGGAACTCCAATTAATACTACAACTACTCGTACCAGTAGACGTGTAGAGCAGTGAGGCAGAGTAACATATGGATAAGGTGGCGAAAATAAAAATTCAAGAGATTATAATACAGATTCATGTTCGGGGCATGTTCCATATGTATTGCATATAATGGAAGACTTACCATTTGAAAAGTTAGGATCAACCTGACTAGAAATATGATGAAGCAATAAAGATGCAAAAGCACCCATTCAGAATAGATTATCAATTGTCATCATTTTAGATTTATACAAAATTTATTTATCGGTGAGTTACCAGGTGTGTTATTTGAATTAGCAAATACTAAAATAACACAGTCATAGAGAATACTAAAATAGAACCCAATCAACAAAACTTCAGGCTCTCGAGCAGTCATACATGCCACTACCTTTGCAAGTTCACCATAACTAAACTTTTTTGGGGGACTTTATAGTATATTCCACAAAAGATCAACCATGGGTGATCAGACGCAAGGACATAAGAAAAATTCCCTGATTATTTTCATTCAACCTCACATTCTATCTCTTCATAACATAAGAACAGAAAAAAGTTTTCAATGATTCACAATATTGAGTCCAATAGTCAGTCAGATACACACCTGTGCCCCGCATGTTGGAAAAGTAAGCCTGGAACCAAGTCTGGATTCCCTTTTTCATTCTCTCCGTTTTGACCCACCTACAAAAATTGGAAAAAGAAAGTTATAATAGCTTATTGAACTGGTCATGAAGCTTTCTAATTTGGAATGTCATGACTGGTGATTTGCTCTTTTTCCTCTGAATTTTCTTATTTGATCATGTTGCATTTAAAGAATTGTCAAGTTATATAAATTTTTACATAAATTACCCTTGACTTGGTCCATAGAAGATAAAAACAGTTCAATGGCTCTTCAACCCATTTAACATCAATATAAGTAAATTTTCCACTACAGACCAATAGTTTAGCACTTAGAATGGGTATATATAATCAATAATTTGTTTTCTACAGATATGTAAAAGAAAATCCCTAAGCTTCAATCATTATCATAGTTGGGTATAAGGGCAAAGAGCGGGGATGCCATTGTAAAGCACACCTTATCATAGTTCCAAATGTTTAAGAGACCGTCCTCTGCGGCACTTCCAAAGACCGTTGGATTGTCAGGGGACCACTGGAATACAAGGAAATGGTCAGTTGCTTTCATTGCAAAAGAAGAAAATGAAATCTGAAGAAGACTTCTAGAACAAAGTACTCATGTACCTGCACACATAGAACAGCGGCACTGTGCCCCTCAAATTTGTGAACAGGAGATCCTATCCCACCAGAGGAAAGATTCCGCCGATCAAACATCCTGACTGAATTATCAGCTGACCTGAAAACAGTATACAACAATGAATAAAAGATCAAACCCCCGAAATTTGAAGAAAATAGCACTTGAAAGGCAGCCCCGTTGTAAGATAAGCCTTTATTTCATAAGATGCAAATACATTCACTAAAACATACCCAGTCAAAATGTAATTCTCATCGAAGGGACTCCAGTCTACACAGTGAAGATCAGCGTCATGGGCCTTTTCCACCTATCCATAAGAAATACCAACAATGAAGTGTCATCAGTATCATTCACTAATCACTAGTATCACTGGGATTTACCATTTAGTTTGGAACTAAAGCAGCAAGAAAGATAATTGGAACATGAAAACAAATTTAAAGGCATTCTCTTGATCTCTTTATATACTATTTTCCATGACGTCTAAAACTGAAATAGGAAGGAAGAAATTTTTGAACCGGGTGGGTGAAAGAAATATTGTTCTGACCTTCACAGCTGGGCTCGTGCCGCTTCTTGCATCCCACAGTATCAGGCAAGAGTCATCTCCAACACTACAGAACTCCTGCGAGCTTCATTCATTTTCCCAAAAAGAAGTCAAAATTAAGGAAATGGAAATTCAAATAATATATAGTAAACAATAGAAGTATAAAAACAATGAAAGTTTAAAACAGACATATGTTGGGGCTCATTATATAGGACAATTGTAAAATTTCAAATAATTTTAAATCAAGAATAAAGGTTCTAGCATGCATCTCGAAGTTTTGATGTGGGTGATCCAATAATAGAAGAATATACTCGTCCATTACCTTTTGGGACAGAATTGTACATCTTCAACAGTATCGTCATGGCCTTTGAAGACACCACGTGGACCAATACGAGGACTTTCTCCATTTTCTTTGGAGATTGACATTCTAGACTCTGGAGGTTTAGTAGCTGAGGAATCAGTAGCAGCTGCTGATATATGGTCCTGAATGCTCCAAAAAACAACGGATTTATCTTTCCCTGCAAAAACTTAACAGGCTGAGATAATTCAAAGATGTAAAAGGCTAAGGGTGATCAAATTTCAATTCTGACAGATGAAGAAGATAAAATAAAAGCCCAATATACAGCATTTTAGAAGATGAAACAGAAACCAAAGTTGCCAAATAAAAGCCCAGTATTAAGCATGTTCTTTTTAGACTCTACAGTCCTAAGAGGAAATAAATATACCCAATAACCTATGCCCAAAACTAAATAAAATACATAATTGCACATACTTGTTCAAGAACTGTAAATATTAAGCTGTATAATTAAGGAATGCATCCTGTTTCAACTAAAAGATTAAAAAAGAACTAATAATATACTTTTTTCCTACCTCCGGAAAGCACATAGGGCTCAGTAGGGCACATTGCCAATGCAAACTCAGCATTTTCTTGATGACCAGTCAAGACCTGGGAGAGGAATATTTGCCTACTTTAGCAGATGCTATTGATATTATAAAAGCAAGCAACTGATATGAAATCTGAAAGTGATAACATGATTCGAGGGGGAAAAGACTCGAGATACCATATCTGGACGAGAAGGTACAGCTCCTAGCACAGCATGACGGTTTGATTGGGATTCAATGTCCCAAATGTAAACCTGAGGAATGACGATATAGCACTTCCATAAGTTTCTATCATATATAAACTATAGCATTCTATCTAATTCAGGGAGGAACTTCATTAAATACAAACTTAACTGAGATGTACATATGTATATTAAGAAAGATAGCTTACATCAGGAGTGTCTGAATGGGTGGCAACTATATGGTTATGCTGTGGAAGTTCCCGAATTCTGTTCACCTATGAAGAAGTGAATGACCATTACACACTTCTACATCAGCTTTCAAATGGTAGCACAACAAAATAAGCATGTCTATTACGTACCTCTCCTGGATGTATAATAGTCTTGTATTTCTTTACAAAAGGTGAACGTGAATCGTCATTGAACTGGAAAACCAAAATGCAATTCATCAGTACAACCAATGGACCAAGCTAGCAAAGAGAAATGACAACAAGAGAGCATTGATAGCAAGAAAGATCATGTGCTCTTCATAGTTATCTTGCAATTTAGGCAGGAAAGAAAAGAAGATCAGTATGGTTAAGGTGTCCAAAATCATTACATTCTTCCTTCACAGACAAAGTGCCTTAATACATAGTATTTCTAAGATGAAAAATAAAATTGAAAGGAGTAAGAAGGATAAGGCATTCTCCAATAATAAAATCAACCCTCATGATATAACAAGCAATAACAAATAATAACAAATAATAAATTAAAGTATTTGTGAATCACTTAGGCGTACTTATTTTTACTTTTTCGCTTTCTGCTCAACACTTGTCAAGAGAAACAGTTTATGAGCTGGAAAGCCAGGAAGGTAAATGCATTTGGAACACAAATAATAAATCACCTGTGATATATGCTCTGAAGCTGCAACTCTTGGCTTCACAATGTCACAGTTTGCAATAACTAGAGTATTGGGAACAGAGCCATCAGTCTGGAAAATAGCAAAAACAGATAAACTTTACACAACACCTCAAGCAATTGAGCAAACTAGAAATGAGAGCAGTATATACTAAAAATAATAAGTTGAAATTAAGATAGATATGTAGCAGAGCTTTAAATTATATTACAAAATTAGCTTCAAACCAGATATTTTCAGAAAAAGTTGTGAAAAAACATTTAATTTTACCAAATTTTACATATCAATTGAAGAAATTGATTCCAATAAAAAAAATTTAGAGAACATATAAGATAAACATTCTGCTGAAAATATAGATCGCCATTGTACATGTATGATCTCCTTTCCATAGTACTTTTGTAACCTTAGCAGAATTAAATACCACAATCTATCATGAATATGATCCATGCAGAAACTTTTCCACTGAGACATAATGATTACAAGTTCCATCAAGCATGTACTCGTAATCATATAACCACCATAGTAACTGCTTTTGTTTTTATATGGTCAAAAACATTTTATTGTGATCAATTTACCTGGTCACAGAATATAAAAATCTCAAAAGATCATTCAAAATCATACTATCTGATATCTTAAAGTTCAAACTAGTAACATGTTGGATAAAATTGCATCTAAAATCCACATAGATGAAGAATGGCAAAGACTTGATGTGGCATTTTTATTCAGTTACACCTTAGAAATTTTGAAGGCTATTTCTTCCTTTCAATTTTCCTTTATCCACAAGAACACATAAATGACCAAATTATCTCATCTCCACTAAAACTTAGTCTAATGTCCTCACTGGTCATTTGTCCATAAAGATTAAACTTTTATAGGGAACAGAGAACAAATGTCTTTCCCTAAACAATTGGATCAAACTTGACAAGCTTATATTTCTCATTGTTAGATTTAAACTCAACAAAACTATCTTTGAACCAAATTCACACAGATATAATCATCCCTAACTTGACCACACTATCAATCTCAATGACAGCGGGAGGGAAGAGAGGACGTTGCCTGTTCAGACAAATAGAGGCGTTGACGATTCTTGTAAGTTCCTGTCTCCAGCTGGGGACCCCACCTACACAGAAATTGAAACAAAAGTTCAAAAAACGACTGAAAATTGCCCCAATTTCTCCATTGGCACTAAACACTAAAACATCTTCAAAATCTCAGGCGCTCAACCAGAACACACATTCTCAACTGCTTTAATTTCATCTAACAATTCAGAAAACTTTCAAAACTGCAATTCACCACTCCTTCCAGTTCCAGACCGAGAAAAAAAAATCAGTGTAGAGCATCAAAATCTACTCTTTCCAGTAAATTCACTGCATTATTGGAATCATAAGATGCATTCGCAAACCGAAAAACACAATTTCGATCCCAAAAACAGCAAAACCGAAAACCCTAGCAAATTCCCAAACCACACACAAACACAGATCGATTCAGCGAGAGAGAAGAGTTCGGAGGCGGAATTACCGGCAAGAGAGAGAAGGCCAGACCAGATTATGATTGGCGAGCCAATCGTAGAGGACGGGGACAACGGACTTCCACTGAACGTACTTCTCGTCGGCCGGCGAGTGGTGGTGCTGTTGCCGACCTCTCATCTTCGGCGTCTCCGGCTCTTCCTCCGGTGGTGGCTGGAAAGACTTGTCCTTCTTCGGTCGGCCTCGCTTCTTTCCGCTCTGAGTGAGGGAATCCATTGGAGAAGCTTGAAAATGGAGAAAAAGAGAGAGAAGGGAGACCAGACTAGAGTAACTGGGGACCTACACTTGACTTCAGCAGTTCTACTGTGTAAAGAGCTAACAAAGCCACAAAGGTAAAAGAGGCTTCGCATATTTTTTTCCCAAAGCAAATTGTTTATAATATTTTTTTAGCATTAAAATACATAATGATATATATATATATAATAGCAATTAGGCCGCGAGTTGCGCGGAGATTATAAGACGGAGAATTCATTAGTGTAGAGATATGGAAATGGCATTTTCGTAAATTTATTTAAAGGGGCATGGTTTTTTTGGAAAAGGAATATGGAAATGGCATTTTCGTAAATTTATTTAAAGGGGCAAGGTTTTTTTGGTATTAATTTACCTGACTTCACGCCATCCAATGTCTTAAAACTTGTTTTATTACATATACGAGCTTTCTTCACAACTAAGACACGAGCTTGCTTACGAGCGAAGTAACCTGGACACATTTTTCGAGACATGTCTAAATTACCCATTTACATTCAAATATCACATAAGTCGATCACGTTTTTCCAAGAATATATATCCCGAGATTACTTAAGAGCTAAGAAAAACCTTTTGGTATTAATTTAATTGACTTCACGCCATCCAATGTCTTAAAACTTATTTTATTACGTATACGAGCTTTTTTCACAACTAAGAAACAAACTTTCCGAGCTTGCTTACGAGCGAAGTAACCTGGACACGTTTTTCGAGACATGTCAAAATTACCCGTTAACATCAAAATATCACATAAGTCGATCACGCTTTTCCAAGAATATATATCCCGAGATTACTTAAGAGCTAAGCAACACCAACACGAATTTCGAGGAACATTAAAATAACAATTCGAGCACGCTTTTCCAAGAATATATTTTTTTTACGGTCTCCCCGAGATTACTTAAGAGCTAAGCAACACCAACACGAATTTTGAGGAAAATTAAAATAACAATTCGAGCACGCTTTTCCAAGAATATATATTTTTTACGGTCTCCCCGAGATTACTTAAGAGCTAAGCAATACTGACGAATTTCGAGGAACATTAAAATAACAAAAATATTCTTGAGAAATAATAAATAATGAATTAATAACAGTCGCACGATAGTAAATCAAGCGGCCAGAATAAATCGGATTATTACAACCACACGATAATGCAACACGCATTTTTAAGTAATTGAATGGTCGAGATCGAAAGTTACGTATGCTTTTATAATAGAATAGATAATTCGAAAAAATTAAAAAATTAAAAAGATTATTATATTACATGGCACAATTTTTTCAACAAAAATGTATTTCTACTTTATAATGAATTAGGGTAAATATCGTAATAAAATTATCTAATTTATAAAAAAGAACTTTAAGAAAGACGACGGCAAATTATTTCCCAAGTGAACAAGCCAAACATCTCTTATCCGGGGGCAATCACAGGCCAGGTGAAACGTTGTTTCAAGCTCATTACAACGGGAACAATCATAAGACGAAACCAGATTTTTCTTGACTCGATTAACATTACAAAGAATGCAGTCTTTTGCCACCAGGAAAATAAAATTTCGCACTCGCTAATGTGCAGGTATTTTTCAAATTGCTTTCCACATAGAGGCTAGCTGGTTGTACGCCTGGTGTCGCATCAGAAAGGAGTCCGATTTTGCACTAAAGAGACCATTCAATTCACCACCCCAGTAGACCATTGACTCAATGATTCTGGGCATGAGTTGGAAAAAAGATGCACTTTTTTTTAATAAGGTAAAAATTATGAGACCCTTAGGGAGGGCGTCCTAGAGCATCGATCCTTGCGAACGAGAACTAGTAATTTTAGGTTATCCAAAAGGATGTTGGTAGGGGAGTTGTGGCTCAGCTTAGTGATTTTATCGGCCACGTCACTATACTCCCTACAACATATTTAACTGGTTTAACCTGAAAGTGTTGAAGTGACACCATAATATCCGAGATTAACATTTCAATTTCCCATGGGCAATGTCCATAACCATTGACAACGTTAATTACTATAAGATTATCGTCATCAATTTCAAAATTTTACACCCCAATCTCTTGCCTTCTTGATTCTTTCCTTTAGTACTAGTGCTTCAATCTTCAATACCGAATCAGTTCTATATTTTCTTGTTCCAAAGCCCACAATTTGCGCATGATGATCTCTTATTACGAATCCCGAGGCAGCATCATTAGAGTTGAGCTTTAATCCATCGAAATTTAATTTAAAAGAGTCAGCCTGAGGTTTCCGCCACTTCTCTAAAATTTTCTTTCTCTTGTGCCAGCGATGCACCAAACTTTCTATCTCATCATCGTCCTCCTTCCATTTCTTTATATTTTCCCATTGAAAATTTGGTTTCTTATATATTATTCCAAATTTTGAATTGGGTCATTAGGGGTTTGTTGAAATACCAATTTATTTATCTGGTGTCATATACACCACCAAGAGATCGCAAGTTCCAAGAACTTAGAGGGTCCTAGTTTGTGGTATAGGCGTATAGCTCATTGAGAATTAGCTCCCTAGATTTGTTTCGTGGGTCATAGTTTCGTAATACAGTGTTAGTTGTAGTGTTTATTTTTCTAATTAGTTTCTTTGTGTGGGAGCATTCGACGAGTAAATGTCATGTGTCTTTATATGTGCAAAAGCACATCAAACATCCTTGGGAGGGGGGGGGCAACCCTTTTTTCTAGTAATATTGCCTTCGTAGGGAGTCCATTTTGAGAGATTTTCCATAAAAAAGCAACCCGTTTTTCTAGTAATCTTGCATTCGTACGGAGTCCATTTTGAGAGATTTTCCATAAAAAGTTTTTAACTTTTGGATAAGTGTCTAGTTTCCAAATCCAGTTATTAGGATATGTGGAGAGTCGATTGGTCTTCGATAGGAGTTCTATAGCAGACGATGTTGAGAACCATCCCTTCGTACTTGGTGCCTAGTAAAGGCGATCTCTAATCCAGTGTTCTAGTTTTGGGACTTCGATAATTAGGTTTAGTATCTACGTAGGGAGAATGTTTCTGAGAAAATCCTAACGCCATTCTTTTTCATTTGAAATGAATTCGTCCACCATCGTTGCTTCATTCACCTCATTAGGGTACAAAGCAAAATTTATCAATGTTTCATGCAAGGCCCATTTATCTGTCCAAATAGACCTGCCATCTTCAACCTGCCAAATTATTCCTTTCGAGAATTCATCCCTCGGATTCATCAATTTTGTTCATTGCCATGAAGTGTTCATCTGTTTTTTATATGAGAGGAGAGGGGAGTTTTTCATGTATTTTTCGTTCATTAATTTGACACATATGTTATCTGGTTCTGTCAATAATTTCCATAGGAGTTTCATCTGCATAAACTATTCATATGTTCGGCTTTCCTAATTCCCAAACCCCAGCCCTGTGAGATCGTGGTTTACATATTTTATCCCAACCAATAAGTGGTTTATAATGGGTATCTTTATTCCAAAGGAAGGTGCGGTTAATTTGGTCAAGTTCAGTGTCAACATAATTTGGGAGCATAAAGCTTTGCATGATGTAGTTAGACTTCGTAGCTAAGTTGGACCTGATCAGCACTGCTCGGCCTTCCTGGGATAGTTCATTAGCTTTCCGCTTGGTTAGTTGATTCTTTGTTTTTCCTACCGTGTCTTTAAAAGTTTCTCGACTTACTCGGCCATTAATGATCGGATATCCTATGTAAGAATCTAGGTTACACATTGTCATGATCAGGCACGGAACTAGGGGTGGGTTAGGGTTTGCTATAGCCCACCCCAAAATAAAATATATTGTTAGTAGTAGTAATAAAATTGACATATGTAAATCAGTTCAAGTGGCAATTCGTCCCTACTTGGTTTATGAAAGGGCTCAGGTTCGAATCTCATAGCACCAAAAAAAGCCTTCACTCTTTTTACTCCTCTACACATACTGCACTTCTCTCTTATCTTTTCTAATTTTTCCCTTATTTTCCACTAATTATAAAATTTACCTATATTTTATCTAATTTTAATTTTTACCCTATAATCTAGCCTATCCTAAAATTTAAGGCTGGTTTCGTCCCTGATCATGATCCCAAGAATTTGTTGTAGTCTGTTTTTTTCATGGTTATCCACATCTTGTGATGTCTAAAAGACGAATTTATGATATTTAACGTACTCTTTATCCTGAAACGGCAAAATATTCTTCGATAATCTTCTTTGTCATGTGACTGACAGTTTAGTTGGCTTTTGAGAATATTATGATGCACTTGGCAGATAAAGAATTCGTCCAAAGAAAAACATGTAATTCTTTCAAATTTATATTTATGCATATATTTTTCCATGTTCATCTTTCTCCCAAATATCTGTTATATACTGTATATATATGTCCGGCCAGCACGTAGCTAAGCACCACCAAACACAAACACTCAATCAAACATATATAGGGTGTGTTTGTTGGGTACCAAAAACTAGTTGGAGTTTTCTAACTTGTTGCAGAAACTCGTATAAACGTTGTTTGTTTGACACATAAAAGCTAGCAACTATTTGTAAAATTAGTTTTTTGATAAAGCTAGTTTTTAAAGCTTTTGCACTAGTTTTTAGTAGTTTTTCGAATTAAAAAATAATTATTTCCTAAATAAGAATAATCCTATAATAAATTGAAATTTTAAATTATTAATTACCACAATAAACTAGTTGAATATTACCAAACAATGTTTATATATTTTTTGAAACTTTAACTAATTTTACACCTAATTTTACAACTTCAACTCGTTTCACAATTTTAACTAGTTTTTTTAATAACTTAACAAACATGGCCATAGGATTGATTTCATTTATCACACGTATAAAAATTGAAACTAGCCACACTAAACATGCATTCTGCTCATACACGCCACACAATTTAAAAATGAAGTAAATTTCCATGCCAATTTGGACATATTCCTCCTCTTCTTTATTAATTTGTTCCTCGTATTGGGAATTTTGGAATTTAAGAAGGCACCAAATAGGCAAATACGTACGCATGCATCATAAAAGTAAATAAAGCACTTTATTAGCCTTATCATCACATACTATACTACTTTTTCCGAGGAGACAGTCTCCGGACTTTTAATCCATTTTATTAATTAAAAAAGAGGGTTAAGTAGTAATTATATATTCATATGAAGGATAGCGCGACCACTAACATTATTGGCAAACAAAGAAATAACACTCTTCGACGAGTCAATCAATACATGAAATTCTAAGGTAAAAGAAAAAGCATACGAAATAAGAAAATCAACAACAACGTTTGCTTCATGATAAGTCATCAATCGATCAGCTTGTGACGATGTCGATGAACTTGTGCAAGTTCCGAGCGGAGCTGCCATCGGGCCCACCCGCAGCTTCTTGAGCAAGCTTCTTCATAGCCCCGATCTTGTCCCTCATCCTCCTTCCTTCCTCCCCAAGCATCACCCTATCCAACACCGCCTTCGTCAGCCGCCCACCCTCCACCTCCACACCGATCCCCCACCCGTCCTTTGCCACCGCCCTCCTCGCGTTTAACGCTTGATCAGCCATCTTCGTAGGCATGCATATCATGGGCGCGCCCGCAACGACGCTCTCCAACAACGAGTTCCACCCGCAATGCGTCACGTGGGCCCCGGTCGCCGCGTGGCCCAGCACGGCCGTCTGCGGGGCCCACGGCACCACCTTGCCGAAACCCGCCACCCTCGTTATGAACCCCTCGGGGAGGAAGGACTTGAACCTATCGGGCAGTGACCAGAGGAACGGGACCCGGGGGGCGGCCGCCAGGGCCTCCGCCAAGGAGCCGAGCTCCTCGGGCGGAGGCATGCTCCCCGTGCCGAAGCTGATGTAGATGACCGAGGCCGCCGCGTGGGTGTCGAGCCAAGCGAGGCAGCCGTTGGGGTCGGCGACGTGAGAGGAGGAGGGGTTCGATAGAGTGAGGTTGAAGGGGCCCGCGACGAGGAGCTTATCGTATTCGTCGCCGCCCAGGATGCGGCGGAGGATGTTGGTTTCGGCGAGCTCGAGGGGGTGGAAGGAGTTGACGAGGACGGCGGCGGCCTTGGGGAGGTGGGCGGACATGAGCTCGAGGATTCGGGCGATGGGGAAAGCGTGGTCGACGCCGAGGATTTCGTGGGGCAAGTCTTGTAGGGAAATGCCGGGTGGGAATCCGGGGATGTACTTGTCCACCGTTAATGCTTCTCCTTTGTGGGCTTCTATGCCTGCACACAATTGTACTTGATTGTACTTACCGTGAATATGAAAAAAAGTTGGACAGCTTGACATGATACATTATTGCTTATTTTAATAAAAAAAAGTAATGTGTTTTAAAAATTCTACCAAACACACTATTGTATAAAATAAACTATAATGCATAAACTCATTATAATGCATGTATTCAAACTGACCCTAAAAAGCATGTCTTAAGATCGAGTGAAATATGTTGTTAGAGCAGTCCCATTGGGGGCTCTACATGAGTCCCTCAGTTAAAAAAAAAAAGAATATTAAAATTAAATAGAGATTGAGTGAGGGACGTCACTCTTACGAGGAGCCCTTGAGAGACGCACATGTGGTGCGTACGGATTGGTTTATATTCCACTCGTTGGATTCGCGCCACGTGTCATGATCTGAACGGATAAGATTTAATAATAAAAAATATAAATCTTGATTTATTTACCTAATTTATTGTATTTTTATTTGTTTAAATGCATAAAATTAAATTCTATATATATAGAAATCCATTTTGCATAAAAATTATGCTTTATTAGAAAATTTAATTATACTTAAATATTTTGTGTAAGTGAGAAACATATTTCTATTGTCTTTACTTAATATTATAATTATGCTTTATTAGAAAATTTAACTATAAATTATTATAATATATTATATAGATATTATTTAAGATATAAAATACTATTATAATATTAATTATTTGAGAATATATGCGTAATTTAACATAAAATATTAAAAGTTAATTAAACAAAATAACCCATTAAATTTTTACTAATGGAAGCACCTCCTAGCAATACCGTAATATCAGACTCAAAAGAGGATTACTCCTCTTGACCTGGGAACTCAAGAGATCGTACATTCGTACGTAACGTACCGTTAGATGCGACGGCGTTTCTGAGTTTATCCGTATGCCAGTGGGCCACAAGAGAGGCGGAGGACGCGCTATACAGCGCCACCCACTTGACCCCTCTATCCTCCGCAACGCCCCGGCCGGCGTACGCCAGCAGCGCGTCCGCCACAATGCACCCGATCTTCGCTCCGACCGCCTCCTCGGCTTCCGCAATCCCCTTCTTCAAGCTCTCCTCCGCCACCTCCACAAACCTCCCTATCTTCTCCAGCATCGTCGTCGCCTCCGCCGCCGCCCCCGCCAGCCCGTCATCGACGCGGACCACCCTAATGTTAGCGGTTTCTTCGGACGACAGGGACGACGAGAGGGTGGCGGCCGAGGGGTCGGTTGTTAGGAGGCTGATGTGGGTGTTGGGGGCGGAGGCGGCGATCTTCCGGGCGAGGAGGAGCATGGTGCCCGGATGGGAGGTGAACGGGAAAGGGCAGATTGCCACATGCCGGCGACGACGACTTGTGGTGGTGGTGGTGGTGGATGGTGACATTGTTACTCAAAAGAGGAAATTGTGTTGGGGGAGAAGAGTAGAGGGGACTTGTATAGGTCTAATATCGATATTTAAATCCTACCAAACATCAAAATGCTCTATTATTATAGATATTAAAGTAGGATTATAATTAATCAATAACCAATTGCTCTAGTTGGATGAGGTGTTCGAATCTTCCTGGCGGCGTGTATTCAAAAATCGCTCCAGAAATGTACCTCTACAGTACCCTGTTCGGACGTGGATTGGCCCTGGCTAATCGAACCGAGCGAGAGATAAAAAAAAGTAGGGTATAATTATATGTCGTATAATTATAAGTCGTTTTAGTCTTGTGTGAAGTTTAGTAATTCAGTCTTGTGTGAAGTTTAGTAATTCATCAGTACAACCATTGGAAAACCTATCTGGTGGTCCACCAATCCTACTAAACATGTAGTTAAGTTTGACCCCAGCTACTAAACATGTTCTTCCGTCACGTTTTCCGCTACCCTTACTTTGTTTAGAGCACCGCAACGTAGGGGAGTTCAACGGGTGCGGGTCGAGTGCGACCCGCACTAACCCGATCCACAATTTACGGCTTGTGGATTGAAGGTTGACCCATACGGATTGGGTCGCAGGTTGAATTTTTTTCATTTTGCGGGTCCCGGACCCGTGACCCGAAATATTTTTTAAAAATATATTTTTATATTTATTAATATAAACTATTTTTATAAAAAATCATTGGATTTACGGGTTGACGCGCAAACCCGACGAGTTTTTAAAAAAAACATGCTTTTAGGTAAAAAAAATATTTTTTGACCCAATCAACTTAGTGAAGCGGGTCAACCCGTGACCCAACCAGTTAGACCCGCAGGTTCACGGGTTGAGTTGCGGGTCAAATAATTTTTGTTGCAGGTCGACCCGACCCGTCACGCCGTGAGCATCCCTACCACAAAGGGCTCACTAGTACAAAACGTCTTCGGCATGACGTTTTTTTATGAGGAGCATGACACTCTTTTTAACGTCATGCTAACGGTTGCTTTAAAACCCGCATATGACGCTTTTTTAAAAGCACCTTAAAAGGGCATGCGAATTGTGTTTTTTTTTAAAAGCGCCATAAAACTGTTTTTATTATTATTTTAACGGTTTTTCTATCCTATGCCCTTAGGGCATAGGTTAAGAGTACTAAATTTGGGAACTAAAACCCTAAAAGGAAACTAATAAACTCTATTGAAAAAATAAATAAATTTAAATAAATACAAATTCCAAATATATTACCATTTTTAATCGTTATTTTAAAATACAAAGCGCATGACACTTTTTAGTAAAATGCGCTATGCGAATATGCGCGTATTCTTATTTATGCCGCTATTTAAAAAAAATGTGTCATAAGTGTTGATTTTTTTTTCTTATAAAAAAAATTGTTTTCAATCTATTTTTGAGCCTAGCAAATTAATTTGCAGTAAAAGAATTCATTAACTCAACTCATACAATCACCTTAATTAATGCTCCCTCCATATAAGTCTACTTGTCTTTTTAGACTTAAAATCTTGTTCAAAAGAACTTGTCCTAATACATATTTTGGACCCAACTTTCCCACTTTAACTCTTACATTTAATGAAAAAATGAACTAAATTTGCTCCATTTTCATTTTCAATGTATAAAATAAGCATTATTTTTGTCTAATTCAAAATTTTCTTTATATATGTGTACAAATCTCATCATCTCATTTTGTTGGAATATTCTTAATGTTATTTGAATTGTTATCCTTATTCTTAATGTTGTCCGTTATGTAAGCATAATAATACTTATCAAACTCTAATCACAATCATCCCACTACCCTTTTCGCAATCAACCTGTAAAACCAGCATGTAAAATCAAATTAATGTAGGATTCTGATAGATGTTTAGGTCTAGCTATCATCTTAATGAGCTTGATTTGATCAATATTTCTATAACTTCTTAGGGAGTGGAATTTATCCCTTGATCACAACAGACACATCAATGATCAGGGTTAAATTCTTCCACTCACGAAGAATATTGATGAAAGCAAATGTTAAAAAAAAATCTTCAGTAATAAATTCCCTATAATAATGACATTTTAAGCACAAGAGTCAGAAGACTGAACCAGATATTGTATATGCTATTAAACAGAAGAAAGAAGTGGCCAACTGAAGGTTCAGCTAAGACATTCAATGGATTTAATGTGTAATAAGCCTATACGTGACCACATATCAAATTCAAAATCAAGACAACAAGCTGAAAATCTGTAAATTCACTGACCAAATCTTTCTAAACAAGCTTCTAGTGCATCAATATATTTGGAAAAGTCCTAGAGAGCTGAACTCCATTTGATCCTCTTACCAAAAACCAAAGGAGGCCTACATAGGAGGATCTCAGACATAAACGCCGGTTGAAAGAAGCAAGAACAAGGATCCAAAACCCTGCACCAGGGAACGAGAATTTGAGTCAAGGCGAAGCGAGATCTCTTGCAAAAATCATTCATTAACCATAAGAAAGTTTCAAGGAACAGAGATTTAAAGCAAGTAAATCTTAACTCACCAAGAAAACCGATGCCACGGCTCCAGTAGTCAGCTCCTTTGCAAGCTTCCGGTTCTTCCTAGACGAGGTGGCCTCATAGCTGCATCATCAAATAATAAATTTTAAATTTCTTCTTCAGCATCTAGATTCTTATATATGCTGAGACTACTAGCATTCAGCACCAATTAGTGATAAACAGGCTACATGTCTGAATCTGAATTACTATTTGCACAAGTCTATACAGATTTCCTCAAACATGGTACTATGGTCAACTTAATATCAAGATTTTCAGAACAAATGGAGATTTAGGCTTTCATTAAGATATGAATAGATAAGAAAACACTTAAACTACCGATGATGATGAATTAATTGAACATAGTTTGCACCAAATGACCCTTTAGGATTAAAATTTTGTTTTACCACCTAGTCCAAAATAGTATTTTGAGCACTTCATACTCATTTTGAATAGGTTGATTAAACACAACTGTTATCATAAAGGTTGGTTTTGTGCAATGTTGCCTAGAACGGTGGTTGTGTGATTAAAAGCCTTTCCTATCCTAAAACTACATTGCTTCAACAGAAAACATGGCATGTTTGCACAGAATGAATAGGCCATATTTGGGCCAAATCCACTGTAATGACATATAAACTACTTAAAAAACTCCCTCCCAATAAACTAATGGATTCCTTTCTGGAAGAACATTCAATGGATTATGGATCGAATTAATAGTCTCAACTCCCACTTTAGTGCACCCATTCTAGAAAATGAAGAGGCTGGCATCGGATAAATTCTTTCACTTTCCACAGCATTACAGTAATATACTAATATCTCCATTACAAGTGTACTCTCATGAAAGCAGAAAAAAAAAACATCAAACAGTTGCTGTTATTTCAAGTGCAACAATGGAAGTTGTTAAATTGTTGTGCTTAGGATCCAATCAGTGGGCTTTTTATCTAGAAATTGAGCTAATAGAACTCTCGGACTGGTAATTTTGTTTAGTCTATTGGTTCTTCTCAATTCCCATACAGGTCATAAAATGCAAGAGTTCAGCTGAAAATCCCCTAAATTAGAAATCAGACAATGCAAGCAAAATTCAGCACAATTGTAAGCCCTAAAACGCACAAGCACCGCCAATTAGATCAGATCCACCTTCAATCAATTCACAAACTCAACACAAAAATGTAAAACTCAACAAATAAGGAAGAGATCACGTACACGAAGAATGAAGCGGTGACAACGAGGCCGAACGCGAGCATCAATACGGCTAGGGTTGGGTAAAGCGACTCAGGCACGGGGCTTGTGACGGGCTTCGCAGATTGCGCCTTTCTCGAATCAAAAAACGAAGAGACATGGAAAACAGCAAAAATTAGCGTCGCCGAGACGATCGGAAACCTAGAATAGATCGAATGATTGGGGAATTGAGGCTTCTCACCATGCTGTCTGCGTGAAGGTGCGATCAATTTGCTGCCTTTCGAGGGTTTGATCTGTTGGAAGAAAAAGGTGTAGTTGGGAGTTTTGATCAGTTCAACTTCGGCTTCGGTTCTTCAGTAATATCGGGCCATCGGGTCGGATTTATTGGATTGGGCCTATTAGATAGTCTTGGGCCCAAGGTGAGAGCGTGACATTCGGCTGGACAATATATATATTAGGTCCGTTTGGTATAGAAGTATGGAAAAGAAAGGAAAATGAAACAAATTTAGGACATGTTTGGTTCTATACCTAAGGTATAAGGAATCGGATTAGTTATGACATATCCCTTTTTTGGTGTTTGGTATGGAATAAGGTTTGGGTTTCACTCATACCCACCTCAAAGAGAAGGTATGAGTTCATGTGTATTTTGAGAGAATGAAAATTAGCCATACCCATTCCAACCCGATTTCTCATTACAATCCGATTTCGGGTATAGAAACAAACAAGCCCTAACAAACACCCATTGATAGAGAAGAATGATGTAAATCCTCGTTTACCTATTTGGTATAAGAGATGAGATGAGGTATCGGGTTAAACATGTATGGGATTGGAAACCCAAACTTGAAAAATGGTGTGTGGAATAAATTAGAATTTGATGGTGAGAAGACTTTTTTTTAATTATATAATAATAATGGAGTGTGAAAATGAGATGTAAACTCGCCCTTGAGGTGAGGTATGAGAAACTCATGTCTGGACAATATGTGGTATGGATTTCAATTTTAAAAACCCGCAAATCAAACACTAGGTATCTGATTCTCATTCCTTGTACTGATACATGATTCCTCATGTTTGCATAACAAACACCCCTTGATAGAGAAGAATTATGTAAATCCTCATTTTTTTTTAGTAAAGAGATGGGGGATTTGGTTAGAGGAAAATGGAGATATAATTGCCCATTCAACTTAGGGAAAGAGACTAGGAAAATTTACTTAAATATTGCATGAAAATTGACAGAAGAAGATAGTCGTTATCATCTTAATTAATGAACTATAAATTAAAAATAGACTAGATATGTGGGCTACAAGTGACTGTGTATCCATGTACTTTGTATTAGTAAAGACTTGGGGTTGTTTCACTTGTGGGTAGAAAGGGGTTTTTGGGTGAAAAGTGATTTTTAGTGTCTTGAAAAACGTAAAAAGCAGAGAGAGTTGCACGGATTTCAAGAGTATCAAAAGTGATTTTTGGGTAGAAAGGGATTTTATGGAGAAAGTGAAACAAGGCCTTTTTGTTTCACTTTCTCCATAAAATCCCTTTCTACATGATCGGTTTAATCGCCTTTTTTAGGCCTTGTTTCACTAATTTGGAGGGATGTGTGAGAATAAGGTGTTTTAATCGCCTTAAAAATTGTGCATGGACAATATAGAAATGCATTAATATTGAAAGACCATGAGATGTCTAGTAAGAGCCTGTTTGGATTACCAAAGATAATGCATTATCTTGGGTAATTCAAACAGGCTCTAAGAATTAAATTGACTTAGTATTTGTATTGTAAGTTTATCTAGAATATTTTTTTACTTTCTTTTACTTTAATTAATAAATCACCCTTTTTATTCACAATCATCAATATATATTATAAAAGCTGACCGTTTGATCTAAATCGATTATGAAGCATAATAAATACTTCGTACAAAACATAAGCTTGATCTAAATCCATACTTTATTTGAATTCGAAATGACTGAATCTAAACTCTACTGAAATAACGTACGAATGAAACCCCTAAGTATAATTTGACAATGATGATGGTTTTTTATCGGTCTGTATTTTGCACCTAGGACTATATTCTTTGAGCACTGCTATACATGATCGGTTTTTTGCGGTCTGTATTTTGCACCCTAAGTGAGACTATAATGAACCACTACAACATACTTAAGTAATTTTGCATGCATGCATGTATAGTAGTCTGTTCGACATTTTCTAGTTGAAGCTTTATTACCCATTCAGCAAGCAGAAAAGCAAGAAACTTGGATGTAGGAGCTTTTTAAATCCGCTCAAAATTTCGCTCCAGCTTGTTGAATCCGCTCTCATTCCGCTACTGCCGAACAGACCCTAAGTGAGACTATAACGTACGAATCGAACGGTCAGCCCGTCACATTAATTGATCACCAAGAAACACATACACAAATCTTCATAATGCACCTAACTTGCACCTAACTTCTGATCTTGTTTACAAGTAGTGCCAAAAGAAGTCGAATCACCTAAGCAAACCAAGAATCATAAAATCTTGAAGCAAAAAAAAAAAAGAATCATGAAATCTATGAAATAGAATTCAATGTTATATCGAACTAATTAAATATCTCTAAGTTGAGTTTTGCACTTTCCCAAAGTATTGCTACCTACACTTTCACAAAAAAAAAAACAATGAAATATAATTACTTTTTACATATTTTAACATAAAAAATAATATTTTTTTACACAAAAGTGTAACGAGACCTTACGTTTTTCCGCTTCCGGCTTATTGAAAATATTTTTACCATTTCTATATAAAAATTAAGAGACATCTTTAGGACACATGGAGGGAAGCCACCTCTTCGATCAACAAGACTTTTATTTTAATAAATGGGTAACTAATAGTGTTGTTAAAACCTAATCTTTTTTTTTTTTTGATCAGCAAGAGGGATTATTTTATTGAATCAAACGAATTAAACATTACACCCCAACGGGGTTACATCACTAGAGAGTAAATCAAGAATAGAACTAGGAGGACTAGAAAAAACAGTAAATTGGGAATCCAGACCAATAGACAGATTGGCCAAATGATCAGCAACTGTATTGTTGGTACGGGCCGTGTGAAGCAAAGAAACAGTCCAAGAACTATCGTTTATGAGGGCGTGACACTGGGAAAGAAGATGATAGTCGACATCCGCCTCCGGCAAAGGGTTAGAAATTAATCTCCAAATTTCCAAAGCATCTGTTTCAATCAGGAGCTGGGTGATATTCAGTGTCTTCGCCAAGTTTAGACCATGGAGAATAGCCCAGATTTCAGCTGTTCGAGCTTTGCAAACCCCGCACTTAAATGTATAGGCACTAACGAAATGGCCCGAGCTATTCCGAAAAACGCCCCCGCCACCCGACAGACCAGGTTTCCCCTTCGACACCGCATCGGTATTGAGTTTCATGAAACCTTCAGGTGGGTGTTGCCAACTAGCTCTTGAAGGTTCATGATCGACATCTCTACCGATATAGTTTAGATTCCTTACCGCCGCAACATCCTGATAGTTTCGAACAATTTGTTGCACTGTTGGCTTGATTCGACTGAGCTCTTCCACACCATCAAAGACAAGACGATTGCGGCTCTTCCAAATTTGCCACAGTATGGTGACAAATACAGAGCATGCTTCATCCCCATTTCTGATATTCCGAAAGATCCAAGCCCGAATATCGGCTTCAGTGAAGAAGTTAGCATCTACAAATCGGAAGTTACCCTGTCTCCATAATGCTGCAATATCAACGCAATCTCTAAGGAGATGAATTCCGGTTTCAGGTAAAGAACGCCGCGGGCAATCAGCTGAAACAACAATTTGTCTTCGAACCCTGTTAACGTTGCAAAGCATGGCATCCTGACAAACCAGATACAGAAATTGTCGTGCTCGCTGTTGCACCGGGCTCTTCCAAATACAATTCCAAAGACTTGAGTGAGGAATGGTACTTGGTGGACGAAGTAGCTTCCTCGTCGAGGTCGTAGAAAAGGATCCAGATGGATTTGGATTCCAAAAAATATTGTCAACATCATGAGAAGAATCACGCAATTTAATCGACGAGAGCTCCATACAGATATTTGGTGGAAGTTTAGACTGCAGGGCATTCCAATTCCACCCTTGATCACGCCAGTAATCAGCCACTACCATTCCCAAATCAGCATCTGTTAAATCCGTTGTTGCAAAGTTGGACAGTGGTTGGTCCCTTAGCCAGTTATGGGACCAGAACAGGGTGTTAAACCCATTGCCAACTGAAGTTCGAGTCCCTTTTACAAGCAACTGTCCTCCATGAACAAAACCTTTCCAAGTATGAGATTGTCGAGGCCGTCGAACGAACATATCAATATCTGCCCTATTATTGCAGTATTTTCCTCTAATAACTCGGCTCCAAAGTGTTGCGGGCTCCTTTAGAACTCTCCAACAAAGCTTACTGAGTAATTCCGTGTTTGAGTCCCTCATGCTTCGGACTCCAAGGCCTCCCAAACTGCGAGGTTGAGTAATCATGTTCCAAGACACGAGGTGGATTTTCCGAGTTTCATTAGTTGAACCCCAAATAAAACCTCTAACACTCTTATCTATGGCATCACACGTAGCACGTGGTAGAAGTGAAGTTTGCATTGCATAAACGGGAAGACTCGTGAGAACCGAATTTGCAAGCGTTACTCTACCGGCTAAGGAAAGGGTACGGGATGGCCATCCACTAAGCTTCGAAGTGATCTTATCCCGTATGTATTGGTAATTCTCCTTATGAGCACGACCATGAAGAGTTGGAACCCCCAGGTATCAGCCAAGGTCAGAGACTACAGGAATATTCAACCTCTCGCCAAGATCCACAGCCAGTGAATGAAGGACCGCCTTGGAGAAGAAAACAGAGCTTTTTTCGAAGTTAACTTTTTCACCAGATTGCGAATAGAAAGCATCCAAACAGGACTGAATAATGGCCACCTGGGAGGCAGACGCCTCAGCAAAAAGAAGAAGATCATCTGCAAAGAACAGATGTGAGATTGGAACTTCGCCCACAGTGATTGGTCTCCAAATGCCCGCCGACACAGCAGATTGAATAATATGTTAAAACCTAATCTGACCTGCGAATCTGGTCTAGACAATGCGAAAATTTTAGGGTCAAGATCCGAAAATAAACCCCGAAATTCAAAATTAACTAAACTCGATAGACGCGAAATTCGTTGGATTGAAGTATATTATTGTGCTCTTTATAATTCTGCTATTGTAATTCTGTTATGCTTTATAAGCTGTCATGTGATGGCATTTATTACCCTCTGCAATGTCAGCATGTGCCGGTCATGTGTTCCCCATTTTCTCTTTGCCTTGTGGCCCAAGAGTGTGTGTTAAGCCCTTTCTAGAACAGGGTATAAAACGTTTGTAAAAGCTCCTTTGTGAGCAGATGAGATGAATATGGAATAGAGCATGGTTGCTCCCAAAATCCACTGATTCCGTCTCGTTCTTCCTTTCATCTCATTTCTATTGTTTGATCTATTTACTCAACATGGTATCAAAGCTGCGTTACGATTTTATCGACAGCAAATCTATCTCTCAACAACTCTAATTCTAGGTTTTGCTTCATGCAAAACTTAGCTCAGCTGGGTTTTCTCTGGATCGATTCTCATCAATCCTCGAAATCTGTTCATCTGGTGTGTCAATTTAGAGTCACTTCTCTAAATTTCTAGTGAAACCATGATGAATTCTAGCACTGGAAGCTTGACTGGAGGAGGAAACTTGGATGCAGACAACCCATGGAGCAACTCTCCTTGGAATCATGATCGCAGAAGGGGAGACCAAATCTCTGTAAGTGATCTGCAAAATCCCTTGTTTATACATCCCTCTGATAATTCTGGGATGGTATTGTCAACGATTCAACTGACTGGGGAGAATTATAGAAGATGGAAGAAATCCATGCTCAAAGCTATATCTGTGAAGAACAAACTCTGGTTAATAGATGGCACAATCACCAGAAATTCAGAAAACTCTGCTCAATATGATAGGTGTAATGATATGGTGTGCTCTTGGATCCTTAACACTGTGTCCAAAGACATCTACAACACCATCGATGAGTATGACATAGCTAAGGACATGTGGGCTGACTTAGAAGAAAGTTATGGTCAGAAAAATGGACCATTAATCTTTCAGATAAAAAGGGAAATTCAGGAATGTACACAGAATGAGATGACTCTTACTGAATATTTCACAAAGCTGAAGGGTCTGTGGCAGAAATTAGCTGTTATTAGCACTCCCATCAAATGCAAATGTGGAAAGTGTGAGTGCAATTTACAAAAGCTAAGCGAGGAAATAGAACACGAAGACAAACTGATGAAGTTCCTGATGGGGTTAAATGACAAGTATGATGGGGCTAGGAGACAAATCCTGATGAATGTGCCATTGCCCACGGCTAGCACAGCTCACTCACTTCTACTTCAAGAAGATATAAGCAAGAGAATCACTAGCACACAGGATTTTAAACTAGACACACCTGTCACTGCCTTGATGTCTAGGAATGAAGAAGGGCAACAGTCTAGGGAAAAATGCTCTCATTGTTCTGGGAACCACAAGACAGACAAGTGCTGGGAGTTGGTTGGATACCCAAAATGGCACTGGAAAAACAAGTCAAAACCACAGACTTCTCAAATGAGTAGGCCAAAGCAGAATGACTATGGGAAAAGGGAGAACTCAAATCCCAACTCAACATCCAGTCTCAAAGCAAATGCATCCACCCTCAATGCTGCAAAAGAATTCCAAAATGGTGGAAACAGAGGTCAGTCTTCAGCAAGTAACTCAAGTGGATCTTCACGGAACTCTATGGATCAACAAAAGCTCTTCAACAACTTCATGATATTCATGAGACAACAATCTAGCAACAGCTCATATGACTCAAATCTTGCAGGTACATTCTGTTTCAATGCTTCTACTATTTCAAACTTTTGGATAATGGATAGTGGAGCCACAAACCACATGACCTACAATCTAAATAATCTCACTAAAGCCTGTCCCACCTCTCCTCACACTGTCATAAACTTACCTGATGGAAGTGTCAAAAGAATCTCACATATTGGCACAGTCACTCTTCCAAATTTAATCCTAGAGCATGTCTTGTGTATTCCAAGTTTCAAATTCAATCTTCTCTCCTTGTCCAAACTTGTCCATGAGCAAAAATGTCATGTTTCCATAATTCCTGATTATTGCATTGTCCAGGACCAATCAAGGACGATGATGATTGCTCTTGGTAAATATCACAATGGTCTATACTACCTGGATCCACACTCAACAGAGGAAATTCCAAGTGACCTCAGACTTTCCCTCAATGCTCAATCTCTTGGCTCAAGCAAATTTTTGCCTTTATTCTTATCTAAAGACATTTCTGTCATTCCTAACTCTACTGCCTTATGGCATTTACGTATTGGGCATGCCCCTCTTGTAAAGTTGAAACATATTTCATCTATTAAACAGGATGTTCAATCCCCTTTTGAGCATATCTGTACTGTTTGTCCACAAGCTAAACAAACTAGGAATCCCTTTCCTATAAGTAACTCCATTGCTCAAAATGTGTGTGAAATGTTACATTGTGATGTTTGGGGGCCCTATGATCAATCCACAATCAATGATTCAAAATTCTTTCTCACTATTGTGGATGATAAAAGTCGAAGTGTGTGGGCCATCCTCATGAAACACAAGAGTGAAGTGCCTAATCATTTACAAAATTTCATCTTAATCATGCAAAGACAGTTTAATGCCAAAGTCAAAATCCTTCGAACAGACCAAGGCACTGAATTTATTAACAACTCTATGAATGCCTTTCTCAAATCTCAAGGCATCATACATCAAAATTCTTGTGTTTATACCCCCCAACAAAATGGGAGAGTGGAGAGACGTCATAGATATATACTTGAGATAGCTAGGTCTCTAATGATCCAATCCGCTTTACCTATACATCTCTGGGGTCACAACATCTTGACTGCCACATACCTGATCAATGGACTTCCAAATCCCTTGCTAAACCACAAAACTCCTCATGAAATTCTATTCAATCAGATTCCTGCATATGATCACCTCAAAGTCTTTGGATCATTGTGCTTTACTTCAAACACTCACTCACCCTCACTCAAAAAATTTCAACCAAAATCTGATCCTTGTGTTTTCATTGGCTATCCTTATGGTAAGAAGGGGTACACTGTGTACAATCTCAAATCTCACAAAACCATGGTCAGTAGAGATGTTATCTTCTATGAACACATCTTTCCCTACAAACTATATTCAGAAACAACATCCTGTGAGGAACAATCCAAGTCCTTCACTGAGTTCGTAGATAACAACTTTCCCATGGATTATGTGTCCTTTAATCACCCTCCTTCTATGTCACCTCCTCCACCTGAATCTGACACACAAATCTCTCCATCCTTATCCCGTGATACCCTTCAATCTCAAACCTCTGAATCCATGGCAGATTATGCCCCTTCACCTGTCTCAACTCAATTTGACAACAATCCTCCAATCTTGAGACAATCTACAAGGGAACACAAGCCACCCTCTTGGATGAAAGATTATGTGTGCTCAGTAGAACAAAACCATAATCCTACCTGCTCCAGTCTTCTACCAACAAATTCAAAAGTCTGTTATCCCATTTCTGCCTTCCTTACTTACACAAATTGCTCTCCCTCTTACCAAGCTTTTGCAACCAATGTGGCTCCCTACTATGAACCAAAAACTGTAGTTGAAGCTATTAAAGATGCAGCTTGGTGTGAAGCAATGTTACAAGAATTGAATGCTTTAGAAATGAATGATACTTGGACTGTGCAAGAATTACCTGTTGATCAATCTGTCATCACTTGTAAATGGCTATTCAAAATGAAGTTTAAGGCTGATGGGACTCTGGAACGTCACAAAGCTAGGCTGGTAGCTCGTGGATTCACTCAGATTGAAGGAGTAGACTACTCTAAAACTTTTGCTCCTGTTGCAAGAATGATCACTGTAAGAGTTCTGTTGGCCATTGCTGTAGCAAAGAATTGGTCCATTAGCCAACTTGATGTTACAAATGCTTTTCTCAATGGAGATCTAGAGGAGGATGTCTACATGACTCTACCTCCTGCATACTCCTTTCTCAAGAAACTTCAAGCAACTAAACAGGGGGAGCACTCAAACAATTGCACTCAGGGAGAAATTTACAATGAGTACAATTGCTCTCCCCTAGTTTGCAAGCTCAATAAATCCATGTATGGACTCAAGCAAGCTCCAAGACAGTGGTTTGCAAAATTCTCATATGTGGTAAGAGCTGCAGGATATCAACAGTCTAAGGCAGATTACTCTCTCTTTGTTAGACAATCTTCCAAGTCCTTTACAGCCTTACTTGTCTATGTGGATGACATGATCATCACTGGTAATGATGAGATAGAAATCAGACATTTAAAGAAGCACCTCATGCAGAATTTTCAAATAAAAGATCTTGGTGAAATGAGGTATTTTTTAGGTATTGAAATGGACAGAAATGATACAGGAATCATCTTAAACCAGGGGAAGTATGTCCTAGAATTGCTAGAAGAAACAGGAATGCAAAATTCCAAGCCTCTGAACACTCCTCTAGATAGCCATGAAAAACTATCTAAAGAGGGGGAGTTGATGCAAAACCCACATCAGTATAGAAGACTGATTGGAAAACTCATCTACCTAACAGTAACCAGACCTGACATTACATATGCTGTGCAAGTTCTAAGTCAGTTTATGTAATCTCCTAGTGTCAAACACTGGCAAGCATCAAAGCACATCCTAAGATATTTAAAGGCCTCCCCTGGCCAAGGATTGCTTCTGTCCAAGGACTCTGATTTGAAATTAAGAGCCTATTGTGATGCTGATTGGCAAGCCTGTCCAATGACAAGAAGATCTCTAACTGGATCTGCATTCTCCTAGGCTCATCTCTAGTATCCTGGAGAACCAAAAAGCAAACCTTTGTAGCTATGTCCACTGCAGAATCTGAATACAGGGCAATGGCTGCCACATGCTGTGAAATCACTTGGCTGGTGAGACTTCTTCATGACTTGAGTGTTGAGCATAAAGAAGCTGTGGAGTTATATTGTGATAATCAAGCAGCCTTGTACATTGCCAAAAATCCTGTTTTTCACGAGAGAACAAAGCATATTGAAGTTGATTGTCATCTTGTTCGTGATAAAGTGTTGTGTGGAGAAGTAGAGGCAAGGTACATCAACACCAAAGATCAACCAGCAGACATGTTCACTAAAGTCCTTAGTGTGAATCAGAATTACAAGCTTTTATCCAAGCTAGGAGTTGTGAATCCCTTCTCAACCCACTAGCTTGAGGGGGAGTATTGTGCTCTTTATAATTCTGCTATTGTAATTCTGTTATGCTTTATAAGCTGTCATGTGATGGCATTTATTACCCTCTGCAATGTCAGCATGTGCCGGTCATGTGTTCCCCATTTTCTCTTTGCCTTGTGGCCCAAGAGTGTGTGTTAAGCCCTTTCTAGAACAGGGTATAAAACGTTTGTAAAAGCTCCTTTGTGAGCAGATGAGATGAATATGGAATAGAGCATGGTTGCTCCCAAAACCCACTGATTCCGTCTCGTTCTTCCTTTCATCTCATTTCTATTGTTTGATCTATTTACTCAACATATATTTATAGAATATATAATTTTTTTAAACTTATAATATAGTTTATTATTAAAATACATAAAAATAATTTGTTATTATTAAATATTATTATTTAAATAATTATGATTTTAATAATCATAAAAAGATCAATATTTTTGACCCGCTTGTCAACCCAATTCGTCCGAAAATCCGTAGCAACCCAACACAATTAACTCATGACTCATACGACCTGAACCTGATATGACCAAACTCGAACTCTATCGACCTGACCCGTTTAACAGATCTAGGATGAACTCGAACTATATTTGTTTGTATTTATTAAAGGATAATGCAAACTAATATTTAAATTTAAAAAATGAGTTCTGGTTGACCCGGCCAACGCGGCTCTTCTATATATAGCTTCATGTGACACATAATTCACATGCAAAAAATCATAAAATATTAAGCATCGGATCTCGTATTAACATTATTTTAATTTAGCTTAGGTGTAACGTCTCATATTATTACTAACGTTTCAAATAAAAAAATTAGTCTCCTATAAATTATATTTTGATAACGAAAGTGAAGTGAACCCTGGCACAAAACTGACAAAAGTACTATCCAAGTCAAGTAAAAATTATTTATAAATAATGTCATTATTGTGCATCACTCTCCACTAGTCTCCACTTACTTTATAGTAATAAAGTTATTTTGCGTTGTGAAAAAAGCTAGCATGTGCATATAAAACACATCTTTGTTAAAGTTAAATCTGATGAATATTTCGATTATAGTTATTCACTTATTCCTAAAAGTGTAAATCCAAAAGCTCACTTCCTTATATATAATGTCAAGGTTTCAATAGTTTACTCTATATATTTGTGAATTGATGAACAATAAACGATAAATGCACGAAAGAATTTGGAACAAATTACTTTTATAGGATTTTTTTAGTGATTTTGTGGATGAGTAAATATTACCCTAAATCAATTTATTTGTAGGCTCAAAAACTCAATAAAGAGAAAATTTATCCAGTTTAGTGTGAAGATAATCGGGTTGCCGATGGTCTTGCTTCTTTGAGTTTTTCTTTTCATCTAGGCTTACATGTTTTATTCAAGCTCCCGGACTCAGTTTTATCTCTCCTATTTTATGATGTTAGGGGTTTGGCTACTCCCCAAATTGTTCCTAATTAGTCCTTTATAATATTTGCGGGTCACCGCTCTTTCCGACCAAAAAAAAGATAAAATTATCTTTCACAAAACTAAATTTACCAAAAACTTTATCTATATCGTATTGTTTTGGTCTCTACTAGCTTCCCGCACCCATTGTCGCTATAGACATATAGTCTCGAGCTGACTAGAATCCCAGACTAGAGGCTCGGGGCTTAGCTCCTACTCGTTCAACTAGAACCCCGTTGTAATACGTACTTTCTGATTTTAAGTCACGTAGAATATTTAATTTTGTGAAGAGTTGCAAATTGCAATATGTTATAAGCATCATAATCTGACAAAATATCACACTTATAACCGAACCGATAATGATCGCAAATCAGATAAACCAATTTACAATAATATGTTCGATTAAACTTGATTTAAGCACCGTTTGGCACTAGCGTTTCGGGAGCTTCTTCCCGTTAGCTGGAGCAGAATTTATCGATTTTCAATACCCTCCTACACCCAAGGGAAGAACTTTTCCGCTAGCGTTTTGGGGGTAGCTGGAGAACGCTCCTGTGTGCCGAACGAACTCTTAAGAAACAAATATAGGGATTGAACCAAGCTAGAGTACAATAACAAGCTAGAGAGAGTACCATAAAATTACAGCATGTCACCTTAAAACTTATAAGTACGATATGATCTAATCATATGATGTCACTTAGCTTACATGTAACTATGTAAGATGGGAACACATGACTTCACATTTCAAACTTATTACTTTATGGTTGTGAGAGTTGTCACTATTGTCTATCTACCATTTGTCAGCCTTAATTAGATAACGTACCAACCGAGAAAGTTTGCACCATGCAGGACAGGCAGGACATGTGTGGCCATAAGTTAGTTTATCCTCAAGAAGAGATGGAAGATTTTTTTAAGATATCATGAAAAACAAGCTTAAAGACATATATGTACTCATAGGTGTACCAAAAATGTATGTTCATCCGTCTTTAAATATGTTGTCTAACGGTTTATACTTTAAAGATAGTACTATGAAGTAGTTTTGTTTTAATTGTCATGGACGGTGTTGTCTTGTTAGGGCCGGTTTGATATTGATATCCTGATATCAAATATCGGTATCGGATCATATCTTGTGTTTGGTATGGGAGTATATGGATTTAGATATCGGTACGTATCGGACCATATCTTGTGTTTGGTATGAGAGTATATGGATATCGGGTCATATCTTGATATCAAAACAAGGACAAATGCATGATAGTTGATATACCCCAAAAAAAAAGTATGAGATATGAATGATATCCCATATCCGATACCGATATCGATACCAATACCCGATACCGATACCCGATACCGATATCTGATATCGATATCAAACGAGCCCTTAATAAATTCTAAAATATATTGTTAACAAATTGTTGAGTAAAAATGTACTTAAATGAATTGAATCAGTTAATACTGATGTTTCTTTTTAAAGAAGAGGTGGTGCTCTCCAACCTCTCGAGGAGGCGTTTTATTAATAAAAGAAAAGGGCTAAGTAGTGATCAAGCTGGTCGGGGATAGCCCGATCCCTAGCGTCATCAAGAAGCAATAAAGTAATCTCATCAGGCGAAGCAAACAATACATATATGTTGTCCTATAGTAAACGAGAAAGCAAGAGACGCGAGGCGATCGACAACTGTAGTCGCCTGTCGATACACATGACGGAATTAAACAAGCCAATCCCTACATATCAAACCTTGGCAATTAATACTGATGTAATTGATATTGATATAGTTGAATAAGTTAATACCGCTTCCACCAATTTCGGTTTGCTTTGGACTACAATTCTTAAACCAACTATTTTTTTTCCAGTTCGATTCCGATTCGATTCCATCGGAACCGAACCCACCACTAAAAAAACCGTGATTGCCCTGCCCCTCTGTACTAGTACAAGCCTTTTGGTACCTCAAAATTTCTTTATACAAACAATATGTTAATAAAAAGTATAGATTAATTAATTATTGTTTTAGATGTGAACAAACGGTGGATCACATTATAAATATATGTGACAAAGATAAATGATTTATATATAACATTGACTCGTTGAGCACATTGGATTATACAAAACCAGATTTTTATAAAGCAATGGTGATCATGTCCCCATCACATCATGCGGTTAATTCACATTTATTACCGTAAATGTGAATCGTTTGAAGTTTGGACACACTTAAAATTTGTATTGCTACCGTTTAAGCCAAAAACGACAAGTTTTAGAATGGTTCATTATACTACAAGTGTGGTAAATGAAACTGTGTTCTAGGAACAAAAATAAAGAGTAGAGTTTAAATAGAAACTCAATTTTATGTATAAGTATAAATATCAATGATCTTATAATTCCTTTGTCAGTTACACTATTAGTCCAGTGGAGTTACATTCTAAAATCAATTGACAATAGAAGAAATAATCTAAGAGTACATATAATAGGTAAGTTTATGTCGCAACTTTAAATGTAGGAATACATTGTAACATAAACAACAGTCGCAAATCTAAAATTGGAAATGATTTTTTAGCCAAAGATGATCTAGAGTGAGACGACGATGATATTGGTTTATTAGAGTCGGATGAACTCGGTTTTGGTTTCATTTGAGTCTGGTGAAGTCAATCTTGGTTACACTGGAGTCTGGTGGAGCCGGTTTTGGTTTTGCTGGAGTTGGACAGAGTCGATTCCGATTTGTTTTGAAGATACAATCTATATAAGCAGGGACAGACCAAAGGGTTGGCTAGGGTACGTCCCAACCCGCCTTAAAAAAAAAAAAAAAAAAAAATTAAAAAGGATAAATTTGTTGATAACAAATATAAAAAAGGTAAATTTAGTTTTAAATTAGTTAAATTAAGGTAATTTAATTTATTCAAAAATATTTAGTTATAATTAGCCCACACTAATGTTAAATTTTGTGGCCGTTCCCATACATATGCATGTCCAGGTGACCCATCTGCTTGTTTGCTTAACTAGTCCGTTCGACTTTAATAACTTTTGAACACAAAAGAATTTAATAAATGTTAGAATAATATTGTTAAAATTTTAAAATATCATAATATTAAACAGTAATATCTTCTTCTTACTCATCCTTATCCATAAAAGTAATGTCATTTTATAATGACACATAAAATGTTAACCATATTGTAAAAATTAATAGTTCCTAATTATGGATACTCAACTACTCAAGAGTCAAGATGTAATGGAGACTCATTTACCTCTTCTATAAAAAGTTAGGAGGTGGTAAAATAACAATATCTACACATTAGGCATTACTTATAACGTCCAATAATTTAAGCATGTGCCACCCTTTTTTCTTACAAGATCATTCATAAAACAGCTAGGTAGTGCTTTCTAATCGGTCAAAAACGTACAAGTAAGTCAAAAAACAAGTAGTGTATGTGATTTAAAATATCTCAAAAATAAAAGAGAGATTAAAATTAATAAATAAATATGAGTAAAAAATTATATTATTAGTTTGAATCTTACCTAAAAAATTATTAATTTATCCAAATATATTTTTACATATAGAAAATTGATTATTTTAAATTAATTTCTGCTAAAATGTTTTAAACCCAAGAGAAATCTAAAATTATGACTTTTGAATGTTTTAATTTTTTAAGGATTAAATTTATAATTTTTTTAAAAACGGTACACGAGTTAGGTATTTTTCATTGTTGTCACAAAAATTGTATACAAATTAGACATTTTCACCCAAAGTGTAAATATTTTGATAGTAGAATATACACCTATCTTTCAAAATATAAGATATTTTATAAAATTCAAAAAAATCACAATAAAATACACAACTAAATAAAAAATTAAGATATTTAGAAAATATTTCTATTCACACATAGCTTTACTAATGATCAATAGTTTAAGCATATGCCAACCTTTTTTTCTTACAAGATTATTCATAAAACATTTCACCAAAAAAACAAAAAAATTATTCATAAAACAGCTAGTGCTCTCTAGTCAAAAACAGTATGTGATTTAAAATATCTCAAAAATAAAAGAGGGACTAATTTTTTTAAAATAATACTGTAAATCAAAACGCAACGAAAATATGAGTATAAAAGGCGCACCACTAAGGCTGTTACACATCAGTCAGCTCCCATTCGCTCATTTCCCAACGCTTCATCCCTCTCGTCGTCTTCCTCCTTCAGAGCGAATCCAATGGCCGAGCCCTGGGCGGTGGTTTCCAGCTGGACGACGCCGACTCCTCTCTTCGTCCTCCTCAACGTCGTCATCGGCTTCATCGCTCTCATCTCCGTCTTCGCCTCTCGCAAAACCGACCACACGCCGCCCCCGCCGCCGGAGCACCACCAGCAATACCAGATCCACCACCACGAATCGGCGAAAACGCTCTACCGAGCGCCTTCGCTCTTCTCCCGAGTCACCTCCTTCAATTTCTCCAGCCACTCCTACGGATCTCCGTCCGCCTTCGACGAATCCGCTCCTCCGCCTGAGAATTCGCCGCTGACGTCCTTCAACAGCCTGCATCTCCACAGATCCGTCGATTCGGAGACTAATCCGCCTCCACCGACGATTCCGACAACCGATGAGCTGCCTCCGGAACCGAAACCGGCGCCGATTGAAAGAGCGCCGTCTCTCCTCGAGCGATTGACGTCGTTCAATCGCGTTTCCATTGAGAAATCGGAGACGAATCCGCCGCAATCGGAGCCGAAGATCGCGCGCGCTCCGTCTCTCCTCTCGCGAATGTCGTCGTTCGACTTCTCCTTCTACAGATCTGCGGAGCCGGAGCCGGAACCGGCGCCGGAGGAAGCACGGGAGCAGCGCGTGACGAGGTCGGCGACGGAGCCGAAGAAGAAGAAGAGGCTGCCTCCGACGATGAAGAAATCGTCAAGCGAGAAGATGGAGAGCGAAACGGCGTCGTTCCCAATCGAAGAGGTGGACGCGAAGGCCGACGACTTCATCAACCGGTTCAAGCAGCAGCTCCGGCTACAGAGGTTGGATTCCCTGCTCCGTTACAGAAATTCTGCAGGCGAAAACTGAACGATGGTGACGTGGCATTAGTTTCGTCGTTTTGTGATGCTTTCGTGTATTTATTATTTAATGTTTTATGTTGCAGATTATAAAAATTAAAAAGTAGTGGTGGTTACTTATTTATGAATCCGATTTTATGAAGCCAAATGGTAGCCGGATGATAATAGTTGCAATAAGTTAGTCATTTGAAAAAAATTGGTACAACTTATTTCACTAAATACAGTCATCCAAACACATTTCTTTTGACAGGTTTTTCTGATCCAAATTAGGATGGAATTTGGCATAGTGTTGTCACTTTCAGATTTTCTTACAAGTTTTAAAAACATTTTATTTTAGATATAAAATCCAAGAGTTTGTTAAAAAAAAGGTTTTATTAGTTTCATCACTGTCATATAAGTAACAAGTTATCCAAACTCACAGTTGTGGTCTAGATGCATTTCCGGGCACACATTGTTTCGTGTTCTATGACATCCATTCGAATGAAAATCTAAAATTTTGTGTGACTGAAAAATATTATCAAAAATTTTATGAACCAGTTTAATATTTTATCGGCTATAACATTTTATTTTATTGTATTTAACTCGATATTTCATATGTGTATTTTTTTAACTTTTAGATTATACGTTTAGTTTTGCCTCACAGTTGTGGTCTTACAACTTATTTCACTTTTAGATTATAGGCCTTGTTTCACTTCTATGCCAAAACTACTTTTCATCCAAAAATTACTTTTAATCTTTTTAAAATTCGTGCAACTTTCTCTACTTTTTACGTTTTTCGAGAAATAAAAAATACTTTTCACCCAAAAACTAATTTTCATCCATAAATGAAACACAATATATCTTTTTACCCATTTGGTATAGTACAGTTACGTCTAAACTTTGTTAAAATTGGAAAATGATAGTGTCACTTGCTGTGCCTGTATCTATTATTGAATTCTTTTCTTGTGGTGTTTCTCAATCACCACACCAATAAAATGGACAATAGCTAGCTACCAGCAGCTTGAATTTTTGTTTTCAGGTGGCCCCTTCTACATCTTTGTCATCTTCCTTTTATATCAAATCTATTATCGACTGTACCCTCAAATGCAGAAGAATCTATCGACTGTGAATTGTGAACGGTGTGAACAATGTGAACCATTCATTATCGTACACGTGGAGATTATTTGTCTAAAAGTTTTAAGGGTAGTTGGTTGCTAGTTCTGGACACCAAAAGTCCTATGATAATACTACGTACCGGATCTTCATAGTTTTTATGTTGGTTTTCATGATGAGAAATTCATATTCGGTAATAAATTTTGGGCTCGTGATCCACTCATCAAGATAGCAAAGAACTTGACCCGATGAAAGTTAAATTTTTTACCGAAATAAAGAGTAGAAACAAAGATCGAATTCAAAACCTCCTAACATTTTCACATATTTCCTATCATTAGGCTATTTTACGTGTGACATTTAGATTGGTTTTCATGTTGTTTCATTCCATCCATTACTCTTGTTTGTCCAAAGATTAAAGTATTTCAATTTTTTTTTTACGAGGGATTAACCTTTTGTGGTAATAACTGAATCCTTAAACTAGTCAAAAAAGCCAATTAACCCGATAAATCGGCCTACGCTGGCCTATTTGACCCAATGAAATGAAGAATGATGAAACTTGATTTATTTACCCAAGTGAAGAGTTGAAGGCAAGAATCGAACCGGAGACCTCACAACATTTCCATAATTTCTACTACTAGGGCAGCTCACGTAGGGCAAGTATTTCAATCTTTTGATCTACCAAAAAAGAAATTGAAACCTGAAAAATATCTCATAGTTTTTTTTTGGTCAGGAAAGAGGGCTAGAGCCCTTGCAGATTGTATTAATTAGAAATAGGGTTCACTTGCCCAAGATGGGCTACAATATCCTTATTTAAAAGCATCAGAAAACTAGAATCAAGCTCATTAAGAACAACATAGTTTAAGCTAGAAATAAGGGAGGATTGTGCAATTGCATCATCCAGCATGTTGGCTTCTCTCGGCTTGAATTCAACCCGTGGTTGGATGGCAAAAGATTGCAGAAGCCTGACACATCTCTGAATGAGGAAGAAGTCATGGTGAGTATGGAGTTCCCTGTCTTGGATCAGCTTGATCGCCACACACGAATCAGATTCAATTACCAACCTTTCAACACCTAAATTGATTGCAAGAGAGATACCATGGAAGATGGCCCAAAGTTTCGCAGTCAAGGCAGAGCAAACACCACAACGAAAGGTGTAAGCTTTAAGGAAAGCGCCAGCCGAGTCACGAAGTGCCGCCTCCACAAGATTCACCGGGGTTGCCCTTGCATACAACGTCACAATTGAGCTTAATCCAACCTTCAGGGGGAGCAGACCAGTGAATATGCTGCCTAGGAATGGCCACAAGGTTACTTCTGTTGTCGATAGGATTGAGCCTGGATTTTTGTTTCAAGAATGCAACCAGAAAAGCATCTGAATTCGAGCACACGACTCGTGACAGCTTCGTGACTTCATCGACATGGTCAAAGATGAGTTTATTTCTTGTTTTCCACGAGAACCACATCATATAACCAAAAACCGTGCTCCATTTGTCCTGCTTGCGAATATTGTCAAAAAGCCAAGTTCTTAAGCAAGTGGTCGAAAAGAAGGAAGGCGTTAAATTGTTTCCAGCAAGAGCCATCCAAACTTTTCTAATCTTTGCGCAATCCCTAAGAAGGTGGAGCAGACTTTCATCTTGCTTGCATCGTGCACAAGCCGGATCAGTGCTGAGGTGACGCCTTACTCGAATCGTGTTGCATAGCAGACTATTATGGGCAGCAAGATAGAGAAAATGGCGAACCCATTGCTAAACCGGCGCAAGCCAAATTTTGTCCCAGATTGGTTCTTGATGTGAAGGAGTGGGATGGTGGATTCTAATGTCTGATTTGGTGGTAAAAACACCAAAAGTAGTAAGCCCCTAAAAGGGAAAATATCTCATACTTTCTCCGTTCAGAAATATATGATGTTTTAGAATTTGTCTCTAAAATTGAGAAGATGTGTGATTTGACTTAATTAGCCATAATCTTTTGAAAGATCTTTCCTTTTCTATTTTGTATTTTTATTATTCTTTTTAATTAATGAGGATAATATTGAAAAAATATGATAAATTATGTAAAACATCAAGTATTATTGAACAAGAAAATCAAGCTAAAATATCATGTATTTCTGAATGGAGGGAGTAGTTAATAGTGAGAAATTAAGACTAAACCTTCAACTTTATAAAATGAAATTAATTTGACCAGGTTTTAACATACCTAATATTCTAACGTATGTTAAGATGAATAATAGTATTATTCTAATTTAATTTAAGACGACATTAGAATGAGATATATGAACGATTTTTTTATCCTATGTCATTAGGACATAGGTTATTTATAATAATTATGAGACCTAAAATTCTAAAAAAAAATTAATTTTTTTTTAAAAAAATAATTAAATTTAAATAAATGTAATTTTTAAATAATGTTACCACTCTTAACTAGAAAAATCAACATATCAATTAAGGAACATATTTCAGAATAGATAGCCGACCTCATTTCTAAAAAGGATAGCATAATCTTCCATAATATCATAATTAGACATTTGGATGTACATAGACTTCAAGCAAAACAATACAAGACTTATGATCCTTTACTTTCTAGATTGTCTATTAAAAGTTTTTGGACTTACAAGTACAAACAACTCATTAAACTTTTTCTGATTCATTATCCCTAAATTGTGATAACTAAAAGAAACCCTCATAAAATAAAATAAAAATCTACTTAGCCAAAAATAAAATTCAAGGATCAGTTTATATTTATTTTTAAAATTTATTTATTGGGTATTTATATCAAATAAAAGTTCAAAATAAGTAAATTTAAATTTAGAATAAATTTTAAAAAATAAATTTAATGAAGTTTAATACATTTACGAGTAGATAAAAGCAAATTTATTGAATGTAATTTATTGTTGGGTCCAGAACTCGCCAGCCCATCTCCTGATTAAGCCCACCAGCTCGAAGCGAAGCCTCAAAGCCCATTTAGCTAAGAAATCCTCAGAGAATGGAGATCGCTGGTTGCCACGAAAGATAACTGCTCCATGGTGGATACCCGAACGTGGGAGGCGTTGAGGACGATCGTGGTCACCAGGCAATGGAGGTTAATTTTAGCTATAGTATAAAGGTGGAAGAAATGGGACGTAATTAAGAGGATATGTGAGAACACCCGATTGTAACCCTAAACAGTTAATATACATCGAAAATCTAAGTGCAGTTGTTTCGCTCTGATCAATTTCATGTTTATCGGTTAGCTTAGCCCCCGTATTCTCAATTATTTATTTGTGATTGTCACTGATCGAAATATGACCAAACCATTTACCCTCGTTAAATTTGATGTAGGTGAGCAACGTGATATGTAACTTCTAATTTGATGTGACATTAATTTGATTAAAATACTATAAATGTATGGTATTAGGATGAGAAGGTGACTTGAAATTGTTCTATCATCTTAATCATGACCTTATTGACCAACATAATGAATTGAAATAATAAATCACTATCGATCAAATGATATTTAAGTATCTTTTTTATATACATATAAGAATGGGTTTTGCCCCCATTTATTACACTCATTAATAATGATCAAAGAATAGAGTGTAACATAGTGGTTAAGACACATTTATGAACCTATAGGTCATGGTTTCAAATCATGTAATTGTAATTTTGTAGAATCTTAATATGTTTTTATTAAAATGATATTTGAAATCAAAGAAATAATAAGAAACATCAATAGATTAATTGGATGTATTCATAAATTGTTTTCATGTAATCATATTTACAATCCTACCTATATAGTTGCAATTATTTTTTGGATCTATGACATTTATTATACATTATTTTTACTCCAATAATGTGATTTTTAAAATATAAAATATGATTACATAATTGACATTAGGTTAATCGATGAACACTTTCGCATTGTTCATAATATATATAATACCAAGTTAAAAATCTAAAATATGCAATACATAGTGAAAATATAAAATTACATTAAATTAAGGATATTTTTAAGAGTTTCAAGCCATGAGAAAGTATTTTATGAAAACAATACATAGTAAAAATTTACAAAATTACTTGATATGCATAAAAACATCACTAACATTCTCAAATGATAATATTAAAAATTAAATTCTAAAATATAGAACATAGATAATCAAGTGAAAAATAAAATTAAGTTGAAGATTTTGTGAACCAAAAGATCTAAGTTGAAAATATTTTAATCAAGTAATTAATAATTATAACAATTCAAAATTAAAGAGACAATAAAAACATTATACGTTTTAAGATCGGTCAAATTTATCATTGTGAAAGAGGTAAAATGATTATTTTGGTTTAATTAATTTATTGTAAACTTTTTCTCATCGATAACTAAATAATACATAGTGAAAATATAAAATTACATTAAATTAAGGATATTTTTAAGAGTTTCAAGCCATGAGAAAGTATTTTATGAAAACAATACATAGTAAAATTTACAAAATTACTTGATATGCATAAAAACATCACTAACATTCTCAAATGATAATATTAAAAATTAAATTCTAAAATATAGAACATAGATAATCAAGTGAAAAATAAAATTAAGTTGAAGATTTTGTGAACCAAAAGATCTAAGTTGCAAATATTTTAATCAAGTGATTAATAATTATAACAATTCAAAATTAAAGAAACAATAAAAACATTATACGTTTTAAGATCGGTCAAATTTATCATTGTGAAAGAGGTAAAATGATTATTTTGGTTTAATTAATTTATTGTAAACTTTTTCTCATCAATAACTAAATATATATATCATGAGAAATGATAAGCATATGTGAAATAATTATTTTGGTTTAATTAATTTATTGTATACTTTTTCTCATCGATAACTAAATATATATATCATGAGAAAATACAAGCATAAAAAGGCCATGATAATCAATTGATGGAAAAGAAACAAAATATATTGTGATGGTTAAAGGATTGTACTACTCTATTTATCCAATGAAAAATAAAAAAAAAATCTTTTGAAAGTATTAAAGTAAAAAACCTAAAAACCTAAACTATTTAGTCTAAAACTTTATATATAGTTATGATTGTTAATTACAATTACAAAGATTATAGTATTTGGAAAGAATTATAAGTCAGATAGTTTAATTAGTTATATGAGCGGTTTCAAAAAAAATTACATTAAGTATATTGTTTAAAAAAAAAGAAAAATATTTCATAATATTAATATTGGGACCATGTAATCATTTTGTAGGTCAATTTTTAACTAAAAAGAATATAAGATGAATAAATAAACAAAGAAAATGACATAACTTAATAACAAAAAAAAAACACAATATGTTTTTACGAAAAACTTGCCCCGTGCATATGTATAAGCATCACCACTAATAGACTATTAAAGAGTATCAGTATGGCTTACGTATGTGAATTGAATGAACGAGTTTACCTAACTATGTGGGTCTATTATAACTTCAATTAAGAATAAGAGTGATGCATAATGAAGATTTTGATAACGATATATTAGTAATTTCTTGATTATAAATAAATAACGTACATGTCTTTTAGTCACATGCAAAGGGCATTGATCGTGATATATAAAGCTGAACTTTTTATATGCTAAATCTGATTTAATAGCATCAGTTTGTTTTGCTATTAATTTTTAGCTTGCGTTAATGAAAGAAAACACTTCGATCAACAACAACAGTAATCCTCTACTCCAAAATCTTGTTCCACTTTAGTGTTCCAATTAGCTATATAAATATTAAATTAATGTTAAAAAAAATTTAAAAATTATATTTGTATTTAAAACAACTATATGTATATGTGTTCAAATTTTTGACTTAAAAATCATGTTATACAATTTTTAAAAATTAAAAGGGTAATATTTTGTACGAAAATCATTCTCTTAATTATTAAAATTTTTATAATAAGAGTTTTAAGATAAAAATTTGTACACATATGCATATAGATGTTTATAATAGAAATATAATTTTTAAAATTTTTTTAACATTAATTTAATATTTATATAGCTAATTGTAACATGGAAGTGGAACACAATTATGGAATAGAGGATTAGCGCCGATCAACAAATTGGCTTTTTAAGCATCTAATTAGTTCTTTCTATTGTAACACCCCGACTTCCGACGGGGCGCTACTTTAGAAATAGACCTTACTAGGTACTATTAAATAGGTTGACAACTACACTTTAGGATCTTGCAACGCGGGCACGACGAGAAAACGAAATAAAAACATCCAACCTTTCTTTTATAAAAATATAGAAAACGTAGTTATGCATGAATTCCCGAAAGCCTAATTATAAATATCCTGAATCTGACGAATCATCACCAACAATAAAATCATTCGACGAAAACAGAAGACAAGTCATAATACCAACTCTAACATATTAATAAAAATAACATCCTAAAAATAACACAACTAAACTATCGTAAAAATAATCCCATCCCACTATGACACGCGCTCTTTACCGCTCCGGCCCGCCATCTGGCCTCGGTTCCATCACGGCTCCCTGATACATACCTGGAACTGAAAAATATTCCCCGAAGGGTCAGCGTCTAATCTACCAAGCTAGATAGAATACGGAAATTGTAGAACGTTTCGAAAACATTTCTAAAGTCAGCATACAAATCCTCAATCGCAATCATATCTCTAAAGGCCAATACCTAAATTAGTTATAATCAGTCACACAGAACCACATATGCATTCACAATCTCATAACACAACAATTCCTCCTTTTCCACAATCCGACTACCAAGGCGCTCATCACCGCGCCGAGTGCAGAGGCAGGCCCTCCCACTCCACTTCACAATCTCCCTTCTAACCCTGGGCTAAGCCTCCACTGGAGCACTTGCCAAAAACACACAGATAATACTTTTCGTTTTGAAGGGGCACGGTTTCCCTGTCACACGAGTCAAAGTAGCCAACTCTTCCTCCACGCCAGCTACGATGGGCCGTGTCGGAAACGGTACCAACACAGAGAAAACGTTCCAAAAATATCCTTCCGCTAAAATACGTTCAAAACCATTTTACGCACACAGGAATTCAAGAAGTTCAAACAATTTAAAAGGTATTCGGGACTAGTTCCCAAAACCCGCCCTACAATATCGATACGCAATCTAACAAGGTAGAGAAGAACCGAGCAAGTCGAAAAAACGACTTACCTCAAATGAAAAATCTCGGAGGCATGAATAGCCAAAAATCCAAGCTAAGGGTGTCCTAATATGAAAACGAGGGCAATTTATTATTCGAATAACTAAGTAGTAGATGTTCCATAAGTAGTAATAAAGAATGGAAATTTTATTTTATTTTATTTTTTTTATCCTAGCTAACCCAACTCAGTGAACTACGAACCCATACCACAACGTTAATTAATTTCTCATCTAACAAAAATAGATTAAAGACTCCCGCACTTAAAGATATCATAACTAATATTAATAATCACGATCACAAGTAAAAGCCAAAATCACACTCTTATATCTGCAGGATGGCCCGAGCTAAACCACGTAAAACCAAATTAAGCATAAACTTAACCACACACTATATATCCCATTTAATTACCCTTAATTAATTAAGTTCTCGAACAAGATTACCACACTAGACAAAACCAAGAAACGCAGAAGCAAAATTGAATCTAACAACTGCCTAAATACTTTGAACAACCCATTCAGGTTTGCATTCGATCATGCCCATATATATAATAATCACGAACCTATATACAAACACATAAATACTAGCCCATTACCCTTGAAATAATCCTAACTAATTTAATACAATACTAATTAACCTACTGATTATAAAGAGCAAGACTTGTAGTTTTCATTCCCACTGAAACTTGTACCCGTTGACTCCCTTAATTAATAAATCTCAATTTGGACTGAAAATTAATCTCCGATTTTCCCACCCTTAAACCAGAAGAGAACGCGACTCACCTCAAAAAGAAAGGACGACGTCGGCGACAACCTGCCGAGGCCGACAAGGGCAACACTACCAGAGGGATGGAAATTTACAACGATGGCGAGAGTAAGGCGTGATATCTCCGTCTCCTCCCGCGAAGAACGAAAGGCTCGACTATACGGTTTAGGGTTCTCACGAATGAAGATCAGAATATCAAGAAGAATCGTCGGTTTATATGTAGGAGGTTGTGCTTAAAGATAGGATTTTTGGTTAAAGTAACCTAAAGTATATATATATGAAAAAATGGGGTTTAGATAGAATTTTACTTAACTAGGTAAAATCTAGTTAATTTTGGTTCATAGACGTTTGTTAACATACGGATAAATTAACAATTAGATATTGTTTCCAAACGGATTGTCAAAACGGATTACAAACAATATATATTTCTTAAAATAAGGTTTCTTGAAACGGATTACCAACAATATATATTTCTTAAAATAAGGTTACTTGCGGGTCAAGAAATTCGATTGCTTGTAAACCAGGAATCTCGTTTTTCCGACCTTAAAAAGGTATGGTCGAGGAAAGTGAAACCCGACTATTACATACTACCCCCCTTAAAAAAGTTTCGTCCCGAAACTTAGGGATGAACGGAACTGAAGTAACCGAGGAATAATTAAGAGATTACTAGACCTATTGTCAAGTTCTACATCTATAGTGCTATAAATAATTGACCTAAAATACTTAGCAATTTTTTAATAAGGAAAGTGATTAGAGGAGTTCACCTTAATTGAAAGTAGATCGCTCTAGAGTATTTTCATGGATGAAGTTGTAAAGGCTTAGATCGGATCGGCAATAAAGTTGGTAACCGTGTTGACTGTTGATTTCATAAAAAATGTGAAAGATGTAGCAACTCTGAATCCGAGCCATCACAAACATGAGATAAGAAAGTTTATGGGTCGGTAGGTAGGTAGACTGAGAACGTGTCCATATGAACGCACATGTATTTCCACATAAGTGCAGTGCGGCTCCATCTTAAAATCAAATGACAACATGGGGAGTAATCCAAAGACATATGTAATAGATTGATTTTATTTGAATTTTAGATGTGTGACAGGCTTTATTCTCAACATGATATCTGACTGAATCAACAGATCAATCTTTCAATGGCAGCTCCAAACATATAGTACATCTTTGATTAAACGAATGTTGTCGCTCTCAATCTGAATGTTGCCCCTATCGAAGACAGAAGTCTCAGCCATCGTCAACACAGAATATATGCCAGTCAATCTACATAAATCGACTTGCCTAAATGACCGTGAAGGATAAAGCCAAATGTGAAAGCACTTTAAGAGTAATAACACCATCAAATTAAATTGAGTTTATCAAAATAGTCTATATATATTTTTTATCGGATTTTCTAACCTATGCCATAAGGGGGCATAGGATAAACATTTTGTTTTGTAAAGATTTGTTATTTTTATTTATTTAGTGAATTAATTTATTTATTTTTTGCTAAGGGTTTAGACATTTCCTTTTAAGATTTTAGTTTCTAAAATTGATATATTTATCCTATTCCCTTAGAAATACCGTTTTTTATTTATTTAAACAATACATGAATCGTTTTATGCTTGACCCTCAATTTTTAATGAACATTCAAGTTAATCGCATGAAATTTCAAGCAAGTTTAAACTTAAGGTAAAATGTTACTGAAAATTTTAGGTAACTTAAAGCTTTGGTTTTCTTTAGCTAGAATATTCTTCCGATGTCATAAAAATGCACATCATTGTCATTTCTAGTCAGCACACAACAATGTCCCCTAGAAAAGTTGAGAAAGAAACAAAATGAAAACATTAGAATTTTAGAAAGCATAGAAATCCACTCTTTTCCATGGTATTCTAAATTCACAAATTAATTTGTGAGTATTATTCAAGATTCACCCATCATGTCTGACAAAGAACATGTTAGAAAATACCTATGACCTTTAAGATAAAAAAATGATTTTATTTTTATGAGAAATAATGGCAACTAGCGACAATATTTTCAAATTATTTCAGGTTAAACACTTTTTGCATTGTTACTAGTAGAGGTGTCAAACGGGTCGGTCAGGTCGGGTTCAGTTATTTTGGGTTCGAGTTAAGTCGGGTTCAGATCGTAACGGATCATCGGTCAAATTGAGTCGGGTCATTGCAGGTTTTCGTGCGGGTCAGATCGACCCAATAGGTCAAGAAATTCGATTTTTTTACAATTATTAAAATATTATTTTATTTAAAAATTGATATTTAATAAAAAAATTATTATTTTTATATATTTTAATAATAAAATATATTATAATTTTTAGAATATATATAATATATTCTAAAAATATAAAAACATCGGGTCAACCCAACGGGTTTCGGGTCTATTGGGTTCGGTTTATTTTGGGTTTCGGGTTCAAATTTTCGGGTCTTGACCCTAAATTTTTCGGGCAGTTCGGGTTGGGTCAGCTTTTGACAGCCCTAATTGTTAGGTATAAGTAGAGCTGTCAAAAGCTGATCCGACTTACAAATTCCGATTCGAAGTCCAAAAATTTTAGGGTCTTGATCCTAATTTAAACTCGAAAATCTAAAATAAACCGAATTCAATAGTGGATAGACCCGAAACTCATTTGGTTAAAACACGAAAACTCGTTAGGTTGACCCAATGTGTTATATTTTTAGAATATATAATTTTTTTAAAAATTTAAAATTTTTATTATTAAAATATATAAAGGTGATAGATTATTATTAAATATTATTATTTAAATAAAAAATATTTTAATAATTGTAAAAAAATCAATTTTATTGATCTGTTGGATCGACCCGACCCACACGAAAACGCAACGATCCAACCCGATTTAACCCATCACAACCTGAACCCTAAAGGACCTGACCCAAAGCCAACCCGATTGACAGCTCACAGCTCGTACAAGTGTAGATTTGGAATCAGAAATTAATTCTTTAATTATTAATTTACTACAACTCATAAAAAAAACTCAGAAATGACTATATTTTTGTTAATACTATTACGACAAACTCTTTTATTAGTTTAAATACTATAACTCAATAGTTATCAGCACACGTCAGTTCTTATTTAACTAATCTAAGTGTTAGAAATAAGTTGAAGACTATTCATGACCATGACTATGAGACAAGGATATCTCACATAGACTTCTTTCTTGACAAAACATCATTAATAAATTAAAATTTAGACTTTTTTCTTGACAAAACATTATTAATAAATTAAAATTTCTTCATTAGGTTAAATATTTTTGGTGTATGAGAGTCATCGTGGCGTTATGCATATGGTAAAGAGACGTCTTAATTCTTCGATTTTATGGTTAAATTGTGCTATTAATATTGTGCAATATACTAAATACACTTGATTATTGGGCGGAAAAGCCCAATAGATTGTAGGCCGGCCCATTTAACTTTCACGTATTAAAAGAACATCTTGAAACCGTATTTTTTTAACAACACACATTTTGTAACACATTGAGACCGTTTTTTTTTTTAACAAAACACTTTGTAACAAATCATTTGTACATACAATTTACATAGATAATTTAACAAACGTGATAACATTAGACAACAACACGAAGTTTATACATACAATTTGCATAGATAAGTTAACAAACGTGATAACATTAGACAACACCACGAAGGTTTATACATACAATTTACATAGATAAGTTAACAAATTAATTCGATAACAATAGACAATATCATGATATAGATAAGTTTCAAATGCGAAATTTTATGCATAGATAAGTTAACAAATGCAATAACAATAGATAATCATGATATAGATAAGTTTCAAATGTGAAGTTTTATACATACAATATGCACATATAAGTTAACAAATATGATAACATTAGACAACCATGACGTAGATAAGTTTCAAATGCAAAGTTTTATACATACAATATACTTAGATAAGTTAAAAAATGCGATAACATTAGACAATAATAGTTAATAAACGTGATAACATTAGACAACCATGCATGACATAGATAATTTTCAGACGCACGAAGTTTTATACATACGATTTGCATAGATAATAAGTTAACAACAAACGTGATAACATTAGACAACTATGACATAGATAAGTTTCAGACGCATAGTTTAATACATTAGACAACGTGATAATTTTGTTCGCTTTGTCAGCTAGTTCACGAACCCGGGGTTTACCATCAAAGGTGGTCCCTCGTTAAAAAAAAATGAATAGTGATGGGCTGAATAGTACGTCTAACCGGGCCGGATTAATTGACACGGTCGGGTTACGAATATATCAAAATTAATTATTTTTTGGGCTTTTTAATTAGTTTTATGTTATATTGGGGCCTTGTGTATGGTGAAAAGTTTCCAATGGTAAAGAGACGTCTTAATTCTTGGATTTTATAGCTGAATAAATTGTGCTATTAATATTGTGCATTACTAAATATACTATGATTATTATTACCAAAAAAAAAAATACACTGATTATTCGGCGGAAAAGCCCAATAGATTGTAGGCCGGCCCATTTGACCCTCATATATTAAATGAACATCTTTAAGCACTCAAACAACTTACAATTTTTATAGATCTATCATCCAACAAGAAGTCTATACACATTCACCAATCACCCTCCTACACAAGCAACACTATCTTACAACAAACATCACAACCAATAAGAAAAAAAAACACACCAAACATAAAAAAAAGCCCAAGAAAGGAAATTGGGTCAATTTTCAACACAAATTTGGATCATTTTCTTAGCAAATCTCAAACACACTCCTCCATCTATGAAATGGAGAACCTTCTTCTTCTTGGCTTGGTGATATCCACACCATCCTCAATATGTGAAGTGTCCTTAGACCCATGTTTAAAAGGATTCAACTTTCCTAGCGTCTTCGACACAGAATTGAAGAATGTAGGTTTCTTACTCGTGCTCCCGTTCTGCCTTGACGAGCCTCCCTGACTAGGGTTCTTCTTCATGTCGGATATGAACATCTTCATCTTCATTAGCTCCACCCTCAGAGCCTCGTTCTCCTTGGCCAATGACGCGTCTGCAAGAGCTTGGTTTCTTGGCGTTGAAGCATCACCTGGTCCATTTCCATTCCCATTCCCTTCTCCTCCACTCCTCAGCTGTAACTGGTCGTAGTAGAGGGCGTGGAGAACGATTTGCACGGGTAGGCGTTTGTTTTGGGACGCGTGTAGCCTTGCCTCATAGGAGAGCTTTAGAGGGTCCATCGCGCTGCACACTTTCTCCCTTTCTATCTCATCCAAGTTTGGATGAGCCTAAATACAATTAACAAAAACATATATGCATTGATTAGTATACTAGTATGACAATCAACATAAAAAAACAACATTCAAGTGGGGAGCTAAAGTTTATGACTCAATCTTTACATCAAATCTAAGTGTGGCATTCACACGATTGAATATTGTTTCTCTTAGTCAATTTTATGGCCAAACAACTATCGCCTATGTCAAACAAACCTAATTCAATACTTATAAATGTTATAGAAGAAATGTGTTTGGATCTCTTATTTTAATATATTATATTACAGAGTTTGATTCAAATGAAAAAGACTCTTATCTTGAAACTTATCTTGAAACGTGAAACGAAAGCCCTTTCCTAGTTCATATTGCACTTTATATCACAACATATTTAATCAAACTTACCTATTTTCTCTACATAGTTTTCACCTACTCATTTCATATATTGGATGCTTATTCAATCAAATGATCAACATTAGGGTTTTTACCACTACAATTCAAAACACACACAAACAAGTAAAGTAAACGTACTAACCTTAAGATAGATGTCAATAGCCCGATAGAGATTATCATCAACCGTCCTAGCACCCTTAGGAACCAAATTTGCAATCCCATTAAACTTAGATATACTAAGCTCGACATACGTGGCAATCTCTCCGAGATACGCGTCGACGGTCTTCGCCACGCGCTGCAACGCGCCGGAACACACCCCCTTAAAGTCCCCTCCATTGAACACATCCACGCTCTTCTCCTTAGCCACAAACCCTGAGACAATCCTCCTCACACTCTCAAGATCAAACAAGCCTTCCCCGTCGTAGGCGAACGACAACACCAAGAGATCATCGACCGTCGCGTGCTCGAGAATAGCCGAGACGCGCTTCTCGAGGTCGTGCTTGCACGCGCCCGAGGCCTTGAGGAAGGTGGCGCAACGTAGTAGCGTGCAGAGGAAGTTAATGGGGAAAGAGGTTTTTTCGGGTGGGAAGAGGGCGATTAGGGTTTCGAGGAGGGTCCGTTGGTGGGCCGTGGAGGAGGAGGAGGAGTCGGCGTAGAGGGATTGGGTGTTGTTGCCCGAGTGGTCCCTCACGAGGTCGCGGAGGGACCGCTCGGTGTAGGTGGTGAGGGCGGTGGAGAGGGTTAGGGTTTTGGCGGCGCGCGATTTCATGTTGGTGATGATGTTGGAGAAGGATGAGAGGTTGAGGGTTGTGAGCTCTTCTGCCCACCAGTTTGGTGGGCTTCGGCTTGGGAAGCTTGCCTCACTACATGACTAAGAAAATGAACACACAAGAACAAAGATGTTAGGGAGTTGAAGTTAGTGTGAAAGTTCATGGATTAACAAGTAGAGCATATACATGCATGATCTAAGTTGTCATAAGGGTATGTGCAATCACTATTCTTTTAAAGCCTGCCTAGGCTTTGTTTAGAAACCATCTAGGTGTTAGAAGGTCCCAACCAGCCTAGACGCTCGTATGGCTTGCCTAAGCAACCGTCTAGGCACTAGATCTGTATTGGGGCCACCTAGAGTTTCTAAGATATTGCATGCAATTATTTAAGACGAAAAATAAAATATTATTGTTAAAGTCCGATGGGTCAATAAAATGTGAGGTCTTCTGCCCACCAGTTTGGTGGGCTTCGACTTGGGAAGCTTGCCTCGCTGCATGACTAATAAAATGAACAAACGAGAACAAAGATGTTAAGGAGTTGAAGTTAGTGTCAAGTTCATAGATTAACAAGTAGCATATACATGCACTATTCTAAAAATCTCAATTAGGTCCTGTTTAGGCCTCGTCTAGATGTTGGAGGGTCCCATCCCTCCTAGCCTTCCAATCCTTCTAGACGCTTGTATGGGACCGCCTAGGCAACCGTTCAGGCCGTCTATGTGCTAGGCGGCCCCTCTTCGCTCAAGGTATGTCTAACGTTTTTAGAACATCGTATACATGATCTAAGTGACTAAGTTGTCTCTAGGATACGTGCAATTAACTAAGATGAAAATCTAAACATTATTATTAAAGTTCGGTGGGCCAATATAATGTGGGGTTCCAATCGTTCGTTCGCGCGCTTATGCGCGTTAGACCTGACATACAAGTTCAATGTGGTTTCATCTAAAACTAATTAACAATAGAATGAGTAATTCAAGGACTTATATCCTAGGCATTCTTTCTTAAGGAACTATATCCTAGGTATTCTTTCTTCAAATTACCGATGTCGGAAAGCCAATCGTCACTATTATATATGTGCGTATGCATATAGATTGTTGAATGTCATGGGATTGAAGTTGAATCTTAGCTTCATCTTTAAAAGTTTTAGGTAACTGTCCATGGAAATTCTATTGTTCAATGCATATCATAATTTATAGTTATACACTATTTCTTGAATGAATTATATGGTCGATATCATTATACATATTGAGAAGAGTTCTTAGTAAAATTGCCAATATCTTCTATAAGGATTTACTTATCTAGCATATACTAATTCTATTTGAATCTAGTGGAGTGATAGAGTTATCAATCATTGTCGCAACAATAAAAATGATAATTCGTTAGAGACTTTTAAGGTTCAAATGACTTATAATCTTCCATGGTTTTTAGATGTATTAATTATAGACAATTACCATCAACATCCATCATGATCAAGGTAATTAGGCCCTTTAAAAAACAAAGCATATTAAGTTAACAAGGGAGTACGTAGGGCATAAATCTAACCTTGGAGCTTATAACATCAACACATCTTTCGACGATTCCAAGATTCTCGGCCATGGGGATGAGATCTTCACAAGACTTAAGAACGACAATCGCCCCAGAAAGTGTTTTCAGCGCGACCTGGTTAAGGAAATCCTCAGTCCTACTAGCGAGGTTGCTCTCGCAATACTTTTCGGTCATCTCCAAGTACTCGGCCGCGCACCTTAGATCCGCCACATTGTGGATCGTAATCTCGAAGTTGACCCCATAGCAAAACTTGGCCGCCTTCTCGAAGATGTGGGCCCCACCGGGGATCTCCGAGAGATCGATTCGAGCCAAGTCGGTCTCGTTCGAGTCTATGATTAGCCTCCTTATGTAGTTGCTCTTTGCAACTAGCATGAACTGCAATTTTTCAAACATTACAAACTGTCAAATGCATGTTTTTTTATTAGTGAGTTAGCCAGTAACGTTATTTGGCTACAATCTTTTATGCTCTTCTATTCATGTTCATCGTTCTGAAAATATTGTTGCATATTTTATTGCTCGTTTTTGTCCCGAATCAGGTCAAGAACAATCTTTTTAACTCCTATTTCCTAAGAATTTATTTCTTTGGCGAGATTAGACATATAATATAAACATTATTTTCGACCACAAAAATGTTATTTTATTACATGGGTATCTATGTTTTGGATTTAGTTCAGATAAAACCCAACCCAACTTTACCCTCAAATTAGTAACATAGTTGATTAGATCTGATTTAAAAACGAATTTTGATATATTTCAAACTTGATTAAACATAGTTCTAAATTGACTCAATTGCGACTTTATTGATTGTACAATGTTTTTAAAAAGATATATATATATATATATATATATATAGTATGGTTGAATCTAAGTAAGGTACCTTATGAAGAGGGAAGTTTGATTCTCCTACTTCCACAATGATATCAGTTGGTATATCTTGGGTGAAAATCCTGCAATATTTATGATAAAAATTATTAAGCATGTGAAAAATTGGTCATGAAAATATGATAAAGAAAAGTAATTTTGAAACATAAAGAGAAATAAGGCCAAAAAATGGAATTAAATTTTACCATTGGCCTGTTCTTTCCATTGCAAGAGAACGTCTTCTGGTGTTTAGCACTGGAGTTGCCATCTATTTTTGTCACCTTGAATTCTATTACAAAAATTAAAAAAAGATTTTGGTTAGTTAACAAATTCACTTTTAATTGGAGCACTAATTCTATCTTATGTCAATAGTTGATCTAATATTAGGCCTTTTAACAAAAATTAAACTACTCTATCTCTAAATCAACTCTTTAATATATATACTCCACTATGATATGATTGATCGATTTAATTTGAATTTTATTTATTAAAAAAATAGAAAAAAATCAACCTAATTAAATAAAATAATGGAGCATGGAATAAAGTACATAAATCAATTAAATACTAGTAGTATGGTTGAAAAATTCAAGTTTGAACTCAAATCAAAGAAATTCTCTCAAGGATGAGGTACAATAATGTAAGGGATTGTTTGGCAAACAAGAACATAAAGCTTCACTTTCCTATACTTTCTCATTGAATTTTCCCTTTTCATTTCATGATCATTACCAAACAACTCCTAAAAAAGTACAAAGCATGAAACTTTAAATGTGAGCATATATAAATTAATCAAAAAAATCTTAATATACATACCTTTAAGAACTCCAATTAAGACCCTATTCTGATCAGCCTTCTTCAATAAAGTTCAAAGGGATTATTGAACTCTACAAAGAGAAGAAGAACAAGCAAGGCTGAAATCCACTAAAGCCTATATATTTCAATGAAATGAAACAAGACAAATTGGAAGAAAAAAAATGAAGCAAAAAAATTGGATATATGAACCAAAGTTTCTGTCAAAACTATGAAATTAAATGCTGAATTCAATTCCTTATAAAATGATAAATTTTCATCTTTCTTTAACACCTGGACAAGGTGGTGCCACGTAATATTCCAAGGACAAGGTCTAGTTTCAGTCATTTTCTGCACCAACATGTGACATGTCGCTTACTAGCCTAGTTGTGAAGGGAATGAATAGACAAAGGAAGATGAGAATGCCAAAATAATTGAACAAAGAATTCTCATTTAGGGTCATGAAATTGGGCTAAATTTCATTTGTGTGCCGTAAGGTTTTAGAAAATTCATTTAGGGGACATAATTTGGAATATTTATTAAACTTTCCATGGGTCGGTGGATTGGGGGTCGTGCGTACGTAAGTGCAACACACAAACCCAATGAGATTCCATCCTAAAATCAATTAACAATAAGAGGAGTAACCCGTAGGCTTATATACTAGTCTAATTTAACTTTCAACTTCCGATGTGGGAAGATGATTCTCAACGATATTATTTCACTTGGGTGATTGAGTCTATCGTCACAAACTTCAATTTTTTTTATAAAAAAACCAATACAATACCGTTATAATGTGTTGTAATGAATTTTGTTACCCAAAAGTTCTAACAGGATAATGTTTTATGTGTTTGTTTCGTATCGAAAATAGAGTCTTTGAAGCTCATTTTTTAGTGTAAAATTTGAAAAAGGTAAGTTTTCCAGCATTCGTGTCGTTTTCGTTTTCTGTGTAACATAGGTAAGTATATATAAATTCTTTTATGTAATACCCTGGTAGTTTGTAAAGGATTGATGTGCTACCTATGTTAAGAAGATCTCTTCTTTTTCAGGGTTCCAGTAAAGACGAAGAAATATGAATTTAAGTGTGCAAGGGCGAGAGTAGTACCAGGATGGGCAGCCCTCTAGGAAATCCTTGTGTTGGCATGAGTCAGCCTTACAAATAGTATCAAAGCCCACTACTTGGTCCGGAGTGCGGTCACTCGATCTAGAGGGTAGTTATTGGCCTTGACAAGGACGTCAAGTGTTGAAATGAGTAAGATTATACCCAAAAATTTATAATAGATTAAGGTGCTACTCATGTTAGCAAGAGATCTTCCATTTCAGGATACGAGAGATGTCAAAAAACTCTAAAGTTAAACGTGCATGGACAAAAGTATTACCGAGTTATATAGGTGACCAACCAAGAAGTACCCGAGTTGGTATGAGATAACACTTTTAAGGCCCGAGTATACAAATTTCAAGACAACATGAAATTTGAGAAACTAAGAGAGAATACATCAAATTTTGTGGCACAAAAATAACAATTTTGAAAGATAAATAGGGATGGTCCATTATGTGTGGCACCCCACGGATTTATGGATAATTAAAGTGCTTAATCTGTGTGGGAACTTCTTGGCCATGAGTTTCAGATTCTCAACCAATAAGAGATGCTTTGATAGACACTTCTACCTGTTACAACTTATCTATTCTTTCTTGTATCAGTTGCTTCATAAATTGCCAAAGGAGAAAAGTTTGTCTAGCTCTTGTGAGCCACATACTTTGGTTTGCTGATTAAATACACTTTTTTTTTTTGTAAAAGTGCATGGATTAATGATTTGGTCAATGAGTAGCTCAATTAGATTGTGTTTAGTGGGATTTGTGGACCAAAAAATTAGTTTAAGAATGTTTGTGTGTGTTTTTTTCATTTTTTTAGGGCAGTAGTTCTCATAAACTTTAGTATGATCCCTAAATATAACCCAAATTTATGACTTTAGAAGTTAAATGTCAAAAAATTTCAAAGTCAATATTGCAAAGGTAAAGTTAGACATTATAGCCTAATTTGGTAAATGAACACTTGTTTGTGAGAAATTTAGTGTTCAGTTTAAATTTTAGTTTCATTTACTTGTATAAATTGATCAAGTAAATGAGTTGTTCGCGAATTTATCTCGTGAAAAGCTAGCAAGTTAAACTTGAGCTCAATGAACATTTAAATGAACTAAGCTCAAACAAAAATTTTGTATTCGAATCAAACTCACATTCGAGCTCGTCTATTTTTAACCAAACTGAGCTTGAGCAACTTAAAGCTCGACTCGACTTGGTTCGATTACAACCATAATTGTCACGACAAATTTTACCAATACTTCAGTTTTAGCAAATGGTTCTTATATTAATATGGTGTCTCTTGAAACATTTTAAGAGTTGTTTTTGTAGTTTAATTAAAAAAAAATGTATTTTGCAAAATTACTTTAAAATTGGGGCTAATTTTGTAGTTACAAAAAAAATCTATTAAACGTATGTCTGAGCCCAGGTTCGAACTGGGGACCTCTAGTGTGTGAGACTAGCGTGATAACCGACTACACCACCCAGACATTTACGTAAAAATGATTCAATAAAACCATATATATAAAGTTACAAATCACCGATTCTCATTTTGTAAGCTTTAAAGTTGCGCTTGCAAAATAGAGAAAGGGCAAAAACTAGAGAGAAGAAACTTCGATGGCGGAAAAGCCAGAACCAGTGAAGGTTCTGTACTGTGGTGTGTGTGGATTGCCCGCCGAATACTGTGAATTCGGTCCCGAGTTTGACAAATGCAAGCCATGGCTCATCCAGAACGCTCCCGACCTCTACCCTGACCTCGTCAAAGGTTAACCTCTCTAAAACCCTAATTTTCCTTTGTTGAGATCTTTTAATGTTTTTAATTTGATTAATTTTTGGTATTTGGATTTGATTTCGATCTTAATCTTATGCAGATGATGCTGATAAGGTCTCCGATCAACTCCAATCCACTTCAATATCATCTTCGTCGGGTAATTAACAAAAAAAAAACCATTCTTTTGTGACATTCGTTGAAATCTGATATTGAACCTTTTGATTTTTACGTTTCATGAATTAGTGAAGAACTGAATATTACTTGCAAAAGATGGAGATAGTTTTCGAAGTGAAATGATTGAGATATATTTGCTTTTTGGCTGATTGAATTGATTCGTTTTGATGCGAGTAGTGTTCGAAGGATTTAAATTTCTAGGTTGGTTGAACATTTGATAGTGTATTTCTTCATTTTACTCGCATGTGTTCTATGTAAATACACAGTTGGTTGCTCATATGAGTGCAGAGACATGAAAATTTCATTTTTGTATTCTTCCAGGAGCTTCATCTGCACCTAAGCCAGAAGAAGTGAAGCGCCTTCCTGGTGGCAAGGTCAAGAAGAAGGCAAGTTTTATCTGTTTTAGGATGTCTAGATTTAAAATGCACTTTCATGAACATGGAGTGGGTTGCTTATGAAGAGTGTGATAGGTGGTTCATTTTCCTAAGTGCTAACTGCCTTGTACATGGCTAATGGGGAGATTGTGATGTTTAGAGAAGGGGATTGATAATGGCATCCTTCCTATCTATTTTGTTGCCTCATGACCTAGGTGGGGATATGTATCATTTCTGAAGTTTTATTATTCCTCACTTTTTTTAGCTCTGTCACAGTCATAGACACCAAGATTTAATCTTGTAGCTGATTTCCAACCATTGTCATTATGCACTTGGAATATTGGATAGCTGATTTAATCTTGTGTTCTAGCTCTTACTTACTCCCATCCTTTATGTGAAACAAACTCAGAGTGTCGGAAAAAACAGTGAATATTCCCCAGAAATGCCAACTAAGGTGGAAAAGTATCTAATTCTGGCAAGTCTAAATGTTACTATCATCACACAAGAAACAAACTTAGAATTTGTTATGAACTTGTTAATCAGTGATGCTAGGCTTTGAGCTTTTTGGGGTTGTAAGGTGAGAATGTCCGATAAAACAGTGCTTATGCATTACTGAAACACATTGCATGTAGTTTGACAGTATGAATCAATGGATCTAGTGGCTTTGTATAGAGGATGTCAGGGTGTGAATTGCTGCAATTAATCTCTAGTAATCAAATGGACATGAAGATGAGACATACTAATGAATGAAGATTAAAGGAGGTAGATATGAAAGGGTAAACGATCTCCAAGGCCCAAGGAAAGAATTAGGATTATATGAGCCAATATATTAGAGAACTATAAAAATTCGGTGACTGACTGAACGGACGTATGCTATGGGAGTAGCACTGATTGTAATGTGCATGTGATTGACATAGATAGATTGAGAGGATGTACCTCTGGTCTTGGGGGTACAAGTAAATTATAATCTTGAGAGATAAATCAATCTCTCTACATTCAGTGCGCTTCTTTCAATGCAAATAGTGATTACAAGGTTGTGGGCCTTGTAGTTAGATTCATTAGTTTTACATGGAAATAAAGCATTTGAATGGGAAGTTGGTCTGGGAACAAAATATTGAAGAATTCTGTGAAACTCAAAGATATCCTCCATTGAGCAGTTGGATGTATATGATGACTTTACATCTGATTGAAATTAAACCTATTGGATATTCGAAAAACGAGTCAAACTGTTAGATGCTTTGGCTAGTAAATAATAGTGTACCTTTTAGTCTAAAATAAAATTGAAGTCCAGACAAAGTGTCCATCATGCAAGAATTAACGGCCCAGCTCACTCAGTACACTTCTATCTTATTGCTGATCTGCTGCAAGTATTCTGAAAAATGTTCCCATTTGCAGGAGAGGAAAGAGGTCATTATTGAGAAAGTAGTACGCAACAAACGCAAAAGTATTACTACTGTGAAAGGGTTGGAGCTTTTTGGTGAGGATTGCTTTTGCATTTCTTTTCATATTGATCTTCTTTGTTTTTTTTTGCTCACACTACAAGATAAGTTCTAATTTAATTTGTTCTTTAGCTGTGAAACTTAGTGATGCTTCAAAGAAGCTTGGGAAAAAGTTTGCTACTGGAGCTTCTGTTGTCAAGGTTTGTTCTATTGATATGCACATTTCACTTCTAGTTCCTTGTGTAGTAGAACGCTGTTCTGATGATTTTGTATGGACTAATTTAGGGACCCACGGAAAAGGAGCAGATCGATGTTCAAGGAGATATATCTTTTGACGTTGTAGACTTCATTACAGAGACATGGCCTGATGTAATATACTATTGCCCTTTTGCTTCTAAACTTCAATATGCTATGTTGGTTCTGATGTATATCACATAACATATAAAGAGTGCATTGGACTTGCTTGTTGCCATAAAAATTTAACTTTACTCGTAGACGTAAACATTTATGTTCAGAACAGTTACTATCCAAGTTTTATTTTATTTTATTTTTCTATCAAGTATTTATCAACTAACTCATTATGAGTTTCATGCTCTAAACCTACTGTGTCATGTCCCCAGTAGCTTACACTAGAATATATTGCTCTGACTTCCTTCCTGTTTGTAGAATTTTAGTAATTTCGAACTACCCTTTTTGCATATTTTTTCCCAGAATATTCATCTGATGAGTATCATATAGGGTTTGCATCTGTGAATTTAAGATCTTAGTGGATCCTTACACATTTCTATTGTTGTTCTTCTGTCTGCAGTATATTCATTTCTTTATACTTTTATACTCTTGCCTGATCTTGATTGTATGCCATCATTCTGCACATTTCTTGATATTCTATTCTAAAATGTCTATCCAATGCTTTATGATTATAGATTTTGCATCCGCAAAATTAAGATCTCTGTGTTCCAATCTGTAGTTATGTACTTATTTCATTTGTGTGTACATTTACCTGATCTTGATTGAATGCCATCATCTTGGTTAATCAACTCATGGTTTTGCTTATTCTCAAAACTCTCGCACGCATACGCGCAAAACACTCCTGGTTTGCTCATTCTAAAAAAAAACCTCATGCTTGTGTTTTCTTGGCTTCTTGCTATAGGTACCGGAATCTGCAATCTTTTTCATTGAAGATGGGAAGAAAGTTCCAGCAGCTTAAGACTGAATGAACGGATGAAACCGCTTGGAGGTAAATCACTTGATCTCATCATGGTGATTGCTCTTCAAGCTTATTCAAGGGGGCAAATAAGATGCACAAAGAGATTCTGTTTTATGGTTTGTTTAGCTTTATTTTGCTGCTTGCTCCCTTCTCCTTTGAGTTGAATGCTACTACTAATAGTGCAGAGTTTGCTGAGAGAGTTGTTGACATTTGCTTTTGTGATGCACCACAAAGCAATTTTAAGTTATATGTACTATATAATTTGTGGAGTTTTTTTTGCCTATGTTCAATGCTATAGTCATCAAACTTTATTATCCAAGAGCTTAGGATATTAGGGTGTGTTTGGATTACATTATGACAAAAAGGAATGACCTTGGTAAAAGTTCGAGAAATTCTAGGATGAGAACTAGGGTCTGTTTGGATTGCCAATTTAATGCAAATCTACCCTAATACATTATAAATCAGAACCCAAGTCTGTTGTAAAATTTGCGCCACGGGGCATTTTTGAATAAATTAATGTGAAAGTATATTATAATAAATTGTGTAACAACTTATAGTATTCTTGCTATATATACTAAATAGATAACATGTTTATATAATTTTTTATGTACATAATTTTCTATCTATGAATTATGTATTAGTTTACTATAATAGATAACATTTTTATATAATTTTTATATACATAAATTCCTATGAGATGATATTTTCCATATTAATTTAATATTTTTATCTCTTAACAAGATTTATGGTCTTAATATATCTTTTTGGCAAAATTGTTAAAAATGGCCTAACCTCTTAAGTTGTTGCGGTAATTAGCCTAACGTTTCAGAATTGCACTTAAAAGCCTAACCTTTTTAAATGATTGCGGATTTTAGCCTCGATCTTCCATGTGGCAAAGGACTTAATAAATTTGATGACATGACATATAATCTAATCCTAGTGTGATGATGACTAGAAAATATTTGCAGTTTAATCTACTTGATTTCATGTAGGTAGACAGGGATTGCCTTGACACTTGACATTTGCATCCGTACACACACACACATTGCCCTTGACGTTTGCAAAGAAAAGTTTTAACATAATAATTCTCAGGAATTCAGAAGACCAACTTGATAATACTCCAAGTTACAAAAAAAACAACTAGCAGTACGTTCCTGATTAAATAAATTAGTTGATATTCATCCAAAATACGCTAGCTCCATCGTCTTCCAAGAGAAATTCTTTTCCTACAGAATTGAAAGTACAGTACTAATTATTAGTTGGATTACAAATATCAAATTAATGTACAGATCGATCTTGAATGAATAAATTAAGATAATAAAATCGCAGCACGTACCTAATTAATTTGGTATCTCTTGCACCTTGAACTTCCATAAGCAACAAGTTAGGCTGGAAAGCAAAGCTGACACTAGTCCTATGGGATCGAACCGAGTGCGGCTGCAAGCTGAGCATTTTCATATTGGTGGTAGTGGAGTTCTAATCTCCCCACTGACCTACGTATTTGATGAAGAAACCCCAAGGTGGCGTGAATTGCTCTCTAAACTTGATTTGTAATAGTGTTCTCACACCACGTAACGGTTTAATTTATCTAGTCAGCATCACACTAGGATCAGATTACATGCCATGTCATCAAATTTATTAATTTCTTTGCCACATGAAAGATCGAGGCTAAAATCCGCAATCATTTAAAAATGTTAGGTTTTTAAGTGCAATTCTAAAACGTTAGGCTAATTAGCGCAACAACATTAAAAGGTTAGGCTATTTTAAGCAATTTTGCCTATCTTTTTTTAATCTTTTAACAAGACTTGAGTTCCAAATATTTTATATCTATATAATGATATAATTTTAAATAATAAATTTTGTTATGTTGATATATTTTTATTTTGAGAAAAATATTTAATTTTATGTTGATGACTATGATTATATGTAAATGTCAGAAAAAATAAAAAAATTCAAATTTTAATTTAAATTAATAAAATTAGATTTTTTTTATCTTTTTATGCATTTATATTAAAGATTTTTTCTTAAATCAAAGTTTGATAAAAAAAATAGAAAATTTACAAATCTTGAGAAATATTTGCTTAAATTGAATTTTGATAAAAATTTACATTACATTTTTCTTAATATCCTTTTTATTTTGTTTATGTAAATATAGAAAATATTTTTTTTATCTAGCCCCACCATAAATTTAATTTTTTTATCTCTATGTTTTTTGTAATTTAATATGGATGATAGGTTGATTAATACATTGAATTTTGTAAATTTTCTTATACATTAATTTCCGTTATATTTTATTTTTTCGTGATGTAAATTTAGTATGGAAAACACTTTATAGATGGATTGAATTTTGCAAAATAATACATAGATAATTTTCTCTATATTTTATCTCTTAAATCAAGGACAATGTTCCCTTCTATACTAATCTTTATATTTTATTTTTCATATTTACAAACATTCTTATTATTATAGAGTAAAAGATAAGAACCCTATATTTAATTTTAATAAATTATATTATGCTTTGTTGATAACCTATTCTAATTATTATTATCTTTATAAAAAACAAGTATTTTATACATATTAGTGTCTAAGAAAATAAGAAAATATTATTTAAAAATATTCAATAAAAAGTAAAATCAATATTTTAAAAAGAAAAATTTGGACAAGATCTCCACAAATAATGGAAAAATATTTAAAAATTTATTCAATTAAAATATGGAGTACAATGTAAATTTTTTTTACCTATTGCATAATTTATTATGAAATTATATAAATATATTTAATATTTTAAATTAATATTGTAGAATTGTATAGTTTTTAGTAAAATTATCCCGTGAATATCACGGGACTTCAACTAGTTAATGCATTAAATTGTGTGATCCAAGCAATGCCTAATGGCTAATACTTCAAATATAATGCACTTTTCCCATGTAATCCAGATGCGCCCATAGTTCAATTTCGCCCCCTTCTAAATAAATTGATTCTTCTTTTAGGGTGCGTTTGGATTACCTCATGGCAAGAACTAGGACTTGTTTGGATTGCCAATTTAATGCCACTTAATGAATTAAGTTGTGCGATCCAAACAAGGCCTAATAGTTCAAATATAATGCATTTTTCCCATGTAATCCAAATGTGCCCTTAGTTCAATTTCACCCCCTTCTAAATAAATTGATTCTTCTTTTAGGGTGCGTTTGGATTACATCATGACAAAAAAGAATAACCGTGGGAAAAGTTTGAGAATTTCTATGATGAGAATTAAGACCGGTTTGGATCATCAATTTAATGCAATTCAATGTAACTCAATACATTAAATTAACCAACCAAGGCTTAGGGCTTGTATAAATAGTACATTATAATGCAAAACTCTACATTATAATGCAGGATTTAATGTATTAACATAATGTAGAGTTTTGCATTATTATGCGTGATCCAAACAAGCCCTTAATAGTTCAAATATAATGCATTTTTCCATTGTAATTCAAATTAACTTTAAATCTTGCATTATAATGTAGAGTTTTGCATTATAATGCGTGATAAGAAGCCCTTAATAGTTCAAATATAATGCATTTTTCCATTGTAATTCAACTGCGCCCTTGGTTCAATTTCGCCCCCTTCTAAATAAATGACTTTGCAGTAAGAAGAAGAGTATATCAAATATTTAGTCCAAACTCAATTCTTGTACGTCTGGTTATTGGTAATACTTTTTTTTTTTTTTTTGAGCTATACTTCCATGCTAACATATATACCAATCTTGACTAAGAACTTAATTTTTGTTTTGTCAATTCAAACCTATAATTAATATAAATCTAAACACATACAAAAATCATTGTGTGTACTCTTGTTTTTAAATACGAAATTGAATACGTGCCAAACTTGAATCATACAAAGATCACAGGACCACACTAAAATCATACACACAACAAAAGTATCGTGTTTTAAAGGGTTTTTTCTAATTTGAGGTGTCAACATATTTACACTAGAATTCGACATTGACATGCGACCATATCTTATCGTATCTAATTTACAAATTTTCCACAAAACGTCACTTGGAATTTTGATTGCTTCTTATCCCTGCAAACTTTGTTGATAGTGAAGAATATGGTCTAATAAAGAGTTTTGCAGAGCAAGGCATGTGAAATTGTATACCAAATAAGCCAAGATTGAATTGCATTATTGTACTATTAAAGACTTGTGTATGGCTTGTTATGGTATGTAGAGTGACATTTTAACCTAATAATCTAGTGGGAGATGATTTATCGACGATTCAACATACAATGTAGATGTCCACCTCTTTCAGATATGAATCTATCTGATTCAGAAAGGAAGAACTTTCATTAATCACAAATGGGTCCTTCGTGGAAAATTCTAGGGTTTTGGTAATCGATTTCGTCGAATAATAAAATGTCTTAAAGTGAAATGTTTTGGGTTGGGGTAAAAATCATTATAAAATGAAAAGAATAGTAACCATGCGATCAAACCCGAACCCGTACCATTCAGTAATAACCCATTTTGATCAAACCCGTAAATTTAGCGATCATGCGATCTGAGACCCGTTTTGACCCAAAACCGTACCAAATTATAAAAGTTGGTGATTATTGTAATATTAAATTGCATTATTGTACTATTAAAGACTTGTGTATGGCTTGTTATGATATGTAGAGTGACATTTTAACCTAATAATCTAGTGGGAGATTTGTCAACGATTCAACATATACAATGTAATTATGTAGATGTCCACCTCTTTCGGATATGAATCTATCTGATTCAGAAAGGAAGAACTTGCATCAATCACAAATGGGTCCTTCGTAGAAAATTCTTGGGTTTTGGTAATCGATTTCGTCGAATAATAAAATGTCTTAAACTGAAATGTTTTGGGTTGGGGTAAAAATGATTAGAAAATAAAAAAAAATAGAAATTATAACTTGTAACAAGTTAATTATAACTAGTTTTTTTTAATACAAATGCATTCTAGTAATTTTCTTAAACCCCAACTCATATTTTACTTAGTTTTTTGTGTATTATTAATCAACTAGCAACTAATTGATTTTAACTTAGTCTTCGGCTATTTGGTTCAACGATTAGGCCTTTGGGGTAGTACCCTTAGGTCACCGTTTCGAACCTCGTGGGCTGCAGTTTGCCTATTTTTCTCTAGAATTGGTTAATAACTAGTTCTCATCCTTAGCAGATGCTCTAGGCGAGTCCAAATACTACTTGTGACGACCCTAATCCTTACCAAATCAAAAAAATAAATTTATTTTGACTTATCAAATATTATTAATTATTTTTTGAACTAGTAACTAGTTAAAGTGATCATTAAAAAACATTTATTCTAGTAATTAAAAAATAAATATTTTTTAATTGATAGGAGTCACTTAAATTTTTTTATAGAAAAAAATTAAACGTGTAACCTAATCATAAATTATTATTATCTATCAGAAAATTTTGTGTGGCTTGACAATAGAATAAATATTGGCTTCTCAAGCTTACGACTTAGCTTCCGTTTGCATTGCACATGTAATGTATTAAGTTGTATTAAATCATACATTTAATATAATTTAATTCAACATGATGCATTAAATGCGGCAATCCAAACAGATCCTTACTTTTTTTTTCAGACCAAGTTATATGAAAACCAACAAATAATAAAGGGATTAGATGATGAATAGAAACGAGTGAAACAAAGATTCGTTAGAATTCAGTATAAGAATTGATTTTATTGCTTGTGAGAAACAACAAACAATTATCATTACTATAGCAAATATATGGACTATACTTTAGACAAAATAAAAGATTCATATCTTTGAATTTGAACACACGACAATGCATATATTCAATCTACATCCACCAGCATAAAACAACAAAACCTGAACACATGCAATGCTATGCTAATGCTAGTGTACATGTCTGATCAAGTACAAGTGACAACATGACCCTTATGAGTTGTCATTCGTTAGATGTATCTATCAAGAGTACAAGAAAATCTCTAACATATGCAAGGAACAAAGCCATCCTTTCACATTGGACTAGTAAACTACAAACTTTTTCAGTGGAATTTAATAATTTATTTTGGTGACGAGGAATCCACCTTCGGTAGTAAATAACGGACGCATGGGCAAGAACCACGAATCAGGTAAATCTGCTTACGCGGACCGGCTCAACCCAATGAATAATCTAACAGATTATTCAAATTGTATTCTAGTGGATTAGACAGAGCTTGCAATTAATGTGTAGGGATAGCTGGAGGAAGAAGATTCGAGTAGCGGACAACTAGGCACCTGAACAGACCAGTCTACGAGGGCCTTGAGGCTTCGACGCTTTTGTTTTAGTTTTATGTTTTTGTTTTCGTTTCTTTCGCCTCGGCTTAGTTTTGCCTCTTCTTTACCTCTTGGTTACCTCGTTTTTTTATGTGCTTTTATGGGTTTCATGTGCTCTGTGGTCTTGTCGGGTCTATTAATGATCGCTCCTTCGTCGTTTTAAGCCAGGGGTGCCCCTAATCTTGAACCCCCAGATTTCCTGTAAGGTAAGTTTCACTAGATAAATTAACTATTTGCATGCAAATGATATTATTTGATTGATGAATAGTTTGGATTTTGGAGATCGGATTTTCCCTATTTTTCTTTCTTTGATTGCAATACGTACCCCACAATTTTCTTTATGGAACCAATCAAATTCAACACGTTGATGTTTGAATTGATGTGCATCATATCCAAAGTCTCTGGGTCAAATATGCATATGTCATGTATCATGTATGTGATGACAACTACAACTTGGTACTATCATACTTGGAATCTATGTACATGACAACATCAACTCAGCCAATGAGGTGATCAAATCCATGAATATATATGGACCGGTAATTTAAGAATTATTAGTATGATGGGTCACATAATTATAAATTCATGAATAAACATGACTTTTTAATCACATTTATACTTAATTAATCTATATTAGAGGTGGTATTATTGCTTAACTAGCGTAATTCATGCTCCATGCGCGCGGATTTTGTTAAAATTTTATTTGTATTTAACACCCATTTATATCATAGATTGAATATACGATATACATTGACTTAATTGTACGTGTATTGTACTAATTTTGAACACAAAAATGAATTAAGTATCACCTACAAATAAAATATAACGACAAACTAACCTCTAATAAATTCGGATAAAGATTTGAAAATAAATTTTATTTAATTAAAAATAATTATTTTTCATCTATTTTATAATTAACAACATGTCCATTATTTTAAATGGAGAGTGATATCTGGTAAAGATGATGTGCTTTAAAGTGGTGAGTTGCACGAAATTAGTACGTAATATAATTATTGACTTTAATATATTTGATCCATACATACTAGCTTGTTTTATTTATTATAAATTCATGAATAAAACATGACTTTTTAATCACATTTATACTTAATCTATAGTAGAGGTGGTATTAGTGCTTAATTATTTGACTTTAATATAATTGGTTCATGCATGCTTGTTTTTTTTTTGTGGCCCTCGATCTAGAGTTTTGATACATATATGACAACACACAATATACGATTCTTGTGACCTAGAGTCTAGTCTAGACTAGATTGAGGAGAATACAATGGAATGCTTTTTGTATTATTATTTTTGATACTGTAATCTTATGTATCATTTTATATTTAGTAGTTTGTTAGTAAATATATATAATTTGATTTGGTGATCGAGAGGAAGATCTCTTAATGTAGATAAATCTTCTATTTATCATAGAATGAAGTATTACATGAGCAGATATATAGAAATCTTAATCTGTCAAATCACTCTCATGTCATGTTATGATCTTCTATGTTCTAGGTTTTTCCATCCCGCCATCGGCTTATATTCTTCATGTAGCATTCAAACTGAATGACTATGAAATTACGACGATACTTCCATATATACATATTATGGGTAATGTAGGAGACATCTCTATTTTCCTTGGGGAATCTTTAGACACTACTTAGCTTTCAATTCGCTTCTTAGCTTTCAATTCGCTTCTGACCATCGAATGAATTGTGAATAACTTGCCATCCTCTGTTAGAAAGAAGGTGCGCTTCCAATTCTATTGGTGCTTGAAACAATTTTATCTTCTCAATATTACTATATCTCTAGAGTCAATAATTTTATACGAGGAACTACTGAACTCAATTACTTGTTGTCATTACTCTTTAGTTTTTTCTATTGAAATCTAATCTTAACCATTAATATTTTATTTAATGATTGAGATTTCTCCAACTCTACCTATAAATATTTTTTACAACTCCACCGGAACTAAACCAATATCTAATTGGGTAATTTGCGGCCACAACCCATTTCGAGGGAAATCCTCCCCAATATTAGGCTCTGTTTGAGTGTTTGCCAAGCCCAAAACATTTAGCTTTTAAAATTCTATTTTAAAAGCTACTAGGATGTTTGTTATAATCAGTGGTAGAGATTTTATTAGCGTTCAAAAGCTTGATTTTGTAAAGCTACTTAAAAAAGCTTTTTGTAATTTGAACTACCGTTTGAAATTTCTTTTCCATATATGTCATCAACCAAAAAGAAAAATCATAGCTTCTTTAATATATTATATGTCTTATTTCATCATTTTATAAGTATGAGCTAAACTCAAAAACTATCTCAACCAAATACACAGCCGTTTTTTTATTAGACTATTACTTTCAACCGCTCTGTCAACTGCTACAACTACAACTATAGCTAAAATTATCCGCTACCACTAGTTTTGACAAACATGACCATAGTCTTGCAATATATACCACTTGAAGAATTTAAACTCAAACCTCTCAATAATGCTTAATAATTCTAGCACCACTTTATTACTTAATAAATTAAGTATTAATTAATTCACGGGAGTTAAATTTTCAAACCAAACAAACCACCACTTAATTGAGCTAGCTAGCCATCAATATCTTAAAGATCTTGGCAGATCTCCAAGAATAGGTAAATCACAAATCAAGCACTTAATCTTCACATGATGCTGTCTAGTGTCAACCAAATGCAAACCACCAAATTGATTTTTCTTCTTTTATCTATACTAACTAATTTAACTTTTTGGCAGCCTCTAATTCATGGAAACTCACCAAATTGATTGGCATTTTCATCCAAAAAAACGCCATTGGCAACGTTGAAAATATTCTTATTCATTTCATTTTCTAAGATTTTTTTTGTCTTTTTTAATTGCAAAAAATGTATTTTTAATATACATATGATTATTGCAAGAGCTTAGCTCTCTTTTCTAAAAAAAAAACACCCATAAATATTGTTAAGTCTCGATCGATCACTAACGTAGTTCAAATCTTCCTCTCCGCCTAACCTGTTGTAATAGCCTAAGAGTGTCCTATCAGACAAAAAAAACACCCTTATATACCCATTTGAGCGTTAATAAATGTTACAAAATATTAGACATGTCAATCGGGTCGGGTTAGGCGGGTTCGGGTTCGTTCATTTCGGGTTCGGGCTAAATCGGGTTCCGGGTCGTTATGGGTCACGGGTCAATCGGGTCGGGTTATAGCAGGTTTTCGGTCGGGTCGGGTTGACCAGCGGGTCTAAACTATCCTTTTTTCTTATGATTATTAAAATCAATTTTTAATTAAATAATAATATTTAATTATAGTATATTATTTTCATTTATTTTAATAATAAAATATATTATAAGTTTCAAAATAAATTTTAATTTTTTTTTATAAATATGCTAAATCGGTCAACCCAACGGGTATCGGGTTTCAACCCAACGGGTTCGGGTTCTATCGGGTTTCGGGTTCAAATTTTTGGGTCTTAACCCTAAAATTATCGGGTGGGTCAGGTCGGGTTAGCGGGTTAGGTCAGTTTTTGACAGGTCTACAAAATATACTATAAATTATTATTACATATTATATAAGAATATTTTGTATGAGTATGTTTTTTGCATCAATGAAGGATGTTTTCAAACTTAATTCCTACTATATGTGATAAACTCATATGGATATATGCACTCGTACAAGCCTCAATCTATTAAACCACAAAACTTTAATAATATCAAGGGTAAGTTAAGGCCAGTTAATTTGGATTTACAAAATAATGCAATTTATTTCTTACATTATACATTATTTTTAGATTTTACATTTCAATTTTGCAAAAAGAAGTTGCCTTAGATATTAGAGTTTTGGTTATTGTAAATTGTAATATATTGCTACCTAGTACACGTTAAAGATAAAATCGATAGAACATGTCGATGGTGAGGTGAGCATTGTACACAATCAATTCAAAAGGTAAAATTTGGCGAATATTTCAAATGTTTTTACTCGAGTAGTAAAATTAGTAAGGGGTCACGTACGGATAAATAAGGAGGAAAATAGTGATCGAGAAATAATGTTATTTTACAAACATAACTATTCGTTTAAGACTTCAAGGGGGAATTTAGAGGTGTTCGCTTCGACACTCACGGACAACGAAGTCCTAAATTTAATTATTTAAAACTGTTTCAGTTCTCATCCGTTCACGGATGCTCTAAGATAGTCTCAAATAGTACTTAAGCTACTTTAAATCTTACTCGATAAAAAAAAAATCGTTTGAAAAAAAATTGAACAAATTAAGAACGCAAATTGATTATATAGACAAATACATTCAATAATGCAATTTATGAATTCTAATCCAATCTTTTATTTATATTTTTTTCCGATAAGAAGCACTAAGATCATTACAACAAAAATCTAAATCGCAATAATATCCACAAATATCATCACCTATCAGTTTAATTATTGAGGTTTTATAGGTCTTTTATTTACTTGACCATGCATTTCGTATTATCAATCTTTATTGTTTACTAGTAAGCGTACTCCTTGTTTGAATTAATTTTTCACTAATATACGGTTCGATCCGTAGAAAAATCCTAACATATATAAATGTATACCTAATGTTCTAAAAATGTTAGATGAATCTTAGGTGAAAAGGGGCCGCCTAGCGTCTAGGTAACCGGAATAGTTACCTAGACGTTCTTAGACAAACGCTTAGACGGTATGAGACCTTTAAACATCTAGATTCTTTTAGACGAGATTTTTAAAACGATGTGTATACCAAAAATTGGTTTATTTGATACACTTTTCTCTTTTTGAAGCAATCCTCACTAATAAAACATGTGTCGAAATAGGAAGATTTTGAACCTGGTTGCTTAGTGTGAAAGATATATCAATATGAATGTAAGTGAATTTTGGTGCATTTAAATCAACATTAGGTATCATTACACGTGCATGCAATGGACCACCCATATCATGATCCTAACCCGGCCTATTGTAGGAATATGGGCTTGGTGTAATTTTGTCAAAGATTATGATTATATAATCTATAGTTGGGAAGGCATGTTATATTAATTAGGTTCCTCTAACTTTCCATGCCATTAAATCGTGTAGTTAGGTCTATAAAAGATAAGCTTTTTTTTAAAAGGTTTTTCTAATGTGTGTCCATTAGAGGTGTCAAACGGGTCGGTCAGGTCGGGTTCGGGTTCGGTTATTTCAGGTTCGGGTCGTAACGGGTCATCGGTCAAATCGGGTCGGGTCATTGCGGGTTGTCGGGCGGGTCAGGTCGACCTAACAGGTCAAGAAAATTGATTTTTTTACAATTATTAAAATATTTTTTATTTAAAAAATGATATTTAATAATAAATCAATTATTTTTATATATTTTAATAATAAAATATATTATCATTTTCAAAATATATTATATATTCTTAAAAAATAACAAATTGGGTCAACCCAACGGTTTTTTCGGGTTTGAACCCAACGGGTTTCGTGTCTATCGGGTTCGGTTTATTTTGGGTTTCGGGTTCAAATTTTCGGGTCTTGACCCTAAATTTTTTGGGCAGTTCGGGTCGGTTTTTCGGGTCGGGTCAGCTTTTGACAACTCTAGTGTCCATGGACACACAATAATAATAAATTTAGATAAATTTAGTAATTGTTTGTTAATTTGATTATTTTAAAAGGGTTCATTAATTCTAATTTAGGAAATAGTTTTGAAATAATTTTACAAATTAGCAAACATTAGCCATGGGCACACAATATATAATAATTTAAGGAATACTTTTATTGTGTACCCATGAGCACACATTAGCCGAACCGTTTTTAAAATTAGAGCTATTAGACGTATATATTATTCTAAAACTAGAGTGTTTCACAAAGTCAAAATTACGGGTAGGATGAATAGTTTTACTAGATTCAGGGGTGGTAAATTTTGGTCCGACCTGATAAAATCGTCTGATTTGTCCAATTCGAGATTCGATTAACATCTGGAAAAATTTATAAAGTTAAACTTGAAACCGACCTGATTTGATCAGACACAAAATCAACCCGTTTAAGAAATGTCCCGAACCCAATTATATCCGAAAAAGACCAACCCAATAATAACCCGAAACCCGATCAACTTGAAACCCGATTGCATCCAAAATAACCCGAACCCGATTATACTTGCACTCCTTTAAACTCGAACCCGATTATACTTGCACTCCTTTAAACTCGAACCCAAAACAAGCCAACCCGATTATACCTGACACCTAAAACAAGCCAATCCGTCTTAACTAGCTGTAATACAATTCAACCAAAACTTCATTTAATCGAATCATAATTCAAATGAATCCCAACTCAACCGATTCTCAATTCAAATGAACCATAATTCAACAAAAAGTCTGAAACCCAAATTGAATTCCAATTCGACCGAACTCAGATTCAACTTAAATTCAATGCTGCAATACAACACAAAATGGAAAAATCCGGCTCAATCCATAATCCAACTTAGTCAAAACTCCACTCGATCGAAATCCAAAAATAGCTTGACCGATTTAGAACCAATAATCTGAATTACATAACGGAATGAACACTAAATCCAACCCGATTACCCGACATACACATCATTGACCATAATGTAAGACTACCAAATTTTTCGAATGACATGCCCGAAACCCGCCCATTTGCCACCCGTGTTATCTGGTTCAATCAAAACCCGATTCAATCCCAAATCCGACTTAGTCAAAACCTGACTCAACCGAAACACGAAACAGATCACCGATTTGCACCTGATAACCCGAATCATCCAACAACTAAAAGCATGACCCGACCCGACCCAACCCAATCATGCCCAATTCCCCGATTACACACCATTGACTATAATATATAATAGCTTGAAACCCAAATGACCACCCGAAACCCGCCCGTTTACCACCCCTACTAACTAGACATCGATTATAAACATTATCTTGAAACTCAAATTTATCATTTTTGACAAATCCATATAATCTTAAGCTTTAAATGAACTATATATGCAATTAAATCGACAAAATAGAAAACCAAAAAAAGAAGTTAAATCAACAAAATCAAAATCTACTCGATCGGTTTTTTGGCCCACGCAATTAAATCTTTCTAAATTCAACATAATTGTACTAAAATTGACCTTTTTGTCCAATTAAGGCCGGGAGGAGAAATGAAATGAATTTTATGATAACACTATGGACCAAGTTGTAGTGAAACTAAGCTTTCAAAGGTTCAAATTTAAAGATAAACTTGTAGGTTCAAACCCAAACAACATCATTTGATGCTTAGAAAATATTGATTGAAGTGTCTCCCTTTTTCTTAGCAAGAATAAGTATAATATGAAGCCTCTTCTTCCAAAGAAAGACTTATGGCTACAATTATATGTGCATGTATATATGAACCAAAAAGACCAACACTAGTGAATTTAAAAACAAACTCATCAAAAGAGAAAAAGAGAGATTCCCACTTTCGATTTCCCAGCTGTCTTTGCACACGCACCGCAAAGAAATCACACGAGGGAACAATCTAAAGTAATTATGGAATTATAAAGGACATTTCCTCGAGATCGATCGGATTCAATCTAAAGTGATTATACACTTATAAAGGACATTTCCTCGAGTTATATAATTCCGATGGGTTGTGATGAACAAGGTGTTGTTGGAAGGGGCGGAGCCAGGAATTTAGCCCCACTGGGGCAAATTCCTGGTTACAGAAAAAAAATTATATTTTTCTATTTAAAAAATATTTTATACGAAAAATTTTGAATTTTTTAATAAAATTTTATATTTTTTTGTATCAAAATTATTATTTTTTGTATATGAGACCCTTTTTTCATAAAAAAAATGTTTGCTAGTTGAAAGATGGGGACTGTTTGACTGTATTTGATAATATATATAGTATATGTTCAATTACCGATATGTATAATACTAGTAATATTTACAAGCTTTTTACACTAATAATATTTTATATTTTTTAAATTTTTTTTTTGAAAAATCCAGTGGGGGCTACAGCCCCTACTGGTCCCCATGTACATCCGCCCCTGGTTGTTGGAATACTTCTTCTCATAGGCGGAACTATAGTGGGGTTAGAGGTGACCATGACTCCCCAATTCAAATTTTTAAGTATATATGTTCCTTTTGTTGAGAGTTTCGATTTGATATATTATACGTTTTAATCTGACACTTGAGTAAAGAGTTATGAGCATTTTAAAATTGACAGTATAGAAATTATTTTTACAAGTTAGTTAATTAATAAAAATGTTTTTATCATTTCCTAGATTACATAGTTTCATAATGTAATTAAATCCAAGAGCGTTAAAACAATTAGTTATGCTTGGAATGTCTTGAATCATACACTAAATTTATTAGCATATAATTCTAGAGGTTTTGTTCGAATATTTTTTAGTATTTTGTATTTTTTTGAAATTAAAAAAATGTTAGTTATGTTAAAAAGAAATTTGGCCCCTACAATGAGAAGGTTCGAGTTCTACCGCTACTTCTTCTCACATAGTTCAGTGGTTTTTATAGGTATCGTGTGGGTAGTGGCGAAGTCGGGATTGTCCGGAAGAAGGGTGGACCTCATACAACAATCCTTAGACAATTGAAGTTAGTTTAACATACGCATGACTTACACTTGTTTTTATAGGTATCCCTACAATTGAAGTCGGGATTGTCCGGAAGAAGGGTGTGAGTTTGGATCTACTTGTTTTATTGATTGTTCTCTAGTTACAACAGACAAGACTTACACTTCTATGTTCCTAGAAGTTCTTCCTAACTCTAGCAACACTAGCAAGTCTTCTCAACCTAGTTCCTAAGCGAACAACTCAACTAAACACAAGCTAAATCGAACCTTACACCTTGAGCTCACTGTCACAGTTCCCTTACTCCTTGAACTTGGATTCGTCGTCGCCGAGATCGAACACTCGTCGCCGGGGACTTCTCTTCATCTGTCTCTCTTTCTTGTTTGTATGAAAATATGAATTCTGGGAGAAGTGCTTATTCCAAGCACTATTCATTTGTCTTTATACTCATTTGAACTTGGGCTGAAATCTTCATTTTCATGTTGTCCAAAATGCCCTTTGTCTTGCATGCCAAGTTTGCAATCTTCACATGTGACTTGATTTGAATTTAGTCAACTTCAAATGTCAATCGCACCGTTGAATCACTCGCCTCAGTCTGTTCTTCAGACTGAGCCTTTGTTTTGTCTGAGACAGGATATTGTGTTTCACGCTGCACGGTTCTGTCGTCACATGTGAGTTCCCATATGTAGGGAGCGACTCTCTTCTGAGATCCATTTAAATACTTGGATGTAAACGTTAATTCCCACATGGCGTTTGTCATTATCAAAACTGGAGACAATATCATTGTTCGGATATTTGGAACCAGATTTCCCAACACCGTCCCAACATCTAGAAAGAGGGAGGACCTCATACAATGAACTTTGGACAAATGAAGTTAGCTTAACATATGCGACGTGTGGGATTGAAGACTATTTATCAATATGAATGTCGACCTTCCTAATCCAAAAATTTAAGCTTCCTTCTCCCGGGTCTAGCATCTCTTTTTTTTTTTGGCAAAAGCTTCCTCTCCCGAGTCTAGAAAATATATAAATTTAGTTAAAACTAACGAAAATTCATAAGTAAGGGCACTAGCCGAACTTTTGTAAAAGTTTAGGAGGTTCACCCGAAATAAGTTTTTCTTTTCAAGGCACCATCTAAAAAAACCAAAAAATTGAGGGTACCAACTGGAATTTTTCAAAAAATATTATCAATGAATTTAATTAAATTTAACAGTTAATATAAAAATTTATCACTTATACACGAGCCTCGTTTCAACTAAATTACACCTATTAATGGTATTTTCGTATCAAAACGACAAATTATGGAAAATTTGGATAATTTATGATTATATATTAACATTAGGATAAAAATGAAATGTAAGAGTATCATATATGCGACTTGGTCAAATCAAGTTGACTTGGATTATCTCTAGTATGTGAAAATATACAAGACTTGTTACCTAACTTGATTAGAAATTTTACTAAAATCCAACGTGACTCGTATAAAATCTGCACAGGAAAAAAATATTTGACCATACCCATATGATGTATTATTTATTCGATCTGAGTTAACAGGTCTAATATTGAGATATTATGATTCGTTTGACCATAAACACTTCTTAATTATAAGAATTTTATTGTATTTACAATCAAAGTATTTTTTTTCAATATAATGCCCCTAAGAAATAGGTTAAAATCGTATAAATAAATACATATCTTATTATAACCTTATTTCTCTTTTTTGATATTTCGTAAAATGATTTTCCTATAATATGCCTGTCGGGTATATTATAAAACTACTTGATTTAAAAATTAAATCTTAAAGAGGAAATAATGAATACTATAAAAGATTATAAAATTTTCTAAGAGATTAAATCTAACCAAATATTTCCCAATAAAGTTTCTTATAATGTAGCCTAAGGGCACATCATAAAAAAACCGTTCTTAAAATTATGGTATGTAATTTTTTTTCTCTAAATAGGTGATACGTTGGCCATTACAATGAGCGAGGGGAAAACTCGTAATATTATTGGCGCGGATGTCATTATTTATAAATGACTTTATGAGCGAAGGGATTCGAACCCATAGCATAGTTATTTCGGATGTCATTATCTTGAAATGACTCAATGAGTGAGGGGATTCGAACTCACAACATATTTGATACGGATGTCATTATCTATAAATGACTTAATGAGTGAAGGGATTCAAACTCGTAACATAATTATCGTGGATATATCCTTATCTACAAATAATATAAATACAACAATTACTAATTCAGTTAGATTAGTGAGGCTTGAAAGCTGTAATATGTAATTAATGACCGAAAGGAGGACAATAATATACTTATTTATGTTTTATTTTTATTTTTTAAATTTGCATTCAAACTATTGAGGACCACAATCACTAATATACCCTTATTAACCAACAAGCATGGAGCGTAGTGGGAGGGGCTACGCTTCCCTTCGCTAAGATCGAGTGTTCGACTCTTAGTGGAGGAGAAATGAACTTGTTGGGAGAGCAGCATATCACATCCAAAAAATAAAGGGGCCCTCGCGAGACTCGAACTCAAGACGTAGACGTTTGATGTAGCAAAACTTCTTCGCTGAACTGGGGTGCAATGATAAAAAAAAATATATCCTTATTAATTATGTAAAATGCATGTCAAATACGTGTATATCCACACACACATATATATTTCATATAAAAAAATGCATATATGTGTTTGTTACATTTTGGTTAAGTTACAACTTACACACAATCAATTCGAATCGCATTATACACATATAAGTTTATTTTATTTTATTTGCATTCAAAAATTATTGATGGCCACACAATTAAGCACTATACCCTTATTTATGTAAGATGCATGTGAATTACGTGTACATGCATGCACATGTTTGCTACATTTTAGGTAAGTTATACAACTTGCAATCAATTCGAATCGCATTACACACCCAAAGATTTGAAATTGAATTAAATGTACGTATGTTTTCTTTCCATATGTAAAATATTTGATTGAGCACAATCTATAGCAAAATATGCATACAGAAGAAAAAATATCGTGACAGATTTCGAAAGATTTTGTGGGGTCCAAATTCGGAAAAAGAAAAAGAGTAACACGTATGTAATAATATTCCAAATAAACCCATCTTATATACTCTTTTGAACTTTACCTTTTAGCTTTTTAACTTTTTACCTTTTAGCTTTTACGTGTGTACCAAAATCAGAGAGTGAGTACATCAAAAAATACAAAATTAAAATCAAAGAGTGAGTACATCCTTATTCCTTTTCACTAGAGCTATCAAAAGTTGATCCGACTCGAAAAACCGATCAAATTGCCCGAAAAATTTAGGATCAAAGCCCGAAAATTTGAATCCAAAACCCAAAATAAACCGAACCCGATAGATCCGAAATCCGTTGGGTTCAAACCTAAAACCCGTTGGGTTAACCCGATTTGTTATATTTTTTAGAATATATAATATATTTTAAAAATTATAATATATGTTATTATTAAAATATATAAAAATAATAGATTATTATTAAATATCATTTTTTAAATAAAATAATATTTTAATAATTGTTAAAAAATCGATTTTCTTGACATGTTGGGCCGACTCGACCCGCCCAAAAACCCGCAATGTCCCGACTCAATTTGACCGATGACCTATTACGACCCGAACTCGACTCCACCTGAACCCGAAATAACCGAACCCGAACCCGACCGACCCGTGACACCTCTACTTTTTACCACTACTTTGTTATTTATTTTATGAAGTAATTTAATTTCATCTTGACTTGTAAATTTATACTCATGAAATGACAAGTGAACAAAAATTGGTTCGTTTGGCACACCATTGTTTTTTATTTATAATGTTTCTATAAGTTTATAAAGACATCTTATATACATATAAGAATGGATTTTGCCCCCATTTATTGCACTCATTAATCATTATCAAAAATATTTTTATATAATTATAATTGCATAAAGAAAATCAAAGAATAGAGTGTAGCATAGTGGTTAAGACACATTTATAAACCTATAGGTCATGGGTTCAAATCATGTAATTGTAATTTTGTAGAATCTTAATATGTTTTTATTAAAATGATATTTGAAATAAAAGAAATTATAAAATTACATTAAATTAAGGATATTTTTAAGAGTTTCAAGCCATGAGAAAGTATTTTATGAAAACAATACATAGTAAAAATTTACAAAATTACTTGATATGCATAAAAACATCACTAACATTCTCAAATGATAATATTAAAAATTAAATTCTAAAATATAGAGCATAGATAATCAAGTGAAAAATAAAATTAAGTTGAAGATTTTGTGAACCAAAAGATCTAAATTGCAAATATTTTAATCAGGTAATTAATAATTATAACAATTCAAACTTAAAGAGACAATAAAAAAATTTACGTTTTAAGATCGGTCAAATTTATCAATGTGAAAGAGTTAAAATGATTATTTTGGTTTAATTAATTTATTGTAAACGTACTTTTTCTCATCGATAACTAAATATATATATCATCAGAAATGATAAGCATATATGAAATAATTATTTTGGTTTAATTAATTTATTGTATATTTTTTCTCATCGATAACTAAATATATATATCATGAGAAATTATAAGCATAAAAAGGCCATGATAATCAATTGATGGAAAAGAAAAAAAATATATTGTGATGGTTAAAGGATTGTACTACTCTATTTATCCAAATGAAAAATAAAAAAAAAATCTTTTGAAAGTATTAAAGTAAAAAACCTAAAAACCTAAACTATTTAGTCTAAAACTTTATATATAGTTATGATTGTTAATTACAATTACAAAGATTATAATATTTGAAAAGAATTATAAGTGATTGTCAATTATATAGTTATGATTGTTAATTACAATTACAAACTATTTAGTCTAAAACTTTAATTAGTTACATGAGCGGTTTCAAAAACAATTACATTAAGTATATTGTTTAAGAAAAAAGAAATATACTTCGTAATATTAATATTGGGACCATGTAATCATTTTGTACGTCAATTCTTAACTAAAAAGAATGTAAGATGAACAAATAAGCAAAGAAAATGACGTAACTTAATAATGTAAAAAAACCTCAATATATTTTTACCAAAAACTTGCCCCGTGCATATGCACGGGCATCACCACTAGTGCATTATAAAAATGAAAATGTATGTAATTAATATAATACATCCTTATGCCTTTTTACCACTACTTTTGAACTTTACCTTTTAGCTTTGTTGTTGTAATTGTATATGATCGATGCCATACGAAGCTTTTGTCATGGATGAGATCGATCGATATGTAATTAATATAATACATTGATGGCTTAATGCAATTTTTTTTGAGTAAAAGTTAAAAAGCTCCATCTTAATAGGTAGGACCGATGATCGATCCTACCATATCAAGATGTATTTAACACTAATTAATTTAATTAACAATTAGTGATAATCATGTTTGTTAAGTCCAAGCCATATCCGAAGAAAGTAACACATCAAGATTTGATGATATCTTATAGAGGGACAAATCAACTAGTAAAACATAATTAAGCCTCTAGAAGCTATATCGTGATTAAGTTGTTAATCAAGTTCAAGTCAAGAAACCCATGTAAGAAACTAAGGATTAGGTGGGTAAGATCGATCTATATTCTCAGTCAAATCAATACAAAACAAAGGATGATCTTGAGATTGAGATTGAGATCTCCATAGTAGACCAAGCTAATTAGTAAGAAAATCACACACTATAGCTAGACTACACATATTCATGAAACTTTCACATCAAACTATATCCTCTTTTTCTTCTTCCGTATCTTTGAACAACAATTACATCTCATGTTAGGCACAAACGTGACGTCGTCGTTTTGGACCCACTTTCCCAAGAAGATCTCTCCTTCTCTCTCCAACAAAGATCTTGCCTCCATCATCATAAATTCCCATGCAAATTCAAGATTAATTTCTCCCTATAATTTGGCCTAGCTAGCTAGACATGAATCGGGTTTGACAGGTTTTAGGCTCGATTTTCCATTAGGCTATTCTAGGCGAAGAGGGACCGCCTACACCTAAACGACCTAAACGGATGCCTAGACAGACTAGACATTTTTCTAGACGGACTGGAATGTTAGGCGGGCTAGTACCTTCCAACGCCTAGACGAAGCTAGTGGAAATTTTTAAAACAGTGGCTTGAGATGAGTCAAATATAAATCCTCTTCTAAAAACTTCTCTATGAATTGAGAAGTCATCTCCTTACCCTAATTTTTTCTGACAAAAAAATACTCCCTCCGTATAAGTATACTTGTCTTTTTAGAGTTAGACATATATATTAAGAAAATTTTGATTTAGACAAAAATATCCTTAATTAAATGTCTACTTTATACATTGAAAATAAAAATGGAGTAAATTTAGTTTACCTTTTCATTAAATACGAGGGTTAAAGTTGGTAAGTTGAGCTTAAAATATATAAAAGGACAAGTTCTCTTAAACAAGATTTTAAGTCTAAAAAAACAAGTACACTTACACGGAGGGAGTAATTAATTTCCCTATAAATAACCCACCTCCCCAACCCTCCAAAATTGAATTACACACAACCCAAGATTCAAAAAATGGCCAAACTTTTCAACCCTTCTTCTCTCAACATTCCTTCATTCTTCACCATACTCCATCTCCTCTCTCACCTCATCTCAACCTTAGCAAAGCTCATATCTTGCACATACAAGAGGATCACCAAACCCACTCCTCACCACCACCACCACCACGGCGACTTCTCCGAGATCCTCAACGTGGCGGCCCGTCTCCGTTCCGACCCCGCTTCCGTGGGCCCCGCCTCGGCCGACTTCGGTAAAGCGGTTACCCGCTCCCCCGCCGCCGTCTTCTTCCCTTCCTCCCCAAACGACATCGTTTCATTGCTAAAGCTCTCCAACGACCTCGCCTCGGGCCCGTTCACGATCGCCCCGAGGGGCCGGGGCCACTCGTTGATGGGCCAGGCCACGGCGGAGAACGGGGTGGTCGTTGAAATGACGTCGTTGAACAAAGGGGAGAGAATTAGGGTTTTTAAAGATCGAAGCTTTGAAAACCCTAATTTGATTGAGAAATTAGGGTTTTGTGGGTTTGTTGATGCCGGTGGAGAGCAATTGTGGGTCGATGTTTTAATGGCGTGTCTTGAGGAGGGTTTGGCGCCGGTTTCTTGGACGGACTATTTGTATTTGACCGTTGGTGGAACTCTCTCCAATGGCGGAATTAGTGGGCAGGCGTTTCGGTACGGGCCTCAGATTTGTAATGTTCGCGAATTGGACGTTATTACTGGTGCGTATAATTCGGCTCTTCTTTGATTTTGCCCTAGTTGTAGAAGAAAAAATTCCATAATTTATTTTTTTATTCTTTTATTTTTTTTGGTCGAAATTTATTTTTCTATTCTATACTCTTGATAAAAAAAATCTAAGTATAGGAAGATTCCATGATTTGGAATTTGGTAATTTTTTAAACAAGATTTATGTTTCAATAATATGAATTCTTGAAAAAGGATAGAAAAATCGTTCTTACACTCTCTTTGGATCACAAGAATTAATGCATTAATTTACATTTAAATTCATAATTTAATACAACTTAATGTATTAAATTGACGATTGAAACAGGGCTTAATTTATTTTCGACAAATAAATAAGAAATTATTTTTGACTGAAGAATTCATGGTATCAAATTTTCTTTATCTGTTTTTAAGTTGAATTAATTTTTCTATCTATTACTAGTAGGTTAGATGAATCAATTTGCGCTGATTTAGTTTTATCAACCCGAAGGTATTATTTAATCATAAATTCATAATTCTTAAATCATGAGGTGGATTAAATTAGGTTTGATTTAATTAAGATAATATTTCAATTTTTTGTAGCTCTAAAATCAAAATTTTTGTAGTTATTTTATATTCACTTTACTCGATCAATTAAACCAAATATTATTCTCAAATATGTTTTGTTTGTGAAAAATAATAATAATCTCTTTTCTTTAATTAATAATCCATTTTTTGTGTGGTGTACTGGTGTAGGAAAAGGAGAGCTCAAAAAATGCTCAAGAGAAGAAGAGAGTGAGCTTTTTAATGGTGTTCTTGGTGGGCTTGGCCAATTTGGGATTATTATAAGAGCCAGGATTCCTCTCCAGATTGCTCCAAAAAGGGTATATTTTTCCATCATTAACTAATCTATTATTTAATTGTAGTTTTTTGTCACTATCATGTGATTAATATTAATTACGATTATGATAATTAAAGAAAGGCTTAGAGGTAATCATATAATCATACCTACACGTACATTGTTTCCCCAAAGGGAAGAGTGCTTCGCTTTTGAACTACACACATTATTGATAGAGAAAAAAAAATCACTTAATAGTCAACATTATATTGCTAGTTGTTGGTATTACAGAATTAAAATCAATAGTTTTAACTTTTGCAGACTTTTTTGTCTTGTTACAAGTAGTTGTTATTTTAACATAATTTTATACCTCTAATTTTTATTTGTTTTATAGCTCTAATTTTTACAAAAATCCATTTTTATATTAAGGTAAGTTCCGAAATCCTTTTTTTTGGGTTAATAAAAAAGATTATGATTATTGGGATTTTGATCGGAACGTATCGTTCTAAAGATATACCTAAAACTATTTTTGGCAGAATTTTTAAAAAAAATCACAAGAAAGTGTAAAATTGTATTCTTTTTATTTTTGTCGTGTGAGAGTGTGTAACTAAAACAGGAAATATAAATTAAAGAAGTTTTCATGAAATGTGAAAAGCTTGTTTAAATTGGTAATTATTGTTGTTATAGCCCTATATATATTGATCTTTATTATCTCATGCATACTTTAACTTCTACTACGAATTTACGATGTACTAAACTATTTATTTTTGTATTTTTTTAAAAGGATGTTCATTTTAATTACCAATTGATTATTAAAATTACACGACGGTAAAAGTGAATCTCATCGTCATTTTTTGGGTCAATAGTCAATTATTTATATTTTTTTTTATCAACGATCAAGAACAACGAAGATTCGTGTAATTGGCAAAATGGTGACATTGGTCAAAGTCATAAGTCCCCTAACATCGTAGTCAACACGTTACATAATATAATAGAGGATTCATTTTTAAAACTAAAAACAAATAAATGTGAAGAATGTGTATAATACTATAATAGTTGATGTTTCACAAGCTATAACGTTATTTATTTTTTATGAACATCCATTTAATTGAAATCGATAATTCACCATAACTTGTCGAATCACAGGTGAAATGGATAAGAATGTTGTACGTCGACTTTGAAACCTTTGCAAGAGATCAAGAACTCTTAATCTCAAAGAACAAAGATGTTCAAGGCATTTTCAACGGCCTAAACTACGTCGAGGGTACTCTCTTGTTGCCTAAAACAAGCCCTCCGAACAATTGGAGATCATCCTTCTTCTCAATCTCGGATCAGATTAGGATTTCGTCTATCGAAACTCCGAGCGGAATCATCTATTGCTTGGAGGTTGCTAAGTACTATGATCCTTCTTGCAACAAATTCATTGATGAGGTGAGTTTTTTTGTCATTACAAACAAACGTGACTTTGCTTGAAACCCAAGTTTTGTTTGATATGATGATATGGTTAAGTGATACTTCCTCGGTTGCTCCTATTAGAATTAAAAGTCGTTTTAGAAGATTAAATTTGATGGAAAATCATGATGTGTATGGGTCATTTAGTTAATCTAAAGTCAATATTTTCTTTTTTTTTTCAATAAAAACAAGTCATTTTCATTAGTGTAATTAGCCTTTAGAGTTAAAAAGGATGTTAAGTAGACGACATTTTATTGGTTCAAACATTATTGTTTGATTTTTGAAAACGACTTGTATTTCTAATCAGAGGTAGTAGAAGACATGAAAAAAGGAAATCAGAAGAAAACCCAAGATTCGTATATAAGAAGAAACAACATAAAAAAAACTTTGGTACTCTCCTTTAACCAAAAAAACGTATAAGGCCAATTGGATGACTCTTAAAAAAACATTATATATTGTTGTTAATTGATTTGATGATAGATAATTATATATATGATTACTAAATAATTAATGAGACATTTTTGTAATTTTTTTCTTGCTTGTAGGAAGTGGAAGAAGTTCTCAAGGGCTTATCCTTTCTCCCTGGATTCATCTTTACAAAAGATTTATCCTACATTGAATTTCTTAATCGGATTCGAGAAGGCGAAATCGAGCTTCAATCCAAGGGTCTATGGGATGTTCCACACCCTTGGTTGAACCTCTTTGTTCCGAAATCTCAGATAAGTGATTTCAACTCCGCTATCTTCGTCAACATCATCGCCAAGCAAGCCAAAGTCATAGGACCAATGCTCGTCTATCCAATGAACCGCGACAAGTATGTATAAACACTACAATACTATTAACACACATATATTGTCATACCGGAATGAATATGATCTCCACCAGACATACGTAAGGCTTTAGCTGATCGATTCGAGTGATTTTGTAGGTGGGATGATAAGATGACGACGAGTATACCCGAGGAGGATGTGTTCTATACGGTCGGATTGCTTCATTCGAGCACGGATGACGAATGGAAGGGCTTGTATGAGCAAAACAAAGAGATTTTGAGGTTGTGTAAGGAGAAGGGGATTATGGTAAAGCAATATCTCCCACATTATCATGAAGGCATTGCTACTAGTAAGGAAGATTTTTGGAAGAAGCATTTTGGGAAGAAATGGAGAAGATTTGAGGAAAGGAAAGGAATGTTTGATCCTAATATGATCTTGTCTCCGGGACAGAAGATATTCAATTCATAGTGAGCATAATTGAAGAATAAATTAGCTTTCTTAGGGGATTGTGATTGGTTAATTTATATATAATTAGTTTGGATTAAGGCTAAGTACGTATGAATGTTATGGTTGAATAAAAAAACATAGATGTATGTGAAATAGGCACTTTGTATGGAAGAGTGTTTCCTTCTTTTATGAATAAAAAGTAGAAATATATATTCTGAGAAATATTTGTTGTTTTAGTATGAAAAAATAATATGGAGTACTAATGAATTGAACTAGCTTGGGAAAAACACATTTGTAAATTTAGCATCGTATAATGTCAAATTGAATCCCAAAAGTAAAATCTTTGTACATCCAAATTGAAAAATGCTTCTAAATCTATAACTATATATTAAAGTTGTACTTTTTTGTTCTGATCTCACCTCATATTTAAAAAATTAATTTTTATTTTTATTATTATAAATTCTTTCTATTAATTTTTTTTAATTATTTAAATTTATCTCTAATATCAAACCAATATCTATTTAGTATAACAATATCTTTTGAAAGCTTCCTTATACAAGTATTTAAAATTAAAAATAAATATTTTAAAATAAATATAAATGTTTTAGCATATATCTTTTGATGAATTTATTTATATATATATATATTGATTTTCTTTTATAATAAAAAAAATTAATGATAAATATTTATAATGTTGAAAATTAATAAAAATAGATAATAAAATATTTAATACATATATTGAAATATTTGATAATCTCTAAATTTACGTACATTAAAAGTAATAAAATATGAATAATATTAATTATTTTTATCATTCATATTTTATTATATCTTATTTATTAAGTTAACTATTATTTTTTAAATTTTTATCTCTTTCATATTTGAATATATAAAAAAATTTATTCATATTTTATCTTCTTTTTGTAATTACATATCTATGAAATATCATCAAGAAAAAAGAGAAATGCAATTATTTTATCTTAATAATATATCTTCATTCACAACATTAAATTTAACCATTTATATTGATTAAAAAAATTATACATTCTACGAGTAATAAAATTGTTTATTTATTAATATTCTATTTATAATGTTTATAAAATACCGAATCGCAATCGTACATGGTACGACGGGTACAACTAGTACTCTTAATATGTCCAACAACATATTTTGTGACCTTGCATCGGTTTAAAATTGGACCGGACTAAGATCAATCTCTCCAAAATTTTGGTTCGAGAACCATATCGGAATTCGAACTCTATCCCGGTCTGGTTCAATTTTAGAATAAAATACTTTTTTTAAAAAAATTAATTGATTATTTTAAATAAAAAATGTACATTACTAATAAAAAAATATTATATTTTAGAGAAAATATATATTATATCACACAAAAATTAAATGTATATTTTAAAACAAGTTTTTTATATAGTTTATACATATTTTTTTATATAAAATAGTTTTTATATAATATTATATTACACCATGGTGAAACACAAACTAATGGTTGAGTGTGCTGACTTTGCAAGCTTGACTGAGCTTTGACTTCCCACAAATCGTATGAGTCAAGGCGCGAACTCACAGATGCTGAACGGAGCTACAGAGTCTCCGGCGACGAGCTCAAACCTTCTCCGGCAAGGAATGAAGTCACGCAAGTCTAGATTCCGTCGAGTCAGGTTGGTTCAACCTCTCCTTATTTAAGGAAATCAATTAAGATTATAAGTATTTCAATTTAGGAAAAATTCTAGTGCAGAATCAATAGATTAGGGATTCGGATCTAATGCTACCGTCCTTATATAATTTGAATTTTGAGTTTTGAATTTTGAATATTGAAAAATTCCAAGTATTAATTTCCGATTTTCCCCAATCTTTGGTCCGAAACCATTTCTCTTCGAAGCCATTCATCTCCGATCGATCCTCGATTTGCAGGATTTCACCACGGTGGTAACAAGATCAATGTCTGCTCGAACAACAACTAAGGAAGCCGATTCGAAGTAAGTTCAATTCAATCTTTATTATCGCTAATTGATCTCGAGATATTTGGTTTCAGATCTCAATTTTGTCCGTTTAGGGTTGCTGTGAATCACGAAGCTGCCGAGACAGCAAGCAAGAAAAAAACTAAGAAAGCCGATTCGAAGTAAGTTCAATCCAATCTTTATTATCGCTAATTGATCTCGAACTTTTCCTGTAATTTTTCCTGTAATTTTTTACTTCAATCTTTCCCCCCCTATTCAGTCTTTAAGTTTCTTTGTAGGTTTTGATTTAATTTGGTTTATTTACACGTACGAAATCTACTTTCCCTCCGTTTATAAGGAGCTTTATAAGGATAAGTATCCAGACATGATAGTGGTAAGATGGATCTCTCTCAATATTTAGGGTTTTTGAATCAATCAATTCAATTCAATTCAACTCCTCCTTAGGGTTCTTTGGCTTGATTTTCATCAAAGCCCCCAAGTGTAAACAGAGAGGTCATGACCTATGGATATGAAGAATGGAATAAGATGCCTGATAGTGTAAGTAATTTTGCTGATTAATTATCCATCCCAAGTTAAGATCTGACCTCACATTTTATTCCAATTGAATTTCATTATTGATCTTTCAGGAAACAGCTCCATATTTTGAAAAGGTCAAGAAAAAGCACGAGGAACAGATTGCCTACTATGAACGACTAATAGCAGGAGGTTCTTGAAAACAATGTGTTTGATCTATGATTGATTTATGAATGAAATTGATCTTTTTATTAATTTCCTCGTGAATTGTTAAGCTATTAATGAATGTATTGATTCACTTGTTTGTTTTCCGGTTTTGCAGGACGATGTAAAGTATACTAACCCGGAAATGGTAGCTAACAACTGAATGGTGACTAAGTGCAATGCTTAGTAGTTTTTTGGTTTTGCAGTACTCGGCCTGGTTTACTTCAGACTATATCAGTTTTAACTTTTGTTCTCCCCTCGTAGGACTTGGTAATTTTGTTTCGTCAACTAGTTGTATGTGTGCACATTGACATGATCAATGGCTGTTCTGGACTTGCTTTGCTATTAAGTGTTTGTGCTAGAGTTCTGTTTGAACCCCTTTCTTGCTGAATCCAGTCACACACTGTCAGTTAGAATGACAAGTAGTAGAACTTGTTGAACTCCTAATTGTTCCCAATTGTTGTTCTTCTTGAATCCAATGCCTTTCATATCATGTTTTGGGTAATTTGGAATGGAATTCATCATCTTTTAATCTTGAATGGCATTTCACTCAGTTCACTGAGTGAAATGATCATGTATCTGATGCTTTTGCTGTTGTGGATTTGCTTTGCTGCACAAGGTGGTATTAGTAGATTTCTTTGTGTACCAATGGAGCTTTCACTGATGCGGCGACATTTTGAACTCCTCTTGTACCCTAATTTGTGTGCGGGTTGTGCTAAGTGCCAACCCGGATTTGTTCAGGTCTAGATTGGATGTAGACAGAGTCAAGAGATTAGGATCACTTGCTTTCTTATTGAACCATGTAGTAGCATATATAACCACCTCGACAAGTCATAAATGATGGGTTAGTTACTTAATGGAGAAAATTAAGAATGTAGTCAATCTGTGAGACTGTGACGAAGGGTTTAGGACATCAAAATGCAAATTAATGGCTTTTAACAAAAGTTTTAGTAGTACTTGTTGAACTTCTCTTGTTCCCAGTTTGGGTAATTTGGAATACAATTCTTTGTCTTTTAAACTTGAATGGCATTTGACTCCCTGAGTAATGTGCTCCATAATTAAATGCCAATACTGCCTAGTTTAAATGATCATATATCTGATGCTTTTGTTGCTGTGGATTTGCTTTGCTGCACAAAGTGGTATTAGTAGATTTCTTTGTGTACCAATGGAGCTTACACTGATGTTGCCTCCTTAAAATGTATGTTCATAGGATTATACATGTATTCTGTATCTGCCTATCTGGTGAGTTCAATGTTTGTGATGGAGATTTGTTTGAACCTTTTATATGACAGATCTTAGACACCAATAATGTCAATTATTTACTCCAGCAGCTAAGAGAAATCATTAACAAGCATGCCCTTAATTGTCATTCCCTTAAAATGCAACTCAACAAACACATTAACATCTACTTATACTCCTACTGTCCTACCAAACCCACATATGCAGCACATTCACAAACACACATACATAATCCTAAACTCCTTACAATTTAGGGCAAATCATGACAGATTCATTTCTTATCCTTGACTCTACCGATCATAGGGTACTCGGCTTGGAACTTCCTCTCCCACTCGTCAAGAACAGCCAGCTCCTCCTCGGTCAGTCCATCGAGGGAGGGAGAGACGTCTTCCTCATTCCGGCTGTAGTTCTTAGCGAGGGCACGGCTGGCGTCCCTTCCGGCGTAAGCGGCGTAGACTCCACCAGGACCGAAGAAGGATTTGGCGATGGTGACGTCGAACACCTTGCCCTTAACCGCCACGAAGATGGGCATTGAGAGATTGGTGCCGTCGTAGGCTCTCAGCATTTCCGAGGTGAAGTTCATCATGGTTGCTTCTTCTGAATTGATGATCTAGAGAGAGAGAAAGAAAGAAAACAAGGATTTGTAACTTTATTCCAGTCAATCCATTTGATTCTCTAAGCAAATACCATAAGGTCAAAACAGAGAAGCTAAAGACTGTAAGCAAATGCCATAAATGAAATTCCAAATGAAAGCATAAACAGAATAGCATAGAGATATGGCAATGTAATAAAGGTGAGAGCTTTGAACGAATTTCCTTAACAAATAACAGACCCCTAATTTCAGAACTCAACCGAACAAGACACTCAATCTGAATCCACACCAAACGAAGGAGCACAAAGAAACAATACAATCAAACCCAAGAAGACCTATACACCCAAACAAAGTACAGGTAACAACGGGAAAACCCTAAAATCCAAACCCTAGCCCTAAAATCAGAGTAGATTGTCTGAAACTAAGCAAGAATTAGAGACTAACTGTGCAGTGTTATTCTCCTTTCAAAATAACCATTTCAAAGAATCAAAGTAGATTGTCGGAAACTACAATCTTGACCACCATTATCAGTAGAGCTAGCCTAGGAAGAGGAAGAAAAGTACTTACGTACAAGCTCGATTTCACTTTGAACAATGTTGGATTTCACATTTCAGCACCTCAAATCTAAAGTTAGGAAGAGGAAAGAAACGTACTTACGTACAGAAAAAGGTTGCCGTCGGGATCTGGATCGGGGCACGTTCGCCGGAATCGCCGTGGAAGGGAAAGAGACGAAGGGACGGAATTTGGGGTCAATATCAGGAGAATGGAAAGGGAGGCGTATATCACTCCCTAAGGTTTTTACAATTTTAGTTTTTTAATTTTTTACACTAAAATATATTTTAAAATACTAATATATTTAGGAAAAAGAAAAATGCCCAGATATGTGTGTTGGTAGAAATAGTTCGTAGTTTCTATAAAAAAGAAAAAAAGAAATAGTACGTAGCGTTGTTATTAAAATCGGGATTCTAGGATCGGATCGTGACAGGCCTTATGGATCGGATCGTAAAATCGTATCGTAGAATCGTAAGATTTTACATTCTCAATAAATATGAATATTTTTAAAAAAATTTGATAGTAGGTCAAAATAAGAAAAAAAGTATGGTTGTTTCATGAATTCTTACACTAATATAAGGTAAAATGTTTTTAAAATGACCATATTTTATTCACAACGCATCTATATATGAGAGAGATGTTTTATAATACTAGATTATTTGTGTTTTTTAATTGTAAAAATTTAGTATTATTATGAAAAAACTCAAATTATGCGTGTGTTTTGTGAAAAATAACTTAGATTATGAGTGATTGTGTGGAAAAAAAATATTTTTTTTATTAATTTTATAAAAAAAATTAAATTATGAGTGAGTTTGGCTTTGAAAGAGATTTAAAAATATGAAAAAATTAAAAATAAGAGTGGATTTTGTAAGAAAAAATGTATTTTATTAAAAATAAAAAATAATTTTCTGAATTTTTTTCATATTAAATGCAAGATATATAAAGTTATAATAGCTTAATTTGGGCCATTTCTTTATTTTTAAGAAGAATTGAGCATTCTAGTTGAGTTTTACAAATAAAACCTACAACATCTTACGCTTTTACGATTCTACGATTCTATACAATTCTGTACGATTCTATTGCGATTTTGATGCAAAACGATTTTTCACACTGATCCGGATCGTCACCTAAATTTGGATCGTAAAATCGTACGATTTTACGACTTGAATCGCGATTTTAATAACCATGGTACGTAGGTAGTGTTTAGGAAATTTCTACCAAAAAAATTATTAATATATTTCGGGTGAAAAACGGGTCGGGTGACGGGTGGGTGAACCTTCCACCCTAAACCGACCCGATCCATCACTCTAAACCCGTTTTTCACTCTTTTTTGGTCGGGTTTACGCCCGTTTTTTCGGGTCGGGTACATCGAGTATTCGTTGAGTTCGGGTCAAATTGTCATGACTACAACGAACGCAACTAGGGTTAGAAAGCCCCTTTTTAAAAGAGTGACAATAGTATAAAGTTTTGGGTGGGTTGGGCTTGGTAGTTGGGCTCGGGTTTAGGAAAAAGAAAAGGCCCAAATATGTGTGTTGGTAGAAATAGTACGTAGGTAGTGTTTAGGAAATCAAAATCCATATTAATGGCTTTTAAGTTGTAACAAAAGTTTTAAGAGCTCAAATGGTGAAGCATGAGTTGTTCCATTGTGATTAAAAAACTGGTTTTCTAGCCTATGTTCTTAGGGCATAGGTTAAGCATACTAATATAGGAACTAAATCCTATTAGGAAAGTAGTGAACCCTTTTACAAAATCTAATTAATCATAAATAAATGCAAATTTATAAAATCTTACCATTTTGAGGAGCTAAACCCATGCCCAAAAATTGTTAAAAAAACACTTTGATTAATTTGAAGATCCCAATCAATGCGAGATCAAATAATGTTAAACTTCACTAACCAACAAAAAAAAATGAATACAAAGTATGAAATCACTAGAAACTTACCAAATGGTAAATACTGAAATTGGATTAAATTCTCAAAGATTTATTCATAAGAACATAGTAATAGATTATGATGATCCATAGGGCGGATGATGGGATGTCTATGTCAATACATGAAAAAGAGATGTTCTATGCAATATCGTTTCTGCAATCGAGTATGATTGTAGAAACGATACTGCATAACAAAGAGATTACGATAAAAAAGATATTAACGTTGTGTGAGGAGAAGAAGATTATGATAAAAGCAATATCTCCCACATTATTATGAAGGGATTGATACTAGCAAGGAAGATTTGAGGAAAGGAAAGCAAAGTTTGATCCTAAGATGATTTTGTCTCTGTTATGAACGGAAGTAGTGGTTAATCAAAGTAATAAGTGAGAAGTGTGGGCTATGTTTGTAATTAGTGGAAATTGATTAGTTACAAGCTTAAAAGTGATGAGAGGATGTTGTTACATTCATTCGATCAATACAACAGAATTTTCATCCCTTTATCTCTTCTCTTCTTCCTTTCTTTTCCCTTTGATCTATCTTCAATCTATCTCCCTATTCTAGAGTTCTTACAAAATGGTATCAGAGCTGCGTGTCCTTGGCAATGGCGGAAGGTACTCGCATGAAGACAATGGAGGACAGTCTGCGAAAGACTGATTATCAAGTGCCGAAGGTCGTTGAGGCAATTGAGGATATCAATCAGCGATTAGACGCACAGAAAGAGAGTTTCGATGACAAGCTGGCCAGATTAGAGAAATCGCACCAGGAGCTAGTGAATGCACATAGGGTGAACGATATGCAGTTAAAGAGCTTAGCGGATATGGTCAGCAACATACATCGAGATCTGGCTCAATTGTTTAAGGCAAATGAAGGAGGATCTCGATCGAATTTCAGGCCACAATCGGAGCAAGGGATTCCGATTGGTGAAAATCTTGATCCGAATATTGCTAATCAAGAGTCAAGGAGTTTAAGTGTGGATGGCGACCGGGTTCTTGATAGAAGCCAGTCTCGAGGATCTGGATCTAGAGGTAATTCTCGCTTTCCTAAACTTGAATTTCCAATTTTCGAAGGGAATAACCCCAGGAGTTGGGTACGAAAAGCAGAGAAGTATTTTAGGATTTTTGGAGTTATAGAAGCAGAAAAGATTGAGTTAGCTACTATCTACATGAATGGAAGGGCTGATAACTAGGCACAAGGATTTCTGATGCATCATCATTCTTGTTCTTGGTCTGAATTCAGTGAGGCGATTTGTGTCATATTTGGTGAGCGTCAGGTAGTAGAGATAGTAGAAGAATTCAACAAGCTTTCTCAAACAGACGATATAGAGAAGTATACTGAGAAGTTTGAGGAGCTTCGAGCTGGAATGTTGTCTTTTAATCCAAGTTTATCTGAAGCCTATTTCGTGACTAGCTACATCAATGGTTTAAAAGATGAAATCAAGAACCTGGTTAAGTTGAATCGACCAAAAACACTAGCTATGGCTTATGAACAGGTGCAATTACATTTTGGAGTTGTGCAAGCTATAGTTAAATTGAGCAGATCTTCTCAGTTTGGAAAATCCAATACGCAGTCATCCTTTGCCACCAATTTCAGAACCAATAATTCTTCCTAAGCCAATCATACTACCAAACCCACTTTCTTTCCACCAAAACAACCTACCCAAACCACTAGCCTAAACACATTGTCCAGTGAACCAAAAAGAACCCCTGGTTTATGCTACAAGTGTGGAAATAGGTACTTTCCTGGTCACAAATGTAAATTACAAACTCTACATAGCCTGTTGACTACTGAAAATGAGGAAGTTGTAGATGCTGATTGTGGTGAAATGTATTTTGAGGCAAAAGAGTCTGATGGGGCAGAAATTGAAGATGTAGAAATTTATGTTCACACTCTAACTGGTAGTACTCCTCTTAATACTATCAAGATACAGGGTTGGGTCAAGAACAAGATGATTGCGGTGTTGATAGATAGTGGCAGCACACATAGTTTCTTGGACCCAAGGATGTCTAAGGAAGCAAAATTTGAGACACAAGAAGCCATTGTGATGACTGTTTCAGTTGCAAATGGTAGTAAAATGTTTAGCCATCAAGAATGTAAGGAGTTTGAATGGAAAATGCAAGGGCATATTTTTAAGTTTGATTTGAGGTTGTTGAAATTGGGAGGATGTGATATGATACTCGGGGTGGACTGGTTAAGAGAGTATAGTCCCTTATCTTTTGACTTTAGGGAATTGAAGCTATCATTTGTTAAAGAAGGCCACAGGATAGAGTTGACTAGATTTAAGGAGCAAGCTACAGTTCAGTTTTTAAAAGGATCAAAGTTCAATAAGCTGCTCAGGAAGGGAGGTCAGTTGTGTGTGACTCATGTTGCTTATTGTTGTGTGGTGGAGGGAAGTAATGATGAGGTGCCACCAGGAATACAGTTGTTATTAGAAGAATTCGAGGATGTATTTCAAGAACCAAAGGGGTTGCCACCGGTTAGGGGACATGAACATTTCATTCACCTTAAACCAGATGCAAATCCTGTGTGTTCTAAGCCTTACAAGTACCCATTTTTTCAGAAGGATGAGATTGAAAAGCAAGTTGCAGAAATGCTTAAAAATGCAACAGTTAGGCCAAGTTGTAGTCCTTTTGCATCTGCTACTCTCCTAGTCAAGAAGAAGGATGGGTCATGGAGGTTTTGCATCGACTACAGACGCCTCAATGATATGACCATTAAGAACAAGTTTCCAATACCTCACATTGAGGAATTACTGGATGAGTTGCATGGGGCAACAATCTTTTCAAAGTTGGATTTGAGGTCAGGGTACCATGAAGTTCGAATGGCATATGAGGATATACACAAGACAGCCTTCAAGACACACCATGGGCATTTTGAGTTCATTGTCATGCCTTTTGGACTCACCAATGCACCTGCTATATTTCAAGCTATGATGAATGAGGTTTTTGGCAAGTTCTTAAGGAAGTTTGTTCTTGTGTTCTTTGATGATATTCTGGTGTACAGTAGGAGTTTGGAGGATCATGTGCACCAGCTTAGACTTGTGTTGGAGTCTTTGAGGGAGCATAAATTGTTTGCAAAGAAGTCGAAGTGTTCATTTACATAAAATCAGGTAGAATATTTGGGACATATTCTTTCAGGACAAGGGGTAGCAATAGATCAGAACAAGGTGAGTGCCATGTTGTCTTGGCCAAGTCCTAAAAATGTTAAGGAGTTGCGGGTTTTTCTAGGACTCACTGGTTATTATAGGAGATTTGTTCAAAGTTATGGTGTGATAAGTAGACCGCTTACTGAGTTGCTTAGAAAGGATGCCTTTGAGTGGAGCCATGAGACTGAACTGGCTTTCAAGTCCTTGAAGGAGAAAATGAGTTCTGCTCCAGTACTGAAACTTCTTGATTTTGATATACCATTTGAAGTAGAAACAAACGCTTGTGACACTAGTATAGGGGCGGTTTTAATGCAAAAGGGACAACCCTTAGCTTATCTAAGTCAAGCACTTCATGGAAGACATCTGCTTCTGTCAACTTATGAAAAGGAGCTGCTTGCAATATTGTTAGTTGTTGACAAATGGAGACATTATCTCGAACCAGCACACTTCTATATCAGAACTGATCATATGTCTTTGAAATATTTGCTAGAACAACAATTGGCAACTCATTTGCAGAAGAAGGCAGTTAGGAAGCTTTTGGGATTGTCATATTCAATTGCTTATAAGAAGGGAAAAGAGAACACTGTGGCAGATGCTTTGTCAAGGAGATTTGAGACTGTTCAAGGGTCGGTTGCTGCTTTAACAAGTATGATTCCTACTTGGATGAATCGGATTATTTCTAGTTATGAAAGTGACATGGAGATGCAAAGATTAATTTCTGAATCTTTGTTGAACTGTGAATCTGATCATGAAGTCAAGCAGGGGGTACTGAGGTATAAAAGCAGATTGTGTGTTGGCAATAATGCTAAAATTGGAGAGCAATTGTTGAAAGCACTGCATGAGGAACCTTTAGGAGGCCATTTAGGAGTCAATTCCACCTATCAAAGGCTCAAACCATTGTTTTATTGGAAGGGAATGAAGAAAGATATGGAAGAATTTGTGAAGGCATGTGACATTTTCCAAAGGAACAAGGTTGTGCATGTGGCTAGTCTGGGATTGCTGTAGCCCTTGCCAATTCCTTCACAGGCCTGGAGCCAAATTAGCATGGATTTTGTTGAGGGTCTTCCCAAGTCTTTTGGTAAATCAGTTGTAATGGTATTAGTGGATAGGTTGACAAAGTATGGTCATTTTATACCCTTGTCACACCCTTATACTGTTGTAACTGTGGCCCAAGAATTTATGGTTCACATATATAGATTGCATGGTATGCCAAAGAAGATAGTGTCAAATAGGGACAAGGTATTTCTGAGTACTTTTTGGAGGGAATTGTTCAAAGCCATGGGAACTGCTCTGAATTAAAATTCTGCCTATCATCCGCAAAGTGATGGACAAACAGAGCGTTTGAATCAATGTCTTGAGGGGTATTTGAGGTGTATGGCTTTTGATCAACCAAGGCAGTGGGTGAAGTGGCTGCATCTAGCCGAGTGGTGGTATAACACTTCCTTCCATACCTCTTTGGGAATCACACCTTTCCATGCTCTTTATGGTTATACAACTCCACAATTGGGAATTCAGCATGTTGATGTCAAGACTGCTTTTGTGGAAGATTGGTTAAAGCATAGAGAACAAGTGTTGATTCAATGCAAGAATAATTTGGCTGTGGCTCAAGCTAGGATGAAGTAAAATGTTAATAAAAGGAGAACTAAGAGGGAATTTGAGATTGCAGACTGGGTGGAAAAGAAGTTGCAGCCTTATCGACAGTCTTCTTTGGCGATTAGGAAGCATTTGAAGCTTTGTGCCAGATTTTATGGTCCTTACCAAATTATTGAGAGGATTGGATTAGTGGCTTATAAGTTGGATCTCCCAGCTCATTCGAAAATCCATCCCGTGTTCCATATTTCTCAATTAAAGAGGAAGGTGGGAAAATTAGGGCCTATTGTTGTTGAGCCACCTTCCACCACAACAACAGGAGAGTTGGAGGTTGCACCTGAAGTTGTATTGGACACAAGAGTGCATTACTTGTCTAATAAAGAACCGGTTACAAAATGGCTCGTTAAATGGAAGAATTTGCCTTCAGAAGAGTCCACCTGGGAAGCTGTTGGGCACATCTTGCACCAGTTTCCAAAGTTCAGCATTTAGAAGTAGAACTTTGAGGGCAAAGTTCTTAAACGGGGGAAGTATTTGTTATGAACGGAAGTAGTGGTTAATCAATGTAATAAGTGAGAAGTATGGGCTATGTTTGTAATTAGTGAAAATTGATTAGTTACAAGCTTAAAAGCGATGAGAGGAGGTTGTTACATTCATTTGATCAATACAACATAATTTTCTTCCCTTTATCTCTTCTCTTCTTCCTTTCTCTTCCCTTTGATCTATCTTCAATCTATCTCCGTATCCTAGAGTTCTTACAATCTCCTTGCCAAAGAATATTCAATTGAGTGAAGTTTGATAAATATTAATGAATTATAATCACTTTTAGTTTAATTAATGAAAATTGGAAATGAGCTAGCTCTGTTCATGAGTCTAAGGGCTTGCTACAGTTTACTTAATGAAAAGGATTTATTGAAAAATAACATGTTTTTTACATTTTCTAGATAAAAAGAAAATACTTTTTCTCAAAAATTATTTTTTTACTCTCTCCGTTTCGCAATATAAGTCATTTTACCTTCAAATGACGTTTTTATAATGTAAGTCATCTTTTCAATTATTTAATGCTAAAATTTCTAAAATAGTCCATTGTTTAATTTACTTCACATTCAGTGTTCATTGAAAATTAGCATCAATCAAAAAATTGGATTATTAGTGGTATTGGAATTATTAAACATATTTATAGAGTATATTATAGAGTTAATTGCATGTGATAAAACCAAACATTAAATTAACATCTATTCTATTTCAAACATGTCTTAAAATCTGTACAAATTGAAAAAATGACTTACATTGCGAAACATGGTAGTAATAAGTAACTATAACAAGCCCTAAAAACTAGGTAGCTTGAATATGGTGTTTGTTTCTTGGTGAGTGTAAGTTCTAGCTATTTATTTATTTATATTTATTTATAAATCAGATTCCGTCAAAAGTATAATCTCTTGGGGAATTGAATCTACAAAGAACTGTTCATGTCCCAAAGTAGGACAAAAACGAGCTACAGAATACAATGTCTTCGCAATAAATACATATATTGTGTTTTTATACATACATCTTTTTTTATAAACTTTTGATTTGAACACGGAAAATAAATAAAAAAAGAATTTCAAAGGGCATAATTAGGTACAAAATCCGTTGAAAAGGCGGCAAAACCACCATCTTCACCCTACTAGACTCCAACCATCGCCGATTACTTACTGCCCGAGCCTACTAAGTACATCGGTCTTCAAGAACGCCAAAATCATCTATTGCTTGGAGGTTGCTAAATAGTAAACACTATGATCCTTCTTACAAAAAATCCATTGTTGAGGTAAGTTTTTTGTTCATTTACAAACAAATGTGTGACTCTGCTTGAAAACCAAAATTTATTTGATATAATGATGATATGGTTAAAATTGATACTTCCTCCAATCGGAATTATAAGTTGTTTTAGAAGATTAAATTTGTTCAAAAATTATGATGTTTATGGATTATTTAATTAATCTAAAGTCAACATTTGCATTTTCAGTATTAAAAATAAGTCATCATTCATAACAACTTAAGAGTTATCCTAAAGGCCACATAAATGTCATAGTATGTATTACAAATTTATGTATAATATAAATTTAGATGATAAAAATTCAAAAAAATCATCTATAGCATAGTGGTAAATGATAATGGTGCTTCTTAATAACTCATAGGTCTTAAGTTCAAATCTTCTTGAGAGCATTTTATTTTGCCATATTATTTTTATACTTCTAGAAATTTATTGTGTTATATCTTTACAACTATAAAACTTGTCCCTCAAGAGTAAAATAAATGCACTACAATCCTATTAAATCCATTTATTCAATCAATTATTCTTAGAATAAAAAATGCACTATTTCTACATATGCACTACAATCCCTATTAAATCCTTAAATCCATTTATTCAATCAATTATTCTTACAATAAAAAATGCACTCTCTCTAAAATTATCCTTCATTATTTAATTTCATCAAATCACACATACAGTTACCATTTCTATGCTAATTCAAATAATATACACATTCACCTATGTCCACTTATAAAATAAATAACAATAGACACGAAATCCTATCTCGTCCATCGGACGGGCCAAGCCTTCTAGTACTACTATAAAGTTAGAATGTTTGAACTTAAGACCTATGGCTTAAAGTTAGAAGGTTTTGCTCAATAATGGTCAATCTTAATTATATAACTTTTGGTATTACACACAAAATATGACATCAACCTTTGGTATTATACTTAAAGCATAATATCAACCTTTGACATTACACCATTAATTTAGCAACCATTGATATTAAACATAATGATAACATCAAACTTTTGGTATTACATTAGTAATTTAAAATCATTAAATTATAACTTTTGAGATTACAAATAAAAGTAAAAAAGATAAGACAACCATTGACATTAAAAACAAAAGATAAGTTCTAATGTAATGTATAACGAGAAGAAAAGAAATGATTCTTGAAATCTAAAGGAAAGTCAAATGAAAAACAACTTTAGAACTTTATAGTGGAATTACCTTGCAATTAGTTTGGAAGTACCGATACAGGAAGAAATGCATTCTCAAGCTAAAAACCAAGCAACTACATACCTTGAAACACTTGCTCAATTGAAGCTATAGTTCTTAAGGCCGATCTTGCTCGAAATCACGGATAAGTGAAGGCCTTGACGCTCGGGCTGGGTCGTCAAGTACGCATATATTTCTTTTTTTTTCCAATGGATCTAGGGTATGTTTATTTTAGCCCACCCCTTCTTTTGGTTGAATTTACACCCCTTTTATGTAGGAACATTTTGATGGATAACAACAACAAAAATGATTGAAAATTTGAATGATTGATAAAGACATTTGCCCACCTGAGATTGGGATGAATGTATGTATATAAGTATATAGGAGGATATTTTAGATATTGTGCTACATATTTGTTACTCCGTATTATTCTTTAATTGTATCTAGGGTATGTTTATTTTAGTCTATGGGGCCCAAGGCTATCTCTTATATATACTTCGATGACTTTGCATGTCCGTTGAACGAGGTCATTTTTTTATGTTAGTTGTTAATTAATTTAAGCAAAATGGAAGCAAGAAGTACTAATATGGAAGAAAAATATTATCTATATTATTTCTTCAAATGTGTGTGCAAACTGACTCTCAAGATGAAGGAACAATCGATTGTTGGCTGCCTGTTGGCTTATAAGAATAGATGAAAAGTACATGCTTTAGAGGTCATGACTATATATATAATGTGAGGGAGGCTGAAGGTTAGGAATGCGAAAGTTTGACTGATTTATATGTTATTACAACATTGAAGAAAGAAATTCAAAAGGTTGAATGATTTATATGCTATTACAACATTGAAGAATGAAGTTCAAAAGAGTGTTGTCACAACATTGAAGAAGGAAGTTCAAAAGAGTTTTGTCACGACATTAACGAAAAAAGTTCAAAGGATCATAAAAAATTAGAAGCTCAAAGGAGTGCTATTAAAATGTTGATTGTAGAAGGCCAATTCAAATGTATAAGCCCATTAGGAAATTAAATTCATACAAAAAAAATTGAGCATTTATTTGTCCATTGAGGGACAACTTTACATTTTGTATAGATAAATAGATTTTTATGTTCTACTCTTTTCTCATTATAAATCTTTCACTTTTTACATCTGTATTTCATTTACTATTACGCAAAAAATAAGACAACCCAATCTGCAAGAAAAGAACGAACAATACAAGATTTTGCTCGAGAGGGTTGGACATTACTATTTACTACTTGCTAATTACTACTCCCTCCGTTTCTTTTTAGTAGTCGTTTGAACCCAAAGCACAATAATTAAGAAAACATGAAAAAGAAAAAAATCTCCTCCCTCTTCATGATAGTATGTGTTAGAGAACTTTTCAATTGACATCCTCCATTGAAAAAAAAAGAAACAAAAGCTTTTTTTAATAGATACATGTCAGAGAGGAGTTAATGCTACCTTTTACATACTCCGTTAAATAAAAAAAAATAAGAGAAACAAAAATTGCATGTAGTACATGCCTTGCAAAACTAAAGGTTTGGTCATCAATTTTTTCTCCTTGATTACTACAAACGACAACTAAATTGCAATATCAATATTAGGCTCAAACGACTAATAAAAAGAAACGAAGGGAGTACTATTTACTACTTGATAATTACTATCTTGCAAGAGAACCATCATATTGCTAATTACTATTTAATACTTCCTAGGTTGTGAAAGTTTAAAGTTTCATATTGAAAAAATTATTGATTATTACTAAATGGAGGTTTTGAGTTGTGCCTATTGGTACTTGAACTCTATAATAGTAGAATTAATCTTGCTAATTACTACTTCTCTATGGATGACCGTTGATTTTCGGCCAACACAATCAAACTAAGAGGTCAAATGAATAGGACTGGACCGAAATGGTCCAGTCCGATTTGGCCCACAGTCCATATTTTTTATGAAATACGGTCCACCTATTTGGACCAGACCGTGTACATTCGGCCTGATCTTGTTGCACAACCTTATCCCACATTATCATGAGCAAGAACAATGAGATTTTGAAGTTCCAAAGAGATTGATTAAAGAGATTGATTAAGCAATGTCAGCTTCTAGTTTAGTCTATTCTAATTTGCTTTACATGATATTGTAGTCTTTAGTAGGCCAAATTAGTCTTTCCTAATAAAAGGCTCAAGGTCCATTGCCATGTTTCTTGATTTAAAAAAAACAGAAATTCTAAGAGATTGAGGAATTAAGAGATGCTCAGATTCCTTTGCTTCATCATCAATGTTTTCTTCCGTATCCTTTTTCAGCTCCTCTAGTGCATCAACCTTCACAATACCCATGAAAAATAATGTTATTTTGACAGGAGATGAAAAAAAACAAGTTATTCTTATCAGTATAACCAAATTGACAGTATTGTTACCATTGATTAAAAATTAAAATAAATTTAAATGAACAAATGTTAATCGCCTGATATTTGAGTATTTGGATCAACGTTTGTTGAGTTTGCACATGTTTGTAATTCATTCAATTTGTCTTCCTACCTCTTATACTTTTGATTTCTACATAAACTTGTGAAATAAATGATCTTTGCATTATCTTTCAAAAGCTTGTGGGTTTTTATTCCCTCCGGAAAATTGAAATTTTATTTTGTCCTTATCATTTCAAAGAAGATAGATTAACCTTGCAATTTTTTTTTTGCATTGTTAGATAATAAATATTATGATCTAAAAATAACCCATTTGACTTTATGATATCCAATACCTATAATTCATAATAATACCTACACTTTCAATCACGTCGCAAGTAACATAACGAATGATGATCGTCATTTTATTTTAACTAGAATTGGTCTACATATAGGAATTGAGCAGCAAATAATAAAATGGGCTGCAGTCCAAGGAAATTTTGGATCCAGCTAATAGACTATGTCCTACTAACGTTTTGCTACATGGCCATATATATATATGAGTCTGGTCGTTTTCTACACAATGACTTGGTGCCAACTAACATCCAAGACGAGCAACAGTTATTTTCCACATTCTTCTAAGAGAGCATAATGTTAGATTTAGTTATAAATTGTAAGAACAATACAAAAAATAGTATAATCTATATTACCGGATCATTGAGACTCCCTTTAAAATCTTTTTTAGATGATACGCATTCCTCTTGGACTCGTGTTAACATTCTAGCCAAAGTTCTTTGCTCTTTAGGAAGACTCCTCAACATCAAGAGAAGATGGCGTATGGACAGTTCTGGAGGTGGTTCTACATTGTTTCTCAAAGCCACTATGTTACCCTGAGCTGTCATTAGTGAGTATATAGATTGAGCTATACATGTTCCTGCATGTAGATTTAGAAAGTGAAAACCATATGTATAACAAACACACTTCCTTCCTAATCATAATAGAAAATCTAGCAAGCTTGTAAATAGATACAAAACAAATTATTGGAGAGACATACCCTTTTTTCCTTGATTCAATGCGGTGGGAAGTGGATGCCTATCCTCGTGATCCCAACCTCCAATAATTGTATCTCGATAAAAATAGGGATGCCTCCAAGAGAACAGAATGGGTGACCTCTAAAAAAACAAATAACTTGGGGTGATTTTATCTTTTCGTAAAAGTATTTGTAGATGTATGACAAATTAAAGCTGTAATATCCGCGATATTCCAAGGTTTTTAAACCAAATATAATATAATATTATTTATAATAAATTATTTTCTCTATATAAAAAGAGAATTATTCATAAATCATAATAAACCTTATTTCTCTTTAAAAAGAGAAATCAAGAAGGATTTAATTAAATAAAATCCAATAGAATAGCATGAGGGGCATAAATTAATAAAAAGGGGCATTAACTAAAAATAATGCCTTATAGAGATTGAATTCTTTTAAATAAAATAAGTTACATAAAAGCTTAAAAATCTAATTACAAGTCTTGTAAAAAGAATGCAAGAGCCGGGACTTGAACCCGAGACCTCTTGCCACTCTACCCACACGCCCCCTCTCCAATCCCGCTAGACCAAATGAACTTTCTTACCTAAAACACCATTCTTATCATCTTATACCATTTATTCCCCTTCTTCTCCAAAAGCAACATCAGACTATTGTCTAACTGATTGTACGTTGATGTGAAATTGGCCATTGCATGCTCAAGGAAGCTTCTACCACCTCCATTGCCTTGCAAGACACCCTTAGGTGCATCACCCCTCCATCATCACCAAAGAAACACACCATTGACCAATGGTGAAGCTTTGCCTTCTCCTCCATTGGTCTATTTCCATAGCCATGGATTGCAAAGCTCCCACAATTTGCCTATAAAAGGGCTCTCATCCACCCTTTTTACCCACACATTCATTCACCTTCTTCTTCTTGTTTCAATTACTCTCTTTGTGTTCAAAAAAAAAATCAGCCACAATCAAGCTTGTTCCACCATTAAAAACACCATCAAAATTCCTCTTCTTTCCCTTGGAGCCCCCGCCAGACCACCTTGGAACGACGATCGGACCACCAGCCCGCCGCCGAGACCCGCCTGTGCCGCCGAGCCTTCGCCGCCGTCCCTGTCCCGCGCTGCCCGTGAACCGCCGGCCTCCCCTGCCTCTCTTCTCTAGTGTTCTGTAAACACAGAACTCAGAAAGTACAAATTCTAATCCTAAATTTTATTTATTTAAATTATGTATTTATAAATTATTAAAGCCTTTAATGGATTGTTAGAAATTAAATAAGGAAAATAAGAAATAAAAATATTGAGTAGAGAATCTTGTTAGTTGAATAAGAGAAACAAACTAGAATTACCATGGTAACTTAAGCTTATAAAACAAATAGATAAATTTTATTGTATTTATTATAAGTATGCTCCTTACATAATATAGATAGTTTTTATAAAATAAATATAGCCTACAAAATTAATAGTTAATATTATCATCTTTATAAAAAGAGAAAATAAGAATTCTAGAGGTTATTGGTTGCATGTCCTAAACTATAAGATGATATCATATTATATGATTCTAATAATAATGATAAGTTTATTAAATAAATTCATTATTTAATAAAATATAAAGTAGCATACCCCCTAAGTGTAAAGCTACCACAAAATAGGAACTTTTATATATAAATGTGAATATAAAGTAAACTAGGTTGATATATGATTTTAGTTATAATATATGATAGTGATGTTAGAATATCTAAGATATAGTATAATGATAAAATGGTAGAGAAACATTATAAAAGTATTATTGTTTCAAAACTTGTAGTCATGGACTATAGTTTGACTTTAGATATTGATTTTATGAAAGTATAATATTATTAATAATTATAATCCTAAGGTCATCATATGAGAAAAATATTAATTTAGTAATCTCTAAGTGTAGAAAATTATTACAAGACATAGGTTCTAGGTTAAATATCATAAGTATGATCTTATAATGAGCCATGATATTATATAGCATAAAGTTGACTTGTATGGAAAGAAATCATTTAAATATAGAAAAGATATTATTTTATAAACTACAATATTATAATAATGGACTATAAATATGAAGTAGGATATTTATAAGCCATGATGATATTATAAGCCACGATCATATTTTATAAGCTATGAGCATAAATATTTTACAAGTCATATAATGTAAAAGGAATTATAGGAATAATATAAACAAGATTAATGTAATATATATTAATTTTAGTAAGTTACCTTATAAAGAAAATAGAAATTCCTAATTATGGAAACTTCCAAGAAAATAGATTATAAGTCTATTAGCTTTATTTAATGTGAAATATATAATTAAATAAAATCCAATTAAGGGGATATTATTAATAAAGTATTTTGATAAGTGAAATAATATTATGAACTTCACTAAGGAAATATTTGGAAATTTAAAAGTAAGATTTTAATTAATATAAATAGACCAAAAGGTTAAAATAGATTCTTTAAAGCTTAATTAGAATTGAACATTCTAAAGGAAAATACCTTTTTAGATAAAGTATGATATTTTTGTAAAATCAGACTTGCTTAAATTATATTAAAAGGAATTAGCAAGTGAAGTTAAAATGGACTATTTTAATATTATTAAATAGAATTTTTATGGAATAAAAAGGATATTACAAAGCCAAAATAATAATAAAGGAATATTATTATTTTAAGAAAAATAACTTTCTAAATTATTATCTTAATAATTTAGAATTTCAACTCTCTTATAAATATTATAAGAGGTAATCCAAACTTTAGGAGGAAATCATGATTAAAGCTCGCTCGTAAACTCCGTGTCGATAGGTCGGAATTCTCGCTCGAAGTCGTGAATCACATAGTTCCGTCAAAGCTCGACTGTTAGAACTCGCAAAAGCTAAGGCAAGTGGAATTTCCCCTTGTAACCTTTATATTTCATTTCCGTAAAATTCTCGATGTTGGGAACGACTTGTGTGCTAAGTAACGAATGAACCTAGGAAATATCGATTGCTAGATATAACGACCATTGTTAGTATAGTTCGCTATTATTATTTGATAGGACTATTTATGCTAGTATGGTTGTGGCCTTGGTTGTTATGGTGTCGTTCAGAGATCAACGTCGAACGAACTAGTGAGGTGCGCGGAATAGCCGACGCCTCTATATAACCCTACTAAGTCGTAAGTGCCTACGTGTTTGAAGTACGACTTTCGGGATCATGATCCCATCCGCTCCGATTGCAAGGAGGGATGAGCGCACTCTAGCTAAGTGCCGGGAAACTGAGTTTTTCCCTCGGTGGCTCGGATCATCCGAGTCCCACCACTTTCTATTAAAAATCATTAACGAAATCAAATACCTTTCGTCACTATACAAGATAAGTGCCCAATGCACATTTAAGATACCAAAATCGGACCGGTCTCAAATGATCGATCCGGCTCTCGGTCCGCTCAGGACACGAGAGGTTTTTAACTTGTATGAATTAATAATGTTCCCAACATACTTTCGATTCCTAAAGAAGTCTACAATCTAGTAGCTCTTCTCTCGTTTATCGAGCTATCTCCGCTTGAGATACGCTCTCTTTCGTATCGTTAAAGCCCCACATAAATAAACCTCATCGTAAACACAACTCTAATATCTCTTTCGATAATACTTGAAATTACCAAAATACCCTCGGGAAGTTCCATTCCCGCTTGCTTAGTCTCTTAGACTAATTCTTCTTTTCCGCATGTTTGCCTGACATTTTATCGCCCCTCGCGAATTATGTCAGAACCCAGGAATCCTAGCAAGGCGTAAGGTGAAGTGAAGTGAAGTGAAGGAAGGTCAAGAATTGTCAAGATGCATTTATCATTTCATTTTTTTTGTTTTAGTATCGCTTTGTTTCATGAACAAGATGGTTTTACTCTTCGATTTCAAGGAACTTTAAGCTTGAAGACAATGTAAGATGTTTTGTAAGAACCAAGTCTCCTTCGGGAGCACCTTTTCTATTTTATGAATTATGTTATTTCCGCATTAATAATGTTCTATATCATTCTAAAAGCCTTGGGTGACTTTGAACGGTAAAGTCCGAGGTCACTGGCGGTAGACCTGTACAAAGTCGGGTTCGGGCCGGATCCGGGCCGGGCTTTGAACAAAAATTATGCCCATTTGTCCGAGCAGGTTCGGGTCAAGCGGGTGATTCGGGCCGGCAAGGATGTCCAAGCCCGTCCGGACATCCGGACTCGGGTAGCCCGTCGGGACCCGTATATAAATTTATAAATAATTATTTTTTCATGTCCATTAAAAAACTAGAAAATCCTAGTATTATAATTACACTATCTAACATTACTTAAATTTAATATCGTATTTATGCTAGCTTTTTAGGTGACAAGGTGAAATAGCTATAATAATTAACTCTCTTTTGTACTAATTCTACAATCAATGGCCTCAAGATATTTTTCGCAAACATATCTTTATTTATAAATATAATTATTTATTTTAAATATTTAATATATTCGGGTATTCGGGCGGGTTATCCGGGATATTCGGTCAAAAATATTGTCCATGTCCCGCCCATGAATTCGGGCGGGCCGGGCTTATTTACCCTTTCGGGTTAGAATTCTTGTCCAAGTCCGCCCATTTTTCCGGGCGGGCGGTACGGGTTGGGCGGGTTAGTCCGACTTTGTTCAGGTCTAATTGACGGTAATACCCAATGTTATAAAATAGGGGGGTTACAAAAGCTCTCACTTACCTTGATATTCAACTTTAGCTCGAGTTGATTCGCCATATCAATCTTCAACTTAACTCGAATATTGTTTTTCTTGCAAAGTTTTTGAAGCTTTTCTCTTTTCATGGAATGATAATCAATCATGTTTTGAAAATTCATCTAAAAAAAGAAAATTAAAATGATAATAAATCACGTTCAACAACGATAGGTGTTAACAACTCTAATTGCTTAAAATGAAGACCCAACACTATAAAGCATCCAAGTAAATTAATTAAGACACAAATTTGAATAATGTTTAAGCTTGAGATGAACAATTACAAGATAGCGTGTTCAAGCTTTAGATACAAAAATTAAGCTTTGTGAGAGCTCAAAATATGAAATGTAAAATGCACCAACATTTACTACCAAGTAAGCTGTTGTTGGATAATGTACATGAAAGCTTAAAAGAAATTTTACTTTGAGTTGCATATCTATGGCTTACCTTAATTGGATTTCTGAGGGAGCTTGTTGGAGCCTCTTAAGTCTTAACCTATACATGAATAGAGCTCAACAATATCAGAAGAAGAGCCAAAACTTCATCAAGAGAAAACTACTTAGAGCATGCTCAAAGAATATAACAAATAAGCAATCTAAGTAACCATGATGAAAAAAAGAGGGTACAATTGTTGAACAGTAAACAAGGGCAATGTTTAAGCAAAAGTTCCTATCCCTATCAAATAAAATGTAAGAAATACAATTATAATTAAAAACTTGCATCTGAAATTGGGAGAAATTGAGCCTAGTATATACAGTTGATGGTTAGCTACTTTTTATTATCAATTGAATTGATTTTAGGATAGAATTTCATTGCGCATACATGCCAGGTTTATCAAGCATGTGTGCATGCAAGAACAGACATTATAAACTCCAACGAGCCAATCAATGGGCCGGAGCATTCGTCCGTGCACTTATTATAGTGGGTTACATCTTACAACTAATTGGCAGTAAGAAAAGTAATTCATGAAACTTATATAGAGGTAGATTAGTTTAAACTTTTCCATGTGGGATGGTTATGTTCTAACAGTTCCAATTTGGTTCGTTCTCCTTCTTCATTGTAAAGATATTTTATCTTATAAAAAACATGCTAAAAGATTATGATGATCCGCAGGTGGGATGATAAGATGTCTACATCTATACCTGAAGAGGAGATGTTCTATGCGGTGTCGTTTCTGCATTCGAGTACGATCAATGGGTGGAAGATCTTGGTTGAACTTAACAAAGAGATATTGAGGTTGTGTGAGGAGAAGAAGATTGTGATAAAGTAGTATCTCCCACATTATTATGAAGGGATGGCTACTAGCAAGGAAGATTTTTGGAAGAAGCACTTTGGGAAGAAATGGGGAAGATTTGAGGAAAGGAAAGAAAAGTTTGATCCCAAGATGATTTTGTCTCCTGGCCAGGGAATATTCAATTGATGAGGCTTGATAAATATTAATTTGTAATAATTTCCTCTAAGTCTAATTAAGGAAAATTGGATAATGAACTTCTAGCAAGCTTTCCTGTTGAGGAGTAAGTTCTTGATGGTTTGAATATGGTTTGAGGACTGACGAGTGTAAGCACTACCCCATAGCTAGTTTGTTGGTAGTGCCTCTTTGTTGAAGATGTTAGAGATATTATTTAGTCTAGTATATATTTTATATTAGTTATGATATTATTCACTTTCCTTCTATCTTTATTTTATTGATATAGATTAAGGAAACCCTAGATTCTATTATTCTTTGGATCCCAAGCACTTGTAATCTCTATTTAAAGAGATCTCATTATCAATAATAATATTAGTTCACCTTAATTCTATATGGTATCAGAGCGTTTTTGCCAAACGGCTCAACGATCCTAGGCAAACACAAAGCCGACAAAACCTTAGCCATGGCAACCGATGTCTTTGATCGACTGCCAACAATCCGCTAGCCAAACTCGCTTCCGCAATGCAAACCAATACAAAACAGTCTTCATCATCAACAAACCTTTGCACATCATACAAAACCAAGATCATTTTTTATGTCCACAAAACCGAGATCGCTTCCATGCATCTTTGACAAAACTGAGATTGCCCTCCCGGCGTCTCCGACGAAACCAAGATCGCCTTCGGGCGTCTTCAACAAAATTGGGTTGCCTTCGGGCGTCTCATACAAAACCAAGATCGCCTTCGGGCTTTCCATACAAAACCAAGATCAGGTCTGCCCAGTTCCAACAACACGAGATTGACCTCGTGTGACTTCAACAACTCAAGATCGACCTTGTTCAACTCCAACAGAATCAAGGTCCGCTCCAGGCATCCCAACAAAACCAGATCGACACTTCAACGCTTAGATCAATGTCGTCTACTCGTGACCAAGTGGTCGACATCCTCACTAAAATCATTGCCAAGAACTCAGTTCCAATTGCTCGTTTCCAAGCTTGGTCTATGTTGCCCTCCGTCCAGCTTGCGGGGGCATGTTAGAGATATTATTTAGTCTAGTATATATTTTATATTAGTTATGATATTATTCACTTTCCTTCTATCTTTATTGTATTGATATAGATTAAGGAAATCCTAGATTCTATTATTCCTTGGAGCCCAAGCACTTGTAATCTCTATTTAAAGAGATCTCATTATCAATAATAATATCAGTTCACCTTAATTCTATAGAAAAATGTCTCGCAATATATATAGTTATTATGTCCTTATATATAGTGTTACTTTGGTCGAATTATATAGTGGTTTTATACTTGCTTATTATACTTTCAGTACATGTCTAATGGAGTAATGGTTACGAGTTTGAATCCCAACTAATCTAAGAAATATATTTTTTAAAGTTCTTACTCTGCCTTCCTCTCTTCTAATAATCTAAAAGTTCTTCTAAAGTTTGTTTAAGTGTTTTTTCCAAAGGTTCAAGTGGTATCGCTTTTATAAATCTTTTCATTACATAAACACCTATATTTATACATGTGTAAATTTTTATCTTATAAATCAAATGGAGAAGCACAACTCATGTTGTTCCATTGTGATTAAAAAAAAGCACTTGTGATCCCAATCAATGCAAGATCAATTTAAATTAAGCTTCGCTAACCAGCCAAATAGAATGAATACAAAGTATGAAATTACTAAAAACCGACCAAATGATACTCCAAAATATGAAATTTCTTGTTTTTTTGGTCAATGACAATGTTCTCGAGAGTCGAAACAGAATCTTCATAATACTATCATGAAGTCCTAATCGCTTAAGTAGATGCCCGAATGCAAATTACTTAAGAGTGGAATTGCTGTAATGTGTTAACTTCCTTTTTCAAGGGGTGATTTCATGGAAACGGGCCTTAATGGATGGTTTTGTGTACAAATCTATATAATTATCATGCCCAAATCTTATTTAAACTCTAAAGATAGTACCTGGAGGTCTCCGATTCGACTCTCGTAGGCCGGGTACTCCACCAAAAATTATGCACAAATCTTATCTAAACTTAGATTCGAACATACTCTAGGAAATCATCTAGTTTTCCTAAGGGAAATTACATAACCATGGGCCACGAAGTAATATGGTCTATTATTAGTCCAATCCAAGTTCTGTTTGGGCCGAAGCTCATTTAGTTTTTTGTTGCCCAATTCTTACATGAAGCCCAACACCAATTAAGCAAGAATTTTGACCAACTCTACTTTTTTTTTTTTGGTCAAACCAACTCTACTTGTTATTATCCTCTTGAGGGCATGCCTTGATGAAGTCTACTACTACCGAAACTAGTTCCTTCTGGTGATTGTTGTAGCAATGATCGGCTCCTTCAACAATATGCAGTTTGTGGTTTGGTATGATCTTTGCAAACTCATAAGCATCTTCAACCGGAATGGTTTCGTCTGCTGAACCATGCACCGTCAAAACCCTGCATTATTTTTAAGCACAATAAGGTAAGGATTGTACATAGTCATATTAGACCAATGTTCTAAAAAATGTCAGGTGGAACCTGGGCGAAGAGGAGCCGTCTAGCGCTTAGGTGGACTGAACGGTGGTGCCTAGGCAGGGCCTTGACGAGATTTTTAGAACAGTGGTCAACATATAGCACAAAACCATAACTTGTACATGCTTAATGTCAACATTGCCCAAGTTACAATTTTGCAATGCTATGTTTCAATATGATTTTGTCAACTTTTTTTTACTAGTATTTATATTTCCGAAAGTAGGGATCATATCCTATTATGCTACATCTTACGGGCAATGTTCCAAAACACGCTAGGCGGACATTGTGTGGAGAGGGGCCCGCCTAGCACCTAGACGGCTAGAACGGTTGCCTAGGCGGTACTAGATAGGCCCCTAGACAGACTGGGACCTTCCAACGCCTTTTCCATAGCATTTGGAAGGTCCGAGACGGGCTGGTCCGGTTCCCATTCCATAGCATTTGTAATTTCTAATTTCCGGTTCAGGTCGGTCCAAACCCAGGATTTTTTAAGTCAGTCTGGAATTTATTTTATTATAATTTATTAGGTAATTAATTATAATTATTATTTATAAAAGTAAATAAATTATTAAAAGACCAATCAAATAAAAAAAATATATATTAAAAAAATATAAGAAACCATTAACATTCGGACTTCTCGGAATTTGTCGGTCCACCGGTCTGGTCTGGACCTGTTCAACAGCCCTAAACCGGGTCTAAATAGATGGTGGTTATGTGTATTTTTATGCAATTTACTGATACAGGCTATACATGAAATTGGCTTTAGCATATTTGTGTATAAGAAATTATCTAACCTGCATTCTTTGTCGATCTTCTGAGAGGCTTCGTGCATATTTGTGTTCAAGCGTTCCATCAGACTTTCCTTGGTCACACGATATAAAATTTCTCCTGCATATTCATAAAGCTGATTAAGTGCAAAATCTCAAGCTAATCAGCTACAATTAAGTCATGCTCAAATTAACCAATTTTAACCTCCTTTTTTGACATCGATGTATCCCTCCTTGTTGAGCCTCTCCATGTAGTCTTCACCCAAACGCTCGGCGATGCCTCTCACCATATCATAGCGACCCGAAAGATTGATAATAGCTCGGACGTCGTGGTACTTTGAAGCATAGACTAATACATCATCACCTCCTGCAATTAATGTAAATTTCTTAAGCAAATGAAAAATTCAAAATTTTGCAAAAACACAAATAATTACCAAGTTCACATGAAGGAATTCTGACAAAGAGAAAGAAATCTAATTTTTTTACAAAGTCATACACACAATATCAAATCAAGTAAGTGGAGATTCTCTTATAAAATACTCCTAGAAGCAATTCATAGAAAACCTATAGCCTCTTATGCCAAATTAGAATGAAGCGCATAGAACATATATGAATTAGCATCATAAGATATCAAATTGAATCCTAGAAGCAAAAATCTTTGTACATCTAAGTTGAATTATGCCATGACAAATACCTTTACTATGCCCAACAACAGCGCTCACCACACGGTTTGTCCCGTTGAAGTGTTTGACAACAGCATCTATGTCGTCCGCTTCTTTTGCATAGTTGCCATATGCAAAGGAGCCTTCACTTTCCCTGTAAAAATACGGTATTTATGACAATAGTCAGCTGACCAATTGAAGAGGTTACAAAGAACTACAATCCAAATGGCGAAAACCAACATTTCTTGATTCATAAAACAAAATTTCAAGTTCCTAGCTCTAAAGTCAATGATTACCCATTCCCGGAGAAGTCAAAACGATAAGCAGAGATTCCTTCTGCCTCCAATCCAGTAGAAAGGTTGACCATTGTTTTCTCTTTCTGTATGTGGAAAAAAAACACAAGAATTGGTAGGAACTCAACACCCAATTTAGTGACAACTGACAAGAAACAAAGAATCTTTGTATGACAAAGTACCAAATGAAGCAACAATCCAGTAACCTATGGTGCATTACGACGAGACAATTACAAGGATGCTCATAAGAAATGTACTTTTTTAAACCGCAGATACATCTACACAGCAGGTTTATAGAATTGAACACTATTTTTTCACGTAGGAGCAAAAAGGGAACATTTATGAAATTCCCAATTTCCCACAAACAAGTTTGATACAACTAATAAACAAACAAGCCTAAAAATTGTAAGCACTCAACGTGAGTATACCTATGATACTTAGGAATCAAAACATTATGGTGACTCACCTTACTCGAAGTGAAGCCATGACATACTACTACGATCTCTTTAGAACCAGTATCATGTAATATCCCGACCAATTTCTCCCCATCCTTATTTGGAACGATGACTCTTTCTTGCTGAGCTGTCAAAAAGATGCAGTTTGGGGAAAGACTGTCATTATTGAAAGCAAGAAAACATTTACAGTAAACAATCACAATCCAAACCATTCAATCATTCCACCATCAGGCAATTTAAAGAAGCAATAGTTTTTTTCCCCTAGAGTTTTGATTGCAATTTGGCTAGGGTAAATTAATGAAAGAAACTAAGGAGAGATTACTTCTCCATCAAAAATATAATCTTGCACATACAAAGGTTACACAATCCTTTCCTTATCCATGGAACTATACAACCATAAATGATAAAAACAAACAATGAAGAAAATCTGTCTTTTTTAAGCCATTCTTCAGCTACTGAAAATTCAAGGGCATCATACACTTGGCCTGAAAAAAGGTGCTAAACTTGCCCATTTAAAGGGTGCATTTACCTAATCTCTCCCTAAATAACCGGATTCTCGGAGAATTCATCTAGATTAATAATCAGCACCAATCAAAATACTCCACATCCCACCTGTCTTCTACAATTAACAACTAAACAAATTATCACTAGTTCAGAAGCCACATAACCAATCAAATACAAGCAAATTTTACTTTTAAACTGCCTCTGAAGGTGCAATTTGACACACAATACTAAGCAAATTTACAGTTTCTTCATTTCACCCAGATGCAAAATCGGAAAAAATTGAACAAAATGTCAATGAAATTGACCTGGATTTAGGGCCATGGAGATGGAGAGGGCTTCTCTGCGTCTAATTGGGATTTTTGCAATTGCAGAGCTGAACTGATTCCTTCGCCGGAAGGAGAATTTGGGGAAAGAGAATTTGGGATTTGAAGCTCCGAATATGGGGTTATTAGGGTGTGAGTGTGGTGACGTCGTCAAAGCAGCCATCTTTTTTTTGTGGGCTTTTTCAGCTATCTTTTTATTTCTAAAATTAATTATTTTAAAATTAATTTTTATAAATATATATTTCATTCTCTCCTCCCATTCTCTCCCCCAAGCCCTAATTCAAAATCTCTGGAGAGAGATTTCACAGTTCACCGCCACAGCAAAGCTTGTAGCGAGGAATCTTCTCAGATTCGCCATAATCGAAAAAATTGAGCCTGAATCTTAGCGCAAGGTCAGTGTAATTGCTCTTTCTATCTGTACTGTCTTTGATTTCGCCAGGTTTCAGTTTCATAGCTCAAGAGAAATTTTGGAAGGTTATTCTGTGAAAGTAGCTAGCGATGGCTTCGGAGTCCGCCATACCTGAGAGTTTGCAGTACCTTTCCTTGATCTCCAAAGTTTGCACTGAATTGGAGGCTCATGTAGGCACGGATAACAAAGTTCTTGCCGAATTCATCACCGAATTGGGCCGGACGAGCGAATCCGTGGATGTATTCGATGAAAAGTTGAAAGAGAATGGTGCTGAATTCCCTGATTACTTTGTTAGGACGTTGTTGACGATTATCCATGCGATTCTGCCTCCTAAGCAGAAGAAAGAGGGCAGGGAGGGGAAGAAGGATGGCTCGGATGGGAAGAAATCCCAGTTTCCGGGGTTGTCAGTGGCGGATAGTAAGGAGAGGGCGAAGCAGTTGGAGAGAGAGATTGAGATGGAGACTGAAGAGCTGCGTAAGAAGGAAGATGAGGAGAGGCGTCTTCAAGAGAAGGAGAGGGAAAAGGAAAGAGATAGACCTAGAGATAGAGAAAGGGGTAGATATAGAGAACGGGAACACAATAGAGAGAGACGAGATAGGAATGTAGAGAGGGATGGAGATGGATACAATGGTGATCGAGGAAGGTATGATGATAGAAGGCAGGATAGACATGGGAGGAATAGGTATGATGATGATGACCGAAATAGTTATGATGATGAAGGAGATAGGAGAGGTGGTGGTGGTGCTAGGCGAAATGTTAAGCAGTATCTAACAGAACCTGAGTTATATGAGATTTACAAAGGGAGGGTTTCGAGGGTGATGGATAGTGGTGCATTTGTTCAGTTGACTGATTTTAAGGGGAAGGAGGGTTTGGTTCATGTTTCTCAAATGGCAACTAGGCGAATAGCTAATGCGAAAGATGTTGCGAAACGGGATCAGGAGGTTTATGTGAAAGTGATATCAATTTCAGGGCAGAAGCTTAGTCTTTCAATGAGGGATGTTGATCAGAATACAGGAAAAGATCTTCAGCCCTTGAAGAAAAGCTCAGGGAATGATGCTTCCAGGAGCATTCCTTCAGGATCAAGTGGGAACACCTCGAGAATAGGTCTTTCTGGGATTCGAATTGTGGAAGAGGATCATTCTGGTTCTTCGCGTCGGCCATTAAAGCGTATGAGCTCGCCTGAGAAGTGGGAGGCCAACCAGCTGATTGCTGCTGGGGTTATGAGCGCGAAAGATTATCCAATGTATGAGGAGGAAGGTGATGGGGTGCTGTACCAAGAAGAGGGTGCTGAAGAGTTGCTTGATATTGAGATGAATGAAGATGAGCCAGCGTTCTTGCAGGGCCAGACCCGGTACACTGCTGACATGTCACCTGTCAAGATCTTCAAGAACCCAGAAGGCTCCTTGAGCCGTGCAGCTGCTCTTCAGTCTGCTTTAATAAAGGAAAGGAGAGAAGTACGTGAGCAGCAACAGAGAACCATGCTTGATTCCATACCCAAGGATCTTAATCGTCCCTGGGAAGATCCAATGCCCGAGACAGGTGAAAGGCATCTTGCACAGGAGCTGAGGGGTGTTGGCTTAACAGCTTATGACATGCCGGAGTGGAAGAAAGAAGCTTATGGAAAAGCCTTGACTTTTGGGCAGAAATCCAGGCTTTCATTACAGGAGCAAAGACAAAGCTTGCCCATTTACAAATTGAAGAAAGAGTTGATTCAGGCTGTGCATGATAATCAGGTCCTGGTTGTTATTGGTGAGACTGGATCTGGTAAAACTACTCAGGTTACTCAGTACTTAGCTGAAGCTGGATACACAACTAGGGGAAAGATTGGCTGTACACAGCCCCGTAGAGTTGCTGCAATGTCAGTAGCCAAGAGGGTTGCTGAAGAATTTGGATGTCGACTTGGGGAGGAAGTTGGATATGCTATTCGTTTTGAAGATTGTACTGGCCCTGAGACAGTAATCAAGTATATGACTGATGGTATGCTTCTTAGGGAGATCCTGATTGATGAGGATCTTTCTCAGTATTCAGTCGTAATGCTTGATGAAGCTCATGAAAGGACTATACACACTGATGTTCTTTTCGGGTTGCTAAAGCAGCTTTTAAAACGCAGGTCTGACCTCCGTTTGATTGTCACCTCAGCTACATTAGATGCGGAGAAGTTTTCTGGTTATTTCTTTGACTGCAATATCTTTACAATACCTGGGAGAACATTTCCTGTGGAGATACTTTACACTAAGCAACCGGAGACAGACTATCTAGATGCATCTCTGATCACAGTCCTTCAGATTCATCTAACGGAACCTGAAGGTGATATTCTGGTCTTCTTGACTGGGCAGGAGGAAATTGATTTTGCCTGTCAATGCCTGTTTGAGAGGATGAAGGCACTCGGAAAGGATGTCCCAGAGTTGATTATTTTGCCAGTTTATAGTGCTCTTCCCAGTGAAATGCAGTCCAGGATTTTTGAACCTGCTCCTCCTGGTAAGCGGAAAGTTGTTGTGGCTACCAATATAGCCGAAGCTTCATTGACAATTGATGGAATATTTTATGTCGTTGATCCTGGATTTGCTAAGCAAAATGTATACAACCCAAAACAAGGTCTAGATTCACTTGTTATAACCCCAATCTCACAGGCATCTGCAAAGCAGCGAGCTGGTCGTGCTGGGCGTACAGGACCAGGGAAATGTTACCGCCTTTACACAGAAAGTGCATACAGGAATGAGATGTCACCAACATCAGTTCCAGAAATACAGAGGATAAATCTTGGCTCAACCACTCTTAACATGAAAGCAATGGGAATAAATGATCTTCTTGCTTTTGATTTTATGGATCCACCACCTCCTCAGGCACTCATTTCAGCAATGGAACAGTTATACAGTTTGGGTGCTTTGGATGATGAAGGTCTTCTGACTAAATTAGGCAGAAAGATGGCAGAATTTCCCCTAGAACCCCCACTGTCGAAGATGCTACTGGCCAGTGTGGACCTCAGGTGTAGCGACGAGATACTGACCATGATTGCCATGATCACAACTGGCAACATCTTTTACAGGCCTAGGGAAAAGCAAGCCCAAGCAGACCAGAAGAAGGCCAAATTTTTTCAGCCTGAGGGTGACCACCTGACTTTGCTTGCAGTGTATGAGGCTTGGAAGGCCAAGAATTTTGCAGGGCCATGGTGCTTTGAGAATTTTGTTCAGTCTCGGTCACTGCGACGGGCTCAGGATGTAAGAAAGCAGCTTCTCAGTATCATGGACAAGTATGTATTAACTCTTTATTGGATTCCCCCGTCCTTGATTTTCCTATGTGTGGTTTAAGATCAAGTTTTTTCCCCTTTTTTATACTTGTTCTTCTAACTTAGCGTGTTGTTTCAGGTATAAGCTGGATGTAGTGAGCTGTGGAAGAGATTTTACCAAGATAAGGAAGGCAATTACTGCAGGCTTTTTCTTCCATGCTGCCAGAAAGGATCCACAAGAGGGTTATAGAACCCTAGTTGAGAACCAAGCTGTCTATATACACCCTAGCAGTGCTCTTTTCCAGAGGCAACCTGATTGGGTTATATATCATGAATTGGTCATGACAACAAAGGAATATATGCGAGAAGTTACAGTTGTGGATCCGAAGTGGCTGGTAGAATTGGCACCGAGATTCTTCAAAGTGTCAGATCCCACAAAAATGAGCAAGCGCAAGCGTCAAGAACGTATTGAACCACTTTATGACAGATACAACGAGCCTAATTCTTGGCGTTTGAGTAAACGTCGCGCTTAATGCTGTAGGAGACAATTTGTGACCTATTGTGTCACTTTTTTCGCAGCGACAGGTTTAGCTCCCCATAATTTGTACCAGTTGTAAATTATTAATTTTCTTCTTAAGATGAACGAAGTGCTTGTCAGGAAAGCTGAAGAAAGTTTTGTCTTTCTGTTTCCTGATGGCTTTCATTTCAGTTACTTGTTTTTCTAGAAGGTTAGATGTTGAATGGGCTTTACTAAACAAAATGCCATTAAAGCATAGAATTGTCTCTTTTGTAAACAAGGCGTAATATTCATTCTCTTTCATGCAGTTGTGGCCTGTGGGTATTGTTAAAGCATTACAATATAATTATTTCCCGGTTCCTCTTACTTTGCTGTCTTACTGGACCTATTGATGGAATTTGATGCTACCATTGTGTGGAGAAACTATTGATGCTTTGTACTGATTTATAGCTTATAATCATCTCATGACTGATAAAGAGCTATTGAGACTATGTTCTTGTACTGTGAGCTGTGGGTTGGTAATGTGGCCATAGAAGTCTGTCAGTTCTAGCCTCTCAATGAAATTGCATATTCTGATGAAGTTTCCTTTTCATGAAACATTTTGTGTTACTGCTTGTGTTTTTCTAATCTGGCTATTATAACCCAGCAGATCAGGAGAAGAGGGGGCATTCCCTCCTTCCTGAAAACATTTTGGCTTCAATTGTGGTTCATTGGCTCCTTTCCTGTGCCCTAAATATGTCCACATAGGATGACTTTATTTCTGAATTCTTTTGTTTAGGAAAGTTTAACCTGATTGTGAAGCGTGTTGGTCCCTGACACACCTCTGTCAATGCCTTGTTGAGTTACTGATTAAATCTTACAAAGCCTGGCGTTAATCATATTTCCTGCATACCAGGTTTAGGAGTAAGTTGTCTATAATCCTGTAAATGATGGTGACAAGGAGAATAATAAGACTACAAGTCTATAATGTATCCTGTGCATTTTTCCTGCTCAATGCTTCTAAATTATGGTAATAGTTGTACTTTGTTGCCAAAGTGAGATTATAGTTGGTGTTCCTATGCATTTTACTTGCTAAATGCTTCTGAAGTATGCCATTGATAGAAATTTGACAGCCTTTCTACAAAATTCTATTCACAGTCTTAGACTTTGAGGACATGATGCTGTTTGAACGGTGTGATACAGTTACTTTCTATGCATGGAATATCGTTTTCTGGGAATGCAAAGAGCTAGGAGGATATTGAGTTGGATTATATCTTTAAATGAACAGGTACAATCTCTGGCCTTGGGTACCATTAATTGTGTTCTTCATTCATATGAAAATTTCCTATTTCTTTCTTCCCCTCTCCTAGTTTGTACTTTCTTTCCTCATTTTCTTGTGGTACTTCCAGTCTTCTTAGTTGCAATGGCTTTCCTTTCTCACGGCTTAGTTTGCTCGTTTGATGTCATATAACACATTCAAGGTTTAGTGCAATAACGTAAATATCAATGAAATTCATATTTGTCTGTCACTCCGCCCAGAAATATGGTTTGAACTTATAGTATATTAAGCAGGTTCTTGCTTACGCAAAATGTGGAATTATTTTTAGTCCAGTTTATGCTGCAGGATACAGGAAGATGCAGGATACAGGAAGAATGTGATTAAGGTCATAATCACGATTTAAGAATTTGAAGTACAGTAGTTTTATGCTAAATTTTGATCCAGTGATATGGAGGAAAAACTGTGAGCTTCTTTGGGTGTTGATCTTGAGCTAGATCTATACAATTCTTTATTCGTATTGTTTCCTGTTTCTGACTAATTGTGGTTTTAATTATACTATTATAAATCATAATCCAAAGTTGTCAATATTCCTGTAGTTTCTCTTATGATGAAAATGACATTGTGCTCTTTTATATTATTTCCTTTTGGTTCCACATGCTTGGGAATCTTCTGATCTGCTTCCTCTTGAGTGTAGCATTCTTCTTTTGAGGATGCTTCTGGGTAGTGGGTGGGTACCTTCATTTTCTTTGTTGGGAGTCATTATCATAGTTCATTATGGAAAATCCATTCATCTTATAAAACTAATTAGCACTCACAACAGTCACACCCTTTGATCTGGAAGATTGTTACATCTCTCACATCATTTTAATAATAAGAAGAAAAAGAACATGTTAGAATCCTAATATTGAATTAAAGGGATAGAAATCTGAAAACCAAGAATCTCACTATTCATCCAATTTTGAGGAAATCCTCACATTAAATTCATTTTATTCTTCAAGTCTGTGATCAATTGCAATCTGAATTTATAGAAGTGATTTCTGGGTTTGCATCAGAACATAGCTAGTTTGTTTGTTGATCAGATCTAAAGGCTTCAAGTTTGAGCCGTTTATGGGTCATTATTAGCCTGCAATTAGCTCCAAATTATGAGTCATTATTCATCTATCAGGTTTTCCAATGGGGCCACATTTGATAAGTATACATCAAGGGTTGGTGCTGATTTTTCTGCAAATTTGCAAAGTTCAGCAATTATGTGTGTTGTCTTAATTGAAGGTATCATTATGTGGTGAACACTTTTTTGTGTTTTTTCAATTGTGGTAGGCCATTTGAGGCTATAATTCCTGATCAAGAATGTTGGAAATGTCAGCAGAGTAGGACCCTTTTTGAAGAGTCTGCGTTTACAAGTTTGGAACACAAAAGACAGGTCAGTGAAAATGAAAGCCTGTACCTTTCATCTCTCTCGTGTATGGAATTGTTTTCTTGTGGTACATTGTTTTAGGCCACGTATTTACATTGCAATTGTGAATTCTACCTACTCTTTTTATTTGTCAAGAAATTGGGAGAACTTGAACACCAGGAAAGGTAAGAGGAAACCACTTCTATCAATTCACAAATCTATATGGAAACCAGATAGAATGTGAAATGTGAAATGTGAAATGTGCTAGTTTCCGGAAATAACCGAAATTAGTGGTGTTTGTTGTTAATTGGTGAATGATTTAGAGTATGAAATAGATTGCCCAATTGTTTGTGGCCTCTTTTGGTATTGTTTAAACATCACTGATGGTAGTAGTTGCAGTTTCTTGTTACTGCAGATTCTCTGTCTGGACTTTTCATTGAATATATAAGAACGGTTTTTATATCCTATGCCCTTGGCCACAACAGAAGAATGTTGTCTTAGAAATTTTCTAAGATTTGATTTATTTTGTATTTTTAAAGTTTTATATAGGGTTTATTTTCTTACTTTGATTAATAGTTTCTAACAACAAGATGATTTAGGAAATATGATAGAAAGACCAGTATAAGAATGTACGATCTTGTTCCCATGGAACTAGATCCAACCGTTGATTTTTCATTTAATAGTTAAGATGGTTCAAACTCTATCTATAGAGTTTTTTACCAACTCTATTGGAACTAGATCCAAGAACGTAAACAGAAAGGAAATTCAGCAATGCAGGTAGTATAATCTTGTGAGCTGTGACTTGTTGATGTTATGTTATCAATATTGTTTATTTACTACATCATCTCTATCCATGCTCAAGGCTGCTAAGAAAAAAATTCAATTCATCTGATCTGATTTGGGCTTTTAGATCCAATTGAGTATAGTTAGTGTTTGTTTTTGCACAATTGAAGAATATTTCCAGCCTCTTATGCTGTCTAAAGCTATTTGAATGTTTAAATGACCTATCTAAGTGGTACAAAATTGAGATTAATGGACTCAAAATGCTTTTGCATGGATATGTAACTTTGGTTATTTGTACTCTTTAGAAATTGAGATTTGTTGGAGAATTGGCACCTGTTCATTGGGAGTCGAAACGCAAAGACTTAAGAGTACTATCTCGAAATTTTAACTGTTTGATTAGATGTCCGAAGACCCTAATCCAACTCTTTGACATGATGTACTTATTACTTCTAGGATGGAATTTCAAGTGCCCTACAAATATTTGATTTTGGTTCCAAAAATATGATTTGTCAACTCAGGAAACTAGTTATGGACTAATGGTCCCCTAAAAGCAAGCTGTTGGCAAATAGAGCAGGGAAATACAAAAATGTTGAAATATAATTTCTGAAAGTTCCACATCCTGACCTACCCCTTTTTTTTTCCTTCTTTATTACATTTGTATATACTCATTATTTCAGTTCTATATGTAAGATAGTAATATTGAGACAAATGAATATTTTTTCTTATGACTTGCTCTTATTATTATTAGTACTAAATGTACTAACAAATTGTCCAAAATTCTCTACTACATGGTAAAAAAAATTGTATCTAAAAATTATGATATTGAAGAACTAAAAAAAAATAATATTCACCCACACACATTGATGAATAGTCGGCACACTATCTTGCGTTGGATGTGCGGACACAAGTAGTTAGAATGGATCGGAAATGAAGTTATTCTCATCATGGTCGAAGTGGCCAGTATTAGAGATAAATTACGTGAATCGAGACGTTTTTTTTGTTCGGGCATATGTAAAGGAGACATCACAAGCTTAATACGTAGGTGTGAGAGTTTGGTTCTCAAGAATTTCGGTCGAGGGCATCCCAAAAAGAGTTTGAAAGAAGTTATTAAACAGGACCATACTCCCTTAGCCCTCAACAGAGACATGACTCAAGATAGGATCTATAGAAAGACAAAAGTCAGGTAGAGGATTTCTAGATAAGAGGACGAGTTTTTAGGGTTAGAGTTGTAGAGTCTTAGGGTTTCAGCATTTCGGGTGCAGAATTTAGGGTTTGGTGTGTTTTAGATGCTTTTCACTATTTCTTGCTCTAGTCTTGTTTATGTGTTGCATGTTTTATTTCGTTTAATTTTTTCCAATTTTTTTTTATTTTATCTAATTTATCGGAAAGATTCTCCTAACTTGCTTGGGATAAGATTAAGATAAGGGTGCTTATAAATCGATCCCTAAATTTTACTCATACAAGATACACTGGATATATGTTGTTATTGTATATCATATACAAGTATTGAAACCAGAAAAAATATAATAGACAAAAGGATTATAACTACAAATGATCAAACTATGAGGGAAAATTGGTTCTCAATGCAATCAATTGAGCAAAAATGTGTCTTCTCTTCTAAATGTGAAGCTAATCGACATAAATAACATACATAAAATTACTGAAGTTATAATGGACTTTTTCACTATATATCATTGCCATCACAATAATTGACTCGGATTGGATTCAAATTAGAGAAAACTCTAATCTTCTTAATGTGCCAAGTCAGCAACAACTCTTTTGACTGCTTCTAGGAAGGTAGATTGATCCCATTCATAGCCCTACAAAGATTAATCCATCAATAAAGAATAAAAAGAAAGAAAAGTTGATGATGATAGAGCATATGTTTAATTAATAATTGTCAAAATATGCATGTTGCTTTATGTGACCCTTTTTTTTTTTGTCATACCTACAAATAAGGAATCTTCCTTGCATTTTCCCACGTGCATTAAAGTAGAAAAAAAAAATTCCTTCCTTGTTATTTTATTCCAAGATTTTACTTTTTTTATGACCAAATTATTCTTGCTTAAGAAAAAAAATACCAAACACTTAATTCTATCAATCAACTATGCCCTTGAAGATGGGTGCAGAGCCCAGTCGGGTTGGTTGGGCCTTGGGGGAAGAACCCCGAGGTCACCGGTTCGACACCCACCGGTGACGAAACCAAAAACATTAATTTCTCTAGAACTGTATCAGTTCTGTTCAAGGGTGCTCTAGGCTAGTCTAAGTGGTACTTGGGCTATCTTAAATCTTACCGGATCAAAAAAAAAAAAACTATGCCCTTAAAGATTAAAACACACTTCCATTCTTGCCCAAACATATAAGCCCTAGAGTAGCCAGAATGCATATTTATTACTTCTCGATAAAGTTTTTTTCGGGTTCATAGGGAGGCATTTAGGCCATTACAATTAGAGAGAGGGATTTGAACCCGTGACCTAATAACTACGAATGTTATCAGTTATCGATCAGCTACTAGTACTATTCTAAAAATCTCCGCCTAACTCTGTCTAGGCCCCGCATAGGTGCTAACCCGCCTAGTCTTCCAGTTCTAGGCTCCCGTTTAGACCGTCTAGACGTTAGGCGATCTCTCTCCGTCTAGCGTTTTTTAGAATACTGGCTACTAGCTAGACGGGTGAGACTTGACATATCTCGATAAAGTTAAGCTTTGTGTGAATTTGCTCATAGAGATTTAAAAGCATGTTGTTGCAATAGAAACCAACAATTACTACATGCATTTTTTTTCAATAAAAAATTTGGATGGTCTCTTATCCGCATTACAATATTATAGTTCTTTTACCTTCCAATACTTGTAAACATTGTGTCATGCTTGTTCTAAATTTTTTTGTTATGCATCTTGTCTTTTTATATTTAGATGTAGTAAATCTAGAACTTAAAAGTGGTAAGCCACTTAACCTAAAATAAAACCAACCCGATGGACTCACTTTACCTTTTATGCCTATATATAATTAGTAGTAACATTCTTAACCTAAAGTGGTTAGTTAATTCTAAAAGGTTAGTTAGTTGTTAATTAATGATCCTTCTAGTAATCCATACTTGGTATTTTACACGTCAACATGCAATATACAAAATCTAAGCTTTAGTCCTTAATTAATCCCTAGGGTTTACTTTCCATGATTCCTCGATCATATATATAATCATATATACAAAATGTATACATTGCTTACCTTAATTTAAAACCAGACGAAGATTATATCAAAATCTAACAAGTGTGTGCGTATATATGATATTGAAAATTAACTTTACATTGCTTACCTCAATTGTAAGTCTCAATGTGACTCGGTTAATAGAATTTGGTTGTTGTTGTTGTTGTGCTTGATGTTCTTCATGTGATGACAATACAACATTTTGAGCATCCATGGATACCAACCTTACTTCTTGTACTCCCTTCAAGAACCCTATCAACCGCATAACCAAGTCAATCATCGACCTCCCATCCCCTTGCACGCTCACTCGCAAATCCATTCTTCGTTCCTCTGTCGACGATGATTCCATCACTGGCGTTAGTTGGACATGAATCCTTTCGTTACTATTCGTTGAGGATCTACCACTGCTTATTGTATCCGGATCATTCTTACTGACCTTTGCCCCAAGGAAAGAAAGTTGCGACTCCAAGAGTTGGTTACTTTTGCTAAGCTCGGATATTTGATCTTTTAGTGACCTCATGTACTCCTTTGTAGTTCTTAGAACCGTCGCTTTGTCCTTCTGCAACATTAATAAGAAGCAAAAGAACTTGTTGATCTTATCTATGACTTATGTAGAGTATTTGTGGGCTGGTAGATAGGTAAACTGACCTAGCACATAAGCCCAATGTGATTCATTCTAAAACCAGTTGACAATAAGAGGAGTAACCTAAGAAATTATATGTTAGACTTTGACCCGATGTGGGAAACACTCTTACACCAATATTAGTACTAGCTAACTACAATGCCAAACAGTTTGATCTTGTTCTTTTTTAACAAAATGTTAGTTTAATTCATTTAAGTGGTCGAGTATCGAGAATTCTTACATCCAATACCTATCTATTTGATCTCAAGCTTCTAGTGTCATCTATAAATACATTCTTGAAAAGCTAGGTTTTTTAGAAGCAAAACACATACATTAATGGGCATCAAAAGGAAACTCTTCAATATTAGTGTGATTCAATATCATATGATGAAATTTCACTTTTCTAACTCAAGTATACATAAGAAGGAATGCCCTAAACAAATACTTACATACCTTAGTTCCCGGAGGAAGCAATGCTCTCAAGGCTTGGAAGCTTTCATTGATCTTCTCTCGTCTCTTCCTCTCCGACATGACATGGTGCAATTGAGTGCTCATAGGCCGGCTTAAACCGCCTCCTAAGTCTTGAGAAGCATGGTGTTGTTGAAGTCTCCTTATGTTCAATCCTCGATAATACGAAAACACCTTCTTCATCATGTTTTGCCTTCGAAAACCGGGTGATAATGCCCTAAACACTTGCCTAATCCTCGACGAGCCACAACTCCTAAAGGCACTCGAAGATTCGCCCCTCCTATTGAATGGATCAAACCCGAATCTTGTTGGCAACGAAGAAGAGGCGGTTGAGGGAGCACTTAAGGAGGCTAGAAGCGCGTTTGCTATGGCCGCGTCTACACTTTGTGGTGTTAGAAAAGGTTGATGAGTTGAATGTGGATGGATTGGAGAAGTGCAAATGGTGGTAGTTGTGTTTGGTGGGTTGATTATCAATGGAGCATCTCTCATTGAGGCCAAGTTGAAGAGGAAAGACGGGCATTCGGGGCTATCTAAGGATCTTGATGATGAAGACGAGGGTCGGCTTTGTTGTTGTGGATCTTGTAGAGTGTTTGGGATTATGTGATGAAGAGGAAAATGATCCATTGAGTGAAAGTCTTCTGGAAATAGCTTTCTTAGCTCCAAATCCAAGTTCTGTAATGTTATATAAAGATAATAAACATCTATGTATTGAAGAATCTAATTGGAACAAATGTGATTGCATGTTATCATGCACTTACATATTCATATCACAAATTGAACTATACTTCTATAATCATATATAACATATGAATACATAAAAACCTACTTGTGGAACAATGGAGAAGCCCAGCTCGATTTCGCCGCTCCTACATCCCATGAACACTGCAGTCTATACACATAGCAAAAATCAAGATAAAGTCATTAATCATTTATCAAGTATATGAATATGTTATATATTATGAAAGTAATTTCATCATTTGATATGGGTTAACTAACTATTACCTTAATCCTAGCTTCCTGCAATGACATTACCAAGATTGGCACAAATTAGTATCCATGAATTGATGAGCTAGTTTTACTACTATAAACTAAAAGATTAAGAAAGGTGAACATTTTTTTACCATGTAGAATTGGCGTTGAATATCTAAAGAAGCAAGTTGTTGAAGTTCAAACTCTCTTAGTGGTATGCAAGGATTTCTTCTTTTGAATGCAAGACCAGGCACCAAACTACATGCATGAAAAGATTGGAATATGTCAAATCTTATAGGACTATTAATTCAATAAGGATAAATATATGATTAAGGGTATATGGTTAATTAATCATATATATGATTCTATGGAGATGCAATGTTGTAAAAAACGTTAGGCGGAGAGGGATCGCCTAGCGTCTAGGCAGCCTAAACGGGCGCCTAAATAGAAAAGACGTAAGACGTTCTTCTAGACGAGCTAGAAGGCTAGGCGGGGATTTTTGGAATAGTGTGGAGATGTATGAACATACCTGGTTTGATCATTAAGGTACATGGTTTGCATTCGATACTCGTCGAATAATCGAAGTGCAAGGCTTCCATAGGAAGAGCTAGGCTGTTGTTGCTCTTCCAAGTAGTCTCCATAGTAGTATCCAAATCTACAATGCAAGGAACTGAAATAAAATGAAGAAGAAAAGATTAACCCATTAATCAAAAATATTATAAGATCACTCTATGTTAGAATGTCCAGTTGGAATTAAAATGAACTAGTATATAACTCAGTGGATTACTCCTCCTATAACCAATTGGTTTTAGGATAAAATCCTACTGAGCTAATACTCTGTGATATGAGATTTGTGTTGAAAGAATTAAGAGATGGTTTTTTTTTTTTTGTACTTTTGAGGAGAGGTATGGAGCCAAAGAGAAATGTAAGAGAATCCAAGGGTGTGGAAGAGGTTGGAGATGAAGTTGGGCCGATCGGAGTCGTCGAGTTGGAAGAGGGTGTCCATTGATGAAGCTTGTTTTGAAACTAGTTGGAGCAGAATCCATGGTGGTGTATGATCATCACTCTTCACTATAGTAGTTCAATTCTTCTTTTTGTTTGTTTGTTTGTGTGTTTGAAGAAGAAGAAGAAGAAGATGAAGATGATGGTGATGAAGAAACAAAGGGTTGACGAAGAGCTACATATATATATTAATGTGTGGGGGAGAGGGAAGGGAAAGTAAGGTAGAGATAAAATGGAGCTGCGCATATTTGAAAGGTATAAGGAGAGAAGATTTTGAGATTTAAAAAGTCTACTTCATTAAGGAGGAAGGAAAGGGAGGAATAAACAAATCCGTACTTCATGTTTGAAAGTTATCGTTATTTCAAAGAAAATTAAGGAAGTTTGAAAAGAAAAAAAAATTAAGAATTTTTTTGAATTTAAGTATTTTGGTTGGTGTGTTTAGTAGGGATCGGATTAGAGCTGTCAACCGGGTCGGTCAAGTCCGATTCGAGTCCGGTTATTTCGCGTTCGGGTTGTGTCGAGTTCCGGTCGTAACGGGTCATCGACCAAATCGGGTCGGGTCATTGCGGGTTTTCGAGCGGGTCGAGTTGACCCAACAGATCAAGAAAATCGAATTTCTTATAATTATTAAAATATTATTTTATTTAAAAAATGATATTTAATAATAATCTATTATTTTTATATATTTTAAGAATAAAATATATTATAATTTTCAAAATATATTATTTCTTTTCTAAAATAATAAAAAATCGGGTCAACTCAACGGGTTTTGGGTTTGAAACCAACGGGTTTTGGGTCCATTGGTTCGGTTTATTTTGGGTTTCGGGTTCAAATTTTGGTGCGGTTCAGGTCAAGTCAACTTTTGACAGCTCTAATAGGGATGCATAAAATATTCGTGGGACAGGGATCTACGGGGACCAGTTCCTAATAGGAAGGAAATTCCCCGACTTGGTGGGAAATGGGGCGGGGACGGGATCAATATTGTATCCCCGATATAAAGCAAGGCGGTGACGGGAAATGTACTATCCACCCCGATTCCCTGCTATATATATCCGATATGTTTTTTTTTTGTTTTTTATTTATAAAATATAAAATAAAAATAGATTTTAAATATAATTGTAGTTTTTAATTTAAAAGCTCATATATATCTATAACTTTATTTAAAATAATACTTTATCTGGTTGGTGACCCAACCCAAATTTTTTTAGGTCAACCGGATTCTGATTATTCTATACCCATTAATTTCCGGATCGGGTTTCAAAACAAAAAATTCGAACGGATCTGATCAATTTTTAAAGTCGGGTCAAGTTTTGTCACGTCTAATTATAACCATTAAAAGGTGGGTCCTTGCAAAAATAAAATGCAATTATAAATAATGAAACAATAAGAACATATATACCGAAATTTTTAGATCTCATGATCTAGTTAGATTTGTCTACAAATAATTAAATATTTCTCAAAGTTAGGAAAGGAAATGAGTTGGAAATTGATCATGACTAGTGAGTTTGGTAGTGGTTAGGAACTTAGAACTTAGAAGATTTCATCAAAAAAAAGAACTTAGGAGAAAATATATTTTTTTTATAAAAAATTGAAATTTTGGGGCCCTTGTGGTAGGGGCAAAATGACATGGATGTGAAAGTAGTGGCAGTATTTAGAAAAGTATAAATAAGATCCCTCAAGACTAGTGGTGTTCTGTGGGTCAAATGGTCAAAAGTCTTTACATTGGTGTCTTTCTCAGAAACCAGTCAATCTAAGGCTGATTATAAACTAACCACCAACTATTTTTAAAAACCCATTAATTAAATCATTGCAAATTGGGCCCTTTGCTAGCTCATTACCACACTACGTGGCCACTTCTTATTGGGTGATATGTACTGTTATTAATCCTTGTTTATTCTCATATAGATTGCCTTTCTTTGTCATTCAATGTGAAAGGAGGCATTGTCTCATGCAATCTTAACATGGGTGTGAAGATGGTACAATCTTGTTCATGTTCTTGATCAAGTTAGATGTTGTTGGATTGGGAGAATTCTTCATGACTTTTTCAAGATTGGTGAACCATTTTTAAAGGAAAATGAAGAAAAGATATTTGAAGTAAGATAAATCATCCTCCACGTATAGAAAATTAAAAAAAACATAAAGAAATAAGAGTCCGGCTCATGTGCGAATGGGCGCCCATGTGCGAAATAAGAAAGAACAGGCGAATTTTTGGCAAATTATTCGCATATTTTTGAAAAAAAAAACGGTCCAGATTTGTTCATCAATACTGTGGATTTGTTCATTATTATATTCATATTTGTTCATTGGTTTTGGCATATTTGTTCATCGATTTCTGCATATTTGTTCATTAATTTATGCAGATTTGTTCATTGATAGATGCATATTTGTTCATTGTTATATTCATATTTGTTCATTGGTTTTGGCATATTTGTTCATCAGTAATATTAATTTGTTCATTGGTCTATGCATATTTGTTCATTGCCTTTTTCATATAATTGTTCATTTGCTAGATGCATATTTGTTCACTAGTAAATTCAATTTGTTCATTGCTATATGCATATTTGTTCATTAATAACATCAATTTGTTCATAGCTAAATAAGACACAAGCACTCCTCTTCGATTTATTGCTATCTCATTCTCTTAGCATAAACCATAATATTACAAAGTCAGATTCTTTATCTATTATCCTTTGCATTCAAGTTTCAACATCAAATTTATCTTATTTTGGTACTATATTGAGCACTTCATTCGTATTGACAAGTTAGCCTTAAAACACTTCATTCGTATTATCCTTTGCATTCAAGATAGACTTAAAGCACAAAATAAATGCAAAAATACACAAATAGATAGTCCTAAATGTACAAGTTGATGGTATTAATAGTCCTAAATGTACAAGTTGGTGGCATTGACACATAAACATAAGTTTATTTCAATTCAGAAACAAAGGTTAGATCAATGAACAAAAAAGTTATATCAATGAACAAATAGGGTATATCAATGAACAAACAATGGTATACAAATGAACAAAAAAGAGTATACCAATGAACAAATAATGGTATATCAATGAACAAACATGGTTATATCAATGAACAAATAGTAGTATATCAATGAACAAATATTGGTATATCGAAACTAATTATATGTGCATCAAAAACTAGATAATATTGTATTCATACTCATAAATAAGGTTAAAAAATAAAACTAAAAATAAAAAAAGTTCGAAATCGATGAACAATGTTATCAAAAACTTGATGCACAATGAGTTAGTATTGATGAACAAATGGTGAATATTGATGAACAAATCGCTATTTCTGATGAACAAACTAGGCGCGTCTGGGAAAAATTCGTCCTTGTCGTATATTATTGAAAATACGCGAATAATACGGGAAAAATTCGCCCGTACCGTATTTTATTTTTTAAAATGAATGTTTAATCAGGGACGTTGATTTTTTGGAATGAACGAGCGAGATTTATTTTTATTTCTCACACAGGCGCTCATTCGCACAAGACTCTTTCTCAAGAAATAAATAGAATTATAATATGGGAAGTGATCTCGTGTGAATGGATGCTCATATGTGAAATAAGAATGAATCTCGACCTCTTGAAAACTAAATCAATGTCACATATATTAAACTTTTATTAAACAGGAAAAACAAGAAAGAAATATTTTTGCTGAATTATACGCTTTTTGTGAGGGAAAATTGACATTGGGATACACACAGTATATGCATGAACTTTGCCTTGAATGTGCATCAATTCATGCCTATATGTGTGTTGTACTGAAATGTACGTGCATCATTTTTCCAGATTCATTTACAATTCCTTTGCAAATATGTGCATGTTTTGTACCAGATGTGCATCAATTTTTTCAGTGCCGTCTGCATACATTTAGGCAGAAGTTCGTGCACATTTTCAAATAACAAATTTCATACATATTTTGGCCAATTTTGTTATGTTTTGGTAAAACATGTTTAAGTCTAGTGACATAAGCATTGGGGTGACAATGAGAATTATGGAATTTAGTAGATTAAATTAATACAAGAGAAAATTTGCCTTAAATCTTAGATTAACCTAAACTCTAAACTAAACCCGGTTTATGGCTTCCCTGGTTTTTATAACCAGTTCAGAGATAATTGTCTGGTTTAAACTAATTAATGAGTGTAATGGGTTAGATATGGGTAAATAGGCCTAAAGCTAAAAGAAATATCGAAGCTCAATCTCGCTCGACCCAAGTCTGCTATGTTGAAATTGACTTACGAAAAACACAGGGTTTTGATGGAGTGTCTTCTATACCTAGCTATATAAGCTTGCTTCTTCTTTTCTGGAGCTTATTCGAGAAATCTAGAGTGTCTCTCTCTCTAGAGAGAGAGCATCTAGTGACCGCACGGTGGAGCAATCGACACCGATTGAAGCTCATTGAGATACGTGGTGGTTTACTTCTCGGAAGCTACTCCTCAAAACTTCGATTGCCGGTGATAGGGGCCAAAACCCTATTAATCTTCTTCAACCTTTTACTTTCTGTTATCTTTTGATTTCATTGTGTTGTTGTCCTTTCTTCTTGCTTTGATTTTTGTTTTCATTTCTTCTTGCATTGATTTGTCGTTTCATATTTTCTTGTAATCTGCTTTAAAAGATTTTCTAAATCTAGTTGATTTCGGGATGAGTCTCCCCATTTGAAACATTGGGGACTAAGCTTAGATTGAACCTCGTCAACCAACCTTTGTGTCTTCTTTCGTTTTTAATTCGATGAGTTTCTATTTTGATTTGAACTTACATTCTTGACCTTTGTTGACATTTGAAATGATATTCAATATTATATTAAACTAGGGTTAATGCCCGTGCTACGCACGGGTCATTTTTTATTATTTATAATTTATATAATTTAGTTTTTATTTATAATTAAGTATATTTTTTATTGGGTTTTTATGAGTACTATAAAAATGCATGGCTTAGTTTTGTTGGTATTATGGATATTTATTAATTACTATAGTCATTTCAATCGGTTAAACATGGTTTGAATGTACATGGGTGCTCAAAATATGGGGCATAGGCGCATAGCCGTTAAGTACTGTATTTATTCATTATTATTTATAACTTAATTGGAACCAGTAAAAAAAATGCTTGAACCTAAGATTTGAAGCCCTCTCCAAAGTAAATGTACAAAGTAAATGTTTGAACGTTGAACTACATATGAATGTATATCTAGTAAAAATTTAATAGATTTTTTTGTTATGCCCTTTTAATCAAATATAAAATACTCATTCACTAAATAGACTGTACTTTAATAAGATTATGCTTATAATATTTTATGAGTGTACTTTATTAGCTAAAAGGTAAAATGTGAACAATAACACATTTGACTAAATAGAAAGGACACAATTCTCATTTGGATCAAGTATATGTACAATTGGATCAACTTTCTATCATAGAAACAATCCTATCTCGTGAATATGTATTGTTTGGCTTTTCTAATAAATTGTCTTGAAATAATATTCCTTCACTTATAATAAGAATAAAGGGTTTTCAATGTAAGATAACACAATTTAGTGTAGAGAATAGAGTGCAATTTCAATTGAATAAATTATGCAAAATATATTTCGACTTTCAACTTTCTTTGATGGAAATAAAATTAATTACATCTTGTTTGAATTTGGCAAATAAAATGAAAAATTCATACCATACAATCTTACCTATATAACTATCATAAAATAAGATGAAGCATGAACTTATTTTATAGGAAAATTATAAACATAAAATTCAAATCTTGCCTCCTATATTGAAGTGGATCATATTTTGGTTAAGAAAATCACATAGGTGCATCTTAATCAATTGCATTCAAAGTTGGTAATTTGAATGTTTTAGCTTACATTAAACACACACACACAAAAAGCACCCATAAATACAAATACAAATACAAATACAAATTGAATATAAAAATTGGACTTGGAAGAAGGATATGTGCCTTTACCATGATGAAAGCTTGAACAGAAAGCACCCATAAAATTAGGCCAAGATAATTTGTAAATGTGTGATCTATATCCATGCTTTATATATTATTAGTGGGGTGTCTGTTCAATTTACATTAACTAATAAGACATTAATCACCATAATAATACCGTAAAACATAACATTGCATGCATATAAATAAAGGATATTTACGTATTTATGACTTTACCAAAATATTAGCCTTTGGTGAACCGTTGATTTGCAAGACTTGTAACTCATAACTTAAAGCAAATTTATTACTAATTTACTACAATCAAATTCATTACAATAACTCCTAATTGTAATTATTGCATTATTTGCATGCAATCCATTAGTCGGTCAAATTTCCTACATTTACTAAAATAAATTGCTATTGACTTGTAAGTTGTAAAGATTTAACAATGAATTGGGTAACAGTTGAAAAAATTTCTTTAATTTCTTAAAATTTAAATGCTCTTTATTAATAGGAATTAAGATAAATCTTAGTAAAGGTATCTTTGATTTAATGGTTGACAATGAATCGATATATATGTGGAATATAAACAAACACCAAGGCTTTCATTTTGTTCAGAAAATTAATTTATATTTTGTTAAAAACTTATTTTGTTAGCCCTCGTTAGTCTTTTTCTTAGTATTAATTAAGAAATACAAACATACCTATTAAATCATATTTTGATTAAATATAAGATGCATACTTATTCTCATGCTGATAACAAAAAAAAAGACTTTCGATTTATCCTTTTAATTTCTTTTTGGTTTTTTTTGAGTTCTTCTTTCATTATTTTATATGCGTATAATAATTATATTATATTATGTATGTATATATACTTCATAAATATTAGATGATATCAATTTCTATTGCATACTTACTTTTTTTTTAGTAATTTTAAGTTTCACTTACTTTATTTTTGTACCTAAATATAAATCTCATTTATAAACATTTTAAAATTAAGAAAAACAATTTGATCGGTTGTTATTGTGCTACTTTTGGTACATAAGTAAATTGGTTTATAGATTTTTAAATAATTTTAGTTTGGCGTAAGATAAAATGTCATTTGGATTGAAATAAGATGACACATTAATTGCATTGTCTTGGATTGTCAAAAAGCTTTTCTTATAGTATTATAAATAGATGATTATTAATTGTGACAAATTTAGACTTTTATAATATGTAAATGTATGGTTAAAATGAAATTATAGAAATCATATTAATTAAGAAGTAATTTTTTTTAGCAAATATCAATTTGGTTTTTATGCTAATATTCTCCATTAACTCTTTGACATAATATTTACCAAAATAATAATTTACTAATATATCACATTAAAATTAAATAATTGTTCAATATAATTGCAAAATTAATAATAATACTATTACCTTTATCACTTTTTTATATCAATCACCTCTTTGCTTCTTGGAGGTAATTTGAGAAAAAATACATTTATTAATATAAGCACATAAAAATAATATAATTATTCAATATATTTATAATTAAGAGTAAAAAATTAGAAAATAGTAAATTATAATTGTACCTTTATTTTATGGTAGTCTATTTTTCTTTGATGTTAGGAGAGTCTAAATAGTGGTGAGGGAGAGGGTAGAAGTATATCGGGGTGAGGAGGCAAGGGAGAAGATTAGGGTGAGATCGAGTATATATAGTGATAAAATTGAATGGATGGTTAATCTCATAGGAGATTAAAGGTCAATTGTAAGAATATTCCCGATAAATTCCTATTATGCTCATTGGATGCTATAAATTATTCTTTATGCTATCTTTTTATGCTCATTGGATGCTTAGTCTCATAGGAGATCAAAGGTCAATTGAAGAATGTAACAATAAATTCAATTAATTTTTTTAATTAATTTTTTTATCTATATGACATTCAATGCTTGATTAAAGTTGCTTATAATCTTGTATAGAAATCATATATTATGTATAAAATGTGGGGCATTAATTATCATTGGGATTTAGTCTTATAGTATTATTATAGATAACAAATTTATATGCACAGGTAAGCAAAACTGTTTACCTGTATAAACATTGCAATTTATGCACTTAAGTAAAGTGAATAATTTTTCAAAAGTTCGAAAATCATGCACAATGTACATGAAAAAAAAAACAAATGTACATTTTAGTGCAACACATTTTCTCATTTAGGTTTGTACTCATGCATATCCAGGTCTTAACTTGTGTATATTATGTGTGTCTCCTAAAACGGATTTTTGAAGAAAAAAACGTGTAATGCGACGATAAATTGTTTGTGACATTTTTTCCCTTTTAATGATCTAGACCGCATGCTCCATTCTTGTAATTTGGAAGCCCTTGTATTTATTCTCAATTCTCACAGAGGCATCCATTTTCACCTTATCAAGCCTTGTAATATAGTAGGTGACTTAAAATCAAGTTGATAAAAATAGCAATTAACATTTATTCAAGGTAAAAGTGTAGTATTGACTTGAACGATCTTTTTAATCTATGTCCTAAGAACATAAGTATTATTAAAAATAATAAATACCGAGTATTTAATATGCTAAATGGTTAAAATTTACTAAAATTTTTCTAATTTAAGTCTCTTAACCTCAGTTAGAAAATACTTCAAGTTGTTGCAGAAAAGAAACAAGACAAGTGTGTTGAACACAATGACATGCTGGAAACGACCGTCTGTTGGCAGGGTTAAACTGAATTCAGATGGTGCGTTTCGAGATGGGGAAAATCAGATTGGGGTAGGTGGACTGCTACGAGATGATGCTGAAAAATTCATGAAGGCTTCGTGGTCAATAAGCCAGGGAACTCTGCTTTTGTTGCTGAGATTCATGGCCTTCTTCAGGGGCTTCTGTTGGCTGTACAAATGGGAATACAAGACATGGATGCTGAATTGGACGCTCTTGAAGCTATGCAGGTTGTGACAGACGTCAATGTTCAACCAACGAAGGAGTGGAGCCTTGTTTCCAAGTGCAAAGATCTGATCAGTGCGGCGAACTGGAATGTGAATGTCAGGTTTGTGCCTCGCCAAGCAAATCAAGTTGCAGACTGGATGTGCAAAATCAGCGAGTATTACGACAGTGATATGGTGGTGTTCAATGAGCCGTCGGATGGTTTAATGTCATTCTTAGAGATTGATAGTTGGATGAGTGACAACATTTAACCGAATTATGATATTATTATTAAATAAAACGGGTTAAACCCTCCTTTGGATTAAAAAAAGCACAAAATGCCTAAGATTATAAGTTAAAAGCAAAAGTAGCTATTGTACTAGATATCAAGTTTTCTAAAAAATAACACTAGAGAATATTTATCGCCATTGCCCCATATGGGATGGTTTAACAATAGAATGTATGGGAGATGTTGGGAAGTTTCAAGTTCGATCCTTACTCCGTCCTTTCACTTAGCTGAAAAATCACGTCTCACTATTTTTTCTTCTATTTGGTTGAGTCGGTCAGTGCAAGCCGGTTTGTCTAGTTCGTGTGCTTTATCGGCTAATTTATGAAGTTGAATTAAATTGAGCACCAAAGTGGGTCACTCGTTGAAAAAAAATCTCACTAACAAAGGTAGAGGGTTAATTGGTGAATTATATTTACATGTAATTAAAGTCTGGATTATTTTTCATTTACTTATATATGGGCCAAACAGATTTTTTATTTATTCCATATGAAAAGTCTTATGGACTTCTCACCACGCCCTTAAAGTACTCACAATTTGGGTTGCTTGGTCCCTTACATATATGTTTTCTTTTTCAACCACATGCATGCAAGAGTTTGAATTGCAAGTATGAACATTCGTAATCATATAAGTTTAATATTGTTTTGAAAGATAATTATATAAATGGGTTTGTTTCCACATGAATAACCATATCTCTGGTTTGTCCCTACATTGATCTAGAAAGTTTTTAATATTTTAAATATATAGAAACTTCTTAATTAATCATTACGTATTTACGTGCTTGACTTCTTTGTTTTCATAAAGTATGTCAAAAATGCATTGTGAATACAAGATGCATTAAGAATCTATAAACATGGATTTAGCCTGAGGTGAACATTAGACTTTTTTAAGCACCAAATTGACATGTTAATGTTATCACTCTAAGAATTGCGGGTAGACAGACCTGATAAATCAAAAGATTAAAATAAATCGATAATCAAACAAGCCGGTAAAAACGCACGAACAGAAAAAACTCCAAACAAGAATTATGAAAAATGGTCACAATTCACAAGGGATCATTGTAAATATGTATTGAATCTGTCGTTATTCAGAACTCGTCAGGGGTTCGAGGGCGGAGCACCCGACAACACTAGGGTTTCGGGGGGTGGAGCCCCCGACAGGGAGTCTGAAGGGCAGCGTGTCGCCCCTTGTCGGGGAGCTGGGGGCAGCGCCCACCCACCCAAACAGTATACAATATTATTTAATTTGTTATTGGGAATCTCGCGATCCGTTTGGAACCACGGCCCATAGGTTGTAATAGTGTTTCTTGAATCTTTATATAAACTCTCGAAATACTTGATAATCTGTACTCTGCCTCTATAATAATATTTTGTTTCTCTGCCTGTGGACGTAGGTAACACACTGTTACCGAACTAAGTAAACTTCTGTGTCGATTCTATTTATTGTTCTCCTTCGATCTCTCGTTACAATAATCATGACTTTGATTCTACCAAAAAGAGATCATAATTAAATGTGAAATCCTCGTTAATATGTGAAGATTTGACGTCTCCCTTATAAACAACAATGACAAGAACAATTTAACACCGCGGCCAAAGCTGTCACAAAGATATCATAATTGTGCATCGGCATTATTTGACCCAAAAAAGAAGAAAATTTGGCAATTGGTTGTTTAAACAGTCGAGTCAAACCATGTGTTGACCTCAAATCTCAACTGTGGATGCCTATAATTAGTACATACATTGATACATATATCATATATGCATGCATGATGGTACAAGCTTTCTTAATGCTTTGAATTTATATCTCTTAAATGATTTCAAATACCTTTGGTTTAATTTTGATATACACATGACATGTCAACGACTTTTGTTTTCTTCATATATGTTAATGGAATTTAGTTTGCAACCTACTTTCTCTAGATATTTTATCATTCTAACACTTTTCGGACATAGGTTAAGAGTCGTAAAATAGTGGTAAGACTCTTTAAACAATGCACGCGAGAGTAATTTTAAGTTGACTCGAGTAAAAGAGAGTGGCTTGGATCATAAAAAGACCCGATTCGAACCGTCCGAAATTTTTAGGGTTGAAATTCGACCTGAATCCGATCAGGTTGAAACCCAAAAAATGCTTGGTTGAGCCAAACTATTATTAAGTGATATTGTTGAACCGAACTATTCCTTTTGTCTTGCTAGATTGACCTGAACCCGTAAGATAATCTGTCATTACTCGACCCCATTTAACATGTAACTCAATTGACTTGAACCTAAAATGGTTGAACTCGAACATGACCGAATTGACCCAATTGAGAAATTATTTGTCTATATCATATGTATACACACAAAAAAGAGTCTTTTCATATTTGATCCTATTATTTGTATAGCTAATGTCTTAATTTATGGTATTTTTGTGAAAAAAAATTGACCCTCTCACAATTTTTTATTTAGAATTTGAAATGAAACACGAGTATGTAACTTTTAACTTATAAACTTGGTCGTATACGAAGGCAAAATAGGAAGGTACGTGAGATTAGTAGGATAGTGCACTTACTATTATTCTGGCCTAATTGAACAAATGCAAACACGTTAGGCCCATTTCTTGAAAAATCTCAAATCATGAAAATGGGCCTTCAAAGATATCATTAGGCCCAAAATAAAATCAGTCTGGGCCAGAATCAGCCAGACACAAAAGGCCAGTGACCAACACACAGAAAGAACAAGACAAAGATCGAAGTAAGATTTATGGGATTTTAGTAAGATTTGTGACATCTTAGTACGATTAGTTATTTTTTAGTGCAATTCATGAGGCATTAGATATGCTATGGTATTGAACATATTCTAATTAGAATTTCCTATACCTCGGTACATCAAATGATTCTTTTTTTCAAAAGAAAGGTACGTAAGTAAAATTACATAAATTATGGTAGATGTAAGATCAAGTAAGACCGTTCTTATGGTAAGACCGTGTGAACCAATCTGTATTCACAATTTTGAGTTGCATATATATACACTTTTGAATGACTATATTTATGTTCTTGAGTTGTAAATTCATACTTTTTAATGACTTTATTCATGTTATTTAATGATTGTAATCATGTTTTTTATGATTGTATTCATGCTTTTGATGACCATATTCATGTTTTCACAGTCCATATTCACCATATTGTATATTTTCATATTGAACTACTATATTCATGTTTATGGAGTTACACATTCATATTTAAAAGTCGTATATTTATATTTTTATATTGTTGTACTCACAAAATTTCTCTTATCTTAAACTTAATATAATAATGGTATTGTTAAGTGAAAGTATTGACTCATGGCAACTTATTAAATTTATCTACTACCAAGTACCAACTAACGTATGAATCCTACACGCACTCTCTATACTTACGTCCCAAAACAAATAAAAATAAAATAAAATAGGATAAGACGCACCCAAAAAATGTATGAAAAATGTTTATAACTTTGAAATTTTATGTATGAAATAAGTGACACGTACTAGACTTCTCACCGAGTCCTTTTCTAGTCTTGATGAATTTCTAGAAAAAGGGTATGTCACATGTGGGCCAGGGCCAATTTATTAATAATTTCGATTTAAATATAAAACGACAAAAATAAATAAATTAGGAGTAATACAAAACAATTTGAAGAATATGAGATAGATTGATATCATAACGAGATGTGCTAATAGAATCAATGTACATGGTAGAAACATTATTTCCCTTACTTTAGTGACAAGCTAGGTTGATCCTTCTAACGCATCTCCTCTATTTTAATTCGGGTTTACTTACGCTTCACTGTTTACTTAGTGAGACTCACTCATCATTCACTGTTTGCTTGCGTTGTTTCAGAATTGGAGTATTCCTTATGTCTTTCGTGAGTACAATTCGGTGGCGGACTTCATCGCTGGATCCATTCTGACGCGTCTCTTCTATTCCGTTTGCAGTTGGCTCGGATTTACTTAGCCTCATCCGTCAAAATATTATAGGGCGACCACAAACTTGTTATTGGCTACCCTAATTTTTTTCCTTATAAAAAAAATGAACTCTAACTTATAAGGATGGAGGGATCACTCAATGTACTTGATCAGAGACGAACTTATGGAATTACAATAAGCAAGTAAAAATAACTAGTTGTCTAGTGGATAGATCTTTTAAATATAGATTTTTGTAATATTTAAATTAAAATTGGTCTTCAAACTACATGGATTAAAGAATATCTTGGATTTTCGACCACGGATTGAAAAAATATTTCAACAAAGTGTTATTATGGTGGTTGGTCAGTGAGTCTCACTTAGAAATTACTATAGGTTCAAACCAACATAGTTTTGAGTAATTAAAAAAAATGAGGGACTTGAATTTGGTTCAAATAAAATAAATTATTATCCTTAAATGTAAAAGAAATGTATTTTTTGTAGTTAGTAGTGCATTTTTTTATACAAAAGTGCATTGTAAAATATGAAAAGTGTAATCCGAAAAAGTGAACTACAAAAAGTAAGATAAATGCACTACAAAGTAAGAAAAGTGAACATCCGAAAAGTGCAATTTGAAATAGAAAAAGTGCACTACGAATTAGTGCATTCGTTTCAGGATAAGAGTTTGTTTCATTTGAACCAAACTTGTTGTTTTGGTCATTCTCTTTAAACATTAAGCCTAAATGGTATTGTTTTTATTTATTTTTTAAATAAAAAGATTAAAACAATATTATTTTGACATTTTTCTAAATAAAAAATATCAAAATAAAATATCGCACGAAGTACAGAGGATAACCAAACTAAATCGAACTATGTACCGATCGGCTAGACGGGTCGCAACCTTCCAGTACCTACTCTTCTAAATATCATGTCTAGGCAGCTATCTATGCCTCGCCTAGACGCTAAAATGTCTCATCCCGCCTAAGCATCTATCTAGGACTGCCTAAACAATCATTTTGGCCGTGTAGGCACTAGACGGCCTCTCCACCTAGAGATTTTCTTAGAACATTGCCAATTCCTATGTGGAGGATAAAATTGATTATAAAAATAACTTAATAAAGAAAAGGAAAAAGTGATTGATTATAAAATTGAATTATAAAAATAGCTTAATGAAGAATAAATGTATAAAATTGATTATAAAATAGCTTAATAATATTGATTATAAAAATTGGCAAAAGTGATACGTTTACTCCAGACGCCTCCACCAGTCCTGCCCTGAGCTGTTGAAGAAGGTAAATCGTGAGGTACAATAGTGGCATAGAGAGTGGAGCTCGAAATAGATGAAATTGCACACACCCAGTTTCGAACTCGGGCCTCTTGGCAAACCCCCTCACACTAGGTGTGTGCAATTGAACAGATGTATAAAATTGATTATAAAAATAGCTTAATAAAGAATAAAGAAAAGGAAAAAGTGCTAAGAAACGGACGAATTAGCCAATTAGGTGGGGGCACACAAGTAATCCAAAGCCACGATTTGGATACAAATGGCAACACCATTTCTGCTCACACTTTCCACCTCCTCACTCACATATCTCTTCCACCGATTCCCCTCTCTTTATAAACCCAACTCCCCATTTCTCTTCCAATTTCTCCCCCTCCATAAATCGCCCATCACTTTCAATCCCCTCGCAAGAAAATGGTAGCAAAATCGGAGCATTCAATCGGAATCGGAGCAGTTGAGATTCCGGTGGTCAAAGAAGAGGAGCAAGAACTCATGGAGTTCGCCGATCAGGCGGCGGCGGAGGCGTTCGCCGGAAATCGAGGAGGTGGGTCGGCGTGGAATCGGATTCCGGGATCTGGGTCGGCGGCGGAAGCGGCGTCGGAGCTACCCAGGCCGATCGACGGGCTGCACGAGAACGGGCCACCGCCATTTTTGACGAAGACGTTTGAGATGGTGGAGGATCCGGAAACCGACCCGATTGTGTCGTGGAGCGATGCTCAGAATAGCTTTGTGGTTTGGGAGCCTCACGAGTTCTCCATGAAAATGCTTCCCAAGTACTTTAAACACTCCAATTTCTCAAGCTTCATTCGGCAGCTTAACACCTATGTATGTGCTCTCTTAAATCAGCCCTTTCAATTTGGTAAAAATTAGTTGTTAATTGCTATTAAGCTAGTACTGGATTTTGTTGGGTTTTGTGATCTGGGTTTCTTGCTTTCTTTGTCATGGGTTGCCTTGATTGAACATTCATAATTAGGATTGATGATCAGTGTTCTTCTGGGTGGTGATTGAATTTTGTTAAATATTAGTTGTTTATTAGTTGATGGCTTGATGCTTATTCCCTAAAATCTAGGGTTTAGTGGTATATTTTTCATTTGTTTTGTTATGCAACTTTGTGGTTTTGTTGGGTGTGTTTTATGATCTGGGTTCTTGTATCATGAATTGTCTTGAATAATTATGCATAACTCTAACTCTGCAGGATTTATGATTGATTAGTGTTCTTTGCTCAGCTTTCTCTGGATTTCTACATTAAATTCTTGATTTAATCTATCCAGTTAGTAGTTCATATTTGGTGATGATAAGTTGAAATTAGCCATTGGTGTTAAATATGCAAGAGATTTTTGCAAATAATTTATGACAATTAATTGTGTAATTGAAGGGATTTAGGAAAGTCCATCTGGACCGATGGGAGTTTGCGAATGCCGGATTTCTGAGAGGCAAAAAGCACTTGCTCAAGACAATCAGGAGGAGAAACCATGGCATTTGCAATAATCACAACAACAACAACAACAACACCACCAGCAAGAAACTACTCAACCGAGAAACCGAAATCGAAAGCCTGAAGAAAGACCAAGACAGGCTTAGACTCGAGATTCTCACCCTCAAACAGCAACAAGAGAGCGCTGACAAGCACATTTTATCCTTAGAAGAGCGTATAGCCCGTACCGAGTGGAAGCAAAAGAAAATGATGATGCTGATTGCAAAATCATTAAGGCAATTCTCAATTGTGAAGCAACTGGTTGGCAATTACAAGCTGAAGAGGAAAAGGCGAAGGCTGACGACGACGACGACGAGTGATGAGAATGACAAGAGAGAGTTTGCGGAAATGCAATCTGAGATGAACTCTCTTTTGGGCTCTACTAACTTGGAGGAGGAGCAGAACTCGAATTTGACCTCAGAGACGAGCAATTCGGATCTTATGCCGAATAGCTATATATTGTGGGAGAAGCTAATGGAAGATGATGTGATATGTGATAGTGAGTTTGAGCTTGAGCTTGAGCTTGATCATGAGTTAGAGGACTTGATTGAGAGATCGCCGCCTTTCGAATGGGGCGTCGCTGAGGTTGGTTGTCCTGGATCATTGGCTTGATCTTACTAGGTGAGTGATGATGATCATATTAATCTCTTCTTCTTCTTTTTCTAGCATTATCTGAAAATTTTGTGATGAACTGTTGTTTGTTGCAGGGTGTAGAGAAGTAAGTGATAGTTGGAGATTGCAGATGGTAAGTAGTAAGTAAGTACAGAGTTTTTCTACACAAGCAGGATAATGCTTGGCAAGTTTTTGTTTTTATGTTTTTGTTTCTCTGGGTAGGATTTAGGAAGAACATGCTGATTGCTGACTGTGTGTATAAATGTGTGTTTAAGACTTTCAGGTTTTAGAGTATATTAACTCGTTCATAGTCAAGTTTCTCAATATATAGTACTACGCTTGGAAAAATTGTGGTTTTAACCTTTGCAAGGAATTCAATCACTAAACTAAAATAATCTAAAATTTTCCTCGAAAATTTTCCTCGAATTTACAATTTACTAGCATTTGTTCCCGTACAAGGTACGGATTTTGATTAATAACGTTAATGAAGATTATGTTTCTATCGAATTTTAAGATCTCTAAATATAATTATATATCAGTAATATTATTATATTTAAAAAATATTTTATAATGAAGATTATGTTTCTATCACTTGCCAAATTTTAAAATCTCTAAATATAATTATATATTATATTTTATATTTAATAAAAATGTTCCATAATACACTCCAAACACAATTTGTTAAAATTTAAGATTTCTAAATATAATTATATATTAGTAATATAAGAAATATTGTAATAATATAAGAATTGTAAATACTTAAATAAACGAAGGGCAAAGTGGTAAATGGAAAAATTAAAATGCTTACGTGGCATAGTTAAGACGATGACACGTAGAATAGAGAGATTCGACTTTAATTATAGTATATTGATTACACATCCACCTCATCTGTAGCCGATAATAAAAGAGACGCTTGCACCTAAAAAATTGAAATCTTTTCCGGAAGAAATATTCTTTATTTTAATTGAAAATAAGTAACGTTTTAGCACTTGGATTTTAATATAATTTATATATTATTTTTAAGTTTTTAGGAAATTAATTAGAAATGAGATATAAAAATTGTTATTAAAATTTATTTTATTTAACGAATATTCTTCCTTCATTAACTAAAGAGTTGCAGATATTTAAAAAGTAATAAAATTAGAACAAAAAAATTAAAAATTGGAGTTTAATTAATATTTTTATTTAAAATGTGTCAAAATTAAAACGTTAATTATTTTGGATCGGGGATGATGATACTTCTTGGTTCTTTCCATGATTATGAGATGTTTATCTTATCTTTCAAGTGAAAAATTAAACAAGGCTTCAGAATTTAGGTAGGATATGCAGGCAACACAATACAATATAGCTCTGAATTCAAATTAGGGAAATGCCAAAATGGGTGTGTCTAGAGAGGATGAACATCCTTGTTCCTTGAACAGAAGACAAAGTGGGGTTCAAAGTAATTAAGATAATCATTTTTATTAGCTATTTACTTACTTTTTTTTTAATCATAAAGAATAATAATTGAGGGTCGGAAAAGTTCCACAAACTACCATAAATTCCATGGTCCTCAATATTCAATTATATAGTTTTTGAGAAAATGTTTTACCATAAAAGGTGTAAAAGGATGATTACCAATTGTGGATAAAGATTATGTCACCTAATCAATCTAATAGAGTCCAAAATAAGATTGGATGGCCCCATCACATAAAGCAACTTGAGCACTTTTGTTCAAGTCGGTAGACTCTTTGAGAAACTTCTATCAGAAATTTCACGGTCCATAATATTCAATTATTCAATTTTTTTCCTTGAAATGTCTACTCGATATTGACTTTATGGGTGAATGAGATGCACATAGAAGATCCAAGAAACTAGAAAGTAATTGCCAGATTTGGATAAAGATTTCAAGAAGTCACCAGAGATTGGGTGATTTATCAGCTAGATTAACTTTTAGAGGTAGAATATGTGTTTTTCACTGTTGAGTAAGTCGGTAGAATCTTTAAGGGCCCGTTTGTTAGAACCACCAAAACCGATTCTAGTGTTTGCTTTCATAACAAGTATGCGAATGAGTGATTCCTATTCCAACATAACACCCATGTCAAAATTAAGGTATGAGCCATTCCGAATCCAACCCAACCCGATTCCTTATCCAAACCCGATTCCAGGTATAGAAACAAACGGGTCCTAAGAAATTAGTTCGCTTTCACGCATCATAAGAAAATGACTTCCATTTTGCCTCAAACGTGCTCCTCAAATATTTTTGACATTTTTCTTACCGATAGTGCTTTATCTTGCAGTAAATCACATTATACAGTAATTTTAACGTGATTTGATGCAAGATGATGCATTATCTGATATAGATAATCCAAACACACCCTTATTGGATTCATGTTAGGAAAAACCTGCAAGGATATGAACTCATACAACAAAAATTACTGAACCCACTTTAGAAATACATTAGGTAATGGAGCCATTGAATATGTGGAGCAAAAGAGTTCTAAAGCTAATATATAAACCTTTACCAAACTCACTCTAATTAGAAGAACTTAAAATGATCAATAAGAGTAAGTTTAAAATTACAGCATCATCAGCAAGAGAAGCAAACTTGGTGTGCATGATGAAGGGGTCATATATTACAGCTACAGTGAGATTCAATGTTTTCCTTCAATATATTTTGGGATTTTTTGCTCTTTTAAGAATACATGGAAAAAAAATTAGAGCAAGATTTCACAGACAGGTAATGGAGGCATTCAATATGTGGAGCAAAAGAGCAGTGAGCTTCTAAATCTAATATAGAAACCTTTACCAAACACACTCTAAACAGAGAAACTTAAAATGACCACTAGAGTAAAATTACAATTCAAGCATTATCAGCAAGAGAAGCAAATCTGGTGTGCATGGGGGCATCATATTATACAGCTACAACTAGATTCAATGTTTTTCTTCAAATATTTTGCTCCCTCCTTTCCTCTCTCCCAAGGATTATAATTTATTTATATTATCTCTTGTAAGACAGTCTAGCATGCTTACCCATGGGTGTTGATGACGATGAAGACGACAATGTGGATCGACTTTTTGCTTCTTCCTTGTCCTCTGTGAATGCCTTGCTTAGGATTTCTTGGAGTTCCATGTACCGTCTCTTCTTCATCATTCGCTCTTCAGGAGTGTCGTTTCCCATGTTGGCTAGCTCTGTTAGGTCGTCAGCGTCCATGATCTTGTCAAGTACTTGTGAGCACCGAGGGAAGTAGTTTTTACCTAGTCTCACTGTTTATATCAAAAAAAAATTGGTCGTCAGACAACATTTTTACTTCATCAGGTAAAATCGGCAGAGATTTTAGCATGTGATTTTTATACCTAGACAATCATGCAGGAATAAACAATTTTTTTTTGTGGCAAGTTTTTTTTTGTGGCAAGGAGGGGGCTAAACATAATTGATTTGTAACCAGTCGGTCCAGTCAAAGTTCATTACTCATTAGCCTAGGCCAAAAGGGTAAAAACACATAGGGATATATACATTGAGGATATGAATGATACAATCAACAAGTCCACACTGTCCACTTATCCAATTATATGATTCCCTTGTTCAAACACAATGGGCTTAGTAACGTATAAAAGTCATACATCTGTTGAGTATTGAGTCATGGAAAAAAGCTGTAGAGATACTTGAAAAGAAAGAAAGTAATTTCTCCATGGCGTGATTGACTCTTAGACTGAAGTTCAGCTGATAAAATCAAAATCATCATCATCATCATCATCATTGACCCAGGGGGATCAAGATGGGGGGTACCCCTGCCCAAGGGAAAGGGGGTACGCCCGAATAGACCCAAGAAAAACTGAAATTCAGCTATGTGACAATAATAACTGAATTTAGTTAGAATGCACCAAAATTGAATAGCTGATAAAATCATAATAGGAAAGCGAATTTCATAAATTAGGAAAAGGGGTGTTCCCCTCACCAGTATTCTCAAGTGCTTTCATCCTTTGACGATGCTCCTCTTTGATTATGAAGGGTCCTTCATTTAAGTCAACAGTTGTTTTAGGTATGGTGAATTCCGTAGTACCATCCACCTGAGCAATTTCCATTGCAACCTTTGCTTCCTCGGGAAAGAGATATCTTGCCAACCCAACTGAAGTAGAAAAAATTTCCAACTTAACAATTTGTGCAGCAACAGCAGCTAACAATCGTTCATAGTTTCACACAGTGGTCAACTTGTGCCAAAAAAAAATCCAAATTGAGGACAAGTAATAGAATATCAAAACAGCACAATAATAGGTTTATCATTGACACCATTTTCTATTATTGTGGACTGCTTTCTTGATTTTTATCATTTGCTTCAACCTCAATGTTGTGGAAAATATATAGAAACAGGCATATTACTACAATTACTTGACAAGACAATATGCAAGTCAGATATTGAAGCAGAAATTTTCATGATCATGCTATCCATTCTAGTCAGTTCACAACTAATTACATTTGGCAGTCACATATAGTCACATATAGTATCCAAGTAGAGAATGAGTGTCATAAAGCATAAAGCAGTCAGGAGTACTTGACAAGACAGTAAAGAAGTCAAGTTTCATTCAGGTTAATTGTTTTGGGGGATATTTTGGGTTTACAATGCAATTTCGGTTGTAGATAAAGCATGAAACAGGAGATAGTGAATGGGCGTCATGATATCTTAATCATGATTTTAAGAATAAAGGATTTATCTTATTAAAGATTAGCAATTGAGTGTCTTCCTTATTATCAGGGGTAAAGGGTGGTGCATCTTAGTATGCTTTCTAGAAACATAAAATTAGATTGGAAAAAATGTAGGCATGAACCAAAGAAATGAGAAATAGCTAGGTAGATTAAAGGTAATACAAAAACCATAAAAAAAAATTTGCCAATTTTTTTTTTAACTTTGTTTGAAGTGTATCATAGATGAATAGCTCCTCCATACATTAACAGAAGTAGTTAGAACCTAAAAACTGTTATAGTTATAAACAGGAAAGGCAGGAAAGAAATATGCAGCAAAGCAATGTCAAACTTGTCGGTAGTATACATCAGTTAACAATGAAATCAACAGAATAACTCACCTCTATTTTCAAGATACAACAACCTCGAACGCAAATCCTCAGTGGCCTTAGCAAGAGACACGCAGCCTTCCCCGAGATTCACAGGCTCCCTTCTCTCTGCTTGCTCCAATATTTCTATACAAAGCCGATCCTTGTGGGAGGATTTTCCTTCCTCTATGAACTTCAAGTAATCTGCAGCCTTAGTGAGTCTTTTCGAAATTTGTAGTGCCTTTCTGTTATCTGGTGTGACTTCAGTAGGTCGAGCGCCTTTTGTTAAAAGTGATATAATAATCTTTGGCTCCTTCCTCATAGCTGCAACATGCAGTACCGAAAACCCCCTTTCATTTTTACAATTCACATCAGCAAGTTGAAGCTCAAGAAGCTCCGAGGTGGTCTTGGCATCACAATATGCTACAGCATAATGCAAAGCGTATGCATCATCAAGGGTGGTATGCCCTTCTTTCAGTAACATCATTACTAATTCAACATCATCAGAATCCAATGCTCTGTGTATTCTCTTGACATGTTTATCAGGAAAGCCATTAGAGTCCAGTCTGATTTGGGCAAGCTCCTTGCGTTCATCCATGATTAGGTTCACGATGTGCATTGGTAGCAACTTCTCAAGAGCAATGTTATCAACATCTGACTTTACCACAATCTCAACACACTGCATGTGCAATCTTACACAAGCACTCTTGCACAGGTCTGCAACAGATAGAACGATCAGCAGATCATCTGATGTTATCTTCTCAAGAATTTCAAGTAGCCGTCTCTGCAGGTACAAACACACACATGACAAATGGATATTCAGCAAATTCAGCATTACAAAACCTATGATTTCCAATAAAATAGCACAGTAATCATATCGAATCTTCAATATCCATAGCTCAAGCTCGAGAAAATCCCCAAATTTTGAGCAGTATCATTACTTCAAGACTCTCAATTTTCCAATCAATCAAAACGAAGAAGCTTGAGAACATCAAACATACCTGGTAGAGCGAGACTAACTCAGCGATCTGAAAGGTGAAGGACAAGTACAGAACCTCCACCATGAAATCTACCGCCGGGCGACATCCGAGGTGTGGGCACTCCTCGTCGACGCACACGCAAACATCCTTCGGCAACGGCTTCACCTTCCCGGAGTACAGATACGCCAGCACCGTCACCAGCGCATCGAATCCAACATCGTAATCCCTAGCCAAATCTTTCAGCTCAAACCTCACACCTCCACAGCCTTTGGCTCCCTTCTCCCTCTGCTTCTCCCTCTCCCTCTCCCTCTCCTCGGCGAACTTCGACTTCAAGTAGGGGCTCCTGGACGCAAGAATACAGCGATGGACGGCGATCTCCTTCCCGGCGGCGCCCACGGCGATCTTAGCGTCAGCGTAGAAGTCAAAACTCTCCGATTCGAATATCGAATCGAGGTTATCGGAGAGTCTCACGAGCGCCGCGACGTCCGGCGGCGCAGATGCGTCCGGCGAGGCGAAGTTTTCCGTGCTGCTGGAGTGGTGCCGGTATTGAGCGTTGATCGCCACGCAAGGATCCAAACAGCATGTGCTGCTCCCGTTGCTGAAGTCGTTGGAATCAGAGAAAGCCGTTCGAGAGTCCATGAGCTCGTATCAGGAATCAACAAAATCGTCCATGGAAAATCGAACTTGATAAGGGCGGGTAGAAGAGAATCGACCGGGATTTCTTGAGCAATACGGCGAAAATCAAACTAAATTGGATTCGAGATGCAATTTCTGTGGCTATGGAGGTGAGTCAATGGTGTGTGAAGGACGCAGGAAGGAGGAGAAGCCATGGGGATTCCTTATTCGGTCGGTGAGAGAGATGAAGAAGAGAGGAGCGTGGAGTTCACGCGATGCGAATTCGGCGATTGGAGAGGGGTGGATGTTTGTGTTTGGCGGAGGAGGGAAAGACGAAGAATCTATGGGCGCGTGGGTGTAGGAGGGCGTGATCACGTGTAGGCGGGTGCACAGAAGTGATGGAGTGGAGATGTGATATTTGCCGTAGATTAGGAGGATGACGAGTGGATGGATGACGGGATGGAGAAGGACAAGAAACTGACGGAAGGGATGATGTTTGATGCTCGATAAGAAAATTTGACTTTTTCAAGTGTGCGTGGGATCCACGCTCCAGGACAAGGGAGCTTAGCTAACACGGCTGAGCCCTTGAGTCACACTGGATAAAAATAAAAGAATAAAGTTCATTAACGACTAAAAAACTCAAATTTAGCAACAAATTGAATATATATTTTTTAATAAGAGAACTAGACGAGTAACTCGATCGTTTCAGCCCAAGCCCGTTGGTTATAAATTCGGTGTTTGATTTGGTTTGGTTAAATTTTGTTCGTGTTCGGTTCGGTTTGTAAATGATTGGACTTGAACAAAATTTTAAGAAGCAAACTTGATTATATAATCATAAGCAAGCTCGATTATACACTAATAAAAAAATAGATCATACGTTCATGAATAAGCTATATTATATATAGAGTCCGGTTCACGTGCGAATGGGCGCCCAGGTGCGAAATAAGAAAGAACAGGAGTCCTTGGATCAAGAAAAATCAAAGGCGCTGATCATTTCACTTAAAAAGGGGAAAAAAACGACACGGGCGAATTATTGGCGAATTATTCGCGTATTTTTGAAAAAAACGGAAATAGGACACGCGCCCAGATTGTTCATCAGTATTGTGGATTTGTTCATAAAAAATCTATTGTTTGTACATAGCTCAATCAAAACTGTGATTTTGTGCATAAATAAACTATTGCTTGTGCATCAAAAATCTATTGTTTGTATATAAAAAATGAACAAATGTGTATCAAAATTACATGCAATATGTTCATCAACATTGTGATTTTGTTCATAAAAAAAAAATATTTGTTCATCGGTTTGTGCATATTTGTTCATCGGTTTGTGCATATTTGTTCATTAGTAATATCAATTTGTTCACTGGTTTATGCATATTTGTTCATTGCCTTTTTCATATAATTGTTCATTACTAGATGCATATTTGTTCACTAGTAACCTCAATTTGTTCATTACTATATGCATATTTGTTCATTAATAACATCAATTTGTTCATAGCTAAATAAGGCACAAGCACACCTCTTCGATTTGTTGCTATCTCGTTCTCTTAGCATACACCATATTATTGCAAAGTCAAATTCTTTATCTCTATTATCTTTTGCATTCAAGTTTCTACATCAAACTTATCTTATTTTGGTACTATATTGAGCACTTCATTCGTATTGACAAGTTAGCCTTAAAGCACTTCATTCGTATTATACTTTGAATTCAAGATAGCCTTATAGCACAAAATAAATGCAAAAAATGCACAAATAGATAGTCCTAAATGTACAAGTTGATGGTATTAATAGTCCTAAATGTACAAGTTGATAGCATTGACACATAAAACATAAGTTTATTTCAATTCACAAATAAGGGTATAATAATGAACAAATAAGGTTATATCAATGAACAAATAAGGGTATATCCATGAACAAATAGGGTATATCAATGAACAAATAATGGTATACCAATGAACAAAAAAGAAGTATACTAATGAACAAATAATAGTATACTAATGAACAAATAATGGTATATCAATGAACAAATAGGGGTATATCAATGAACAAATACGACTATATCAATGACCAAATATGGGTATATCAAAACTAATTATATGTGCATAAAAAACTACATAATATTGTATTCCTACACATAAATAAGGTTAAAAAATAAAAAATAAAAAAGTTCGAAATCGATGAACAATGTTATCAAAAACTCAATGCACAATTAGTTAGTATTGATGAACAATTGGTGAATATTGATGAACAAATCGCTATTTCTGATGAACAAACTGGGCGCGTCTCGTAAAAACGTATTTTTCGAAAAATTCGTAAATAATTCGGGAAAAATTCGTCCGTGTCGTATTTTATTGAAAAATACGCGAATAATACGGGAAAAATTCACCCGTGCCGTATTTTATTTTTTTAATGAATGTTTAATCAGGGACGTTGATTTTTTGGAATGAACGATCGAGATTTATTCTTATTTCTCATCCAGGCGGCCATTCACACGTGACTCTTTTTCTTATATATATATGTATATTATATACACTATATTGTTTATGTTAAATTATATAACTTTGGTGGTGTTTCTCAAACCACATAGTTTAAGTTTTATTTTTATTTGCTTGTCTAATTAATTAATTAGATGAGCTGTTCACGAATTTGTCTTTCTAAGAAACTAAATGAGAGGTTCGCGAGTAAGCTCGATTTCGGTGAACATTTAAATAAACTAAGCTCAAACAAGATTTTAAGTTCGAACAAAACTCGCGTTCGAGCTCAAGCTCATCTATTTCTAACCGAGCCGAACTTGAACAAGTCAAAGTTCGATTCGGCTCGGTTCGATTACAGCCCTATCGACGATGACCCGAAATAATCCGACTTTACCCGATTAAGTCAGCACCCGACCCGAAATAATCCAACCTAATTTGACCCAATTATCAAAAGATCCGAATTTGACTGAACCTGAACTTACCCGAAACTGAATTGACCCGACCCGAACCCGGCCCGACCCACCCGATTGACACCCCTAGTCTGGAGTGACACCAGCTAAATCTCAGAGACTCTTCGGCTATTACTATTTATAGAACAAAAAGGGAAAAAATAGCATTATAGTACACTAACAAGAAAATGTAGGCATGACGTTCTAGAGTATACAAAAATATTAGTCAAAGTAATATTTGGACTACCCTAAATCTTACCAGATAAAAAAAAACTGAATCGCATATACCTTTCGGAAATGCAATATTTATTTGGTATTAATGTAGAACAAAGGGGAAACAAAAAGAAATAGCATTAGTACTCCAACAAATAAACTCAACGTGTAGCCTTTATTGTTTGGACATACATCTCGTATGTAGTCTACAACATAAATTAGAAAATGCAGTGCATACATATGAAATGCAATTGCAACTCCACTAGGTCTCAAAATAAAGAAGATAACACATAATTTGATTACCTGTGATTTAAAGTTTCTTGGTCACTTGATCAACAATGCTCGGTGATCGAGGAGTGAGGCCAGCTGCATCTGAATATAGCCTTGCAAGGTTCTTGATATAGCCTTGCAAAATATTTGCATCAATTTATAACAAGTAGAAGAATTAGTATCAATATAGCAAAGAAGTGAAGATCCAAGGAATGAAATGGAATTTATTATTAAAGCTTTTATGTACTCACTATTTTTGTAATTTTTAATTGGCCAAGGGATTGACGGTGTCGAAGGCATTCAGGGAGCTTTTCTGGTGGAGGAAGTGGATCGAGTCGTAGCAAACGGAGGTTGGAGAGGGAATCCCAATCCACACCCCTCCACAACTCCAACTCTGGACATGAATCAATGGACAAATCATCGATGATTTCGGGGTGCGCAATGTGCAACTTTTTCAATCGCAAGGAGGAGATATATAGTTTTTGAAGTTTCGGCGATGTCAGGTATATAACCTCCAAGGTACTGCAATGGCTAATATGTATTTTTTCAAGAAGTGGGGAATCAAATATTTGTTGCGATGATTGGGTGGTGGAGGAAGCAGGGGAGGTATTAGAGTTGTTTGACAACAATTGTTGTATCACCATATTACCACCCATTTTAAAGAGATGTAGATCCTTAAGAAGTGGACATAGCGGGATGGACTTGAGCTCAGGACAATTACTAATATATAGTATAGAAAGAAGAGGAAATGAGAGAAACATAGAAGAAGATGTTGCTACTTCACTCCACCATCCCTTCAGTTTTGGCAGCCCTATCAACCAAAGCGACTCCAAACGAGGGAAGAATGAGGAGGATCTTACCACTTCTATTGTACAATTGTCTCCATCTTCCATATATTCTAGTTCCTTCAATACGAAAAGTTCAAGACATCTGAGATTGGGAAGATACCTTAATGGTGGCAAATACTTTACATTCCTACACTTTCTCAACTCTAGAGATGCAAGGTTATTTGCCCTCCCATTAATGCCCAAACATGGTATTCTCTTGCCTGGGTAATTCTTTATTTCCAATTTCCGGAGATGTACTTGAGGTAGTTTCCAAGATTCGTATCCATCCCAATCACTTATACCACCACCTTCAAATTCGATCGACAATTCACCTCTGAGTTGATATAAACCAGCCAACTGATCAAGACCACTAACTTTAATATCCTTCTCCTCGATTGATCTTCTTCCTACCTTAAAGCTACTCAAGTATTGCAAGCAACTCAGCTCTCCTATCCCAACTGGCATATACTTCAACGAAGCAGACCCCTTAATATTCAAGCTCCTAAGATTGATCAATTTTCTCAAATCATCCGGCAACGCTTTAAGTGCCCTACACCAATGTATGTCCAATGTAAGCAAATTCAATAGATTTGTCACAGAATCTGGAAGACTTTCAAACTTGTTATTTGAAAGATCAAGATATCTCAAGTGTTTAAGCTCTCCAATTGAATCTGGAACATTCTCAATTCCTAAACTCGACAACCGCACTGCGCGCAACCTCTTAAAATTTGCAAACAGTTGATCTAGAAGAGTCGAATTCCGAATTGAACCAAAGTTCAAGAATAGATATGAGCGTAATCGATTGGCTTTGTGCAATGAGGTCGGAATTGCCCATGATTCATCTATTTCGAAATCCTCCATGCTTACATGCCTTACACAATTACTTATATTAGATGACATAGTTAGCATAATGATTTCCTCACCTGCCACATGTTGCGCCAAATCATGAATTAAATCATGCATTTTACAAGACTCGATCTCCCCATAATCATCTTTTTCTGCTTCTTGAAAAAAACCTCTCCTTAACAAGTGCATAAAATCTGAATGGCCTGAATCTTCATTATTTTTCTTATTATATCCTTGAGCAATCCAAAGATATATTAACTCTTGTTTCTTGAACTTATAATCTTTAGGAAACAAGGAACAGTAAGCAAAGCATTGTTTCAGATTTGACGGCAGGTGATCATAGCTCAATTTCAGCACATGCATAATACCATCCTCATGAGTTTGTCCTAGCTCTAAGAGCTCCTCATCCCTAATCAACTCCCATTCTTGGATGGTATTTTTTTCAAATAAAAGACTACCGATACTCCTTATGGCTAGGGGAACATTTGCACACTTCTTCACTATCTCTCTTCCAAGCTCTATCCGTCTTCGATCGTTCTTAGTTCCTGGAGCAAAGGCTAACCTTTTGAATAGATCCCACGAATCGTCCTCTAATAAGCCACCCAATTCACAAATTTCTAATGCATCTATAGCTGTTGCAACCGAAGAGGATCTCGTAGTGACGATAATCTTGCTCCCCTTTGCACCACAATTCAACAACTTCATTCGTCTTAGCCACCTGTCATGATTTTCATCCCACACATCATCTAGGACAAGCAAAAACTTTTTGCCCTTTATTGACTCCCTGATTTTGTTTTGTAACTGACCCACACATCATCTAGGAACATTCGATTTAGCCTCATCTAACTCACTAAAAAGCAATTTTAAGATGGATTTCTTGTCTTTGTCTCTACCAATGACTTCCTCTGCGTCTACAAAACACCCTGGATCTTGTCTAATCCTTAAACAACTAAGTGTATCTTCCTCTTTAGAATACAACACACATCCCATTCCGGCCATATCTGCAGAGATCTCACCCAAACTCTTTCTGATAACCTTAACTTTCTCAGCAATGGAGTCTTCTTGTTTTAAATCGGATATAAAATCACATACCTTCCTCTTCAAGGAATGCTTGTTGTTTCCCTTCATCATCTGTTGCTTTAGCTGATCATCAGCGACAACCTCATCGAACAGATCGTCTGCATCGTACAACACGCCCTTGAGCCTCTTAATCAAATCCTTCACAACCTCAGATTTTGCTTGCTTCCTCTCAGCGTCAACAAGCATGGCTTGAATTGTCTCAATAGTCTCCTGAAGCTTAGCAAGGTCATCTCTTGCTTCCCGGCTGGAAAGCGCCCTTTTGCATGCCTCCTCAAATGCTTGGGAGGCAAAAGTTGACAAGATATTGGAAGCAAGACCGAACACCGATTCAGCCATTGATTGGTTGATCTCAACTCTCAAAGTGTTTGTGATGGTGGTTTTTTTTTTCTTGTTAGAATTTGAGGGGTAAGATATGTTGATTTGTAGAATACACTCTTTCATATTAGATGGAAACAACCAGTGAGTGTACTAAAGTCGCAAACGTACAGAGACTATAACTTTCAAATTAATTTGTGAAAGAAAAGTCTAGTGATCATACATATTATTAGTGGAACTCCCATTTATTAGGGCACAAGGTAAACACCATTGGTGGAGAATCACTTCGGGGATTTCACCTTATCGTCATCTTAGAAATTTGTTTGGATGGCTGGGTCATGATGACCTATTCAACATTTAATTAATACGAGTATCTTTCAAAGGGTTGGAAAATCGGGCATGGGATGTTGAGGACTAGGCAAATTATAGCAATAAATTAGGAATACATAATTAGTTACATAAATTGATAGATAAATGATGGTTGTTCACATTTTTATTCGGAGTGTGTGATTAAGAAAAGTATGTTCATCGGTATATCCTACATTATCTGGGAGGGTGGACTTTTTTTTTTTGATTAGGTAAGGATTAGGGTGCTCTCCTTTAAGGAGGGCGCCCTAGAGCATCATTTCGGATGAGAACTAGAAGTTCTGAATGAGTCTTGATACACTCAACTGGGAGACTGTGACCCAAATTAGCGATTTTGTCGGCCACAGCGTTACATTCCCTAAAGACATGGTTAATCACTATATTCGTGTTTCCATAAATGGAAACACGGATGTCAGTGATAATGAGTTCAATCTCCCAAGGGCTATGAATTTTCCCTTTCACCGCATTAATGACCTGGAAATTATCCCCTTCAATTTCCACTCTTTCTATCATTTTGTTTTTTATTTGCCTAATCGCTTCCCGGAGGGCTAACGCTTCAACCTTTAATACCGACACTTTTCCAAAGCTAGCCGTTATAATATTCGTTACTTGGCCATGGTGGTTTCGGAAAACAATTCCACCATTAGTGTTTCCATTGGACATTTTGGAGGCATCGAAGTTAACTTTAGTGTATCCCGGTTTGGGTTTTTTCCATTTGCTTTGGGTTCTTATACTTTTGTTTCTATTTTTCGATTGGGATGTTAGAATGGATTCTTCATCCTCTGTCCATTTCGACGCTTTCTCCCAATTAACTATTAAGTTTCTTATGTATGTTGTTAGGTCTGATATTCCTTCGCTTTGGTCTTGTTGAAATATTAATTTGTTGCGTTGATGCCAGATGCTCCACCAAATAACTGCTAGACACGTGAAATCTTTTTTCCCTAGAAGTTGGTATAATTCACTTAGAATTGTTCTGGGCATTTTGTTTTGGGGGTCATAACCCTGGATATAAGTAGCAATATTTGGGTTTACTTTATTAGTTATATAGATCATATACGGACACTTTGTTAGTAAGTGATTTATGTCTTCATTGCTACAATCACACAAGACACAACCTTCTGGAGTCATGATTTGCTTATCCCTAAGTCTAGCTTTCGTGGGCAGTCCATTATTGTCAATTTTCCAAAGGAAGTTTTTAACTTTTGGATATGTATCCAATTTCCACAACCAGTTATTTATATGCGGTGTTTGTCTTTCTAAATTTGTGATTAAGTCTACGGCAGACGAGGTGGAAAACCACCCATTTTTGCTCGGGGCCCAGTACAATCGATCTTGGATGTAGTTATCCGGGATTGGAGTATTTTGAATTTGTTCAACCATGTTATCTGGGAGGATTTGTTTTAATTCATCTATTTTCCATCTATGGTCACTAGTAATCCATGCATCTACCGTTGTTGTTTCGTCTATATTTGTTGGATTCTTTGCATGAGATCGAAGAGGGCCTCCTGGTAGCCAATTATCTTTCCAAAACTTGACTGTTTTCCCGTCTCCAATTTGCCAAATGAGACCTTTATAGAATTCTTCTCTTAGATGCATTAGTTTTTTCCATTGCCATGAGGTGCTCGCTTTTAGTTTGTACGAGAATAAATTATCATTTCTAAGGTATTTTTGTGAGATTATCTTTACCCACATATTGTTTGGTTCTGCAAGAATTTTCCAAAGTAGTTTCATTTGGAGTGCTGTGTTCATATGTTCTGTTTTCCTAATTCCTAGTCCTCCTACCTCTTTAGGTTTGCATATCTTATCCCATCCTACCAAAGGTTTGTAATTTCTATCTTTGTTCCAGAAGAACCCCCTGTTTATCCTATCCATCTCTAAATGAGCATAAGTTGGCAGCATAAAACTCTGCATTACATAGTTTGGTTTTGTGGCTAAGTTGGCTCTAATCAAAGTCGTCCTACCTTCTTGGGATAGCGAGTTTGCCTTCCATTTTGTAAGCTGTTTTTGTGCATTTCCAATCGTGTCTTTGAAGGTGTCTTTGTTGACTTTGCCATTAATAATTGGGCAACCTAAATACTTTTCTAGGTTCGTCATTGTTGTTATCCCTAGGGCTTGTTGTGCTACATTTTTTTGATGGGTAGTCATATTTTTAGAAGCTTGAAATGCTGACTTGTTGTAGTTAACTTTTTGACCCGAAACTTTGCAAAATTCATCGATAATGGTCTTTACTTGTTCACATGATCTTTGAGATGCTTTGGCGAAAATTATGATGTCATCCGCAAAGGCTAAGAAGGGGATCCGAGTCCCGCCTCGAGCGATTGGAAATCCTATCGTGTTTTTGTCCAGTTCACTAGTTAGTTGTAGTTTTCTTGCAAGGATTTCAGATGCGATAACAAATAAGAAAGGTGATAAAGGGTCACCCTGCCTAAGCCCTCGTTCCGGGTTGAAAGGTTCCGTGGGTCCATTGTTTACAAGTATCGACAATGATACTGTGCAAATGCACTCCCTTATCCAACCTATAACTTTTTTATCAAATCCAAATCTATGCAGTACATTCAGTAGATATTCCCAATCCACTCGGTCATACGCCTTTTCCATGTCTAGTTTGATGGCAATCCATCCATCTTTGTTTTTTTGTGTTTCTAAATGAGTGAAATATTTCATGGGCTATAAGGATATTATCTTGAATGGCTCGGTTTGCTATAAAAGCTCCTTGGAGCGGGTGGATAATTTTGGTTATTACTTTTTTAATCCTTTCCATTATGATTTTTGAAATGATTTTATGGATAGTTGAGCATAGACTTATTGGTCGGTAATGATTAGTCGATTTTGGGTTCTCTACCTTAGGTATGAGAGTTATAAAAGTATGGTTAGTTTGTCGTAATATCTTCCCCGAGTGGAAAAAACTTTTTACAGCTTTGGTTACTGATGGTCCTACAATATCCCAATATCTCCTGTAGAATTCCGCAGTCATACCATCCGGGCCCGGAGACTTATCAGAGCCTAGCATCATTACTGTTGTCTTGATTTCTTCATTAGTAACAGCACTAGTTAACAAGTTGTTGTCTTGTTCCGTTATTTCTTTGGTTATCAGGTTAAGATAATCATTTCCATTGTTTAGATGGGTTGGTTGCTTAGTATATCTCTTCTTAAAGTCATTTCTTATTTCTTCTCTAATATTATCTATACCTAGAATTTGAGTACCTTCGGTTGTGGTGATTTCCTTAATTATTTTCCGGTTGCGTTTTCCACTTGCAATCTTATGAAAGTATCCTGTGTTAGCATCCGACATTTTGATGTGTTTTGTTTTAGCTCTTTGTTTCCAGTATGTTTTATGGAACTTTAAGATGCATTCTTTCTTGTTCAACAGTCGGATTTGCTTTTGGATGGTACTTGGTTGCGGAGAGATTAGAATATCTTTTTGGAGCTCGACCAGTTGACCTTCTATTTCTCTTAATTGCTCGAAGGTGTTGCCTAAAGTATGCTTATTCCATCTTTTGGCATGTTGTTTAAAGAGTTGTGTTTTCTTAACTAATTTGAACATATTCGAGCCTTGGAATTACACTCTCCAAGCTTGCTTAACCACATTTTTAAAGTCTTTTCGGTACATCCAGATTTTTTCCACTTTGAACGATTGTGCTTTCATTGTTTCCTCATTACTTAACTCTACCGTCACTTTGCAATGGTCTGAACTAGTGAAAGCGTGGTTTTGGGCGCTAATATGTGGGAAATTTTGTATGATGCTACTACTTACTAAGACTCTATCTAGCTTTTCATAGATGTTGTCAACTTCGGTTTTATTTTTCCTCCAAGTGAAGGCATTACCTGAAGTTGGGATGTCCTCTAGAAGACAGTCGTTTCTAAAGTTTAGCAATCTTTCAAATCTGCTAGGTTCTGGGTACACTCCTCCTTTTTTGTCACTAGGCTCTTGTATTTCGTTGAGATCTCCAATCATAAGGGTAGGGAGGTTTAGGTTTTGTATCGTTATCGTGAATTGGTTCCAGAACTCCTCTTTGTCCCCAACATTCGCGGGGGGGGGGGGGGGGGGGGGCATAGGTAAAACAGATGGCTATCATGTATTTAGTAACTAAGTGGTGGTATTTTAATATCGCATACCTTGGTTCTTGGACAAGAATCGTGACTTCCTCGTTAATGAGCTGATGAGACTTTTATAGGACGGCAATACCTCCCGCTCGGCCCGAGGCAGGAGACCATACAACATTATCAAACCCTGCTCGTCTCCAGACCTGGTCACATGGCAGTTTGTCTGTTTTAGTTTCCGCTATTGCCATAATTTGCACTCTTTGAATTTTACAAAAGGAGTCAAGCTCTGGACAAAACGATTTTCTACCTATCCCTCTACAATTCCAAAATCCAATTTTCATGTTTACTTGATTTAAATTTGACCCGTTTCACCCCTAGTTCAAAATTTTGCAAATTAGGTTCCATTTTGTTCCTCAATCTAAGGGGAATTCGCATGATGATCGCGTTACCTAAGGTTGTAGTATAATTTTTATTCAACAAATTAGTATCACACAGGCTCATTAGACTCTCCTTAAAATAGGCATACAGACAAAAAGAGCGATTCGCACTCATCCTACACACCCATATACAACAATTCAGGTGCTCTAAATTACAAACATGCATATTTATCTCCTTATTTGACTTAGAAAGCAGTTTCAATTGTTTACAATTTTCTCTATCCCCTCTAGAGTAGTAGAGAAGGAGATTTTTTGTGACCCTAACATGCTCAGGAAGTCCCATTCCTTTACCAATTACATATTGGTTTCTACACTGTTCCATTTTCCTAGTGTTTGTGACAATCAACAATAATGTAGGATCCATTACATAGTTGATATAGTAAATGCTGCTTTTTACAAACTTGTTCATACAATTTAGAAGAAACCAGTGACAGATGCAAGCCTGGTCTTCAAATGAACTCATCATTATGCCAAGCTTAACAACTTCTTGTTTTGGGTGATGAGTGTTCCTCAAAGGAATAATATTAAATAGCCTTCTATCCTGTGAGCTAAGATAGCAAGTGTTCTTACACCATTTCCAAGTAACATTCGCAATCTTTATAGTCGCACCACCAAAGCCAGAATATTCGACTTGCTGCTGCTGTTTTTCTTTATACATCCTTTCTTTACTATGGATATTGACACCCATAACATTCCTTAAGAACATGTTTTCCATTTGTCTAGGTTCTTTATTTTTCTGTAATTGTCTCCTCTTTGTGTCTTTATTCTTTTTCCTTCTTTACTGGTGTTGTTGAGTTCTTGCCTGTTCTGAACTATATAACCTTCTGTGCTCCCAATCTATTTGTCTATTCCTGAAGCAAAAACATCTTAGGCACTTAATTATAATCACATAAGGGTTAGTAAAGTCATTATTCAGAATATCTCTACAGTAAAAACAGCCAACAATGCATTCTTTGGTTCTAGTTTCATTAGTAGCATAAGTGCTTCTAGTATTATTATGCTTCTTAATTTCAGGATGAAACCAAGACAATGTTTTGAATTTATTCTTATAGATAGGAGCTTGAATCTGCCAAAGGCAGCAAGTTCCCAATTTTATCATGTAATTCTCAATCTGTACATACCAGTAATCTCTCCATCTTTTTCTTTTCTGCTTCTCCATCAAGCTAGCTTTCATGTGCCTGTCAATGCACGCCAAACCTATGCAACAGTCAAAATGTACTTTCAGTTCATACAAATTTACTTTATATACTAACCAGATTCTATAATTTACTACATTCCTCTTTTCTTTACCACAAACGTGCAATGACATTCCTCTTTTAACAAGGAGAACAGACTTCCTGCAATTAGATAGAATGATCAGATATCTCCTTTTTTCCCCAAGTATCCAGCATTCAATATAGTCCAGGCTATATTCATGGAGGTGTATGACTTGTGAATCTTTACTTATATTCCAGTGTCTAGGGCTCCTCAGATTAATCTCCCATCTAGGGTGAGTGTAATCATCCTTGGGATGATTATTCTTGAAACTATGCAAACCATGGGTCTTATGTGTATTATTGGTCTTTCTTGAAATGCCTTCTATCCTAAAACCACAATCCTCCACTTCCCAATAACAGGAAGAGAAAATGATGGTGCAGTGATCACATATAAGCATACATATATATTCAGTTAAACTGCAGCAAACCAGCCTTAGTTTCTTTAAGACAAGGGTCATTACCAAATCATATTTATCCCCAATTCCTCTATGGTCACGAGGTTTGCTATCTTTAATCCTGGTTCTTTTCAATAGGATTCTTCTTTGACATATGAAATTGGATTCAGCAATGCCTGTTGCGTATGAGCTTTCACAAAAGGAAATTGGAGTCCATCAGGTCTATATACATGATAGGTTCTATTATAAACTAAGCACAAACAGAGAATTGGGGGTAAGATTTGAATCTCAATCAGCTTTACATGCATGTAATCATAAATCCCAGGCACTTTACTAAGGTCAAAAATTCCTTTCCTTAATTGGTTATGTTTACCGATGTCAAGACACATAGCAATTCGATAGCTTGTCAAATGGAGGACATTTTCTTTAACACCCGATAGCTTATCAAGGAAGGTCTTCCTTTTATTTTTTCCTTTCATGGATCCCGAGGATCCTGCCTCAACAGGCTTGTTCATTTTGCCACCCTTTAAGGTCTCAACGACCATGGTGGGCATTGGGTCATTATGGGAGTGAGCACTCCCATCTTGTTCTTTAGAGAAGAGAAATTCAGAAACTAAAACCTTTTTGAAAGCTTTTTTGTGGTTCTTCATATCATCATCATGTTTCCTCATTGTTGCATACACCAGCCCCCAAACCCAAATCAAGATATAATAGTATTCAGAGAGATTAGTAATAGGATTGATGCTCGAGAAAAGAGAGAATGTGAGGGTAGAAAACCCCCAACATCTCTTTATGTAGGCATATAAATCATAACATATAGCAAAGCTCGACTTCATAGTAATAGAGAAATCAGGTTTATGCAAAGAGAGATTCGACCTGGAAGATATGAAGTCTCCAATCTGCTCTGCAACATTCCAACAAAGCCATTTCTTTAGAGTAGCCTTCTGTCTCCATCTCTCGAGAAAGCGCCTCCCCGAGAACCATCGTTTTTTGCCCCCAAACCCAGCGGTGAACAGTCCCACATCAGAAAGAATTCTCACCAACCCTAGCCTCCAATTTGCACGTTGTTCTGCGAAGACAATCCCCTTTCTTAGCCCACGCCGCCAACAAAGGATAGCAGGGAGAAGGACCATCAAACGAGCAGCCCGGAAGGCCCCATCGGACGACCGGAAGAGCGGAGTTGTAGTGGCGCTCCTTTGTACGGTCGGGCGAGATCTAGACGACGACGACCAATTTTGACCTCCATTAGATCTAGCTTCTTCATTACAGTAGATTCTTGCCACAAACTCAAAGAGAAAGGCTTGGTTTAGGATCCAAATTCTCGATCTAGGGTTCTTGGATTGGGTATATTTGCATTGTTTGGGGGCTAGGGTTTGAGGGGAAGGGGGCGAGAGTTTTCGGTGAAAAGGGAGCGTTTTCTTCATATTAGGTTTATTCATTTTGTTATCTGGGAGGGTGGACTTGTCAGTGGTGAATTGACGATACTAGTAATATCGTTTTCGGGGTTTTTTTTATTTATATTTTTTTTATTAAAAATGATTGCTAAATCTTAAAAAAAATAGGATGAATTAAGTAAATAGCAAAAAAAAAGAGGCTAATTAGGTGGATATTAAAGAAGGTGTGAAAATTAGGTAAATAGCAAAAAAAACCCATCACCCTCCCGCCACCCCCACTCCCACCGAGTTGACTCGGTCGTTGACCGAGTTGACTCACCCGTTGACCGAGTTGACTCGGTCGTTGACCGACTATTGACCGGTGTTGACCATCATCACAATCATCACTTTCATAACCGTCATCACAATTTATTTCACCGTCATCACAATTTTTTCACCGTCATCACAATTTTTTGATGACAAAAAGTGTAATAAAAGGTAAAAAAGTGTCATCAAAATGTCTTAATGACACTTTTTGATGACAAAAAGTATCATCAAAAGCATTCAACCACATAAAAACAACCATCATCACTGTCATCACAATTTTTTTCACCGTCATCACAATTTTTTGATGACAAAAAGTGTAATAAAAGGCAAAAAGTGTCATCAAAATGTCTTGATGACAACTTTTGATAACAAAAAGTATCATCAAAGGCATTCAACCATATAAAAACAACTGTCATCACACGGTTCGAACCGTCATCAACTGTCATCACTTGTCATCGTTACTTGATGACGGTTTGATTGTCATCAACTATCATCTCTACTTGATGACGGTTCGAGTAATTTGTCATAAAAAAGGACTTGATGACAAACAAGTGTCATCACTTAAGAGTCATCAAATATGTGTCATCACTATCATCACTGTCATCACTACTTGATGACGGTTTGATTGTCATCAACTATCATCATAAATGTCATCTCTACTTGATGACAGTTCGATTCTCATCAATCGTCATCGCTATTTGATGACGGTTCGATTGTCATCAATTATCATCACTACTTGATGACGGTTCGATTAATTTGTCATCAAAAGGGCCTTGATGACAATGGTCTTAAAGACAAACAACCGTCATCAAGTGTCATCACTCAAAATTTGTTTGTTTTTATCATCATCACAAAAAATAGTTGTCATCAAATCTCATCACCACATAAAAATAGTTGTCATCACCGCATAAAAAACAATTGTCATCACAAATAAAAAAACAAAAGTTGTCATCAAATATTTATCATCACGTTTAATTACTTAACCCACAGAATCAACTTCACAGTAAGATGACAATGCACAATATATATGTATACTTGGTAAGATACAATAACTTGCATCAGTACAGGGTACATCAGTAACCCATCAGTCGATAGTTTGCATATTTACATTTTCCACACCAATTTGAAGTTTTCAAAAATATGAGTTACTTTAGAACAATTAGGAGACAACTTCTCTCCAAAATCAAACAAGACATCAACAATTCAACACAGCTCGTCAAAGATATATAAGAATTAATACAAAATTGCATGAATCAATAACAAAAGACCATACCTGGTTTGTTGGTCAAATTGAAGGTGAAGAGCAATTTCCTGCTCATTTCTGATGTATTACTCATTTTGCAGAAATTATGTATTCAAAAACATCTTAATTTGTACCTGCATGACATTAATTTTCCAATTAGACTTAGTGGCACCCATTATTCACATAGACAAGGGAACAGAGAAAAGCAAGCAAAACACCATCATCAATTCAGACTACTACTTTGTTTACCTGCTTTTCTATTGTTTCTCTTCCATTTATCTGTTTACATTGTTTGAATAGGGAGAACAGGTGCGGAATTAACAGAGATTGCTGCCGTGGAAACGATCCTCCTCTGTCGTTCTCCTCGATTCTATCTACCGCTCAATCGACGATTCCGGCCACGAGCGCTCCCGATCATGTTTGCAGCAGTTGAGGAGTAGTTGCTTTCCAGAGAGATCAGTGCGGAGAAATCATGCCGCTAATCGGTCGCTCTTCCACCGCCGCTAATCGGTCGCTCTTCCACCGCCGCCAGTGCCAACCTTCCGATCTCCTCATTTCCACTTCCGACGACGTCGTCTTCAACTCGAATCGCAACCTCATGGATCTTTGTGTCGGGGATTTGCTCGTCGATGTCGATGTCTATGCAGTGGTGAGGATTGGGAGTATTGTAGCACCCCCATCACCATAATTGAGATAGCACTTCCCATCGGGGCAACTCGTGAAACAATTGAGTTCGAAATCGAGATTGTCGACAATTGAGTTTGAAATCGAGATTGTGCGAAGAGCCTAACGCTCCCAACTCGTTCGGAGGCAGCGTCGTCATCCGTCGCTCGACGATCGTGAATCGCCGGAATTAGAGGAGCAGAATACTAGGGCGTCGTCATCCTTCGTGTGTAGGTGAGAGAGGAATGGTCGCCGGACAGAACACGGACTCGGGAGAGAGAATCTGAGGAGGAGAGCAAAAAAAAAACCTTATATACTTAACAAAAAACTAATTTCTTAAAGGAGCTTAACAAGGGCCTAAATAGGGTGACCCAAAATGCTTTTGAGCTAAATTTGTTCAAAAAAATATAATTTGTTAAAATAGTCGTCGTTTCATAGTTTACTTTTTAAAATTAACATATATATTGATCGAGAAAACGTTATTTAAGCTCTTAAAAAACTTAACGAACTAAAAAGAAAAAATTGTTCTAAATATCCCAACTTTTCATTCAATTGCACACTTTAACTCGACTTTTTCGAATTTCACATAATATCCTATACTTTGGGGATAGTTGCGCACTCTACCCTCGAAATAGACCGGACCGTCTCAGTCCCGATCTTGGATTGGACCGTAATATTACGATCCGGTCCGATCCATGTTTGCACAACCCTACTTTACAAAATTGATTGTAACAAGCATACCAACATACCAAACGCCGGTAATTTGCTTACGATTTTGGCCAAATTTTCAAAATGGCACCCAGGGTCCTTCTGCAAAACCAACAAACACACAAGTGAATCCATTAATGGATAATCTAATAGGATATTATTCAAAATGGCATGCTTTTTTCAAAACAAAAAAAAAGGTTCTTTGTTAAAGAAAACAATAGTTGACCTTGGGTACGAGCACATCCATAGCAGCTACATTCATATGTAAGATTTCAATGCAAAGTTTAGAGGTGGATGATCTAATGGAAATAAGATGAAATGTTTGATTCAAAGAAATAACAATGGAGACATGGAATTCTAGATAGCATAGTATATATATTTGGTTTAGGGAGGTGATAAACAAAAAAAGGTATTTCATTTCACCTTCTATGTTATTGCACCTTGTAATATATGATATTGATCAAGTTAATTTGAAACCAAAACAATAAAGAAGATTACCAAATAGAACAAAACAAGAGTAAAAAAATCACACAAGAATTTTACGAGGTTCGGATCTATGTCCTACATCCTCGGGGCCTATCTTGAGACCCAAATGCACTATGTAAAACAAGAAATTACAAGAGGGAAAAATCATTTTAAATCAATCCGAAAACTAATATACATAGCCAAGCCAAACCACTATAAAAGGCCAAATCTAGCATACATAAATTTATCTACAGTAATCCAATCAACAACCAAGTGTTAGGATAAAAAAAAAAGAGTGGAAATCAATGATACATATATAAGCATGCTGTTTCCCTAAAGATCCCATCTCAAAGCTAATACGACCCGTATGTTTCCTTGATCCCATCTCGATCAACTATGTATCTGCATTAAGTAACGAGATCAGATTAGCTTTCTCAAATGTAGAGTTGAGAGTTGTATCAATTAATGTAAATAAGATGAGATTTATTAAAGAAAGAAAAATGTAGGCATAATGTTGTATGTAGAGTGTATAAATATTAGTATAAAGTCAAGTCAAGATACAAGGAATTGTACACTGTCTTTTCTAGCCTGCATAAGTATGAATATGTTGTCTTACCTATTAGATCGATGAATAAGGAGCAAAAAAAATAGTTTAAAAAAAAAAGGAGGTAAGGCCTAATTTAGTGACACCAATTGAATCTCAGAGACCTTTCAGGCTGCCAATACTATTTATTTGGTATCAATATAGAGCAAAGAGAGAAAAAAAAAATAGTATTTTGGTTAATATAGCTTTACAAATTCCATTAATAAACATACAAGAAACCTCATACAATCTTAGAGAAAAACTAAAGTTCCAAAGTCCTCAACAAATGAAGCAGATCAGATCAGTCACTAAACAACATTATTTGGTTTTTTCATCAAATGTAAGATTTTCAGTGAAGACTTGTATCATGTAATGGAAAAATACATCTCGTGTGTAGTCTAAAGACTAAACTAGAAAATATATTACGTACATATGAGATGCAATTGCAACTCCACTAGGTACCAAAGCTATATCTATTTGGTATCAATTTATAACAGGAAGAAGAATTAGTATCAGTATGAAAGAAGTGAAGATCCAAGGAATAAAATGGAATTTATCAATAAAGGATAGATATAATTTTATGTACTCACCGTCGTAATTTTTAATTGGCCAAGGGATTGACGGTGTCGAAGGCATTCGGGGAGCTTCTCCGGAGGAGGAAGTGGATTGAGTCGTAGAAAACGGAGGTTGGAGAGTGAATCCCAATCCACACCCCTCCCCAACTCCAACTCTGGACATTCATAAATGGACAATTCCTCAAGGATATTGGGGTGTGCAATGTGTATCTTGTTCAATCGTTGGTATGACAAGATCTCTATTACTTGGAGTTTTGGCGGTGTCAGGTATATAACCTCCAAGGTATTGCATCTTTGAATACGTATTACTTGAAGGAGTGGGGAATCAAATATTTGTTGGAATGATTGGGTTGTGGGTGAAGCAGGGGAGGTACTAGAGTTGTTTGAAAGCAGGGGAGGTACTAGAGGTACTAGAGTTGTTTGACAACACTTGTTCTATCACCATATTACCATCCATTTCATCGAGGATTAGAGTCTCAAGAAGTGGACATAGCGGGATGGACTTGAGCTGAGGACAATTCCGAATGTATAGATGAGAAAGAAGAGGGAAGGAGAGAAACATAGAAGAAGATGTTGCTACTTCACTCCACCATCCCTTCAGTTTTGGCAGCCCTATCAGCCAAAGCGACTCCAAACGAGGGAAGTTTGAGGAGGATCTTACCACTTCTGTTGTACAACTATCTCCGTCTTCCACATATTCTAGTTCCTCCAATTGTTTAAGATAAAGACGTTTGAGATTAGGAAGACACCTTAAGGGTAGCAAATACTTTACATTCCTACACTCTCTCAATTCTAGATATGCAAGGTTATTTGCCCTCCCATTAAAGCCACAACGTGGTATTCTCTTGCCCGGGTAATTCTTTATTTCCAGCTCCTGCAACTGTAATTGAGGTAGTTGCCAAGATTCATATCCATCCCAATCACTTATACCATCTTCAAACTCGATCGACAATTCACCTCTCAGTTGCTCCAATCTAGCCAATTGATCAAGACCACTAGCTTTAATATTGTTCTCCTTGATTGATCTTCTTCCTACCTTGAAGTTACTCAAGTATTGCAAACAACTCATCTCTCCTATCCCACTTGGCATATGCTTCAACGAATAACAATCCTTAATAGTCAAGCACCTAAGATTGATCAATTTTCTAAAATCACCCGACAACACTTTGAGTTGCCTACACCCTTGGATGTCCAATGTAAGCAAATTCAATAGATTTGTCATGGACTCTGGTAGACTTTCAAACTTGTTCCATGAAAGATCAAGATATCTCAAGTGTTTAAGTTCTCCAATTGAATTTGGAACATTCTCAATTCCCAACTGCACCAACCACAATGCGCGCAACCACTGAAAATTTGCAAATAGTTGATCAAGAATGATCGGACTATAAATTGGATTTAACTTAGAGCAAGAAACTCGTACCTTGTTTTTCAAGGAAAGCTTGTTGTTTCCCTCGATCATTTGTTGCTTAAGCAGATCATCAGTAGCAACCTCATCGAACAGATCATCCGCATCGTATAACACACACTTGAGCCTCCTAATCCAATTTCTCACAGCAGCAGAGCTTTCTTGCTTCCTCTCGGCGTCAAGTAGCACAGCTTGGATCGTCTCAATCGTCACCCGAAGCTTAGCAAGCTCATCTTTTGCTTCCCAGATGGAAAGCCCCCTTTCATATGCCTTGTCAAATGCCGGAGAAGCAATAGTTGACAAGATCTTGGAAGCAAGACTAAGCACAGCCGATTCCGCCATTGATTGATCTCAAATCTAAGTGTTGGTGATTGCTTCTTTTTTTTTTTTACTTGCAAGTAGAATTTAGAGTAGCTGTTGATTTTGTTGATTTGTAAATTGAACACTTCTTGCAGCAATCGTGCCGAAATTTTAATTCCCATCAATGGGGACCCAAGATAACCTATCACCATTGGTGGAGAATCTCCTATGGGATTTCATCTTATCATTTTGTTGAATATTGGTTGGACAGTCATTTTCAGTCTTTTTGACTACCTAAGACATATGCTTATCGGGCACACTTTTAGTGTTCGATTTTTGTAAGGAAAAAAAAATTACCGATCTGTATTATTTGTATTATTTGTTTCAGTATGAAAGACAAACTTCCACTTTTTTAAAGAATTTTTTTTCACCGTTAAAATGCTAGTCTTTAATAAAACTTCCAAGTTTAGTGATTGTTTTGTAAGAAAGTAATTATGGTATCTTTTTAAAAAGATTAATTTTCTACAATTTTTGGTATCTTTTTAAAAAGTAAAAAGTTATAAAGTTAGGAGGTTTTTAAAAAAAATATTTGATTTTACGTAATTAATTAAGTACAACATATCAGATATGCAATCATAATATATTATCTGAATTTGCTTTCCCATAAATTACCACATGTTAGGTTTGTATTATATGACCTTCTCTATATGAAAAAAAGACATTTTTCACATATCAATATCATCATATATGTCAAAAGTTTAATTGTAAACAGATTCTTGTTCAAATGTTCAATCATTCTCTTACTCTAACAATTGTTTGTTTATGAATCAAATGGTTTTGCAGAACAGATCGAGGGTATTGATTATTGAATTATCAATTTGCTAGTAGACAACCATGGTTAAATTAGACTTATTCATGCATTGAGTTATGATATCTTAGTGTTGTTCTGTCATACGTAGGATTTTAGTGCAAAGTTTAGAGATAAATGATTTAATGGAAATAAGATGAAATATTTTATTGAAGAAAAAAAAATGGAGCCATGGAATTCAAGAGAGCATAGTATATATTTGGTTTGAGGACGAGAAAATGTGTTATGCTATTGCTTCTTGCACCTTGTAATTTATGACATTGTCGGTCCATTATAAATCAAGGATATGTATTCAGGATTTCAACGCTAAAAACAAGTTTGAACCAAAAACGATATGCTTTCATTGCTAGCTGTGTTATACATTGAGTATTAAATGAAGCTTGATTCACATCATTGCAATTGCTATATATATACACATGTTAAAAATCCTGTACATCAAGTTGAAAAAAATATGCGCACACTCATTTGTAAAAATTGGCACACTAAAGCTATAAGTTATACAATTGACTTTTTGTTTGAATATGAACAATTAATAGCAATAATCCTAGGATATAAATATATAAAACCATGTTGTTTAGATTTGGCCTTTCAATTGCAAAGAGGAGCATTCTTTCAATCCCAAGCCCGAACCCACATCATTTTACGGTTCCATTTACGACTCGTATGGTTCGAAGGGCAAGCCCATCTGATACAATAACAAGTATCGTATTAGTACCAAATTAAGTAGACAATAGGAGAATTGGGGAAATAGAAGAAGAAGAAGAACCAAATTGATTGTGAAGGGGAGACGAGAAATTGAGAGCAGAGAGACGAGAGAGGAGAGGTAGAAGATTAGGGTTTGCGGATAAGCTAATTCTCATTCATTGATCGCCTCCCTAGAATACAATACAGAACTATATATAATAATAAGCCCTAACAAACGGTTCAAACAAAGCGTCCCGGGAAAAAACCGTAAGGAAAATCCGAGAAGAAGTATTATAAAACTCTGTATAAAATACATTAATTAAATACTATAAATAATCTCTAGGATATAACGTATCACCATATCAATTATATATCATGCATTAAGAAATCTTAGTTTAGCTTCCTCACATGTAAGAATTCAAGGCACAATGTAGACATGACACACTAGAGAGTATAAATAAGCCATGGTTTTTCATTCCACCTTGTATGACATGAAGATGCTCTTCTCTTCGGCTTCTCTCAATCTGCTCTCTAATGTGAAAAAGTGATTATTATTGCGTTGATGCTTTCTTTCAGTGCATTTGATTTCCAGACAGAACAAAGCAAGAGTAAGAAAATCACACAAGAATTTTACGAGGTTCGGATCCATGTCCTACATCCCCGGGGCCTATCTTGAGACCCAAATGCACTATGTAAAATTAGATATTACAAGAGGGAACAATCATTTTAGGTCAATCCGAAAGCTAATATACATAACCAAGCCACACCATTATAAAAGGGCAAATCTAGCTTACATAATTTTTTCTGTAATGATCCAATCAACAACTAAGTGTTGGCATAAAAAAAAAGAAGTGGAAATCAATGATGCATATTAGCATGCTGTTTCCCTAAAGATCCCATCTCAAAAGCTAATACAACTTGTATGTTTCCATGATCCCATCTCAACTATATATCCTGCATTCAGTAATGAGATTCGTTTAGCTTTCTCAAATGTAGAGTTGATCAGAGTTTTAGAAACTAATGAAGTAAATGAGATTAGATTTATTAAAGATAAATATATTATTTGTGTTACCTACTAGATGAATACGAACAAATAATAACAAATTTAGTTTAAAACAAAGAAGGTAAGGCCTAATTTAGTGACACCAACTGAATCTCAGATATCCTTCGGCCAGTACTATTTATTTGGTATTAATATAGAACAAAGAAGAAGAAGAAAGAAATAGTATCATTATAGCAAAGAAGATAGCACATAATTATTTGATTACCTATGAATATGATTTGAAGTTTCTTGGTCAGTTGATCCGTGCTCGGTGAGGAGTGACACCAGCTGAATCTGAGCTATGTATTCACCAACACTATTTATTTGGTATCAATTTATAACAGGTAGAAAAATTAGTGAAGATCCAAGGAATGAAATGGAATTAATTAATAAAGCTTATATATATTTTTATGTACTCACCCATTTAGTAATTCTTAATTGGTCACGGAATTGTCGGCGTTGAAGGCATTCGGGGAGCTCCTCCAAAGGAGGAAGTGGATTGATTCGTAGGCAACTGAGGTTGGAGAGGGAATCCCAATCCACATCCCTCCGCAAATCAAACTCTGGACATGAATCAATGGACAATTCATCGATGATTTCGGGATGTGCAATGTGCAACTTTTTCAATGGCAAGGAGGTGATATGTAGTCTTTGAAGTTTCTGTGATGTCAGGTACATAACCTCCAAGGTACTGCAGTAGCCAATATGTATTTCTTGAAGAAGTGGGGAATCAAATATTTGTTGGAATGATTGGGTGGTGGGGGGAGCAGGAGAGGTATTAGAGATTTTTGAGTACACAAATTCGAGGGTTAGAGTCTGAAGAAGTGGACATAGCGGGATGGGCTTGAAGTGAGGACAACTCCGAATAATCAGATGAGAAAGAAGAGGGAAAGAGAGAAACAAAGAAGAAGATGTTGCTACTTCATTCCACCATCCCTTCAACTTCGGCATATCTGTCAACCTAAGCATCTCCAATTGAGGGAAGAATGAGGAGGATCCTACCACTTCTGTTGTATACTTGTCACTGCCTTCCACATAATCTAGTTCCTCCAAATCCTGAAGAACAAGACTTCTGAGTTTAGATAGACACCTTAAGGGTGGCAAATATTTTACATTCTTACAATTATCCAAAGTTAGAGAAGCAAGGTTATTTGCCCTCCCATTCAAGCCACACCGTGGTATTCTCTTGCCTGGGTAGTTGATTATTTCCAGGTTCTGCAGGTGTATTTGTGGTAGTTGCCAACATTCATCTCCATCCCAATCACTTATACCATCTTCAAACTCGATCAACAAGTCACCCCTGAGTTGCTCCAAACCAGCCAACTGATCAACACCACTAACTTTAATTTCCTTCTCCTCGATTGATCTTCTTCCTACCTTAAAGCTACTCAACTATTGCAAGCAACTCATCTCTCCTATCCCAACTGGCATATGCTTCAACGAAGCACAATACTTAATTTTCAAGCACCTAAGATTGATCAATTTTCTCAAATCACCCGGCAATGCTTTGAGTTCATTACACCCTTCGATGTCCAATGTAAGCAAATTCAATAGATTTGTCATGGAATCTGGAAGACTTTCAAAGTTGTTGCTTGAAAGATCAAGATATCTCAAGTGTTTAAGCTCTCCAATTGAATCTGGAACATTCTCAATTCCCAACATCGACAACTGCAATGCGCGCAACCGCTTAAAATTTGCAAATAGTTGATCTAGAAGAGTCGAATTCTGAATTGAACCACCATCCAATAATAGACATGAACGTAATCGATTGACTTTGTGCAACGATGTCGGAATATCCCATGATTCATCTATTTCAAAATCCCCCACGCTTACATGCCTTGCAAAATTACTTATATTAGATGACATGGTTAGCATAATGCTTTCCTCACCCGCCACATGTTGCGCCAAATCATGAATTAAATCATGCATTTTACATGACTCAATCTCCCCATAATCATCTTTTTCTGCTTCTTGAAAAAAACTCCCATTCTTGGATGGTATTTTTTTCAAATAAAAGGCTACCGATACTCCTTATGGCTAGGGGAACATTTGCACACTTCTTCACAATCTCTCTTCCAAGCTCTATCCGTCTTGGATCGTTCTCAGTTCCAGGAGAAAAGGCTAATCTTTTGAATAGATCCCACGACTCATCCTCTGATAAGCCAACCAATATACGAGTTCCTAATGCACATGTAGCTGTTGCAATTGAAGGGGATCTCGTAGTGACGATAATCCTGCTCCCTTTTGCACCACAATTCAACAACTTCATTCGTTTTAGCCATCTATCATGATTTTCATCCCACACATCATCTAGGACAAGCAAAAATTTATTTCCCTCAATCGACTCCCTAATATTTGTTTGTAGTTGGCTCACAGTGAAAGCACTATCATTATTCTCACATATAGATTGGAAGATTTTCCCCAAGATTTCTTGCTCATTGTTTATATCAGAAATGCAAGCAAACCACCTCTTTTCAAAATTCCTTTTAACTTCATCATCGTTATAAATCAGTTGGGCAAGGGTTGTTTTTCCCATACCCCCTATCCCAACAATGGCAATGACCACAGGAAGATCTAGTTTAGCATCATTTGACTCATTAAAAAGCATTTCTAAGATCGCTTTCTTGTCTTCATCTCTACCAATGACATCCTCTGCATCAACAAAACACCCTGGATCTTGTCCTCTCCTAATAACATTAGGTATCTCTACCTCTTGAGCACATGCCACAAGCCCCATTCCAACTATTTCTGTAGAGATCTCACCCAAACTCTTCCTAATAGCCTTAACTTTCTTAGCAATGGAGTCTCTAGATACAATTGGGTTAAACTTAAAGCAAGAAACCCATACCTTGTTGTTTCTCTCCATCATCTGTTTCTTGAGCAGATCATCAGTAACAACCTCATCGAACAGATCTTCTGCATCGTACAACACATCCTTGAGCCTCTTAACCCAATTCTTCACTGCAACAGAGCTTTCTTGCTTCTTCTCGGCATCAAGGAGCACAGCATGAATTGTTTCAATAGTCACCCGAAGCTTAGCAAGTTCATCTCTTGCTCCACAAATGGAAAGCCCCCTTTTCCATGCCTCCTTAAATGCTTGGGTAGCAACGGTTGACAAAATATTGGAAGCAAGACCGAACACAATCGATTCAGCCATTGATTGGTCGAGATCTCAACTCTCAAAGTGTTGGTGATGGTGGGTTTTTTTTTCTTGTTGATTTGTAGAATACACTCTTTCTTGATGGATCACCCTTTAAATTAGATGGAAACAGCTGGTGAGTGTACTAATCTAGATGGAAACAGGTCGTGAGTGTACTGAATAGTGATGAGACATATTATTAACTTTTCACATGGTTCCATCAGATTTCTCACTTGTCCGCCATGATTGATTTGTAAATTGCACAGTACACTACTCGAGCAATTGGGACCCAAGGTAACACCCACTGGTGGGGAATCACTTATGGGATTTTCACCTTATCATCTCTTATCACATTGTCGGCAAGTTGAATTTTGATTAATATCTCACACTGAATCATAAGTAGAAATGTAGAATTATGCTGAAACTTTCACCAACTTTTAGTATGAATCTAAACACGCAACTTAATTCAAGATTAAGTTAGATGGAAACAGTTGGTGAGTGTACTGAATTGACAACAAACGTACACAAAGACTATAAATTTCAAAATAATTGTGACCGAAATGTAGCTGGTCAGACATATTTATTACTAGAACGAACTCCCATTTATTGCTGATTGGTGAACTTTCAACAATTTTAGTATGAATCTTAAAGTCTACCAAAAAAAAAAAAGTATGAACCTTAAATGCATGGTTTAATTCATGATTGAATTGATTTTTACCCGAGAACAAGAAAAAGATGTAGATGGTCTTGTTAGAATTTAATTCATGATTGAATTATGCTGAAGAAATTATAGTTTGTTGAAAAGATTGAAAAACTAGAGATTTTCGGTTTTGACCTGATTCAAGTGCACTGATCGACGTAGGGTTTCCCTGATGTTTCAAGGCTTGTTGCAATCGATTATCGATCCATAGCTTGTTGATGATCCAAGGCTTGTTGCAATCGATTATCGATCCATAGCTTCTTTAAGGCACGTTTCAATTGGACCATCTCATGCCGAGCCGCCGCCGCCATCGATCTGGTGAAATCCTGCAAAACCAACAAGATGTGTCATACGTGAGTGAAAGACTGGGTTCGACGCCAAGTATGTGACACCAACATTGTCATGTACAGTAGATTGTTGGTGGAGCTAGGTTCCAAAGCCACAGGAGTTCAGATTCAGTATTGGCAACGTTATAGCTTTGTGCACTTTATTTGATGAAAAGATTGAAAATTGACCTGATCAGTGGGCAAAGAATCGAAATCGGATTAATTGATTACAGAAATTGTGTTTGGTTAATGAAGATTAGGGTTTTTATTTTGAAACTCCTACCCATCCCAATCACCCAATTAAACTGTCAATTGCAAAAGCTCAGTAGACCGTACTTGAGTTCAGCTGTGTGAATAACAACCACACACAGAGGAGGATGGAAGAGGTACTTTTCTTGATGAAAAGATTGAAAAACTAGATAGATTTTAGGATTTGACCTGATTCAAGTGCACTGACGTAGGGGTTCCCTGATTCTGCGCCGATTTCTCCAAGGCATGTCGCAATTAGCACGGCCACTTCCTCTTCCAACACGGCCTGCCGGCTTATTTCTCGTGAGGATTCCATTCCTGAATGAAATCATTGTGTATTATTGTCTTAGTGAGTTGTTCATGGATGTCAGGCCACTGAAATGATGACTATGTTAAAGCAACTTAACATAAAGTTTGAGCCAAAGGGAGACCATAACAAGCAAGTTCCAAAAGTATAGATGACAAACAAAATCTAGAAATTAGACATAGAGAAAAGACAATTTGCTAGCCAGATGATAAGCAACAAGCACTCACTGTGTATCCAACCTCAATCCACATAAAAAGGGAATTGAACTGAAGTTGATGGAGCATTTTCATTCCAAGGTAGTAATTAAGGTCAAAGGCATAGCTACTAGTGATGAATGAAATTGCAATCTCAATGAGGATGCTTAGTATATGCCTAAACCCTAAAGTGGCTTCTCTTTGAAATTCCATTCTCATCTTTAACATCATAGATCTTCCCAAACTTCAGTTGCAGTTTGTGTTCTCTTTGAAAATCAGATCATTTAGGTATGCACAACAGTTTCAGTTTTGCCTACCTATCCATCTTCAGTTGCAGTTTGTCGACAGCATCAGCTTCATGTGTTGTTACAAATCAACAAGTTACTTCTGCTTAAATTACTAAGTAAAATGTGACAATGTTATTACTTTCAAATGCATAAGCTTATTCATACCACTGATGATAATGGTAGGAAGAAAACATAGATAGAGCATTCTGGAGAAACAAATTCTTGGAATTCATGACATTCTATTCATCACACATTCTGGCTCAGATTCAATTCATCACACAATCTGAACTAAATTCCCCTGATTTACAACAGAAAACGCAAAACACAAAACAACGAACCAGAAACCCTAACTCATTCAGCAAATCAGGCCCTCTCGCCCCTAATTCTCCTCGCGAGCTGCATATCCTTGGGCATAATAGTAACACGCTTGGCGTGAATTGCGCAGAGATTGGTGTCCTCGAAGAGACCGACAAGGTAAGCTTCCGCCGCCTCCTGGAGCGCCGACACGGCGGAGCTCTGGAACCGGAGATCGGTCTTGAAATCCTGAGCGATCTCACGGACGAGCCTCTGGAAGGGAAGCTTCCGGATGAGAAGCTCGGTGCTCTTCTGGTACTTCCTGATCTCCCGAAGAGCCACAGTCCCGGGGCGGAATCGGTGGGGCTTCTTCACTCCGCCGGTGGCCGGAGCCGACTTCCTGGCGGCCTTGGTGGCGAGCTGCTTCCTCGGTGCCTTTCCTCCGGTTGATTTTCGTGCCGTCTGCTTGGTTCGCGCCATTGCTGAGAGAGAGAGAGATTGGGAGATTGGGATTTAGGTTTGGTGAAGTAGAAGGCTTGAGATAGGGAAATGGGGGAAGAGAAGATGGTGTTTTGTAGGCGGGAAAGAAAATCTGCGAAGGGGTTAATACGAAATCTTGACCGTTGATGATGGGAGGTAATCAACGGTGGAGAGATTTTTAGAGAGGTGAAACGCGGATCATGGATTGCTGACGTGGCTATGTTGCCGCGAATTTTAGCTGGCGCCCCATTTCAAACTTTATGCTCAAAGAACAAATAAAATTTAAAGAGTTCGCGGGTTAATCTATTGGAGAAATGTGAAGTAAATTTATAAAAAATAAACATTGCAAAAAAAAAAAGAATTGGTATTTTGAGTTGTAAAATTAACTTTCGGTATTTTTTGGTGTCTTAAAAAAATCTTATGTCTTTTGGTGCCTCTATATTTTGTACAAACTCGTTCCCTTATTAACAAATTATTTTCTATCCATTTTTAAGGGCTTTAATTGAAATTATAATTTTTTAATGTTATAATAGAATTTAAATATTATTATTTCTTACAACAAAATTTTATTTAGGGAATGTAGAAAATCTTACCTATTTATTTATGGTTCGATGGTTATTAGTTAATTAAAAAAGATAGCATAAATTCTTTTTGATGTACAATTTTATTGCAAAAAATGCAACATTTCACATGTAACACAAAAAGTATTCTTCTTTCTTTATAATGTAATAATTAAATTAAAAAAACCTAAAAACATATTGTATTTACAATTCTGCATTTTTGTAAAGATACTCGTTTATATGTAGGAAGGATAATAATAATCTAATTCCGAAAAAAATTGTCAAATATAGTGGTTTTTGGTTTTCTTATTTGAAAATATTGAAAAGCTTCTCTCCCAAGTCGGTCGAGAAGTCATGATTAAGTCAATCTTACAAGCGATCCTATTATATACCATGAGTGCATTCAAAACTCCTAACACATTCAAGTGTAACTTCTCAAAAGACGTCCTCAACAAAGTGATGACATGGGCCAAGCTGAGCAGAAGGTATAATACTTTGGCAGAGTGGCTTGAAGCCGTTGGAAGACTGAAGCGAAAGAAGTCCTTCTTGTTTAATGTTTGGATAGCGTGCATTAGTGCAGTGGTGTATTTTGTTTGGAGAGCTAGAAATTGTAAGATTTTTCAGTCTGAGTTGACATCGAGTGATGAGTGTGCTAGAATAACAATTATCCATGTACGAAATAGTGTCCAATCGAGATGGAGAAAGAGAAATAGAGAATCGAGAAGATGGTTCTCTAGAATAGGCTTAGAATAGCCAAAGCAGTAAACCACACCTAGGCTTGCCTAGGATTTTTTGCATCATCTGATTTTTTGTAACTATTGTTAACTTACTAGAATGCTTCTCATGTTCATGAATCAATCCGATCGGCTTTGGCCTTTGATTTGGAAATTAAATGTTCCTCCTAAGCTCCATATCATTCCTAAATGTAAGAACAAGAGTTGTTGACTGGCATATGAATGATATGATTTCACATGCTGGTTGTAGTATTTGCAATTCAACACAATAGTATATGGCATGCCATTCTTCTTTGTCCACATATCTCTCAAATTTGGGAAGGTTCTACTTAGGGATGGAAATCATCCATGGATGTTCGATCCATCCACACACCTGATTCAAATATATGGATAAACTTGGTCTAAGACGGATGATGGATGGGCGACGAATGAACTAAATAATTGGTGGATTGAATGCGGGTGAAGGGTCATCCAACCTATCATCCGATCCATCACCCACGCAACCACCCAACCCGTTTCATCCGCTTAATAATTGTATATACATTTGAGTTTATTTTTTATTTTCTAATGTATTGAATTTGTATAGAATATTTTCTAAATTTAAATTATTTATTATATTTTATTAAGTTAAATTTTAGATAATGGTTTATCTTTATACTGGTTTTTCTAATTTTGATGCACTTTAATTGTATTTTTATAGTGAAATATAACTATTATTCTTGTTTTGAAGGGATAGACCAAAAAATGTAAAATTAAACACCCAATTATTTCACCCGACCCACCTGAAAACCCGATGAATGAGGAACAAACGATTAATGGGTGACGAGTTTCACAGGTGATGAACATGTTAGGTGGAACATTTACTTCGATAAGGTGATAATATTGAGTCATCTACCCATAACTCAATCCATTTCCATCCCTAATCACTTCTACTGCAATTTCTTTGTTGAATCCTAACTCGCTCTCCTCTACTTCAGTCAATAATTTTGTACAACAAAATAGCTACCAAACACTATTTTTCAATTTTTTTTATTGTGCACATGTGTGATTACTGCAAAACCAACAACAGACAAGTGGGTCAATAAATTGATGATATAACAATCAATTAGGAATCAATAAATGACTTGGCTTTTTGCAAATTAGTTCACACATGTCAGCTCAATTCTTGAGCAAGATACTTTTGTGGCCATAATTCACGAGATAAACTCCTATGAACCAAAATATGTTAATTTAAACTTGTGTCAATAATTTTGCAAGCATGAAAAAGTTTCTCCCTTCACACACAACAAATTAGCTACCAAACACCATATTTTCTATACCTATGGAACTATATATTCCATTTCCATGTAATGACCTAGTTTAACAATCTATCCTCAATATAGAAATGGGCAAGGGCCTATACATAACATACAAAAATTTGAATATACCCACAACATTATCTAGCAAAAGAGAAGTCATACCCACAACATTATCTAGCAAAAGAGAATTGAAGAGAAGACCACATTATAAAAAAAAAAAAAAAAGCAAAAGGAGTGCTTATACAGGCTTTGCATTCATTTATGCCATAAAGGAGGTTTGATGGCGTACACAAACTTAGGCATAAAATACAAAAAGAGGTACAATGAAAGACAAGAAAATGGAATATTTTAACCGAGACTTATGATCTGCATTACTGGATTTAATATTACATGCTAATTAATAACAGGCAAATGAAATATTTTAACCGAGAGTGAAAGGCCTTTCAAGCTTATGAAAGAAACCATGAAAGGCAAGTCTATAGCTAGAAAATCTACAATTTTTTATCTAAAGGCTAGATGATGAATTTCTAACTAGAAAATCTAATAACAGAATTCTATTCCGACTACACCAAACAACCATTTAGTGCCCAGTTTCAGTCATGTTTTACAGGTCACAACAATGGAGTATGCTACATCTAGCAACTCAATGACCCCAGCGCGCACACATCATTAACTATATCCACAACCAGATGCCTAGAACAATACTTAGACACAGGAAGCGTCAAGGCACAGTTGTTAGACCAGCTATACTGTACGGGGCGGAGTGTTGGCCGACTAAGGCTGATGGTAGCATAGATGAGGATGTTGAGGTGGATGTGTGGACATACAAGACTGGACATGATCAGAAATGATGCAATTAGGAGCAAGGTGGGAGTGACTAGTTTGGGTGAAGAGCTCAAAGAGTCAAGACTCAAATGGTTTGGGCACATACAGAGGAGACCTCCAGAAGCTCCAGTTCGGAGAATTGAGAGGTTGATCGATACTGATTTTCGTAGGAAAAGAGGAAGGCCGAAGAAGAGCCGGAAAGAAGTGATAAAACAAGACCTTAACTCGCTGGCGATCTCAGCAGACATGGCCTTATGTAGGGACCAATGGCGTCAGAAGATTACAGTGACAGAGCAGTAGTATGGATGATCAAGAGGGAGTGTCCTGCTCTTTTTCTTCCTTTTGTTTCAGTTTCTTCTTTTCTCGTTTTCCGGGTTCCTAGTGAACTTTTTCTTTGCCCCTCTAGCTTTTCTTTCGCTTGTTTTCCTACCCCTCTTCCCCTTTTTACTTCTTTTGGGTCCTCCTTAAATACCCTCCCAACGTCAAGTCGGGGTAAAGGTGCGTACATCTCGACCCCCAGATCCCGCCCTTACTGGATTCCACCTGGGTAGATGTTGTTGTTGTTGTTGTTGAGGAAGCGTCAAGGCAACAAGAATTAGAGTAACTAATTCACAGCATGACAAAGATTCCTCGAAACAAACTATGACAGTATGACTTGTCATTCTAACTGACAGTGTGTGTGTGTCTGCATTCAGCAAGTAAGGTTCAAACAAATCTCTAGCACATAAATCCTCTAAGAACAGACATTTTAATCCCTTGGCATCAGTGTGCAGAAAGAAATCAACTAATACCACCTTGTACAGCAAATCAAATCCATAACAACAAAAGCATCAGATATAATCGCTCAGATTGTGTAATCTAGTACTACTAAATCGATTCAACACCACCCTAAACAGTAATAAGTAGTCTCCTTGTGCACACATACTCTAGCCTGATTGACATGATCTACCTCAATCAAAAAACAGCGAGTTAACTGTTAAAACAAAATTTACGTCTTACGAGAGGAGACTGAGCCACACGTCTACTACCATTCGCCTGGGTGCTGCAAAACCAACAAACAGACACGTGGATCAATTAATTGATAATTTAACAATCAATTAGGAATCAATAAATGACTTGGCTATATATATATAAGATAAACAAGAACCATGATCCGTCGCTTTGCACTGGCAATCTGTTCTTCTTCCCATTTCTTGGCCATAGCACGGTAGAGATCTTTGTCCTGAAAGACCGTGAATGAAAGTAATAGGAAGAACATGTTAGATCAGATCTTAGATTGATGGAAACTTGACTTGCACGTGTGTTCTAATCAGCAAATTTGCTTACTTTTTCATCCAGGGCTTCAAATGCATCATATCCAGAATCCTGGACTTCATAAAAATCCTGTAATGAAAAGCCAAAGAAGAAACGAATTAACAAACTGCTTTTAATTGGTTAAAATGGAGGAATGGAATTGAATTGAATTGAATGATGCTAAAAGCCTAAAAACTCATGTTACATAAATGCTGCCATTCTCCTTCCTATATTGGGGAAAGAACGTTTTCGACCTGTAATTAGAGCAAATCAGATCAAAACCAAATCAGATATTGAGGAAGAGAAGACTGAAGAAGAATATATAGTGGGGATTTCAAGTCAAAAATTACAGGTAAAGGTCGGCTGCTTTCTGGAATAGTTGCTTCTCGTTCATCTTTATGCTATGTATTACTTTCTCAAGCGTTCTTTCCCTCCCAGCTCTCTCTCTCTCTCTCTCAATGGCGGCTTTGTGACTCACAGAAACCCTGAACACAGAAAATATAGATCTTAGATCTGAAACCAAGTTGATCGAGATCAAGTAACAATTTGAATGAAACTTACTTCGTATCAGCTTTCTTCGTTGCTCCAGACATTGATCTGGTGACCGCCATGGTGAAATCCTGCAAAATCAAGGCTCGATCGGAGAGATTCAGTTGAAAAAAACGATGAAGAATTGGGAAGTGGGAAGAGTATGGTTTGGGGTTAGGGCTTCGAAGAGTATGATTCGAGCGATTAGGGTTTAGTTTCACCCAACCTTCTGATAATAATATTAGATTATTACTATATTATTAAGTTACCTTCTAGAATTAATAGATTGACATCTTCAGTTACCTAGAATAGGTTAACTGTAATTTGTCAATCATATCTTCTTGTTATGGATAGAATTCTCAATTGTTTTATGTATAAATACTCTACCCATATCAATAATAAAACTACTAAACTCCATTATACAACTTCCCTTCTACACAACTCTATGGTATCGGAGTGTTTTCTCTAGCGGTATTTCGATCCTCAATTGTTTCTCACTCCTAGCGGCATTTCGATCCTCAATTGTTTCTCTCATGAATGGTCGCCGATGTCTATAATCGAAAAAAATCTCTGCCTTCGGGTGTCTTCGACGAAATCGAGATCGCTTTTGAGTGTCTCCGACGAAATCGAGATCGACTTCGCCTTCGGTGTCTTCGACGAAATCGAGATCGCTTTTGAGTGTCTCCGACGAAATCGAGATCACCTTCGGGCTTCTCATACAAAATCGGGATCGCCTTCGGGTGACTCGTACAAAACCAAGATCGGCCTTGTCTGATCCACCAACACGAGATTGGCCTTGTCGACTCCAACAACAAGAGATCAGCTTCACCTTTAAGAAGTTGTCTTCAAGCTTGAACTTTTCCTATGGACGGTCTCTTTGTGAATGCATCCTTACTAAACCAAGAGGCGTAGCCCAATTCCAATTGGGCCCCGACTTCAAACAATCGTCTCCAAGCTTAGACTCTATCTCTGATCGTCTAGCGTGAGGGGCATGATAATATTATTAGATTATTATATTATTAAGTTACCTAATTTCTAGAATTAATTGATTGTTTTCAATTACTTAGAATAGGTTAACGTGATTTGCCAATCATATCTTCTTGTTTTTGGATAGAATTGTACTAGGTTTCTCAATTGTTTTATGTATAAATACTCTAACTATATTGATAATAAAACTACGAAACTTCATTATACAACTTCTCTTCTACACAACTCTATTATCTTCCATGTGCAAGATCGAAATCTAAAAGATCGAACACTTTTGTTCAACAATTTACAAGTGAAAAAACTAAAGGAATTTTTAAGCAAAATTGGACACCAATAGAAGTTGTAAAAGCATTTTAAATTTGGTTATAAAAAGTAGATCAGGACAACATGAAGAGGACAAGCAACTTGATATTCAGATTATGACTGGCTTGTAACTATGCAATCATGTATTATATTTGAAGAATAATAAATAGGAAAAAATTTTAAGGTGACGATTGTTCCATAGATGGGTGTACTAGAATTATGATCAAATCGTGTAAGAAATAACATTATAGCAAGGTGAAGGAAGCTCACTAGAAAGTCAAGAAAATGGTTCACTAAGGTTGGTTTAGAAGATCCAAGTGCAATCTAGGCTCTTCTAGATGGATTTTGAAAGTAACAAACAATACAAAGAAAGAAAAATCAAAGTTGCACAAAGTATGACAACATAAAAAAGCAAGTGAGAAGTTTGAAAGGGTTTCAATCCCTAATCAAGGTTGGCCTCACTCTAAAATAGAGTAATAATGCTAAGAAGAAGCCATCGCAGATCTCAACGAGCAAGAATTTAGAAAATCGTTCTACTACGTGACCACCAACGTAGTCTCTCTCTCTCTTTTCTTCTTTGTTTTCTCTCTTATCTCTTTGTCTAGCACTAGATTAAGAGCAAAACGTGTCGTACAAGCTTATGTAAGTGTACACCACCTTCCTCAACTCGAGAACTAGGGCCAACCTCGACTCAAGCCAATTAAGCCCAATTCCAAAAAAATCATCCAAAATGATCATCCCGGGGTTGCTCAATTTAATTTGAGACTCGGTTAAGCTAAAAAAGCAAGCTTGGTTCAATCTTTTTTTAGCTATTTGCACCATTCTTTAACCTAGTTTGCAACTTTTAATTTATTTAAAATTATAAAACTAGTCCAAATTTACTTTTAATTTCCTCGTGTTCTCATTCGCTATTATTTGCAACCCTAATTCAAATCTGAATCTCTTCATACTCTTGTTGCTAAAAGAATGTCGAGTTACAATGAAAGAAGCTCCAAAAACGAGTTATGTAGTCGAGATTACAATTAATGTACGTTTACCTTTAGTATAAGTGTTTTTTTTAATTCCACCAAAAAAAGTATAAAAAGTGTTTTTTTATTTTCACAATTGTACATTCATGTGCGCTAGTAGTGTGAAAATCGTTTATGCACGCAATTCCATAGTGTGCAAAAGTGAAATGCACACAAGCGAAGTGTCTGCATCTAAGATTTGCGCGCAAAAGTCTTGCGTGTAGACGATCTATGCACACAAACTATTTGTATTCATCAACAAACTGCACATGCTTTTTGTGCGAGCAAGAGACCGACGATGGTATACGATACACTTTTTCAAACTATGATTAACATAACAATACAATACACTTTTTCCACAATATACTAGTAAATTGACACAGCTAATAATAATGCCATCAAACCTTAGTCAATCGAAAACTCTTATAATTAAATAAGGTCATGCACGTATTCGACCAAAAAAAATAAGGTCATGCACGTATGTTCGTCCACGTGAACACCACAAATATTTTCCTTGAAAATTTCACGAAGTTTCGAGATGCTATTCTTTTCCAACTTAAATTATTTTCCAACATTTTTGGTTCAAAATTTGATTAATAAGTGAGGAAGGAAGTGTCAAATGCAAAGGACAAACACTATGCCACACAGGTGGCATGTGCATGCATGCAACTCAAATTTACAATTACGTGCAATGTGAAGGTCAACCGTGAATAAAAATGGAGGAATTTAATCTTACCCACCCCCATCCAGGTAATTATAATTCCTCCATTATGGAGGAAATATAAATCATGTAAATTTAACTTTATGTGTTTTATTCATGCAAATAATTTAACCAAACACATATATTAGATACTACTTCCTAGGTTTTTCTAAAGTATGGGATTTTAGAGTTTGGTTCAAATGAAACGAACCCTTATCCTGAAACGAACTCTTATCCTGAAACGAATGCACTTTTTCTAGTTCGTAATGCACTTTTTCTATTTCGGAGTGCACTTTTTCGGATTTGCACTTTTCATAGTGCACTTCTCGTACTTTTTGTAGTGCACTTTTTCAGATTGCACTTTTTGTATTTTGCAATGCACTTTTATACGAAAAGTGCGCTACCAAATAGGAAAAGTGCATTCGTTTCACGTTTTAGGATAAAAGTTTATTTCATTTGAACCAAACTCTGAGATTTTAATAGACATCCAAACAAGCAAAATCAGAAAACTCATCTTTGTCACCCAATGTGTATTAGAATTGTAATCAACCGTGTAAGAAATAGCATTATAGCAATGTGAAGGAAGCACACTAGAAAGTCAAGAAAATGATTCACTAAGGTTGGTTTAGAAGACCCAATTGCCATCTAGGCTCTTCTAGATGGATTTTAAAAGTAACAAACAATAATAAAAAAATCAAAGTTGCACAAAATATGACAACCTAAAAAAGCAGGTGAGAAGTTTGAAAGGGTTTAAATCCCTAATCAAGGTTGGCATCACTTCAAAATAGAGCAATGCTAAGAAGAAGCCATCACAAATCTCAATGAGCAAAGATCTAGAAAGTCGTCCTATCGCGGCTTGACCACCAACGTACTCTCTCTCTCTTTCTCTTGGTGTGGCACTAGGTTAAGAGCAAAACGCGTCGTACAAGATTATGTAAGTGCACACCACCTTCCTCGACTCGAGAATTGGGGCCAATCTCGACTCAAGCTAATTAAGCCCAATTCAAAAAAATCGTCCAAAATGATCATCCCGGAGTTGCTCAATTTAATTTGAGACTCGGTTAAGCTAAAAAAGCAAGCTTGGTTCAATCTTTTCTTTAGCTATTTGCACCATTCTTTAACCTAGTTTGCAACTTTTAATTTATTTAAAATTATAAAACTAGTCCAAATTTACTTTTAATTTCCTCGTGTTCTCATTCTCTATTATTTGCAACCCTAATTCAAATCTAAATCTCTTCATACTCTTGTTGCTAAAAGAATGTCGAGTTACAATGAAAGAGCTCAAAAAACGAGTTATGTAGTCGAGATTACAATTAATGTACGTTTACCTTTAGTATAAGCATTTTTTTTATTTTCACAATTGTACATGCATGTGCGCTAGTAGTGTGAAAATCATTTATGCACGCAATTCCATAGTGTGCAAAAGTGAAATGCACACAAGCGAAGTGTCTGCATCTAAGATTTGCGCACAAAAGTCTTGCATGTAGAAGATATATGCACACAAAATATTTGTATTCATCAACAAACTGCACATGCTTTTTGCGTGAGTAAGAGACCGACGATGGTATACTATGCCCAAGTCATGGCACGCTATGGAGTGACAAGACAACGAGACTCCGAGCCCTAGGTGGAAAGAGTGTGTCTTGTTGTATAGAGGAGGAAGAGAAGAGAAGAGAGTAAGGAGATGATGACGTGAAGAAAAGGAAGGAGGAGGAAGAAAAGAGAGATGATGGAGGAACCAAACTTTAACATTTTGAACTTATTTTGTAACGATTTGTTAAATTCCGGCGGGCCAATATGACGTGGGGGTTCACACGTCAGTTCATGCGCATAAGCGTGTTCGGCCCAGCACATAAGTCCGTGAGATTCCATCCTAAAACCAATTGGTAATAGGAGGAGTAGCCCAAAGGTATATATTTTGGACAAGTTATATCAGAATTCCCGATGTGGAATAACATTTTTTCACATTATTAAGTAAAAGAAAATTCCAAACTAAAAAGAAGGGCGGTGTATAACTCCTATTAGGTAAAAGAAAATGCCGAGGATGATTACCATCAAACATTATATCAAACTATGATTAACATAACAATACAATACACTTTTTCCACAATATACTAGTAGTAAATTGACAGCTAATAATGCCATCAAACCTTAGTCAACCGAAACTTCTAGCTTATAATTAAATAAGGTCATGCACGTGAACACCACAAATATTTTCCTTGAAAATTTCACAAAGTTTCGAGATGCTATTCTTTTCCAACTTAAATTATTTTCCAACATTTTTGGTTCAAAATTTGATTAATAAGTGAGGAAGGAAGTGTCAAATGCAAAAGACAAACACTATGCCACACAGGTGGCATGTGCATGCATGCAACTCAAATTTACATTCACGTGCAGTGTGAATTTTTATATGGAGTATAAGCACGTTCATTTTGACCAAAAAAATAAAAGTATAATACCCTTTAAAAAATAAAATAAAGCACGTTCACACACCCGAGGGGTCGACCTGTTGCCCGCGACGCTATTTTGATAGTGTTTTACTCACTCCGATCTCAAACTCTTCTTAGTTCTTATTTTTCGGAGTTTTGTACTTTTCTTAGCTATTCCTGCTTGCTTTTGACTCTCTTAGCCGTTCAAGGCTGCCGTTTTCTTACGACCTCTCGGATTACCAAGCTTGTTTTGTATTCCGAATTCTTACCTTATCAAAAAAAATTGTCCATTTCAACTATTTCATACTCTCATTCCCTCTTTGAATCGTACAATTTAATATATCAAATTGTATAAAATTATAAATTTAATGTAGTTTACTTCAACCTAATACATACATAAAATAAATAAGAATAGAAGAAAACACTGACGTCACACAACCACTTTCTCTCTTCAAACCATGAACTAAATTTGGTCCGACGTTGCTTGAGACAAAAGCTAATTTGATTTAAGAGGATTAACACGTTTTTTAGTTTTTATCCTTACAAACAAATATTGAGAAAATTTTGGATTACTCTCATATGCTCAATAGAAGCCTTGATAAATAACATAATATCATAAGCAAATAGAATATGAGATAGCTTAGAATCCCCACGAGAAAGTTGAATATATACTTGGATACATCACATGACTTAAGAGTTCAATGCACATAACAAATAAATATGGCGATAATATATCACCTTGATGGATTCCGCATGATGGTAAGAAACTACTTAGCACCTTCCCGATCCAAAAGTAGATGAAAGGAAGTTGTAGAAATGCTTGCCCAAATGCAATTGATTGAAGAATATGAGAATCCACCTTTGGTAAGAGTATCAATCACGAAATCCCATCGTAAATGATCATAAGGCTTCTCAATTTCAAACTTGATCGAGTAACATCCAACCTTTCATACCACTTTTGCATTTCATAGACTGATATCACATACTATTTTAATGTTGTTCTAATAGATGATTTATATCATTTCTAATTAGGGTAGAGCATCGGTTCAAAATCGAACCGAAAAAAACTGAACCAAAAACCGAAATTTCATTTAAGATGAACCGAAAACCGAACCGAATTGGTTCGGTTTAGTTTTTGGGTTTTGGGTTTAGGGTTTTAGGGTTTAGGGTTCGGTTTGAACTGACTCATGCTCAATCCTATTTCTAATACATACAATGCTTAAAAAAAATGTTAGGCGGCCCCTATGCGGAGAGGGACTGCCGAGTGACAAGGGGGGATAAACAGGCGCCTATATTAACTAGATGGTCTTCTAGATGAGATAGAAGGGTAGGCGGACTAGGACCTTCCAGTGCATAGGCGGGGATTTTTAAAACATTGTTTCAATGTACTATTTGGGATTAAAATAATTTATCATTTGATTTTTTTTTTTTTGAAAACTGACCTTTACACTAGGAAAGGATTTGAAAACTTGGCGTGTATGAATCCCGTTTGTTCGAGCTAAAGTGCGACGATCTACTTCTCTATAATTGTAGGGTTGATCTTAGTTGAAATCTGAGTTATTATGATCAAGTTCGTGGTAGTGTTTGAGACATCTAAACATCCCCCATTTAGGGCAACGTCAAGTTATTCGTTTTGCACTCCCATGAGATGTCAAGTTTGACATGCTTTCTAGTGTTGCTTCTTTTTCCTAGTTCTTTGCTTAGTCCGACTCGCTTAGGATCTTTTAATCATATTGTTTTATTCTAAATTTCTTGTTATTTTTTATGTTTCTTTTCCATGTCGGTTTGTCTGGATGCCAATTTTTTTTGGCCTTTCAACTATGTTTGATATTTATGGTATGTCGAATCATTTCCTTATCAATTAATTGTAAATTCCATAAACCTTCGGGAAATATGCCTCAACCCCTTTCCTTCTATCATCTACAATCCAAATAAGGTATCCATGTTGGTTTGGTCCAGTCCCTTCTAGCGTTTCCATCTCGTTGTCGTGATCCTGCTCTCTTCTAAAGTTCTTGCTTGCTAAAGCAATTTCCATTTATTTCTAAGGATCCATGCAATTTGCACTTCCTTAAAAGTTTCATGTCTCGCTAATTTGATTTTTCTCCCTACTAGGGTTTTCGCTTTGTTAAGACAAATTTTGCTTCACTTTAAGTAGCTATTTTGACACACACCCTAAGACTTGCACACTCCATGTTGCGTGCTCAATCTTGAAAATGAGATCACCACGCAACGGGTAAAAGGCTAACCAATTGATTGACTAACACCATGGGATTCTGTCTCAACCAGGTGTAACCGGCTCCGCGCTAAACCGTGGACTCTGTGCCACATGTTAGGAGATAAACCTTTAATGGGTCCAACCACAAAGCCCAACACATAAGTCCAACAGGGTTCCATCCTAAAATCAATTAACAATAAGAGGAGTAGCTCATCTATCTTATATATTAGGTTTGGATCCTTTGAATTCCCGATGTGGGATTCACAATTGAACCAACAATCTCCACCTCACTTGTGAATCGCTCACAAGCCCAAGTCCACAACGCACCTAACCCACCAAAAATCGCATTTGACTTGCATGCTCCACGTTGCGTGCTCACTCTTAGAAATTAATGAGACCACCACGTAACGGGTCAAAGGCTAACCCATTGATTGACACTGTGGGATTCCGTCTCAATCGGGTGGAACCGGTCCCGCAACCGTCATCTTTGATACCATTTGTTAAGAGAGAAACCTTTAATGGTCCCAACCACCAATCCCAATATATAAGTCCAACGGGGCTCCATCCAAAAACCAATTGGCAATAGAAGAAGTAATGCATCTATCTTATATGCTAGGTTTGGATCCCTTAAATTTTTGATGTAGGATTCACAATTAATCCAACAACTATCTCTATTACCATGATAAACTTCAGTAGATAAATGAATAAGGTGTCAATTCATGTGCATATAGAGGATAAGGCTTCGTTCGGTAATTTGGTACATATCGGTGTTGATGTTGATGTTGATGCTGATACTGATACTTATGGCTGTTGATGTTGATCTTGGATGCTGATATGAGTTGTTGATCTTTCAAATAATCTAGGATGTGTTCGCTAAACTGAATTACTGATATTATAAGGAAAGATTGTAAAATTACTAAAAAGGGCTTGGATAAGGGTAAAATAAAAACTTGTGGTTGTGTGGGTCAAGTGATATTCAAGTGAAATTCATCCCATTTCAAAACAAGTGAATTGCACATTGGTTTGATTTTTATTTTTAGTTATTTTAGGGTTTAATAAATTTTAAACTCTTTGAAAGATATACCTTCCAATTTCTATTTTTTTTTATATACAAGTCATATTTATTACTTTGAAATTTTCAGAAAATGTCAAACTTATAATATATTTTTTAATGATTGTATAATTTATAATCTTACTCTTAGAAGTTAGATTTCAAATATATACAAATAAATATTTATGAATATATAAATAGTTATTCGAAATTATATCATTTTTTGTAATCCAAAAAAGTGTAGATATCTAAAAAGATTAAGCAAATCTATATAATTTGTTTTACAACAACAACAACAACAACAACAACAATTACCCAGTGGACCTTCATTACCAAAAATCTGGGGGGTCAAGATAGGGGCCCCCTGGCTTGGCGTAGAGGGGGAGCGCCCAACAGACCCGACGGACCGCAGAGCACAGGAAGTAACCGAGGCAACCCAAAAGAAAAAACAAAAGACGAGACAACACAAAAACAAAGCAAAGCTACGCATAGACTATAAAACGAAAGCATAAACCGAAAACGTATCACCGAATCCTTGAGGCCCCCGTGAACCGGTCTGTTCAGTCAACTAGTTGTCCACCACTCGGATCTTCTCCCTCCAACTATCTCTGCATACTGCCAGATCTGCCGAAATCCCCAACTATCCGACATCTTGTTTTATACTATCCTTCCAACATTTCTTCGGTCTACCCCTCCCTCTACGTACTTCTTCCAAGACCAGGCTCTCACACCTACGAACTGGCTCCTCATGACCCCGCCGCTGAACATGGCCAAACCAGCGCAATCTTGATTCTCTCAGCTTGTCTCCTATACTAGTCACTCCCACTCTGCTTCTGATCACTTCATTTCTGATTTTGTCTAGTAACGTGTGCCCGCTCATCCACCTGAGCATTCTCATCTCAGCAACCAACAACCTCTGTTCATGTGCTTTCGTGGTGGGCCAACACTTTGCTCCATAGAGCATGGCCGGTCTGATCACTGTTATGTAGAACTTTCCTTTTAGCTTCAGCGGTACCTTCTTGTCACACCGAACCCCGACACCGCCTTCCACTTCTGCCACCCTCTCTGGATCCGATGTGTGATGTCCTCATCTATGCCTCCATCGCTCTGCAGAACCGACCCCAGATACCTGAAACTCTCCTTCCTAGTAACGACTTCCCCTCCTAAGAGCACTTCCTCACTAGAAGCTGCACCTTGTCCAAACCTGAACTCTACATATTCCGTCTTGGTTCTGCTCAGTCTGAAACCCTTGGACTCCAGCTTTTCCCTCCAAGTTTCAAGCTTGTTGTTGACGCCGGCTCTGGACTCGTCAACCAGAACAATGTCGTCTGCGAACAACATGCACCACGAGACCCCCCCTGAATCTCCCTCGTCAGAACGTCCATCACCACCGTGAAGAAAAATGAAAACTAGGTAACGACTTTATATCATTAGCTAAAAGATCATTTTCACCCATTTTGGGTGAATATCAAATTGGGTGAAATATCGAATTAGGCGAAAATATCGAATTGGGCGAAATTTCAAAGTGGGCGAAATTATCAAATTGGGTGATAATTGTCAAATTAGGTGAAAATATCAAATTGGTGAAAAAAATGAAATTGGGTGAAATATCAAATTGGGCGAAAATATCAAATTGGGTGAATTAATTTGAAAATATTGAATGAGGGTATGGGTCGGGAAAAATCAAATGGGATGGGGCCCAACTCATTAATATTTTGGTAGATAAGTTAACTTATTTGAAATAATGTGATTATTTTTTCAGCAGATAAGTATCGGAAATGAGTACCATATTTGAAATAAGTAAATTTTGTCGAACACGTACAACGATGCTTATTTTTTTCCAGATAAGCAATTGGATACTTATAAGCACCCAAATAAGTATTGTCGAACGGAGCCTTATCGGTGTTGATGTTGATGCTGATATTTATGGTTGTTGATGCTGATATGGGATACTGATATGAGTTATTTATTTTCCAAATAATCTAGGATGCGTTCGGTAAACTGAATTATTGATATTTTAAGCAAGAGGTGTAAAATTAGGTCCCGACCGCTTACTTATATTTTGGTAAAAAAAGTTAACTTATTTGAAATAAGGTGGGGGAGTGTTGATTATTTTTTCAACAGATAAGTATCGGAGATAAATAACTTATTTCAAATAAGCAAATTTTGCCGAACACGTAAAATGATACTTATTTTTTCCAGATAAGTAACTGGGTACTTATAAGTATCAAGATAAGTGTTACCGAACGGAAATCTTGTACACAAGTTCAATAAGACTTCGTCCTAAAACTAGTATACCATCATATACTAGTTTTATTTCACCAACTTTAAGAAGCTATTTTACACTTTTGGCTTAACAAACAAAACACGAACCATATAGAAATGGAATAATAATTAAGTAGTGATTAGTGAAAGCTAAGGCGTTCACAAACTATTACCAATAGGGGTGGCAATTCGGTAAATCGGTCGGATTTTGGCTGGGTTATTCGGATTTCGGATCATTCGGGTTTCGATTAATAACAGGTATGATCGGTAATCGGGTATTTCGGGTCGGGTCGGATGTTTAATTTGTCGGTTACATCTGGGTTATCGGATCAAAATCGGTCAAGAAAATCCGGATTTCGGTTTAGTCGGTTTCAGGTTGAGTTAGTTTTTGCAATTTTCGATTGAATCGGATTTCGGTTGAATCGGTTCGGTTAAATCGGATTTCGGTTGAATCGGTTCGGTTAAATCGGTGTTCGACTAAATCAAATTTTGGTTGAATTAGGTCTTGATTGAATTTCGGTTGAAATTGATATTAAGAGTTCAAAATAACTTTATTTAAGTGATAAAAGTTATATGAATTTAATGAATGGGTCATGATAATATTAAGAATCATTGTATTTATAATATACTATTTGAATTTGAATTTGATATTGAGTTTTTAAAGATGAAATTTACCACTTGTAGAATAAATCAATTAATATTTGACCGGAAAAGTCAGTCAAATTAATAGATTATCACAATTTACAAATTCATAAGATACAATATTCACAAATCACAAGTAAAGATTATATGCTATTAAACATATGTAAGATTTTATATTCATAAAAAATTCTTATGATATTGCAATCAACTAATTACATGTTACAATTAATGATTATATGAAGTTATACTCCAATAATTTAAAATGATCTCTGTTCACAAATAATAATTTTATAGTCACATACAATTTCAAGATCATATACATAAATAAATAAAATCTTTACATTTTAATGAAGAAATATATCTTTTGTGATGAATAATAATATTGGAATCCATGACTATATGAGACTATGGTAAGTAGTTCTAAAGTCATTAAAATAATTTCAATCTACTATATACTAAAGCGGAGGTTAAAATAATATATAAAATGATGTCATATTAAAATATATCATTCATCTTTTTTAAATCAAACTGATTAGTTGAAATTTAATCGAATTATTTCTAAATATTTATATTTATATATATTAAAAAAAAATATTAGTTTTATTTTGGGATAATATTATTTTTAGATAAGATATATATAATTCTTAAAATATCCTTTCTTATATCAATTTTTAATGATTATTTTTAGAAACGATAGTTTTTTTAGATAAAATATGTATAGTTTTTCTAAAACATTCTTATTTATATGATCAGTTTGATCAAAATTTAACAAGTACAAATACATAATATAATAATTTTATAAAATTCCGTAAAAGGTGCGAGAACTAACACTATTTCATAATTAAATGATTATATGATCTCTTATATTCATATGATCTTATATATTAATAACATATAAGATCTTATATTCTATCAACCAATAGGTTTGAAAACTTAAAACATAAATATTATAAAATATCATATTGATTTTGTTATAAATATGATGAATAACTAATTATACCCGTCGTACCATGTACGACTACGATTCTGTATTTTATAGACATTATAAATAGGATATTAATAAATAAAAATATAATATAAGTAATTTATTGCTCGTAGAATGTATAATTTTTTAAATCAAATATTAAATTCTACATATTTTATTACTTTTCATGTATGTAAATTTAGAGATCATCAAATAGTTTAATATATCTATTAAATATTTTATTATCTATTTTTATTAATTTTAAACATTATAAATATTTATCATTATATTTTTAATAAAAGAAAATCACTATATATCTATAAATAAATTCGTCAAAAGATATATGGTAAAGGATTTATATTTATTTTAAATATTCTATCATTAATTTTAAATATTTGTATAAGGAAGCTTTCAAAAGATATTATTATACTAAATAGATATTTTTTTAGTGTTAGAGATAAATTTAAATAGTTAAAAAGAATTTAATAGATATAAATTATAATAATAGAAATAAAAAATAATTTTTTAAATATGAGGTGGGCCATAATCGTTCCGGTGGCTCGAAAAGGTACAACTTTAATATATAGTTATTGATTGAATATAGACATAAATAAAAAAAAATTAATTTGATAAATATATTTTTTGGGGAGAATAATGATATTGGTGTGTATGACTTGTGAGATTATGATCAATATAGTTCTAAAAGTTATTAAAATGATTTCAATCAAATATCCAAATAATTATCTCATATCTTATATTTACATGATCTTATACATTAATCATAAATAAGATCTTATATTGTTTTGGAAACTAAAAACACAAAATAGATAAAATATCATATTGATATTAGTATAACTATCATAATATACATAAATGAATAAGATCTTAATAGACTATTATTAAATAAATATATCTTTTTGTGATGAATGATGATATCTACCTAATACATTATAAAGCAGAAACCATGTCTATTGAAAAAATTGTGCCACGTGACGTTACTAGAATAAAATAATGTCAAGCTTTTAAATAATAACTTGTATTATTCTTTTTATACATCCAATTCTTTATATTATAATAACTTTATCTATTCATATGTTGATACTTTCTATATTAATTTTATGCATATCATATCTTTTAACAAAACTTGATCTATATGCTAGTATTTTTATATTAATTTTATACATAATAAATTTTCTTTTCTTTTTAACAAATTTTGCACTCCAAGTGTAATATCCGCTAAATTCTAAACAAAATAAAATGGGTAATTATCCCAATAATTTTTTTTCTCCAAAATAGAGAATTTAATAATCTTTATAATCTCATATTATATTATAAAAGGTTATAAAAGTTTACTAAAATAGAAATTAAGAATTTAATTACATATATTAAGCAAGTTGGGTATTCTTTTAAACAATCTTTTTTCTCTTAAATAGAGAGTTTCAATAGTTTTAATAAAATTATAAACATAATATAAAGGATTATTAAAGTGGTATAAAAAATTTAAAAAAAATAAGACTAATATAATTTTCGAATTTATTAATATGGGTGTTACACCAAGTATATAATTGTTTTAACTATATGCTGATATTTTGAAATATATTAAACTATCTATAGAATATATGATATATTTTAGTATACATTACTAGAGGTTAATTCACATGGAAATGATTCTTATCATGAAAACTAGAAACAAATGAGGACCTTGGATTTGAGAAATCGATGAATAAGATTAAAAGAGATAGGGGCAAAATGGTATTTTTGACAAAAAAGTAAAATAAAATAAAATAAAAATAAAAAAAATAATTTTTTTTTTAATTTTCTTAGTTTCTCTTGTTTTTTTCCAAAAACAAGAAATTTGATTTTTTAAGTTACGTTCACATATTTTATGCATATGTTCACACTATTAATTATAAGACATGTTCAAATATTATCACACTTTTAAATTAAGAGATTTTATAATATGTTCACATATATTACAAGTGTGTTCACATATTAGTACTGTTTGTTCATTTTTTATGGTCATATGTTCATGTTCGATTAAATCATAATACAAGCGTTAAACGGCTTAAAAAAATTGACAAAAAAGTAAAAAAATTATTATTTTTTTTAAATTTTTTCCGCTTATTTTTTTCCAAAAACACGACACTTGATATTTTACATTATGTTCACATATTTTATACACATCTTCACATTATTACAAGGGTTGTTCACATATAACCGCATTTTAACTTCAGAAAATTTAGTATATGTTCACATATAATATAAGTATGTTCACATATTAGTATTGCATGTTCAAGTTTTATGGTCTTATGTTCATACTCGATTTATATCATTCTACATACATAAAAAGACTTAAAAAATAAAATAAAAAAATTTATTATTTTTAATTTTTTAATTTTTTTAATTTTTTTATTTTTTTAAATTTTTTAAATTTTTAAATTTTTTTAAATTTTTTAAATTTTTTAAATTTTTTAAATTTTTTAAATTTTTTAAATTTTTTAAATTTTTTAAATTTTTTAAATTTTTTAAATTTTTTAAATTTTTTAAATTTTTTAAATTTTTTAAATTTTTTAAATTTTTTAAATTTTTTAAATTTTTTAAATTTTTTTAATTTTTTAATTTTTAATTTTAAATTTTTTTAATCGGATGGCCTAGATTCATTTCTAGTGTTTCAATCAGATGATCCAGATTCGTTCTTAGTTTTCATGATAAGCCCCATTTTCATTTGATTCAATATCTACATTAGTATATCTACATAAATTTTAATAAATTAATGTTAAAAACTATTTAATAAATATTTTAATAAGTTATATTATCATTGCTAGGTTTCCTACCCTAAACCCTAAACCCTGAACCCTAAGCCCTAAACCCTAAGCCCTAAACCCTAAACCCTAAAAGATAAGAACACAAATACATAACCTTAGTAAATATTTTATAAAAAATGATTTTTTGTGCATACTAATATCTTTAGAAAAATAAAAAAATAATTCAAAATATTCAATTCAAGTGAAATTAACATTTAAAAAAATTTAATCAAAATATGGGAAAATATCTCAACAAATAATAAAAATACTTTTTAAATATATTCAACTAAAATATGTGGCTCGATCTTAAAGTTTTTTTTTATAAATTACATAATTTTATTGCTATATTATATACAAATATTTTAAATTTTATATTACTATTAGATTATTGTATAATCTTTAGTAAATTACCCCGTGAATACCCGAGACCTGGATTATTGTATAATCCAAGTCACGGGTATAATCGGGTTCGGGTTGTTTCGGGTGTAATCAAGTTCGGATTGTTTCGGTTTTCGGATACAACCGGTTCGGGTACAATCGGGTTCGGGTTGCTCAGATTCGGGTATGTATCGGGTTGGTCATTTCGGATATAATCGGTTTCGGGTTTCTTTTTTAAACGGGTTGCTTTCGGGTTCGGGTTAGAATCGGTCAGATCGGGTCGGTTTCAGATTTCATTTTGTAATTTTTTTCGGATAGCGGTCGGTTCTCGAATCGGGTTGTTCGGTCGGTTATTTCGGGTCGGATCAGAATTTGCCACCCCTAATTACCAACGGGAACATGTATAGATTAACCAACTTCGTACGTGCCACCCCCTACTTATTAACATATGCATATTACATATATGCACATCTTAAATTTAAAACTTCAAACCCCAAAGAATAGTCAGCAGGCAGCAGCTAATTAAACTAGCTAGAACTATATGACGACGATTTGAACTAGTATGTTTAATTTGAAAACTCGAAATTTCTATGAAAACCTCAACATCACACTAAAGTAACCCTAACCTAAAAAAAGCCCAAAACTTCAACATCATTTCTTGACCAACAAACTTTCTTCAACAAACATTAATTCCCTCCCCAAAATACACTATAAATAAGCCCACAATATATCAAATACACTACAATCTCAATTGAATACCTAATCAAAAACTAAGTATATATGGCTTCTTTCTCAAAGATTGCCATTTTAGGAGCCGGGATAAGCGGCCTAGCCGCGGCCAGACAGCTGGCGGAACACAATCCGATGGTGTTTGAAGCCACCAACTCGATAGGTGGCGTTTGGAAACATGCTTCGTTTAACTCAACGAAGCTCCAAACGCCGCGTTGTGACTACGAGTTTTCCGATTTCCCATGGCCGGATCGGGATAACGAATCTTTCCCTTCTTATGAGGAGATCTTGGAGTACTTGGAGGCTTATGCTAACCATTTTGACTTGCTAAAGTTTGTTAGGTTTGAGTCCAAGGTGGTTGAGCTCCAGTTCGTCGGAGATGAGCCGGGGCCCACCGTTGGCCGGAGAGAGTATGGAAGGTTGTTGAGTGGCCGGCCGGCGTGGGAGGTGGCTGTCAAAACAAATGGTTCTGATGAAATTCAGGTTGAGTTTAACAACTCATGTATGATTTTTTTAAATCAAGTCTAAGGCTAATAACCTCGTTTTTTTTTTGTCTTGGACACTGCTCGTAGAGTCAAAACAGAAACGTCATGGTACTACCATGATGTCTTAATCGTTTGACTAGATGCCCGAAGACAACCTCATTTAATAGTACACAAATTCAATTCAAGTCTTGCTACACTTTGGTGCAAAAAGTCATTTTTAATTTTTTGTAAAAAACATACTTTTTTGCCTTTAAATCTATAAAAAAAATAGTTTTCGCAAACTTCGAAGTAAAAATAGTATTTACCAAAAGTGTTTTTTTTTAATTACAAGTGTAGCAAGTCCCTCAAAGAGACGTTTTAATTTTTTTGTTATACTAGAAAACTCAGTGTATACAAATAAGTACTTTGTAGTCATCTACTTGTTGAGAATTCTTACATAACCAAAAAGAAAGTTTTGTAGCACTTTGTAGTCTACGCAAAAATGTATTCTTCAAAATAAGTTACATCCAAATATATATTTTGATGTATTGTTACGTATATATACGTAGCAATACAGTCAAACCATATACTAGTTCAACTTGTAGGTGACGAAATCTATATATAATTATTAAGTCGTGAATTCAAATCTCTAGATCTTTCTAACGTCATTGTAATAGTACAAGTATCTTCTATCGAATAAAAAAAGCATAACGATATATAAAAGAACCGAATTCAACTACTTTTGTTCACATAATAATAATAATATCGATTTTCTAAGGGCATAAGATAAACATTCCGTTTTAGAAAGATTTGTTGTTTTTATTTATTTAGAAATTTAAAAAAAATTCACGGTGGATTTATGCATTTTTGCTTTTATTTCGATAAAAAGACCGCTAATAATATATACATTGCCTTAGCATTCGTACTTTGTTAACTTGATTATTGATATGCCATGTAGTGGTATGCATTCGAGATGGTGGTGGTGTGCATGGGGAAGTATGGAGACGTCCCGCACATCCCGAAATTCCCTCTGAACAAAGGCCCCGATGCATTTCGAGGCCTCGTTCTTCATACACTCGATTATTGCAAGCTCAACAAAGAAGAATCCGAGCAACTACTTCGAGGAAAGAAAGTCGTCGTCGTTGGCTACAAGAAATCCGCTATCGACCTTGCATTCGAATGCGCCCAATTCAACCAAGGTAAGTTTTGAATTTTTCTCTATAAGTCTCGTCTTATTACTCGCTCGGTTTAATCAACCAGCCAATTTCGCTCTATCTTAATTAATTTTAACCAAATATTTCATGACCCTATTTAGAAATCTTTTTTAGTTGAAAAAAAGACATAACTATTTACTCTTACGAATCTATCAATATATAATAATAGAAACATATAATAGACGTGTTTAGGCCAATCAATACCCCTATTTTATTTTATTTTAATTCGTGTGGTTTTTTATCAGGTGGGTCAGTATTGGAGTTTGTCACCATAGATGGATTTCTCGTCATAAAAATAATTATAATACACCATCTTAATTGAGATGAATTGGAAATAACTCATTTTTAAACAAATGGGTAGAAAATTGGAACGGGGAAATCAAGTGGAATTTATTCTAGTTGTTTACTTTTATTGATCTCTATTTTTATGAATTAACTCGATGCATTATTTAGTACCCTTTATATTTTTTTGGCAAAATTGCATCAAATAGCCTAATCTATTAAGATAGTTGTCATATTTAGCCTAACCTATTAAAATTATAGATAATAGCCCAATATTTTGAAGTGATTGAAAATTTTAGCCCTTTCCTTCCACTTGGCAAGATACATGATGAGTTGGCAAATATAAAAGTTGATATATCATATTAGTTATATGATATGGCTATTATTTATCTAAATTTAAAAAATAGAAAATAAGAATAAAATTTAAATATATAAGACTTAACCTAAAAATACAAAATTTTATTCAATTAAAAAACCCTACGAGAGTATCTCGTCAAGTGGAACCAAAGGGCTAAAAATTGCAATCACTTAAAAAAATTAGCCTATTATCTATAATTTTAATAGGTTACAGTATTATTCAATACCAACCCATTTCCTCCGCAATTTAGACAAAAACGGAATTGTGATGTTGGGGGCATTGGTAGAGACAAGCGATATTTTAGTAGGTAAATTAACGCCTCAAATGGCAAAAGAATCATCCTATGTCTCGGAAGATAGATTATTACGAGCCATACTTGACATTCAGGTATACACACTTCAAAGGTAGGAGGAAAAGTTTCTACCAAAAAAAAAGTATGAGGAAAAGTCAACGTATTTGACGTGGTTGACTGATTTTTGTTGAGAATAAATTAACGCCGAGAATTACGTAGCTGCATGCACGGATTAGGGTTTTGACTTTATTAGTATAATAATCACACGTAATTTGGTTTTATTTAATACTCCGTAATAAAGGTGGGGTGTACCGTAGTCGTAATTTGATGAACTTGTATATATATATTGGGTATTTGGGTGGAAATAGTTCAAAGAAAATGGAAATTATGAAGGAATTTACGCAAAACGAGTCAAAGCGCGTAAATTGAAACCCTAATTATGTGACAAAGACCTCGATAATTAAGATAATCGATAAGCATCATTAATGAAATTAATGAAGTTCTAATTATGTGACAATTAAGCATCATTACGAGTCAAATCGCGTAAATTGAAACCCTAATTATGTGACAAAGACCTCTATTAATTCATCTTTCGTTTAACGGATGAGCACATAATAAAAATTCTAATCTTGGTAAATCTGGATATTTTTTTGTTAATTTTGATTTTTCAAAAAGGATTTATTAATCTTAATTTAGGAAATAGTTTAGAAATAATTTTCAAAACTAGTATTAACCAACATTAGCCAACCCTTCATTTAATAATAAGCTTGAGTTCAACAAAACTAAATGAATTTCTTAAGCTTGAGTTTAACTAAATGTACAAATTGCTTTTTTAAAAAAATGTACAAATTGACCGCTCATTTAGGTGTTTTCAACCACATAAATTGACTTGTACCGACCGTCTTTTGACTTAGTAAAAAATTCAATATCACCATTTTTATAGGGTCGAGTTAATCCAAGCCTATATATTAGTCGGCTAGTTCACGAACCCGGAATTTGTCACCAAAGGTGGATTTGTCGGGAAAAAAAAAACTTAAAGACTCGTTTGATATCCATATTATAATATCAGGTATGGATATAAATATGACTAATACCCATATTTAGTGTTCGACATATTTTAATATCGATATCATTACTGATATCTGTTGTTTGGTATACGGGGATATCAACATCAAAGTGATATCAGGTTGATACCAGAACATTATTTTGATATACCAAAAAAATTGGTATATCAAAAATATCACTCATATCGATATCGACCATACATATATTCGATATCTTTATATCACTCATATTCATACATTGATATCATACCGATAATGATATCCGATATCTCATATCTTAAATAACAATACTAAACGGTCCTAAGTGTGACTTAAAACTAATATTTATTTGCTGATTTGATTTTTTTTTTATTAGGTTCAACTATTCCAACTTAAAAAAATAATTTTCAAATTAAACCTAATATGTGTCCATATATAGAGCCCCACATTATTAAACATGTTTTCTATATATTCCATATAAGACAAGTCATACCGAATTTGGAAATATTCCCTTCATGTATAATTTCCATAGATGCATGATTGCGAAATTTCAACATTTGGGTTCTTGTGAAACTAACTAATTTTCAACAAAAGTTCAAATATGGCTTTTATAAGTTTCGTGTTCAATTTGAACAAAAAAAATTTGAAAATACGCAACAATATTTTCCACAACGTAGCAACTCAAATGAGATCACCTATTTTAAATTTTATTTCTTTATGATTATTTTGTGACTAATCGATTAGGTTTTAATAAAATTAAAGCAATTCTATCAAATGGTCACATTGTATGAAAAACACAAATGGTTATATTTAGATTTGTCAATCGGGTCGGATCGGGCAGGTTCAGGTTCGGTTTCGTTACGGATCAGTCGGGTCAGGTTACTGCGGGTTTTCAGTCGGGTTGACCAGCGGGTCTAAAATATCAGTTTTTATAATTATTAAAATCAAATTTTAATTAAATATTATTATTTAATTAAAATTTGATTTTTATGTATTTTAATAATAAAATATATTATAAGTTTCAAAATAAAAATTATAAATTCTATAAATATACTAAATCGGTCAACCCAACAGGTTTTGAGTTCTATCGGGTTCGGTTTATTTCGGGTTTTGGGTTCAAATTTTCGAGCCTTGACCTTAACATTATCGGACGGTCCGAGTCGAGTTTGCGAGTTAGGTCAGCTTTTGACAACTCTATTTATATTATATTATAAAACACCTATTTTCAACTACATTTGCCAATTCATTACATTCTGACATGATCCACCGATTTATTTCGAATAATATTAAGAAATTAATTAATTAATTAATAAAATAATCAAAAATTAAATGAATCAATCAATTAAAAAAATTGAAAAAAGGTGATGAAATAAATTTAGAAAATGGAAGATTTGGATGACTTTTCTTTTGGTGCGATAGGAGGTACATAGACTATTATAAAGAGAGGAATTCAAACTCGTATTTGAATGATCACGAATTGGATGCCATTACTTGCCACTCGAGTGAAAATTGATTAATAACTTGGGAAAACATTTGTTTTTCTAATTCTTAGGAGATCCTATGCCATTATAATAAGGGAGGGGAATTATAATTCATGACCTTAATTAAGATCATGAGATATCATGTTTATGCGCTGGAAATAAGAGAGAGAATATCTAACATCCAAAAGCTAAATAAGCGCAATAATTTCTAGTTTTACCATAGTTGTGTATATATATTATAAGCAATCATCTAAAAAAAGGCTAGGCGGACCCTGAGAGGATAGGAATCGCCTAATATCTAGGTGGACAGAACGATTGTCTAAAAAGTTTCAAATTAAACAGACGCCTAGATGGGCTGAAAGGATAGGCGGTCTGGGATCTTCCAACGTCTACACAAAACCTTAATGAGGCCTAGTCGGGATTTTTAAAACGGTGATTACAAGTGAGAATTATCATGGCCTTAATATTAATTAGATACATTTTGTTAATTTATAACTAAATTCAGTTATTACTAGAATGTTTAACCCGTCCGTTGGACGGGGCAAATTTATGTAATATGTTTATTATTTGAAAAATAAATATATTTTTGGTTATCATAAGGTAATTATAACATGTTTTGACTAAAATCTAAATATTATCATATAAAAAGATTGAATAAAAATAAATCGTGAAAATTTTAACTCGAACGGAATAATATTATTGTGTGTATGATATATTGGTATGTAATATCTTTCTATTTAACTTCTACTATTTTTCTACAATACCCTCTCGAGCAAAATCTTATATTGTTCATTCTTTTCTTGCAAATTGGGTTATCTTTTTATTGGCTTAATATTGAATGAAATACATATGCAAAAAGTGAAAGACTTATAATGAGAAATTAGTAGAACATAAAAAATTATACATTAAATTAGAACTTATCTTTTGTTTGTAATGTGAATGATTGGCTTATCTTTTTTTACTTTTGTTTGTAATATCAAAAGTTATAATTTAATGATTTTAAATTACTTAGGTAATACCAAATGTTTGATGTTATCATTGTGTTTAATATTAATGGTTGCAAAATTAATGGTGTAATGCCAAATGTTGATATTATGCTATGTGTATAATACCAAATGTTGATATCATATTTTGTGGGTAATACCAAAAGTTGCAAAATTAAGATTGATTATTATTGAGCAAAACCTTTTAACTTTATAATAGATTTACAATAGCTTAAGATTTATTATTATTATTATTGTTGTTGTTGTTGTTGTTGTTGTTGTTTAAAAAATAATTGGACAAAATAAAATGCTCTCAGAAGATTTGAACTTAAGACCTATGGGTTATTAAGAAACACCATTAGCACTATGTTATAGATGATTTTTTGAATTTTTATCACCTAAATTTATATTATACATAGATTTGTAATAAATTCTATGCATTTATGTGGCCTTTGAGGATAACTTTTAAGTTGTTATAGAAGATTCTCACTAAATTCTGTTATTATTCTCACATAGTTAAATTTCAGTTTTTCTTGGGTCTATCCGGACGTACCCCGTTTTCCTTGGGGCAGGGATACCCCCAGATTCCGCTATAGCAAGGCCTCTCTGGGTCAATGATGATGATGATTGTTAATTTATATATATATATATGTTGTTCTTAAATTTGCAGGAGAAGATGGAAAAGCATGCAAGATGATAGTGAGGACACCACACTGGATTGTACCCCATTATTGGATTTGGGGAATTCCTTTCTACCTCTTCTATTCCACAAGATCTTCTCAATTCATCCATGAAAGGCCCAATCAAAGCTTCCTTAGAGCTCTCTCTTGCCTTTTCTTTTCTCCCATGGCGAGTTCTTCACTTAATTACAATTAATTAGTCATCTCGTTGTTGGAATTGATCTGTTTAGTTTTAGTTGTCTTTTGAATTTTTTCACGTATATTAAAAAATTCATCAAAAATATAAAAAATACCATTGAAAATCCAAAATATTCTAAATGTAATCGCCAAATAATTACTAACCATCTTTTAAAGCCAATAGATAGACAGAAAAAAAGTCAATACAATTACTTTCCAACACATTAATTTTATAAAACTTTTAAAAAGACAAATTTTGATCAACAAACATTTTGTGATTAGAAATATAAGTAGAACTAAATGAATGGAGTCTCTATGATATGAATTCTCTTTGTGGAAAGTATGCTATTCCTATTGGAAAAAATGAACTCTCTATAAAAAAAAACATGAAAATCATAAATAAGAAAAATCTGATCAAATTTTTCAAAAGGAAGATTCTAAGGGCATAGAAAGGAAAAATCAAAATGTTTTATTCACATACATAAGTACATCAAAAATAAGAGGTACTAATTTCAACATTAATTATTTGGGTTGCAGAAGAAAATTGTATCAAAGTTGACAGAGAGCTATCTACTGAGGAAGTTGCCACTAGAGAAGTATGGAATAAAGCCAGATCACCCTTTTGTGGAGGACTACGCGTCGTGCCAGATGGCAATCGTGCCAGATGGCTTCTTCTCAATGGTCGATCGGGGGCTCATTGAGTTCGAGAGGGTCTCTTCAGGGTGGTCGTTTTGCGAAGATGGGATTGAGCTTGAAGACGGAACCCTAATTCCGGCGGATGTGGTGGTTATGGCAACTGGCTATGAGGGAAAGAAGAAGTTGAGTGATATACTTCCTTTACCTTTCAAGGGCTTCTTGGAGTATGTCTATGGCTTGATGCCGCTTTATAGGTAATAAGATATTTTAATATACTTATTTTTAATCTTTTGTCTAGTTCGATTAGTCAAAGTCGTTCAGATCGAATATTTTAAATAGATATTTTTTAAAAGATTCACGAGCTTTTGAATTGATATCATCAAAACGAAACAATATATGAGAATTTGAACTTCATCCAAACTGAAAAATATAATAAATCAAGGTGAGTATATTTCGTATGAATAATAATGTTCTTTGTTATTCAATAAAGATTGTCATTTTAATTTTAATACAAATATTAACTAATCTTATGATTTAATGTACTAAAAAGCTAAAAAGCCTTTCTTTTGACCAAAAAATTAAAGTTACAAAGTCTCTTTGATGTTTACTAAATCCTAAACTCTATCTATAAACAAAATTTGCCTGAAAAAAAATGAAAGTATGCAATTTTTCAATAATTTTTTTCCTTGAAAACTTTAAATAGCAACCATTTATTATCAAAATATAAAGGATTTATTTTTTGCTAAAATCCACCTCTTAAAACAATCTTTTTTTAAGAAATCGCTTTTAAATGATTTTTTTTAAAGTAGAAACACTTTTTATAAGACAAACACTCAATTTCAATCACCTTAAACTATTTTCGATGATATTTTAATACACAACTATACTAAGTTCCATCCTACATATGAAAATATTAATCGCCCTAATCAAAACTTGCAGGAGTACAATCAATCCTATGATCCCGAACATGGCGTTCGTGGGCTACATCGAGACCGTATCAAACCTCCAGGTAGCCGAGCTCCGTTGCAAGTGGCTCTCGCGTCTCGTGAGAGCGCAATTCGAGCTCCCGAGCATCGAGAAAATGCTCGAAAACATAACCGAGGAAGCCGAGGTCATGAGGAAGACTACTAGGTTTTACAAGAGGCATTGCATCTCCACCTTTAGCATCAACCACAACGACGAGATGTGTCAAGAGATGGGGTGGAGCCCTTGGAGGAAGCCTAGCTGGCTTTCCGAGGCATTTAGCCCGTACACTAGCCAAGACTATGCGGATAAATAGACGTATTGTTCCCGATTTATTCGTTGTTGGTACGTTCATAGGTGGATTTTTATTATAGTTATGATAGTTATGATTATGATTATGATTATGATATATGTGTGAAATAACGAATTGCATCATTTGACTATGGTGTGGAAATAATGTAATGGGTGGCCATTGGTTGTAATATTAAAAATGTAATAATTCTTTATAAATTAATACTATAACTTTAAATTTTAGAGATCTCATCCATTTGAATGTACGTCTTACGACAAGATAAGAGACGTCTTGCTATGTGAACTCTTTTAATTTTTATGCGGAAAAAATACCTATTTTATAATTAGCTAGGTGTGCTTGATCGTATAACCAAGTGTGAATTATAGAGTACCTTATAGCTAAGTGTATTGTGTACATGCATGGCCTTATAAGATCATGCATACACATTTGTACAACGCACAATCAATTATATGATCATGCACACTTGACTAAAAAGATCATACCCAGTTATAACGTCATACACGCACATTTGAATTTTGGAGATCTCATCCATTTGAATGTCTTAGGACAACAAACTTCTTGGTAAGTGAGCCCCTATAATTTTTCTGCGAAAAACACGTATTTTATAACTTCATGCATTAATTCTCAATTATAACATCTTACACACTTAGTTATAAATTCGCGTTTTTTCAAACAAAATTCGATCGCACCAAAATTTTCCTATTTAATGAGCATTATTCTAGATATGTATTTTTTTAAGATCTAACGATCGAGACGTGTTCTCAATTTTTTCCCGGGTTTCATTATCACCTGATCCAATTCGACATCTTTTTTCCGCTATCCTTTCACTTAAGCGAAACTTGCATGAATACTCTACACTAACTGATTTTCTCAGTATATATAAACGAGCATCCGGTTGGAATCATCATATGGCAAATTCAAAAGTTTGTTTAAGGCGTGAAATATCTATTTTGCGGGATCCAATCAAAGCGGGAGATCTTTTTATTGGTGCTTTTGTTGATACTAGTCATATTGTATCTTACTTGTTATTGTCTAGTTCTAGATATGTTACCAGACACTGTTATAGTGTTATGTATCACTTTGTAGATCGTTAACTATTTAATAATAATAATATTTCTTTCTTTCAAAAAAAACCTGATCCAATCCTTATTGGGCCCCTTACAAATTTGGGCCTTGGTCCTAGGCCTGGGCCGGGTCTGCTCTCCTTCTACACACATTCATTCACTTTTTTTTCTTTTCCTTTTTTTTTTTCCCGATTGAATAAACAACGCACATCATTGACTTCTGTATCATTTCAATCGATTTCGATTCGCCAAGAACTAGGGTTCGTTCGCGGGGTGTTGGTTTTCAACGTAAATTGAATCATCTTCCTGAATCCACAGGGTATCATTCGAATGGCAATTCGTCCGATCTCTAAGCGCGTTTTGCAGTTCCATGGCAGCTTGTTCAAGGAATTGAATTCTCTGAATCCAATGGCTGATTTTAGCAAGGCCTCTGCTATTAGGCGATTCTCGTCATCCCTCTCTTCCAATTCCACGAAATTGGATCCATTTAGTAGATACATTGATGATCATAGGCTCGATTCTTCCATTTCCAAGAATTTGATTTCGTTCAGTAGGTACATTGATACTCGGCAGATTTCTCAGCTCCCCTCGGAGAACACGAAACGCGTCTCGGTGAACGGAAAGCGCGTGAATCTCGTCGACACATTAGCTCTCGTAAATCCTCCTCTCTCTCTCTATCTATGGCTTATCCAATTCAAATCCTCCTCTCTCTATCTATGGCTTATCCGATTCGTTGTTCTAATTGATGAATGAATTCGTGTTTCTGATTCTTCGTTTTCTCTTGAGCAGGTGAGAAGATTAGAATCACAAGGCGTGCCTACAAAGCAAGCGGAGGCGATTACAGGGGCTATAATCGAGGTCTTGAATGATAGCCTGGAAAATGTGTCTCAATCCTTCATTAACAAGTCGGAAATGCAGAAGGTTGTGAGATGATTTCTGTAATTCTGTCTATATATGTGAAATTGTATTAAAACAGATGGATCTTGCTCAGAGTTTCTCTTATGAATTCGTTAATTTTGAATCGCATCGCTATTTCATAATACTTGTGGCCAGTTTTCTGCCTCTGTAATGTTGATATGTGCTTGTGTTTCTTCATTTTGTACTCAACTTGGTTCATGAGCCACCTTGAATCTTTACTTGTATGTTAAGATTGTTTTGTAGCATCTTCTTCATATTAGCAACAGTAATGCTATCATTGCTTACCGTTGATTATTGTCGAACCAAACCAATAGGATGGTTCAATGTATTATATTCTATGCAACTGAGCTTGGAACTTTTTACAATGTTAGGTGCACCAGTGATCTTGTATACTTGCTCATTTATGCCTCATTTTCTTTTGTTTTATATATCTGCATAGTTGAAATGAGTCAAATCCAACATGTCCAAATTCCAATCTGAAGTAAAAAATCTCCCATACTTGTTTTTTCTCAAATTTTAGTGTTTGTATGTTATTTGTATGCTATAAATTATCTAAAGTGGCGCAGTGATCAGAAAAATGGACTGTTAATTTATCCTAGTTCATTCTTTTCAACTGTATTATGGTAATGTTCGTTGATTTCTCTGTTTACTTGTGTATACTTTCATACTCTAGGAACACCATTTTGGAATGGTGCAACGGGAAACAGAGAAACTTCAAGGTGACATAGAGAAAATGCGCAATGAACTGAGGTTAGCACCATATGACAATCTGACATTTTTCTTCCTGTTTACATCTTTCTCAATTAGAACATTTATGATGCCTTGTGCAGAGATAAAATGCGCAGTTAACTGAGGATAGCACCATATGACAACATGATATTTTTCTTTCTGATTACATCTGTCATGATTTTCGCCACTGTCTTTATCATTCAGAACTTAATGATGCCTTCTTGTGTGGTTGAGATATCTTTGGCGCTTCTTCAATTGTGCATCTAGTGTGGTAGAAAGCCTGTTTTAAAATCCTCTTAGGGCCTTAGGCTGCAATTTCCCACTTTTGAAATATAAATATGTAGAAAGCCTGTGTTAAAAGATGGAGATTCTTCTTATTTTATTTTTTGGTTTTGTGCCAAATTTTAAATTACAAACAACTCTTTGTGTTATCTTTCACATTGTGTTCCCATCTTTGTTCTTTCATTTTCCCTTCAAAGTCATAACCGTCTCTTCCAAATCTCGTGTAGGTTTGAAATTGACAAACTCACTGCTGGCCAGCGTTTGGATCTAAATCTTGAAAAAGGGTAAGGCAGATTTACATCATGCACAATCATCATGGTTAAAATTGCTTTTTATGTTTTAACACATTGCAAACATCATCTTCACATTTTTCTCATACGAAATTGCAGAAGGATAAGGGACGAGCTTGCGAATCAAAATGCAGAAACAATCAAATTGAATAACAAGATTGATCAGGTGAGCATAGCACTCAAAACTTCTGTTCTCCTTTGTTGTGAAATTACCAACTCTTTTGTACATGTTTTTCTTACATCAATTTCTGCTACGCGTGCAGGAGCACCATTCGGTAAGGGCTCATATAGAGAAAACATACTTCGACCTAATCAAGTATTGTGTCGGTACTCTCGGGTCTGTCTTGGCTGTTGGCCTTGCCTTGCTCCGGTACAATCAAGGAAAGTAAGTAGGGTTTCAGATGCTATAAACATTGATATAGCATGCTCCCTTTCTCTGGGCAGCGTCGTAAATTGTTTGAATTCATCTCAACATATTGTAATGCATGTACTTGGATATATACACTTTTCTGTGCAGTCAAAATTTGTGTGGGATTAGTATAGGCGATGGATGTTGTGTACAGCTGAGGTGTATGCTAATCTACCCTTGTTTTATCATGTTGTCATTTCTTGAATTAGCTTATTAGGTGATGGAGAAATGCACTTGACATGTTGCCTTTGTGTTGGCCTCTAAAAGTATAAATGATGACTGCTTGATTTCTAGTGTAAATTTTTCAAAAAAATTAATCATGTGTCATGTGTGATTCTATGAAAACAATCAGGAAAAAAAAAGCACGTTTAACACTTAAAATAAAGCATGATGCTAAAAGATTTAAGTTGGGCCTTCAAAAGAAATTGGGCCTTGATAGTCATGTAGTCTTTATGAAAAAAGGCTCAAGAGAATAGTAGGGTGAAATTTTAATTCTTCTAACTAATTTTATCTCCCCCTCTTCTAAAATAAAAGTTTAATTCCATCTAGGAAAGGATATTATCCATGGATGATCAATGCATCCGCACATCCGATCCAAATATACGGATAAAACCCGATCTAAGATTGGTGATGGATGGATGGATGATGGATGAATTAAATAATATGTGGGTCGGATGTGGGTGAAGGGTCATCCGACCCACTACCCGATCCATCAGCCGTACAACCACCCGACCCGTTTCATCCGCTAATTAACTATATATATTCTTGAGTTTATTCTTTATTTTTATCTTAATGTATTGAATTTGTATAGAAAATTTCATCAAATTAAACTATGTGTAATATTTTAGTAAGTTGGATTTTAGATAATGGTTTATCTTTATACTTATTTTTGTAGTTTTTATGCATTACATGAGTATTTTTTATGGTTTAATATAACTTTTATATGTGTTTTGATTGGATAGACCATAAAAATACGTATAATTGAACACCCGTTTATTTCACCCGATTCACCCAAAAACCCGAAAGATGATGGACGAACGGTTGACGGATGATGACTTTCGTGGATGATGGACGGGTTGGGTGGAGCATTTACCTCACGAATTGGGTGATGGTATGGGGTCATCCATCCATAACCCGATCCATTTCCATTCCTAGTTCTATCAACGGAAAGTCAGGTTTCATTTTGCGATCGAGATTGTGTTCCGGTGTTGTCCAGATAATGTGTTTCCTATGAGAGGCGATTTGTCACACTTCCTCAAGCCAGTGATTCGGCTGACTTGCTCTCCGACGGCATAATACGCCCTGTTAGGTCTTCCTAACCCTAATGCCTTGTTAGGTATTCCTAACTCACGGTTGTGCCTATCTCCAATATGTCCGAAGCCTAATTTCTTTGTTGTTTTTGGTATCTTTGCTTGTTTTTGGTGTTGTTTTCGTTGTTGTGTTCACGCCAATTTGTCTAGCTACCGAGTTTCCATCTCGATCTCTCGATTTACCGAACATGGTCGGTACTTCGAATCCTTACCCTTATAAAAAAAATAACAATATGTCATTTAAAATTTTTTATCCTTAAGTGAGATGAATTAGAATTATGTATCATCTCACTAGAAAAAAAATTTAAGAAAGTGATGAAACTCACATGCTTTCCGATTGAGAACTACTTAATTAGGTTCCATCAAAGTAAATATTTGATTTTTTTTCTTTAGAGAATATAAATTTAAAAATATTATACGTCTAATTTACAAGTGATCTTTCGACCAAAAAAAAAAAAATTTACAAGTGATCCAAAAACATTACACTTATAAAACATTACGATCAACTCATTCATATGGATTTATGATCAATCACAACTTTTACTCAGTAATAATGTCTCTTGAAAAGGAAATTGAAATAAAACACGTATTAGTGTAACGATTTTTCTAACCTATGCTCCAAGGACATAGGTTAAGGCACTAAAAATGGTAATATATTTAGAATTTGTATTTATTTAGATTTAATTATTTTTTCAATAGGGTTTCTTAGTTTCCAATTAGGGTTTTAGTTCCCATATTTAGTACGCTTAACCTATGTTCTTAGGACATAGGATAGAAAAACCGTTAATGTAATAATGTATTATGTATACTTGGTCAAAACTAGGAACTTGGAAAGGTGGATAGGGAATGTCAATTAACGTGGTATACATGCAAGAAAATTTTGCCCACCGTTAAGTTCACACTTGTGACTTGTAGCCCACACTTGTAGCCTAGTGACAAAAGAATTGGTTTATTTTAGTGACAAAATTCGGAAAAGGAACATTTCTTTTCAATTATTAATAAGGAAACATTATTGTACATCTACACATGGCTCAACGGTTGAATATCTTGTCAATGTGCAAGAGGTCTCAGGTTCGAGCGCTAAGGGCGGCGGTTTGTCCTTCTTATCAAATAGTACTTGGACTATTCTAAATCTTACCAAATCAAAAAAAAGAAATATTATTATCTTTACAAAACAACTTTTTTTCCCGCCAAGTCTAACAATGACTTCCTCCAAAATAATCATATTCTTATTTCTCCTAAGGAAATGTTTCATTATATAACAATTATGTGAAAATTTTACAATTTTTTTTATAATTCTATAATCTTTTTAGAGTTAAACCATTTCAAAATATAGAATAGTTTGGATTTTTTTTAAAAGTTAGTTAGGTTATTAATTTGCCAATAGCTCACCCGATTCAATCAAACCAATATTATTTAAGTCTGGGCCAACTGGCCAATATTTCGTAATCTCATTTTGAAGAATGTTCTCCCAAAATGTCACTTTATATAAAAAGAGTGTATGATACTTAAGAATTCTAGCGTCACTATATCTTAGAGTTTTTGTAGTTGTATTATTTAATTTATTTCCACCTAAAACCCCACTTATATATAGATGACATTTAATGTTAAAAATCAAGTACTACAATTTTTGCAATATGTCCCAATGCAATATTTTTGCAATATTTGCTACAACTTACCATTTATTAAACAATTAATACTTTTTTTGGTAACAAATTAAACAATTAATACTAAGTATACTACAAGTGTACGTATATATTACTACGTCCATAGTTACATGTAATTTACAAGTGAACAAGTAAGATACATCAATAGCCATAAATGTTACTCCGTATTGATTAAGTCAATAGCTTGAGTGTTAACAATTCATGATTAAATTTCCTGACAATAAACAACTCACACATGTTGTTTCTTGACACCCTGTAAGCAAGGTCGTTCATTAGTAAGTACAAGTTTACAACAAGTGAATTAAATGCACTCAAATACTAGAGTTTATTGAATATCGAATATTGAATTGCTAATTAATATGCTTCAAATAATTCTTATGAAGTATTTGGGATACGTTCGGCGTTTTAAAGCTGATATGAGTTGAAGTTGATTTTAATTTTAATGCAGCAGTTGATGTTGGTGTTCGATACACAAAGCTAATCTAGACAGATTTTATAAAGAGACGAATGTAAAATTACCACAAAGATATATAATTAACAAATCGATAATTTTTCAAAATTGAACTTCGAGGGCAATTGGAAAAAAATCAAATAAGCATCTATAAGCTCGGGTAAGGTTGGGAGGGTAGCTCAAATTTTAGGTGAAATTTCAATTCCGATCAAGTCCCATAAAGTTCATCAACTCTTTTCGCAAAATAGACAGGACCAATTTTTTTAAAAAAATTAACCTTGAATAAAAATAAACTCAATATAAACATCGCCGAATATATCCAAATTTATGTCATTAATGTTCACAATGATGTTATGTTACCTCATAAATTACCACACTATGTACTTTGTGAGTGTGTTACGTACCTAAACATATCCAAATTTATGTCATTAATCTTTTAGACATTTTCACACAAAATATTCTTATTAATCGTTTTCCCATCACTCTTATTAATTTTTTGGTATTGGACATTATCTATGAGAGTCGAAACGAGAACCTCATAATATTACCTGAAACCTTACCGCTTGACTAGACATCCAAAAACCTCCCTCACTTATTAATCATTGTTTACTTCTAAACTTAAATAAATTTCATTTCATTTTGCTTTGTCTAATTCAAGTGAAGAATAATAGCATAGACTCTAAGTCTATGAATAAATTAATGAATTAAATTGGTAAATTAAATAACTCTAAATAAATATCTCAAATTCAAATTCTTAACTTACCAAAAAAAATTCTTAACGGCATAGACTAGAAAAATTGATAATTAATTATTGGGATAATCTCTTGTAACTTCTAGAGTCCATTCCATTAGTGCCATAAACTTTAAAATGTAATAATTTATTACACTTTCATATAAGTAAATTTCATTAAAAAAAGTGAATATTTTATTCATGAAATTGTGATCTTACGTCCACAGGATAACATTTATTTTTGGGGGTCAAAACAGAATAATATTTTAATTACGTAATAATTGGGTTCAATCGTACGTGTGGAAAATTTAATTCATTTGACCATTCTCTCTCAATTCCAATTCCTCTTGCTGCTCCCTTAAGAAGAGTCAAAGGAGTTGACTGCCCATAAAATGGAGCTCATAGACCCAAATAGTTAAACATGCAAGTTTTCCAACCAAGAAAGCGTTCAAATCTTTGAATTCAACCAAAATCAACTTTAGGAATTTATAAAGCTACACAATTCCGATTTACCATGCCCTATATTTTCCAACTTTAATTAGATTTTATTTAGATTTGGATTTGGTAACTATTAGTACTAGCCTATTCAAATAGTATATGGGCATATACCCTAACAAAAATTATAATGATAATGGGAATTTCTAATGTGTGGTAACGGACACACAAGTTCCTGCTTTTCAATTTTAAGTTCTCTTGATTCTAATTTAATGTTGCTTCTAAATAAAGATGGATATTGTAGCTCATTTTTGGGCATGTGAACACTACTTCTAGTTAATATATCTCGCAAGGACACTAGCCTTCTTTCCTTACCAAAAAAAAGATAGTAATTTTAGTATATCTAATTATTGTTTATTAATTGTAATTTTTTAAAAGGGTTCATTAATCTAAATTAGAGAATAGTTTTGAAATAATTTCTAAAATTAATATAGTTATTGTGTGCCTATGTGCACACATTAGCCGAACCGAATTATAATTAATTGAAATATAATGGCTAAGATATAACTCATTTTAGCGGTAGAGTTAAATTACACCTCTATCGAATTTCATTTTGACTTAAAATATTTCTTTTTTTGATCCAACGGAAGCTGATATTATTTAATTAACTAAGTAGTTTTGGCCATTAGGGCCTACATAGTCAGCTTGAATAACACATAAAAATAAGGGATGGCAGAACATTATGAGTTTTTAGGGGGCATCAAGATCAATTGCCCATTGGGCCAGTGCATCAGCGGCCTTATTGACTTAAAATATTTTAACAACAAGAAGGAATGGACAACTTAAAATACTTAAAATATTTTATCGGTAGAGTTAAAATATTTTAGTGCCCATTTGATATACATATCTGAATACCGGTGTGAATGATATTCATACCTTGTGTTTGGTAAAATTGAATAGAGATATCAATAATAAATTTTTAATAATTTAGATATTAAAAATAAGCAATTTGATATACCTAAAAATTGGAATATATATGTGATATGAATCGATATCGACAACATATCAAACAAAGATATCATATATTAATTTCAAACCTATATCTAATACTATTTGATACTCATACATGAAATTTATATCTAACATATCGATACTATTTGATACTCATACATGAAATTTATATCTAACATATCGATACCAAACGAGCTTTTAAAAAATTTAATATTCTTAGTGTGTGTTTATGTGCAGATAAAAAGGCATTAATTAAAACAAGTTCTTGAATTGATTAAATGTCAAACCGTTATTGATGTAAATATATCCACACCCTACTTAGATCACCTTCAAAATCCCATGCCAATAATCGCACCTAGTGAGACCTTTGTTGTCACACTTTGGAAGCATCGAGGTAATGCTCAAATAAATCAAATATTTAACCAAAAATACTCACTAACTAGTAGATTAAATAGACATTGTTTCTTAATCAAAACTTGCATGGTTAGACTTTCTTTATCTACTAATATATGCTACTATCAATTTGTATGAAGTGTAACTCTAATGTGTATATTATTAATCATGTACCTAAAACATTGTTAAAAACCAAAAGACTCACATGCTTAAAAGTAATTAGAGGAAACAAGTAATGAACTTTCCAAGTCTACTTCCTTCTAACTTCTTTTTTTTGGCTCAATTCTTTTGTTTTTGCCTTCTTCTCAAGTCGCCACTTAGAAATTGCGTGGTTGAAGGTGCAATTGCCACTAAATAATTTAATCCAAACTGTTCCACAAAACATTTTTCAATGCAGACAAAAGGAACAAAAAAAAAGACAAATTAAAAAACCATTTGCCTTTTTTTTAGAATTATTATTTACCCATCTTTGAATATTCAATTCTCAGCATGCCCACTTGGGCTTTTTGAGCCTCCTTCCTCTTACCTCACCAACTCATATATAAGCAAGAGCTTTGTCTCTCTTAACAACATGTGAAAAATCCTTTTCTTCTTTGTATATCAAAGCAAAGAATAGCTCAGCTTCAAGATCAAATTTTGCCCTTATAAGGTTAGTCTCAAAAGATGCCTTTAATTTATTCATGCTTTTTCTTACTGTCTTTGATGGGTTCTTTCTATTTCTTGAGTTGGGTGTTTTTGATTTGGGGTTATCAAAAATTACCGATGACCCAGTTTGGGGTTTTCATCAAATTTGATATAGATTGAGATTTGATGACTAAAAGATGAGTTCTTTCTACAATTTCAATAGGGTCAACAATTCCAAGTTGGTAAAAGTAAAAACCTAACTCAGAAAAGTCAACAGAGGAGAATTTCTTCTGTACCCAAATTGATTGAATTTGACCTTCATATCATACTAATCTTGTTCCTCTCTCCAATAATTTCCCAAAATCTAACAAAGCCCTTTTCTTGTTTCAATTAATTTGATCAGGTAGTAGAAGAAGAAAGAGTGCTTAGGGTTTCAATTATTGAGTTTGCTGATGGGTTTATCAGTCTCAATACTGTTATCTGCCTGGCATGAGATTCTAAAGCAAAGCTTCTTAAGCATAGCATGCAACAGCACAAGCATGAGTCCCTCTAGGATGAGGGATTTGAATCTAAGGTGTGGTAGCTTCAAGAAATCATCAATGGAGGAGAACCCGAAAGTCGGGTTCAAGAAATCGAAACCCGAGAGAGTGGCTGTACTTGATAAGTCCTTCTCATTTGAATGCCTAATTGATGGAGAGAAGGAGAAGGTCTGTGTTGGCTCAAATGGGCTAATTCACAAGCCTTTGCCTGCAATCTCTCTGCCTGAGCCAGCCGTGTTCTTTTCTCCTAGACCGGTTTCTGAGCTTGAAGCCGCCGCTACAAAGCTTCAGAAAGTGTATAAAAGTTACCGGACTCGAAGAAACTTGGCTGATTGTGCAGTTGTTGTTGAGGAGCTCTGGTTAGTATGATTTGGATATGCTGAACTTATGATTTTGATGGAATTTAGTGTGTTTGTGAATAATTGATCATAATTTGTGGTTTTGTGTTATGTTTTTTTGTGTTTTAGGTGGAAGGCGTTAGACTTTGCGGCTCTTAAGAGGAGTTCTATCTCGTTCTTCAACGATGAGAAGCAAGAGACCGCGGTTTCTAAGTGGGCGAGGGCGAGGACCCGAGTTGCTAAGGTTAGTTTAGTCATTTGAGCCTTTTGAAGGTTCATATTGAAGATGTTTATTTGGTTTGGTTGATTTTTAGTGTGTTGAGGAATGACACGATGTTTCGTATTGGTTTAGGTTGGAAAGGGTCTATCTAAAGACGAGAAAGCTCAAAAGTTGGCGTTACAACATTGGCTTGAAGCGGTAAGGCCTTATCTCATCTAAATGTACCTTATTTGATGCATAAGAACAGAGTTTTGAATGTTCAAAGTCATGATTTGAGCTGATCTTCAATCTTCATATAGATAAAGACCAATTGGAATAGAAAAGACACTTAAAGGGTGTGTGGGGACACTAATCTTAATTAATTTTAGACAATTAGATGGGACCATAGATGGATATGATAATAAATTTTCTTGGTAGTAGTTGAAAATTGCTAGTTGCAACTTGCAACACAACTTGACATATCAAGCATAATTTATATGATATTCTATGGTTTCTTTGTGTAGTTGTTCAGATTTTCTTAGACAAGTCGAAGTTTGTTACCTTCATATGATATTTATTTACGCGGTTGTTGCATCCACAATTCCAAATAATCTAGACTTGGATTTTAATAAATTCATCATCTTGATTATCTTTCTTCTAATTTCTGGGTGTAATTTATTGACATCTCTCTGTCCCGGTTTTCAGATTGACCCACGACATCGCTATGGCCACAACTTGCACTTGTACTACGACATTTGGTTCAAAAGCGAAAGCTCTCAGCCATTCTTTTATTGGTACATACATACACTTTTCCTAGTCAAACGACTCGAATATCATAAAACGCGGCATATTATTCTACCTAATACGTACTTTAGTCGATCCTGAACATTCGGTCTCTTGATTTAACATAGGTTGGATATTGGAGACGGAAAGGAAGTGAATCTTGAAAAGTGCCCAAGGTCAAAACTACAAAGCCAATGCATCCAATATCTTGGACCGGTAAATTTTTTTTTTACCATGTTGCAAATGAGTAACAACAACTATTCTTGTTTTGATTCTTACACAATCTTTTGTTTTTTCGGTTTCAGAAAGAAAGGGAAGCTTATGAAGTGATTGTGGAAGATGGAAAGCTTGTTTACAAAGAAAGCGGAAAGCTCATAGAATCTGTGGATGGTTCCAAGTCAATCTTCGTTCTCAGCCCGGGACGTTCTTTGTACATCGGACAGAAGAAAAAGGGTTCGTTTCAACACTCGAGCTTTTTATCAGGCGCCGCCACCACAGCTGCCGGAAGATTGAAAGCTCATGGAGGAATTCTTGAGGTAAAAATGACACACACACACACACACACACTTTTTATGTCATATAGATTATAGCTAACTAAACCTATGCCTATAAAAAGTTACTAACATTTCTTCTTCTTTAGGCAATATGGCCATACAGCGGTCACTATCTCCCAACCGACGAGAACTTCAAGGAATTCATCAGTTTCCTCGAGGAGCACCACGTTGACCTTACCAATGTTAAGGTAAAAACTAAACTTTCATCAGTCTATTATCTGGTACATCGAATTGCTTTCTTTTTATCTTAAAAAAAGTATGTATGGCATCTTATAAGATGCCATTGTCACCATATAAAAGTGTTAGGATTGTAAACTAATACAATCGTCTCGTTAATCATTCCCACAGAAGTACACATACGACAGCAGTAGTTCTTCGTTCTTGGCCTCCGAAGACGGTACACCCGAGAAAGCCGAGGACGACCAGGCCGAAGACGTATCCGAGAATACGGTTCCGGTGGATCAAGTCGAGGAGTGCAAGGCCGAGGCCAAGAGAGACGAGGCGGTCTTCAACATGGCGAGGCGGTTGTCTTGCAAATGGACCACGGGAACGGGCCCGAGAATCGGGTGCGTGCGGGACTACCCCACGGACCTACAATCCCGCGCCCTCGAGCATGTCAACTTGTCTCCACGGACCACGTGTGGGCCACCCATTCCCCATGGCCCGATACCGTCCCCAAGGCCCAGCACGAGGGTCCGTGTGTCGCCTAGGCTCGCTTACATGGGCCTCCCGAGCCCAAGAGCACAGATTGCTACTGCTTAATTTCTGATGATCGATGAAGGCATGGAGCTAGCTAGTTAATCTTCATCATGCCCTCTTTGATGTGTACAAAAAATGGCGATTTTTGGACTCCAAATAATGTGTTATTTTTTGTTTTTTAATTTGGGAGAAAGGCTGAAGATGAAGTGGGTCTAGTAAGAATTCTTTTGTTTGTTTGTTAACACAAATATATGTATTACTTGGCAAGGGAGCTAGCTACTTGGTAGCTCGTTAGAAAGTGTATCCTAATTGGTGTTTGTATGATGAAAAAGGCATATAGAGTGAAACATTTTGATCTACATCTCTTAATATCTTCATCATCAAACTCGAACTCTCTAATAGATTTGAGGGAAAAGACTGGATTAATTGTATTGATCAAGGCTGAGTTGCATAAATTGGAGTCATTAACTTGCTCGCCAATCTACAAGATCGATTACATATCTACATACATAAGAATAAAGATTATATGCCAATCTACAAGATCGATTACATATCTACATACATAAGAATAAAGATTATATGCGAAGATTCTATCTTTTGACAAAATATTGTTATCTTTTACTATTACCTCCCCCCCCCCCCCCGGCAAGATGATGGTCGAGACACGACCGTTGGCTTGGACTAGTTGACAACAAAGGAGCAACTAGTGAGAGCGCTTTGCTAAAGACGTCGACAACTTGATCCGAAGCTGGAATATGACGCACAACAAGAGCCTTGGAGTCAACTTGTTCCGAAACGTAGTGAAAATCCAACTGGATATGCTTCGACTTATTGGTTACCGCCGGATTATTGGCAAGAAAAGTAGTCGACAAGTTGTCACGAAGAAGAATGGGAGTGCTTGTGACCGGTTGATGAATTTCAAACAAGGAGTTGGCGCAACCATACAAGTTCGACAATGGCAAATGACAAAGCACGATACTCAACTTTGGCACTAGAATGAGCAACTACTTTTTGTTTCCGACTAGACCAACTTATCAAATTGGCACCATAATAGATAGCAAATCCGTATCGAGAGTGAAGATTAGTAGGATCAGAAGCCCACTCGGAATCAAAATAAACAACAACGTTGGTGCATGGAGAGGCTTAGATGAGAAGACCATGATCAAGGGTCCCTTTAATGTAACGGAGAATGCGCTTGACATCTTGCCAATGTGCCTGCATGGGACAATGCATGAACTGACAAGTACGATTGACTGCATAATTGAGTTCCAAACAAGTAATTGTAGCATATTGCAAGCTACCCACGACACAACGGGAGGCCTTAGGATCATCATAAGGAGAATCGGGAAAGTATTGGCCATTGAAAGGCACTAGAGTCAGCCAGTGAAGAGAGTGGTTTGGCATGTAACATGTCACAACTTTCAAGTAATTCACGCAGGTATTTAACTGCAATAAATGAATAGTTGCCGAAAATTTTCTCTACTCATGAGCTTCAAGTCAAAGGCGAGATTGATGTTCAACATATTGAATCAAGCAAAAACATAGCAGATGTGTTCGCTAAACCATTGCCTACCAGAGTCTTCAAACAACTCATTCACCTTCTAGGAATTCAACGCTTAAGAGATATATGTTGAAATGAGGGAGTAGTACAACTACACTTAGCTTGATTTTTATCCCAATATGGGTTTTTCCAAAAAAAGGTTTTCAACGAGGTAGTTAGTGATGTATATCTAAGGAGAAGTGTTATTATAATAATATTTTAATTAGATGTTCACATTAAACCCTAGATTTGGTGACTCTATATAAAGCCTTATATAGGTTTTGGTTCCGGTGAGGACCACTCTTGTGGTAAGGAATTTTGATTAAAGTGAGGACTAATCTCAACCATTAGATTTACCTCATTACCATATATTGAATGGTCAAGATTTTTTTTTTTTACATATTTTATTTATTTTTTATATTTTTTCAGATTTTTTAACGTTTTTTATATTATTTTTATGGCAGTTCAATTTTTATATACTACGGGTTCATTTTTATACATTAGAAGTTCAATTTGTTATATTAGGAGTTCAATTTTCTATAATGTATGTATTCAATTTTTATATTTTATGAGTTCATTTTTTTTATCGATAATAAGTTCAATTTTGATGTTCTTTGAGTTCATTTTTCATATAATTCGATTTTCACATGACTAAAAAAATAAAAATAAAAATAAAAATAAAATCATTTTTTTCATTTTTCGCTTTTTTTACCTTTTTTTAAATTATTTTCTTTTTTAAAAAAAAGCTTTAAAATGCTAAATATGACAATTTAATTTTTATATACTAAGAGTTCATTTTTATACACTAGGCGTTCAATTTTTTATGTTAGGTGTTCAATTTTCTATATTGCATCAGTTCAATTTTTATATTCTACGAGTTCAATTTTTATCTATGATAAGTTCAATTTTTATGAGTTTTGAGTTCATTTTTGATATAATTCGATTTTCACATAACTAAAAAATATAAAAATAAATTATTTTTCTCGAATTTTTTATTTATTTTTTTCGAGTTTTTAAACTTTTTTAAAATTATGTTCTTTTAGAAAAAAGCTTTTAAAATGTTAAATATGGTACGAGTTCATTTTTATACACTAGAAGCTCAATTTTTTATGTTAGTTGTTCAATTTTCTATATTGTATGAGTTCAATATTCATAAGAATTAAGATTTTTTTTTTTTATCTATGATAAGTTCAATTTTTATGTGCTTTGAGTTCATTTTTTATATAAGTCGATTTTCACAAAACTAAAAAAAATAACAAAAAAAAGTAAAAAAATGAAAAAATCTTTACCATTCAATACATAATACAACAATAGCAACAACATCAACCCAATGTTAACCCGCCTCAGGCGGGATCTGGGGGGCCATGATGTACACACCCTTGCCCCAATATAAAATCAAGAGGGTGTATGAAGAAGGCACGTGTATTATCATTGCCCGGAAGACCCAAGGAAAACTAAAATTCTACTATGTGACAATGATAGCTGAATCTAGTAGAATGCGCCAAATTTGATATAGGGGTTATATCCATATCCAAGGCATTGTATAAAAGCCAAAGAAGGTGTAAATCCAATAGTTGAGATTAGTCCTCATTATAAGCCTAGTCCTTACCACAGGAGTGGTCCTCACCGGAACCATCCCCTATGAGTGACTTAATAAGACTACAAAAAATTCTACGCTATTTCTCTTCTCTTGTTATTCCCCTATCTCTCAAAAATTATAACAAACTAGTTGAAGTCCAGTGATATTCACGGGATAATTTTACTAAAAACTATATAGTTGTATGATATTATTTTCAAATACTAAATATATTTATATTATATCATAATAAATTATGCAAGGTATAGACAAATGATTTTCTTAGATTGTACCCCATATTTTAATTGAATATATTTTTATATATTTTTCCATTATTTATTGAGATCTTGTCCAAATTTAGATTGAAATTATTAAAATATTGATTTTACTTTTTACTGAATATTTTTAAATATATTTTCTTTTTTCGTTGAGACACTAATGTGTATAAAATAGTTGGTTTTTTTATAAAGATAATAATAATTAGTGTAGGTTATCTACAAAGCATCATATAATTTATTTAAAAAAAATTAATTTAATTTATTAAAATTATGTATTAGAGTTCTTTTATCTTTTACTCTATAATAATAAGAATGTTTTTAAATATGAAAATATCAATATAAAGATTGATAGAGAAGAGGGCATTGTCCTTGATTTAAGAGATAAAATATAGAAAAAATTATCTATGTATTATTTTGCAAACTTCAATCCATCTAGATTTTTTCCATACTAAATTTACATAGCAAAGAAATAATATATAACGGAAATTAATGTATATGAAAAATTATAAAATTTAATGTATTAATCAACCTATCATCCATATTAAATTACAAAAAAGAAGAAATAAAAAAAATTAAACGTAAGGTGGGGCTAGATCAAAAAAACATTCTATATTTACATAAATATAATAAAAAGGAAATTAATAAAAATATAATGTAAATTTTTATCAAAATTCAAATTAAGCAAGTATTCATCAAGATTTGTAAATTTTTCTTTTTTCTTTTTTCTTTTATCAAACTTTGATGCATAAAAAGATAAAGAAAATCTACTTTCAATAATTTAAATTAAAATTCGAATTTTTTTAATAGGTAAAAAAGAATTTAATTGGAAAAAACTAAAGTACTATGAATAAAAATTATCCTATAAAATATAAGGTGGGGCCAAAATCAATGTGGCACAAAAAGATACAACTTTAATATATAGTTATAGATAAATTATATATTCTATAAATAATTTATTATATTAAAAAATATCAACATATAATCATATAGATAAGAAAATATATACTTGGAGCCCAAATTTTGATAAAAGATTAAAAAAATAAGTATAAAAAGTAGACATGTCATGATGTCAATCAGGTCGGGTCAGGCGGGTTCAGGTTCGATCATTTCGAGTTCGAGTTCGGTTTCGTTGTGGGTCACGGGTCAATCGGGTCAGGTTGTAGTGGATTTTGGTCGGTTCGGGTTTACCAGCGGGTCTAAAATATCCTTTTTTATGATTATTAAAATAAAATTTTAATTAAATAACAATATTTAGTTATAATATATTATTTTCATTTATTTTAATAGTCAAAAATATTATAATTTTCAAAATAAATTTTAAAAATTCTATAAATATACTAAATCGATCAACCCAACAGGTTTCGGGTTCGGTTGATTTCAGGTTTCGGGTTCAAATTTTTGGGTCTTGACCCTAAAATTATCGGGTTGTTCGGGTCGGGTTAGTGGGTTAGGTTAGCTTTTGACAGCTCTAATAAAAAGCAATATAGAAAATATCAACATATATATCAAGTTATATAAAAAATTAGATATATTATGTATAAAAAGAATAACAAAAGTTATTATAATTTTTATGACATTATTTTATTCAAGTATTGTCACATGGCGCAATTTTTTCAACAAACATGGTTTCTGCTTTATAATGTATTAAGTAGATTAACCTTTTTCTTGAATGATGCGTCCCTCGTATGGGATGCTTCGGATCGAACGGTGTTTGAGTAGTAGGTCTCAACGTAGTGTAGCGGAAGGCTTTGATTGAGTGAATTATGGCACGAACAATGTTGAATGTTGCAAACACGAGAGCTTTGAATGATATGGTAATGGCGGCGCAATGGCACTAGGGAAAAACTAGGATAAAACCTCGGCTAAATTAATCCCAAAGTGTGCGTTGAATGAAATAACAAGTATAAGCCCCCTTATATAGGGAGGCGGCAGAAAAAACCTAGTAAAACCCTAAGGTTGCGGCGCGCGCCTAGGGCTAGCACGCAGGCTACGGGCCCAACGACGCGGATCCAAAAGTGTTCGGCGCAAGGCCCATTATTAACTTCCTAAATGCATAAAACTAGTAATAGCAATGTCTTATAATGGAAAGTATGCGAAAAACTACTAAAAACGGATAGGTCGTTCGTGACCATGCTCGCAGTGTCACGACATGCTTGGCGCGGCGCTGGCGAGGCTCGAACACGACGCTGGCAAGGTCACGGCGCGGCACTGGGCGCTGGCGAGGACGCTGGCGGGGGCGCTGGCGCGAGGGTCGCGAGAACCTCAAGGCGCGGTCCATGGCACGATGCAAGGCTCGAGTCCGATGGTGCCAAGGTGGTGATGGTTGGCACTGTTGGCTCGAGTTGAGGTTCCTCGACGCCGAGGACGCACAAGGCTGTGTGCGTCAGTGCGACAAGGGACGCGCCGTGGCCTGTGGAGAGGCGCGCCACGAGAGACTGAGTCGCGGACTGGATGGCTCGAGTTCTGGCACGGGTAATGGGGCCATCGGAACGAAGTGTGAATGCGTCGTCCTCCTGGCTAGCATCCATGACGGGGGTCGCATCATTGAATATCTAATTTTATTTTTTTATTATATTGAATATCTATTATTATGTAAGAATAGATATCAACCTTTAAGGAGGTCTTCATATTAGATTAATATTAATTAGGATACCTTACTTGCTATGCAAGTTAGGTTAGGGATACATAACTTATATGTGAACTAGGTTATTTACATATATTTATATTCTATTACTTATATTATGAATTTACTTTGTTACTATGTAAGAATATATATAATTTCCTCTTTAAAGATGTTTTCATATTAAATTAATATTAATAGAAATACTTGACTTCTTATACAAGTTAGGGAAACATTACTTATTATGCAAGCTATCTAGGTTATTTATATTATTTTCGTAATGAGATGAGATACTCGGAATTAAAAAAAATTACTTTTCAAGCCTCAATAGCTTGATTGCAACTTCTTCTCTATTACATGTATTGAATTGGGTTTTGTTCTTTTCTTTACATGGACTAAAGAAGAACTTGCAATCAAGCTAGTGAGTGGATGAAAATCTTAATACAACAATTAAAAAAAAAACAACTACTTGAAAGAGTTCATCTTCATCAACAATGCGAGACGACAACCTCGACTCTCTTTATATCAACTTTCTCAAGGCTTTTATTCGTGTCATTTAGACAAATTCCTTAACACAAATTCTAATTCTTGTTTACAATTGATCTAAATCAATGTTGTCAGGATCGGAATTCTTGGATCGGATCGTAAGAGGGTTGTAAGATCGGATCATAGAATCGAATCGTAAAGATTTTAAGATTCTACTACATTAATAAAATAATGAAAAACTAATATTAATAGGTTATATCACTCGAATATGAAAGTAAATCATAAAAAAACATGCACATTATTTATCAAACACCCCATAGGCAACAAATCCATATATAAGATGAATAATTTTTTCAATGCTCCGAAACGTTTCTTTTCACAAGAGATAGAAAGGATTGCAATTTTCATACTTTGATTTTTAATTTAAATTTTAAATAAAAATGGGTTATTTATGACTAATTTAATGTATAAATTAAATAAGTTTAATAGCTAAAGTAGGCAAATATATCCAAAATGATGATTTGTAACTTAATTTGTGTGAATTAGTAGGATTTTACGATCTCACTTACGATCTTGTGATCCCGTACGATCCTACTTCGATAGTTCGATCCTACTTTTTATGATTCAAAAATCACGATTCGAATCGTTTTGTGAAATTCGGATTGTAGGATCGTACGATCCGGATCGTGATTTTGATAACATTGATCTAAATATTAGTAAATTCCATTTAAATTATAAAAAAATTCATCTTATTAAAACAACTCTTCAATACAGTAAAAAAACTTTTCAGTAATAGTTTAGGGCAAACTCAACAACTTCTCTATAATTTTCTCTAAAATGGAGAACTTAAAATCAAATTCTCTAAAAAATATATGTTTCAACTCCAACAGTTTCTTCATTTTGAAGAACCAAGCATTTATTATTTTTATTATATATTTACAAAATACAATAAAATTTAATGTGACTAATTACATGTTAACATGTGTACATTTACATTTAATTCATTCTCCAAATGCACTTGGAGAATTCCCTAAATTTAGGGAAAACACATCACTTTTTCCCCTCTATCCCCATTTTGAAGAATGTGTTAGAGAATCTGTTGGGTTAAAAAAAAATTAGCATTCTCCAAAAACACAAATATCAATGTATATGAAGAATCTCTTAGGGTTGCTTTTAAAGAACATCTAAATAAAAAATAGAGAGATTCTAAAGAAATTCATGTTAATGAAAATTTAATATGTGATAATAAATTATAATATATATTATTTCTTTTGTTATGAATTTATTCATAGGATAAATCGATAGTATTGACAATACATATCTTATCATATTACACCAATTTAATAAAATATAAACTAATCTAATCAATATATATCTTCTAAACCTAAAACATTTTTGGGCAGATTTGTCATTAAGAATTTATATTACAGTCACCCTATTTTTAATAATGATTTTTTAATTAATTATAAATCATGTAAGATCAATCACCTTGTGGAATTTCCAATTTTATCCATGCATCTTATTTAATAATTTTTTAATCAATTTACTATATCTCTACCAACTATTGTTATATTTGTTCATGTTTATTATATTATAATATATAATTATCTTCTATCCATATAGTAATTATCTTTTATATTACATTATTTCTCTATCTTCCTTATATTTTTAATAATAATTTTTATTAGTTTTATATATTACAAGATCTTGCACATGGGAATTATATAATGCATATATCATGTTATTTTGGAAAGAAATTTTGGAAACATGTTTTACCTTATGGAATTTTAAAATTTTATCCACGCATCTTATTTAATATTTTTTTATCAATTTACCATTAGATTGTATAAAAAAATTTCTCTACCTTTGTCATTAAGTTTTTATATATATGACACATTAAAATACTAATTTAATATATTATAAAAATAGATAAGTTAATCTATTTAGTCACCATATTTTTAGTTACAAAATTTTTCATATTGATAGTCTATCAGTAAATATGACAACTTTCTTAATTAATATGGGTCATGTTTTTAATTGAAGATTTTATATTAAATTTTCGATTTATTTATAATAATTTCTATTAGTATGCTATTCTTTATATTATGGATCGTCTAAAAAATAAATAAAAATTATTAATCCCTTAATCTTAAATTAGTTAATCACTATCCATGTGTATGACACATAAAAAATACTAATTTAATCCATTAGATTAAAATAGATAAGTTTTTTATCCATAAATATGATGAATATAAAAATATTTTTTATTTAACTTTTCTATACGAAAGTATATTTTTATTACATATTTTTAATATTTAAGTTTTTTTAATATTAAGTTTTTAATCATAAGTATGACAAATATAAAATAGTAATTTAATATCCTAACTACCTTTTATAATTAGATATCCCATAATATATTAATTTTAATATGTCTAAATGAAATAGATAGCTTTTATATCCATGAGGATCAAATATGAACCATATTCTAAATTACGGATTTTCATTAATAAAATTTCAGATTCATTTATACTAACTTTCTATTAAAAAGTATAATAACTTTTTTAACGAATCATATTTTTAATCACGAATTTTTATATTAAATTTTCAATTTTTTATATTAATTTTTTACACATGAATTTTTTTTCCATACATAATTATATTGAATTTTTATATTAATATTCTATCTATAAATATGACAATCAATGGTTGTATTGTTCTCAAATTTAAAATTAAATATCTCAATCACCATATAATTAGTTACGGGTTCTTTATATATTTATTTTCCATCCATAGATATGACAATGTTTTAATTAATATGAACCATATTTTTAATTACATATTTTTATATTAATTTTCAGATTTTTTATATTAACTTTTTATTTTTTAAAATTAAAATTAATTTATTGAATTATAGAGAAAATTACACAAAATTGGATGGGAGCTTAGCAACTATATTGATTTTCTATTTAAACTTATGAAAAAATTTCACATTTTTTGTATATAACTATATTGATTTTTTAGATTACAGATCCTTAAATAAATAAATAAAAATTAATGATCCATTAATGTTAAATTAATTAACCAGATTGGTTCGTTCAAGTTTTGGTTCGGTCATTTCGGATAATCAAGTATAGATTCATGTTGTTAAATTTACAGGTTGATTAGATCAATTATTTACGGTTTTCCTGCGGGTTAAAATTTACGGGTTGTTTAGATCATTAAATTTTTTATGATTATGAAAATGATATTACAAGTAAATAATATTTTTAATGATAAAATATTATTTAATATATTTTTATAATTAAATATATTATAATAATTAAAATAAATTTTATATATATGTAATTATTAGTTTCATTATTTGTATTATTATTTTTTCACTATATAAATTATAATACATATATCATATATAAATCAATTTATTATAATTTTTTTAAAAGTCCCCGGGCAAGGCCCGGGTCCTAACTAGTTATATCATAAACGCAAAATGATAAATTGGAATATTCCTCGACAATAAATAATTATATTCATTTTTAGTATAAATTTATGTAATTATCGTGATAATAATTTGGTTGACTAGAGCAATTTTTCACTTGTTGACACCTTCAAGGGTGACTACATCTTAATGGCCATTAGGGACCAAAACACTAATCTAAACTAGCCCTCCAACAGAGGTCTCGACCCCAACCCATTTAAACTTATTCCTAGGTAATTAAACATGAATAGAGTTGTCAAACGGGTCGGTCAGGTCGGGTTCGGGTCCGGTTAAGTCGGGTTCGGGTCGTTACGGGTCATCGATCAAAACGGGTCGGGTCAAGTCGGGTTTTCGGCCGGGTCGGGTTGACCAAACGGGTCAAGAAAATCGAATTTTTTACAATTATTAATATATTATTTTATTTAAAAAAATGATATTTAACAATAATCTATTATTTTTTATATATTTTAATAATAAAATATATTATACTTTTCAAAATATATTATTTATATTCTAAAAATATAAAAAATCGGGTCAACCCAACGGGTTTCAGGTTTGAACCCAACGGGTTTCGGGTCTGTCGGATTCGGTTTATTTTGGATTTCGGGTTCAAATTTTCGGGTCTTGACTCTAAAATTTTCGGGCGGTTCAAATCGGGTCAACTTTTGACAGCTCTAAACAGGATTGACACTATATACTTGTATGTAAAACTAATCCCAATTAAATTAATAAACCACCCAACTTAAAGTCCAAAATATACTCCAAAGTCCAAAGCACTCACCAAATAAGGTTTCTAGCCACCACATAAGTTTTTGCCCCATAGGGATAATAAACCACTTAAAATTTTGAAACATGTTATTTTCTCTTTGTTGTATGAAATTTATATATCATTAATTTTATTTCGGATCATGTGTGATTTTTCCACGTCATTTACACATCATATTATATTTCAAATTATATTCTAATTTCAAAAAAAAAGTAGGTTTAATTTGGCATCTTTCCAAATTCTATGGTGAAAGCTATGGAGGAAGTTATAACACTGGTTATGGAGGCCACTATGGTGATGGACGTGAGTCATGTGACAATGACGAAGACAAGACTATATAGCTAAAGGGGTAGTGATGGTGGCAGCTGCTACGACAGACATGGCAATTGAGAAGGTTACTATGGACATGGTGGCTATGATGACGGAGTTTAATTATGGCGGTGGTGGTAGAGGTTTCAAAGACGTTGGGCGTGGAAGCCCAGGGACATCAACGGTATCATAAGTTTATTAGAAATATAAACTTAGACGACTTGTAATAAATCAACATGCAAAGAAAAGTTGAACAAAATAAATTATAGTGTGAATCAAGAAAAGAAACTTGATCGTTAGGTCCCAATCTCATCTAGCCGCGTGATAGTATTATTCAAAATCTTGTCCTATATTCTGATTTTTTTTTTTATAAATTCGCTTTCGGGTTGTAGAAGTGTGTGGTTGTGTATAATTTTAAGAGAAAATCTATATATGTATAATTAAATTTTCTAAAAAATAGTCATTACATGTTTTTTCTATTCATTGCCACACCAGTTCAGCGGAGAGCTTTGCTTCATTAAACGCCTACGTCTGGAGTTCGAGTCTCGCAAGGGCCCCTTTATTTTTGGGTGGGATCTGCTCCCCAACAAGTTCATTTCTCCTCCACTGAGAATCGAACACTCGATCTCAACGAAAAGAAGCGTAGCCCCTCCCACTACACTCCATGCTTGTTGGTAATAATCATTACATGTTGAAATGTTCCACATCAGTAGAGATATAAATTGACTATAATGATTGGATTATAGGATTTTGTGATTGATTAATACCTCCACGTACTGATGTAACATTTTGCAAAAGTAAAAAAAAAAAAATATTTACTACGTGTTAAAAAACATGCTGGACTTGAAAGACATGCTGTTGACTTTTTCAAATCACTATCTATATAGTCTCCCTGGTAGTGAGCGATCTGCCATTATGTGTGATAGAGGCTATTTTCCTTCGTTGGATCGTAATTTGTGGGATGAGCTGGACAAACGGTCTAGCGATGCAGAAATTTTGAAGGCAATAAAGATGATGAGTCCGCTTAAGGCCCCTGGTATTGATGGTTTTCAGCCCATTTTTTATCATAAATGTTGGCACTTGATTGGTGATTCAGTTTTGAAGTCTGTTCGGGAATTCTTTCTCACCTCGGTTATGCCAGCAACTTTGAATGAAACTTTGATCTCGTTGATTGCTAAAGTTGATGAGCCTGAATTAATTAGTCAGTTTCGGCCTATTAGTCTTTGCAATGCGTTGTATAAGATTATTATAAAGGTTCTAGTTAATCGTATGCAATTGGTGCTCCCTAAATTAATAGGGCCAATGCAGGGAAGTTTTCTTCCGGGTCGGTTGATCTCGGATAATATTGTTCTAGCCCAAGAGGTTGTGCATTCTATGAAATGTAAACAGGGCGCCAAAGGTTGGATGTTACTTAAACTGGATCTTGAGAAGGCTTATGATAGACTGCGTTGGGATTTTGTTGAGGATACGCTTATTGATGCAGGCTTTTCTAGTCAGTGGGTTGGTTGGATTCGGGAATGTTTGCATTCAACTTCTTTCCGTTTGTTTTGGAATGGGGAAGCATCAGAGAGTTTCTTGCCTTCTAGAGGAATCAAACAAGGTGATCCTCTTTCACCGTATCTGTTTGTTCTATGTATTGAGAGGTTAAGTCAGATGATCTCTAATGCGGTTGCAAATGGTAGTTGGAAGCCTATCCACCTATCCCAGGGAGGTCCTACATTTTCTCATATCCTCTTTGTTGATGATATTATGCTTTTTGCCGAGGCTTCGGTTGGGCAATTTCAAGTTATTAAGGAGTGTTTGGACGTCTTCTGTGGTTCGTCAGGTCAGAGGGTTAGTTCGGCTAAGTCAAAGTTGTTTGTCTCTCCTAATGTTGGATGTCGCTTAATAAATGACTTGAAAAGTGTTAGTGGGTTTATGGTGACTCGGGATTTGGGTAAATATCTCGGTATGCCTATTTTCCATGATCGGGTTAAGACTGCTACTTTTGCGCCTCTAATCGAGAAGGTTAATGCTAAGTTGAAAGGCTGGCAAGGTCGGTTTCTTAGTATGGCAGGTCGGGTTACGCTAGCTAAATCTGTTATTTCCTCGGTCCCGGTTTACTCCATGGCCACGGTTATGTTGCCTAATGGAGTTAATGACAAAATTGATGCTTTAATTAGGAACTTCATTTGGGGTGGTGATGAAAATCATCGTCGCATTCATTTGGTTGCCTGGGATGAGGTTTGTAGACCGAAGAGTGAAGGCGGTTTGGGTTTACGGTCCATGAAAGAGCTTAATATTGCACTTGTGGGTAAGCTTGGATGACACTTTCTTACAGAAAATAATAAGCTATGGATTGATGTTCTCCGGGCTAAGTATATTCAACCTTCGAGGGTGGAGCGAGCCAATTCTTCTTATGTTTGGAAGAGTGTTAAGACTGGAGTGAACCGTGTTATTGTTCCTGGTTCTCGGTGGTGTGTGGGTAATGGCTTACTGGTGCGATTTTGGATTGATGTGTGGATCGGTAATTGTCCGCTGGTGAACGTTGCCAATAATTCGGTTCCACCGGATTTAATTGGAAAATCAGTCCGATATTTTTGGATGGACGGCGTGGGCTGGAATTGGGCTGCGTTGGCCAATTTGCTTCCAGCTTCAATGCTTCTCCAAATTGCTTCGATTGCAATAAATGAAGAGATTGCCATGTTGGATGTGTTAGCATGGAATTATTCTAGTACTGGTTCCTATACTGTGGGATCAACCTATAATTATGTTCGGGAGGAGCATGGAATGATTTGCATTGACCATAATATTTTCAAGACTAGCTATTTGGAAGCTACGTGTGGTGGAACGGGCTCGTATGTTCTCCTGGCTTACTTTCAAAGGCGTTATCCTTACTAATGTAGAGCGGGTTAGGCGCCACATCGTCGTTAATGCCCTTTGCTCGATATGTTCTACCGAGGAGGAGTCGTTGATCCACCTTTTCCGTGATTGTAATATTACAACGCGTTTCTGGAAAGATCTCCACCCTTCTCTTGTTAGGGAAGTATTTTTCGAGTCTAATTTTGTTTTGTGGATTCGTATTAATATCTCCTGTGGGCTTTCTCATGAAAGTGTGATTGATTGGGCTTGATTTTTGTTACCTCAATTTGGTGGTTATGGAAGTGGCGTAATTGTAGTGTGTTCCAAAATAATGGGTTTTCAGGAACCGAGTGACTTTTGTTCTAAGTCAGGTTGCTGATTATGAGCGGGCCGTGCTAGTTCGTGGAGAGGAGCGACCGAGTAGAGTTGAAGCGTTCATCAGGTGGGAAATACCTCGGGAGAGCTGGGTTAAAGTCAATACTGATGGATCGGTCAAACAAGATGGAAGGGCTGCTGTTGGTGGAGTTATTAGGGATTCCAATGGATAATGGCAGGTAGGCTTTGTTCATTATATTGGTATGTGCACTGTTCCTATGGCGGAGCTCTGGGGAGCGTTGCAAGGCCTCCGTCTTGCTTGGAGTCGGGGATACAAGAGGGTTTGCTTAGAACTAGATTCACAACTTGTGTGTCTACTTTTAAGCAAATCTGTGGATAGTTATCACCCCCTATTTAGCCTGGTTGCGCAATGCCAGAGCTTTCTTAGTAGGAATTGGACTATCCAGTTCCGACATATTTATAGAGAGGCTAACTCTGTTGCAGATTTCCCTGCAAACTTAGCTTTTTCGTTTAGTCTAGGTTTTCATGTATTGTGTGACCCGCCAGAGGGTGTTTTTTCCTTACTTTCTGATGATGTTAGGGGCCGAGCTATCCCCCGTTTGTTGAATACTTAGCTCATTTCTTTTATTAATAAAATGCCCCCTTGAGGAGCCGGAGAGTATTGTCTCTCCTTTGACCAAAAAAAACTTCTATACGTTTCAATATGATTTTTGTTTATAACATAATTTTTTATAAATAATTTTTAGCCGTTTAAAAAATATAGTTTGTGATCATATCTAAAAATTATAATAAATAGAGTCACCATATGTAAAAATGTTTCACATCCGTAGAGGTATAAATGGGTCATAGAAGTTTGTGATCGATTAATACCTCCACGGATGTACAGCATTTTGCAAAAGTGAACAATATTTACCATATATATATATATTTAAAAGCCTTTATATGTTTCAATAAAACTTTTATTTTGAATTAACTTTAGTCATTTATGATTTATAATACCAAAAAGAAAATTAGCCATTTAAGGGTGTCTTCATACCTAACTTGCTATGTAAGTTAGGGATACATAACTTATTATACAAGTTAGGTTATTTACATATATTTATATTATCTCTCTTATTATGAATTTACCTTGATACTATGTAAGAGTAGATATAAATCCCTCTTTAAAGATATTTTCATATTAAATTAATATTAATAAAAAATACTTGACTTATTATACAAGTTAGGGATACATAACTTGTTGTACAAGCTAGGTTATTTACATATATTTATATTATCTCCCTTATTATGAATTTACCTTGATACTATGTAAGAGTAGATATAAATCCCTCTTTAAAGATATTTTCATATTAAATTAATATTAATAAAAAAATACTTGACTTATTATACAAGTTAGGGATACATAACTTGTTGTACAAGCTAGGTTATTTATATATATTATATGCCATTTATTTATATTATGTGCATTTTCTTATGAGACTTGGAAGTTTTCATAAAGAGTTCATTTACTATTTTGATTGCTTTTATTATCTTTCTTAAATTGCCTATGCATGGAGACTGTCATTTGTTTTAGTGGCGAAATCCTCTATAATGATGGAACTCTCTACTATTGCATGCATGATATTATTCAAAATCTTGTCCTATATTCTAATTTTTTATGAATTCACTCTTGGGTTGTAGGAGTTTGTGGTTATGTACAATTTTAAAAGAGAATCGATACATACGATTAAAAATTATAAAAAATAGAGTTACTACATGTAAAAATATATATATTGCACATCCGTAGAGATATAAATGGATCATAGTGATTGGATTGTAAGAGTTTGTGGTCTATTAATACCTTTACGAAAGTATAATATTTTGCAAAAGTAAATAAATATTTATCAGAAATGTTTAAAATCCCTTAAAAAGAATTTTTATTTATAACATAGTTTTTTTAAAATAAATTTTAGCAATTTAAAAAATAAAGTTATCATTTGTATTGAATTGGATTTCGTGGAGTTTGATGGTGGAGCCTTTCGTGGACATTAAGAGAAAATCGACAATAACCCAATCTTGTCACCGAGGCGGTATTTATTAGCCACACGAGGCTCCACCACCGTTGCCTTGTGTGGATAATAACTACCGCTTCGGTCGCAAGATCGTGGTAGCGGCTCGTTTGGGGAAGGAAAGGAGTTAGGGGGATTACTAGTAGGTTAGTGGTCGCCCTAGAGCATCCTGACGGATGAGGGTCAACAAATCCGGATCGACTGCGAGTGGGATGGAGGAGACACGTCTGAAGGAACCAGCGATGGAGAAGATACTTTTTGCGATTTGAATTGTGGATGATGATTTGAGTCCGATTATTCTCTCTTAATGTTATTATTACTTGTATTGAACTGGATTTTGTTCTTTTCTTTACAGGGACTAATGAAGAGCTTTCAATTACGCTGGTGAGTAGGTGAAGAATCTTAATACAAGAATTCAAAAAAAAAAAAACTACTAATTGTGAACGCAAATGGACAAAGATGCATTTAATAACCAAAGAGAAATAGATAAAAAGGTCCAACTTGAAAGAGCTCATCTTTCATCAACAATGTGAGACGACAACCTCGACTCTCTTTATATCAACTTTCTCAAGGCTTTTATTCGTGTTATTTAGACAAATTCCTTAACAAAAATTCTTATTCTTGTTTACAATTTATCTAAATATGAGTAAACTAATTGTATCTGCCGTACCCTGCACGACTATAACTCGATATTTTTTTAGATATGCTATAAAAAATATTAAAATATAAAAATATAATATAATATAATAGTTGTGAATTGGTAATTTATATAAATTGTAAAAAAAAACATAATTCTAAATTAAAGACTTTGATAGCAAAAATGAAAATAATTATAATAATCAGGTTTCACTTTCCCCGACTTTTCCCTTTTTGGTCGAAAAACGACTTTGTTATTCTACAAGTATTCGAATTACCTTAACCTGCAAGTAATCTCGTAAGACGGATTAATTACTAATCCACGGAATACTTTGTTAGTCTCTACTCCTATTGAAATGGTCACCTATTATTTTATTTACAAGTTAGTATTTATCTTAATACTAATTAATTAAACAATTATCCTCCTAAAACTATCCTACTTAAATCTATTATTTAAGTTAACCCTAAAATAAAAACCACAAGCGTTATTCCGCTCTCAAGCCTTCCTCCTAGTCTGCCGCTCTCGAAGCAAAATCAGGACGACCGTCGAACGAAACCGAAGCCGCTCTCACCAGGTCGCGAGTACACCACCGGTTACGTGGATCACGCCGATCGTCGTCATCGCCGTCGCCGAGACGAGCCAATGTGTTCCCAAGCGCTCGTGAGTTCACCGATCAACGCAGTTCGTTGTCGGGATTGCTCGCCGGTAAGCCACCCGACCCTTCTTCTATTTGCTTGTTCTAGTTAGGGGAATCTCCGGTTGGGTAGTGGTCGAGGGACTAGGAACCGATGTGTTTCCGTGGGCAAGCCGAGGCAACCCGGAGTCGTTAAGGGCTGGGTGAACGCCGGAGAGGGGGCGATCTTCCTGAATGGCCGGCGAAGCAGACTTGGTTTTAAACCTCGTGGTTGACATGTTTTTAAACAAGTATTATTCCTCTTCTTTTATTAAGTATGTGAGAAATCAGTCACTTTGATCGGAACATCGAAGGTGTACTGTTTTGAGTGTGAGCTGGTGTTTGTTTTCTTTTGAACTGATTAGTTTTAGGTGGCGTAGTTGGTCCATAGGATCATATATATGTAGTTGGATTTAGTGTTTTGGTTAGGAAGAATTAATCACTTTAGTTTAGCAGACTTTCATATATATCATGCATGTAGTAAGTTAGTTAGTATAGTATTAGACTAATTAAATGTGATTGTTGTATTATGTTGAACTAGGAGGCTGGGTTTTAGACATATGGTAAGGTTTAATTACGTTAGAGTAGCGGTTGTATTAATTAGGTTAGTAGGTAGTCTAGATTGTTAAGAAGTGTTATGTAGATTGACGGGTTAATGAATTGTCGTAGTTTTGATCTTGAACAGTAGAACAGTTATGTAGTGTTTATAATTTTTGTGCTCTCACGTAGGTTAATAGTATATTAGTTAATTAGTATAGTAGTATGTGTGTAAGTATATAGTCTTGACAGTTTAATTAGTGTTGGGCGGTTGGAGTTGAGCTAGCTAGTGGGTTCGAGAAGTTATTCCTTTTAACCAAGTTCGTTGTTCAATGGAGTCTTTAGTATTAAGCAAGTCTTTAGATTCAGTTAATGATTCTTTTCCGCTATTTTAAATCTTACCCAGGGAACCCGTTTTCTCTTGCTCGTGAACTTCTCAAAATCTTCTAAGAACCCTTAATTGGAGGTAAGTCGTTTTCGACTTGCTCGGTTCTTCTCTATCTTGTTAGATTGCATACCGTTATTGTAGGGCGGGTTTTGGGAACTAGTCCCGAATACCTTTTTAAATTGTTTTGAACTTCTTGAATTGTTGTGTGTAAAATGGTTTTGGATGCATTCTATCGGCAAGATATTTTCGGAACGTTTTCTCTGTGTTTGGTACCGTTTCCGACACGGTCTCATCATAGCTGGCGTTGAGGAAGAGTTGGCTATGTATGACCCGTGTGACAGGGAAATCGTGCCCCTTCAAAACGAAAATTATTATCTATGTCTTTTGGCAAGCGCTTCAGTGGAGGCTTAGCCGGAGTTAGAAGGGAGATTGTGAAGTGGAGTGAGAGGGCCTGCCTCTGCACTCGGCGCGACGATGAGCGCCTTGGAAGTCGGATTGTGAGATGGAGGGATTGCAGTGTTATAAGGTTGTATTTGTAAATGTGTATGTGGCTATGTGTGACTAATTATAACTAATTTAGGTATTGGCCTTTAGAGTTATGATTGCGGTTGTGGACTTGGATGCTGACTTTAGAAATGTTTTTAAAAACGTTTTGCAATTTCCGTATTCTCTCTAACTTGATAGATTAGTACCTGACCCTTCGGGGAATATTTTTTTTAGTTCCAGGTATGAATCAGGGAACCGTGCAGGAACCGAGGCCAAATGGCAGGGCGGAGCGGTGAAGAGCGCATGTCATAGTGGGGTCGGGTTTGCGTTAGTTTATTTATGATTTTCTAGAATGTTGGTTTTACTATTACGGATTTTCTAACCTATGCCCTAAGGGCATAGGATAAGCATCCTGTTTTAGAAAGATTTGGTATTTTTATTTATTTAGAGATTTAAATCTTTTTTACGACGGGTTTATTCCTTTCCTTTTTAGGGTTTTAGTTTCTAAAACCGGGAAGCTTATCCTATGCCCCTAGGGCATAGGTTAGAAAGACCGTTACTATTATGATGGAGTTAGTATTATTACATGTCTTTTGTTTTTCTCGAACAATTTAGGGATTGTAGTGATTCGTTGGATATGAATATTTATGTTTTCGGGAACGCATGCATAACTATGTTTTCTAACTTTTATAAAATAAAAAGGTTGGATGTTTTCTTAAGTTTTTCTCGTCGTGCCCGCGTTGCAAGATCCTAAAGTGTTGTTGTCAACCCACATAAGTAGTACTTAGTAAGGTCTATTTCTAAGTAGCGCCCTTTCGGAAGTCGGGGTGTTACACTATTCGGTGCCCTTAATAAAAATTAATTACTTAAGATAATCTTTTCTATATAATTCTTTCTATTAATATCCAATATTAATTCATTAATATAGTTTACATACAACCATCACAATCTCTTATTATATTAAATAAAAACCAATGTGTTTAAAAAAAATGAATTTATTTAAAAAAAGGAATGGATAATCTTTAATGTATATATATAGTAGCTAATCTAGTTGTTAAACAAGCCACCATAAGTTTTTTTATATTTTATAGAAATTAACGTTTAATTAAATATGCTAGAAACTTATAAAATTACAATTTGGATTCTTTCGAAAATATTGAATGATATCAAAACTTTCAAATCTAATATTTGAATTGATAAGATTTGTTTCTAAAACTACCAATTTATTTGTATAATCTATATGAATTAATTAGAAGATGAGACGTGTTAAAATTTATGTGGCGCATTTTAGGAATGACATGTGGCAAAAGATGATGTGGCGCAATGTGGGGGCTCCAAACCTTATTGCTTTTATATATATATATAAGTAGATAGATTATTATATTAATATTAATAAAAAAATACTTGACTTATTATACAAGTTAGGATATATAACTTACTATACAAGTTAGGTTATAAATATATATATATATATTATGCTATTGCTTATCTTATGTGCATTTTTTTAAGAGACTTGGAGTTTTTTAAAAGAGTTCCTTTACTATTTTGATTGGTTTTATAATCATGCTTGAATAGCCTATGAGTCAAGCTTTTGTTTTTCAATGGTGGAATTCTCCACTGATGTATGCGTGATATTATGATGTTTTTGACTCATAGATTATCAAACCAAGCTTGTATAACAATAATCTATTTATATATTTGACCAAAAAAAAGAATATATTTATATATAGTATAAAATTATATTTATAAAATAGAGTCACATATGTAAAATGCTTCACATCTATAGAGATATAAATGGATCATAGAAGTTTGTGATCGATTAATACCTTTATAGGTGTGCAGCATTTTGCAAAAGTTGGACAAACATTTGTTACATATGTTTAAAAGCTTTTATAGGTTTCAATAGAATTTTATTTTTATTTAATACCCAGAAAAATTACCCATTTAAAAATATAGTTATCAACAAAAATATGAATCAGTAAATAATATTAAATGTATACATAATCTTTTATTACAGTAAAAAAGGGATTTTTATATATTAAATAATGTTCTTATTATAAAAAAAGGCTTCTTAATGCTTGTTAAATAATTATGTTCCTAAAATTAAAAATAAATTTGAAATATTATGTTCTTAAGAAAAAAAAATAATTGTTTCATAATGAAGATTATTCTCCTTAACCTTATTTAATTTTAAAATCTCTAAATAAAATTAGATATTAGTAATATTACTAATATTATTATATATAACTATTGCAAATACTAAAATGAATTAAAAATAAAGAGAAAAAAAATATTATGTTTATGTGGTATAGTTAAAGTCACGACAAATATGATAAAGAAATTTAACTATAATTATAATATATTGATGTTATTGATTTTGAATTACTGATTGATAAGAGGTTAATATTCGCCTTTCGGCTTTATGATCCAAGTGGAGCCGCTAGTCGTGCTTGTAACACCCCGACTTTCGTCGGGGCGATACTAGGTGGTAGACCCTGTTCGGGTACTACTCAGATTAGCCTGACAACAAATTCACTCGGATCTTACAACTCAGGCACGACGACGAAACAAATAAACATCCAACTTTTTATTTTAAAACAGAGGGTGGAAAACATGATAGTATTCTCGAATTCATTAACAAAAGATAAGAAACAAATCAATCTGTAATCTCAAACTATCCTAAACCAGTCTATCCAACTAGTAACAAACAATTCAACAGACAATTTAATACATGATTAAATAGATCCCAACGACTTAAAACTAATGACACATCGCCAACATCCGCTTCTCCACTTTGCAGATAAACCATCACGATTCTTGAAAAGTACCTGAAACTGTAAAAATATTCCCCGAAGGGTCAGCTACAATTCTAATTTAAGCTAGAAAGCGTGAGATGCATATAGAACGTTTGAAAAACCACACAGAACCCTATCAATCAATTTTCACACGTAAATCAATAATTATCCATTCATATTAATTTCAACACTTAACGTAAAATATTCACACACACACACCCATACACACAGACACAACACACACATACAGACAACATCACAACTATAACCACAAAAGAAAAACCACAATAACACAGTAGTATATTTAATAGGGATCACATCAATAATAATAACGAATAGGGTAATAATAATAACTTTCACTGGGATATTACCAACATATACAATCACAAAGAACATTCTGTCAAACCAAACCTCATAATGCAAGACCATTCAAACAAAGTCATCAAAACAATCCTCCTCAAATCCAAATGGCACCCTCCGACCTCTCATCCATGGCGCACGGTCAGGGCGCATAACTAAACACGTGCCCATTTCCATCGTTCACCCTTCTTTCCCCAGCTAAACCTCTACTAGAGCGTTTGCCAAAACAATTTAGTTTATTTTTAGAAGGTGGTCCCTTCCAGCCGCATGACCATGCTCGGGGGCCACTTCTTCTTCAGCTTATCCCGTGCTCCATGGCCATGCCGGTGGAACCCAGTGCACACATAACGAAAAATACTTAAAATTGATTTTTCATAATTCCAAAAACATATACAAGCACGTAATAAGAAATCATTCTAAAATAAGGTGTGCACATTCAATTCAATTATTTACACATAATGGTCGTAAGCAAAGCAAGTCGACAAACGGTTAACTTCGAACAACGAAAACAAACGCACAGCGGAAGAAAATAGGCTTGAACAAGTTACAATCACAATAACAAGCACAACCACAATTTCAATTCGAACGCATTCACAATTTCGATTCAAACACAATCATAATTGCAGACGCAGTCACCATTACAATTACGATTACAAGCACACTCATAGTTACAGTCTGAATTACAATCACAATCAAACTTAAAACCACAAACCGAATCACAATCACAATTATAGCTACACCCACAATTACAAATACAATTACAACTTCAACACCACTAACAGCACAAACACAAACACATTTATATTTACAAGGACAATTACAATTACAAGTTTCAAACGCACAATCACAATCGCAATTACAATATAGTTACAAACACAATTACAACATTCACAAGCATAGAGAGAAAATTTTATTTTAAAAGAATTAGTATGTTGAGGGACTAGTTACCAAAACCAATTCCACATACATGGCACTCAATCTAACAAGAATTGAATTAAACCGAGCAAGTCGAAGAACGACTTACCTCAAGTGAAGGACTTCTGAGAAGTACGGAAGGCTAAGAACTCGAACGGACAATATTCCCTAAACAGTATTTAATGGGTGGTATTTAAAATTCATTAAACAATACAATTTGACTTCATATATAATTGTTTAACTAAAACTCTACCGAACTACTAAACTAGCAACACTTAATAGCTCATATACTAATCACATTATATGCTATCTAAGTTGCAAGACCAGAGATCATGATTGATTCAATTCATCCAAATTCCCACCACGTAAGTCAACTATTATATAATAAATGGATTAATTAGTCTTGAGATGAACTGAACTCCACATCAAACCTATCTACTAAACTACGGACTCATATATTCCACTTAATGCTAATACTAATTCATATACATATATATATATATAATACTCGTAAGTGCTAATCGATTAACATACTTTTAACTGGATCCATCACTAGCATAAGAAAACGAATCCAACTTGATTACTCTAACCAATACTGATTACTCTAACCAATACTAGTCCGAACATTGACCCAACATACTCTTTATTTATAGGCAAACCGATCATCTACCCAGATTCAATCCCAACACAATTCTTTTAATTTCAAATAATATCCAAAACTTCACAAAGTTACGGGCTTGAACTACACTGTGATTGAATAGCTTACATGAAAGTATTACAAACCGAAAACCCGAATTGCCTATTGAATGCACATATGAAGAACTCGGAAAAGAAATCAATTTGAAAGCACAGCGAGACCGACATGGATAAATGAAATCCCAACCTTACAAAAGCGAAGATCTAGGCCAGAATCGGCACGTCTTGGACGGATCGGTACAAGGCCGACATTCTCTTGCTGGCGGTGACCGAATCACACAATGGGGTCGCGTTCGAGCGGACCACGCAGCGGGATCGAAGATTGTCTAGCCCGATTCGAGGTGACACTTCAATCGGCGGTGCGCGGCAGCGGCGTCCTGGTGAGAACGACCCGGAACTGGTGGAGCAAGGCTACCACACCCACGAGATCGAGACCGATCGGTGACGAGCAGGCAAACGAAATCCGCAACGAGGAGGCGATGAAGGGAGGGAGTGGACGACAATCTGCCAACCGGGCAACCGCCCTCTCAATCTGCCTTCGGGTGGCATGACGCATCAAGGAAGAAGACCGAGACGAGTCCTGTCACGGATCTTGACGGCGACGAGGGACGAGGGCAGAAGGGAACGAGTGAGCACGGCGAGGCTCGTCTTCCTAGGGACGGAATGTGCGGCAGTAGCTCCCGAGCTCTCATTCTCGTTTTCTCTAAGTAACAAAGGGAGGAGGCGGTGATTGTTAGGGTTCCTCCAAGAGGCAAACAAAAAGAGACGGGGAAAAAGGAAAGGAAAGGCTTGGGCCTTTCAATTGGGCCTGCTCAACCAAACTTTGGAGTCCAACGTCCACAAAGGAAGAACCAAAGGAAATTGGGTCTCTAGGTCCAATTAATTAGATAGAAATAACCGGATAGGGAGAGGAAGGCGCATAATAGAACTAGCCTTGTACTTTCCGAGACTCGGGTATTACATCCATTTTGAGAAAACAAAGTAAAAGATTGATCCTTGATTACTTACACGGTTCATAGAGTTAATTACACGGTTCATAGTGTTTGACATGAAGGTTCATATTGTTACACATAAAGGTTCATAGTGTTCAACATGAAGGTTTATGGATTTTAAATAATCAGTTCATTTAACAGAAAATGCATAAAATTTGTAAAGAACACATTCAGCTCATTGGGTTCAATGTGAAGTAAAAAACAACCTTAAAAGCAATAACAAATGCAGCAAAGTGATTTGTCAAACACAAAGTAATATAAAAATAGACATCTTAATCCCCAAAACACATAACAACTACTAAAAAGACAAGCAGAGAATTAAAACTTCAAAGTTCAATCTTGGGAATGAAATAAGGGCAATTTTGTGATAAGTGAAGAATGTAGGTGTCACTAGCTTCATCATGATCATCCAATGGAACTCCATCAACATTCTCATCATTATCAAAACCCTTCAATGAAACTCCATTAGTACTAGCATGATTATCCGAATGAGACAAGTTAGGATGACCAGAGCTTGATAAACAACCTACAATAAAAAAAGGAAAAAAATTAAGCTAATTTATAAGCAACATGGAACACATAATGGGCAATAAAAATGTAAAAAAACGTTTTTCTTTTGGTTCAAAAATATTGTCATTACGGTTCATAATATTACACTATAAGGTTCATTGAAAATCACAATGCGGTTCATGTAAATAACATTACTATTTGACATAAACCGTATCAAATTTGGTCATTTTTTGTGGATCTGGAAACCAAATGACCAATATCTATTAGTTTACTTCAAATGTTAGGATGACCGGAGCTTGATGAACCCCATCAACACTAACATCATTATCAAGACCCTTCAATTGAACCCCATCAATACTATCATCATTATCCGAATTAGATAAATTAGGATGACCGGAGTTTGATTACAACCTACAATAAAAAGGGGAAAAAGAAGAGATCTAGTAAAAATGTGCAAAACACCGTTTTTCATTTGGTTCACAAATATTCTCATTGTGGTTCATAATATTAAACAAGAAGGTTCACTGAAAATAACAATACGGTTCATATAAAATAACAATACGAATTGTAAGTGAAACGATCTAGCAAAGGTCACAAGGGTACTAATTGTTGATTCAAAGCAATCTTCAACTAGTCAATGTGGACAATTATGCATAGACATATAAACAAAAGCATCATATCCAACAAAGCATACTAAGCATCATATGCAAACATTCATTTTATCCACAAGGGGGACTTTGAACATTAAAACATCATCAATACATGAAATGGTCTTGCAATTTGTCCACATTATCTTCATATTCACTAACTAGAACAGTAAAAATAACATTCCAAGACAAATTAGCAAAACATGTTCATTGAGACATTTTATCAAACACTTTGTGGGCAATCAAATAAGCATACAAATTTCTAGTTTCTATAAAATTTTGTTTCCAATCCCAAAACCAAAGAGTACAACACATTTCTCCATGATCTCAAGCAACAAAGAAACATAAACAACAACAAATTTAGGAATTATTCGAGAGCAACAAATCATCTACCAAACTAAACTCTTCTTAAGTATTTTCCATAACCACTTACATAAATTCATTGTGCCTTCAATTTGGAGTAGAAGTATGGATCGAACGAAGAGGAGATCGAGATCGAAAGAGAGATCGAGATTAAAAGAGGGATCGAAAGAGGGGTCGCATGAAGCCTTCGTCGTTCATCAATCGCCATTACGGGAGAGAGGGAGGAACAATTTAGGGGTGAAAGGTAAAATTAAAAATAAAAGAATAGTAAAATGACAAAAGTAGCCTTTCAGCTTTAAAAAATAGAGGAGTGTGAGTGTGGAGAGCAACCCATCTGGACCCTTAATCACACAAAATCAACGGATGAGAGTTGTTCTCATTTCTTAGGAAAAGAATTGTTCTTATTTGATCCCCTAACTCTATTCTAATTCCTTTTTTTAGAAAATATGTTAGTTGTTAAATTTTCTGTTCAATTTATTCGTTTTGTACATATGGTCATATGGATCAATAAAAATTTATTATTAATTTTGTAATTCAAAAATATTATAGGATAAGATCTCGATCTATATTTATGTGAGTTTTTTTAGATCATATTGGAGAGTTGTTAGGATCATGAAGATATGTTAAAATCTTATCATATAAAATACATAAAAAATATTTTTATGCCAATTTCATAGAAATTAATTTTTACGAATAAGTTTTTATTTTGCTAGAAAATAGGTTAATTGTTAATTTTTTTTTGTTCAATATATTCGTTATGTACTTACATATACGGTCATATCATATATATGGATCATTAACAATATATTATTAATTTTGTAGCTTAATAATATTATAGGATAAGATCTCGATATATATTTATAGAAGTTTTTTGGTAGATTATATTGAAGAGTTGTTAGGATCATAAAGATATGGTAAAAAATATTTTTATATGTAAATCTCTCGAAATATGTAACTTGTAAGACTCCGTCTTTCCATAGGGCACTACTTGGAAATAAAGTTATCATTTGTATTTAATTGAGTTTTATGAACTTTGATCGTGGACTTTGATGGTGGAGCCTTTCTTGGAACTTAAGAGAGAATCGATAATGTCTCGATCTTGTGACCGAGGCGATATTTGTTCCCCACACGGAGCTCCATCACCTTTGCCTGTGATGGTGGAGCCTTGTGTGGGGAATAAGTATCGCCCTGGTCGCAAGATCGGTAGTGGTTCGTTTGGAGAGATTTATCTAGATGCTTTTTGCGGTTTAAACTGTGGATGTTGATTTAAGTCCGATTATTCTTTCTTTATTAATGTTATTATTGCTTGTATTGAATTAGGTTTTGTTCTTTTCTTTACAGGGACTAATGCAATTACGCTAGTGAGTAGGTGAAAAATCTTACTACAACCATTCAAAAAAAAAACTAGTGGTGAACCCAAATGGATAAAGATGCATGTAATAACCAAAGAGAAATAGATAAAAGAACCATTGCAAATTCAATCGCAAGAACGAAATGGACAAACTTGAAAGAGTTCATCTTCATCAACAATGAGAGATGACAACCTCGACTCTCTTTATATCAACTTTCTCAAGGCTTTTATCCATGTCATTTAGACATATTCCTTAACAAAAATTCTAATTCTTGTTTACAATTTATCTAAATATGAGTAAACTAGTTGTCCCCGCCGTGCCTGCATGACTATGACTCGATTTTTTTAGATATACTATAAAAAATATTAATAAATAAAAATATAAAATAAATAATAGTTGTGAATTGGTGATTTATATAAATTGTAAAAAATGCATAATTATAAATTAAAGATTCTGATAGCAAAATTGAAAATAATGGACGTTTAATATGGATTAGCAAATAAAATTGACTTGACATTTACGTATATTATCAAAAAAACATTATCGAGAAATTATAATTGAAAATTACAATTGTAATTGGCTAGATTTGTATGTAAATTATCAAATAAAATCAAAAATGAAAATTCATAGATATATCATAAGTGAAATTTAAAGATTTGGCAACAAAAAGATTCGATCCTATCTAAGTATCATAATGGAAAAAATATAGATTAACAAAAAAAATTGACTTGATTTGTACATAGATTGTAAAACCGTAACTCATTTTTTCTATATATTTATTATAATTCGTTTTTTAATACCGTAGCTCATATTGGAAAAGTCAAAACAATGATCAGGTTGTCGAAAATATGTTAAGATTATCTTTAGACATATCTATTCTAATTCCTTTTTTTAGAAAATATGTTAATTGTTAAATTTTCTGTTCAATTTATTCGTTTTGTACATATGGTCATATGGATCAATAAAAATTTATTATTAATTTTGTAATTCAAAAATTTTATAGGATAAGATCTCGGTCTATATTTATGTGAGTTTTTTTAGATCATATTGGAGAGTTGTTAGGATCATGAAGATATGTTAAAATCTTATCATATAAAATACATAGAAAATATTTTTATGCCAATTTCATAGAAATTAATTTTTACGAATAAGTTTTTATTTTGCTAGAAAATAGGTTAATTGTTAATTTTTTTTGTTCAATATATTCCTTATGTACTTACATATACGGTCATATCATATATATGGATCATTAACAATATATTATTAATTTTGTAGCTTAATAATATTATAGGATAAGATCTCGATATATATTTATAGAAGTTTTTTGGTAGATTATATTGAAGAGTTGTTAGGATCATAAAGATATGGTAAAAAATATTTTTATATGTAAATCTCTCGAAATATGTAACTTGTAAGACTCCGTCTTTCCATAGGGCACTACTTGGAAATAAAGTTATCATTTGTATTTAATTGAGTTTTATGGACTTTGATCGTGGACTTTGATGGTGGAGCCTTTCTTGGAACTTAAGAGAGAATCGATAATGTCTCGATCTTGTGACCGAGGCGATATTTGTTCCCCACACGGAGCTCCATCACCTTTGCCTGTGATGGTGGAGCCTTGTGTGGGGAATAAGTATCGCCCTGGTCGCAAGATCGGTAGTGGCTCGTTTGGAGAGATTTATCTAGATGCTTTTTGCGGTTTAAACTGTGGATGTTGATTTAAGTCCGATTATTCTTTCTTTATTAATGTTATTATTGCTTGTATTGAATTAGGTTTTGTTCTTTTCTTTACAGGGACTAATGCAATTACGCTAGTGAGTTGGTGAAAAATCTTACTACAACCATTCAAAAAAAAAACTAATGGTGAACCCAAATGGATAAAGATGCATGTAATAACCAAAGAGAAATAGATAAAAGAACCATTGCAAATTCAATCGCAAGAACGAAATGGACAAACTTGAAAGAGTTCATCTTCATCAACAATGAGAGACGACAACCTCGACTCTCTTTATATCAACTTTCTCAAGGCTTTTATCCATGTCATTTAGACATATTCCTTAACAAAAATTCTAATTCTTGTTTACAATTTATCTAAATATGAGTAAAATAGTTGTCCCCGCCGTGCCTGCATGACTATGACTCGATTTTTTTAGATATACTATAAAAAAATATTAATAAATAAAAATATAAAATAAATAATAGTTGTGAATTGGTGATTTATATAAATTGTAAAAAATGCATAATTATAAATTAAAGATTCTGATAGCAAAATTGAAAATAATGGACGTTTAATATGGATTAGCAAATAAAATTGACTTGACATTTACGTATATTATCAAAAAAACATTATCGAGAAATTATAATTGAAAATTACAATTGTAATTGGCTAGATTTGTATGTAAATTATCAAATAAAATCAAAAATGAAAATTCGAAGATATATCATAAGTGAAATTTAAAGATTTGGCAACAAAAAGATTCGATCCTATCTAAGTATCATAATGGAAAAAATATAGATTAACAAAAAAAATTGACTTGATTTGTACATAGATTGTAAAACCGTAACTCATTTTTTCTATATATTTATTATAATTCGTTTTTTAATACCGTAGCTCATATTGGAAAAGTCAAAACAATGATCAGGTTGTCGAAAATATGTTAAGATTATCTTTAGACATATCTATTCTAATTCCTTTTTTTAGAAAATATGTTAATTGTTAAATTTTCTGTTCAATTTATTCGTTTTGTACATATGGTCATATGGATCAATAAAAATTTATTATTAATTTTGTAATTCAAAAATTTTATAGGATAAGATCTCGGTCTATATTTATGTGAGTTTTTTTAGATCATATTGGAGAGTTGTTAGGATCATGAAGATATGTTAAAATCTTATCATATAAAATACATAAAAAATATTTTTATGCCAATTTCATAGAAATTAATTTTTACGAATAAGTTTTTATTTTGCTAGAAAATAGGTTAATTGTTAATTTTTTTTGTTCAATATATTCCTTATGTACTTACATATACGGTCATATCATATATATGGATCATTAACAATATATTACTAATTTTGTAGCTTAATAATATTATAGGATAAGATCTCGATATATATTTATAGAAGTTTTTTGGTAGATTATATTGAAGAGTTGTTAGGATCATAAAGATATGGTAAAAAATATTTTTATATGTAAATCTCTCGAAATATGTAACTTGTAAGACTCCGTCTTTCCATAGGGCACTACTTGGAAATAAAGTTATCATTTGTATTTAATTGAGTTTTATGGACTTTGATCGTGGACTTTGATGGTGGAGCCTTTCTTGGAACTTAAGAGAGAATCGATAATGTCTCGATCTTGTGACCGAGGCGATATTTGTTCCCCACACGGAGCTCCTTCACCTTTGCCTGTGATGGTGGAGCCTTGTGTGGGGAATAAGTATCGCCCTGGTCGCAAGATCGGTAGTGGCTCGTTTGGAGAGATTTATCTAGATGCTTTTTGCGGTTTAAACTGTGGATGTTGATTTAAGTCCGATTATTCTTTCTTTATTAATGTTATTATTGCTTGTATTGAATTAGGTTTTGTTCTTTTCTTTACAGGGACTAATGCAATTACGCTAGTGAGTAGGTGAAAAATCTTACTACAACAATTCAAAAAAAAAACTAGTGGTGAACCCAAATGGATAAAGATCCATGTAATAACCAAAGAGAAATAGATAAAAGAACCATTGCAAATTCAATCGCAAGAACGAAATGGACAAACTTGAAAGAGTTCATCTTCATCAACAATGAGAGACGACAACCTCGACTCTCTTTATATCAACTTTCTCAAGGCTTTTATCCATGTCATTTAGACATATTCCTTAACAAAAATTCTAATTCTTGTTTACAATTTATCTAAATATGAGTAAACTAGTTGTCCCCGCCGTGCCTGCATGACTATGACTCGATTTTTTTAGATATACTATAAAAAAATATTAATAAATAAAAATATAAAATAAATAATAGTTGTGAATTGGTGATTTATATAAATTGTAAAAAATGCATAATTATAAATTAAAGATTCTGATAGCAAAATTGAAAATAATGGACGTTTAATATGGATTAGCAAATAAAATTGACTTGACATTTACGTATATTATCAAAAAAACATTATCGAGAAATTATAATTGAAAATTACAATTGTAATTGGCTAGATTTGTATGTAAATTATCAAATAAAATCAAAAATGAAAATTCGAAGATATATCATAAGTGAAATTTAAAGATTTGGCAACAAAAAGATTCGATCCTATCTAAGTATCATAATGGAAAAAATATAGATTAACAAAAAAAATTGACTTGATTTGTACATAGATTGTAAAACCGTAACTCATTTTTTCTATATATTTATTATAATTCGTTTTTTAATACCGTAGCTCATATTGGAAAAGTCAAAACAATGATCAGGTTGTCGAAAATATGTTAAGATTATCTTTAGACATATCTATTCTAATTCCTTTTTTTAGAAAATATGTTAATTGTTAAATTTTCTGTTCAATTTATTCGTTTTGTACATATGGTCATATGGATCAATAAAAATTTATTATTAATTTTGTAATTCAAAAATTTTATAGGATAAGATCTCGGTCTATATTTATGTGAGTTTTTTTAGATCATATTAGAGAGTTGTTAGGATCATGAAGATATGTTAAAATCTTATCATATAAAATACATAAAAAATATTTTTATGCCAATTTCATAGAAATTAATTTTTACGAATAAGTTTTTATTTTGCTAGAAAATAGGTTAATTGTTAATTTTTTTTTGTTCAATATATTCGTTATGTACTTACATATACGGTCATATCATATATATGGATCATTAACAATATATTATTAATTTTGTAGCTTAATAATATTATAGGATAAGATGTCGATATATATTTATAGAAGTTTTTTGGTAGATTATATTGAAGAGTTGTTAGGATCATAAAGATATGGTAAAAAATATTTATATGTAAATGTCTCGAAATTTGTAACTTGTAAGACCCCGTCTTTCCATAGGGCACTACTTAGAAATAAAGTTATCATTTGTATTTAATTGAGTTTTATGGACTTTGATCGTGGACTTTGATGGTGGAACCTTTCTTGGAACTTAAGAGAGAATCGATAATGTCTCGATCTTGTGACCAAGGCGATATTTGTTCCCCACACGGAGCTCCATCACCTTTGCCTGTGATGGTGGAGCCTTGTGGGGGGAACAAGTATCGCCCTGGTCGCAAGATCCGTAGCGGCTTGTTTGGGGAGATTTATCTAGATGCTTTTTGCGGTTTGAACTGTGGATGTTGATTTAAGTCCGATTATTCTTTCTTTATTAATGTTATTATTGCTTGTATTGAATTAGGTTTTGTTCTTTTCTTTACAGGGACTAATGCAATTACGCTAGTGAGTAGGTGAAAAATCTTACTACAACAATTCAAAAAAAAAACTAGTGGTGAACCCAAATGGATAAAGATCCATGTAATAACCAAAGAGAAATAGATAAAAGAACCATTGCAAATTCAATCGCAAGAACGAAATGGACAAACTTGAAAGAGTTCATCTTCATCAACAATGAGAGACGACAACCTCGACTCTCTTTATATCAACTTTCTCAAGGCTTTTATCCATGTCATTTAGACATATTCCTTAACAAAAATTCTAATTCTTGTTTACAATTTATCTAAATATGAGTAAACTAGTTGTCCCCGTCGTGCCTGCATGACTATGACTCGATTTTTTTAGATATACTATTTAATAAATAAAAATATAATATAAATAATAGTTGTGAATTGGTGATTTATATAAATTGTAAAAAATGCATAATTATAAATTAAAGATTTTGATAGCAAAAATGAAAATAATGGACGTTTAATATGGATTAGCAAATAAAATTGACTTGACATTTACGTATATTATCAAAAAAACATTACCGGGAAATTATAATTGAAAATTACAGTTGTAATTGGCTAGATTTGTATGTAAATTATCAAATAAAATCAAAAATGAAAATTCAAAGATATATCATAAGTGAAATTTAAAGATTTGGCAACAAAAAGATTCGATCCTATCTAAGTATCATAATGGAAAAAATATAGATTAACAAAAAAAATTGACATGATTTGTACATAGATTGTAAAACCGTAACTCATTTTTTCTATATATTTATTATAATTCATTTTTTTAATACCGTAACTCATATTGGAAAAGTCAAAAAAATGATCAGGTTGTCGAAAATATGTTAAGATTATCTTTAGACATATCTATTCTAATTCCTTTTTTTAGAAAATATGTTAATTGTTAAATTTTCTGTTCAATTTATTCGTTTTGTACATATGGTCATATGGATCAATAAAAATTTATTATTAATTTTGTAATTTAAAAATATTATAGGATAAGATCGCAGTCTATATTTATGTGAGTTTTTTAGATCATTTTGGAGAGTTGTTAGGATCATGAAGATATGTTAAAATCTTATCATATAAAATACATAAAAAATATTTTTATGCCAATTTCATAGAAATTAATTTTTACGAACAAGTTTTTATTTTGCTAGAAAATAGGTTAATTGTTAATTTATTTTGTTCAATATATTCGTTATGTATTTACATATACGGTCATATTATATATATGGATCATTAACAATATATTATTAATTTTGTAGTTTAATAATATTATAGGATAAGATCTCGATATATATTTATAGAAGTTTTTTGGTAGATTATATTGAAGAGTTGTTAGGATCATAAAGATATGGTAAAAAATATTTTTATATGTAAATCTCTCGAAATATGTAACTTGTAAGACCCCGTCTTTCCATAGGGCACTACTTAGAAATAAAGTTATCATTTGTATTTAATTGAGTTTTATGGACTTTGATCGTGGACTTTGATGGTGGAGCCTTTCTTGGAACTTAAGAGAGAATCGATAATGTCTCGATCTTGTGAGCGAGGCGATATTTGTTCTCCACACGGAGCTCCACCACCTTTGCCTTTGATGGTGGAGCCTTGTGTGGGAAATAAGTATCGCCTTGGTCGCAAGATCGGTAGCGGCTTGTTTGGGGAGATTTATCTTAGTACTTTTTGCGGTTTGAATTGTGGATGGTGATTTGAGTGCGATTGATCTTTCTTTATTGATGTTATTGTTACTTGTATTGAATTGGGTTTTGTTATTTTATTTAGAGGGACTAATGAAGAGCTTGAAATTATACTAGTGTGAGTAGGCGAAGAATCTTACTACAACAATTCAAAAAAAAAATAATAGGGGTGAACCCAAATGGACAAAGATGCATTTAATTACAAAATTATAAATGCCATCTCGCAGCGCCATGCCTTGAATAAATAAGATAAATAGATAAAAGAACTAATGGAAATTCGAGTGCAAGAACGAAAAGATCCAACTTGCAAGAGTTCATCTTCATCAACAATGCGAGACAACAACCTCGACTCCTTTATTTTTTGAACATGTAAGAATTCGGGGTATTTGAATAATAGCCCGTGAGGCCGTTTACAAAAAAAGCAGTCGTAAACTGTTAAGAGGGTCAACAAAAAAGCTACATAAGGTAAGCAGAAACGACTAAAAAAAGTACAAATCTTCGAAAAGAAGAGCAAAAAGAGATCGAAAACAGGGTGAGTAAAGCACTAAGATAATAGCGTCGTCGACAACAGGTCAAACTCGACTCTCTTTATATCAACTTTCTCAAGACTTTTATTTGTTTAATTATTTATGTATTACAATGTAGTTTTTTTTTATTTCAAATATTAGGTATTACATTATAACAATTGACAATTTTTGTTCATATTTACATAAAAAAATAATTTAAGAAATATGATAATTTAATTCAATGTTAGAATGTATTATTTCTATTTAACCAAATCCGTGCATGGTACGGTTCATTTCTCCTATGTGTCAGCCTATAGTTCATTTCACATATGTGGTGCCACGTCATCAAGCCTTTAAAAATAATTTAAATTTTTAATAAAATAATCCTAACCATATCTAAATATATCTATTTTTATCTAAATTTGTTAAAATAAAATATATAAATCCATATCCATCAAATCTTTTAACTCTTATTGTTAGAATGTATCATTTGTATTTAATCAAATCCGTACATAATACGGGTATATATACTAGTTTATACGTAAACATATTGCTTATCAACCATGTCTTACATTATCTAGTATCTACCCTTCTACATTATCGTTACGCCTTCTATAAAAATAGTGCTAAAATCATGAAACTAGATAGATGCCTTAACGGCTTAACACAAATTCTAATTCTTGATTTACAATTGATCTAAATATAAGTAAATTCTATTTAAATTAAAAAAAATCCATCTTAGTAAAACAACTCTTCAATACAATACAAAAAAACTTTTCAATAATAGTTTAAAGAACATCTAAATAAAAAATAGAGAGATTCTAAACAACTTGTAAATGAAAATTTAATATGTCATAATAAATTTATAATATATTTTTTTAGAAAAAATTTATAATATATATTATTTCATGAGTAATCTACTATATATATAAAAGCAATAAGGTTTGGAGCCTCCTAATTGCGCCACCTAGGATTTCGCCACATGTCGATCCTATATTAATCCACCTAAGATTTTTACACGTGTCATTTTCTTATAATTTAGACGTCTTTATAAATATTACACGTCATAATCCACATGTCAAATTTTTCCATATCATTCATATGTTATGTACACATCATATTACCACATAATCTACAAATCTCAATCAATTATTTTAATTTTTTTTATATTGGATTACAATAATTTTTTTTTGGAAATTTAGTTGTACATTTAGAGAAATTTATATGTAAAATATTTTGTACCATATCTTTATGATCCCAACAACACTCCAATATAATCTACCAAAAAAACTCCCATAAATATATACGAAATCTTATTCTATAATATTTTTACTACAAAATTAATAAATGATTGTTAATGATCCATATATATGATATGATCATATATATACTTAAATAACGAATATATTGAAAAACAACATTAATAGCTAACCTATTTTCTAGCAAAATAAAAATTGGTTCGTAAAAATTAATTTCCATGAAACATAAAAATATTTTTTTTTGTATTTTATAGGATAAGATTTTAACATTTCTTCATGATTTTAACATCTCTCCAATATAATCTAAAAAAATTCCATAAATATAAACCGAGATCTTATCCTGTAATATTTTTAAACTACAAATTTAATAATAAATGGTTATTGAACAATATTAAAAATATTTTTTTATTTCTATTTGTGATAACTTGAACAATATAAATAGAAAATAATTAAAAATTGACAACTACAATCTTATCTTATTATATGTAAAGTAAATATAAAACGGTTTTTCTATCCTATGCCCTTAAGGCATAGGTTAAGAGTACTAGTTATAGAAACTAAAACCCTATATGGAAATTAATAAACCCTAAGAAAATAATCAAAATAATTCCAAATAATAAAATTCAACAAATCATTTCCATTTTAAGGTTCTTAACCTATGCCCCAAGGGCATAGGTTAGAAAAATCGAATATAAAATAAGAAAATTTTATATTATATTTTTAGTAACTTTACAACAACACACCAATGTGGATACTCTCTGGTAATACAGCAAGGTCGGTTTCTACCCCAAAAAAAATACAGCAAGGTCGGTGGGACCAGAGAACTCGTACACAGATCATCATACCAAGTCGGGCAGGTGAAAGTCACGTGGCGTAAATCTATATGTGCGTAGTCCTCACGCGTTTAACCACACGCGCTCAACGCGACTCCAACCAACCCAACCTATCCACATTTCCCACACACAAGAAAAAGAAAATCTACGAGCGTTTCACTCGCGATTCCCAAAAACCCCAACTCGTCTTCTTCGATTGATCAAAACCCTAGAATCAATCGCAGCATTCTCTCCATAATCCTCCCAAGATCTTGAGTTCTGGTGTAAGTTTTCCATCTCTGTTATGGCCGCTCACCTTTTGCGCGGCTGATCGAACTGCTGTTTTACGACGCCATGGGAGCCTTCTTCTCCTTTGCTTCCTCTACTGATACGACTGTCGCTGTTTGTGATCATTGGTTGCTGAATTGCGGTTCCGCTCTCCGATTAGGTTTTTAGGTGTCCTGTTCTTGTGATTTAGGGTTTCGTGGAAGGCGGTCTTGTGCTTGGTGGAATTTGATGGAGCCTCGTGTGGGGAACAAATATCGGCTCGGTCGCAAGATCGGTAGCGGCTCGTTTGGGGAGATTTATCTTGGTACTTTATTCGGTTTGAATTGTGGATGATGATTTGAGTCTGACTGTTCTTTCTTTATTGTTATTTTTATTTGTATTGAAATTCGTTTTTGATCTTTTCTTTGCAGGGACTAATATCCAGACTAATGAAGAGCTAGCAATAAAGCTAGTGAGTTGGTTATTTACTTGATTACTACTTTTCAACGCTGAGCTGATTCAAAAATTACGACTGCTTATTCTTGTTTTGTCAGTTATTGGAATTGGTCAATTGTTGATCCACTTACTGTAGTTCTTGCAAGTGCTAGTCTTGGTTAAGTATGAGGATTTTCATCTGGTTTAGGCGGAAGTTTAGCAGCATATTGGGTTCTAGATAGACTGATGGGATAAGTGGATAACAGATTAAAAGATCTGGTTGCAAGCTAGTTAAATTGAAATTATAAGGTTTTTGCATATACTTCAATGGAAAAAGATCATTGATGGGCACTTGGATGCTATGTTTCTTTATTTTGTGGTGAAATCAGTCTTTCTTTATAATCTTGCATCACGGGTTTTTGCATATACTTCAATGGAAAAAGATCATTGATGGGCACTTGGATGCTATGTTTCTTTATTTTGTGGTGAAATCAGTCTTTCTTTATAATCTCGCACCACGGATTCAGTAATTAATGTAGCTCATTGGAATTCAACATGCTTCTGCTTTACAGCCTTTACTAAGAACTTCTTGTGAAGTTAACATGGCATTGCTTTGATAATATGTCGTTTTACTAGAAGTGGAAACTCTGTCACAGAAACTCTGAAATATTCATGAGCCCATAATAATGAAATTTTTACTTTGATTAAACACAACATAGTATGTTAAGATCATTTGATTCTTATTGTTCATCTTTAATAGCCGTGTGTTATATTATGCAGTAGAACCTATGCTTAGCTTCTTGTTTCTTTGCACTCAGCTTGTAGTCTTGTACTAATACTCGCAGCATTTTTTTTTCATTTCTAAAATTTCTAAGTTTGACTTGTGAGGAATGGATTTGTCTTTCCAAATATTTTATCTTGATCTGTTTCTTACATGTAGGAAAATGTCAAGACCAAACATCCACAGTTGCTGTATGAATCAAAGTTGTATAGGCTTCTGCAGGGAGGAAGTAAGGAGACTGATCAATGCTAGTACAAGCTGTTTTTAATTATTTTCTGTGAACTTTCTGGGTCTTCATGTTGTCATTTGTGGGTCATATTTTGCTAACCTATCTTACTTTTTCAGCGGGTATCCCAAATGCGAGATGGTTTGGGGTGGAAGGAGACTATAATGTTCTTGTAATGGACTTACTAGGGCCTAGTCTGGAAGATTTGTTTAACTTTTGTAGTAGGAAGCTCTCTTTGAAGACTGTTCTAATGCTTGCAGATCAAATGGTAGGCATTTCTTCTTTCAGTTAACGGTTTTGGCTGTTTCCAATTTCATATAAAAAGTTTATAGTCAATATAAAGTTATGAACCGTTATTTTTTTGTTCTGCAGATCAATAGAATTGAGTTTGTTCACTTGAAATCTTTCCTGCATCGAGATATTAAACCGGATAATTTTCTTATGGGTTTGGGGAGACGTGCAAATCAGGTTCATCCTCCGAAACTTTATCCTTATAAATGATGCTTAATTTCAAGATATTTGTTGACATCAAGTTTGTGGTTTCATTTCTTATCAGGTCTATATCATTGATTTTGGCCTGGCCAAGAAATACAGAGATACTACAACTCATCAGCATATCCCTTACAGGTAGAGGTCCTACCATCATCTAATGATTATTGAGAATGGCATGATGACCTGTTTATGTTTTCCCTACATGCTACATCATTTGTAATTTTTACATCAATCTTTCTGTAAAGCGTCTTTGTATCTGAAGGGTAAGTGATGTTTGATTGTATTCTATGCAGAGAGAATAAAAACTTGACTGGGACGGCAAGATATGCTAGCATGAACACTCACCTCGGCATTGGTGTGCTTCCTCATTTTCCCTTTGGTGGCTTTTTGTAGCCTTCAATAATTACTTATTGATGCGAGATAGTGCTTTAACTTTGAATTCCAATATTTTTATTCTAATAATGCAATTGTGCTTTATCTAGAACAAAGCCGTAGGGATGATCTGGAGTCTCTTGGCTATGTTCTTATGTATTTTCTACGTGGCAGGTAAGATTTCTCAATTCTCTTGTTGATTAATCGCCAGTGCTTTTATCAGTTAAGTGTTTCTGAAATGCTTGCTCGTTTAGTCTCCCTTGGCAGGGCTTGAAGGCAGGAACAAAGAAGCAGAAGTATGACAGGATTAGTGAGAAAAAGTGCTGTACTCCCGTAGAGGTATTAATCGATCATATGACTCATTTATCATGTTCCTTATTCCAAGTTTGATGTTTTTGGTTCTTTATTGCTATTTTCAGGCTTTATGTCGTGGTTATCCACCAGAATTTGCATCATACTTCCACTATTGCCGTGCTCTAAGATTTGATGACAAACCAGACTATGCATATTTAAAAAGAATATTCCGTGACCTTTTCATACGTGAAGGTTTGATTCATTTACCTAGTCAATGGGCTTTGAATCCAAAAAGTTCTATCTTTTTTGATTTGAACATTCATGTTAATATTAAACCATTGGATTGTGAACATTTGACTCAGGGTTTCAATTTGATTATGTGTTTGACTGGACCATTTTGAAGTATCAGCAATCACAGGTAGCTGCTGCTCCTCCACGTGCGTTGGTAAGTCATTCTTATTCAGTACTTTACATGTGTGTGTTTACTTTCCTTGATAATCTAAGTTCTTTTGTTACTTTAAACGTAAGACCCCTCTCTATTTCATCGACTATCTTCTTTTTGAGCTTATGCTGGTGGTTTTTCTTTTTTTCTCTAGAACATGGGTGCTGGTTCAGGGATACCTCCACTTCCCAATGCTGAGAAGAATTCGGGTAATTATATGCTTGTGATTAAAAGTTTGCAATTCAATGCAAGGATCCATTTTGTTGATAAATTTTTTTTGAATCAAGTTCCCACTCTTGACCGGGCCGGGAACCCTCTGCCTTCGTTTGTAAATGATTGGGAATTCATGGCTCAGGTAACTGTCATACTTTGACTTACAGGTGAGGAAGATGGAAAACCATTTTTTTTGTCATCAGAGGAGACATCTCGGCGGAGAACATCAGGACCTGTTACAAATTCTGGAAGTTTGCTAAAGCAGAAGAGTCCAGTTGCCAGTGACCTGCCTGTAAGAAAGACCTTATGATTCGATCTTTATTTTATATCTTCTGCTGCTTTTGCTTAGAAATTCTCATTTCCTGCACAAATATTTCTGGTTGAAAATGCATATTTGGTTGAATGAGAGGACTTGTTTTTTTTCCCCATGTAGATTTAGTCTTTTGGTTCATTATGTCACGCTAGCAAAAGAAGCAAGCACTTTACTTGACCAAAAAGTCTGAATATGAACCAAATGATCATGTTCCCCACCTAGAGGTTATTATGAATTAGAAACGATGTCAGCTTAAACATAAAAACTGTGAAGGCAAGCAAGTGAAAGGGGAGGAAATGAATGTGTAACTTTTGAGATTGCAATTTGTTCTCTAGTTTATAGACTTCCTTTTAATTGCATTATAGTGGCCTACATTACTTAAATTGAGATTAGATGGGAATATATACGAGAGTATAAAGCAAAACCCTGAACTAGTGAAGTACAAAATAGAGCTTATACTTTTTAAAGGAGATGTGCTCTGAATAAGTATAATAAAGCTTATGCTAATCTTGCTAGCTATGGTAAATGATGATCAATAAATATGCATGCACCTGATGGAAATGCACTGAACTCATTTCATGTAATATCTGGAAGTAGATTTGATCAACAAAAATCTGCATCATACTTGGCTTGTTTATCATGTATTGTCTAAACAACTAGGAATGGAAGTTCAATAAATTCCCTCCTGCATAAAAGTAAAACAACATAGAAAGGGAGAATCTTTTTACCTTGTAACATAGGGGTTAGTTTCTATGTTAAACCTTGTCAAACTGAAATGGAACCCAAGTAAATGCCCTAGTTTATTATAGAAGAGAAGTTGCGTCTTTTTTATCATATGTACTGTTTGTGTGGGCAAGTGGGACCTTGCTGACCTTTTTCAATGTTTATTTTTCTGCTCTTACCATATAGTTGAGTTCTTTAGAGGTTTTAGTTTATGGTGCGTTTGGATTACATGGAACAATGCATTATTGTTTGGCTAACACCAAATTATGCATTAAAATATTCTGCACTCATCTAATGCAAGATAATGCATTATTCGGTGTAAACCAAATGCGCACTGCACTCATGTCAATATGTAATGCAATATTTGGTGTAATCCAAACATATTCAGCATTCATGTACTGCAATTTAGTGCATTATATTTGGTCTAATCCAAATGCAGTCCTCAGAACCAGAGTGTGATCTTCATACTTGTTAAATTATGCAGTCACCAAGCTCAAATCTCTTTTTGGGGCGTTCCAGCGGTTCAATAATGAGGCGACCTGGAAACGAGTATGATCTAGCCCAAACACGCACTACAGATCTGAGCCCTAGCACGTTTCAGAAGCTCTCAAGCGGGCAAAGAAGCTCTCCAATTGGGCAAAGAAGCTCACCAATTGGCGGATCCTCAGATCCCAAGCATTCTTCATCTGGTAGGAATACCACTAACTTGAAAAGCTATGATTCCACTCTAAAAGGTATGCAAGGCCTTCATTTCGATGACGAGAGGGTTCATTAGCTTCATTGTGTTTGCGAACACACGAGTGTAATGAATATATGAACCGAATGTGCCACTACATTGACATTATTAGTTTGCTGCTTACTTTTCTTGGTGATGTGAGTAATAACAAGCTATGCAACCTGTGGGATTTGATTGTTGATAAGCAGGTAAGAGAAGAAAGATACTAGGATTACTTGCACATTATATGTCAATGTGATGTCTTTTTAATGCAGCCTTCTTAGGATTATGTCTCATTGATTGAAGTAGTAAATTGGCAATACGAGATGAAAACTTGTGTTTGTATGGTTTCCTTGTTAATGTTTTTTGGCTTTGTGGAAATGAGGTTTGAAATTCAGGAAGAAACCACAAGGAAAAGGTCCTGTTAGAACTTTGGATGTATAAAATATGCTTCATAAAGCATATTTTATGTGGTATAATACCATTTTTTTAAGTGTCTAGATTTCAAAATGATAATGCGTCACGTACCAAAAATCATGTCATGTGTTTGCGCTAAATTAGATGCTCAAGTTTTAACTTTGATGTTGATAATGCTTAAATTATTTATTATATCGCATGACACCCAAACAAATCCTAAATCTAATTGCTAATTCTTCTTTTATTGACTAACTAATTGCAAAAGTTCCATCTCCTATTTTCACTCGTTCTTGTCGAGTAGTATGAATTATTGAATTACCTATTCTTCTTCTTTGACTTAGGCCTTGTTTTACTATGAAGTTAACGAACGGACCCGTAGTAGTTGTCAATTTGACCCAAGTTAGGTTAAGAAAGTAGATAAAGGATAGCGAATAAGACCTGTCAAACGGGTCGGTCGGGTTCGGGTTGAGTTGGATTCGGGCTATAATGGGTCACGAGTCAAATCGGATCGGGTCGTTATGAGTTATGAGTTTATTTCATATTTCGGGTTCAAACTTTCGGATCTTTGCCTTAAAATTTTCGAACGATTCGGGTCACGTTTACACGTCAAAGTCATATTTGACAGCTCTAAATTTAGCAAATCGTAACAAATAGAGGGAAAAGAGGTTACATAAAGTTTGTACGAAAGATTATGACATCATTGACTTTTGACTATGACAAACATAGCCCCGACGACCCTCCCTATCATGCATCCCTATCAAATGTAAATCCAATTCTGTTCATTTTGCTTTTGTCCCCCCATTTTTAGTCAAGAAGGAAGCTTCTCGGTTACTTCGTGCAAATCACAACAAACACCCCATTGAAACTCAACATCATCACTCTTAAGTCACAACAATATAAGCATACTTCAAGAGACCCATCCACACAACATTTCCTCACCAAGAACCAAACACAATGTCGTCGTATCTGTCCCTTTCCCTCATCATCCTCATATCCTTCACCCACTTGGCTAGCTCCCAACAATCCTACGACCCATCCGTGTGCCGAAACTCGACATCCGCCCTAGGCTACGCGTGCAACGGCCTCAAAACCCGATGCCAAACCTACCTCATCTTCCGAGCCCAACCTCCCTACACCACCGCCTCCGCCATCGCCACCCTCTTCGGCTCGAACCCCTCCCTCCTCGCCCGACTCAACAACGTGTCCTCATCGGCCCCTCTCGTCACCCGAACCGAAATGCTCGTCCCCATCACCTGCTCCTGCTCTGGCATCCACTACCAATCAAACACCACGTACGTGGTCCGAACCCACGACAGCCCGTACGCGATCGCCAACGCCACCTTCCAAGGCCTCACCACGTGCAAGGCCATCCAGCACCAGAGGTCCGGGCTCGTCGAGGACATGTTCCCCGACGAGAAGCTGACGATCCCGCTACGATGCGCGTGCCCCACCAGGAACCAGTCCATGGCCGGGATCAAGTACCTGATGAGCTATCTCATAAAGTCCGGAGACACCATCTCCACCGTCGCCTTGCGATTCGGCGCCGACGTTGGAGAGACCTTACAGGCTAACATGAAATCCGTCCAGGATTTCATCATCCAGCCCTTTACTACGCTGTTAGTCCCGCTCCGCAGCCCGCCCAACAGCTCCATGACCGTCACTCCACAGGGCGCGCCCCTGCCCCCGCCGCCCACGCCAGAGCCAGAGCCAGGGCGCGCCCCAGCCCCACAGAAATGGAACTACTTTCTCTACGGGCTGATTGCAGGCTCCGGCTTCGTCTTGATGAGCTTTGCGGCTTTCGGATTCTCGAGGCGGAAGAGAAGGGGAACAGGGCAAGTAGTGATGAGCTCGAAATCGGATGATTTCGAGCTCCTAGAGACCATATCCAGAGTGGCTGCCCCGTCGCTCAAAGTGATAAGCTTCAAGCACATGCAATCAGCAACGGACAATTTCAGCTCCAGTACACGGATTGGCGGCTCCGTCTATCGTGGCGAGCTCCCTATCGAAGGCCAGGTGGCGATCAAGAAAACGGAAATCGATGTTTCGCGGGAAATCGAGATCTTGAACAAGATCAACCATTGCAACATCATAAGGCTAATTGGGGTCTGTTACAACAACGGTCTATGGTACGTGGTCTATGAATACGCAACCAACGGAAGTTTGAGCGATTGGATCTTCTCTAACGAAAACTCGGCGCACCTCAGCTGGGAGCGGAGGGTCCGGATTGCACACGACGTGGCAACGGGACTCGAGTACCTCCATGGATACACAACTCCTCAGCACATCCACACGGACCTCAAGTGCAGCCATGTCCTTCTCGACTCGGAGTTCAGGGCCAAGATCGCGCATTTCGGGTTATCGAAATCGGTCGGAGGGTTTGCCTTGACGCGCCATATTGTAGGGACTAAGGGATATATGGCTCCGGAGTATGTTGAACATGGGCTGGTTACGACGAAGATGGATGTTTACGCGTTCGGGATTTTCGTCGTGGAGATGCTGGCTGGGAAGGAGGCGGGTTCGTTGTCGTTGAGTGAGGTTATGGAGGCGGTTGTTGAGGATGGAGATGAGAAGGTGAGGGAGTTGTTGGACCCGGGTTTGCGAGACGAGTGTCGTTTGGATGTGGTTGTGGAGGTGTTGAGGCTGGCGGAGAGGTGTGTGAGGAAGGAGCCGAGTGATCGGCCCGGGATGGATGAGGTGGTGGGGTTGTTGTCAAAGGTGTTGGTAACAAGTGATCAGCTTATAATCAGTTCAGATCATTCAGAGATTTGCAATGAATGTGATTGATTTGCTTAGTGTATAAGTGATCCCAGTGTGCCCTCCCTAAGATCATTGATCTGGGTAGGCTTTTCCTGTGGCTAATAAGAATAGTTGTAGCTTATAATCTCAAGTGGAAATATGGTTAAAGTCATTGTAGTGTCCATTGTTCTAAAAATCTATGTCTAGGCGCTGGAAGGTTATAGCCCGCCTAGCCTTTCAGCCCATCTAGGAGACCATTTAGTCCGTTTAGACCGCCCAGATGCTAGGTAGTCCCTCTCTACCTAGGATCCAAAGCATTCTTCATCTGGTAGGAATACTACCAACTTGAAAAGCTATGATTCCACTCTAAAAGGTAGGCAATGCCTTCATTTCGACGACGAGAGGGTTCATTAGAATCATTGAGTTTGTGAACACACACGAGTTGTTAGGGGGAGAAACCCAAAATGGGCCCAGCTATCAATCCCAACACACAAGTCCAGCGGAGTTTCATCTTAAAACCAATTGGCAATAGAAGGAGTAACTTATCTATTTTATATGCTGGGCTTTGATCCTTTGAGCTTTCGATGTGAGATTCACAATTGACCCAACACGAGTGTAATGATATATGAACACCAATGTGCCGCTAGTCCACTATATTGACATTATTAGTTTGTTGCTTACTTTTCTTGGTGATGTGAGTAAAAACAAGCTATGCAACCTGTGGATTTGATTGTTGATAAGCAGGTAAGAGAAAAAAAGATACTAGGATTACTTGCACAGTATATGTCAATATGATGTCTTTTTAATGCAGCCTTCTTAGGATTATGTCTCATTGATTGAAGTAGTATATTGGCAATACGTGATGGAAACTTGTGTTCATCATTTGGTTTCTTTGTTATGCTTGACTTTGTGGAAATTAGGTTTGAAATTTAGGGACAACCCACAAGGAAACCTTTGTAGCAATGCCATCTAGTGTTTGTTAGGACTTTGGATGTATAAAATATGCTTATATAAAGCATATTTTATGTAGTATAAATGTATAATGCCATTTTTCAAAGTGTTTAGGTATCAAAATGATAATGCATCCCATGCCAAAAATCATGTGTTTAAAATGCACTGGAACTAGATCCATTTTGGTCATAAAAAATATTCTTGAATGTTTTCATGTCCTGGAAAATCTTCTATATATCTAGATCAAAATATTATTGTGACCAAATTATCTCAATTATTGAGATCTCAATCAGCAAGAAATGAATTACATTCTTTTCTTTCGTATACAGGTTGTAAGTTGTAACCAACTCCCCATTCGACAATCATAGCTACCTTGACCATTATTACTAAATTAATATGACCCAAAACTTCCAACTTGTAATTCTTGCATCACAGGTAGGAAACAGCTTAGAATTAAAAGTCACAATATTTTCCTACTTGCAATTCGAAAATACCAACCTAAAAATCAATCAGATTTAAAGCTTCAAGAGTGACGTTTGGATTATGCAATTTAATGCACTAAGTTGCATTAACAACAACAACAACAACAACCACCAGGGTAGATCAAGAAACAAGCGAGATCTGGGGGGTCGAGGTGTACGTATCCTTGCCCCGATTGTGGAATTGGGAGGGTGTGTCGGGTGGGCCTATTAATACAGCTTAATGCATTAAATTGGATAATCTAAACACACCCTTAATTGATCGGTCTACCTCAAGAACTTACATGTGCTTTTAGCCTCAAATTTGTTCTGGAAATTTTGTTCTTTAAGGTATTTTTGTTCATTAATTTAGTCTATTATCTTATGTTTCTCTCTATACAAACCAAGTTATGTGTCCTCCTTTATTAACCAATGAGAAAAGAAATTACTAATCAATATGAACAATTAAGTGCATGCATGATAATCTCAAATGCCTAGTACAAGTTTAGTTTTCTCATTGGATTCCCTCCCACAATGAAACAATTTGACAGCTTTGAAATAGCAAATCAATCACATTGAACAAACAAATGTACCTCAAGAGTGACAGCTTACATAGTACTCCATCACATTGTGGTTGAAGGTCTTAAAGAACATCACATGCTCACTTTTATGTAATAGGTCTTACAAATGACAAAATAGCATTCATTTCATTCCCATCTAAAAATGACACCAAACCATCATAGTTTACTTACTAACTTACACATTAAAGTTACTTGTAATCAATCAAAACTGGTCAGATCAAACCTTCAATACTTTTCCACTCATCAACATCATATATGATCATCAAAAAACATGAGAAATAAAATTGCAATCAAATCGCAAGTGCCGAGACTTTGCAAAACACAAAACTATACAATACATTAACAATCACTAGTAATAACCTATGATACACGAAAACCGATACGCAATCGGAAACTAGAATTTTACACTAGAAATGAGTTTTCGAGTTTCGGGTAGAGTTTTCAGGTAACATAGTAGGTTATAATAACAAAGAGACATTACCATTGAAATCTCACAATCAATATTCTAAAAAAACGTTAGACGAAACCTGAGCAGGCGGACTAGGACCTTCCAGCGCCTAGGAAGTAGACAGGATTTTTAGAACAATGCTCACAATAAGATCCTTACAATTTATGTTGATTAAACCTTCAACACCCATATGATCACCAAAAAAAACATGGGAAAATGAGCACACACACAAGACTTTGCAAAACACAAAATTATACATCACAATAAGAATCACTTAGTAATAACCTATGATACACGAAAACCGATACACAACAGAAAACTAGAATTTTTCACTAGCAACAATGTTCTAAAAACGCTATGCACACCTTGGGCACAGAGGGTCACCTAGCGTCTAGACCGTCAGAGCTATTGTCTAGGCGAGTTTGGGACTTTCCGGGCCTAGACAGGATTTTTAGAACAGTGACTAGAAATGAGTTTCCGAGTTTCAAGTAAAGTTTCCGGGTAACATAGGTTATAACAACAATAACAACAAAGAGAGATAATTGTCATTCAAATCCTCACCAAAACCCATGAACCATATGGTAATACCTCTCCTTAATCCACCTAAAACTCTTCCTAAAAGAGCCTTTCATCTTGCCCTCAACTGAATAAGCCTTGTAGCTAGCAACTCTCCTCTTCCTCTGAAACTCAGGATCATTCAAACTCCATGATTTTGAGATTGACCCATTTGAGCTCTTCCCTTTCTTGAGCTCCTTGTTTGAAATTGGTGGCTGAGAGGACACGTGGCTCGCATAGGAAGCACTATAACTCCTGAAATCGCCGGCGCCGGCGCCGGAGTAGGGCTGTATTTGCATCCGGTCATTTCTGTAGGGATTGGAGCTTAGATCATCCATACCCACAAGCTAATTTGGGGAAATTTGAAGGTTCTGTTTCTTGCCCTTGTGCCGATTTGGGGAGAAGATTAATAGGGAGAGGAGAGTTGACGGGGAAGAGCTTTTGAAAGGTTCAACTATAGTGAATGATTTGGAAAGGACGGTGGAATTTTGTTGTGTTGAAAGAGAGATGAAAGCTAGGGATTGAAATTTCAACTTGAGGAACAGGGGCCAGATTCATTATAAAGGCATTTAAATTATTTTCCCCCTCTCTTGTTGGTTAAATGAAATTATTATTTTCAGATAAAAAATGGAATTATTAATTATTTAAATTATAATTTTTTTTATACTTTATTCACAAACACAAGGAAGTGGAATAATTTGTTGAGGGGGTTAGAATTTCGTTTACCGACATGCCCGATATAATCGAGAGGCCGAATAAATGGCGACCGAAAATCGACTAGAAATAGATAGAGGGAAACCCATAAAAAAGTACAACTAGCAAAAAGAAGAAATTAAATAAAAAATGGTAGTAGGAATGAGGGGCTAAAGAATAATGTCTTTAGCATTCGAGTCAAAAGCGGGCTAAAAAACAAGGAAGTAGAATATAAATATTATGATGTCTCATTTGAAGGATCTCTATCATTTAAAATAGGCTCCAATAGAGTTGTATTTTAGTTTTATAGATAAAGATGATATCTACACTATTAATGTGTAAATTAATGGCTTAAATTTATTTTTTTTTGCTGATTTTTATTTATCTTTTTTAGATTTTATTAATTTCTATTAGAGTAATAATAATTATATTCATAGACTAACTCTATAAAATTTATGTAGTATGTCACTTGTAGTATGAATGATTTTATATATGTTTGATACATAATGTTAATTGTAAGAGAAAAATAATTTATAAATTTCAGAATATATAAAAAAAGTATGATAAGTAATTATTTATAATTAAAACATATAATATGGTTTTTTAAAATCTAACTATTTATCTATAGTTTTTAAAATTTTGATATTGTAAACTACAACCCAAAACTGCTTTATTATTTTGAATCTATTATGATACATTTGTATAATGTAGTTGTTGCCCCGAAAGTGGTATTTGGGCAAAAGATCTCCAATGGCAGAAGATGTCTCTACTCTAGTAGTATTTACCATTTACATCAAAGCCAGGTAATTTACCATTTTGAGCCAAAATTGATGAGCTAATTCTCTGCAGTAACAGCTTGGGAAATTGACAATAAATTATTGGGAATTGAGACCATATTTTCTGTGAATTTCTGGAAAATTTTGTCCGTCTGATTCTAGAGCACAGTGTGCAGGATAGATCATCAAGTAGTTTCTATTCCCTATACAGTATTCACAATATTTTTTTACAATGCAAGAATTAGAGATTTCAGACAAGTACAACACCGGAGAGATGGAGACTAAGTGTGATAGTCGGATAAATCGACATAAAAAGACAAAAAAAAAAAAAAAAAAAAAAGAGAAAACGCAACATCAAAGCAACAATCACTAAACGAAGAAGTTGAGTAGGTTTAAGACACGGTAGAAGAAAAGCAATTTTGGGGTTAGAAGAAGACCCAACACATGCGAGTAGAGCCACTGAAATGCAAGATAGCTAGAAGCCGACTTGGGGAGGTGTGACAAGATACTTGAAAAAACACAGAAAACACATAAATCTGAACATTATCTCGAACCATAAATGAATTTATGGAAGCTTGAAGTATCCATCGGAGATTAAAGTAGGGGGAAAAAAACTTTAGCCTTACCAAGCAAGGACTCAATAATTATCGTTTTAAAATATTTCACACTTTTTCAGAGAATAATAAATATATTAATTTACTAATTTGATCTTGGTAAATTAATGGAGTAGTATTTTTTTTAAGAACTTTTTCAATATACTATAAATAACCCTTCTTCCTTATTTATTAAAAAATAGTGCTAAATATGAGAGTTAAGTGGAAAATATGTGTTAAAAAAAATTTAATGACTAATTTGGTAGCAAAAGAAAAAGAGTACTAAATAATGTCATAAGGATTTATAATTATATGTACATCTAATTAGGCAAGACTTGGGAGTTGGGTCCAAAGACTCTCCAAACTCGACAAGATAACCAATTATTTAGTAGACACCTTATGTATGATTAAAGTACTAGAAATTATTTCAACCAAAAAAGAAGTACTTAAAAATTATTGTTTCGGTTATATTAAGTAATGTCGTAAGGATTTATAAATATTTTTAGAAAAGAAATGACCAAGTTACTATTTTACAAAATTAGTCGATTAGAATTAGGGAATAAATTTTTGGGAAATTTTTTAATGCGATTGTTCCCGATTTGAGTTTCTAAACAACTAATTGATGTACCCGTGTCTTACACGGGTCTATAATAGTAAAATATATTTTAAATACATATGTAGATTTACGTATGACTTAATATTATAAATTGAATATTAAAAATTATTTAAAAAAAATTCAAATGTAATAATTATGTTCCAAATATTTTCAAAAACAGTAATATTATGTTCTTAATATTCAAAAGATATTTTTATAATGAAGATTATTGTTCTATCACTTGCCAAATTTTAAGATTTCTAAATATAATTATATATTAGTAATTTTATTAAATTTTAAAAAATATTTTATAATCAATATTATGTTTTCATCAATTGCCAAATTTTATGATCTCTAAAAATAATTGTATATTAGTAATATTATTATATTAAAAAAATATTTCATAATAAGAGTATGTTTCTTACCAAATATTAAGATATCTAAATATAATTGTATATTATTATATTAGTAATCTTAGTATAATTAACAAAATTATTCCATAATGGAGTACACTCCAAATACAACTTGCCAAAATTTAAGATCTCTAAATATAATTATATATTAGTAATATAAAAAATATTATTATAATATAAAGATTGTAAATAATTAAATAAATGAAGGGTAAGGAGATAAATGGAAAAATTAAAATACCTATGTGGTATAGTTAAGACGATGACACATAGGATAGGGGGATTCGACTTTAGTTATATTAAATTGATGATAATGGCATTACAATTTTTGTAAATATTATTATTTATCGATATCAATTAATAATTTATAATAAATATCAAAGATCATGTACCGATAATATTGATTTGTTAAATAAATTATTTGTTAATAACATATATGGTCATAAAGATAAAATAGTATATATTATTCTAAAACATCAAAGATCACATAGTAATACATTGTGTAGAACTATTATATATTTGTAAAAATGTACTTGATAAAATTCAAAATAAATAGTCAAAGATCACGTATTAATAATATTAAAAAATAAAAAAAATTATATGATATTAAAATATATGGTTATAAAGATGAAATAATAAATATTATTTTAAAATATCAAAGATTGCATACGTTGTTTATATATTATATATATTTAAGGATATGCTTTGCAAAATTTATGATACATTATCTCACCTACTAATAATATTAAAAAAACTTAAAATACTATATGATATTAAAATATATGGCTTGAATATATACATTATCAAACATCACGTACTAATAATATTGAAAAAAAAGATTAAAAAGTTATATGATAATAAAATATATGGCCATAAAGATGAAATAGTAAATTTTATTTTAAAATATCAAAGATCACGTACTATATAATACATTGTATAAAGTTATTATATATTTTGAAGTATATGCTTTGAAAAAATATATGGCCATAAAAAATAGTATATATTATTTTAAGATATCAAAGATAATGTACATATTTACATTGTGTACAATTATTATATATTCTTATGGATACACTTGCCAAATTTTAACATATATTGTGTACAATTATAAGATTAGAATATTTCTAAAAATAATTATATATTTAGATATATAGTATGTACAATTATTAGTAATATTATTATAATATATATATATATATTTAAGGATTGTAAATACTAAAAAGAACGAAGGGTAAAGAGGTAATTGAAAAAATTAAAACACCTATGTGGCATAGTTAAGACGATGACACATATGATAGAGAGATTCGAGTTTAGTAATAGTATATAGATTCTCTATTTTAGTAATTTTTTTTATATCCCATTTCTCTTACTTCTGTAGGAAAATTGTTGTTAAACACATGTTTTTTAATTTAAATCACAGCACCTGCAATCTCCACCAAATTACAAAACAAACATAAATTTTACCCAACATTTTATATTCATTTCCTGTTTCTAGTTGTTGCAACAAAATAAGCCATCTTTAATTTCAGATACTAGTACAAACTTAAATACATCTAATCACCAACTTTGGAGGATATATATATAGAAAATGGTACTAACATTCAACTATTCAAGTGCATTAAATTCAAATTATTACTTTATAAAAGTCATGCTATCGTTCCAAACCATCCATTAAATTTGATGTCATTGATCACTACCTTTTCGTGCACCATTTGTGCAACTCCGAGATTTGAATCTGGAACTGGGTATGGATTATTTGTAATTGGTGCGATCACTTGGACATTTTTCGAGGTTGTTGAAGATGCTTCATCTCGATGGAGGCAACATCAGTAGTCCATATCATAATACATGATTTATCCGTTTTGACCCGAATACTATAGACGTTGCTCTTTAGCCCCTCGTTTTTCTCATTACCCTTTTTGTTATAGTTCCTTCATTTTCGCCAGTTGTACTTACTTTATGTGTTTTGTTTGTTTCGGACTATACTTGTTGGTTTTTCAATTGTCGTTCACTCTGCCTCTCGGTTGTACCGAGCCTGTCCGGTAAACCGAATTCTTACATACTAAAAAAAACAATGCCCATTTAAGAGGGGGAAAGTAGTTTGGATCACAAAATTCATAAAAGAAAATTTTGGATCAATTTGATTCCAATACATTTAAGATTAGTATTAGGATCGATCACCCCCTATTCTTTAAACATTAAACATACGAACTACTGCACTAGACTCGCCAATTTCGACCTTTCGGCTGAGAAGGGTGTTTAATTATTTTTTCGATGCAAACTCAACTTCATTGACTTAAAACAAAATCGGTAGCTAATGCATCAGAAAATTCAACAGGAGAAGAGAAATTGCTTGACCTGCCGGAGGGTGTTATTTCTTTGCTGACTGATGATGTTAGGGGTCGGGCTATCCCCCGTTTGATTACTATTTAGCCACTTTCTTTATTAATAAAAAGGGCAAAACATTCCTCCTACCATATTCCCATTTGCATCATAAGTGTGGTGCACTCGTCTCCAAAGCCAAAACAAGTTCATCACCAAAGACGTTATTCGAAATCTCTCCATGATTTATAAACTCTCTAAAAACAATAACCCTATAAAAAATTCATCATCATCATTGACCCAGTGAGGCTCCGCTACAGCCAAATCTGGGGGGTCAAGATGGGGTACCCTGCCCAAGGGAAAGAGAGTACGCCCAATAGACCCAAGAAAAACTAAAATTCATCTATGTGACAATAATAACTGAATTTAGTTAGAATGCACCAAAATTGATATAGAGACTAAATCCATCTCAAAGACAGTGTATAAAAGCCAATGAGAATGCACCAAAATTGATATAGGGACTATAAGCCTTACTATAGTTCTAATATATAAGTACTTTTTCACAATAAGCATTGCTTTTTTGTCTTAAAATACATAAAAATTAATTAATTTTCACGTATTTCAAGACAAAAAAGCAATGCTTATTGTGAAAAAGTACTTATGTGAAAAAGTACTTATCTACTAGAACTATAGCAAGGCCTAAATCCATCTCAAAGGCGGTGTATAAAAGCCAATGAGCATGAGGATGCGCCCCAACTAAAAATTAATAACACTATGATTAATATTGAAAATATTGAAAATAAAAAGAAATAGATATAGAGAGATTGAGATAATACTAATAGTAACCCTTTATTTGTAGATTAATAACACTATGATTCTATAAACTCTACCTAGAGCAGCTCCACCTCGACTAAGGCGAATGTTCTCACCCCAATCCTACCAAAGTGACAATTGGGCTGCTGATGTTTCATCCAAACCGAAATATCTTTACATTTTACCCTAAAATTACATGAAATCTGATGTACAAGAACATAAATCAAAACGCGCCATGAGGCTGACAGGAGGATCCAATGCAGAAAGTTATGTACAAGGGTACATGTTCTTGTCTCGGTGAAGAGGTGTGAATGGTAAAAACCGAAACACAATGCTGTTGGGGCTCCAAAGGAAGTGACTATTTTTTGTTCTTCATGTAGATTTAGCCTTTTGGTTCATTATGTCATGGTAGTAAAGAAGCACACACATTGGTTGACCGAAAATGCTGAATATGAACCAAAAGATCATGTTCCCCGCCTAAGTTTAATACGATGAGATGAAATGATATGTGAAACTAAATGAAAAGCTGGGAATGTAAGCAGAAGCGAAAGTGGATGAAATTGATGTGTACCATTGAGTTTTTGAACTTGTGCTGAATGAAATTAGTAATCAGTACCAACGGAACCTGATCATGGAAAGAGCAAATAGTGAATAAACTTATATTGAACATGTAAAGAGACTGTAATATGGTAAATGTTGTATCAGAAGCCTCATTGCTTTAAAAAAATGGTCTTTCCAAATCATTATCTAAGGGTGCGTTTTTCTTGAATCATCATGAAGACTTTATTATTTATAGACCTTTAAATAAGTGAAAAGTAACTATATTTTACACATTTCAAGATCTTCGTAAATATAGTGAAGTCTTTACAATGACTCAAAGAAAAACAGACCCAAAATTGAAAAAACTAAACCCTATAAGAAAAACTTGTATAGCCCTAAAACAATCAAATCTAAAATAATCTTTCCAGAACAGGATTCATATAGCCTATGCGTTCAGGGTATAAGTTAGAAAAACCGTTAGAAAAAATCAATCCTTACAAGCTCTAATCTAGTAGTATAACTTTTGTAACAGGAAGGATAGGTATTGGAGATATGTTTTGGGAGTGCAAAGATAACTTGCTGACCCTTTCATTGTAATTAGGTTCACGTTGGAATGATATTTACCAATTAATTAAAAATATCTAGTATCAGAAAGAGAACTGTTCAATATAGGGCTTTTAAGCTATGCAATGGCATATTGATATCATTACTATATCGGAAAAAAAAAATCTCAGCTGATGAACGCAAATGGATCAGATGTAAAATACCTGAAACATAATACTGAGGAAAGCCCAAAGTTTGAAGATATGGCAAGGTACACCGATGCACAACTGTTATGATACAATACAATTGAAACAGCACCATCAATATCTAAACATATACATATTCCAAAATTTTGAAGTTTTACAGGAAAAAAAAAGATAACCAAATACCAAAGATCTTTTTACAGACCTGAATTCAGAGAATGTACACTTTACTACTGTATTCAAGCAAGAAAAGAGATCATACCTCGTGAAATATTGCAGATATGAAAAACACAATAAGGACAGCAACTCCCTGAAGATAAAAAAAATGAAATTTTAAGCCTCGAAATTCCTTGAGCATCTAGTTATATTCAGCAGAATATCCAATCATATGTCTCATGAAATAAAAAGAGAAAGAAAGAAAGAAAAGACCAAGGCAGTGGTATTCTGCTTCATACAGATGTTAATGATCTTTAACTTCACACTTCATTTATTTATGTTTTGCAGATTTCACTCTCCATAGAACTGGAGTAATCAGGTAAAAGCCAGACACGTATGCAAATAATCAAGCTTTTTTATACCTGCTATTGAAGTAAATGCCAACATCCCTATAGACATATCAATTCTATAATTTAATGTAAGAATATTGTAGTAGTTAACTAGTTACCTTGGGTATTCCTTGCCTCAAACATGGGAAATACACATGACGTACCATCCATTTATGTACAGGCTGCGACAATTTAAGAAAGTTAGCCAGTGCAAAATCACACTTAATCTCAGGTGCAAATCAATAAATAAAAAACTAGCACCAAAAACAATTTCAAAATAAAGGAAGGAAGTACAGAGCCAAAGTACTCTTGGAAGATATTTTAAGGTTGATTTCTATGTTGATTCCAAACGAGAGAATCCCTTCCTTGTAATACACAATGTTAAAGAACTTTTGACTGTTAGGTGGTTATCGCATTGATCTTTTAGCTAGTTAGTTGGTTGGCAGGAAAAAGTCGCTAGTAAGGTAAAGAAGGAAAGGCGAAACTTCAAAGAGGATAGCATTTCTAACTGCATACGCTTATTTCGTGTTCAAAAGTTGATATCTTGCTGCTTCATCATTTCACCCTGTTCAAGATATGAAAATGGTGATAGTCGGGTTTGATGCTAATATGTAGATATCATTGTGATGCTCTTTTGATTTGTATCTAGTCATGAATGAAACTTTTACTGTTATTCAAATTAAAAAAATTGCTGGTTGGATATCTTCAAAATTATTGTTCATCAGCATTAAGACAAAGGTGTCAACTCCACAATCAACATGTCAACACTTCCTACTTATCCTATGAAAAATCTAAACTTGGACGAAATATGCTCTCTTTGGAGACCTTCTCCTGTCCATAGCTCTATTTGAATCACAAATAATTAGAATAAACAATGATAAGACTGCACATGTAACTTGATATGATCAAATGACAAAGAAGAGAGTTTTTGTAATGAAACTTACCATATTCCACGTTCTCCAATACTGGAAGTTAACAAAAAAAGAAAAAAACAATAGATCAGTACTAGATAATAAATACATGCCGCAAAAAAAGCTTTCAGGAACTTCACAGAACAAAATCTACCTCCTCAAATGTTCTTGCATTCCACCAATCCTTGTAAAATTCACGGTCACCGAAACGAAGAAGCTCGGCCAAAATATTTAGCCTTAAAGATTAAAAAGTGTAAGCATCAGTCATTTACAATTTCTACTTTATGGTATGTTTTTGATAAAAGACTTGGTTATGTGAACTCTTTTTAGAGCCTTTGTACAGTTAATTGGTTTATATTTGTAGATCATATGGCAACAGATTTATTCAATTTGAAGCAAATACAGAGGAAAGTATATTGAAACAAATAAAAGCTTACCAAAGGTGGAAAAAGCAGTAAAACATGCAGAGCCAAACATATAAGTTTGGTACTGAAAGCTTTAGAACTCTCTCTATTGCATATAATAGGTTTCCTTTCAGAGGATGCTGCGAGTTCTTTATAATAGGATTGATATACTGCAGCATAGTCAAGCCAAAGTATGTAAAAAAAACCATATTTTTTCTCGGGGAAAGGAAAAGAAGAAAAGACGATCTTAAATGGTACTGTCACCAACTTGTTCAATGATGAATCCCATTACTCCAGTAAAAATAACCAACTTCAGAATCTGTCGAGCAACCCAGCCCTTTCGAATGTGTTCAGTACGAGGATAGCTTGGCTTCAAATTTTTGGAAAGAAACAAAAAGTGTTAACATAACCCCATCAATGTTTGGAACTGAAGATTTATAATCTCAAATCGTCAATTAGGAGCATTTCTTTGAAAACTCATGCACAGCAAAATAAGGTTGACTTGGAAACATCCAAGTGCAGGATCTGATACATGATGATGGAACTAGATTTTTCAGATTAGAATATAATGCATAGTGATTAACTTTGCTGGATATGCCTCTCAACCAGAATTTAGTTACCAGTACTTGAAGATAACACATCAAGCAAACCAAATAACTGCAAGACAATGCATCTACAGGCTTCACGGTAGAGCTCATATGAAATGCTAAATCAGTAAACTTGGAAGCAGTATTTGAAACGAGGGATTTTCTTTATTTAGATTGTTCACTTAGTATAAGACTTGCATAATGGGAATGGTTATTCAACAATTTTTTAAAATTAAATGGTTGAAAAAAACATACAAAAAGTGCCACATGCTAACCCTCTCATAGTTCTTAGCAGAAGACTCATGGCATAAGAAAAATAAAATAAAGTTCCCACAAGAAGAATAACACATACTATGCAAATAAAAATCCCGAGAAGAATATAAGAATAACCCTGACAGTGAAACACGCATTGATAAACTTGAAGCATAAGAAAGTTAGTCTAACACAAGGTAAACATGATAATACTACTCACCTGATAACATAAAGTGGGTGCAACAATGAAGTATGCCAAGCTCTTGAAACTGACATCATAAGGTAGTTCCTTGGTCGAGTTAGACAAGGCATAATCCTAAAAATCATCATGACCATCAATGTATAAAGGAAATAAAACAACATAGCATCTTACTAGGAAAATTAGAAAAATCATAATTTTTCCATTTAAAAGGTAAAATGATAACATTTTGGATATGATATATAGAAAAGATATAACTATGAGATCAGCAACTAACATTTAGTAAAAAAAAATTATCTTGTATATCTGTAGAACAGGATAAAATAAGATCTTGCAAAAGAGGAAAACTTTGATTATTCTACAGCATGGGAGAATTAGGCAATTACCTGAATAGATGCCTTGGCAATGGTTCTCATATCAAAGTTTGTATGAGCATAAGAAATTAACTTCATCCAGACAATGCATGCCAAGAGCATTAATGCGACACCGAAAAGAACAGCAGAATCAAACCTGCAGACACTAAAGTTTATGATAAATTTACTTTGTCCACCTTCCTTTCAAGCTTCAAAAGACAGAAGAAATCTTACCAAATCAACTACAGAACTTAATAATTTCCTAATAATAGACCGACATCTTTCTCAATCCGTAAAGTAGTTATATAGACCATAACTTGCAATACATTTTTAGAACAAAGAAAGGGTAAATATGCTATCTGTATGTGTGTGTCATTTACTGTTATTTGAGGATAGAACATAGAAAGCGATACTGAGTAAACTTAAGACATGCTTTATGCTACAAGGTGATAAAAAAAAATACCGAACCTGAGTATCACGAAAATAGGATATGAAATCGAAGTTGTAGTGATCATCAAATGAAGGAAGACAACAACCTGTCATGTCATGTAAAAGTTAATACTCTACTAATAAAATCCCAGATATATAAACTCCGAAAACGAAAAAGCAATTATATTATTTATATCATACAACAAATCTTTTTACATTAATTTATAAATGAACAAAGAGGTACTGTCGTAGTAAAATGCATATATCTACCAGATCAACAAAAAGAACTAACAAAATTCTAATGAGAGAAACCATATATCTTACCGGATCAGATAAGTGCTTCTTTTGCGCCATCTTTTCAACTAAAAAGGCAGCAAATGGAAATATCGGGAGACTTAAGCTGCATTTAGAATATAGTTACACACAATCAATACTAACATTTATCCTATTAGAGGTGAATGAATTGATTAATGCATTCTCCTTGTCCAAGTCATGCCAAGAAAAGTTACCAAGACATAAAAAGAGGCCAGTCTCGCAATGATTTCGAGCTAAACCAGAAGCCAGCTCTGATCAGCAAACCATACTGCAAGATTGAACTCAAGAAAAGTCAGATCAACTAGAAAAAAAAGAAGAGGAGGCATGATGTAAAAAATTGATATCTATATAAATAGGTATAAAGAAGGGGGAACTAGACTATTACCAACCTTCATAAGATTTTCAATGATAAGTCTGCTGTTTACAGCAATAAGTACTACTATGCAGAGGTTGAAGAGGCCTGCATGACTCTGCAATACAAAATTTTGAATTATCAAATGAAACATCCAGTTGAGGTGGCATGTCACATGTGTGACAAGGGATAAAAATTTAATTTCAGTCATATAAATGAAACATCTAAACTATTTCAGCAATATGGCCTGAAAGATTTTGTTAAATAAAGCATTTCCATATTATATATGATGAAAAGACCACCAGTATCAGAAACCACACTTTTAATAAAGTGAATCAAATTCTTGTGATATACATAATATTAATTATTCAATCTAACAGAAGAATGAAGGTTTCTCAGCCAGTCTTTTAATGGAAATGTCAGCTTTCTTCATGTGCTAAAATAAGGAGATAAAGCTAAAAGTTGGTGCAGTTCTATACTGTGACTATGATATGGCAGTGAACCAAGCAAATTATATCAGGGTCAAGTAGTCAACAATCATATTCAGTTCACCCATTGTTCACATAAGTTGCATTGAAACATTGCACAGTGATCATAATTGGGCAGAAAATCTTGCGAGCCAGTGAAACTTGGAGTTGACAATCAGCTCAAGAATCAAGCCAACTTGGAGCCAAGGATCTCAACCTTATAAATGTATTTGGAAGGTAAACAAAGAAAGAGAGAGGCATAAAAATGCAGATAGCGTGTGCATGTATATAGGTGTTCACACTTTGCACCGAACAATATGAAGTCTATGGTATTTCACTATTTCTAAGAGGGAAACTATCCAGAGGACATCATAACTAGGAGGTGCAAGATCTTATGGGCCCCCAAGAAGATACCACATCATATGGGTTCAAATTCTAAAAGGTTTTTTGTTTACAGGCATGTTTTATAGGCAGAGCAGGAGCTCATGTAATAGATACAGCAGGCAGTGCTCTAGTCATCTTGGTAGTGTTGAAAGTCAAATGAGTTTGTGCAAGAGCTATGTGATACAGGATTAGGTTTTGAGAGTAGAAAATTTTCACAGTTTCTAGATGTGTCATAATTGAGTCTCAATGTCACTTCCATGCGGGTCCTGCATGATTGGTCTATTTCAGATAGTTCACAGAGCACCAATCAATATCTACTTTTTCTATTCTAGTTTCGCATAAATATCATTTTTGTTAGGATAGCTCTTCAACTGTTCTTTTTCTTTGGTAGAGAATGAACTAAGTCAGAACAATATAGCGAATGTATATACAGAATATGTGAATGTGAACATGGAACCATTTGACCGGAAGCTCGGAATCAAATGGGGTTTCCGTTGAGTTGGGAAAAGACTAGAATACTAGATGCATTTTTAATGTGAGTCAGATATCAAGTCGATGATAGGGATTGATGTTCATCAACAATAAAGCAATTGTGCATGTTATCTTGAATAAATTAAATGGAAAGACAAACAATTAAAAAAAATACCATCCCTGATTTCCTTCTAGGTTCTCTATCTCAAAACTATAAGTTTATAGCTGGCATCATTGCATCCAATATTTCAAATTATTCATATGTAAGGAAAGTAGTTCTATAATTTAAAGAAACATAAAATCCTATTAAGAATTATTATCTGCAAACCAAGCAATTGGTAACAAAAACCAATGCAATGAAAATATCAAAATTGGGCCATTCATCCAAGACAGCCACATGAGTGTGAATTTGATATTCCAAAAATGAGCAACAGCATCATTAAAATATGCCACTAGATTTGCGTCCATGATAATTACAGCCTGATTCTGTCGTAAATGATGGTTGCCCAAATCTATGTGTAGTATTTGTAACAACGTATCCTATCCCAACAATGTCACTTCCAAACATTTTGGTCTCCCACCTATTGATGCTTAAAGAATTTTACTATATTTGCATGCTAGAAAACAAATTTCTTAACTTTGACAAATCGCATCTCCTCAGCTAGATCAGAAAAAAATAACTAAATCTCTCTTTTGGTTGGTTGAGCATAAATGTTAGAAATTAGAAATTCAGACAGAATGAAGTTACTGTAAACGGTCATATTGTTTCGTCTTCAAATGACCGTTACAACCTCCTCTTTTCGAATATCTCAAGGTTGAGGCAGCCAGAACATCAGTTTTGGACCTCGAACTCTCTTTTGTCCCCACACTCGAATAAAGACAAGCCTTAATTTCATTTACTTCTTCACAAATTTCTGTTATTTTTGTTGGAATGCACTCTTTAATGCCTCCCATATTCTACAAAGAGTAACATCATATTTCCTATTCTTATATCTGGAAGGCTATTATAAAATTCCAATATGTCATTCTAATAGTACCACCAAGTATTCTCCTTAGCTTATCCAAATAATTGCACACAAATCACTTCCACCAACCCGCTAACATATGAATTTTTTTTTGGTCAAATATACCCTAAATTTACCTAGTCTAAGAAGATTCAAACTCGCCAGCATAGGCCATAGAGTAGGATTATCCTTGTTAAATATTAAGTATTCCTTCCATCAGAAAATTTCACTATCCCATAAATAAGCCATTTTTTTTCCTCCAACAGCATTAACCAAATTGAGAAGCTGAAGCAATAAGTCAATATCACCAAAACAGCAAGTAAGCCTAGCACAAAAGGCAACGAATGGTCCAATGTCAAACAGAAAACATATAAAAAAAAAAAAAGTTCAATTTGCATGAAAGAAAGATATAATCTGTGTCAAATTAACCGAAGGGACAATATATTGTCAAAGCGAAAGCAATAGAAAAGGAAAAAACTAGTTCTTTGGAACCATGAAAAGGAATGCTTTTTAAACCAGAAAACGTAACATGCAAGACCAAAGCCTAATTCAAATCAACAAAATTAACTCCAAATTGCTTTCAAATCAGCAAGATAACACCATACCTGTTTGAAAATGAGATCGGAACTGAGCGGCGATTCCTTGATTTTCCGATGTGCAGGAATCGACGGCCTAAGCGTAAACCTAACCGAATCCTCAACATCCGCCGCGCCGCCATGCTCATTCCTCTTCCGATCATCTTCTCCGTTAACGAAACAATTCCGATCATTCTCGCTAGAGGACGAAACCGTGTTCTCCAACTCCGAAGCCGACGAATCCGGAGCGGCTCCGACGTCGGCGGAAATAATCCTCCTCCGGACTGAACTGCTACGGTGAGGCGTATTCTCGTGCTCTTGCTCCATCACTGTCTCCGTTGATGCTCCCGGCGAGTTCGATATCGCCATTTATGTTTTCGAAACGGTTCCGGAAACTTCCGGTGAAGGATTGATTGAATACGCAGATGAGGAATCAATCAATCGATCAACGAGAGAGAGAGAGGAAGATGAGATGAAGAACAGAGATGGAGAGGGAGAAGAGGAAATCAAACGATGCAAAGGCACGAGGAAATGGAATAATGGAAGCTTAAAAGCACCGGCTTTGCTTTGGATTTGCTTCCTTGGTTTATTAAAAAAAATGAAATACAATAAAGCGGTTTTATAACATTTTATTTATAGAACAAATTAAATAAAATTATCTTAACCGACTATAGAAAATAGAGTATCAAAGAATATTCTATCTCAACACCATTTTGGAATTCATTTAGCAATTATATGATAATGTTAATAATTATTTAATATTATTTTGAGTAATTTATCTTAATTTTGTTATCAGTATGCGAGTGAATTTGGTCTAATTAAGAGTTTCACAATTAAAATAATATAATTAGTATGCGGAATGAAAACATAAAAAAGCTTTGATTTCAAATTGGTCAAAATTAAAGAAACATATCACAAATTTAATTTCATATCATACTAAAGCTATTTTGTAAGAACGATTTTTCTAACCTATGCGCGGAAATAACTAGATAATTTGTATTTACTTAGGATTAATTAATTTTTCAAAAGGATTTATTTTCTTAAATTAGTATGTTTATCCTATGCCCTAAGGCATCGATTAGAAAAACTATTTTAAGAAAAAACAAATCTTACAATATTAGGTTGACAAAATTTCCCATTGTGTAGGAAAAAGAATATATTTTACTTTCCTATTTTAATATGGCAGAATACATCAACAGACACTTGAACTTGTATGTTATTTTCAACCATATGAAATGTTCAAAAAAACATCTAAACTTAACTAAATTTATTCTATTAAACACTCTACGCTGATGTGGCATAATTCGTGAGTTGCACTTGCTCTATGTGCGAGTGAGAGTCTAAATACTGATTTTTGAAGTTTTTTAAAATAATTTTTTTTCATTAATATGTGTCTTCTTCCCCAAATTAATTTTCTAGGGTTTGTTTCTCTTGGGTTTGTGTGAGGGCAGGGTGAAGAATTCTTCATTCTCCAGGTCGGAGTTCTCAGCCAGGCGCAAACACGGTTGACATGTGAGATTCTCAGGCCGGGGTGTCTTCTTCCCCAATCGAATTCCTTATATCTAGCAAAAAACAAGTGAAATTTTGGATCTTTATCAATTGAGAAATAAGAAGCACGGTTGACATGGAGTCTGATTTTGCCATTTTGGATCTGGTTCAATTGGATCTTTCCTAAATAAATTTTGGAATTCTTTCTCAATTGAGAATTTGAACTCTTTCTCCGAGTCCGTCGTTCCGGCCTAAGAGCCTAAACCTTTTGGATCTGGTTCCTTTTACCGGCGTTGAAGAATTCGAACTCTTCTCCGAGTCCGTCGTTCCGGCCTAAGAGTCTGGTTTTAGCGTTTTGGATCTGGTTCCTTTTACCGGCGGTGAAGAATTCGAACTCTTCTCCGAGTCCCTCGTTCCGTCATCACTCTCTCTGGTTCTTTTTGCCGGCGGTGAAGATTCGAACTCTTTCTTCGAGTTCATCGTTCCGTCGTCGCTCCCTCTAGTTATGGATCTGGTTCCTTTGCCGATGGTGAAGAATTCGAACTCCGACGTTCCGCCCTCACTCTCTGGTTCCTTTCTATTGATGCGGTGAAGAACTCGAACTCGATGCCGTTGTTCCGAACTCGATGTCGTCGTTCCTCGCTCTCTGGAAGAAGACCCAAAAAAATTAAATAAAGTATTTACATTTTTTAATTAAAATCTAATAAAATTAATGATGAATTCTTACGTGGCAAAACACATACCCAATTTAGGCTTACATGGCTTGAAAAAAATGACACATCAGCGCGCGTAATATTCACGTTCAAAAGACTTAGACCTTCAGTGTTTATTAGTGTGAAAATAGTTAAGTTTAGGCGTTTTTTTGAACATTTCATAGTACGGGGGGCTGGTTGAAAAAAACGTACAAGTTCAAGTGTCTGTTGATGTATTTTGCCATTTTAATATCGGTGATATTGTACAATATACATCAATGTGTGAAGGAATAAAGTACATTGAACTTTACTCAAAAACAAAAGTACATCCGAATATAACTTTGTGTGAAGACTTTGCTTAAAAAGAAAAGTAATAAACTATTTTATTTCTATTTGTGTCTATGCCCAAAATTTTCTTAAAAAACTCGGTTCGAATTCGGCTCAAAACTACTTTTGTATAATCTACCTACAAATTAAGATAGGTTTTAATACAAAAAAAATTAAGATAGTTTTGGATAAGAAAATTAATACAAAATTATAAAATATATTCGATCTAAATATAATACGACTATATGCTTGTGATTATGTGCTAAAAATTTGTGTCAAGAAGCCCGATCTAAATCCGGCTCAAACCGCAGTTGTCTTACTAGAAGGGTTCAAGGCAGCAGTCACACTCATTATTAATCGCCTTATAATAAAATGAAATAATTTAGTTATTATTAATTCTTTACAAAATACTTGGAAAGTGCCTTAGAAAATTAATTTTTTTAGTTAAGGAAATTAGAAATTTGATATTGAGGTTCCGGAAGTGGTTTTTTTTTCATTGCTTTAGGGAGAGTAATGTAGCGGCTGATTTTTTAGCCAGAAGACATATCAACGTTACTCATTACCGTCAAGTGGCTTCGTTCTATCTTCAAGTTTCTTCTGTTCAAGATACTAGTATTTGTAATTTTAGGGAGTTTATTTTTCATTATACTATAATGTTGCACTTTTTAAAAATCATCCATTATAATAATTTAGGCTGGTCTTATTCTTTTAAGGTAGTTTAATATTTGCCTTATAATGAGCCGGTGGACTAAAATCCAGCTCAAACCTATATAGGAATCATAAAAAGCACAAAGCGGTGTGTAATAGAGAAAGTGGACTAAAACGGCTGGGGAGGACGTAAGCTAATTTGGGTGGTCATTGAATATTGAACTAAGATCATTGCTCATTACATCATCATGTATAAATTTTCTAATGACCCAAAGTGCCCTTTTTTTGGACGAAGTGCCTTTTTTTATTTGTACATTTATATAATTTGAATAATTCATTTTTTAACAAGAAATCGTTAATTAGTCGATAAAGTATACAAATCAGGTAAATCAACTTGCATCAACTGACTAGATCTTTCATGAACTGATAAAGTAATAAATTAAATTGCGCCGACCGACTCGATCCAATGAAAAGAAGAATTTTGAGACTTGGTTTTTCGCCCGAGTAAAAAACAAAGACAAAGATCGAACATGAGACCTTCCGACATTTTTTATACTTTCTTCTACCACTAGCCCACTCCATGTAGGGCTGCTAATTCATTTTTATAAAATACTCTTGCAAATTGTTGTGTGTGAAAAGAGGATGGAGATTATTTCTTTGAAAAGAAAGACCCCAACAATGTTCATTTGACTTGTTCTTGTACACATTGTGTAATCAAACAAGACGTCACGTGAGAGATTAAAAAAAATGGCCCAAGTGCAACTAACCCAAAAGTTCAGGGTCTTTTTCAGAATTTCACAAGTCTATTTTTTGTGCTATTTTTTACAATTACCCCAAAAGATGGACACCTTCACATGGCTCTGTTCTGTAACTTCTGTTGCATGGCCAAATGTCCAAGTTTGGCCAAAAGTGACAAAATCATCAGTGCAATTTACACAGGTATGAGACATACCAATGAATTCATGAATTAATTGCCAAGCTTTTCACCAGTATCATCATCATGAATTCATACAAAATTATGGATGAGTTACAAAAGAAAAAACACAACTTCCTAGTTCCTACTGCAATTGAACAAGTTTGAACCCTAGAGCATCCATATATTTACAAGGTTATCACTTTATCTGGACAAGATGTTCATGATTTGTGGCGAAATGAAGGCTAACAGAAGGCTACAAAGATTTACGCTTTCTAATAATAAATCCTGTCAAGTAGTACTCACCTCATGCAATCGGCACAGTTTCGCCTCGAGCGCCTGCACAAAGACAAGAACCAAATGTATGAGTTCTGAAATTAGAATTAAGAACTAAAAAATCACATTTATCCGGTAATTCGTTGCAATTTTAAGGGTATATTTGTTAAAAATGAGGAAAAGAATGAGGGCCCGTTTGGTTCTATACCTAGGATATATGAAATTGGTTTAGGTATGGCCTATCCCATTTTTTGTGTTTGGTATGAAACAAGGTTTAGTAGGTATGGCTCATTCTCATCCCTCAAAATGCACATGAGCTCATACCTTATCTTTAAGGTGGGTATGAGTAAAACCTATTCCAAACCCGATTCCTGATTCCAACCCGATTCCGGGTATAGAAATAAACGGGCCGTGAGTGATTTTAGGCATAAAATGGCTAGAAAGTAGACATGGGCAATCGAAAAATATATAGATTCAAACTTACATCTTTCATAGATTTCGTTAGCTAATTGAACAATATCATCTGCTTGTTCAGCCATCACTGCAATTCTCTCAGCTTCTTTGACAGCTTCAGCTACTTGGAAGGACAGATCTTCTGCTTTGGCAAGACTCAGAGCTGCAAAAGTTGCAGCTGCTTCCAAGGAAATTACTTTCCCATTATTCACTACATCCTGAGGAGGAGGAACATTGCCAATAGTCTGTGGATATTGCCTGGGCTGAGGAGGCTGAGTGTCTTTCACAATAGCTGATTTTTGCTCAGGCACGGAAGTGCCTTTTAACCGGTAGCAGTTATCTATCTGCCATTTTGCAAACAAAATTATTAGATAAACTGCCTATTGATATGAAGAAGTTAGAAGAGCCTTGGTTAAAATCTTGCAAATTCTTACTCCCTCTGTTCAGCAATGTTTTCCATCCTAGCCCGCTTATTTATTTATTTTCAAAAATAATTGTCAATATACATATTTGACAAACTTTGTCCAAGAATGTCCTTGCTAATTATGTGGGGCACTTCTTATCCGCATCATCACATTGAAATAAAACAAAAGGAAAACTAATTAAAAAGGGGGAATTGAGTCAAATCATATGGTTTCTCAATATTCGTGTCAATGGTTAAAATGACAAATACAACTAAACAAAGGGAGTATTTGTAAACAGGTCTAAACTCTAAAGTTAATCAATCTTGATTCCTATTAGAAGAGTCTTAAAATTGGAATTCAATCTAATCTATTATAAACCACTCCTTTCCTAATGAATCACCTTATAGTCCCAGATAAAAAAAAATCAAACATAATTAATATCTTATGAAACCTTCAGAAGAGAAGGAGTAAAATCATGAAAGTGCCAATGATCAGATATTCGTGAGAATGTACTGTTTATTAAGATAACTTGATTTAGACATGTTGCAAAAACGAAGAATGACCTTCTCAAGTTTGTCTTGTCCTACTAGCCTTCGCAGCCTTGAACCCAATAGCTTCCTGAAATTTTGGGGCACCTCCTCAACCCTTTGCTGGACATACCCAATTTTGCATAATCAACAGTTGGCCATAAAGATATGTTACATGTGACATGTACTACACATCTATACAGTTAGACCGAGAAGTTCAAGCATGAAGCAGTAATTGCCAGTCGGCCATACTAAAGTGAAAAAGTAAGCAGCACCCAGTTTGTTTGGCCAGAATGTAGTGAATTAATATAAATTTCAGTCACACTATGATATAAGGATGGTGAAATCAGTGTAGCATAAGATGAAGTTCGAAAAGTAAGTCCACATCAGTGTAGCACAGATCTGATGTTGAAATCAGGCATTGTTTTATTTTTTATAAGTATCATTTCACATAGTAAAAGATAAAGAGCTTAAATAGAGTGTTGCAATGGTGAAAGAAGATCAGATCAAATTTTTTGAATAGTGTAGACAGATATACACCCATTCCATTATAGCAATACGAGTTTGTGTATCTAAAAATTCCGGAAGGAGAAAATGAATGAAATGATAATTTACTTCTAACTCACCTCAATATATTTCATTAGCGAAGTGATGTCCAACCCATTTGGCCCTTTTGTTGCTGCAAGTGCTTCAAGGACCATTGTGTTGTATCTAATAACAAGGCAAATAAGCACAACTTGTATCATTTATGTTCAAGATATTCTATTTACTATATTGCAATTCAACGTCCACAGAATCCGAAATTGTTTCAGCTTGCCACACCAATAGAGAACCAAAATCTATCAAAACAAAATATCACAATCATAACACAAGATTGCATAAATAATCATCATGCACCTTCCTTTCCAATCTCAATTTGTTTTACAATAGATCAACATGATACCCAAGTTATCATCCTTCACAACTACCAGAAAAAAAGGAATTCAGACAAGAGAGAAGTGAGTGGAGGATACCTTGGACCATTTTTTACATCTTTGGATGGGTCTTCCTTAACAATATCTGCAGGTAAATCCTGCGCAACAGGAAGGGCAGGAGCAGAAGTCTGACAATTGAGACTGGGAGAAGCAGTAGAGTCCGGGATTTTTGGTTTGGATGTCCTTGATTTTTCTCTGGATCCTTGGCCAGCAGCAGCACTCATGTTTCGCCATTTATCCTATGGAAGTTACCCAGACAACATAGACAACACTATCATGAATTGATTACCAAGACAGTCCAAACAAAAGTCACCAAGATTTTCTTATCAGCTAATAACAGATTCATTGCAACTCAAAATTGATGTCCTACAAACCAAAGATTCATGATCCATCATCAACTTATTGCTATTTGCTTCTAATAACAACAGCACACAAAATAGTCAAACGAAAACCTTCAACTTTTTTTTATGGCACTGAAAAATTAATCCCAAATTACCACCCATTGCCTTAATGTAGCCAGAAATTCGACTTCCTTTGTAACATAAACTATATGCCTCTTGTTTCAAATATGCATAAAATTGACACTGATAACACTAGTTTCTGACAATTTCACAGTTAAATGGAAATTGCAAATAACCCTGCACCACATATCTTCCATAATTCCATTAGCCAAATAACACCTCTAAGTACCATTTTTCTACCCGTGCGCTTCTTTGTTTTATCGGAATTAACAATTCAATAACAGGCAGTGCCATTAGGTTAATCGAATGTACCATTCAAACGGCTCGTGCTTGAGCCAATCAGGTATTTTTTGCGGCTTTCGCAATCCAAAATATATGCAATTTCAAACTAGCATAAAACCTAACAACTCCGCCCATGGCGTTTCTTCCACGACTAATTTGCATGAATCCACACTAACTGATCAAGGATCTGTGAGCAGGAAATATAAGGAAAAGAGGGAAAATTGATGATGAACAACCTTGAGATCGATGTTGGAACGAGAATGGAGATGTTTGTTGAACTCGGGATCTCTTTGGATGAACTTCCACTTCCCAGGGCCGTACTTGGCGATGCCGGCGCGTAGGGCCTCCTCTTCTTCCGCCGTCCACTTCTGCTTTGGATTTCCCATCTCTGCTGGGTTTAGCGAGGGAGGGTTTTGGCCTTCACTGGTTCGGGTCTGTGTTCTAGGGTTACGATTTGGCAATTTCGAACTTGAGGTTAATCAGAATTGTAGGGCATAAATAATCTACATTTGTTTGATGTATAAAGATAAAGATATTATATTACTTATTAAAAATTGATTTATTTATTATTTACCAAAAAATAATTCAAAAAGTACTATATCTACATCTACATCTACACTGCTATAAAAGGATGGGTAACCAACGGCTGAAACTACAACGTTTACTAAAGAAAACTACAACGTTTACTAAAGAACAGTAACTTTTTTAGTCCTATCCGTTCATTCTATTCCGTCTATTTCTTATCCGTTCATTCTATTTCGTCTATTTCTTCGTCTCTTTTCTTCCACCTCCTACTTCAATGGCGAAGTTTCCATCCCTCTCCAGTCCACCTCATGCTTTATTTCTATCATACATATCTTTCCCTTTGGACTCCCGCTTTCTTTATCTCATACATATCTTCCCTTCTCTCTTTTCTAGGGTTTTTCTTTATGCTTTATTCTTAAATTTCCAAATTATACAGAACACGAGTGGATTATTATTCAACAGAAATAGGTAACGGATGTATATACTTAAAAATAATATATATATATACTCCATATTCAACTCCACTATTAAACACATTGAAGTTCAGCTGAGAAACCAACAACAATTTGGGTTGAGAAAGCCACCATCACTCTGACTGAGAAAGTCGCTATATCTCTCCCGACTGAGAAAGCTACACCTTTTAATTTGATATTCATGGTCGTTCGTTTTGATTCTGTTTGATCAATCTTTAAAACTAATTTATTATTGAAATTTGGGAGAAGTTTAATCATATTTGCTTCTGATTTGTGTCTCGAAATCTCTGGTCATATATAATCTTATGGACTTTTGTTTCTTGCTCAGAAGACTTAGTCCATGTTGTCTGGGTTCTGGGCGTTGTCGTTCACCGGTGTACTCCCATCTGCTGGCTGGTTTGGGTGTTTGGTTGTCGGCGACCGCTTTCTTGCATCACAAGTTTGTTTTCTTGCATCGCACGTTTGTGTTGCTTGCGTCGAACGTTTGTGTTGCTTGCGTCGCAAGTTTGTGTTGCTTGCGTCGCAAGCTTGGTTTACTTGCACTACAAGCATGTATTACTCGTAGTGCAAGGCTGAATTTTATTTTATTTTTATTTTATTTCTCTTGCAGGACGACCCGTACTTTATTTATGTATTAATCTTTCAATGAGATAGAGTTGTGTTCGGTATCGGATCGAGTTGTATTTGGCCAGGTTGCTTGGTGCTCTAAGACTTCTGAAGATCCTTCATTTCGGTGGAGGGAACGTTAGTTGTCCATTTCGCACACTTTGGGATGGGTAGACATGTTGCCTATAACACTATGATTCTTAGTGTTTCACTCACCCCGATTCCGAACTCGTTTTGCTCTTTCTTTTTGAGGGTTTTGTACTATTCCTAGTCGTTTCTGCTCGTCTTGTATGTGGCTTCCTTTTGATCCACTAGCCGTTTAGGCTGCCGTTTCTAACGTCCTCTCACACTACCAAGTTTGTTTGGTACTCCGAATTCTCTCTTTTTCAAAAAAAATATATATATACTCCATATTTTTGTGTCATTCTTCTTGCCATCGAAACAAAACTTTTCATTCTCCCTTTTTCCCCTGATCTTTGATTCTTTTGCCCTAATGTACCAATTCATATTCTAAATTTTTCTTTTTTTTTAAATGCTATAAATTTCATTTTTGTTTAGGTCTTGGTGTGAATTTTCCGAGATGTACTCATAGTCTAGTCTAGTCAATGAGTCAAAATTTGTCTACTACGGTATGAAGCCAATTCCAAGAGTTGACTGATCCATGGATCTAACTATCACGGTTTGAAATTAAAGAGATCAACGTAAAAATTCTACAATATTTTAATATTTTACATTTCTATTGCACACTAGGGTAAGGCAAAAAAAATCGTAACCGAAAAACCGAACTGAAAAACCGGAAAACCGATCACTTTTTACGGTTAACCGAACCGATTTTTTTTAATCGGTTACGGTTAACCAACCGATACTTTTAACGTTTCAGTCAACTCTTGGATGGGTTGTTATCCCTTTAGATTTGCATCAGTTTTGCGAATCCTCTTTTACAGGATTTTTGAACATTTAGCTACCATTCATGGCTATGCGTGTTTCATTTGTTGGTTGATGGCGTGTTTCATTTGTTCCCCAAAACTATTTTTAAAACTCTTGAAATTCGTGCATCTTTCTACTTTTTACGTTTTTCAAGACATAAAAAACTAATTTTCACACAAAAACTACTTTCCACCAAAAAGTGAAACACACCCACTTGAATGTGTATGTCATGAAACAAGCTATTTCAAAGCAGTCCATCATTGCAGGGATAAGATTCCACATGTATGATCAGCGGCGGATTTAGGGGGCATGGGTGGGCAACCGCCCCTCGTTCGCCGAAAAAAAAATTAGTACTAGGGTATATGCCCTGAGGGTCGGCAAGGCTGGGAACAGGACGGGGTAGGGGCGGAAAGGGTTACATGTCGTCGGGCGCGGGCTCCCGTCAGCCACCATTGTTGAACTTGCTTGAAGCCTCAACACAGATATGAGATCTGGAAATATATCGGGCTTGACTTTCAATTAAATGAGGAAGATGACACAATCAAACAAAATAACAAAAACGTTGTTGTTTAAATAAATGAGTCAACCCTTTTTTTGTTTAAACATGAAACGATGCGTTTCAAATTCAAGGATTTAAAAAACAAATAATAAAAAAATAAGGTAAAAAGTCCAAAAAAAATTGAGACTCGCTCGACTCTTTCAGTCTTGAAGACTTCGATTCTTCGTTCGGTCGTTCCAAATTCCAATCGCGAGCAGCAGTTGGCACGCCGGCCACCACGTCACCACCGCACCACATCGGCACGCCATGTCGCCGTCATTCCGTCAAGTTCGACTGGCCGGAGAGGCGGTAACTGAGGTTTGGGGCCCTGGGCTAGCCCGACTGGCTGAGTCGTTGAGAAACAAAACGCTAGTTTTTGAGATTTGAGAATTGGGGCAAAATCTCGATTCTCAGCAATTGCCAATTGAAGATTTGGACTTTGAATGTTAGATTTTATTTCTTATTAAACTATTTAGTAAATTAGTAATTGTTGATTTGTTGAGGACTTGAGGTGTTTGAGAATTGAGGATGCTTGATTTTTAATTGTTGAATGTTGATATTAATAGGTTATTGAATTTAATTGTTGATTTGTTGTTGTTTGATGTGGATAAGTGGATTAATTAGAATTAGAAGTTCTTGTTAAACTATTTGTTGTCGGTTTGTTGTTTTAGTTATTCTTATTAAAAATTTGAAATTGATAGGTTAATTTGTTGATTTGTTAGATATTAAATGGAGAAATATTTTCCAAAAATTTCAAGAGTTTCAATTGATTCGCAAAGTGTTGAGCAACCACCTCAAGCCTTAATTACAAATGTTGAATTGAAAGCAAAATGATGCGGAAATGAATGAGGTTGAAATTGCTAAGATTGATATTGTTTCTTTTTTTTACGCAAGCCTATTGAGAGTTTTGATATTCGTATTAGAGACCGGATACTGAGAGAATATGTAGCCAAAGGACCTTGCCAACCTAAAGGACATGATTTTGCGAGAAAGAAATGTGGGGATGTAAATAGAGCTTTTAGAGGTGAATGATTTGATGAGTTTGCTTGGTTGGAATATAGTGTTCACAATGATGCCGCCTTTTGCTTTTGGTGTTTTATTTTCAAGTCCAAGCTTTACAATTCGGGGGATGATGTATTTACAAAAAATGGGTTTTGTAATTGGAGAAAAGCAACTGAAAAATTTAGGCTTCAGGTTGGTTCAACTAATAGTCCACATAACAAAGCAAGAATTGATTTTGAGATCGAATTTCAAAAATCAAAAATAGAGTGTGAGCTATATTGTTCAAGGAAGCAATTTGAGAAGAAAAGAAGCTTACCGCATTCGTTTGACAACAACTCTTGATTTCATTCGATTTATTTTATGTCAAGGGTTGCCTATGAGAAAACATGATAGGTCATCTACTTCTTTGAATAGAGGTATTTTTTGGAGTTTTTAACATGGTATAGCTTGAGAAATCATGAGATTGGTAGTGTTGTTTTGAAAAATGCACTTGGGAAATTATCAAATGATAGCTCCAGCAATACAAAAAGACATGGTTCATGCTTGTGCAGTTGAGACCACTCTTGCAATATTAGCTGACCTTGGTGATAGATTGTTTTCCATTTTGGTTGATGAGTCTCGTGATTGTTCTTTGAAGGAACAAATGACAGTTCTGATTAGATATGTAAACAAACATGGACAAGTGGTGGAGCGTTTTTTAGGTTTGGTTCATGTAAGAGAGACATCGACAATATGTTTGAAAGAAAATATTGATTCTTTGTTTGCCAAACATGGTTTATCTTTATCTAGATTGAGAGGTCAAGGGTATGATGGTGCATCAAATATGAGGGGCGAGTTTAATGGCTTGAAGACACTTATTTTGAAGGAAAATCCTAGTGCTTGGAATATGCATTATTTTGCACATCAACTCCAATTGGTCCACACTAATTATCTGTCTCATGGTTGTGCTCATGGTCTAGTCAATGAGTCAACATTTGTTTACTCCAATGTGAAGTCACATCAAAAAGTTGTATGGTCCATGGATCTAGCTATTACAGTTCGAAATCAAAGAGATCATTGTAAAAATTATGCAATATTTTAGTATTTTACATTTCTATTGCACACAACCTTTTCTTAATACAATTTGAAAATTTCAACCATTTGTTGGTTGATGACGACATTGTTTGGAACAGGAGTTGATGTACAAATAAGTATATGTAAAATTCTTCATGTTGATGAAGATTGGGCACTAGGCTATTATCCATTCAGAGTTGCATCAGTTTTGCGAACCCTCTTTTTCCTATGAAGGATGGGATACTTAACGCAAGTATATAAGATGGATATGTTTTGCTTATTTGATGGTAATTTTTAGGTACTTGTACTAATAAAATACATAATTTTAATTTTTAAGAATTTTGAACCTTTAACTACCATTCATGGTTATGCTCTTGTTCCTTACTTAAATGTGTACTCTATAAAACAAGATATTTCAAAGCAGTCAATCATTACAGAATAAGATTCCACATGAATGATAGCCTCAAATGATCCAGATGTATGTTTTTATTCATTTCAATGTCAACATTTTTTTATCTTTATGTTATGTTTTTTTGCTCAAAATCTTATTGACTTGTTTTTTTGGTTGAAATTGTACACGATATACTTTTTGATGATTTTCCGGAGTTTTCTAAGAGGACTTTTAAACCTATCAACTATGTTGTCTTGATTGTTGGATAAGGGGTCAATTCAAATGTAATTGAATATTGAAAGTGTCTAAACTCTTTTGGGAAAGATTATGGTTATAACGGTTATTTCAATATAGTAATGGGCTGCAATTGGAGAGGGATTGAGGAAATTGCATATTTTCCTATTGTTAATGCTCCTTAAGGAATTTTTATATCTTTTGAAGATTAGTAAAAGTTTTAATTATTTTTTTATTTATTTTAATAAGTTGTTTTACTTACTTTTTTATTATTTTTTCAGAGGATTGATAAATTAAATTTTAAAGGGCTGGCAAGAGAAGAATATCCAAGTTGTTGTGATATACAATGGAGAAAAGTTTTTATGATAAGCTTAACTCAATGTCAATTGTTGTTGATAAGTTGTCTTTCTATTCATTACTATTAGGAATTTCTCCTTCACTTATAAGATATTAGATAAAAAATATTGTTTTCAATTTTAGAATCTTGAGGAGTCTTCTTCCAGCCAACATTACTAGAGAATAACATCAAGTCCTTTAAACTATCTATTCTAATTGGATTATCATCTCCTTATTTTGATGAAGTTATTATTAGAACAATGTCTTCTCTAAATCAGGTAAATTAAGTTATGCCGATTTAATGTATTTACTATTTAAATTTTGTTGATATATTTTATAATTAAATTTTGTTATGTTTTTTTCAAGTCCCAATCATTTTTGCAATGTGCACCCCACAAGGTGAGTGCAACTTTCAAGATGCAAAACTTTGGAGTAAGGTATGTTTATTAGTTGTTTTATGATTGTCATTAAGTTAACCTTCATTATATCTCATTTAAATTTAATAAGAAAGTATTTATATACCTAATTAATGGAAATTTCATAGTTTTTTTCATGTTTTATCCGAAATAAAAAGAAATTTCACATTGAATTAAAATAATTCACATTCTTCCCTCCTCTATTATCTTCCCCCAATCCGTATCATCTGTAGCATAAGCTGCTACAAAGCCTACTACACCAATCATATATGCCCATATGTCATCTTATTTAATTACTATTCAATTTAATTAAATTGTAAAAATTAGATAATTAAATTATGGAAATTAGGGTTTAAGGCTGACTATCGAAACTACATTATGTCCCAAATCAAAACACCATTCAACTACTTCTTGTAAACTTACATAGTTCGAAAATCATCTTTCCTCCAACTCTTTTCTTAATCCAAACAAATCCTCTCTCAAGTTAATATAATTTAATTATCATTTTTTGTTAATTTCTGAACTTTAATTGGATTAAATAATAATTTAAAAATGAAACGTGTGTGTACGTGATTGGCGGAATAGGCTTTGTAGCAGTACATGTCACAGATGATCCGGACTGATCTTCCCCAGATTCAATGTCCACATTCCCCCTCCGGTTTTTCCGATTTCATAGGTAATTTTAAATTCATTCTAAAATCACAATTTTGTTGAAGATTCGTTTTAGAATTCTCTCAATAAAATAAACTAATGATGAAATACATTGCTTCCCCCAATTTTGAATTTATGATTTTTAAAGGTATCTTTGAAGAATTAGAGAAATTGACTTGCATGAATTTAATGGTGGTGGAAGTACAACTGAAAATCCAGTTCGATTCGAATCATCTATCCCATGGTTGTGCCCCATACACATGTCTCACACTGATTATTGGTCAACATGATTGTTGGTCCACACTAAGGCTCCGTTCGGCAAAGCTTATTTGGATACTTATAAGTATCCAGTTACTTATATGATAAAAATAAGTTTCGTTTTATGTGTTCGGCAAAATTTGCTTATTTGAAATAAATTACTTATATCCGATACTTATCTGCTGAAAAAATAATCAGCGCCCCCAACCTTATGTCAAATAAGCTAACTTTTTTACCAAAATATAAGTTAGCGGGACCCACGTTATTTGTCAATTAAATTTTATTTTTATTTTTTTACCCTTCATTAAGCCATTTTTAGTAATTTTACACCTCTTGCTTAAAATATCAGCAATTCAGTTTACCGAACACATTTCGGATTATTTGGAAAATCAACAACTCATATCAGTATCCCATATCAGCATCCACGATCAACATCAACAACCATAAGTATCAGCATCAACATCAACATAAGCATCAACACCGATAAGTACCATTTTACCGAACGGAGCCTAATTATCTGTCCCATGGTTATGCTCACGGTCTAGTCAATGAGTCAACATTTGTCTACTCCAATGTGAAGCCACTTCTAAAAGTTGTATGGTCCATGGATTTAGCTATCACGGTTTGAAATCAAAGAGATCAGCATAAAAATTCTACAATATTTTAATATATTACATTTCTATTACACACAATCTTATCTTAATACAATTTGAAAATTTCAGACATTTGTTGGTTGATGACGACATTTGTTGGTTGATGACGACATTGTCTGGAGCAGAAGTTGATGTACAAATAAGTACTTGAATGTATACTCCATGAAACAAGCTATTTCAAAGCAACCAATCATTGCAGGGATAATATTCCACATGAATGATAGCCTCAAATGATCCAGATGTATGTTTTTATTCATTTGAGGGTCAACATTTTTTATCTTTATGTTATGTTTTTTTGCTCAAAGTTTTATTGACTTGTTTTTTTGGTTGGAATTGTACAAGATTTACTTTTTGATGATTTTCCGGAGTTTTCTAAGAGGACTTTTAAACCTATCAACTATGTTGTCTTGATTGTTGGATATGGGATCAATTCAAATGGAATTGAATATTGGAAGTGTCTTAAATTCTTTTGAAAAAGATTATGGTTATAACGATTATTTCAATATAGTAATGGGCTGCAATTGGAGAGAGATTGAAGAGATTGCATATTTTCCTATTGTTAATGCTCCTAAAGGAATTTTTATATCTTTTGAAGATAAATAAAGTTTTAATTGTTTTTTGTTTTTATTCATTTTAATAAGTTATTTTACTTACTTTTTTATTATTTTTTCAGATAATTGATGAATAAACTTTTAAAGGGCTGGCAGGAGAAGAATATTCATGTTGTTGTGATATACAATGGAGAAAGTTTTTATGACAAGCTTAACCCAATGTCAATGGAGAAAGTTTTTTTAAGAGGATTGATAAATGAAATTACTTTTTTATCTTACAACTGAAGGAGAAAAATTTCTCCTTCACTTTTAAGATATTAGATAAAAAAATTGTTTTTCTCCTTCACTTGTAAGATATTAGATAAAAAAAAATGTTTTCAATTTTTGAATCTTTAGGAGTCTTCTTTCAAGCCAACATTATTGGAGAATAGCATCAAGTCCTTTAGACTATCTATTCTAATTGTATTATCATCTCCTTATTATAATGAAGTTATTAATAGAACAATGTATTTTCTAAATCAGGTAAATTAAGTTATGCCGATTTAATGTATTTACTATTTAAATTTTGCTGATATATTTTGTAATTAAATTTTGCTATGTGTTTTTTTCCAAGTCCCAATCATTTTCGCAATGTGCACCCTAAAAGGTGTGTGCAACTTTCAAGATGCAAAACTTTGGAGTAAGGTATGTTTAGTAGTTGTTTTATGATTGTCATCAAATTAATCTTCATCTTATCTCATTTAAATTTAATAGGAAAGTATTTATATACCTAATTAATGGAAATTTCACAGCTTTTTTTCAAGTTATACCCAAAATAAAAAGAAGTTTCACAAGGAATTAAAATAATCCCCATTCTTCTCTCCCCCATTATCTTCCCAGCTTCAATGTCCACATTCTCCCTCCGTTTTTCCGATTTCATAGGTAATTTTAAATACCTTCTAAAATCCCAATTTTATTGAAGATTCGTTTCGGAATTCTCTCAACAAAATAAATTAATGATGAAATACGTGCTTCCCCCAATTTTGAATTTAGGATTTTTAAAGGTATCTTTGAAGAATTAAAGAAATTGACTTGCATGAATTTAATGGTGGTGAAAGTACAACTGAAAGTCCAGTTCGATTCGAATCATCTATCCCATGGTTGTGTTCCATACACGTGTCCCACACTGATTATTAGTCAACATGATTATTGGGTCCACACTAATTATCTGTCCCATGGTTGTGCTCATGGTCTAATCAATGAGTCAACATTTGTCTACTCCAATATAAAGTCACATCAAAAAGTTGTATGGTCCATGGATCTAACTATCACGATTCAAAATCAACATGAGACATGGATGCGTTGAAGATTGAAAGAGGAAGAGAGAGAAAGAAAGAGCAGATTTGTATGGTCCCATGGTTGTGTATGGAACACAACCATGGGACAGATGATTCGAACCGATCAAAAGTATACAACTTCTTTTCTTTCTTTGATTATTTTAAATTTTTAAATATAATTTGTAGATATATATAAGCTATTAAATTAAAAACTACAAGTATATTTAAAATCTGTTGTTTATTCTATGTTTTATAAATTAATTTTTTTAAATACATACCGGGTATATTAGCGGGGATTCGGGGATGATAGTACATTCCCCGCCCCCGTCCCGTTTTAAATCGGGGGTACAAAAATGATCCCTGACGGGTCTCCACGGATTTTTTGTGCATCCTTAGAAGAGACCATTGTTTCAACGATTGTATATATGTTTGGATGCATGGAAAAAAGGTTTCTTAAGAGGCATGTAGGACAATTCTAGGTTTAGATGGTTGTCATTTAAAAGGAGTATACACCGGCCAAGGACTAGTTGCAGTTGGGAAATACTCGCTGCCAATGTGCCAAAAAGTTGATCTTTTTTCATTTTGGCTTCCTTTACATAGAGTAAATACACAAATTTAACACGATGGTGTTCAATTATTGTCACGAACCTAATCAAAACACTACCCTATTTCTTCGTTTCTATAGCAACCATATAACATTCCCAAAATGAGTGCCCCAACCATCTATTCTTTTTTTTAGATTAAAAAAAATCTAGGTTAATCAAAGTTTCTCCAATGTTTTCCTTCATACTTGTTTCACCAAGGCCACACCTTGGCTATGCAAATATAGTAACATGACGTTGGAATCTAGTAGCGTTATAGAAAATGCATTCAAGCCCCAAACATTTTTGGGTTACACCCCAGTACCCCACGCCTCCCAAAGGAATAGGCGTTGGGTAAAATCGAAAAAAAGTTAAACCGAAATATGCCCTAAGCAATTACACTAGAATCTTGAGCAATTGAAATCTTGAGCAATTACACTAGAATTAGGATTGGCGACATTGTCAATTGAAATCTTGAGCAATTACACTATAATCTTAAAAGCATCTCTAAATCAAACTTTTGTTGGAAACGACCTTGAAGGAACAGGCGCCCAAAAGAATTTATCTTATCATTTAGTCTCTAACTTAACCTTATCTTTTGGGGCAAGAAGCTCTTCAAGCACAAACTAATTCTAGCCCCAAAAAAAAAGCAAAAGTGGAAAAGCAAATGAACCGAAATGACCAATATATGGCACACTATATCAGTTATTATTGTCACATAACTAAATTTTAGTGTTCCTTGGATCATTCGGGCGCACCCCCTGTGTTAAGCTAGGGGTGCCCATCTAGGTTCACCGGATTCCCTTGTAGGGGAACTGCACCGGTCGATGTATCAAACGTAAATATTTGGTTCGATAACGCTTAGTTCTCTCCACCATGGTTATAAATTATATGTTTATAACAATAGTAAATAGGCCAACATAAATTGGATAGGTACCTATCTTTGAATTAAACCGACTACACAGACGAAAACAAATTTGAGGTTAGTTAACTGGTTAAGGTGGAGATCTTACTCAGAATTCAACATTTCTGACAACTTCATTCAAAAGAATATTCAGAACAACAAGGTTATGCATTAGAACTCTCGTGTCCTCATTCGCTCAATGAGAGAATTGGCTCCTAAAATATCAAGTTCAGCCGAGGCCATAGAATTTGAATAACACATATCTGCATCACAAATCATAAACCAAAATCAACTCAATTGAAAACTGATGTCCAGCAAATTCAATGTAGAGAGTTTAAACAAAACAGCAAAACAAGGCAAAACTCCCAAGAAAACTACAAATTGGCTTATGAATCGATACAGCAACTCAGCACAATGCAACCAAAAGCCAGTGCATCAATTTAAACTGCTCCATACCTTTCATGAAACTACAGAAGAACCAAGCCAAGTTCTGATGGCTTCAGAGCATTTCGAACACGGTAATTGTAGAGATAATAGTGAAGCTGTCCATCACCAGGTCCATACTTCAACTCCTTCAGGAAAGATTCATTCTCCATCACATCTAAAGCGTTGAAGACATCATAATCTAGCTGCTTAGCAACTATGAGCGCGTCGTTCATCAGCTGGAGCAAAGGAGTCCTGGTTGCAACATTATAGTAAGAGTAAGCGGCTTTCAAGGTGGAGTAGTTCTGGTTACCAAGTATAGTTGATGGAAGAGTGTAAAAGCTGCAAAAGTCAGTGATTTCATGGGTAATCGGGCTCTCAACCACAAAACCGTCCACAACGTTTTCCTTTGGAAGAAGCCAGTGCTCCACGTCATCTTCATCAAAATCCGGTGCAACGACGTACTGGCACAAGTAGCTTCTCAGCAACCGAGTTACAGCTGGAACGTCACGAAGCTCCATTTTCCTAAAACCAGGGGTGATTGGTGAATCTGGTAGCTTGTAGAGTTTAATAGTCCTGCTCATTGTCATTCTTGGGCCTAACCTAGAAAACCCGACATCAATCAGTTTCTTCGGGTTCAGAGACCGGTGCCAGTACTGACAAGTGGTTACTGGGGTCGGAAGAACAACACCAGCAGTATAAGCAGCTTGCCAGATGTTCTCCAAGTGAACACGCCTTGTCACTTCCTTGATCATAACCGGGGCCAATCTTTTAGACCTGAGCTTTTTATGGACACACAAGAAGTTAATTTCAGCCATCTTCACAACTTCATCACGGACCCGGATCCTAGCTGGAATGCCACTGATGAACGCTACCAGTTTCTTTGAAGCCTTGACTCGAACACCTATGTGCCAGTGACCGTAATAGCCAGGAGGGCGCAAAGCCCACGCGAGAAACTCGTTAGAGTAGTTGAATCTGAACATGTTCTCATCATCCTCAACGTAATTGTTTTTCAACAAATTGTAAACTTCAAGGCAAGTCTCGTCATTGTTCATGTCACAGGTAATCCACTCATAGGGGCCAGGAAGATTATAAGGCTCTTGTTTGACCTCGGACAATGGCGTTGGCTGCTCAATAGGTCCTTCTGGCAAACTACCATCCCCGATCTCCCTATACTGTCCAACTGGCTGGGTTTCCCAGAACTTATGCTTCTTTACAGCTGATAAAGAATCCTGGAACTTTCTAACCAAGCTATCAACAGATTCATCCACATTGGAAACTTGGTTCAAGTCTGAGTTAGAATCTAGGGTTTCCTCAGCAGGCCCCGGTGGAGGACTCCCATCAGCCATTTTGGCAGTGTGATTTCAAAGAAGCAAATTTTGTAATTTCCCTACATTCAAATAATAAGAAAGACCACAAAACATTCAATAGCATTCCAAGAGAAGCTAAGACATACAGATTGACCAAACAGGCATTACAAAACATGAAACAACTAACACAATAGCCTTCTTATGAATAGAACTGTTAATGGTAACAACAGATTTAAGGCAGGCAAGCAATGAATAGAAGATTTTTTTTTAAAACCAAATTAATCAACTTAAGGTTCAGATAGAGCAACCCAGGTTATTAACAAGAAACCAAACTGGTTGAGCACAAATGCTTTACTTTAAAGCGACTCCAAATTTCTCATCACATAGTTGTTTTACATCCTCATTCTCAATTTTGCTCTAGTGTAATAAATTAACTAATCAACAAATTTAGTTTGCATGTTTGAAATTGAAATGCAGGATTTAAAATGCTCAAACAAAATGATATGCTCTGACCAATGAGAACACTACCATGCACTATTGTGCAACTCTCCTAATCGTTTCTAACAAATCAAAGTAGATACAGAACAAGAAATAAAGGTTTTCAAGGTTCCAAACTTGTATCTAAGATCTAAGGCAAAGAGAGTCAAAATTTTAGTATTGTTCATCTATAACCATTAACTAGAAGAGAGGATACTTAGTCAATTTGCATACTAAAACAACCTTGCAAACTCGAAACACAGCAAAAACAACAGCTAATAATCAATAAAAACCTTGTAAGCAACTAAAAAAGGTGAGTTGCGTACAATTCAAAAACCCTTCTATACGCAAGAATTTTGTGCTATACAGAACACAAATAAGTTTTTACCGGAGACAACCTTTCGCAACCCAACTCAAACTCAATCAAAGCTTAACAAATAGATCTCACACTTTCCTATTGCCGTCAATTCATCAACCACGGTTTCAAAATCACAGGATTCTCTATTACAAACATGACAGACACCATAGATCAACATTGAATCGCCGATTTACTAACTGGATCTCGCAGAAATTTAGAAGTCTTCGGCGAAATCACCACGAATCAGATGTTTCTCGCAAAATACGGGTCCATGTCGGTCAAAAAGAGTAAATAGAAGAGGGGAAAGGAACGCTTACTGAAGGTGGAGGACGCGAGGGTTTTCCGGCGACGGACGGCGGCGTCCCCGGTTGGGAGTGGAGAGGAGAACGGGGAAGTGCGGCGGCGGGCTGCGTACTTATTTGCCGAGAGTGATAAGGATGTGTTTGGTAGAAATTGGGTGTGGGGTAGGAACAAGGAATGAGTTTGGGCGTGTACGGGTCCGAAAATGAGAAATTTCATTTGTGAATCAAATTCAAATATTCCGATCGATAGAAACTCAACAGCCTTTTTGACAATTGGGAAATAATAAGAAAAAATATGATGATAAAATGTGAAAAAATAAAAGGTGAGAAAATAAGAGGTGGAAATAGAGAGAATTTTATCATTTTTTAAAATTTGGCTAAATTTATGTTTTAATGAGAGTTTATGAATATGATTTAATTTTTTTTCCAAATTTTAAAGCTTGTATCTCTACTTTTCTATCAAATTCCACCAAATAGAGGCATTCAATTTCTCATCATTTTTCTTCAAATTTTCTCATGAAATCCCATCAATTCTTATTTTAAAATGAAACCAAATAATAGAAAAATAATTTCCACAATTTTCCTCCCTAAAATTCCAATCAAATCACACCATCTATAAACATACCCTAAGAGAGTAGGAGGGATTAGGTATGTTTGTATTGCATATGATAATGTATTTTTTATATTATACTATAAGATTTTATGTAATTAAAAATAAATATTTTAAATATTTCAATTAATAGAAGTTAAGAGGGTGGTTTAGGCTTTGGATTGCATGTGATGATACATTATCTAATATTATATTATAAGATTTCATGAAAAATTGTATCAATCTTATATTATAATGTAAGATAATACATTATCATTTGCAAGTTAAACATATATTTACTTTATATCACATGTATTATGAATCAATTATATTATCATAAGGGGAAAGTGATAATATCATAAGGAGAAAGTGATAATATATTTGGTATGTAATATTTTTAATTATTTGTTTTGAGCGTTTTTTCTTCTCACGCACCCCATCATACGTCTCACCAACTTACATTCTTTGTTTGTTGAACGTCGTCGACCTTCTCTTCTATAAAAGTTGTCACCAACTATTTGTTGTCATCCTTCATGTGACGAACTCAAAAGAGCGAGGAGAAGAGGTAAGAAGAAAATTCAAACATCTTTGAACGAGAAGGTCACATCACCCGAACAAGGAGCTCAAACAACTCTTAAGCAAGAAGATCACATAATCAAAGTTCGAAAAAAAAAAGAAAAAAAAGAGTTGAACACTTCAACAACAACTCCACGAATAAGCCCGAATGATAAACTAAATGAAGGGAGAGAACCATATGCTTCAAGATCTTAACTTTGTTATTGTTTTCTATTATGCTTTTCTTTTTAAAACCTAAATAAATTGTTTATTCAATGTTAATCTATTGAGTATGAAAGAGTGGATTCAAGAGGGAAAAGTTTTCGATTTCAATAGCATTATAATAATCCTAGACTTCACCCCTCCCCTCTAAATCTCAAATTTTTTCAAGATATAGCCAAAGAGATAAGAATAGAGAAGCCTAAATGTAATTGGAGTGTTTTTAACTGGTAGTTTTGTGAAGTAGATAATGAAGAAGATGAAACTTACAAGAGATATGAGAGTACATAAATAATTGGTGTCTGATCATATATTGATATTTTTTAATCAAGAATGATTGATGTATGAAACATGCCTAGTGGATTAAGAGGTCGAAATAAATCCACAACTGAACAATCTAGTAAAAGAGCACAGACACATAAAGCTCCAAACAAGCAATAGAGAAACTTAACAAACACTCAAAAGCTAACAAAACACGGAAGAAGGGTTGAGCTAAGCACCACTAAAAGCAACATCACCGATACACAAGAAAATGGATCAACTCCATTTGAGGATTGCACAATGGACCACTATGGCGTTGCCTCACTTAGATGAGGGATCTTTAGAATCCTCAAGCACGACCACGTCCATGACTAGACACAACTTGATTACTACTCATATCGACCAAACACACTTACTTACTTTAACAATGTTAGACATTTGTTTAATATGAACGAGAGTGAGTTTATAAGGAAAGTTTGCTTTTTCGGTTGTTGTTGGGAGGGGGGGTTCACAAAGACATTAAATAAAATAAGAAAGCACAAGTATTTGTTTTTGGCTTCTAAGAGTATTTCTAGTGTGTCTTAAAAGTGATTACATGGTTCAATTTGTGAAGGGGGGTCTCTAGATCCCATTAGCATGTTTACTAGCCAAGTATAAAAGTAAGGGCTCGTTTGTTTCTATACTCGGAATCGGGTTGGAATGAGGTATCGGGTTGGGATAGGAATCACTCATACCTTAAGTTTGAGGTGGGTATGAACTCTAGTGTATTTTCTTTGTATGGGAATCACTCATTCTCATCCCTTAGTTATAACAAATATTAGTATGGGTTTGACCCATTCATAAGCCCATTCCCTATACCATGGGGATAGAAACAAACAAGCCCTAAAGGAATTAAGAAAATATACAATATGTTTCAAGCATTAACCGAACAATAAAGAACTCACTTGCATGTGTCCTCCTCATTAGTGAACATACACTTCATCCAATACCTATTTGTCCATCAAGCGTGGACTGGATCGATCGTACGAGTCTAGGAAAGATCACATCGGGAGCTCGCCTGCAAAAAAAGAGGTATGCAGAAGCACTTTCTTATACATCTCATTCTCATCACTTTTCTATAGGGTATTTGTCGAGTTAGCAAGTATTAGTAGACATGTCTATATGCGGGCTTAGACAGATCCAAAATTAAAATTTTGTTCGGATGTCCCATGTTGGGTCAAACCCTCTCATACATGTCAAGGGTATTGTCCATACCGCCCATGATTGCGAGTCAGATTGTTTGTTGGGCCAGCCCGTAGTCAATTCTATTACAAATTAATAAAAATATATTAAATTAAATTAGAAAAAAAACTTAAAACTAGAAGCTTTGTTACATTTAAGAAAAATACAAATTGGAACGGTCGATTAATTAAGCCTCACAACGAAAAATTATACTTTATTATAATAATCCAATATAGGGTTAACGACCGATTGAAACATCATATTTTTGTAACTCAAATTTTCTTATGACAAACATTTTAATCTAAACTTCATGACAAACCAAGGGTTTAATTTCTCACAAATAATAATCACTTTTTCTTACATATTTATAATAAATAATATTCTTCGAATAAAAATAATGCGAGTCGGGCCACATCGGTCAAACTCCTTTTCCAAACCTGCCCTTATTTGCGTGCGGGTTGGACGGACCGACCAATACTTGGACAAGTCTAAGTCTCAAGCATTTCACACCCATTCATTGCTATTGAATTTCATCTTGTTTGGTTGCAAAATTATCTTACCGTCCTTGGCCATTCCACACGCTGCCTAGCAAAGGCATGGTTATCTGGAGTGGTGTAACACAAAATGCCCATATAATTCGGCCTAATGGGAACTCTTGTGGCCTCTTTTCTATCATCCACTCTTTTTTCTTTCCTTTTTCTTGATTTTGTTCGATTTTGTGGATCTTGAGGCTTTTAGTGTGCTTTAATGAGGTTGAGGGGGCTTAACTCTCAGATTTCCTCTTTGCTATGAAAGATTTGGATTTCATTTTACAAATCATTTGCTATAAATGAAGATTTTTTTTAAATTGTTTGAAAGGGAGGTGTGGAGCAAGCTTTTTAAGGAACATGAGTATTTTCTTTTAGTAAGGCTCTATCTAGTGTAGGTGTGTGAACTTTTTTTGAAGGTTTTAACTATGGCTCTATCTTAAACCTATTCAAATATGTGTTCGGTGAAACTAGGTTTTTCTGGAAGGTGGAGGTTTTATGAGATTTTTGAGGAGGTTTGAAATCACGGAATTGAAACCTTGAGATAGATAGTTTTAGGAAGGTTCTAAAATTTAACAAACCATTTTTTGTTAATTAATTCAAATTAATATCTTATTGATCTTAAAGCTAAATTCTACGCAAAAACTTTACAATAACAAACACTTTAATTAGATTTTGAAAGGTTTTAAATAATAAAAAAAACCTCTACCTATCAAAAAACCTCCTAACAAATCTTCAACTCTTCAAAAACTTAATTTTACCGAACAAAGCCTTTTATAATTGAAGAATATACATGTTTTTTTGCTCCTAAGATAAATATATGTTATTTGAAATAAAAACATACATGTTTTTTTGCTCCTAAGATAAGGACCCTGTTAGGTTTACACCGGGTGTAAGCTAGATATCTTACACCCGGAAAAAGTAATAATAATTTAATCTATTTTGTCTGTATTCGAATTTGGGCAAAATCCCAAATTTTCAGCTTTCGAATTCAAAATTTGAATTTTTTTTTACGGTAGCCTTTTTGTTAAAAAAAGGAAAAAAAAATACTCCTCCCTTTCCTCCTTTTAAACTTTACCCATTTGAGTAAATTTTCCCCTTTCTCGACATACGCCGGCCACCAGTTGTACTCCACCGGCCACCAATTCTACTACATCGTGCATCCAGTTTCGGCCTCTTGATCGTTGAAATATTTTTGACACAAATATCTCACACAAGATTCATTTGATTTATATATGTAGTCATGACTCAATTGCTCATGAGTAGACCTGTACAAAGTCGGGTTGGGCCGGATCCGGGCCGGGCTTTGAACAAAAATTATGCCCATTTGTCCGAGCGGGTTCGGGTCAAGCGGGTGATTCGGGCCGACAAGGATGTCCAAGCCCGCCCGGACATCCGGACACGGGTAGCCCGTCGGGACCCGTATATAAATTTATAAATAATTATTTTTTCATGTCCATTAAAAAACTAGAAAATCCTAGTATTATAATTACACTATCTAACATTACTTAAAATTAAGATCATATTTATGCTAGCTTTTTAGGTGACAAGGTGAAAGAACTATAATAATTAACTCTCTTTTGTACTAATTCTACAATCAATAGCCTCAAGATATTTTTCGCAGACATATCTTTATTTATAAATATAAATATTTATTTTAAATATTTAATATATTCGGGTATTCGGGCGGGTTATCCGGGATATTCGGTCAAAAATATTGTCCGTGTACCGCCCATGAATTCGGGCGGGCGGACTTATTTACCCTTTCGGGTTAGAATTCTTGTCCAAGTCCGCCCATTTTTCTGAACGGGCGGTACGGGTTGGGCGGGTTAGTCCGACTTTGTTCAGGTGAGTGAGTCTTAAGACTTTTTGAGTTTTGACTGTACCAAACTTTAATTTCGGTGGTGCCCAAACACTCCCTCGATCCGAATATAAAAAGCGCAACTTCTCTCACTCGAGTCTTGGCCCATAACTACACAGCCCGCCGACCTCCGCCCCTTCTCAGGCGACACCTGTCGTCCGTCGCCGGGAAGCCCTAGGCTCCTCCGCCGTCAGTAAGCCTTCTCCTCCCTCCTTCCAATTCTCTTTTGAATGACACCGACTTGTATTTTGCAAGAATCATCTGTTTCGTGGCGATTTTGCCGGAGGCGAAAATGTTTTTTAGATTCAATTATGAAATCGGCGATTCATGTTGATCATGCTGTCGTTTTCTGTGATTAGTATTCGTTTACGAGTTTAATTCTAGTAAGGTCAAATAAACATGTTCGCGAGAGAGGATCGCGTGTTTTCTGGTGATTTTGAACCACGGATTGTGCTTGATGAATTAATGGGAAATGGGAATAGGAAAGAATGAGATCTGCTTTGTTAAGCTTTACTTTGAGTTGGCTTGCGAGGTTGCCCTCGCTTGAGTACAAGAAGATTCTTGCGTATTGTATAAGGGTTTTGATTTTAAGAGATTTTGTTTTTCATTCAAAGGTTCTTTTTTTCCTAATTGTTCTTCCCCCGAGCTATGGGGTTGATTTGTTTTTGTTCCTGTAGCGATATTTGGTTTGCTAATCTGTCTAGTTATTCAACTCTTCTGGACTTTGATGCTGGATATAGGCTTGGAAGTTGTTCTGTTTTCATTTTTTGATTTTGTTGAAGCAATCAAGAGATTTGTACGATAATGCAAAGGAGATGGTTGATTAGTTAGCTGTAAACTAATGGAAAAGAATGAAGGAGATGTAAAACTACTATTTGAAGATTGAAGTGTGTATTTGGAGTTGCTGTAAAGTAAAGCATGTATGTTCAACTAGTTTGGTTTGTTGTTAATGTCCTGGCTGCCTAATCTGATGTAGTTAATTACTTTTAGATTTCCTATCTATTGCTCAAGTGTATTAGATCTGCTGCTGTTACCTTTTTTTTAGTTCTATTCCTAAGAAGGATTTTGTTATAGCTGCATTTTGTTTGTAATGCTAGTTCGGTCAAATTGTAAGTTTACCTTTTTTCTTGGAATGTTATTGAGGGTCTTTTGTGATTTTCTTTCTTACTATTTGTTTGTAGGAAAAGTAAAAGGTTTGCCTCTTTGAAACCAAACTGCTAAAATGGCTGATGGGAGTCCTCCACCGGGTCCTGCAGAGGAAAATCCAGAGTCTAACTCAGACTCGAGTCAAGTTTCCAACGTCGATGAATCTGTTGATAGCTTGGTTAAAAAGTTCCAGGATTCATTATCATCTGTAAAGAAGCATAAGTTCTGGGAAACCCAGCCGGTTGGACAGTATAGGGAGATCGGGGATGGTAGTTTGCCAGAAGGGCCTATTGAGCAGCCAACACCACTGTCCGAGGTCAAACAAGAGCCTTATAATCTTCCGGCCCCCTACGAGTGGATTACATGTGACATGAACAATGACGAGACTTGCCTTGAAGTTTACAACTTGTTGAAAAACAATTACGTTGAGGATGACGAGAACATGTTCAGATTCAACTACTCTAACGAGTTTCTCGGGTGGGCTTTGCGCCCTCGTGGCTATTATGGTCACTGGCACATAGGTGTTCGAGTCAAGGCTTCAAAGAAACTGGTAGCGTTCATCAGTGGCATTCCAGCTAGGATCCGGGTCCGTGACGAAGTTGTGAAGATGGCTGAAATTAACTTCTTGTGTGTCCATAAAAAGCTCAGGTCTAAAAGATTGGCTCCGGTTATGATCAAGGAAGTGACAAGGCGTGTTCACTTAGAGAACATCTGGCAAGCTGCCTATACTGCGGGTGTTGTTCTTCCAACCCCAGTAACCACTTGTCAGTACTGGCACCGGTCTCTGAACCCGAAGAAACTGATTGATGTCGGGTTTTCTAGGTTAGGCCCAAGAATGACAATGAGCAGGACTATTAAACTTTACAAGCTACCGGATTCACCAGTTACCCCCGGTTTTAGGAAAATGGAGCTTCGTGATGTTCCAGCTGTTACTCGGTTGCTGAGAAGCTACTTGAGCCAGTACGTCGTCGCACCGGATTTTGATGAAGATGACGTGGAACACTGGCTTCTTCCAAAGGAAAACGTTGTGGACGGTTTTGTGGTTGAGAGCCCAATTACCCATGAAATTACCGACTTTTGCAGCTTTTACACTCTGCCATCAACAATACTCGGTAACCAGAACTATTCCACCTTGAAAGCTGCTTACTCCTACTATAATGTTGCAACCAGGACTCCTTTACTCCAGCTGATGAACGACGCGCTCATAGTTGCTAAGCAGTTAGATTATGATGTCTTCAATGCTTTAGATGTAATGGAGAATGAATCTTTCCTGAAGGAGTTGAAGTATGGACCTGGTGATGGACAGCTTCACTATTATCTCTACAATTACCGTGTTCGAAATGCCCTGAAGCCATCAGAACTTGGATTGGTTCTTCTGTAGTTTCATGAAAGGTATGGAGCTGTTTAACTTTGGTGCACTGGCTTTTGGTTGCATTGTGCTTGGTTGCTGTATTGATCCGTTTACCAATTTGTAGCTTTCTTGGGAGTTTTGACTTGTTTTGCTGTTGTGTTCAACTCTTCACATTGATTTTGGTAGACGATACTTTTCAATAGAGTTGATCCCGTTTTATGATCTCTATTCTGTGATGCTGAAACTGTGTTATTCTTTCGACACTGCTGAACTAATATTTTGTGTGTTAATTCATGTGATCTAATATGTAACCATGAGTATAACTCAGAAATATCCCTTTTTAGATGAACTTGTCAGTTTATTTTTAAAAAATTTTTTTTTAATGATTTTGTCAGAAATTTATAAATTTTGATTAAAATCTGCAGCTTGAAATGTCATTTGTAGAATAGTCGAAATCAAGTAGAGGCTTATTTGGAAAAAAAAGCCAGGTCGAGATAATTATTTTAGAATTTTGTTTGGAAATTAATTGTTTAGAAATTCTCTATAATGAGAGGAAACTTAAATACCATGGAAAACAATCATTTATGGAAGGTGATAACGTAATCATTAACTTAAAAATAACAAGATGTAGATAAAAAAAAGTACATAAAAGTTACCAACACACTTATAATTTCACTAGATCAAAAAAAGTATACAGTGTTTCACGAATTTTTTCTATAATTAGCCCCTATAAGATATTTTCGAACATTACCCAAATCATCAATTACTCTAATGAAATGAGATGGTATTTCACGAAAAATAAGTTGCATATTTGCTTGACCAAATTGGGTGTGTGTAATCGAAAAAACCAATGTTTATGAATATTATAAAAGAAATCATGGAAAAACTTTGCCTTAATAGTAGTATTATGAGATATCAAGATTATCATTGAAAAATCTTAATAAAAATACGAAAAATCAAAGAAAACCAAGGACTAAAATATGTGAAAAACACTTCTTTCAGTCGCTTTTTCCAAATCACATTTACCATCATAATTAAGAGAATTAAGATTTAGTCAAAAAAGTATTGTGACTATATCCTTCTCCGACCAAAATATTTGAAAATTACTTTATCCTTTTTCCCTTCGGAACCTTCATGCAAATTTCCTCAACTCCCCTAACGTTTTCCATATCCAAACCCAATTAATTATAAATAAATACTGCATTACGAATAAATCAATTTAAATTTTCATTTTGATTTTCAATTTTGGTATTACTATTTAAATGATTTTTATTCCGTCGGTCACCGTCACTCACTATCCAGAAGCTCGAATCTTCCTTCCATGGAAGATCACAGTTTTCAGTCTCTTTAATTTAAATAAAAATGAAAAGAAAAAAGATTATATCGCGTTCACACTTCCTCACACGCTTCCTCGAACCCTATATAAATTCCGGCTGATTCAACTTTGACTCTAGACGTTCACACTTTCCAAATTTCTCTTTCAGACATTTCCTCGAACACTTTGTCTGCACATTTCAAATCCCCCTTCCTTTTTAATCTCGCATGGAAATCTCCTCCTCCCAAATCAACGAGGAAAGCAATTAATGGAACCAAATTTCAGTCAAATCGATGATTTCGCAATGAATTACTATGACAATTTCGAGATTCAGCATTCTGAAGATGTCGAGGAGGCTGAAATATCAGGAAACAAGCGTCCCCGCGCGCCCGCCGCCGCAGAGCCGCCGTCGTCGTCGGGCGCAAAGGTCCACCAGCGGCGGCTATGGGTGAAGGACCGGTCAAAGGACTGGTGGGAGAAGTGTAGCCACCCAGACTTCCCGGAATCCGAATTCAAACGCGCCTTCCGGATGTCACGCGCCACCTTCAACCTCATCTGCGACGAGCTCGACGCCGCCGTCATCAAGAAGGACACAATGCTACGCGCCGCCATCCCCGTCAATCAGCGCGTGGCGGTCTGCATCTATCGCCTCGCCACCGGGGAGCCCCTCCGCCTCGTCTCCCGCCGCTTCGGCCTCGGGATCTCCACCTGCCACAAGCTCGTCCTCGAGGTCTGCACCGCCATCAAAAGCCTCCTCATGCCCAAGTTCCTCCACTGGCCCGACGGGGCCCGCCAGGCCCGAACCAAGGCCCGGTTCGAAGCCCTCACCGGAGGAATCCCCAACGTCGTCGGGTCAATGTACACCACGCACGTCCCGATCATCGCCCCGAAGACCAGCGTCGCCGCCTACTTCAACAAGCGCCACACCGAGCGCAACCAGAAGACGACCTACTCGATCACCGTCCAAGGCGTGGTCGACGAGAACGGCGCGTTCACCGACGTTTGCATCGGGTGGCCCGGGTCAATGCTCGACGAGCAAGTCCTCGAGAAATCGGCCCTCTTCCAACGCGCCGCCAGGGGGCTCTTACGCGGCGCGTGGGTCGTGGGCGCGTCCGGGTACCCGCTAATGGACTTCGTGTTGGTCCCGTACACGCGCCCCAACTTGTGGACGCAACACGCGTTTAATGAGAAGATTGGGGAAGCGCAGCGCGTGGGGAAGGACGCGTTCGCTCGGCTCAAGGGCCGTTGGGGTTGCTTGCAAAAGAGGACCGAGGTTAAGCTGCAAGATTTGCCCGCGGTGTTGGGCGCGTGCTGTGTTTTGCATAATGTGTGTGAGATTCGGGGTGAGGGGATGGAGCCCGAGATGGGGTTCAAGTTGTTTGATGACGAGGTTGTGCCTGATAATCCGGTTAGGTCGGTTGACGCGGTGCGGGCTAGAGACCACATTGCTCATAATCTACTTCATCATGGGCTCGCGGAGTCGCGGGGACGGGCTTTCAATAGTGATATTGATGTACTAATTGATGCATAGGATATAGTTGTTTAGATGTTGTTCTATATGGTGTGAAAAGGAGCCATTGATTCTTTATTACATTATGGATAATACAAGATTGCTTAGTTCTTTCTTTGTCATTCTTGCTGGAGATTATCGTTAAGTTTGTTAAAATGATTTTCAATTCAAAATTTCACTTTTAAACTATTGTAATACACTTAATGATTTTACGTTTTATGATTTTCAAGATAAAATAAAATAACTTTTCACTTCCAAATGAAACAATACTTTTGAGGTTTGAGACCATAATTCACGACGGTTTGAGAAAATGAGTTTGTGTGTTCATTGGCATGGTTGTTTCTTTATGGTTCACTTGGATTCGTACAACATATGATACTACATAATAGCCTTAATGATAGACTTAAAGTAAGAGGCCTCATTTGGGCTTTTAGAATGAAAGCTATGAGCACAAGGAAGTTTGACCAAAATTCTTTCCACTTTTAAGTGATCCAAACAAATTGCACATTCTTCTTATTTACCCATCTCACAAGCTTCCAAGGTGTCCATAAAAAACCGAAACTGAAAAACCAGTTATTTTTTAGGTTAACCAAACCGACTTTTTTTGAAATTTGGTTTGGTTAACCGAACCGAAAATATTTTCGGTTTATCAATTCGGTTTCGGTTCACGACTTTACATATAATGGTTAACTGAAAAACCGAAAATATATTAATATTTTTTCAAATACTAGTTATCTTTGCTTTATTTAGTGGTTAAACTCCATGATCTTCAAGGTGTTGTTCTAGTTTGAGTCTTTCCTTCTCCAATTTTAACAATTTATACACTTTTTTTTTCCACTTTTCATTGATACAAGACTCGCTTATTAAATTTGATGGGATAAAAAATAATACACACAATCTTTGATTTCACACACTATAGTATATATTCTCGATATTTGTTTACAACAACCGAACAATATGGTATAAGTACATATTTAAAATAAAAGTCAAGCTTGATCACTTTTTTTATTCAAAATTTATTATTTTAGTTTTAATTATTTAAGGTAAAATTATATAAATGGTTATGGGTTAACCGAGAAAACTGAACCAAAAATTTGGTTAACCGAACTACAGTTAACCGAACTACGATTAACCGAAATTCACGGTTCGGTTACGGTTCATGATTTTATCTAACCGAAATCATGGTTAACTAAACTTCAGTTAATCGAAATCTCGGTTAACCGGGTTTGGACATCCCTACTAGCTTCGATCTTCTTTGACACGAAAAGGTGACAACTCCTTGTGGCATTGTTCAATCATTTGCCACAAGCACTCTGCCCAGATGGTCTCTAATAACTGCTTGGAAACCAGTGCCTTTTGATTCTTGAACTGAATTAGAAGCATATATGGTCATTTGAGAAAACCAACTGCAAGTAAGGATCAAGTTACTTTTTCTGGCTATGTGGCATAGTTAAGACGACGACGACGAAAAAAAAGACGAAGAATCTTTATCAAAAAAAAAATGAAGAATCAAGAATGTATTATTTATCTTTTTTAATTAACAAAAACAGATAAAATAAAATAAAATAAAATTGGACTTCTAAGATTATTTGAGCCATTCAAAGACTGGGCTGATTTTTTTTACAATCGGCCCAATTTCTATGCAGGCCCAAACCGGACCCCCTTGTCTCCTCTCTCCTCTTTCTCCGACATTCTGAAAAGGAGCTCCAAACAGAGGTAATCGTACGATCACAGCTGACGACGACGAAGATCAACGACGGCAAACCACAAAATCTCACAAACAGAGACTCTCCGGTGGCGTACAAGGAAATTCCGGAAATCATTTAATCGTAATCTTCTTCAGAGAGCGGGTTTTCCAGAATCAGCTGACCGTCTCTCCAGTTTGAATATTTCTAGAAGTTCGATTGAGCATCCAGGAATCTGAATTTGAGTCCTTGATCGAGCACTCCATATCCATCAATTTTGCAATCGGAGATTATTCCTTGTTTGTGTTGACGTATAGGGTTTTGAATTTTTAAAGAGGAAAATATTGAGGGCAGTTTCCTCAGATTTTCGATTGGGCCTCAATTTTGGGATTTAGGTTGGTTTCCAAGTTTCAAGTTGGGAAAACATAGTGTTTGGAAGCGGGCGGCAGAGCAGAAATTTGGCTCTCAAAAATCAAGCAGCTGATGCGTAATGGCCTTGTATCCTCTTTCTTCACCCTGGTAAGCTCATATTCCAGCTAAATTATTTTAATGAAGCTAAATTGGTCTAAATTCTGAGAATTAAATGAAATGCAAATTAATTACATCTGCTTAAAGCAGTTTTGGTCTGTTTTTCTGCAGATGGTCAAATCAGTAATCTAATTAATCTTGTCAATAAATTGGTGATATAAATCCTTGTACATTAGTAATCATTGGGTATGAATTTGATCCGTTGATGAATCTAGGACTAGTGCGGATTTGTTTGGAGAAACAATGGTGTTCTAGGAGACCAGGTTTCTTTTTTTTTTCCTACTTCATGGGTATACAAAAGAAAGTAGCTTGTGTCCCAACAAAAAAAAAAAAAACGAAAATAGAAGGAAAATTATTACCATTGCTTTCTGGAGCTGAAATAGCTACTGAAGAAGGTGTTATACATCGGGAGACAAAAATGTGTAGGAAAATTTGTCTTCTTCCTGGTAAAAGATGGAATTTGAAATGCAATGACAAAATTTAGACGGCAGGTGCAAGAGTCACACATAGTGAGCCCCAAAATTTCTTAGTGATTATCTACAAGTTGCATCTATCTAGATTACTCATTTGATTTATTGTAAGTCACTGAATAACACAACCTTAATTGTATCATTCAAACCAAATAGTCAATTGTGATCCAAATAAATCCAGCACCTAATTAATCAAATTAAATACCTAATAAGAAGACTAGTGTTAGCAAGGGATGTAAGTGAAACTTAAGTTATCAGTGTTCCATGGATTTTGTAAGTCTTAAAGACGCCTAGAATTGTCGCTGTGCTTCAAAATTAGGATCCAGGATTGTCAATTGGTAACACGTGTTTCTCTCCTAGAACAAATACTTGACCCCCTCTTAATCTATGCTGGTTAACTGATGACGGTAATGTAAAATTAAGCACTATTTTACTAGGTTATAGGCATCTACTTAGAAAATATGTATAGATTTGCATGACTCTTATTCGCAATAGGCTCTTGCTAAGACTTGTGAATGTACCAACCCAGATTATTTACTTAAACTTAGATTAAAACAAATTCTATATGATGTCTCAAAACGTTAGTAACAGTTATGGTACATACGAAGGTACTAAGAGGACTTACGCACTCTGTTTGCCGTCTACTCCACTCATGTAAAGTCAACAGCTTGTTAAGTCGAATTGTTTTAAAAATATACAAACTCAAACCAAGCTATTCAATAAATATCAAGCTGATGATAGAATTTGCCTCAATGGATCCCTTGTGAATATTTTTTGCCCTGTCTCAATGGACCAGATAGAATGAACATTTGATTTTTTTTTGTAGATATGTAATCTCATACCTTTTCTTAGGCGTAAACCATTGCTGTTTTAAACTAAGTGCCTTTAAGAATGTTGTAGTGACTGGTGACCTGTGGAGGTTTAGTTTTTGACTTCTGCTTTTGAATAATAAGTTGTTTCTTTCATTCTATCATGGTGTTTTACTAATAGATTCTTTCTTAAGTAGCATTAGGGTTTTTTATCTATTGAAAACACAGATCTAATACCCAATCAAGGTTCCATTGAACATCATTAGTTCATAACCAATATATTGGCAAACTATTTATTGCAATGAGCTGGATAGTTATGCATAGGTTGAAATGAACTCAGAGGTGAAGTTTGGTGTCAAAGAAGCTCTGCATTTTTCAAAACCAATCTACTTGCCATGTTTAATCATTAGAATAATTGTTCCTGCTACTTTTTGCCATTATTTGAGAGGTAGGTTAGTCTATGGGTTACTCATTCTGATAAATCCTCTCTTGCAGATTGGGCCCCTGCCACTCTGAATGCTGTTTAAATTTGGCCTTCATGTGGCTTAGGAATTCTTGTCATGTGCGGCAGAAGTAGGAGTGTTCTTTGTAAATTGAGTACATGTAAATCCATAGAATGGCCTCGTCTAGCAAGTTTGATCTCTCTGGCAGCTCAGAAAGGCCAACATACTCTTCAGGGCCGCGTGGGCTCTATGGTGGAACATCTCTGGATAGATCTAGCAGTTTTCGTGAGGGCATGGATAGTCCAATCCTGTCTTCACTTCCAAGCATGTCCAGGAGCAGCTTTAGAGTTACACAAGGAGATGTCCGGAACTATTTTGAGTGCTTGCACTTTGATCCTGAATATGTGGGGTCTGATAATAAGTTTCAGAGGTTAGGTGAACTTAAAAGAATTGCAAATGTTGCTTTAGGAACTTTACAGGATGGCTCTACTTCTGGATCTTTAAAAGGAAGGTTGTTATCTTCGTTATCGCATGAGGACTTGAAAAAGACAAAGGTTGCTCTACAGGAGGGTGTTGACGAGGCTAGGTAGTTATTCAATGTATTCCATTTGCAGATGTGGTGAAGATTATGGTCTTTAACTTTAATTGGGTGCTATTTTGACAGGGAGAGAAGCAAAATTTTCAGCGAAGCATTTTCTATGTTTAAAAAGTTCTTCCCAAGCATTCCGTTGAGAAAGAGGTCTCGAACTGATGCTATCACAAATGATAGAGCAAATATTGGCCCATTTAATAGTCGTTCTGGAATAGGGCCAAGAATTATGAAGATGGGAGCCCCGGGTCATTCGGGGATAAATGCTCCCGCAGAGCAGCAAAAGTCAGAAGAGAGGACAAAAAATACTAAGCGTACCAGAACTTCTCTGCTAGATGCCAGGGTATGGATTTTTCTGTTTTATTCTAGAACTGTGTTTTCTTTGCCCTTACATATCTAAAATTTTTCTTAAAATTTGATGTGGGGAAGTTTACCACATGTTGTTACATTATTATATACATGAAAATCCAAGCCTGGTGTGGCCTGATATCAGTTCTTTTTCATATTTATCTTGATGAAATTGAAATGGTTTCCTCAACTTTAGTTTGGAGTTTTTCCCAATAAAAAATGTTCATAGTTTGTATTTGGACCATGATTTCTAGACTTTAACTGGCCTAACTATATTCGGGTACCTTTATTGGTTCAATTCACTTACTGTAATTTGGAATGAAAAGACAGCTGACTTTAATTTGTTGAAGTGAAACTAAATAAAGAAGTTTATATATCTGAGGTCAGGGTTGCACCATTTTGTTCATAATGGTTTGGTTTACTTGTTTTTGTTTGCTATAAATTATTAATGATATGAACTCACTTCTGTCTGTAGAGGATGCGATTTTTTTGTCCCTTCTCCCTTCTTCATCTCTCTTTAGTTGCTTATACTTGTTCATGACAATAAGGTTCTTGTTGTGAGGCTGTTATAGCAGGGCTGAGAATTACTTCCTTGTTCATGAATTATGACAATATGGTGCTTACTACTTGGTGAAAGCTGTAAATTTGTCATCCATAAATATGAATACTTTCTCGTTCTATTAAAATTGGTTGATCTTTTCTTTTTTCTTCTACAATTTCACAACTAAAACTAGCATGTTCATATATAAATTTTGTAAGCTGAAGCTGACGATATAAACTTAATGATACCAAACAAACCTAACATCAAATGGATATCAATGTAATTGATTTGTCTGTTTTACATGCTAGTTTATATATAACTTTACTGAACGATTTATTGATCTACATTTTGTATTTAATACCTAGTAATCAGTGTGGCTATCCAACCATGTCAAAACCTACCTTCATTGTTCATGCAGTAGTCAAGGCAGTGAAGCTTCTCTTTGAAACTTCTTAACTCGCCTGGCCATGTCATAAATATTCTAGCTCTGTTAAATTAAAAACAAGGACAATGTTTGTATTAATCTGTTTAAATGTCTAACCAAGCCTAGCCTTGTTGACAAAGCTGTTTTTGAATCTTGCCTCACTTCTAAATATAGTACTTATTATACTTGGTGCCTTAATGACACGTATTTTCTAATGTTCTGATTTCCAAAGAAACTTGCCTTCTCTTGTTTAAACTCATACTGCATGTTCATCTATACCAACTTGTTTATGAAATTTCCTTCCACTTGATATTACTCTCATTGGTGCTTAAGTGGACTTACATTTTTCAGAGATTACAATGGAAAATGTATGACTGAGCTAAATGAATTGCAGGCTAACTCCCTTGCTAAGGATAGGAACGTAGGAAGGAGTGCAAATAGTGGGATTGTATTGGATAATGACCATAGACCTCCAATTGAAAGCTGGGAAAGGTCCAAAATGAAGAAGAAACGCTCAGTAATTAAAGCAGATGTCTCACCAAGTAAAAGTTATGCTAAACCTGTTGATAGTAACCGAGAGCTGAAACAAGGAATGCGGCAAAGACTTGCTACTGATCTTGTGTTCAGGTATTACTTCTGAAATGTCTACTGGAGAATTCTTCATATATTTGGATCTGTTTAAATAAAAATGGTTTTGGGAGTTTATTCGGAGAATGATTGGGTGGTTAACTATTAACATTTGGAGCTCTCTCTATCACTTTGAGCTTTGTTGTGGGAATTTCTTGCATCACTTGTTTTCGGAGACCATCTTTCTTCTTGGGGTTAGGAATATGCTTTATTTTCCAGCTGATAAGTTATTTTATAGGTGAGTCCTGTGACTTTGATGACCTTGACTTTTGTAGTACATTAAAAGGTGCTATGTTATTTTGTTAATCTTGGCCTATTACCTCTTCTTTGAGATTCTACTAAGCCTTTTACATTAGTAGCATACCAAATTTGAGGTTCTGATTCCACTGAATAAATGCTAGTGAAAAACCTTCGTTGCAGTTGACTTCCATAAAGTGTAGAGAAACCTTCACTTTTTCACCAACCATGATGATGACAACTTTTTACAACGAATGTTTTTCAAAATGAAAATATAGTCTCTGTTCTTTTGAATCCATAACTCTCTCAACAATACATGATACATCGCCAGCTTTGCAGAGGAGTCTACTTTCTAGCAATGTTGTTTCAACCCCTTTCCGAAATCATACATGATTATTTTTCTGAAGATGATTTCTCATAATAAACTGAAATGAGATTTGATTTCCAATTCTGTTTTTTGGAAAGGGAAGATAAGTCATTTAAAGGAGCTGATAATAATAATAAATCCTAGCATGTTATTTGCTTTTTTTATTTTTGTAGGTCTGGAGTGGGCAATGGAACTGTTGGCATTGGAAAATTAGATGGTGGATTACAACAAACTGATTCTGGTGTGCTTCCAATTGCCAGGGCTGACCATGAAAATGGGGCCCTTTTTGTCAAAGAGAGGCCTTCTGATAAAGAGAGAGTGATTCTTAGAACCGTAAATAAGTAAGCAAGCATCCTACTTCCATTAAAATCTTGTTCTTATATATAAAAAAATTATCTGCTGGTGAAATTCTGTAAAATGTTACTTTATCTTCTGGCATGGTGTAATTTATCTCTTTTAATTGTAGCACTCCCAATGGTATGATATTTTTCCCCTAAAGCTATATAAGCTTGTCCATGTACAGGAGTGGCAGGCGAGAAGATTATAATTCACCTAGCCCTAGTTCAAGTGCAAAGTTGAATCCATCTGGTCGACCTTCACAATTAAATAAAGGTGTCTTGCCAAAAATGTCACCTAGCTCCCAACAACCCACCTCTTGTAGCGATTGGGAGATTTCACAATGTACAAATAAGCCTTCTACTGCTTCTGGGCCCACTAATAAAAAACGGACATCTTCTGCCCGGTCTTCTTCTCCACCTGTTACCCATTGGGCTGGTCAAAGGCCTCAGAAGATTCTGCGTGCTGCAAGGAGGACAAATTTTTTACCTGTTGTGTCAAATAATGATGAAACCATGTCAGTTGATGCCATGTCAGATGCTGACAATGATAATGGTTACATGTTTGCAAAAGACTCCCCTAACATGTCAGCCCAGCAAATCAAGTTGAAGAGTGAGCAATTTTCAGAAAGTGAGGAGTCGGGGCTCGCTGAAACAAAAAAAGAGACCAAGAAAGTGAAAAAGATTTTTGCCAAAGCAGATGTCCGAGTAGGACAACATGTTAAAAAGGCATCAATTGCCGTGGTACCAGCACATAAGAAAAAGCTGATTAGTGAAGAACGTGGAGATGGTTTAAAGAAGCAGGGTAGGGCTAGTCGAAGTTTGACATCATCAAGGTCATTGATGCCAATAACAGTGGACAAGCTTGGTAATATTGCAACAGCGAAACAACCTAGAACTAGCAGAATTGGTTTAGACAAGGTTGAAAGGCAAGTTTTTTTTCCCTGTTCCCTTCCTTTTTGCACCTCTCGGGTTGTGCCATCTTTTTCTACTCTTATAAGTTTAATCTATTTTTATAAACTTCTGAATTATTAAAGCTTTCATTACAGCAAAGTTGGCCGTCCTCCTATGAGGAAACTTTCTGACCGCAAGGCTTACACAAACAATAGGCTTTCTGCACTGCATGCAGCTGCAGATTTCGGTGGTAATTTATCTTCTGTATTGAAACATCATTTCAGTTGGTTATTTGCAGTTATTGTCTTCTGTAGTTCATCTAATTGTTTGCATTTATTTTGACTCATTGGTACAGATGATGGGCAGCAAGAGCTGTTAGCTGCTGCAAAGGCCGTTGTTGATTCCTGTAAACTCCTGTTTGCCCTGTATTGATTGTATAAATCTCTTTGTTAAATGTGCTGAAAAGATCTTCCATTGTGCTGCAGCTCATTTAAACTTATTCTGGAGGCATATGGAGCTGATGTTTGGGTTTATATCTGAAGCAGATATTAGCTTTCTGAAACAGCAGGTGGTTATTTAAAATATTTCCTTAGCTAAAATATGGGTGATTTTGTTGTTTGTATAATTCATGTTTAAATACCTTTTGCTTTCTGGCTTGTGACCTTTTGAATCATCCTTCATTCAGCTTATCTCCAAGACCTTGCTAATGGGATATGTATGGGTATTGGGTTAATTAAACTATGTATTTGGCTTGATTTATCATCTATGAAACACAGTAAAAGAAACTATTCTTGGAATATTCATGGACACGAAATTTGTGCTGAACAATACATATGTTGGGGAAAAGAAAAAGCTACTGTAATGAATGGGCATAATCATGTAATATGGGGAATAAAAGGTCTCTTTTTGTAAATAAGAGGAAGTTGGGGAAAACCTAGAAATAGGCTCCAACTGATTCTGTAATCGATCATCAATTCAATAACAAACTCAATTCTTCCTAAATCTCTAATTCTCTCTCTCTTGTCTGAATCTACTCTTATCCTTCTTTTTCACTGATTGTCTTTGGCGATCAATCCTATCCCAACCACGACAAATTTTGGTATTTTGTTATGTCCCGGGGACAATAACAGCTACATTCTTTATGTTGCCTATAGTTATGCTACTGAAGACTCTTTGATACATTATGCTTCAATTTCAGTTTTCCTAGTGTGCAACATGGGCACACTTTAGCGAATAGCTGATCATCAAGTGCGATTATTCATGCCTAGTTTTTTCGAATTACATTTATAATTTTGTGATGCTAGTGAGTTTTATATCTGTTTGGGTGATCTATACATTGGTTTTTCAAATTGCATCTATAATATGCACGCACACAACAAATAGTGATTGAGGTGCATGGTTAAACTTTTTAAATTAGTAATAATTACCGATCACATAAATTTGTCCATGGGCTCGCATCAGAAGAACCTTCATTTGCTCGTGCATATGGTTAAGTGATGGCAATTGGCAAATAAGTGGGAACACTTAGCATTTATGATCTTATAGTTAGAAATTAAGTCTCTTAATTTTTCCTTGTAGGGTGAAGTCATGTCTGTCTTGGACACACAAAAAGTATCAACTTCTGTTGATGCTAATGGTGCTGCCAACTGTCAGAATGAGCTTGCATTTGTGGAAAACCAGGGACGTACAGGTTTAATACATGCTCCTGAAGAGTTGATATCCGAAGATGCTATTCAAACTACAGCTCCTTTATGCCAAAGGCTCATTGCAGCTCTGATAACTGATGAAGAAGATTATGAAAATGCTACAATGGAGGAAAATCAACTTAATTCATGTGAACCTGGATTTCACATGAATGCGGCATTGCAGTCTGCTGCTCATTTTCAGGGATCAGTGGGAAACATGTATCCTGCAACGAGCACTGCTCCTAATGGATGCATTGCAACTGGTAGCTCTTTGCTTGAGCAAGATGAGCATGTACATCCACAGCGTCAAAGCCATATGGGGTCTATCCAAAATTTTGGGGATTTTTCAAGTTCCAGTTTTTTGTTTGATGGGCTACTACCAGACTCAGAGATGATCCCCACTACAGAATGTCAGTACAATAATATGTCTTTAGATGAGAGACTTCTCCTGGAGGTTCAGAGCCTTGGGATATTTCCTGAACAGGCAAGTCTGCATTTCTGTATATAGCTCCTGTTTAAAGTCTATAGATTTGTAAGATGAATAGTGTTCCATCTATGGTTTCTAATCTAGTTTGTAAAACTTTCCCCTGCTTCTCTTTACCTTCTCACAGAAGATGTTTTGCAATTAAATTACCTCTTTCAACTGTTATCTAGAAAATATACATGTTCAGATCTTTTGTTTAATATTTTATTTCCATGTTGCATTCTCAGCCTGATATGAGAGAGATGGACAATGACGAAGTCAGTCAAGAGATAAGGCATTTGAACAAAGAATATCTTGAAAAGGTGCACCCTAAAGCTGCAAACTTTATGTGAACATGTGTCTCTCTTATTATTTCTGTGCTTATATGTGTGTGTGTAGATGAGGCCTCAGGACTGTGTTCTTAACATTCTAAGCTTTTATTGCATTCGGTTTTATTTCTGTAAGCTTGTCTCAGTTATCATCACTGGTGAAACAGGTTTCTAAGAAGAGATGCTTCATCCTTAACCTGTTAAAATCTGCTTTACAAAGAAAGGAACTTCAAGAGAAGTAAGAAATGCTGATGCTTTCCCCCAACATTGTTGACTTTTCTTGTCATTCCCGTACTTGTCTCTATAATATGTTAAGAGGTATTGATTGTTTGTTTTGCAGCAATTTTGAGCAATGTGCCTTGGAGAAGCTTGTGACAATGGCTTATGGAAAGTACATGGTAATTCTTTTTATTAAGGATTAATTACCAATTATCTTGTTTGCAATTAAATTAAATGCTGATCTTGCTTCTTGTTTATCTATCCTATATTTACTCACTGACAGCACTTACCTGGAATTTCCATTCTCAAAGAAGTAAAATTTTAAATTCTGCCTGTACCCTAATTATTCTGTATAGTTCACCACTATCCTAATATTTATCTCAGTTTATTTCACTTACCCACATTGCCTTTTAAAAGTTTCTTTTTCTTCATCAATTTATAGCATCTACAAATACATGCTCGGTTAGTAACTCATCACTCTCCCATTTTTCAGGCATCTTTAGGAGTGAGAGGTCCTACTAGTAAAATAATGAAGCAAGCTGCATTGGCTTTTGTCAACAGAGCACTAGAGCACTGTAAGAGATACGAGGCTAATGGCATAAGCTGTTTTTCTGAGCCTCTACTCAAGGATATCTTCCATACAACATTAAATAAGATCCCTGAACCCCTATCAGTGGACAGTATCCCAGAGAATGAATCTAGCAGAGATTATCCCAATACACCTTTGGGTGATTTAGATTCTTCTAACACACTAGTTCAAGAACCCTCCTCATCAGAACTAGACACTAGCAAGCAAGAAATTTGGTCAAGTAAAACGAAAAAGAGACAATTACTGGATTCTGGTCCTCCCATGAGCAGCACAAAAGGAAAGAGGAGTGAAAGGGATGGTAAGGGTAGAACTGGAAAAACCCTGTCAAAAAGTGGAACAACAAAGCTTGGTAGACCTGTTGGTGGAAATTCTAATGGAGATAGAAAGTCAAAAGCCAAGTCAAAGCAAAAAACAGCTCAACTATCTACTTCTGTAAACAATGGTCTTCTTGGGAAAATCCAAGGGAAACCCAAGTCACAATTTTCGTCACTCCCATGTGAAAACATGACAAATAACAACCCCAAAGAGAAAGAAGACATGGATTTTTCCAGCCTAGAGGTTCCTGGACAGGATCTTGCTTCTTGGCTCAACATAGAAGATGACTCGTTACAAGATGATGATTTTATGGGGCTTGAAATCCCCATGGATGATCTATCAGAAGTAAATATGATGGTCTAAGTGGGGCCTTCTTCTCTGTACATTCCTAAACCTTCTTGTGTTTAGTAATACTATATTGTCTATAGGTGACCAACTCTTTGGTCGTTTTGCTTCATACTATATTTAGGCTATAGTTTTTTTTCCTTAAGAGAAATTAATTTCAAGTGAAATGGTGTAGATGTTTGATCTCTCAAGCCAGGGAACGTAAATATCCTTTTGCTCAGTGAACACTGTCTGTTACTACTACTACAACATATGTAATACCTAATGTGCCTTTTGGCTGTAGCCTTTCAGTCTTATTCTTGTACATAAACCTTAATTTTATAATAAAAGCGGCTGCAGCTGCTCCCTTTAGCTTTCAATTGCATCTCATGTCTTAGCTATTGCATTTGTTATTCTCCATTTGTCCCTCTCATGCAATATGCAGTTCTAGTTATTTGCAGGAAAGTTTCTGACACTTTCATGGCTTGATACTGCTATCTAGTTCTACCAGGTAAATTTTCTTACCTTATGTAATGCAAAATCCTTTCTATTTGTCTTCTCTCACTAGGCAAGATTGCTCATACAGATTGGCAGGATTCATAGAGTTGGCCAGAAGAAGTTGACACTCTTCATATTGAAATTTGAACGAAAAAATACCACCTGATGATCAGATAAGGTACTTCTTTACACTCAGACTGGCACATAAATTTTACATGTAAGATATCTGTAAATTATGGCTTGTCTAAATATTCTATAGACGCTTACTATTAAGTAGAGGCATAAAAATTCGGGTAAAGGATGTAGGGTTTAGGATTGTGGGATTGAGGCCTAGGTTTTGATGTGTTTGCTGCTGTGGAGTGCTTTAGTGAGCTTTGTGTGCTTTTTTTTGCATGTATTTTTTACTTCTTTTTTTTCCAATTATTATTGTCACATAATTGAATCTCAGTTTTTCTTGGGTCTATTGGGCGTACCCCCTTCCCTTTGGCAGGGGTACCCCCATCTTGACCCCCAGATTCCTCTGTAGCAGAACCTTATTGGGTCAATGTTGTTGTTGTTGTTGTTTCTATTTTTCGGCTTCTTTCTTTGTTCAAGTGGTTTTATTTTTCACTTATTCTGGTTTTTTTGTTTCCTCTCGGTTTTCCCTATTCATTTTCTGTTTCCTTCTTATGTTCCCTTTGGGTCTTTCGGAAACATCTTCGCTCAGGGTAAGGGTGCGTACAACTCGATTTCTTAAACCCTGCCTATGCAGCAGAATACACTTATTCTTGTTGTTGCTTTCAGTAATATTAAGTACAAGGTCATTGTATTTCTTCTCATCTTTGGTCAATTCGCACGGCTTAGTGTAGTTTCTCCCCCATGGAAAACCTTGGTTTCTGCCTTTCTGGTTACAACTTACAATGAAACTTGTTGTCATGCAATCTTTTTTTTTTTGGGGGTAGAAAGTTATCATGCAATCTTTAATAAGCAGCTTAGAGTTTATTTTGTCTTATCCAGAAAAAAATTAGAGTCTTTTGTCGGAAACCACCCGTATAATAGGTCATATTAGAAAAAATCACCCGTTCAATATCGAATTACCGCAAACCACCCTCATGATGGTCTCCGTTATCAATCAGCCACCCGTTCGCATTTTACCGTCTAAAAACCGTTAAATATATGCAATTACATCTTTACCCTTCTAAGCTTTATAGTATAATAATGTTGTATTCATTTTTAAAAGGAAAAAAATAAAATAAAACCTTTTACTAATTTTTTTTTGAAGAATCAGATAAAACCTCCTCCTACCTACTGTATTATTTTTTCAGATCTGGGGGATTGGGGGCTACAACTCGTCGACAGTTTCAACATCTTCAACAATGGTGCCTTCCCCGACCAGGCTCGTTGGCGTCGCCCCCACCGCCCGCCACTCGGACCTCGCCTTCACCGCCTTTTTTTAGATCTGGGGGGTTGGGGGCTGCAACTCTTAACAGCTTCAATGTCTTCAACAACGGTGCTTTCCTCACTCAGGCTCATCGGCGGCGGCCCCACCGCCCACCACTCGGACCTCGCCTTCCCTGCCCTCGATGTTGCTCAAGATCGCTTGGCTCCCCATCAGCTTTAGCCCCAATGCTCGGCTGGACGGTACGGTCGAGGCCCAAAACTCCTTCTCCGGCATCGACAGGCGTGACCAAAATAGTAGGAGGTGAGATGTCCGCTCATCGTAGTCTATTAATATCAGATCTAGAACCCACAAATCACCATTGCTGCCTATCTCACAAGTACATTCATTACATTGTAAAAGAGATCTAGATCCCTAAATTTCGCCTAGTCAAAACCCTAACCTTCGACTCTTCGATCTTGCCATGTCACTTCATAATCATTCCTCAATTTGATAATTTCTTTGTTTGATTTGGTTTAAGGTTAAAAATTAGATCTTGTTTCATTTGGATCTTCTAAAAAATTTGTTTGGGTAGGCAAACATGAATTAAGATGCAAAATATGGGTTTCTTAATACAGATTGGGGTTCCTCAATAAAAAATGGGTTTATTTTATTAATGTTATTTTTTTATTCCTTTAACAAATCAATTCAAGAATAAAAAAATGTAAAAGTTGGCTTTTAACGGAACTCAAACGGAAGTTGTGGAACGGGTGGTTGATTGATAACGGAGACCATCATGAGGGTGGTTTGCGGTAATTTGATATTGAGCGGGTGGTTTTTTCTAATATGGCCTATTATATGGGTGGTTTCCGACAAAAGACTCGAAAAATTAATCTATCTTAGGGCTCATTTGGTTAGAAACTACGGAAATTTCATCTAGTCCATTTTGATGTCATGATACATTAATAAATAAATTGTCTTGACACGCGTCTTCTGTTTCTGTAGTCTGTAAGGACCGTAACCAAACGGGCCTTTGCTTGTTTTCGTTGAGTTTTCTGGGTTTCATTCTTTGTTGTTTTTCAAGGGCAAACATCTATTATGGATTTATGTTACTGATCCATGTAATCGAATTGCGATGTTGTGAAATGCACTTCTTCCATTTGCGAGCACATTTATGTTTTACCAATCTACATTTGTCATTCGCTTACTATATGAGAACCTATTAGACCCGTCAATCGGGTCTGGTTCGAGTTTAGATTCGGTTATTTTGGGTTTGGTTGAGTGCACGTTCAAGTTCGGTCATTTCAAGTTCGAGTTGAGTGCGGATTCGAGTCAACCGGTTTACAAATCAAATACGGTCGGGTTATGGTGGGTTGTCGGACGGGTTCAGGTTGACTAACGGGTCAATAACGTCATTTTTGAATTATTATTTTCACTTTTAAATTATTTTAAAATTATTAAATAATAATAATATATATGCAAAAATAAATAAAATTCTTGTAATATTTTAATAGAAAGTCTCATTTACAAGTCAAGTCACGAGCCCGTTGGGTTCATGTCATATGTTTTGGGTCAAATCGGGTTTGGGTTAGAAATGGGTTTCGGGTTGTGATTAAACGCGGGTTGGTCGGGTCGGGTTTTCGAGTTCGGTCATTAAAAAAAAAGATAAATATCTTACTTCGTTGTCCACACGAAGGTCAAATGATGTAGTTTTCATGACCTAGTAAAATTGACAACAAATCGTACTATGATTTGGAAAAAAAAAAGAAGCTAACCAATAAGATAAAACTAAGGTATGAGCCAATAAATTGTTCCATCCAATTACTTGTGATGATTATTGATGAAAATTGAGTGTGTCATGCATCATCGCACGAGGAATGTAGTGTTCATGATCGAATAAATTTGAAAACAGATTGTACCATCATGTGACAATAAGTTGAGCAATCAACAGGGACAACATGTGCAATCAAATTAGATCTTCCTTCCAATCAGTTATGATGTTGATAGAAGAAAATAAAATGTTTAATCAAAGGGAGTTGACTCAGGTGATAAGCGGTCTGTTCTATATCTACGAAGTCTGAGGTTCAACTATAATGAATGTAAAAAATTCCCTTTGAGAGACTCACCCGTACAAGTTAGGTGTGCAACCCTGGTCCAGTTGGACGTAGCCAAGACAAAGCTCTGGCGAACCAGTGGACAACCAAAAAAAAATGTTGGATCATAAGTTCAAAAGTTTAAATATGCCAAACTCTTAAGTACTTGTTTAGTTGCATCCTAATCCATAAACATGCGTATTACCTAATAAAACAATCATCTTATTCGGTAGGTATATTCGATAAAAGGGGAAAGTAACTTGAGATAAAAGTTAATTACTTTTTAACTTTTTTTTATATTAAAATTCATTTTTTCTTTTAAAATTTGAAATTCAAACTTGGAATCAAGAAAGTGAAATAGAACAAAATCGAATTAATCTCTAATCCAACAAAGGCCAAAAGTGAACCTCTATTAAAATATTACTACTTTTTCATCCGTGTAAGAAAATTTCACGTCGTATAAGTGTACAAGCGTACTTGTTTAGTTGCATCCTAATCTATTAGCATGTCTATAACCTAAGAATCTAATAAATAAATCATCTTATTTGGTAAGTATATTTTGTTTTTATTTGTCTATTTGAAGCAATGAAAATTTTATACTCCTTCCGTTCATAAATACATGATGTTTTAGCATTTGTCTCTAAAATTAAGAAGGTATGTGCTTTGACTTAAATGTCCATAAATCTTGTGAAGATCTTTTCTTTTCTATTTTCTATTTTTATTGTTCTTTTTAATTAATGAGGGTAATATTGGAAAAAATATGGTAAATTATGTACAACATCAAGTATTATTGAACAAGAAAATCAAGCTAAAACATCATGTATTTTTGAACGGAGGGAGTAGTAATTTTTGTATGTCTAACATTAGATTACGAAAATTTTCAGCGCGCATTCTTCTGAAACGGATTTTTCAAATATACGCGAATAATATGGAAAAAATTTGTTTGCGCCATTTTTTCTCTTTTAATGAAAATCTAATCAGACACGTCGATTTTTTGGAGGGAACGATCGAGATTTATTTTTATTTCTCATACGAGTCTATACTCTAATATTTTTTGATTTTTTGAGTCTATACAATTTCATGAATGTTACTAGGGGATTTATATTTGCCTCACCTCAAGGAGACTAGTGGGGAATCGAACATGCGACCTGTCAGATTCGATTCCTGTCTTGCTCCACTAGACCAACCCCTTGAGGTTAAGAGCAAATTTGATGAATTCTTCTTTTATTCAATAAAAAAGGAAAAAGATTTTTTTGACATTAAAGCTAAATAAAAAAAAAAGAAATCAAAAGAAAAAAGAAAACAAAATAAGTACTCTCTGACCTCCCCCATCCCCCTCTCTTTTCATTCTCTGCCACATTGCAACCGAAGCCCCCACCGTCGCAATCGCGGCAAATCTATCTTTTCCGGCGAATCTTCTTCTTCTGCCGTCGTATCTTTCCCGGCGCCACCTCTCGACGTCGTCAACAATCGGCGGTGGAAGGACTTCCAGGGCTTCTATCTCCTTCCGAGCCCCCTCTCTGTTTTTTCCGATCATAATATCATGTATATCAGAGGATGAATGCAATTGCGAATCCAGTCAAATTCCCTCAAATCGAAGACTAAGGCGCTTGAATTCTATCGATTGCGAGTTTCCTTTTTGGTATGTAAAGCACCTTCGATCCTTCTCAAGTTTCTGTATTCGAATTCGTTTGAATTGATTCAGATCCAGGACTCCTTCTCGGAGAATGTAGGTAATAAGTCGGAATTGATTTTGATTTTGTTTGAGTGGTTGGAGAGTCGAAATTGTAAAGCACTGTGATCGCCTCGTTGAAAAAGGTTTAATTTCCTGTGATTTGCTTGCTGCATACAAATTTGAATTCCGCGATTATTTGTTACGGCGTATGATTTTGTTTATATGCGAGAGAGGAAGAAGAAGGCCGTGCGCCTATTTGAATTGCATGAAATTGAACAGATAGGAAATTTTGTAACAGAGTAGTGAGAACAAACTTATACGCGTAATCAAGCTTTAGATATAGGTGAAATCCGTTGTTGATTTTTCTAACTGTTAACCAGAGTGGTATCTACTTCTGCCTTTCTCGAATCCTTCTTATTTTTGCTTCTATATTCTTTTCTATGAGTCTGGAAGGAACTGAAAGTCAATCCTTGGTAACTGCTATATCCATGAGTCAATGCTGTCTAAATCAATTCTTGTATGTTTATTTTTTGGTCGAAAAATCAATCCTTGTATTGTTCCTATTTAGTGTGAGAAAGTGTTTCAATGAGACTTTTCTCTCATTCTTAAATCTCTGTAGCTAGGAGCGGTTAAAATTGCTGTAGCTGATGCCATCTTAGATTTAGTACCTACTACTTGGAACTTGCACTTTCTTTTCAAAGTGTTTGATCAAGTTGAGGTCTTTAAGAATCACCGATTTAGAAAGGAACTTTCTTTTTTAATTTGGATGAAACATAAAGAGCTGAAGAATATAGTGTCAAGTTGTTGGTATAATAATTCTAGCTGAAGGTTGGATGTAGTTGATTTTGTAGTTTTTAATTGCTGTGTGTTGATCTATGTGGTCAATGGATTGTATTAGTGAAGCTGCTGTCCGAACGTGGTCTTACTTATATTCTAGTGCACATGTTCTTGTGGAAGCTTTTTAGACAATTTTCTCCTAACCAGATCATGATGCTTCGGCATCTTTGCATTTTCCTAGAAAAATGCCGAGCCCCGGGGAAAAGTGTCTTTGTAATTGTAATTGCATGAAGAGGTTGTGACTGTCCATCTACCCTGTCTTCGCTGTCTAGTTTTTCGGGATTGGGTATGCTTTTGATGGATAGAATAGATCTATTTAGTACTCAAGACATTAAATAATGTTGGTTTTGAATGTTTACACTTTGAGTGGTGATTCTTACCCCTTTGATATTCGTCCCGACGTCCTGTTTTCCATTTTTTGTCCCAAAAAGTCCGTCCTTCATTAATGATTGCATAGTTAATATTTCTCTTTTAAAAGTTACCCTTGGCTCTTGGAAGACCAAGTACACGTGTTCGTTGAAAAAAGAAATTACTATCATGTTTAATGTGTGGCTTAGTCATGAACGTATATGGTTGAATACAATTTTCAAATCCGTCTGCTGCATTTATTTAGGATATGTTTTAGAAAATCAATATCAATTGTTTGGCCATATTTGTGCAATTCATATCCCTTGTCATATCTGCAATGCTCTATATTCATCCTTTATTATTATTGTTATTTTTTTTTCGCAACTTGTATTTGGATTTTTGTCAAGTATAAGTCGATCTAACATTCTGTGGGCCCCTGTGGCTACCCTATATATACCAATCCTTCTACTCTTTTCAGAAGTTAGTTACTTCTCCCTCACTACAGTCCATTGTTTGTGGATATTTGAGTATAATATTGAAAAATTGATTGAATATCTGAGATCTCAACCATGATTTTTTTGCTTCATTAGATCATTAAGACTTTGATGAATATGATTTTGTTGGAACATTCAGGATTTTGTTGTTGGTTGTATCAACGGCAAATATTTACCTTTATTCCAGCTGATGATCGGATGGAATCGCTTTTGTAGTTTTCCATTGCTGTGTTGTGATCTATTTGGTCAATGGATTTTACAATTGAAGCTGCTGTCTGAATGTGGTCTTACTTATGTTTTAGTGCGCTTGTTTTTGTGGAAGCTTTTTAGACGATTTCTCCTAGCTAGATCATGATGATGCTTCGGCATTTTTGTATTTTCCTGTGATGATGAATCTTGACATTAGGAGCTTCTGGGCAATTTTATCCAACTTGACCGGAAAAGTCTATACAATTGTAATTGCATAAAGAGATTGTGTAACTGCCCATACCCTTTCTTCATTTTCAAGCTGTCTAGCTTTTCGGGATTGGGTATGGTTTGAGCGGTTACTCTTACTCCTTCGTTATTTGTCCTGTGTCCCAAAAAGTCAGTCCTCCATTCATGATGGTATAATTAATGTTCCTCTTCTAAAGGTTATCCTTGGCTCTTGGAGGACTAAGTAAACATGTCTATTAAAAAAATAGCTACTAACATGTTTAATGTGTAGTATTGTCACGAGTGTATATGGTAATACTTGAATGCAGTTTTCTAATCCTTGTGCTGCTTTTATTTAGTATATGTTTCAGCAAATCAATATCAATTTTTGGCCATATTTGTGCAATTCATCTTCCTTGTCATATCTGCAATGCTCTTCATTCATTTTTTTATTATTATATGTAATTTTCAACTTTTATTTGGAATTTTTTTGTCAAGCATGAAGTCTATCTAACAAACTGTGGCTACCCTATATATAACAATTCTTCTACTCTTTTCAAAAGTTGGTTACTTCCCCTTTACTATAGTCTATTGCTTGTGGATGTCTGAGTATTTTTTTGGTTGAGTGTGGATGTTTGAGTATTTTTTTGGTCGAGTGTGGATGTTTAAGTATAATTTTGTAAAAGTGGCGAATTACATACGTGGGATCTCAACCAGAGTTTTGCGTCATTAGATCATCAAGACTTTGATGAACATGATTTCTCAGAACATTCAGGATTTCTTTGTTAGCAGTATTAGAGGAAAATATTCAGCTTTATTTTCCAGTAATATTGTATTGTGGTGGCTTGCATCTCTCTGCTGCTAATCAATTTTCTATAAACAGCTATTGCTCTGAGCACAACTTTGTTTTGTCAATGTGTAGGTATGGGATGTGTTGACATTCAAAAGATATAATGTTGCAGTGCCTGGAGGGATTGAAACGTACACTTTCAGCGGTTGTAAGTTGTTGTGATGCAGAACTATGTAAGGCACCTCGGGGATTAGAAAATCCAGAGTTGCTTGCAAGAGAGACAGTTTGTATGTATACTTTCTTGATCTAGTTAATAGTCACTGCATGGAAGGTTCTCTGTGCTTATTACTTTCCTTTCTTATTGAAGGGAGTTTGCATGTTTTATCGCTTGACAGATGAAGTAATGGGCATTTATATTAAAGACTCTTTTCTTAGGTCTCTGCTAAAACTCTTTTTGTAGGTCTCTGCTAAAACTCGTTTATTAGGTCTCTGCTACATTATGGCTCATTGAAAGAAAGAAATGATAGGGTAGAATATACATCCATCATCGCCATGAAGTGTGATGCTACGGAATAAAGAAGAAACTTAAAGTTATATGTTCTATTGCATTTTTCTGAATACACAATCTACTACATCTCTTCTTTTATGTGTCTGCTGTGTTTGTATGACTTACGTGTGACGTTGATCTTCTGCACTTCATTATGGTTCTCAGAATGTCTCTTTGGAGATTTTCGGGTATCTGTTGCCATATCTTCTGCACTTCATTACGTGTGACTTTGTCTACTGATTTTTTCCATATCCGTGGAATTGGCGGACCTTTGAAGTCGAATAATAAAAAATAAGAACCTAGCGAGACATGATGTTCCGGATTATTTAGCTATTGTACTTCCTTTTTGAACTGCAATACAAGTGCTCACTGTTGTTGCTAAAGCAATGTCACTGGACAAAAGCTAATTATTGTATCTATATATGGCAGTTAGCGTTAGTGAGATTGAAGCACTGTATGAACTCTACAAGAAGATCAGTAGTGCTGTTATTGATGATGGCTTGATTAACAAGGTGATATATTTTCTTCATCATAAAGCCATTCTTTGTCTTCAAAATGTATCAGAATTTCCCTTGCACTGCATTTAGTGACCATCCACTCTTGTAACCCAACAAATACTGAATTTTCGTAGGACTGTGAAAAAAGTTTGGCGCAGGGTTATACAATACTAAATTTCTATATCTGCTTCGAATGATTTGTCTGAAATTCTGACAATTGTGTCATTTGACCCGTATGGAAGGGTATAATTTCAAAAATAATTATAAAAAAGCCTCAAGGCTTTACCTTTTGATAGGTGTATTCCATATGTTACTTAAAGTTTCCATTGTGTTCACAATTGCATAATATATACGACAGGAGGAATTTCAGCTAGCACTATTTAAAACAAACAAGAAGGAGAGCTTATTTGCTGACCGGGTATTTGACTATTTGTTATTCCTGTATACTGTATACTCCTTTTATACTTTTGTCCTGCAAAAAACCCTGGTTATTAATGCTCATTTATTTCTGATCATGTAGGTATTCGACTTGTTTGACACAAAGCATAATGGCATATTAGACTTTGACGAGTTTGCTCGTGGGCTTTCTGTTTTCCATCCCAATGCACCCATTGAGGAAAAGATTGATTGTAAGTTTCCACAAAATTCTATCTGCATGGGAGTATTGTTAAATTAATAAGTCATTGTAGTATAAATTGAGCCTCTATTCTGAAATTTACCCTTGCAAAATCGTTTCTTGCAGTTTCATTTCAACTGTATGACCTCAAACAGCAAGGGTTCATTGAGCGACAAGAGGTAATTCATTGTCTTCCAATCAAATCAGCCTCTTTTAGTTTTTTTTTTCATATGTGGCTTTTAAATTTCACTTGCTTTTCATGCTGTGCAGGTGAAGCAAATGGTGGTAGCCACTCTTGCAGAGTCTGGCATGAATCTTTCAGACGACGTCATAGAAAGCATCATAGACAAGGTTCATCACTCAATTCTCTTTGATTTATATTCATCTGCTGCCGAATAACTATTTCCGTTTGATTGACATTGGCATTTCTGTTGTTTTGCTGTAGACATTTGAGGAAGCTGATACAAAACACGATGGAAGGATTGACAAAGACGAGTGGAGAAGTCTTGTTTTACGGCATCCATCTCTTTTGAAAAACATGACTCTTCAGTATCTCAAGTGAGTTCCTAGTTACATAACTCTAGTTGTAGTATTTTCGCATATGAAACAAGTTTATATATCTAGTAGTACTTAAACTACGTCTGGCTTTACTTTTTCGACAGAGACATCACCACCACATTCCCGAGTTTTGTGTTTCACTCTCAAGTTGATGATACATGAGTTGCAGATCTTTGCCTGGTGAAATTATATTTATCATTTTTGCTTGTTTTTCTTTTCTTTTCTTTTTTGGTGAGGTTGGATATATTGTGTCCACAATTTATGGGAGCGTTCGCCATCTGTTTCTTCCTTTACTTGATCCTCTTGCTTGATTTTGGGATAGATCAGGTCTTTCTTTCTTGAGATTTTGGATATCATTACATTTCTTTTGATCTGTCACAACTATTTTTATGAGGAAAAAACAATTCTGCCCGGACTTGCATTGTCAATTGTTGATTGGCTTCTCTCTCATTTTGATAGTAATGTAACACTATAGGCTTTTGATTGCATTGAAGAGTCCAAGTACCGAAAATGCGTGAAACGAGTTGGTTGTGTACTTGAATCTTATAACTATAAACCTTCCTACACAGATTGCTGGAAATTTTCAACTTCCAAAACTTATTGAATTGAGCAAGGTTTTGTATGTATTGGCTCCTCCAACACAATTGGTTCTTGCAAGGTTTGGAGCTCATAGTAAGACTATGGCTTACAAGCAAAGAAGCAAATATCAATGGCGATATGTTGAATCTTCAATCAAAGATTTAACATATTTTCTTGTAGTATGTTCATGTTTTTTCTTTTTTGTCTTGCCTTATGGCTTGTCCGGTTTGACTGGCAGCGTCACTTTAAATTTGGACCGGGTACTTTGTGGTTCAGTATTAGTCTCTCTATACATGCGGACCGACATGATGATTTGAACTCCACAAGTCTACATCATTTTACTACTAGGGTAAGGCTGCGTACATCTCGACCCTCCAGATCCTGTCATATCGGGTTCCACCTGGGTAAGGGTATGTCCATTTTTTGCTTCCAACTATCCACACAGTTTCGGATGTTTTGCACGTATAGTTTTACCAACTTTCGAATCTATAACGAAGTCAATTGGTTTCGTTTTGATGTAGACTTATGGAATCATCTCAAAAGCATCAAGCTCGGTTGATAAGATCTCTATACATAGGCTTCTAACATTGAAACATCATTATAGGGAAATAAAAGCCATTCTTACGTGCATTCGGCAATTAAAATTACTAGCTTTCGGGCATTTGGTTCGGTGGTTAAGGCTTTGGGTAGTACTCCAAGGTCACCATTCCGAATCTTGTGGGCGTCAGTTTGCCCTTTTCTCTTTAGAAATAGTTAGTAACCAGTTCTCATCCCTAGTAGATGCTCTAGGAGAGCCCAAATAGTACTTGTGGCGGCCTTACTTCCTACCTTATAAAAAAAGCAATTAATAAAATTACTTGTTTGAGCCCATTGACATTTATGTGAGCTTCTTAAACTTAGACATCGTCTCAACTCTCAAGTAAGAATCAATGTGAGAATCATTAAGTGATCTTCTCAAACTTGGGATGTTACATAATCACTTCCATTTACACTAATTACTTGTTATACATCCACGTGGAAAGTACTTTTGGGTAATAAGTATTATTCAGGAAAATTCCGGATGATACCTCTGAATTGTACACTTTTCCGGATAGTGCCTTACAAAAAAGTTATTCCAATTGGTATCCCAAGTTTTTAACTAAGTTCGGACTGTTCCCTTTATTCGATTTTCCTTCCACTTCTGTCATATATCTATTTTTTTTAAAAAAAAAATAATTTTACAAATAAAAATCCAAAAGATTTAACTCATTCACAATAGTTGGTAAAAGCTCTAAATCTACGAAGACGGGGGACGAGCGACTTCAAGCGAAGTAAGTTCGGCGACGGTGGAGAGTAGCATTGGTGAAGACGAGGGATGAATAGCACCGGCGTAGACAAAGCAGAGAATTTGTAGAATTCGTGACTGGGAGAGGCTGGACGAGGAATTATGCATTTCAAATTTCAATTCCAAAAAAGGGATGTTATAATTTTTTTGACAAATTGAGTGTTTCCATTGGATTTTCATATGCAAATTTGGGATATTTACATAGTAATCTGGATATCGGGGTGGAGTGATTAAGATGGCTTATAGTTATGAATCCTTTCACAATTTCTAGTTGAAATTTCTGCCAACTTATCTAGATATGGCTGGAGTATTAAGTTTTCATTTAATTTAACATGTCATCATTATAGTATAAAATTAATGCAAGATAGTACATCTTTTGTTATTTTAATTTGTGAAATTATTTCATTAAAAAAAATATGTAAGTATGATATTTTGTCTTGAAATATATAAATTATTAAAAAAATGATGCAAGATAGTACATCTTTTGCCTTGAAATACGTAAAATATAAATAATTTTCACATATTTCAAGATGAAAAAAGTAATATTTATTGCACAAAAGTACTTTTCACATGGAAGTATAGCAAATTTTATTTGAGTTCTTATTACGGCCAATGCTAACTTGTTGTGTGAGTATGATATTTTTTTTTTGGCCTTATGGTTCTTAGCCTTCTTTGTGCCTCCTTATGCATGCATGCACTCTGCCCTTAGAGCATCTGCCACCATAAGTTTTATTTGGTAGGCTATATCACCCAGCATATGAAAAATGCATACTCCCTTAAACATTTATAAAAAAAATCAACACTCTCCCACCATTAGCTATAACGAATGATATATTCAAAATGCATGTGCACAATGACTTCTTTATTTCAATTTAAATGTGTACAACAACTAGTTTATAAAACACCGGCTAGTTTACAACAACTCCTTTGTTTTGCATACGTGTCACTGGTATTTTTTTCAAGATCGGAGTTGCTCTTCGAGAAGGTTTTTAAGAGGCCATTGTCCTAGCTTGTAATATATAATATGTGTTATTTTATGAAACCTTAATTAATGATCATGTATTAAATTAATTGGGTTGATTGTATTTAATATTAGGCTCAAATTAACAAGGTTGTTATGATTTTTGTAATGGTATAATTTTATCATTAACAATATTTATTAGCATCAAATTAAAAGATAATTTGAAATTGGAACTAAAAGTAAAAGGGGGTATATTTGAAATAACTTGTGTATTAATTGTTTAGAAAAGGGTATAAATGGAATAAAAATAAAATAAAGTGAAAGATATATAGTAATTGAGATTCATATGACATATATACATTGCTACTATTGTACACAATCTCTAAAAAAATGGAGACTTGTGTAATTGCCTATGGTAGGAGAGGTTCATAAGCTATATTTGGGGTGTGGGGGGATTATACCATATGATGGCAGATGCTCTTAGAGCATTAGGCACCATAGGCTTTATTTGGTAGGCTATATCACCCATTATACCATATGAAAAAGGCATATTTCCGTTTAGCATGTACGAAAATTTCAACACTCTCCCACCATAGTCTATAATGAATGTTATATTTCAAAAGAAATACTAACAATCCTTTATATAGACATGCTCTATGCTAAAATCAGGGGTAATTTTTTTTACAGTAATTCAGTAGTTAGATAGGTGAGAGACAACCTGTATGTAAACGACGGTTTGCGCTTATTCCTATTTCTCCACCTGTAGATCAGTAGCCCTCTCAGAAGCTCCGCCGTTTGATTCCATTTCCCAAGGGATTGCACCTCAGAGAATCGCAGTAGCCCCGTCCTCCCCCTAGTGAACAGGGTCGCACGGTAGAATACCAATCCTTTCCACCCAATTTTCCGTATTTCCAGGGAATTTTTTCTTTTCTTAGCCGTCCCCAACGAAGAGACTTTCCAGAGACTCTCTCCAGCCATCGGAGAAAGTATATCACCCCATCGATATCAAGCAAGGATGATCTAGGGTTAGACAACCTAAGCTTTGCTTCGTAATTTATGGGCTTGATTCGCCCAATTGGATCCATCCTGGATTTGATTTCATCATTGTGTCTCTTTAGAAGAAGAGAAATCGATAGAAAGATTGCAAAGAGAGTCAGATTTTGTACTCTAGGGTTTTTGATTTGGGGCTGGATCTGATTTTTGCCATTTATAATACCTTTTATATCATAAGATGGTTGCATGTCTTTAAAAAGAGTTTATAATAAGAGGAAAAATATTATAACAAAATAATATACACTAGTCATAAAAGATATATAAGGAGTTGGATAAATATATAATATGATAAGGGTATAATGGACTTATTATATAATAAGAATGATTTTTATTATTAGTTTGAAATATAAATATGGAAAGTATAGTTTTAAATGAGCTTTATCAAATTAAATCAATTTGCATGCCATATATTATAAAAGAATTTCCTATTAATGATAAGGTTATAAGGTTGTGATCTTAATTGAATAAAAGAATTATAAAATAATCTAAATGGAATAATAACCTTAAGATAATGAATTATTTAAATTTAATAATACCATGTCTTAACTTTCGAAAGCATATAATACTTGAAATAAAATAAAGGTTTATACGGAATACTTGGATATTACAACTTAGAGATAATAATAAGGAATATTATTAACTCTTGGGACAGAAGATTTGGAGCCTTTTAGAAGCATGGTCTTTATGCAAGGGACGTCTTTTAGAATTCAATTTTTTAGTCTTCAAGAAGGAGTATGGTCTTTATCTTTCAGATGAAAGGAGCATTCATGAAATCTTATTATATTTCTATCATAGATTTATCTTTTTATATGTAGTTTTTGTTTGCTTCCATAAAGCTCCTTTTCCTAACAAAATTATTTTGTGAATTACTTATATTATATGTTTTATTTAATTTAATTTAGGTTTTTTAATTAAACTCTTTTTCAATTAGATGGGATCTATGGCTTTTTAAATCCAAAAAGATTTATTCCTGGATCTAAGAGATTAATAATCTCACTATTTAGCTAGATCCAAAGATATGATTGGAGGAGGGTTATTTTGGATCTAAGTGATTAGAGCACCCACAATGGTGGAATGAATCGATGCTTCATGTCAGAAATACAATAAAAAAAGAAATTTTGTTTGTCCCAAAAACAATCGGTGCATGAGATGACTCCCAACTTAAACACAATTTATCTGGTGTAAGTGTGTGAGTGCAAGCGAACGAGGCGTTTCATTTCCACTAGAACAAAAGTTTTGCATTCTGCTCGTTTGCTGGCCAAAAAAATTTAAAGAACGTGCTACGTGTTGCGCTCGCAGTGGGCAAGCGCGGCCCGCTCAGCGGCGATTAAATTGCCCCTTTTTTAAATTTCCCATTTGGGCAATTTAAATATAAAAAAATTACCATATTCATTATTTTATTTAATCTTTCCATAAACACCAATATTATATATATTTGTCTACATTAAATTTTATAGTATATTTTTTGGGTTGTTTAGGTATTTTTAGAGTTGTTTAATTATCTTTTTAAAAGAGTTTAATTAAAAAACCTATATGAAGAGTAGCATGTCAAGACTCAAAATAAGCCTTTACATTCAGCACCATGTAATATTGCATAAGCATCAAGAACAGAGAGCTAACAAGGAACTCATAATTGCAAGCATAGCCAACTGAAATTCCAAATTCACCACAAATGATATTCTATTAGATGCACAAAACACAGATTGTGACTTTCTTGTCCATGAACTACAGGAGCAGTTGGAGAAGCAGAAGCTGGAGGAGTAGAATGTGCTTGCAATGCCCGCGGAGAGGAATCCGGTTCAACCTTCTCCTCTACTACTCTCTCTGTATTATCAGGAGGAGGCGGTGTTACTGGTGGCTGAGGCTGAGATTTGGTATTCTCCACAACCAAAACATCACAGAAGGCTCTATGAGTGATGAAACTACCCCTCCTGTGAGATAACAACCGAGAGAATCAAAGTCAGACTCTAAATCCAATGAAGGGATGACCAAAAACATTATTTAAGGGGAGGATAAAAAGGGGGAAAATCAGTAAAGGAAAATGACCTTGCAAACATAGTCCCACAATCGCACTTGTACTCTCTTGTGCCACAGATTTTGCTATGAGCCTTCCAATCCGATTGAACAGCGTAATTTTTGGAGCACTTATCGCACTTGTATTTCTTCTTGTCGTGCTTTGTAGAAAAGTGCTTCTTAATCCCCATCAAATCCCCTAGTTCCCTGGACGGATCATGGTGAACACAACTCGGCTCTAGGTGACGCTTTTGGCCGCAATCGCCACCAGCTTAAAGGGTACACCGGCACGTCATCGTCTCGACACATCTCTAAGTCGGCCTATAGAAATTCCTAATTCCTGCAAATAAAGCAACAATTACAACAAAATTCAGCCATAGCTTTCAAACCCTAGCGTACAAAACGCATAAAAATTAGAGACTGTGAAATCAAATTACCAACGTTGGAGGTCCTGGAAAATCGTTTTTGTTGAGCCTCACAACAAATATCTGAAACCCAAAGAAAAATTAAGATGAGGGGAGAAGCGCACCAGAAAATCTTCCACGAACGAACTAAATTCAATATTTACACCAAAGCAACACTTGCGCTGAACCAAAGCAACACTTACGCTGAATCACCTCCTGTGTGGTCTGAGAGTCGAGCAAGACCGGTTCCGAGTTAAATCCATCGGTGCTGATGGTGGTCAAAGTGTCCGCTTCCACCACGATTTCTCGTCAATGAAATCTACAAGTGCCGCTCAGGAGAGAGCAGAGAAAGCAAACTGGGAGAGAAAGTAACCAGAAGTCAGAGGTGCAGAGGAGGAAGAAGACGGGAGGAGGCAATCAGCTACAAGCTTACCCATCGAAAGAGCAATACAACCAACGGCCAGAAATGTTTGCCCCTCTACGAGCCCCTAACGAACGGCTAAAAACATTAAAACAGTGTAAAGGGGCGTTTTATAACGAGGGCGATCCGACGGGCCACATGAAACGATTTTGCAACGCACGACCCAAAAGCATCACTATTCACAAAACGTACTTGAATCACTTATTGTATTGTTGAAATGCTAAAGGACTCTTTTTAGCCCTTCATTATTCTAATCAGTCATTACCCAACTAATTCTAAATGCTAAAGTCATTTTTTTACATGGATCTAAATGCATTTTATTTTGATTTTTTTTGTCTTACCTGTGTAAATATAAATACTCCTCTCTCACACTTTTCCTTATGACCCAACAACCTTCTAGGGTTTTCTCTATTCCTTAACTTCTCTCTAACTCTTTTCCTCAACTCCTCTCACCACTCTTTTCCTCAACTCATCTCCCATGGCTTTTTAGAGGAGATTAGCTTCCAACGTCAGCCCTTTGGTTTCTCTTCCAAAGAAATATAAGTTTATACTTATTCAAATCATCTCTTACATAAAGTGATAATGTCTATTTTAATCTAATACGTGCTTCAAATTTCTGAAATGTCCTAAATTTCTCTTCTTTTACATGATCTAAATGCCGAAGTCCTCTTTTTTAGCCCTTCACTATTCCAATCAGTCATTACCCAGCTAATTCTAAATGCTAAAGGCGTTTTTTTACATGGATCTAAATGCATTTCATTTTGATTTTTTTTGTCTTACCTGTGTAAATATAAATACTCCTCTCTCACACTTTTCCTTATGACCCAACAGCCTTCTAGGGTTTTCTCTATTTCTTAACTCCTCTCTAACTCTTTTCCTCAACTCCTCTCACTCTTTTCCTCAACTCATCTCCCATGGCTTTTTGGAGGAGATTAGCTTCCAACGTCAGCCCTTTGCTTTCTCTTCCAAAGAAATGTAAGTTTATACTTATTCAAATCATCTTTTACATAAAGTGATATTGTGTATTTTAATCTAATACGTGCTTCAAATTTCTAAAATGTCCTAAATTTCTCTTCTTTTACATGATCTAAATGCTGAAGTCCACTTTTTTAGCCCTTCACTATTCCAATCAGTCATTACGCAGCTAATTCTAAATGCTAAAGGCGTTTTTTTTACATGGATCTAAATGCATTTCATTTTGATTTTTTTTGTCTTACCTGTGTAAATATAAATACTCCTCTCTCACACTTTTCCTTATGAGCCAGCAACCTTCTAGGGTTTTCTCTATTCCTTAACTCCTCTCTAACTCTTTTCCTCAACTCCTTTCACTCTTTTCCTCAACTCATCTCCCATGGCTTTTTGGAGGAGATTAGCTTCCAACGTCAGCCCTTTGGTTTCTCTTCCAAAGAAATATAAGTTTATACTTATTCAAATCATCTCTTACACAATGTGATAATGTGTATTTTAATCTAATACATGCTTCAAATTTTTTAAATGTCCTAAATTTCTCTTCTTTTACATGATCTAAATGCTAAAAGCCTCTTTTTTAGCCATCACTATTCTAATCAGTCATTACCTAGCTAATTCTAAATGCTAAAGGCGTTTTTTTACATGGATCTAAATGCATTTCATTTTGATTTTTTTGTCTTACTTATGTAAATATAAATACTCCTCTCTCACACTTTTCCTTATGACCTAGCAGCCTTCTAGGGTTTTTTCTATTCCTTAACTCCTCTCTAACTCTTTTCCTCAACTCCTCTCACTCTTTTCCTCAACTCATCTCCCATGGCTTTTTGGAGGAGATTAGATTCCAATGTCAGCCCTTTGCTTTCTCTTCCAAAGAAATGTAAGTTTATATTTATTCAAATCATCTCTTACATAATGTGATAATGTGTATTTTAATCTATTACGTGCTTCAAATTTCTGAAATGTCCTAAATTTCTCTTCTTTTACATTATCTAAATGCTGAGGGCCTCTTTTTTAGCCCTTCAATATTCTAATTAGTCATTACCCAGCTAATTCTAAATGCTAATGGCGTTTTTTTACATGGATCTAAATGCATTTCGTTTTGATTTTTTTTGTCTTACTTGTGTAAATATAAATACTCCTCTCTCACACTTTTCCTTATGACCCAGCAACCTTCTAGGGTTTTCTCTATTCCTTAACTCCTCTCTAACTCTTTTCCTCAACTCCTTTCACTCTTTTCCTCAACTCATCTCCCATGGCTTTTTGGAGGAGATTAGCTTCCAACGTCAGCCCTTTGCTTTCTCTTCCAAAGAAATGTAAGTTCATACTTATTCAAATCATCTCTTACATAATGTGATAATGTGATAATGTGTATCTTAATCTAATACGTGCTTCAAATTTCTGAAATGTCCTAAATTTCTCTTATTTTACATGATCTAAATGCTGAAGGCCTCTTTTTTAGCCCTTCATTATTCTAATCAGTCATTACCCTACTAATTCTAAATGGTAAAAGAGTTTTTTTTACATGGATCTAAATGCATTTCATTTTGATTTTTTTGTCTTACCTATGTAAATAAAAATACTCCTCTCTCACACTTTTCCTTATGACCTAGCAACCTTCTAGGGTTTTTTCTATTCCTTAACTCTTCTCTAACTCTTTTCCTCAACTCCTCTCACTCTTTTCCTCAACTCATCTCCCATGGCTTTTTGGAGGAGATTAGCTTCCAACGTCAGCCCTTTGCTTTCTCTTCCAAAGAAATGTAAGTTCATACTTATTCAAATCATCTCTTACATAATGTGATAATGTGTATCTTAATCTAATACGTGCTTCAAATTTCTGAAATGTCCTAAATTTCTCTTATTTTACATGATCTAAATGCTGAAGGCCTCTTTTTTAGCCCTTCATTATTCTAATCAGTCATTACCCTACTAATTCTAAATGGTAAAAGAGTTTTTTTTACATGGATCTAAATGCATTTCATTTTGATTTTTTTGTCTTACCTATGTAAATAAAAATACTCCTCTCTCACACTTTTCCTTATGACCTAGCAACCTTCTAGGGTTTTTTCTATTCCTTAACTCCTCTCTAACTCTTTTCCTCAACTCCTCTCACTCTTTTCCTCAACTCATCTCCCATGGCTTTTTGGAGGAGACTAGATTCCAACGTCAGCCCTTTGCTTTCTCTTCCAAAGAAATGTAAGTTTATACTTATTCAAGTCCTCTCTTACATAATGTAATAATGTGTATTTTAATCTAATACGTGCTTCTAATTTCTGAAATGTCCTAAATTTCTCTTCTTTTACATGATCTAAATGCTGAAAGCCTCTTTTTAGCCCTTCACTATTCTAATCAGTCATTACCTAGCTAATTTTAAATGCTAAAGGTGTTTTTACATCGATCTAGATGCATTTCATTTTGATTTTTTTTGTCTTACCTATGTAAATATAAATACTTCTCTCTCACACTTTTCCTTATGACCCAACAGTCTTCTAGGGTTTTCTCTATTCCTTAACTCCTCTCTAACTCTTTTCCTCAACTCCTCTCACTCTTTTCATCAACTCATCTCTCATGGCTTTTTGGAGGAGATTAGCTTCCAATGTCATCCCTTTACTTTCTCTTCCAAAGAAATGTAAGTTTATACTTATTCAAATCCTCTCTTACATAATGTGATAATGTGTATTTTAATCTAATACGTGCTTCCAATTTCTGAAATGTCCTAAATTTCTCTTCTTTTACATAATGTGATAATCTTGTTTTCAATCTAATATATGCTTCAAATTTCTGTAATGCTCTAAATTTCTCTTCTATTTTTGAAATGGTATACAATTCAGTTCTGGGTAATACTGTTTTTAATCTAATACATGCTTCAAACTTATGTAATGTCCTAAATTTCTCTTCTTTTTTGGAATGGTATACATTTCACTTCTGGGTGATGATATGTTTTATTCTAATATTTGCTTTAAATTTCTGAAATGTCAAAAAGAAATGATATAAATTTCAGTTCTTGGTGATAATGTTTTTATTCTAATATGTGCTTTAAATTTCTAAAATGTCCTAAATTTCTCTTCTTTTTTTGAAATGCTATAAATTTCAGTTCTTGGTGTTGATTTTCGGAGATGTGCTCATGGTCTAGTCAATGAGTCAACATTTTTCTACTCAAATGTAAAGCCATTTCCAACAGCCGACTGGTCCAAAGATCTTGATATCATAGTTCGAAATCAAAGACAATTGTGTAAACATTCCATCATATTATAATATTTTTTATTTCTATTGCATACAATATTATGTTAACATAATTTGAAAATTTAAGCTATTTGTTGGGTGATGTCCACAACATCTAGAGTGGAAGTTGCTGCACAAATAAGTACAGGTAGAGTTCTTCGTGTTGATGATTTCTGGGCATTATCTTATTATCCTTTTAGAGTTGCATCAGTTTTGCGAGCTCTCTTTTACCTACGAAAGATGGGATACTTTATGGAGTTATGTAAAGATGAATATGTTTTACTTATGTGATGGTAATGTTTTAGGTACTTTTTACCAATAAAATATATAATTTAAAATTTTCAGAATTTCAAACTTGTAGCTATGATTTATGGCTATGGGATTGTTCCTTGAATGTATATGCCATGAAACAAGCTTTTTCAAAGCAGCCAATCATTGTAGGGATATATTTCACAAATATATTAAAGTGTCAAATGATCCTGATGTATGTTTTTTATTTATTTAGATGTTGACATTTTTTATCTTTTTTTTATGCTTTTTTTTAATTTTATTGAGTTGTTTAATTGGTTTATATTGTACATGGAAATAAGAGAGTTTCGGGAGGAGAAAATTACTTCATTATGAACTACTTTAAACGTGTTATTCACCAAATCGAGATTGTGAAGGAAATCTTCTTCATTGGAAATGATGAAGATCAAATGTTAAAGAAAAAAGAATAATATAGATTTGCCAGGTAGGTGTCACATTCAAAGAGTATAAACATGTACAATTAATGTCGTTTTTGCTTTCCTTGTGTGACTTCTTTGTTGACTCACTTAGTCGTTCATGGCTGCTGGTTTTTTATTGGCCTCTCGGACTACCAATCTTGTTTGGTACTTAAAAGTCTTATCTGTTTCAAAAAAATGTCATTAGTTAGGATCATTGGGTGTATTAAATTCGGTAGTTTGACATAGGAAGTAGCCGTTATGACAAACGATGAATGTCATTTTAACCCCTAGGTCCTACTATAGGCTGAGGGGTTCGTATTAAAAAATAGAATTATCATATGAAAAAATGTAAAATAAACTATAATATTGTCTTGACTGAAATGGAGCATTTTCAAGAGTACCATCATCTTGACTAAAACAACTCAAAGCACATTCATTAGTCTACTTTGAGATTCATTTGTTCTAGTTTGACTTCAAAATCACTTTTACTCTAAAATTATACTCCCTCCGCTCCTAAATGTCTGTCCTCTTTCTATTTCCATCGTCCCTAAATGTTTGTCCTTCTCCCCTTTCTTTCCTTTTATATCTACATTTTATACCCAATATACCCTCATATAACAACCCCTTTTACACATTCTACCCATCTTTCCCAAATACATTTTCTCTCCTCAACTTTCCACCCACTTGCCATACAATTAAAAAACCACCATTAATGCTTTCTTCAACCCCCATTTATCAATCATTTTCTTTCATTCAATTGTTGAAACTGAATTTGGGTCTTTTTTATTGGAGAATTGGATCAACCCAATTCATTTTTCTTGGGTGAGCCAATTTCGGTTTTTAGGGTTTGTTGTTGGATCAACCCATTACAAGGAACCCTCTTTCCTGCTTTAAATATGCAACCGTAGTGTAGATTGGGAACTCATCGCCTCCATTTGTGAAACGCTCCTTTTGCTCTCTAGAAACCCTAGATCTGCTCTTTCTCTGCTCGATCCTCTCGATCTCTCCTCCATCTCTCACAAAAACTACAAATCTCGATCAACCATTGCTCGCTACAAACGCTCCCTTGCCTTCTCTTGCGTTTGCTTGCATAAACCAGATCTGGATCTCTAAAAAAACTAATCCCCTCAAGCAAAAGTTGTAGATCCAGTTGAGTTTGAGCTCGAAACGTCCCCTTGAGCGACATCGATCTCAAAACGTGAACGCTCGGCCTCCTTGTCTGCAACTTGTCCATCGAGCGAGATGAGCCGGGAATCCTTGAGCGATGATTACAGTGCTCCCCTTCCATCTGAAGAGACCGAGTCGTATCAATGCTCTGACTATCCTAATTGTGAGTGGGGGCTTGAATGTGGGGGAAATCACTCTTACACCCCCAACATTCAGAACCTTCGGTTGAGGATATCTTCAGGCCCGTAGACGACGATGATTGTGTTGAGCAAGCGTTGCCGGTGGAAGTCTTTTCAACTGATGTCTTGCCGGTGGAAGCCCCTTCAACGATTGTAGGACCTGATTCTACGCAGGCCGAATAGCTAAGTCCCTTCATCTATTTTTCTTCAAGTGTTCTGCATGCTTGTATGATCTTGGATTGTGTGAAATGCTCCCTTGTCTGACCTTGGCTGATTTTTTGCTATTGAGTTGTTGCGCAAATTGCCCTGTTATGGTATTGATTGAATGTTGGCTTCAAATTGTTTGTTACTGAGTTGTGAAATACTCCCTTGTCTGATCTTGGCTGGTTTTTTGCTATTGAGTTGCTGAGCAAATTGCCTTGTTATGGTACTGAGTTGGCTTCAATGTTTTTGTGAAAAGCTCCCTTGTCTCTGTTGAGCAAATTCAATTTTTTTCTCTGATTGAATGTTGGCTTCAAATTTTTTGTTACTAAGTTGTGAAACGCTCCCTTGTTTGATGATCTGATTGAATGTTGGTTTAATTTTTTTGGTTCGATCTCAATGCATGTTGGATGAAGTTTTTGGTTCGATTTAAACGGGCATGTTGGCTTAAATTTTTGGTTTGCTCTGTGTTCCTCTTTCTCTGTTTCTGTGTTCCTCTTTCTTTGTTTTTTTTTTGTTTTTTTTTCAAGGATGAGAACCATAATGCTGAGATTAGAAACCATTATGCTCACTTCACATGCTTAAGGCCACCGTCAATTACATTTGGCTTTTGAGGCCAATGAATGTGAAGTGATGTTGGTTTTTATCTAAGATGCAAAGGGAGCTCTGAGATTGTTTTGTAAATTTTTTAAGTCGATGATGATGCCTTATTAACTGAGATACCAATCAAATTAACCCCTATCCTTAACATGTCTAAGGCCACCGCCACAATTTGTGGCTTTGGAGGCCAGTGATTGTTAGGTGATTAAGGGTTTGATTGGTGTTGATGATGCAAAGGGGACCTGAGACCGTATTTCCATAACTTTGCATTACCATTCAAATTTTCAAAAGGTTGCATAACCATTCAAGGTCCCAAAATGTTGTTATTACATACAAAAGTACATGATTTACACAAAATAGAGCATGCATATATACTTGAACTCACTGAATTTCCAAAATGTTGCATTACCATTCAAGGACCCTATGCATATTCACTGAATTCTGCCATGTCATCTTGTTGAGTGTCTTCTTCTACAACTGCATCTTCATTGCCCTAGCTTTGTTCATCAATAGTTTGACCTCCTCCTACTTGTGTTTGCTGTGCAACACCATGTATTATGTTCCATGCTTGCATAACTGCCCATTGTGGGGCTGATGCTTCAATAGGTAGATTACCCTCAGCTGCTAGTCTTTTTTTGTTCACATGAGGCACATCATAATCGTTGCTCCCTTTCCTCTTGAGTATTTCATTCATCACATACTGTAATGACTGTCATACATTACCTAATGTTGTTGGATGAAGTTCATTAAATGCATCATGTACAACCTTTAGCATATCATCTATATCCTTGGGCATTTTCTTATACATCAATGACTGAATGCTTCTGAAAAAGTCTAGGTCTAGGATGTTTAAATCTGGACTGTTGGGAGGTTGTTGGATTAGTATGAAAGTGAAATCATCTTGTTTGTAAACTTGTTGCCATTCTGGATCCTCTTGAGTGATGTGTGCCTTTGCATTATCCTGTTGAATGAAATTACCTTGTGACCTTCATGATGTGGCCATTTTTCTCTTATTGCTGGAACAATTTGGTCTATTAGCATCCTCCTTGTGACATGTTTATTGACTGATTCAACTAGCTTGGTCACAACAGTTCCCTTGTCTCTGTTTTTTTACTTTCTCTTGGATGCTTTTTGATATGTGAATTGATATGCTCTCTTTAGTATAGGTTAACTCTTTTATTTTAGGGCTATATTGAGTGTTCTGGGTTAGTGTTTTGAGCATAATTGTAATATGAAGACCGAAGACATGATTTGAATAATTGCAAGAGTTTTGAAGACAAGTGTTGATTTGGAGTTGTTTTGACGCCATTTTCTTGTGACGCATCGTTCGGGAGCTACGGTGATTGGATGAAGCTGAAATTGGTATCATTGGAAAGCTAACTCGAAGACCTACAATTCACATTTTTACTGCGAGTTCAAATTCCAACTCTAAGTGGGTCAAAACCACCTCCGAAGGTAACACTAGAAAGCTATCAAAAGGGACCCGCGAGCGCGGAATTATACCGCGACCGCGGTGAGATCCAGATCCGCGAGGCTGTGAAGCCGAAGTACCCGCGCCCGCGGCCGTGTACTCGCGCTCGCGGTTGCTGGAGTATCGCGCCGCCATTGTTTTCCTTATTTTATGTTTTATTATATTTTTATATTTAGTTTTATTCGGTTGTTTTAGTTTATATAAGACCTAGTTTCGTAAGAAGTAGGGAGAGAGCCTCCTTTTTAGTTTAACCTAGAGATTATTTCAGTTTTTATGGAGAACTAAACCTTCTGAGTTCGTTCATACTTTGAAACTTTGATTTGTAAGTTTGTGAGATTTGGTATTTAATTTCCTTTCCTTGGTTGATAATTATCTCTCTTGTGCTTGAATGCCTATGAATGTGATTGATTTCTCTTAGTCTGATCACCTGATTGAACTTGATTATATTCTATTGCTAGATATGAGTTTTCTCGTAGTAAAATTTGATCTTAGTAGCAAACTTGATGTTCTAGGACTCGTAGGACTAGATTCATTAAGAAAGAGAGGTATTTGCATGCTTTTGTTAATTAGCTCGTTGTGATTTCAATTGTATGTATCCAAATTATCCTTGTGCTCTATGCTAATATTGAATTGATCGTTTCATTCAGTATTAAGTATTGCTTGGCTCGTAGACCTGCAATTATCCATGATTAGGATTGGAATTAACCAAGAGAATAAAAGGAATTTATTGCAAATCAATGATCAAACAACCTTATCAGAGTGGATCTGTATGGATGAATTCGCTTTAATAATCTGATTAAGAAATTCAACTTGTTTTTATATTTGTTTTTGCTTGCTTAGTTTTATAGTTTAATTCACAAATCCCATATTTTTATTACTTTCGGTTGGTAAAAGTATTAATTTAGGAGCACGAATTCCCTTGGGTACGACCCCGACTTACTCGCTATACTAGCTTGTATTAGGGTTAATTATCTTTGACTTGGCACAACGACTTTAGCCCGGTCATGAATGGAAAAATTCCAAAATTTCCATCAAATGTGCATGTCCCCTCTGCATTGAACCTTGGCCTTGCAACTGCTGCTGTGAACATGACTTTGGGTATAAACTTGCTTGAACTTGCAGATCTATACTTTCCCCTTTCATGTTGTGCTAGATACACTCTCTGAGATTTCTTGCTTAAGTGAAACCACTTCTCATCAATATGAACAAAATCGAGCATGGCATAATATTTTGTCTTACTTTCTGGTGTAGCTCCTTGTAGTAGACTAAGAATCCACTCCAGCCTTGTTTTTCATGTTTGATTCTTTAAGACATGGATGGAGTGGGTTAGTGTGTGGCCTTATGGATTTCCTCTTGACCATTTTGTGTACTGTGCTCGTTGAGATCTCAAGATTGGTAGCCAAATCCCTGAGGCATGTCCTGTCCCCCATGTTAATTGCCATGATTTTTGCATTATCAACTTGTGCTCTCTTCCTACCATATTTGTGATATTGTGTACTAACATCTGGTGCTTGCATTGCATGCTCTTGTGCTCGTGCTGACCTCCATAATCTAGCTACTGTTTTTTTCTGACAGATTGAATTGAGTGGCAGCAACTTTGTATGAATGTGCTGGTAGACGTCCTCCACGTGCTAATTTCAAGAGCTGCATCAATATATGCATCTTTTTATCCTTGTTGAGCCTCCTTGTGAATGGTTGATGACGTGTCCTTGTTGTGTCATTGTCTCCAATTGGTTGATGATGTGTCTCTGCTTCTGGCTGATGGTGACTTGATTGTGGGTTGAGTTGAGGATTACCTCCATTGATGTCCCCATGCAATTCATTGAGATTGGATGGGAAAGGTATCTCCTCAGCATCATTCAATTCTCCATCTTCTAGAGGTGGGCAAGCATTTAAGTCAAAAACTGAAACCATGAAGGAGACAGTGATGCTAGTAAATGAATCTTCTGAAAATTCCTTTATTTTTTTGACTTTAGAGCTCTAATGTCCCAAGAGCATTATTTTGAAATGTAAGGGTTAATGGGTATTTAAGGGAGTTGTGAGGTTGTGTATGGGGGTGATCCGTGTGCTTGTAATGTTGTAATTCTATTGGTTTTTATTTTTATGTACTTCGTTCTGATTGGTCTAAATATAAAAGGTGGATCCTTCTTTTTTGTAAAGACAAATTAGTGTACCGTGCTCTGCATTCCACTATACACATCTGACTCAATTCAAATACTTTTTCCATCTCCTTAATTCTTATGCATAGTTTACTTTAGGACAAACATAAAGCGACATAAGGAGTATTTTAAACATTTTTTAAAATATGTATTTTTTTAAAAACAATCAAAATAACAGTTCAAACCGTAAAATATCATTTTGACTTAAAATTGAAATATTGGAATCTTGGTAATCAAATATCTCCATTCTAGTCATATGTCCTTTTCTTTTCTTTTTCATTCAACTGATAAACAAGGAACCAGAACCAGAGAGAGAGGAATCAGGACGGAACTACGGACTCGGGAGAAAGAATTCTTCACCGCCGGCGTCGGCATATCATATCTTCTCTGCCTCGTCAAACTCTACAAATTCGTCTCCAAAACTGATCGGTTTGAACTTGTCCTTCTCAATTGAATTATGTTTCATAATGTCTTCATTTCAACCGTAGTTCTTCTTTCTCAATTGAGAAAGATCCAATTTCACTTGTTTTGTGCTGCTGGCGTCTGGCTGAGAACTCCCGGCCGCCGGTGGGGGCCGCCGCCGCCATTGCCTGCTCTATTCTTTCTTTCTGTGTTCTTATTTCAGTGAATGAAGTCATTTTTCTCACTGGTTTTGATGTACCAGGGAATGACAGGGGCAGCTTTATCAAGCTGCTTCTTTAACAGTGGGATATTGATGCGTGATCGGATTGCATATTGGCGTTGTTGTGGTGTTAGTGTTAACTCGGATATCTCAATTTGGGGACGCCGCACTCCCTCATATTACAATAGCCAATTAGTCTCAAGGCAAAATTTCAACTCGAATGTACCTTCAGTTCACAGTTTCCACAGATATTTGCATGGTTTCTTCCCTGATTCCCGTTACATGGGAGTACAACACAAAGTTTTCCCTTCTAGACTACATGTTAGTATGCATTCATTTCTTTCCTTTTAGATGTAGTTCATTCTGAATTTCTAATTAGGTGTACTTCACAGTTCACACCCTCTCTTCATATTCTATCAATAGATTATGCTTTAACAGAGATTTAAACATGTGTTGCAGAGTTCAAATTTAATTGGGCATGCCCTATTATCCACATCCACAAATAATGTGGAGGGGTCAAAGCTGGCTTCTCAGCAGAATGAAGGAAATAAAGCTGCTACGAGTGGTCAGGTTGCAGATGTGAAAATACTTCGCACTCTAGCAAAGTACTTATGGCTAAAGGATAACCTTGAATTTCGTCTAAGGGTGGTAGCTTCTATGGGATTTCTTGTTGGAGCTAAGGTATGTTATTTTTTTTCCTCCCTCTCTTGATTTTACTTTCTTGAAGAATATGCTGTTGATTTAAAGCGTTGTTCTAATCAGTGATGTTGGCTTCTCTCTTCCAGGTTTTAAATGTGCAGGTGCCTTTCCTTTTCAAACATGCTGTTGATTGGTTAACAGCTTCAACTGGAAATGCTGACGCCCTTGCTTCCTTTACAGCTGCCAATTCATCTGTTCTTGCATTTTTTGTGAGCCCAGCGGCTGTTTTAATTGGGTATGGAATTGCACGGTCTGGTTCTGCGGCCTTCAATGGTATTAGTACTAGCACTTACAGTTTAAACTGGTACAATTGTATGCTCTGTGCTGTTTTCATGTAATGCATATTGTTCAACTGATGGTTTCAGAGTTGCGAACTGCTGTTTTCTCCAAAGTTGCATTGAGAACAATTCGCACTGTGTCTAGAAAGGTATGAACTGTGGAGAGTTTTAATGCTCTACAGCAATAATGTTGACGAATACACTCGCTGCACTTAATAATGAAGGGCTTTATGCCATTCAAGAACATCTTGAAACTAGTTTACTCTGGTGTATTGTGGGTAACACACTGACATAAATTGTTACCTGACATGTGCTGATCCTTTTGGTTACATGGTTTAAACTTGTGCTTCATTTAAATATTTCAGTGACTGGAATAGGAGGTTAATTTTGTGTCTGTGAACATAGAACTCTCATATGCTTATATCCTACACAACATGATTTAAATTGTGTGAAATAAGCGAAGTCAACAAATTAATATTTTGAAAGAATTGTTGCCATTAAGTTATTAAAGAAAGCTCTGTATTGTCGCTGGAGTTACTAACATCAGAAATTATTATTTAACCCGGTTCTTTTATATTTAAGATGTTTCTTTTAATTTTAAAAACTGAGTACTGCGTAATTTTTTTTATTATTAAAAATGCACAAAATGCACCTGAATAAACTTAGAGAATTTTGATTCACTGGGCCAAATCATTTCCTGTCGACTTCTTATTTTGCACAAGAAGCAACGGAATTTTTACAGAAAAATAAAAGAGCCGAGCTAAAGATTCATTTGTGTGAAAATTGTATGCAGTATGTTTCTGGCTAAGTCTTTTGTTTGGTTGACTTTAAGAGTCAAGTATGACAATGATTTTCCCAATCCGTGGGTTGAATGAAACAAGCTAGAAGGGCAACATGGGTTCACCAACCTGTTTTTATGCAGTATACCAGTTTTATGTATAGTTGTATAAGTTTGGGATTGAAATAAATATGATTTGCATTGAATCAAAATAGTTGCTTGATACCAAGCTACGTTGAACTGAACACTCAAGTTATTTTGGTGTCCCTGTAATTTGCAGTTTTATTTCAAGTTCATATACCTTGAAATGGTGGTATCTGGAATGATTAGTTATACATAAAGTGTACTACTTTTATCTCATGCTAATTATTCTTGCAGGTCTTTACACATCTACATGAACTTGATCTTGGTTATCATCTTAGGTATGTGACTGTTGTTTGTCATAGTTTGTTCATCCATGTTACTAAAAGCATACATCTTGAATCTCCATTGATAACTTCAAAGAAGAGATTGAATTAAGAAATTGTCAACTTGCTTTTACAATATTTAACATTAGATATAACCCAATGTCCAAATTCAAAATTATATCTAACAAAAAACTGCCCATCTATAACTAACCAAGAAATGGATATTAAAAGAGATGAAATGGGAGAATAGAGGTTTAAACTGCATGAGAATGTGGACTCTTGCTTCCAGAAGGAGTATATACATGCCTTTAAGTGTTGACCTATGATTTTGGACAATGTGGCATAACAGCTTTGGGAAATGCAGTCTTGATGGCCCGGCATTGTCAGCCACAAGTAAGAAGTGGGTGAGATATTGTTGGGCTATCATACTGGAGCAGTGTTCTAAAGACAGGCTAGGCGGCTGCCTAGACTCAGGGCACTTAGTGGTACTAGCCCGTCTTGTCTAGACCCTGCCTAAGCGGGCCTTGTGGCTCCTCGCTGCTTAGTGTCTGTGTTGCGTCTTTTAGAACACTGGAATGGAGTGGTGATTTCGGTCAGCCTGTATTTCTCCATCATACACATCTCATATGTTGCTTCTTGCACTGTGCTTGTGAAGTTTGATGGCTATAACAAGTGGCCTGTATTGTTTGTTTGGATGTACTTGAAGCTAATTTTTGATCCAAACTTGGTTCCTGACTTGACACTCCCTTATTCATGCTTCAAAATGTGCTATCACAATCTGAGATTTGAAGGTCTGAAGAAAACAAAGAAAAACTCTGTAGTAAGCATGGAAAATTCATGACAATATGAACAAAGTTGGACATGTTTCAATAAAAAATTGTGCATTTTCTGATTTATCAGTTACGTTGGATTCTTTTGTGGTTTAGCTATTTTTCTTATTGTAAATATGGAATGGCTTGAGTTGATTAAAAACCAGATGCGATCTAATAAAATGTATGCTGAAATATTATCAATTTATCAAAGCGGGCTATTATTTTGCCTTGAGGTTTTAGTGCATAGTTTTTTAATGCTAGAACACTTAGGTATGCATTTTGCTGGAGGAACTTTGCTTCCAAGAATTCTCAGTAATGTTATTTTATTTGTTATAAATTTTAGTCGAGAAACTGGTGCACTTAATCGCATCATTGATCGTGGAAGCCGTGCTATAAATTTCGTCCTCTCCTCTATGGTATTCAACGTTGTACCCACATTTCTGGAGGTAGAGAAACATATCTCTTGGTTTCCTTGTATATTGTGCTCTTAATGTTACTTTTTCCCCTTTATTCACTGACCTGAAAAGAACATTTACAGATTTAACCTGTACCTATTTAGATATCTATGGTGTCAGGTATATTAGCTTACAAGTTTGGGGCACCTTTTGCATGGATTACCTCACTTTCAGTAGCTGCGTATATTGCCTTCACATTAACTGTGACACAGGTATTATGATCATAATGATCTGCTGTCTGCTTTGTTTCTTCTCTGTTTCTTTTAATCTGCTTCACTGCCCTCTTCTTATAAGTCCCTAAAGCATGTGTAAAGGACTAAAAATCCTATTCTGTAAGATAAAGGAGTAAATTGAATACGAAAATTAAAAGGAGTAATTTTATTCATATTTGCATACAGCGCCATGGTTTTGACTTACACAGATTCAAATTTAAATGGTTAAACAAGAGACTGGTACTAGTCTGATGTTCCTTAGTAACAAATGGATGGTTATTGGAGTGGGAATCAAGGTCTTTCTCAAAAAGACAAATGTCAAGTACCAAGCTAATAAACATGAGTAATCAATGGAGAAAGACTTCTCCTTCAGTGCATCTATGTTCTGTTTATAAGGTCTGGGACATGGCAAGTTATTTTCTGAAGCAGTCCTTGCTGATTTTAAAGTTTTCTATCACTTGTACAGTGGAGGACAAAGTTCAGGAAGGCTATGAACAAGGCTGATAATGATGCCAGTACAAGGGCAATTGACTCGCTTATTAATTATGAGGTATCATTGTGGTATATTGTATTTCTCTTTTGTTGTAATGCCTTCCAGTGATAAATAGTCTTCTTCACTGATCTTCGTGTCTCTGTAATTGTATCCAGACTGTCAAGTATTTCAACAATGAAAATTTTGAAGTAGAGAAATATGATGAGTTCTTGAAGAGTAAGTGACTTCTTTTTTAGATATTAGTAGAAAACTATTTTCTTTCCTTTGACTAATGAAAATCTCATAGCACATCACATTTTGTCCTTTTTATAGAAAATTACATCTTTTCCTTCAATGAAATAATCGTATCTATTGAAATCCTAAAAATAGAGAGTTTCGTAGTAGTGACATTTATTTGAGTTTCTTGTACATAATCTTTTCTGATTACTTTGTGGATTAAATTTTTTAAGCTTCATCTATGAACATAAAACATTTGGTTATTCCTGATTGTTAAATCAAAGATGTTGTCATTATATTAAAAACAGTTTTAATCATAACAGCTATAATTATTTGAAGGTTTGGTTGATTTCTTGTGATTCTTTAGGATATGAAGATGCAGCGTTAAAAACACAGAGAAGCCTTGCATTTCTAAACTTTGGACAAAATGTAATATTTAGCATTGCTCTATCAACTGCTATGGTATGGTGCTCTCATGGAGTTATGAATGGGGAAATGACAATTGGTGATTTGGTATGCTACTTTTCTGCTATCTTTTTTGGTATGTCTTGACTATTTTATTTTGGGATATTAGCTTGTTGATGAAATACTGAAAAAGTAGTTGATAACCTGCAGGTTATGGTGAATGGACTTCTTTTCCAACTGTCACTTCCTTTGAATTTTCTTGGTAGTGTGTATCGTGAAACCATCCAGAGTCTTGTAGACATGAAAGCTATGTTTCAGTTACTTGAGGTACTTCATTTTGCAAAATTTCCCTTTTATTATCTACTTGTGCTTCAGGGTGCCGTAGTAACAGTTTTTATTTTATTTTTTATGAATGAATTATGAAGGTTAATTACAGAATATGCTCGAATTTAAAATTAAAGTCAATATTTGATATTTCATAGGTTAATTTTGGTCCATTCAAAATAGCTCTCCCTATGTCCATGCTGACTTGCTTTCTTTGAAAGTCCCCAAATTAGAGAAAGTTCAAGTTCTATGTAAACAAAGAACAGTGTTCATTTTTTTTTTTTGTGTCAAAAAAAGGAAAATACTGTCATTTGGCTTTGTGATAACAATTACTCTCACGGTACTGTTTTCCATTAGTGATAAAGTAAGTAGTTAATATTTTATGATTTTCATAGTATCTGCACTGTCCTCTGAGCTTTGTATTTTATGATTTTTAAAGTTTTGACTAGACAAAATTGATTTATATAGGTTTGCAGCATAAATTCTCAAGTTCAACCGTTAAAAGTGCACTCCAAAAGTTGGGTCCAGTGTTTAAACAGAATTTTCTGCTTTTTTTCCCACCTGACTTCTGATGTACTTGAGTATTGCCTGATTCTCATCATGAAAAAATATACTGTAGAAAGCCATGAATACGTTACTACTGATTACTATTTAACTAAAGAATGCCCTACGGCTTTTACCATCTAATCAAGGAATTTGTAGAAAAGATGAACTTGCTGCCTAACAAAAGCCTACTATTTCTATCTAGATTGAAACATCAGATTTGTTCTTTTTTCTTAAAGGAGATTCCTCCAGATTTTAGAGGAACATTTTTGGATGCCTACTACTTTTAGCTAGACTAAAACACTAGATTTATTTCTTCTTCTTTTTTTGCAAAAGAGATGGCTCCAGATTTTAGAGGATATTTTTTTTGGGTTTGGGTATTTTTCTTCTTTGCTGATTCTAGGTTGGCAGAATTACGACCAAATAAACTGCCTCTTATACATGGTCGACTCCTAGTGGTGTCTACAATTGCTTGTGTCACAATAGTAAATATGACTACAACATTGGATTATATTTTCTCCAAAATCTCAACTCTAATGGATAATAGTGTGGATGTGAAGATCATATACTCCAAAATGCTGCCCATAACTTTACCTACAAACATCTGTACTCAGAAGTTCTTGTGCTTTAATCACCTAAAATTGAACATCCTTTTATATATGGTTTGAATATGTCTCACGTGTTTGTATATTCACATTGCAGGAGAAAGTTGAAATTAAAGATGCAGAGGGTGCGAAACCTCTGAACTTGAGTGGAGGAAATATTGAGTTTGAAGATGTACACTTCAGGTAACCATGGTTTCACTTGCCAATGGTCATTCAATTGTGATGGTACTTACTTATGCAAGCCCACAGCCCTTTAGACGAATAGAAAACACATGAAGGCTATAAAAAAGTCACATTCTAGCCATGTGACTATCTTATGTTAATTAATAGCTTCTAGATAAATCATTAGCTCTAGAAGTTTCTCTGATCCTCGTAGCCTTCAACCTAACCTTAATATATCTTTCAATAACGTATTATAGATGTTTCTCTACTTCTCCTAGCCCTATCCTTGTGTATCCAAACTATATAGTTGGTCTTATCCTTTTGTATATCTAGAATTCTCTTTTGTATCTACAAATGTGCGTCTGGGCTACTGTGTAAGGTATGTTTTGGCTGATGAATGAAATATTTTATAATTCAAGCATCCTGTAATTATCTTGTTGATTTGTGAGATCCTTACAAACAGCTCCTATCCTTATTTGATCCTAAAACTTACATATGGCAGTATGTGCCGATAAATTTGCCATCTTTTTTTTCTTCTTGAGTTACTTTTCTAAGTAATACAAACAGACTGTCAACCTGCTAGATAAAATTTTCCGTAAAATACTTTCTGATTTTGACACCTTCATTGCCTTCTCTAACGAATATCTCTTTCTTTGACAGTTATCTGACCGATAGAAAGATTCTTGATGGAATTTCTTTTGTTGTACCAGCTGGCAAAAGTGTGGCGATTGTTGGAACTAGTGGGAGTGGTATGGTTTACATCTTTTACTTTGCAAACATAATCCTACTTCCTACTTTAAGAAATACGGGTACTTTCCTTGAGTTGACGTTTTGGTCAGCTGATCGAGTAAAAATTATTTGGGCCAGATATGTGATCATTCTTTGATGCAGCTGACTTGAGAGGAATGTTCTTTTCCAAACATCCTTTATGGTGCTCCTTGCTGACTATTTAGTTGACTTGTGCAGGTAAATCTACAATTCTAAGGCTGCTCTTCAGGTTCTTTGACACCCATTCTGGACGTGTAAGTACAATGTTTTGTGCCTCTATGATGTTTTCTTCTGCATAGATAGTATAGCCTTAGTCCTTTTTCTTATAAAATAATTAGTAGTCATGATCCTTGGGTCTATTGGGTGCATCCTCTTGACATGTTCAGGGTATGGGTGCCCCCATCTTGACCCCCCAGATCCTGCTTGTGCGGAACTATACTGGGCGATGATGTTGATGGTGTAAATTTTTGATCTTGGTCTCATTAAGAAAAGGAGAGATTAGGGCATTGGCAACTAGGCATTCTGATCAATTGTATAATAGTGGTTCCTGTCAGATGTTTCATTATGGATGTCAATGAAGTTATATATTTCCCTTGGTTGTTGATCAATGGGTCAATTGTTTTTGAACCTCAACATTACATCCTTATTCATTTGGTGGAATGAACTCGTTGCATAAGTAGCAGGTCCAATGGTCTTATCTTTCTCAAGAAAAACTGTCCAAATGTTTATCATTCTTGTAGTAAAGAGTTTATGTAGCATATTGTAAGTTATATTTCACCCAGGGAATTTCTCCTCCAAAAAGTTTCTCAATATGCCACGTGTGCTCTTTTCTGTTCCTTACGAAATACCAGCTTAGGTTAAGAGCCATAAGAATGGACAAGGAAATCTGCGTTGACTTCCAAAAATCTTAACTGTCAAAAAATCTAGCTGTTTACACTACAGAATTGTAAGAAATTGAAAACCAAATAAACCATAAATTCCAAACCGTAGTCCGTAAAACCCAAAACCCTCAACTCTTAAATCTTAATCTGTAACCCTGAACCCTAAATCCTTAAAAATAATCACTGAACCTGTTATCCCCTAAAAGCTTGATAACCTAAAGCCTTTAAACCAAAGAGTTTCTGTACCCAATGATAATAATAATCCAGCCAAATAATTGATCTTATTCTGTGGTTAAGATTTACTTACCCCCACCCAATGTGTTTCTCTCAAAATTCTTGGACTCTTTGCCAGCACATCCCTTTCCTCATAGTTAAAAAGCTGTCTATATAACTGCATATACCTGGTGTCTTTCGTTCCATGTTAAAGTAGTATTTTATGTAATTCTCATTATATGGTGACTAATTGTCATGCTAGAAGATGGAAAATTCAATTATTCAAAGCTGATAGGAAATGTGTAAGTTGAATGTTCTGCTGCATTAGAAATCTACACTTGTATGCCAAATGAAACCATCCTAGTAATATATCTGCTGAAGCAATCCTGCTTTCTCAAAATTTTGTGGAAACTCGGACGTTTTTTTATTGTTCATCTGAACTATTATTATCATTCCGAACACTACTTTCTCGTCTGCCTGGTATAGTGACATTCTTGTCCTGATTTTTCTTTAGCATGGTATAAACTTCCATGTGGGGCATTGTTATCGTTTTTAACAAAAGATCAGTAAATTATATCTTTTTAACTATTCCATTTGTTGCCACTCAAATTTGTTATCATTGTTTTTTGGCAGATCAGGATAGATGGTCAGGATATAAGGGAGGTAACAGTTGATAGTCTCAGGAAGTCCATTGGTGTTGTCCCACAAGACACGGTAAGTTTTAACAACATCCACTTGATCCTCTACTCTCTATGTAATTGATTCATAATGATGCAGTAATGTATGTGTGTTTGCTTTCAGGTTCTTTTTAATGACACAATATTTCACAACATCCATTATGGTCATCTTTCAGCAACAAAAGAGGAGGTCTGTAACAAGGCTGCCATAGATTTTCATTTTCTTCTACAGTCAAATGATCTGTATTTATATGTTTTAGTTTTTTTAGGTGCATGAAGCAGCCCGTCGCGCAGCTATTCATGACACAATTATGAAATTCCCTGAAAAGTATGATACAGTTGTAGGGGAAAGAGGCCTCAAAGTAAGTCAGTCCATATCTTTCGAGCATATTAATTTTTCTGCAAATGTGCTCTTTTTTTCCCTCTCTATGCAAAAGATAATGTTGTAGTTACTTGTCTCAAGGACACCAACATACATTCAAACTAAAATTACAGATGCGGATCAGTGGTTTATCTTCAATTGGTCTGTAAGTTTTCATGTGAAGTAAAAAGCTATTGAACACAGCCGGATCTTCTTCCCAGAGCTATTACCAAAATATGGACCTGGTCCCTGAACTTTTTGTTGTTAATCGAGACACTGGATACCTGAACATCCACTCAAGTCGGACCGTATTGTTTTGTTATTGGTCTTTTATACAATTATAATAATTGATAATCTTGTAGGCTTGTAGCTGCTAACATACTTGAGAATAACCCATTAATCTATTTAATAGCTAAGTACCTGTTTTCAAGAGTGTTGAAAGCTATGTCATTTTGAGGATTCCTGCAAACTAAGCTGGTCCTTTGATCACTTTGGTTTCGTGTTTTTTACTTCTGCCACAGCTAAGTGGGGGTGAAAAGCAGCGTGTTGCATTAGCTCGTGCATTCCTAAAAGCACCATCCATACTGTAAGCTCTCTGTCCAGGCAGATTGTTGTGTCTTTTTTAATGTTACTTTGCTTCTTATCTTATCTTTTTTTTTTCACCTTCACTATTTTACTTCACTTTCTGTTGGGAGTTGTCACCATATGTTGCTTGCTTTCCTACATTTTTTAGAAGATGCTGCTTCAAATATTGTACTTGCTAAAACTAGAAAGTAGTGACGTTTTCAGCAACAGAAAGTTTGTCTTGTTTTTTTCCTATTTTTAAGGAAACCGTACAAATATTAGGAAGCTATCTGGTAATAGCAATCCTTAATTTCATAAAATTTCTGTTTTAGATACCAGGGCAATGTTTTACTTTTGCAGAACTGTTTTCCTTTTCAAATCATTGATCTTATTAGGCCTGGCTCGTAAATTGGCAGCTCCTCTTTTTCTGATAAATAACCATCCTTCACACATCTCTATTCAATTGTCCAGCTATTCAGTTTTTATTTTATTAGACTAAAGATAGATAACTTGGGGGAGGTTGGAGAGACTGAGGGCCACGTGTAATTCTGTATTATTTAGTTGCAATGATCATGCAATCTCCTCTCTGTCTTTCATGTTACATCAATATGTTCAAGTATGAAAAATGCAGTATGTTAATGTAAGATTTTTTTGCCCCCTTCAGACTTTGTGATGAAGCTACGAGTGCACTTGACAGCACAACCGAAGCAGAGATTTTGAGTGCGTTGAACTCTTTAGCAGACAACCGTACTGCTATTTTCATTGCTCACAGACTGACAACTGCAATGCAATGTGATGAGGTAACTACTCTGTTACTCTTTAACCTGACTTTCAAGAGCTTTCCATACAAATGCCTCTTTGTGGTTCATTTGCTTGAGGCTTATGAGATAGCGAGTTCTTTGGAGTGATGGATGCATATATCAATTGCTGCTTAAGATTTTAGTTAGGTTTAAGGTTATCATATAATTGTAGAGCTTTCCACATATCTTCTTTTCCCTTTTTATATATACCCACGTAAGCTATTAACTCAACAATCTCTTGACCCCCCAGACCCCGCCTGAGGCGGGTTAACACTGGGTGGGTGTTGTTGTTTCCACACTAAATATCAAACGGGCCCTTGGTGTAAAACTTTTGACACTCAATGACTCCTACTTAAACCACATTTGTTGCTGTATTTTTTTTTTTGTCAACCTGTTTATGCATCTGTGTATTTTAGATCATTGTGTTGGAGAACGGGAAGGTAGTAGAGCAAGGGCCGCACGATGACCTATTAACAAAGTCAGGGAGATATGCGCAGCTTTGGACACAGCAAAACAGCACCCCAGAATTGGTCTGAGTGCTTTGTCTTTGGAGCTTTCAAAATTGTTGTATAAGCTAATAAAGTTATCTGATGAAGCACAAGGCAGGGATACTGAGAAGACCTTGAATGTTGACACACTACAGAATGGTGTCCTTATATTTCTGTGTTGCAATCTTGCGCCTTAACACTCACATTTGTTTGTCTGTTTGTATTGTGATGCCTTGCTGTTTCAACATCCACATTTATTCATCTTTTTCGACCAATTTGGGTGATTTTGAAAGTAGTTCATAATCCAAGCCATGCACAACAAGGGATTGTCAAGCACTTTGAGGGATTTTGAAAGCTATTCGTGTGAACAAGATGAACACATATGATATGGCATTAGGATGGATGGTCTTGTTAGAATGTGAGAACTTTGCACATATTATACGAAATAAAAGCACACGTGGAGAAGTGATGTACACGTAGCGAAACTTTCTAATCCGGCCGGTTAGGATATGTGATATGGCAAGAAGTTTCTCCAAAAGGTGGCTACCAATCGAATCGACGAGATCAAGCATAAAGGGATGATTTTAACAAGTATTTAGGTAGAGAATTTTGTGTTTTTATTGATTTGGAAACCGAAAAATGACAAGGGATGAAGAATACCTTGAGAAATATAGGATATGACTCATCCAAACTCACGAGCCAAGACCATCCAACTTGAGATATGAGTTGACTCACCCTTGCCAAACTAATCCAAGAGCAGATATTTTGGTCATTGTAGGGCAACCCTACAAAGTCCTACCCTCATTAAATAAGGTATTTTGGTCATTTCTTCGTGTGGGAGTATTGTGGTCTTTTCGCATGGAAATAGCCCTTTACAAGTTGGTGGAAGCGATGCCTCGATGCCTTGAGATAATCCGAAAGAGTTCATGGCAAGAAGACCTTGTCGCAAATCGATTTGAAGGCATCGAGCTAGGCTTCGAGTAATATATCCATCATGCGGCACATCATCTCTGCATTTATAGCTTGCAATGGTCGCGTCACTATTAGACACGAGTGTGCTGTCGGCGTAGCCACAAGAGGACTTGTGTCGAGAAAAGGTTGGCCAACTTGATGGACCCCTAGCATATTTAATCTTGGAGCATTAGGATCAAATTCATAGTGATGGATTGTGCTAGTGTCTTTTGACAATTCAACGCACAACTCCGGTTCAAGGCAATTTTGCAGTTCAAACTTTTTGTCGAACACCTTGTAGGTAACAAATCTTTGGACACCTTTGCATACTCTTGAGTTAGCTCCTCTTCACGATCATCCATCAATATATAACTTGTGTTGGCTCGACGTGTGTTAGTATCAGTCAAGGAATTATGTGAAGACAATTCCTTGAACAATGGAATAGTAAACACACAAGTAAAAGGACACAATTACTTATAAAAAAAATTCATGTCAACCAACTAATTGAATAGCCAATGTTCAACGGGTCGGGTCGCCCGCGACCCGCAATTTGCGGGTCGACTAGCGATCCGTGCGGGTCGGATCGCGGGTTGATTTTTTTATTTTGTGAGTTGCTAGTCTGGTCGGATTAAACCCACGCGAGTCGATTCGCAACCCGCAATATTTTAAAAATAAAATATTTTTTATAATTTTATTAATATATAAAATATTTTTTTATAAAAAAAAACTTTTTTTTGGGCGTGTGGTAAAAAAATTTTATTTTTTGATCCGATTAACTTAGTCAAAGGGTCGACCCGCGACCCGACCCGTTAGACCCTCGGGTCGAATCGCAATGGACTTTGGAATATGAAGTAAATTAAACAATGGACTATTTTAGAAAGTTTAGCATTAAATAATTAAAAAGATGACTTACATTATGAAACACCTTTTGTAGCTAAAAACAACTTACATTGTGAAACGGAGGGAGTATCATGTTTACACTTTGATTATAAGAATAGATAGTTTGGGCATCTTCAATTCTATTCGTCTAGCTAATATCTTGATCAAATATGTCTTTTCTTATTGGAGATTTCTCCTAGATGCTTCCAACCGCCTGTGCCTCTTTCTTTATTTGTTTCACCGACTCTGTCATGGAATGATTCCTTCAAGTTCTCTTTCAGTTATCTCAAAAGTTCTTTTGAGTCTTCCTTTTTTATTTTGCTTTTTCGTTTTTTCCAATTGTTCCTGTTCGCCTAAGACTTTTTGAAACACTTAGGGTAAACTTGTAAAACTTATGGTGTATATCATCATCCAAACTCCTAGAAGAAACATTGTTCCAGTGACGATTTCGACACTTGTCAATTGACTCATTCTCCAACTCTTGATTTGACTCGCCTTGGTTTGCGGAAGGCATTGGGGTTAAAGATGCCCGATTTGGTGCAGTTGAACCCGATTTGATCCGATTTAACCGAAACCCGCTTCGTTTTGTCATATAATCATAGTAGATATAATTTTCAATTTTCTTATTTCAAAATCATTTATTAAAATTCAGAGTATAAATTTATTATAGACCTATCTTTCGTGCAACCTATTGTCTTGTACTCTTGTATACCCAATAATTAAAAGTTTAAACTAATCCAATTAGAGAATACTCTCTTCAATTGATCGATGAAGTTGTTGAAAACTTGTACAAACATGAAACATCCAATTTGACCGAAATTCCATTCATTGAGATAAGAATTAAATAACGAGGAAAAAAATAATGACACTCCTTTCATATGTTATAATATAATGTAGGTATAACTAACAGTTTGTATGAAAGTTGGAAGACAATAATACATTTGTCTATAAAAGAAATACCATTATAAAATTAAAATTACTAATAATGCAAAATACTTAAAATTGGTCAAACTGAGCTCATTTGTGATTTAATAAAATCCCAAAAGACAAAATTTATTGACGTCTCCTCCTGTTAATTTTTTTTTTATAAAATGAATTCATAATACTTTTTCTCTTTTCAAAAAATTAGTCATGACAAATTGGGTGAACATAATAAGAAAATTTTCCATTTTTATATACGAAATCAAACAATAATTTATATAAACTCAATTTTCTCAATTAATATTTAAAATATTTTTTTATTTATAATTTAAAGAAAACTATGTTTGAAAGGGGCAAAAATATCCCAATTTTAGAATCGTGAGTCGTGACTTTTATATACACATCGTATGATTTAAGGCTTTCTTTGCCTACCTTGAAAGAAATTTCATTTCTAACGTGAAAGGAGCGACAAAGACCCCAAACCAATTGTCAAAGCTTTTTTCCACATCGATCAGCCACCGCCACTGGGCCAAATCGGGCCTCCTTTAGTTGTTAAATTCGCATTTAATTCCCAATTTGTAGCCTTATCATGAAATAGTGCGATTCAAGATCATCAATTTCAAACCCGGCTTCTCATTAATTTTCGATCTTGTGAACTGGAGGGCATACTTGGGGATTTCAGTTCCCTCTGTTTGTTCAAGGCAAGTGGTTTCCCCTCTTTTTTTTCGCTGAATTGTGGATTAGGGTTTCGAATTTGATCTTGAATTTTGAGTTCTAGTGTTGATTGTCATATGGGTTGTGGTGAATTGAAGATGGGCATGGTTTATATCGGGTGGATTTGGGGATGATGGTGCAAAGACTCATCGGATTCGAATTATTGTTTCTTTTGATACTTTTGAGGGGAAAAGGAAGCTTCTTTTTCTTTTCTTTTTTCAGGAAAAAGAAAAGAAAGATTTGATCGATGGGTAATTCTTGTGCTTTCTGTTCATTGAAATTTGAAATTTATGTGAGGTGAAAAAGTTTACAAAAGAATAGGTTTTGTGAAAGTGAGAAAAGTGCATTGGAAATACTGTTTGATGCACAAATTAGGAGGAAGAAGATGATTGTAGTTTGGATATTTCAAACTAAAACCAGCTGTTACTGAAAAATTCTGCAAATTTCGTAGCTGTTCTGTACTTAGCTGAAATTTTTGCTTGCCTTGTTTGTAACAGGTTTTCAGGGTTGTGAGGAGCTGAAGATTTCATTCTTGCTGGCAAGTTTTTGTTCCCAATGGATAAAAGTAAGCTCGTTTTCTTGATGTATCTATGAATTATGTTTCTGAATTTCTCTTATGAGCATTCGTTTGCATTATGTAAGTTCACTTTTTTTATGGAGGAATGGTATTTTGATCTGTGGTGACTGGTGAAATGGTTTTTTGAAAGAATGGAAATTTCTCTCATTAGCAATTGCTTGTACTACTGGGCGATGATGCATTATTCGATTAAGTTTGTGACATAATTCTAGTACAGAATCTCGTCTTAAGATCATCCTTAGCTAGAGTAGAACGCTGTTCAGCTGTGATGATACAATTTAGTTTATCTTGTTAAACTAGAAGTGATTTGAGAAAATCCTGCTTCTAAGTCAGTTTAGTTTGCAAATCCTGCCTTGCAAGGATCAAATCAACTTATCCGGGTACAAAAAAAATATCTTGAAGCTTCAGTATGTTTGACCTTAGTTAACACATGTAATTCAGCCACTCGACTTACTATTTAAGCTGGCCTGTTCATCTTATTGAGCTCCTTATTCATTTTCTTTAACTTCTGAGATTCAGCTCCACTTAGTCTGCAAAAAGTTATCTTTACCAAGTATAGTAGTTCCATAGTAATCACCGCTTCTGGTTCATAATCATTGATCCCCAGCATATTACTCAGTATCAAATTTTGTGTTCTATGGCATTTATCAGTACTAGTTTAACAGAATGGAAATGAACACTTGAGCTGAAATCTGTGAAGTAGCGGATAAAATTGAATAGGATATGGATAATGGTCATCTGCTAGTTTCCCAGTGATCAAAAGTAGGATTCATGTTTACTCTAGTGATAATATACTTGTTTTTTTATTTGATATGTTAGAAAATAATTTCCATCTCTAGTACTGACAAATTTAGAAATATCCTGTTGAGATGAATCGTTGTTATCTAATCCTATGTTCCATTGAAATCGTCATTGTTTCTATTGCAAGTCTTATTCTTATAATGGTTTTCCGAGGTTGGTAGTTACACTAACTATCATGAAGCAATCAAAGTATTATTTTCCTCTTGCTTAACTTAAATGTGTTGCTTCCTAAACTCGTTGATGACTGAAAGATAAGTCATATTTTGACAACTTAATTTATAGGGCAATCAAAGGACGCCGCCCACCATGAAAGAGTAAAGTACAGTCTCATTAAAGATGTTGAGGATTACCAACCAGGAGTATACGACAAGCCTTTACCGTGCTTTGGCTGTGGCGTTGGATGGTTTTCGTAAGTATCCATTTCTTCACTGTTCTTCACTTCCTGTTCAGTATCAAAAAAAAAATCCTTACATGTTTCTCCATTTTTCTTGTTCAGATTCCTATTTGGATTTGTTTTTGCTCCAATTTGGTATTATGCCACCTTTTTATACTTTGGAAACTACTACCGGAAAGATCCTAGGGAACGAGCCGGCCTTGCTGCTTCTGCTATCGCTGTAAGTTCATCCTTCAAAAAAAAATCACCCGATAATGCATTATCTTGCATTATAATGCATCACTGGTGTAATCCTTACACCAAACACACCTGTTTTTTTTTCATTGTTTAGCACTTCTATAAGCCAATCTCTTAGGTATTTTTGACAGGCAATGATTTGTTCAACTGATAATGTATTATCTTGCATTATTGGGCATTATCTTGCATTATAGTTCATTTCTTGCCTTTGACCAAAAAAAAAGCTCATTTCTTGCATAATTATGCATTATAGTGCATTTCTTGCATCATAATGCAACGCTAGTGTAATCCTTACATCAAACACACCTTTTTTTTTATTGTTTAGCATTTCTGTAAGGCAATCTTTTTGGTATTTTTGACAGGCAATGATTTGTTCACCTGATAATGCATTATCTTGCATTATTGGGCTTTATCTTGCATTATAGTTCATTTCTTGCATAATTCTGCATTATAGTGCATTTCTTGCATAATAATGCATCACTAGTGTAATCCTTACACTACACACACCTGTTTTTTCCATTGTTTAACACTTCTATAAGCCAATTCTGTTTGGTATTTTTGACAGGCAATGATCTGTTCTCTTGTGCTGTTCATCATCATCGTTGTTCGTCTATTCTGAGGCAAGCGCCATTGATACCCGTCTTCCGCTCAATATCAAGTACAAAAAATTAAAGGAATGAGAACAAATAGAAGGGGGTAAAAATAACTAAATAGTGTTTGTAGATGGTTTAGATACTCACACCATAGAGATGTTGGAAAATACAGACCATTGAAACCCGATCGAAGGCCGGAAATATGTGTGTTGAGGAACTGTATATTATGCTTTTGTCTATCTTTGTGAATAACATGGAGAGATTGATTACACATCAGTGCTGGATGAATGAATGTCTTCATGCTTGTTGAAATAAAGCAGTAAAAATTTGTAAAAGCATGATTTCATAGCAAATGAAGCATGCTATGAAATGCAATGATCGCTGTCTTCTTGGATCCCCATATTCACCTGCTTGTAATGTGGTAACATTTGAGTTTTATAGTGCTTCAAAGTTATAAAGCAAAATGGTTATTTCAGGTGAATATTGGGGGGTTAAACATTATTGGTTTAATGACTTTAATCTATTAAAAAGTCATAATCAAAAGTTCAAAATAAATTTCTTAACCAAAAATTCTGCCCTCATTATAATTTTATGTATTAAAATTTAACTTTCAAATTGTTATTTTTCCATACGTGGTCTAGTTTATATATGTCCTATATTATCTATAGAAATAGATCATGTGAGAATAGATGCTCAGGCACGAGGACAGTCAAATTTTAGAAAATTAGCGATATAGATAGACTTTTCATTAATTAAAAAATATAAAAAAAATCAATTGTATCGGATTTTATTCAAAGAATGAGTTTTGTACCGTGTATGCATTCTTTAACAAAGTTTTTTATAACCAACAAGCATGGAGCGTAGTGGGAGGGGCAACGCTTCCCTTCGTTGAGGTCGAGTGTTCGATTCTCAGTGGAGGAACTGGAGTGGCAATGACCAAAAAAAACAAAGTTTTTTATTTAGTTTTTGGGTTGTCTCATACTGTATTAGGTATTTTAGTAAATTTTAAGATTAAAACATTCTTGATTTAATCTTTTAAATATTCATATAATCAAAAGATCAAAATTATATATTTCCCATAAATTCTGTTGTCGTCATAATTCATGTTTTGAAATTAAATTTTCTAACTCTCATTTTTCATACATGGTTTGTTTAATGATTTTGCATTTTTATTATATTACAATTAAGTTGAATTGAATTTTAGAAGCAGAACGCACAAGAAACCAAAGAGTGCAAATGGGGCAATAACAATAAGTAAAGCAAAAGCGTCATTAAATCATAGGTTAATGTCAATCTATTTTAATAAATTGGACTTTATGCCCAAAAATGTTAAATTTTCTATAATCAACATTTCGACAATATTTTTTTGTAAAAGCATGGCATATATCATGATTATACTCCACATGTTTAGTTTTAATAAAAACACAAATTAAAGATATGTGCATGATTAATCATAGGTCAATGTCAATTACGTGTTATCCTGGTCTAGAATTGGTTGTTTTTAATACTTGATATGTCAATCATGCCAAATTTTTATAAATAAATAGAGTATAGTTGGCAAATCGCAAATGTGGGTTAATGCGACAAAATTTTGAAAATATTAAATCATAGTGCAATAGTGCTAGATGATACTAGTATCCATGTAAATCCACAACAAGATCACATATCCTACGAACTTATTTGATATTTTTAATTTCACCCTTGAATTGTAATCGTTGCAATAATAATATAATGCAAAATGAATCATTTTCATTGGAAAAATCTTTATTTATGTAATTGCAGTTGGGAAATGGCATCAAGGGTTCTTCGTACAATTAGTGTACTCGTGCCAAAAAATAATTAAGTAAATAATTTAATATGATTGAAATATTTATTGGATATATTGACCCCTAAAAAATTGGAAATTATTTGGAAAAATATTTTTTTCATCAGAATAATTGGAAAAAAGGTACAAAAGTAAAGTTCTAAAGCGTTTCTCTATTTTATGAAAAAAATAATTTAAAATGGCAATAAAACAATTGATGCATAACACTAATAAAATTTTAAAAATAAAGATATTAAAACAATATAGTAATGAAGCTTTATCCATCTTTTTTGAGGTAGAGTGTGCCACTTTCAAGCTCCCACCTTTAATTTTTTTGAACATAATAATAAATAAAAGAAAAAAGAAAAAGTGTTTGATGTAAAGGATGCAAATTCCATCATGATAGTCACTCCCCAATTAGGGCATGAAATATCTAGGTAACCTTGCAAATTTAAAGGCTATTTAAATTTATATTCTCCTCGTTCAGATAAATTTATCATTTTATTTTGGTTTTTTTGATGAACAAATTTTTTTTATTAGATGTATTTTCACTTATTTTTTCAATAATATTCTTACTAATTAGAAATACTTGTATAAATTTACAATAAAAGGTTGAAGATCTTAACAAAATTGAGGTATTTAAGTTAAATCAAACGATTTTTTTATATGAAAAATAAACTCTAAAACGACAAATTTATCTGAATGAAGTAAATATGTTATGATTTGTTTTTTTTTCATATGTTTAAATATCTACACATGAAGCTATTGAGAAATTGTTATAGACAATAACGGGATAATGTGTCATAAAATTTTGAAATATAATTCTATATATTGTATACATTTTGTTACAAGAAATTTTGGGCATGGAAAGGGATTGATTGGAAAAAAGGTGATGTACGACTACCAACTACTGGACTAGCACATGTTATATATTCCGATAAATTTGGATTTAAAAGGCAAAAACGAAAAAAAAATAGTAATTGCTTATTCGACTTGATTACCTTCGTGGAAGATCAACAAGTCAAAGTCTTATAATTTTTTTTTTGAGTAGGAAAAGATCGGTTTACTAGACAAGCCCACTAAAATCGAGAGGCCGTGACCAGCAGCCGAAAACCGGCTAAAAAGACTGAAACAAACAAACAACACACGTAAAGAAAGTACAACTAACGAAAAAAGGCACTAGAACTAGTTAGATAATGAGAAAAGTGAGGGGCTGAAGAGAACGACGCCTTCAACATTCGGGTCAAATCGGACAAACAAGGTAAGAGGTATGGACTACTGACGTTGCCTCCACTTGAATGAAGGATCTTCAGCGGTCACAAATATCCCGGCAACCTCGTCAATCACAACACACCACATTCAATCCCAGAACCAAATCCCATAACCAAGTCAAGTCTTCTAATGTTTAAACTTTTAATCGTTTGAACTTCAAATAATAATGCTACAATTTTATCAATGTTATCGGGCATGCATAAAGGGAAAAAAAAACTAAATTAATAATTTCAATAATTACATAATTTATGAAAGTGTGGTAGATGATATAGTCATATGATGTAGATTGAAATTGACAAAAACACGAGTCAAAAAAAATTGAGGAGATTGGGTTTTGTTTTTTAAAAGAAAAAAACATTTTGAATTGAGAAGACAAAATCAAAGATGGTAAATAAATACAAAGCATATTTCCACTATAAATCCCATCACCAATAAGATATTTAAACTTTATAATTTAGTAAACAAAATTGCTTTAAATATACCACCTTTTTTACAGTTGGGTACTCTACCCCGACCTTTTCAAATTTCTACAAATATATTATACTTCGAAGACTATTGTGCATTCTACCCTCTAAATGTCCAAACTTTGGCTAAAATTACAAATTGGCCCTTTATTTTTACATTTTGTAATAAAAATGCCCAATCGGTATGCAAACAAATTTTCAAAAAACATAAATTTTATTTTTAAAGGATTAATTTAAAACATTAAAAAATAATCATGTTAAATCTCTTTTGTTTTTAAAACATTCTTGGCGGACATTAATTTAAAAAAATAATATATTGGGTAAGATTGATAACTTTTGGCAATGTTCAAATTAATAACATAACTTATATGTTTAATTTTTTATTTATAAAAAAATGTCAATACCTTTATTATTTAGATAATATAATTCAGTTTCATAATTAATCACATTAATCATTAATTTTAAACATTGATTTTAGAGTAGTTCATCTTAATACTTTTTTCCATTATTAATTTTGAATTAGTTTTAAGCAAAAGTTAATATAAAATTTCATAAACCTTTTTTATAAAAGTTTGATAATTTTAGGTTATTATGAAGGAAAATTCTTGTTAACAATAAAAAGGTTTATGATAAATCTGATTAAATTTTGTCTAAAATTATTTCAAAAATAATAACAGACAAAAGTATTAAGATGGACTATTTGTAAAGTCAAAGTTATGAATTGATAATTAATTTGGTTAATTATTAAATTGATATTTTGTATTAGCCAAATAATAATTATAAATGACATTCTTTTGTAATAAATAATAATAATATTGTTATTATTTTGGATATTAACTACAATGTTATTAATCTTACTCGATAAGTCAATACGAAGTATATTTTTATAGATAGATTTGTTTAAAAATAATAATTTCCCCTTTGAAATTAGAGATCAAAATTAATTATTTTCAAATTTTTTAATCATGCAAGGACGAGATTTATATTTTTTGAAAACTTGTTTGCAAATCGATTGATCATTTTTGTCACAAAATGAAAAGATGAGGGGTCAATCCACAGTTTAATACAAAGTGACCGAGGAAACTTCGAAGGTAGAGTGCACAATGACACCCAAAGTATAGTATATTTTACGAAATTCGAAAATGTCAGGGTAGAGTGTGCAACTAAACTAAAAGTTGGGATATTTAGAATAAATTTTCCATTTAATAATTGTATCATGTATATCTTTTTTTTCGGGTGAAAGACATTGTTCATGAAAATTAAACCAAATTTTTTTAAGTACTATTTTTAGAAATTTAACTACTTAACTAAATATCCCAAAATTGTATCACCTATGTATGTGTTAACATGACCATAAAACAACCTAATGCACCACCATATTTTAACTATCAAATGAAAAAAAAAGCTCCACTTTTATACTTAACAATTGCCTTGCAAGGCAAGCTCTCCTGTCATTTTATGTAAAATGCTTTCTTATATAGCTTAGCATTATTTAATTCCTAATGTGCATTATTTGATACAAAAATTGTAGTCTTTCAATATATCTAAAAAAAATTTAATGGCCTCTCAATTATTGTAAAAAAGAATTCCCAAAATTGAAAAAAAAGGACATTCAAATATCCATTTGGCACATTAAAATAAACATCTCATCACCTAACTTTTAAAAACTTTATGCTAAAACTTATAAAAGTGCTAATTTATCATTTTTTCATGCCAGCTCCAACCCACTATACATCAACCAAATCCACCCTTTTTTCCACCTCTCTCCTCAACAATGGAAGACGCCGGAGATCCACCGTTCCACTGGCAACCGCCAACCACCGTCGTCTACCGCCGCCGGCGCCAGCCTTCTCCGCCGCTGTTCGACTCCTCCCTGGCCATCGTCATCCTCCCATGCGTAGCTCTCCTCCTCCTCTTCCTCCTCATTCACACCTTCAACCAGAAACCAGTACAGACCGTACAGTACAGCTACAATCCCCAAAATTATCCGCATCCGATTCAAATCCCTCAGCCGCCGCCCCCAGCGAAGCCGGCGTTCTCCTTCCGGCGGAGCTGGGACTCGCTCAACGTTGTTCTCATCGTCGCCGCTATTCTCTGCGGCGTATTGGCCCGCCGGAACGAAGATCCGCCGCCGATTCCGCCGGAGAACATGAGCGCGAACTTCGGCGTTGTGCAGAGCGTTCCTATTGTGAGACCTGATTACAGGAATCAGTTTCCGTTTTCTGGATGTCAACATCAGCATCAGCATCATCATCATCACCATCAACAACAGGTACAGCACCAGCAGTGGTTTCAGAACGCCGACAATCGGAGGATCTACGGTGTTTCTCCGAGGCGGAGCATTGGAGGTATGCAGCCGGAGTTCGGCGGTGGACGGTTGAGGAGGACTAGTAGCGCTTATCCGGATTTCATGAGGGAAGAGGCTTCGATTTGGGAGGAGGAGAATCGACGGTTGAGATTCTTCGACGATTTTGGAATCAATTCGCTGTATTCTTCGGATGAGACGAATTATGCTCGAAATCTGGAAGAGCAGGGCCCCGCCGCCGCTTCTAGCGTCGAAGATAGATCCGGCGCCGGTGACGGAATCGAGATAAAGGAGATTCCGGTGGACGATTTTGCTCAGAGTACCGAAGAAGATACAATTCAGGAGGATTCTGCTTCTGCTCCTGCGTCCTCGGCGCCGCCAATGTCGCCGGCGCCTCCGCCACCGCCTCCTCCACCGCCTGTAACTCGGAGTCAGACGAAGCACACCTTTCAGTCTGTTCCGCGGAGGGAGAAGGCTGAGAAATCAATTCCTCCGCCAACGGAACCGCCTGCACCACCTCCGCCACCGCCGCCTCCACCTCCAACGCCTCCGCGGGAGCCTCTACAGCAACCGGAGAAGAAGCTCAGGCGAAGGAAAAGCAACACTACAAAGGAGATCGCCATGGTGCTTGCTTCACTTTACACCGGGAAGAGAAAGAGGAAGCATCAGAAGAAATCGAACAGACAAGATCCTCTTAATTCCGATGAGAGAGCAACAGAACAGCGGTGTCCTCCACCGTCTCCTCCGCCTCCGCCGCCGCCTCCTCCGCCTCCACCTTCCGTCTTCAGCTTCTTCAAGAAAACCAGCAAGAACAAGAAGATCCACTCCGTCTCCACCGCTCCCCCACAACCACCTCCTCCACCGGCGCCGCCGCGACCTCCGCGGCGAAAGAGCCAGATCACTGTCAATCCGATCTCCGATCCTCCGGCTCGTCGAAGCACAAACTCCACATCATCCAGAAAACCGCCATTGCCGGCTCGTCGAAGCAACTACTACGACGGCGTCGGCGGCGACGAGAGTCCACTAATCAACAGCGGATCTCAATCTCCGCTGGTTCCAATCCCCGCGCCGCCGCCTCTGCCGCCGTTCGGGATCCCGGAGATGAAATTCTCCGTCGTCCGGGGCGGCGAGTTCGTACGGATACGGAGCGCTCAGAGCTCACGCGCGGGGTCCCCAGAGCTGGTGGAAGATGAAGTTGACCTGACAACGACTTCCAACGTGGACGCATCGAGAACGTCGGTTGAGAATGAGATCAACGGTGGAGATTCAAGTGGGCCCAACGCTACCTTTTGCTGTCCAAGCCCGGACGTGAACGCGAAGGCCGATACATTCATTGCAAGGCATCATAGTGGTTGGAGGCTGGAGAAGATTAACTCGTGGAGAGAGAAACGAATGGGCCCTGGCCCATAATTTAAAGAAAGCCCAAATTTGGCCCAATTAAAAAAAATCGCTAATCCATTTTTTTTCTTTCTTATTTGGTATTTTTATGATTTTCTTGCTAAATCAATTGCGTATTTCGATTGAAGAAAAAAAACTTTCAAAAAAATTTGGAAATTTGGTGGGTAGGTTTCTAATTTGGTTGTTTAGAATGATATTTTATTTTTGGTGTGTGTGGGGATAAGAGGATGAAATTTTGGTTTGTGAAAAGCGATAAAAGAGTAAAGACAAGTAAGTGTGAGTGTGTGAGATAGGTACACGTGGTCTTGTTTTTATGAGGTACCACGTTTTGGAGTCTTCTCTCTATATGGTTTGGAGATGTAAATGAAATGGTTGATTATAGTATTTGTATACATTTTTTTTCCCATTATAAGTGATTCTTTAAGTAATAATAGTTTTTTTTTTGGGATTATTAGATTATTGGTACATATTATGTGTCGTGTGCAACTACTAGACCACTAAAGATTAATTGGTGATGCTACAATTACAGTTGTAAATATATAATATTTCTTATAAAAAAATCTTACATATAAAGGAAAAAAGGCTAAAACATTCCTTCTTTTTTTTTTTTTTTACGAGGGACCCACCTTTGGTGGTAAACCCCGGGTCCGTGAACTAACCGGTAAAGCGCACGAACCAGGTAAACCGGCTTGCACCGACCGGCTCGACCTAGTGGTAGGAGTAATGGTGAGACTTGGTTTTTCACCCAAGTGTAGGGACGGAGGCAAGGATCGAACCTGAAACCTCCCAACATCCCTCCATGCCTCTTAACACTAGGCCACTCCATGTGAGACTTGGTTCCTTCTTGTTATTCTCTTAAAACTCTCTTTTCACCAATACTAAAAGTAGTACGTGCCTGAGATTTTTAACAATGAGAATGTCATCACACTACTTATTGTTACTAAAAGTAGTAGCATGTACCTTTGTAGCCTGAAGTTTGTGCAAAGGATGCCAATATGCGATCAAACTCACTAAAATTCGAATAGATTGAAACCGAGGTTGGTTAGAGAAGAAAATTGGATCTGAAAATTGGGCATTAATTAATGAACTATAAGGTGAGCTAGTGCGGTGCTAAAATAATAATAAATAAATTAGGATATAATAAGATAAGGAAATTAGATAAAAATACATAAGGCAAGTTTAGAAAGACATAAGGTGAACTTGTGTGATGTAAACAAAGCCAAACTCGACACCAACAAGAAGTGCACGACCTAAGGTGTAATCTGAGCATTGACTCACGGTCGTGGGGCCTGTTGGGTTTTGGAGTCTGATTGAGATTTAGAAGTCGTTACGATGACACAAGCTAGGAGAGGCAAGAACGCGATCGCGTTCTGCCAGTGCATCCCTACATAATGCCGACATAGTGTGTGTGTGGGGGGGGGGGGGGCACCAATCTTGTTTGTTACCTTTCTTGGAGGATAAGATCCACAAGATTTGGTAAGTTGTTATTAGTTGCCGAATAAAAAAAATAGAATCGACGTTTATTTTTATAAAATAATAAAAAAAAGATTTGGTGGTGACACACAAGTCAAAATAAGGCAAGTGTTCCCATATCTTCCAAGATCACAATCGGCCACAATCTTCTCTCTCATATCTCATATCTTACCATATTGTTTCTAATTGATTTGCATATCTTTCTAATTGATTGCATATCTTTTTATTAATATTTTTTGGTTGCCATAATCTCGGCCTTTAATAGCCAACGTCCATGTCACTATCTTCTCTTCTCATCTCTTGTGTGCTTGCTTGTCTTGTTCCTTTACACTTCTTTATGTATTGTCGAGATCCTAAGCCTCCCTAACCCATCAAGCCTCTTGTGTTCGTGCACTTAGACTACTTCGGTCGGTGAGTCCTACAAGGTCTCGACTTTTGCTTACTTTTGATTTCTTGGGACTTTTTACTCGTCTATGGCTCATGTTGTGATAGGTATTCACCGAAGACACTTTGCCAGGTATGATGACCCCGGAGCGTTTTTGGCATGGGCAAAATATATGGCCACCTACTTCGGTCAAAGAGACTACAACCAATATGAGTAATTTTAGATTGCAACTGGATGCTTCACCGGCTATGCTCGTAAGTGGTTTGCACGAGTTGAAGATGATAGATGGTCTAGGCATCGGCATCCTATTGCAACGTGGTCACACCTTTTGGTGCCAAAGAGAGCGTCGTTGGACAAGGGCCACATGACATCGACACCGACACCTAGTTATGTCGTGTCGACCGAGTCCACGGACGTGCTTGTTGCGCCTCCCAAGGCCGTGGCTGAGGCCACCGTGGAGCCAGTCGTGCCTACTGTCCCTCCCATGACCATGACACCGGTTGCCCTTGTCGAGGTCACCGAGGAGGCAGCGCCCGCCCTCACTCCTATCGCGCCCATCTTGGCGCCAATCAACTTCTTGATTAAAAGGCAAGAACTTCCAAAATTTCGATTGGTTTTTATACTAACACGATCCTCCTTGTATCTCCTAGTGAAATTTTGCAGGAAAAAGCCGAAAGACAAAAATCTAAGCCTAAGGACATGGACACGGCGCCAACACAAGGCCACTCGCCACTGTTGTCACTTCTGAGGATCATACGAGTGTTTTTGAGTTAATGGACCAGATTTTGGAAAAGAAACGGATTGGACCAGAGAACACTCACGGGAAGTCCACAAGGCACGACAGAACAGACCATCGGCACCCGATGACGCGCCAAAATTGGGCTATTCGGCCAAATCTGCATTTGGGGGAACTTCTTTCAGCGCACCTGACCTTGATGGTCGTAAAAATGACCAACAAACTGATTGGAAGGAAGAACGCCCATAGGAGATGCCTTTGGCCCAACCGAATGCAAAACAGACCTCCCATAGGGCACCAGGCTATGCAGCTTCGGTAAAACGAGTCTCATTTTCAAACCAAGACGAATTCTCAAGCGCGACCATTACCATTCTTCAAGACATCCAAGGAGCTACAAGTCATCAAAAAAGAGCATCTGGAAAATCCCGAACGAATGAGGGTGACAAGCCATCCCAACTTGGGTTGTCACCGGCGCGTTTTTTGCTCGCCCATAGGTGCTAGGTGACCAGTTTTTCTTGTTTTATCTTTTTTCCATTATTCAACCTTAATATTGTTAGAGAACCCCCTCTACTTGATTCTGTCTCTTTTCTCTTGCAGGATTATAAGGATGTCAAACCGTTCGTTGTTATCCTCAAGGGTCCAAGAGTTAACTCTTACTACGTTGTTCGCCTTGCAATTTTCCCCTCCGACCTTCAATGCGAGGATGCATCAAATCCAAGTGAGGGAGGATTATGTTTACCTGCCCCAGTCCGAGGGTCCCGAGACCATGGCGCCCCCTTGGGCTAACCCGCATCTCTGTGCCACTCGTGCCAAGATCCGTGGTCCACCTCACCATCGGCACCACGACCTCGGATGCTCGATCCATTCCAGACTCGAGTCCTCCCGTGCCAGTGGACCTCGCCATCAACGTGCCAGACTCGAGTTCTGCAGTGCCGACATCGTGCCACACCGTGCCATTGGGTCTCTCCAGCATCGCGCCAGCCTCGGTGCACCCAATGTTGGCACTTGATGTTCTCACACGTGCCCGTGCACGCCAACCGGCCTTGTCACACCGCGTCAAGACATGTCATGGCCTTGTCATGACACCCTTGTCACGCCTACCATGACATCCTATCCTTTATTACTATTTTGAGTATTTGTTTCCCTTTCTAAAACCTTTTTTAAGTGTTGCTTTTTTTAGTATGTTGGTTAATGGGCCTTTGGGGCGTTGGGCCTAGCTTGCATGCTAGCCCTAGCCGCCACTCTTTGTATTCTCAAGGGCTAGGGCTAGCTTGCATGATAGCCCTAGCCCTAACCGTTCATTGCTATCCTCAAGGAGCCTTCTCTATATAAGGAGCTCTCTTGCTTCGTATTCCTCACGCTTGGTTTAATTGATAATGTTAGTCTATCGAGATTACTCTAGAAACTATCGTTCTAGGCGTCATTCCTCAAACCTCCCTTCCTCTTTCGATTTCTCCCTTGAATTCGAGCCTACTCATTGCTACACTCTAATTTCTCTCTTGATTCTAGGCTTTATTGCTTCAAATTATCGCTTCCGCCTTCGCGAGACCTACTACGAGTCCAAGATAAAGATCCAACGGTGAATCCGGAAACAGGTTCACATCACAAGGGGATATCATTCTTTATAGTGATAGTCAAAATACCATTCAATTGGCTAAGAATCCGTCGTTTCATTCATGGACAAAGCATATTGAGGTGAAGTATAAATACATACGACATCTTCTAGAAAGGATATCTTGCAGCTTGTAAAGATTTTAGGAAGTGAGAATCATGTTGATATGTTGATTAAGGTTGTGACCTTAGGGAAGTTGAAGTTGTGCATGGCTTCAACGGGCCTTGGAATCTAAGTTGAAGGCTTGGCAGTATCACTACCTAAGCGGATGATCAAAATGAAGACAATTATAATTGAAATCAATCTCCATGTGGGAGATTGTTGGATTTTGGAGTCTAATTAGGATTTGGAAGTCGTTACGAAGATGTGGGTTTGAGAGGCAAGAATGTGGCCATGTTCTGTCGATGCATGCTCACATAATGCTGAAAGAATGTGAGAAGAGAGTATGCAATCTATGGAGGGGCAAGATGCAGCCACATCTTCTTGGGACGTGACCGAGTACTCCCGCTTGTCGGGGAGATGAGAATTCTTATTGAGCAAGAAGAACGAGATCTTAGTATTTTTTCTATCTTTGAGTCCCTTTGAAGATTTTTCTATGTGTAATTATTTTTCTCTATTTAAACCCTTCATTATAAAGAATGATATCACTATAAAGAATGTTCATATCACAAGGGGATATCATTCTTTATAGTGATATCCCCTTGTGATGTGAACAGTTTTTCTTGTTTTATCTTTTTTCCATTATTCAACCTTAATATTGTTAGAGAACCCCCTCTACTTGATTCTGTCTCTTTTCTCTTGCAGGATTATAAGGATGTCAAACCGTTCATTGCTATCCTCAAGGGTCCAAGAGTTAACTCTTACTACGTTGTTCGCCTTGCAATTTTCCCCTCCGACCTTCAATGCGAGGATGCATCAAATCCAAGTGAGGGAGGATTATGTTTACCTGCCCCAGTCCGAGGGTCCCGAGACCATGGCGCCCCCTTGGGCTAACCCGCATCTCTGTGCCACTCGTGCCAAGATCCGTGGTCCACCTCACCATCGGCACCACGACCTCGGATGCTCGATCCATTCCAGACTCGAGTCCTCCCGTGCCAGTGGACCTCGCCATCAACGTGCCAGACTCGAGTTCTGCAGTGCCGACATCGTGCCACACCGTGCCATTGGGTCTCTCCAGCACCGCGCCAGCCTCGGTGCACCCAATGTTGGCACTTGATGTTCTCACACGTGCCCGTGCACGCCAACCGGCCTTGTCACACCGCGTCAAGACATGTCATGGCCTTGTCATGACACCCTTGTCACGCCTACCATGACATCCTATCCTTTATTACTATTTTGAGTATTTGTTTCCCTTTCTAAAACCTTTTTTAAGTGTTGCTTTTTTTAGTATGTTGGTTAATGGGCCTTTGGGGCGTTGGGACTAGCTTGCATGCTAGCCCTAGCCGCCACTCTTTGTATTCTCAAGGGCTAGGGCTAGCTTGCATGATAGCCCTAGCCCTAACCGTTCGTTGCTATCCTCAAGGAGCCTTCTCTATATAAGGAGCTCTCTTGCTTTGTATTCCTCACGCTTGGTTTAATTGATAATGTTACTCTATCGAGATTACTCTAGAAACTATCGTTCTAGGCGTCATTCCTCAAACCTCCCTTCCTCTTTCGATTTCTCCCTTGAATTCGAGCCTACTCATTGCTACACTCTAATTTCTCTCTTGATTCTAGGCTTTATTGCCTCAAATTATCGCTTCCGCCTTCGCGAGACCTACTACGAGTCCAAGATAAAGATCCAACGGTGAATCCGGAAACAGGTTCACATCACAAGGGGATATCATTCTTTATAGTGATAGTCAAAATACCATTCAATTGGCTAAGAATCCGTCGTTTCATTCATGGACAAAGCATATTGAGGTGAAGTATAAATACATACGACATCTTCTAGAAAGGATATCTTGCAGCTTGTAAAGATTTTAGGAAGTGAGAATCATGTTAATATGTTGATTAAGGTTGTGACCTTAGGGAAGTTGAAGTTGTGCATGGCTTCAACGGGCCTTGGAATCTAAGTTGAAGGCTTGGCAGTATCACTACCTAAGCGGATGATCAAAATGAAGACAATTATAATTGAAATCAATCTCCATGTGGGAGATTGTTGGATTTTGGAGTCTAATTAGGATTTGGAAGTCGTTACGAAGATGTGGGTTTGAGAGGCAAGAATGTGGCCATGTTCTGTCGATGCATGCTCACATAATGCTGAAAGAATGTGATAAGAGAGTATGCAATCTATGGAGGGGCAAGATGCAGCCACATCTTCTTGGGACGTGACCGAGTACTCCCGCTTGTCGGGGAGATGAGAATTCTTATTGAGCAAGAAGAACGAGATCTTAGTATTTTTTCTATCTTTGAGTCCCTTTGAAGATTTTTCTATGTGTAATTATTTTTCTCTATTTAAACCCTTCATTGGTTATTATAATTGTATCCACAAATTGAGAGTGAAAATGCCTAGCTTATACGTAGTCATTCTGAGGAACTGGATCAATAAATTCTCTTGTGCTCTTGTCTTATTTCTTCTTTCTCTATTCTCATGTGAGTTTTGTGTGTGTTTTCCTTCACTGTGTGCTAAAATGGATGTAATTCTTCTTGTGCAGATGGGAAAGAAAACAAATGGGTTTGCTTGGCTTTTTATTTATTTGAAGCTTTTTTTATAATATTTGAAGGATGGGCATAGTGCATGAAAGACATAAGTTTAAGAGGACCAAACACCGTCGAACAATTTTTAGCAGGGTATCCTTATAAAGATGACCTTCAATTCAGAGTTCTACTTGCATCTTTTTTTGACATCCCCAGATCCGCTTGAATCTAATATATGTCAAAGTATGTCCCACAGATGAAGGTCCGTTTGAAGCTCTCCATAGGAAGAATTTTGAAACAAAAGAAGCCATGGATAAGATCCCCTTGAATCCCAAAGCCAAGGTTTAAAATGGTGAGAAGAATGTAAACAACTTGGCCATAAAAAATCAGAGAAGATCCACTTGAATCATGTACCCCTGATTTAAAATGGCATGAAGAAAATCTGAACATGATCTAATTTTAGAGAGGGATAAGTAGAGCACAAGTTCATCTTCTACCTTCTTCATCTCTTCTTGCTCTTGCTTTTTTTTTCCCCTTAAAGTAACGTGTTCCTTTGCTTTGTTTTTTTTACTCTTTCAATTTGCTTGTGTTACTTTCCCTAGTTTGCTAGAAACTTCATTCGTCTTTTTGGGTCTCTCCTTCCTCAAATGGACAATTTATTCTGTTTTATATAAGGAGTCACGTGGGATGAGAAGTTTACCCAACATCCCAACTACACCTCCACTCCCCCACTTCTACATTTTTTTCTTTTTTTGTTTGGTTATAATGAGGGGTTATAAATAATCGAACATTAATTCGTTTCTTTTCTTTACTTTTTTTATTACGTTTCTTTCTTCTTCTTTTTTGCAAGAATAAAATGTGATTACCCATTGAGCATGGTTTGGGCTTTACACTTGGACTTGGATTAAAATATATGGGCCCAATCATAAATTGTGTAATTATAACACAATTATAATCACATAACAAATTTTTAGCCCATTTTTTTGCATGATCATAAATTTATAAAATTTACCTATCAACAATACTCATATTGGAAATCAAAATAGTTATTGGGTTTGGAGTGATGATGGAGTAGCTTGTGTTGGTCTACAAGCAACTCTTAAGCAAGAATATATGACTTTTTGAATATTGTGGTTGGAGTCAGAGAAACATACCATCCCCACTTATCAATAGCAACTTTACAGAATATTCTTGAGAAAAATAATTTTTGTATTTCTATCTGGTTAGCATTATTGTTTCTCTTGCATTAAAATGTAAAATAAAAATAGGTGTGAGGTTATGCCACAACTCTGGAATTTGGAGTTTACTTATCAAAATCTTCAATCTAATTTAGAATTTGCATTGTTATGCTCTAAGCTTTCTTCTCCAGTTGAAAGTTTCAGTTCTAAGTTAGCTGATGTTAAAGCCCTTGATTCTTTTATGCATTAAAATTTGAGTCTCTATGTAGAGTGATGGATTATTGCCTCTTTGGGGTTGAGTATGATCTGATAAATGGAAGGAGTATTGTAGATCTAAAGAACATTCTGATTCCTCCTTTTAGGGTGTTAAATGGGATGAGAATATTGATCACTTCATCCAAGATGGTTGAATCAGAGACAAGGTTGAAAGATTCGATGTTAAGGAGACGTTTTGCTCTCGCTATTATAGTTCAGGCTAAAGTTGATGGATTTCAAGATTTGATTGGTTCTGCACTGCAATGGGTGGAATACATTGGTGCAATGAGGATGAGTCTATCATTTCATCATAAGAAGTTGCTAATATTTTCTATGTATGCCAAGGATGAGGAGGGTACCCCTACGATGAACACCATATCAATAAAGAGGTCAAGTCTTTTGAGAGATTTTGTTCTTAAAATCTCCCTCATTCCTATTCCTGGTTTTAAATTCAGATTAGACATCAAATTTAGAGAGAAAGTGATGTTGGATTTGGTGTGGTGATGGAATGTGTTTTGTTGATTTGTGAGCAACTCTTCAGCAAGGATCTTGGTCTATTTGAATATTGTGGACCGAACCAAAGAATCAGACCCTCCCCATTTAGATTTTACAGAATATTCTTGAGAAAAAATGATTTTTGTATTTTTATCTAGTTAGCATTATGGTTTCTATTGCATTCAAATGTAAAATAAAAATAGGTGTGAGGTTATGCCGCAACTCCGGAATTTTGAGGTTACAAACGTCATGCCCTCTCATTCTCTCCCTTTATCTCGGTCATGCCCTCAAGATCTAAAGAAGTGGTTGCAATGGATCTTAAACTCTATTGGCAATGAAATTTAAAGAAGTGGTTGCAATGGATCTTTTCTTTGTAGGGGACAATTGCGCCCCATTGTGTAAAAGAGATCACAAGAGACTAGTCATTGTTAAAAGTCGAAAAACATATATGAAAAGAAGGTTATAACACAAGTTCGAGATTAATATTTTAGAAGAGCTACAACCGTTTTACTTTGGCTTCAAATCTATATTTGAGGATCAATATGCAAACAACGAGGATTTCTTTAGGTTTTTAAACTTGGATGATGCGGATAGCCTCTTAGGAGAAGGGAAGAAGTTGTCTATTGGAGAATGAAAGAGGAGTGTTATGTATGTTGGATATAGTGAATCTGATATTAAATTCGGTTGCTTTTGGGAGATTGTTAAAGAAATGTTAGAAGATAAGAGGAGAATCCTTTTATCGTTTTTTAATTCCATCAAATTTCTCCTAATTGATGGTCTTGGTGGTTTGAACACTCATCCCACATTGGCTAGATCAGAATAAATTGAAAAACTACCTTCTTCACATACGTGTGTTTCAACCCTATACCTTTCAGCCTATAATTCAAAGGAAACCATGGAAAAAAACTTGAAAATTATATAAGCTCAAATATGGCTTCTGAAGGGTTTGGTTTTATATGTTATGGTAACTAACACTCTAAACACTCTTTGCAAAACTCTATGTGTTTAATTAAAATATTGTGTGTTGAGCTTAATATGTTGTGTATTTTTTTCCTTGCAGTGAAAGGAGTTTGTGACTCTGTGATGCTCATCCCGACCTCATACAACATCCTCCTAAAGGTGTCTAATTTAGGAAAAAATCCAATTTTGTGTTCTGTTTGGTATTTGAGATATCCTAAACTGTGTTCTATTTCTTAGCTAGGATGCTATCATTTTTTAGTATTATGTAGACACCATAATTTTCTTGTTGAGATTATTTGAATATTGTGGACCGAACCAAAGAATCAGACCCTCCCCATTTAGAACTTACAGAATATTCTTGAGAAAAAATGATTTTTGTATTTCTATCTGGTTAGCATTATGGTTTCTATTGCATTCAAATGTAAAATAAAAATAGGTGTGAGGTTATACCACAACTCCGGAATTTTGAGTTTACAAACGTCATGCCCTCTCATTCTCTCCCCTTATCTCGGTCATGCCCTCAAGATCTAAAGAAGTGGTTGCAATGGATCTAAAACTCTATTGGCAATGAAATTTAAAGAAGTGGTTGCAATGGATCTTTTCTTTGTAGGGGACGATGGCGCCCCATTGTGTAACAGAGGTCACAAGAGACTAGTCATTGTTAAAAATCGAAAATCGTATATGGAAAGAAGGTTATAACACAAGTTCGAGATTAATATTTTAAAAGTGCTACAACTGTTTCACTTTGGCTTCAAATCTATATTTGAGGATCAATATGCAAACAACGATGATTTCTTTAGGTTTTTAAATTTGGATGATGCGGATAGCCTCTTAGGAGAAGGGAAGAAGTTGTCTATTGGAGAATGAAAGAGGAGTGTTATGTATGTTGGATATAGTGAATATGATATTAAATTCGGTTGCTTTTGGGAGATTGTTAAAGAAATGTTAGAAGATAAGAGGAGAATCCTTTTATCGGTTTTTAATTCCATCAAATTTCTCCGAATTGATGGTCTTGGTGGTTTGAACACCCATTCCACATTGGCTAGATCAGAATAGATTGAAAAACTACCTTCTTCACATACTTGTGTTTCAACCCTATACTTTTCAGCCTATAATTCAAAGGAAACCATGGAAAAAAACTTGAAAATTATATAACCTTAAAGATGGCTTCTGAGGGGTTTGGTTTTATATGTTATGGTAACTAACACTCTAGACACTCTTTGCAAAGTTCTATGTGTTTAATTAATATATTGTGTGTTGAGCTTAATATGTTGTGTATTTTTTTCCTTGCAGTGAAAGGAGTTTGTGACTCTATGATGCTCATCCCGGCCTCATACAACATCCTCCTAAAGGCATCTCATTTAGGAAAAAATCTATTTCTATGTTTTGTTTGGTATTTGAGATATCCTAAATTCTGTTCTATTTCTTAGCTAGGATGCTATCATTTTTCAGTATTATGTAGACACTATAATTTTCTTGTTGAGGTTATTTGAATACTGTGGACCGAACCAAAGAATCAGACCCTCCCCATTTAGAACTTACAGAATATTCTTGAGAAAAAATGATTTTTTTATTTCTATCTGGTTAGCATTATGGTTTCCATTGCATTCAAATGTAAAATAAAAATAGGTGTGAGGTTATGCCACAACTCTAGAATTTTGAGTTTACAGACGTCATGCCCTCTCATTCTCTCCCTTTATCTCGGTCATGCCCTCAAGATCTAAAGAAGTGGTTGCAATGGATCTAAAACTCTATTGGCAATGAAATATAAAGAAGTGGCTGCAATGGAACTTTTCTTTGTAGGGGACGATGGCGCCCCATTATGTAACAGAGGTCACAAGAGACTAGTCATTGTTAAAAATCGAAAATCGTATATGGAAAGAAGGTTATAACACAAGTTCGAGATTAGTATTTTAGAAGAGCTACAACCGTTTTACTTTGGCTTCAAATCTATATTTGAGGATCAATATGCAAACAACGAGGATTTCTTTAGGTTTTTAAGCTTGGATGATGCGGATAGCCTCTTAGGAGAAGGGAAGAAGTTTGTCTATTGGACAATGAAAGAGGAGTGTTATGTATGTTGGATATAGTGAATCTGATATTAAATTCGGTTGGTTTTGGGAGATTGTTTAAAGAAATGTTAGAAGATAAGAGGAGAATCTTTTTATCGGTTTTTAATTCCATCAAATTTCTCCCAATTGATGGTCTTGGTGGTTTGAACACCCATCGCACATTGGCTAGATCAAAAGAGATTGAAAAACTACCTTCTTCACATTCGTGTGTTTCAACCCTATACCTTTCAGCCTATAATTCAAAGGAAACCATGGAAAAAAACTTGAAAATTTTATAACCTCAAAGATGGCTTCTGAGGGGTTTGGTTTTATATGTTATGGTAACTAACACTCTAAACACTCTTTGCAAAATTCTATGTGTTTAATTAATATATTGTGTGTTGAGCTTAATATGTTGTGTATTTTTTTCCTTGCAGTGAAAGGAGTTTATGACTCTGTGATGCTCATCCCGGCCTCATACAACATCATCCTTAAGGTGTCTCATTTAGGAAAAAAATTCAATTCTGTGTTCTGTTTGGTATTTGAGATATCATAAACTCTGTTCTATTTCTTAGCTAGGATGCTATCATTTTTCAGTATTATGTAGACACCATAATTTTCTTGTTGAGGTTATTGCAATTCTTAGAGACCACTTTTCTATATATACAGATAGTTTAGGTTCTTGCAAGTGTTTGGTGAATACATACATTGTAGTGAAACTCTTGATGTTGTTTGAGTATGTGAAAATGATGACATGACATAGATGACGTTTTACCCTTAAATGACTTGAGAGTCTTTGTCGAGTCAAAAGTGATCTCCATGATGATATGGTGAGACGACTTTGTTTTGTTCTCCCCGTAGATCTGGGAATCAATTCAAGAAATCAAGTGCTTCTTATGAATGAAAAATACAGATAGTTGTTGTTGAAGAAAGAATGAATAATTGATATATTGATCATCATCAATCATAATGGAATACAAGCCAATTGTTATTAGTACAACAGTTTAGGGTTGATTTTATTGCAATTTGTGTTGATCTTGCTGATATTTCATTCAATTCGGGTTAAATGCGTATATTTTGTTAGTGGGTAGACAAATAAGCTAAACTAGAATGCTTAGCTCGTCCGTTGGACGGGGCAAAATTTATGTTTATGTTTGCTATTTTTAAAATGTACATATTTTTAGTAATTATGAGATAATTTGAATTAGAATGCAATCTAAATGTGTAAAAGTATACATAAGCATGTTAAATGGGGTAATTGGATTTCATTACAATCCTTAATTAAGTATATAATAAAAATAAAATATTGTACATATATAAACAATATAAGTTCACATATTTCAATTTCATGATGTAATCAAATGATTTTAGAAACTTTTAAAATTCAAATCAACACATCTTTATAAGAAAAAAATATAACTTAATTCTTTATTATATATTCATTAATCCTTAATAATAGAAACTAAAGTTTATTGGATTCTATTGCTAAAAAAATTAGTTTAAATTATCATAAGTTTTATACTTTATTATCACAAATATTGAACAAAATTTGGAAATCATCATCAAGAAAGAGTAATGAAGAAATAGCATAAATTTTAACATGAATGAAACACTATCATTTTGTGTATGGAACATTTATCCCTTTAGTTTTTGTAGTCTTTTCTACTCTCAAAATAGTATTGATCTTTCTTTTTATGTAATTTGAGGATTGTCTTCCATTTTTTGCTTAGTAGTGGATGAAAATGATATGTACTCATACAAAAGTGATAGCCTTATATAGTGAGAAGAAAATTAGAACATGAAAGGTTATACATTAAATTTAATCTTATCTTTTGTTTGTAATGTCAAAGGTTGATCTTATCTTTTTTTACTTTTGTTTGGAATATCAAAGGTTGTACTTTAATGATTTTAATTACTTACGTAATACCAAAGGTTGGTGTTATTTTTTTGTGTACTACCATAAGTTACTAAATTAATAGTGTAATGTCAAGGGTTGATGATATGATTTATGTGTAATATAAAAGGTTGATGTTGTTTTGTGTGTAATACCAAAAGTTACAAAATTAATAGTTTTAAATTAAGATGCATAATTATTAAGCAAATCCCTTCAACTCTAATAGAAGTTGGTGCACAAATTCTTAATGTTATGCATCAGCCAAAAGTCAATGTTTTTGCTAAGATGAACAATCACGTAGTTGTCGATTTTAGATTAAAATATACGAATACATAATATTTATTCACAATTCTTAATGCTACGACTGCATGCAATACACTCAAACCCAGTTGAAATAATAATTTAGGCTCATAAATAAAAAAAAAATAGGCCCATGAACCAATCTTCACTCATGAATAAAAGCTCTAACATTTATTATGTTTTTGAGGATAACTTTTTAAGTTGTAAGATTCTCTACAATTATCAAACTTCTTGAGTCTTGCCTATAAGTCAAGCATTTCAAATTTCTTACACCAATATAAAAAATAATACAATACACTTTATGAAATAACACTTAAATATTTATCATACCAATAGGCCTTGTTGAATCATTTTAATTTTAAAGGAAATTTTTTCATGTACCACCACTTATTAGATGAAACGAATAAGAGAATATGAAGCAAATAAAATTAACTATAACTTGATACTAAAGGCAAACCTTGAATGACAAACACACCCGATTACCAAATAAAACAATTGTGTTCAAAAAGTTGGTTTCACTCATAGCACCATCATCAAATAAGAGCACAACCATCACTTGCATTGTTAGATAGTTTTGCATTGGCAAGATCATTGATAATCTAGAAGGAAAAAAAAAAGACAATATTAGAGCAATAAATCAAGGACCAAAGAAAACACATACATTTTAACGAACATCAATCACCTATAAAAATAGGTTCGAGTTGAACGATTTCCTCTTCCTTTAAAATGAAATCTTTCTAATATAATTTTTTTGTTTCATTTTTGTTGAAAATCGAAAATGATTTAGGTGGGGGTTTCTTTGTTAAAATGGATTAGTTGGACGTTGTAATTTATACTTAGCACTTAATATTTATGTTTTAAATATGGTACTTAAATTAGCGATTACAAATTTTAAATTTCTCAAGAAAACAATAGCAAAATTCACTCTTCCTAAATTTTAAAAGAAAAAAACTTTTAGTATGAATATAAATAGATGAAGAGTCACAAAGTTTTTTTTTTCTTATTACATCTTCTCAATCATTCATTTAAAGATAAGGATAAGGTTTAAAACTTTTTTTAATATGATTTATTAGTCATTTATTGGTATATTTCAGAATATAAAGCATTTATATATTTTAAAATATAGATAATTTATTGGTCTTTGAGGGAGAGTTTTATATGTTGTATAGAGATTTGGTTACAAAATGATGAAAAATATACCACCATTGTTAGACTACGCACCTAAGTATCTTTTGTGATCCCATACTAGCATCGATTTCAAAAATAAATAAAAATAGAAGATCCCAAACCAGGATATTCATGGCAAGTACATGGCATGCCACCCTTTGTAGGAAAGCATGAAAACATTGTAGTGCAGCTTCTGCCAACAATTCCAAATCCACAAAGGCAAAAGACTTGACTCTTTTTATCTCTTTGGTTTTCTACATCCAAAACTTGGAATTTTATTTTTCACTCTCACATGTACACAAGATTGAGTTATTATCACAAAGAGGGCTTCACATATGAAATAAACCTCCCCTCCCGACAACTTATTATATTATTGTGCTCGATACATTACTAAAAGACGTTCAAGGTAAATAAATGAAAGATGGTACATAAGCTGAAAGATGTTCGCCTATGATCATGGTTAAGCTAGCTTATAAAATGGGGAAGACCATGGGCACAATTCCACACGAATAAATGGATGGTTTATATAGGATGCACTATTAAAAGACATGAAGGGTATTGCACTTGGATCGAGCACATCCACCCATTTCCAAGTCCGGGACAACTGCAAATAGGGTTGTAAATGAACAGAGCAGTTGGTGAGAAATTCGGTGTTCGACTCGGTTTGTAAATGAACCGAGCTTCAGCGCAATTCTTAAGGCTCGAAAGATAAATGAACTAAGCTTGAGCACAAGATAACTCGGCTTGTTTGCTCATGAGCAAACTCGATTATATTTTCATCAGCAAGCCCGATTATACACGCATAAAAAACTAGATTATATGTTCATGACTAAGCTATATTATATATAATATGAGTCCGGTTCAGGTGTGAATGGGCGCCCAGGTGGGAAATAAGAAAGAACAAGAGCAGTTAGATGAAGAAAAATCAAAGGCGTTAATCATTTCACTTAAAAAGGGGAAAAAAGGCACGAACGAATTATTGGCGAATTATTCGCGTATTTTTGAAAAAAAGCGGGAATAGCACGCGCGCCCAGATTGTTCATCAATATTGTGGATTTGTTTATCAATAATGTGGATTTGTTCATCAACATTCAACACTATGATTTTGTTCATCAAAACTGTGATTTTGTGCATAAATAAACTATTGCTTGTGTATCAAAAATCTATTGTTTGTACATAAAAAATGAACAAATGCGTATCAAAATTGCATGCAATATGTTCATCAACATTGTGATTTTGTTCATAAAAAACGAACATATTTGTTCATTGGTTTTGACATATTTGTTTATCGGTTTGTGCATATTTGTTCATTAGTAACAACAATTTGTTTATTGGTTTATGCATATTTGTTCATTGCCTTTTTCATATAATTGTTCATTGTTAGATGCATATTTTTTCACTAGTAACCTCAATTTGTTCATTGCTATATGCATACTTGTTCATTAATAACATCAGTTTGTTCATAGCTAAATAAGGCACAAGCACCCCTCTTCGATTTGTTGCTATCTCGTTCTCTTAGCATACACCATATTATTGCAAAGTCATATTCTTTATCTATTATCCTTTGCATTTAAGTTTCTACATCAAACTTATCTTGTTTTAGCACTATATTGAGCACTTCATTCATATTGACAAGTTAGCTTTAAAGCACTTCAATGGACAAAAAAAGGTTATATCAATGAACAAAGAGGATATATTAATAAACAAATAATGGTATAGCAATGAACAAAAAAGAGTATATGAAAGAACAAATAATGATATACCAATGAACAAATAATGGTATATCAATAAACAAACAAGGTTATATCAATGAACACATATTGGTATATCGAAACTAATTATATGTGCATCAAAAACTCGATAATACTATATTCATACACATAAATAAGGTTAAAAAATAAAACTAAAAATTAAAAAGTTCGAAATCGATGAACAATGTTATCAAAAACTCGATGCACAATGAGTTAGTATTGATGAACAAAGGGTAAATATTGATGAACAAATCTCTATTTCTGATGAACAAACTGGGTGTGTCTCATAAAAATGTATTTTTCGAAAAATACGTGAATAATTCATCCGTGCCGTATTTTATTGAAAAATACGCGAATAATACGAGAAAAATTCGCCCGTGCCGTATTTTATCCTTTTTAATGAATATTTAATCAGGGGTGTTGATTTTTTGGAATGGACAAACGAGATTTATTCTTAATTCTCACCTGGTCGCCCATTCGCACATGACTCTTTCTCATATAATATATACAATATATAGTTTATGTTAAATTACATAGTTTTGGTGGTGTTTCTCAAACCATGTAGTTTAAATTTTAGTTTCATTTGCTTGTATAATTGATAAAATAAACGAGATGTTCATGGATTCATCTCTTGAAGAAAATAAATGAGAGGTTCGCGAGCAAGCTCGAACTCGGTGAACATTTAAATGAACCAAACCCAAACAAGATTTTAATTTCGTACTAAGCTTAAATAATTTGGAATTTGGAAATTTTAATGTAAATTCTTTTCATTATCGATTGGACTTTGGAAGTCAATGTTTAATAATTTGATTTAAATTATAAAAGGGGTAAATTTCATCAAACCACCCTTAAAATATGATTGTTTTCATCAAAACACCCTTAAAAATGATAATTGTCCAAAACCACCATTAAAAACATTCCGTTATCACAAGACCACCCAATTAGTTCCTCTCATTAAACTTCCGTTAAAAACTAATGAAAGATTTTTATGTTACAAGTTCGTTTAAAGATAATCTTAATATTACCCATGAAAAGTTCAGACTTACTGTAATAAACATACACAAAGGCAAAAACCAAAAAATTGGTAACAACTCTGGATAGGCGCCCCTAGGTCTAGACCTCTTCCCAGCGATGTCTCCGGTGTACATCATCCACTATGGCCGTCAGTGTCGAATTATTTTCACGATTGACCACTTTCTTCTTTCAATGAATACTTGTCTGTTGATTGAGTTACTTGCATATATGGGGGGAAATCCACCATAGATTAGGAAAAAATTGCATCATGTGAGTTCGTGAGAGATTCTATTTGGTGAGTTAGTGAGAGACCATGGAATTTGAATAAAAGTCTCAATGTGAAGTTGATTTGACAGTTTGATGAGCGGTAGGTGATATTTGCATGAAAGCTTCAAGGTCTACTCCTTTCATATTGGGTTCATGGAGGCGAGTTTGTGAGAGACCATGGAAGTAGAATAGATAGATTGGGATGAAATTGCAGCTAATCCTTTCAAATTGGGGTTGATTTCCTTGCATTTGTGCTTTAGGGTTCTTCCTTTTTTTTTTGGATATGCAGCGTCTTCGATTTTATTTGATGTGAGCTTTTATTTTGCTTTTTTGTTTTAATAGAAATTAAAACTAACGTTAGTTTAACGGGAAAGTACGTGGGTGGTCATGTGATTTCAGGGGCGGTTTGGAATAATTTAACTTTTTAAGGGCGGTTTGGTTAATAACTATATTTTAAGGGTGATTTTGTGAAATTTACCCTTATAAAAATTTGTATTTTTTATTTAATAAAAAATACTTAAAAGTCATTATAATACGATCAAGAAATTTAAACTTAAAATCTAGTGACTATATTGAGGCTTAGCTGGAATGTATTTTTGAGGGAGTATGAAATTCCTTCCATATTGAGGCTTAGCAAGTCACTAATGAGTGATAAATGCAAAAATAATTAGGAAGTGTAACACACGAATCAGTGATTAATCCCGTTGAACATTCAAAAAGTTTAGGGCACGCCGCCAAGCCCTCCGTTATTTAAATTCTTAGAAGCAACAAAACCAAAAGGGGGATCAAGAACAGATTTTTAGGGTTCTTGACGAAATCTGCAAAATCTACTGTTGAATTCTTCCTTCTTGATCCGAATCTCGTCGTCTGCGCTCGCTCCATCTCAAATTCTCAATGGCTTCTTCTTCCCTCTTCAATCCCACCACCTCCTCTCTCTTCCAAAACCCTACCCCCAAATCCACGCACCGCCGCGCCTTCTCAATCTCCTGCACCTCCTCCACCGCCGCCGCCGGAAACGCCTCCGCTCCACCGCCGCCGGAGCCCCAAAAGCACCGCCGCGCCGCCGCCGAGAACATCAAAGACGAGGCGCGGCGCAATTGCAAGTCACACGGCTTCTCCGCCAAGTACGTCCCCTTCGACGCCCCGGCCGGATCCACCGAGTCCTACTCCCTCGACGAGATCGTCTACCGCTCCCGCTCCGGCGGCCTCCTCGACGTCCGCCACGACATGTACGCGCTCTCCAAGTTCGACGGCGCCTACTGGCGCAAGCTCTTCGATTCTCGCGTCGGCAAGACCACGTGGCCCTACGGATCCGGCGTCTGGAGCAAGAAGGAGTGGGTCCTCCCTGAGATCGACTCAGACGACATCGTCAGCGCCTTCGAAGGTAACTCGAACCTTTTCTGGGCTGAGCGTTTCGGCAAACAGGTTATGGGGATGAACGATCTATGGGTTAAACACTGTGGAATTAGTCATACTGGTAGCTTTAAGGATCTTGGAATGACTGTTTTAGTTAGTCAGGTGAATCGATTGAGGAAATTGAAGCGTCCTGTTGTTGGAGTAGGCTGTGCTTCCACTGGAGACACGTCGGCTGCGCTGTCGGCTTACTGTGCTTCCGCTGGAATCCCTTCGATTGTGTTCTTGCCTGCTAATAAGATCTCCATGGCTCAATTGGTCCAGCCGATTGCAAATGGGGCGTTTGTGCTGAGCATTGACACCGATTTCGATGGATGTATGCAATTGATTAGAGAAGTGACTGCTGAGTTGCCTATCTACTTGGCTAATTCACTCAACAGCTTGAGGCTCGAAGGGCAGAAAACGGCGGCCATTGAAATCTTGCAGCAATTCGATTGGCAGGTGCCGGATTGGGTGATTGTTCCTGGCGGGAATTTGGGGAATATCTATGCCTTCTACAAGGGTTTCAGAATGTGCAAAGATTTAGGGCTTGTTGATAAAATGCCGAGGCTAGTGTGTGCACAGGCGGCGAATGCCAATCCTTTGTACTTGTATTATAAAGCCGGGTGGAAAGATTTCAAGGCCATTAAGGCGAGTACCACGTTTGCTTCTGCTATACAAATCGGAGATCCTGTTTCGATTGACAGAGCTGTTTTTGCTTTGAAGAATTGTGAGGGGATTGTGGAGGAAGCAACCGAGGAGGAGTTGATGGACGCAATGGCGCAGGCTGATTCTACTGGCATGTTTATTTGTCCGCATACGGGTGTTGCTTTGACTGCTTTGATGAAGTTGAGGCAGAGAGGGGTTATTGGACCGAATGATAGGACGGTTGTGGTGAGCACGGCTCACGGGCTGAAGTTTACGCAGTCGAAGATTGATTATCATTCTAAGGAGATTCCTGAAATGAAGTGCAAGTTTGCGAATCCGCCTGTGCAAGTGAAGGCGGATTTCGGGGAGGTTATGGATGTTTTGAAAGGGTATTTGGATAAAAGTTCTAAGGTTTAGGTTTAGGAGAGGATTTGAGATGTAGTTTGGTGTTGTTGTACTTTGTTATGCTATGGTTTGTTCTGTTATTCACCTTGGAGGAATGTGTGGCAATATGAGTTTAAATTTTTAGTAACCTAAAATGATGCTGAATTGGCCAAGTTTTGAACTTGTTGTGTACTTTACTTCCTCCAAATAAGAAGAGTTTTATTATGCAAGATGCATCTCTTGTTTATTGTTATTTTGAGAGTTCAGATGAGATTTCAAGTCCGAATCAGCTTTGTATGATTGATTAAATTGTTGTTTGACGATAAATTGTAGCCTTAAAGCTATGCTAATGAGATTTCATTTTTGAGCAGATGGATTCTATGGGATATATACTAGAAGATTTAAATTAATCATTTCCAAACCCTCTGTCAAGTTCAGTATATACTTGCAAGTAGCAAGTAATGAAATTTACAAGCAAACGAAACGACCATATATTAATCCAAATAAATCTCGCATGTTAATTCTGCACAATTGAGGTTTGCATTATCAAATTGTTTTGCACCAGAATCATCCCATCATATTCTCAAAGTTTTATTCATTGATTGGTTTTGTTTAATTATACTTTCAAAGAGTTTATATGCCATGCAAATAGCCAAATAACTTTACACTGTGTTGAGTGTGCTGACGTGGCAAGCTTGACCCAACTTTGACTTCCCGCGCTTTTGTCAGCACTGGCTTAAGTAGAAGCCACTAGTCCGACGACTGTATGCAAAACGCAAATCGGAGAGAGTATAAGCGAAATCACGGTTACTGAACGGAGCTCCTGGGATTTTCAGAGTCTCCGGCGACGGCGAGTTCTGCATTCCGTCGGCTCAGGTTGGTTCAATCATGATCATAGTAGTCTTTCCATAATTGAGTTTGGGAAGGAAAAAACGTTAATTTGAATTTTGAGTTTTGAAATTTTCATCATAGGTGTGTCAATTTAGGAAAAATTGTTGCTTGAATTATATGGATTAGGGATCCGGATCTAGTTATACTCAATTAAGGTTAGAATTTGAATTTTAAATTTGGAAAAGTCAAGTATTAAATTCCGATTTCCCCCTTCTTGGTCCGAATCATACTCTTCGATTCTTCGAAACCCTAATCCCAAACCATACTCTTCCGACTTCCCGATTCTTCATCGTTTTTATTAACTGAATCTCTCCGATTTAGCCTTGATTTTGCAGGATTTCACCATGGTGGTCACCAGATCAATGTCTGGAGCAACGAAGAAAGCTGATACGAAGTAAGTTTCATTCAAATTGTATTATCGTTACTTGATCTCGATAAACTTGGTTTCAGATCTAAGATATATATTTTCTGTGTTCAGGGTTTCTGTGAATCACAACGCCGCTGAGAGAGAGAGATCACCGACAGAAATAGAGGACGTTGAACCGAAGTAAGTTTTATTCAAATTGTATTATCGTTACTTGATCTCGATCAACTTGGTTTCAGATCTAAGATATATATTTTCTGTGTTCAGGGTTTCTGTGAGTCACAAAGCCGCCATTGAGAGAGAGAGAGCTTGGAGGGAAAGAACGCTTGAGAAAGTAATACATAGCATAAAGATGAACGAGGAGCAACTACTCCAGAAAGCAGCCGACCTTTACCTGTAATTTTTGACTTGAAATCCCCCTATATATTCTTCTTCAGTCTTCTCTTCCTCAATATCTGATTTGGTCTAATTACAGGTCGAAAACGTTCTTTCCCCAATATAGGAAGGAGAATGGCTTCAATTATGTAACATGACTTTTTAGGCTTTTAGCATCATTCAATTCCTCCATTTTAACCAATTAAAAGCAGTTTGTTAATTCGTTTCTTCTTTGGCTTTTGATTACAGGATTTTTATGAGGTCCAGGATTCTGGATATGATACATTTGAAGCCCCGGGTGAAAAAGTAAGCAAATTTGCTGATTAGAACACACGTGCAGGTCAAGTTTCCATCAATCTAAGATCTGATCTAACATGTTCTTCCTATTACTTTCATTCTCGGTCTTTCAGGACAAAGATCTGTACCGTGCTATGGCCAAGAAATGGAAAGAAGAACAGATTGCCAGTGCAAAGCGACGGATCATGGTTCTTGTTTATCTTATATATATATATATATAGCCAAGTCATTTATTGATTCCTAATTGATTGTTAAATTATCAATTAATTGATCCACTTGTCTGTTTGTTGGTTTTGCAGCACCCAGGCGAATGGTAGTAGACATGTGGCTCAGTCTCCTCTCGTAAGACTTAAATTTTGTTTTAACAGTTGCTAGAGTATGTGTGCACAAGGAGACTACTTATTACTGTTTATGGTGGTGTTGAATCGATGTAGTAGTACTAGATTACACAATCTGAGCGATTATATCTGATGCTTTTGTTGCTATGGATTTGATTTGCTGTACAAGGTGGTATTAGTTGATTTCTTTCTGCACATTGATGCCAAGGGATTAAAATGTCTGTTCTTAGAGGATTTATGTGCTAGAGATTTGTTTGAACCTTTCTGATGAATGCAGACACCCACACACACTGTCAGTTAGAATTACAAGTCATTTATTGATTCCTATTTGATTGTTATATCATCAATTTATTGAGCCACTTTTTCTGTTTGTTGGTTTTACAGTACCCACACATGACTCAGTTCAGTACCCAAACTGACCATCCTTTTGTTGATCTCCTCTCGTAGTCTTGGCATTTTGTTTTAACGGTTAATCAGGATAGAGTATGTGTGTGTGCGCGCGCACAAGAAGACTACTTGTTACTGTTTAAGATGGTGTTGAATTGATGTAGTAGTAGTAGTAGTACTAGATTACAGAATTTGAATGATCATATCTGATGCTTTTGTTGTGGATTTGCTTTAGTTGATTTCATTCTTCCACTTGTTGATCTTGAACCCAATGCAAGTGTTATTCTTCCTCTTGTTTTGGATGATTAAAGAAACCTGCCTGTCATCATCTTGTAAACTTGAATTCATCATCTTTTAAACTTGAATGGCATTCCATTCACTTGGTAATGCTTTCAATTTTTTTTTTTGATTAATTATTATATGATACCAAATCCAGTAATGATATTAACTCCAGTAATGTGATCATAAGTCTATAAAAATGGTGGTTGGTAGCTATTTTGTTTGTACGAAATTATTGACTGAAGTAGAGGAAAGCGAGTTAGGATTCAGCAAAGAAATTGCAGTACAACCAGGACGGACGGACGGACGCATGATTTAAATTTTAGGTAGACAAATTTTTTCTAGGGGACTAAATTATTTTAATTTAACCAATTTACCTTTATTTTTTAATTTTTTTAATTAAATCTACCTTGTATTTTTATTTGTTATTTTTTAGGTGGGATGGAACATACCCAAGTCCGTCCCTCCGTCCGTCCTTGAGTAGAACCTTCCCCGATATGTAGACAAAGAAGAATGGCATGCCATTATATGCTTGTGCTGAATTGCTAATATTACAACTAGCATGTGAAATCATATTTCGATCAACAAGTCTTGTTTTTACACTTGGGGATGATGAAAGCATTCTCCAAGCAAAAATATGGAACTTAAGAAGAACATTTAATTTCCAAATCAAAGTCGATCGGATTGATTCAGGAACATTAGAAGCATTCTCGCAAGTAAACATTATATTAGGATCCCAAGCAAAAGTATCTTGATTAATCAAGCTTGAAACTGTTAAGGTATGATCAACACCGTTCATAGGGAATGGCAATTGGAAACCAACAACTCCATCAGGGATCCATTTATCCCTCCACGCGAATACATGAAAGCCATTACCAATCCTCCAAGCTAATTGTTAACCCCTCCAATATTAAAGCTTTTGATCCCCAAATGTTGGCTCATGTATAGTTAGGATTGAACATACATTGAACATTGATAAAAGTGGAACCCCTGAAATACTGTTCTTGAAGAATTTGACTAACTGAAGCATTAGGTAGTTGAAAAATTCAAGCACGACTTCATTAAAAAATTCAAGTTCAAATTCCTCCTCGGTGCTTTGGATGACAGAGGGCCTCCAAACTCTTCCAAGGAACCTTTCTTTGATTACCATAGGCGCCCTACTAGAATTTTGCAAGCAAGGAATGGATACTATCAATGAGTGTGTTAGGAGTTTTGAACACACTCATGACTTATTCACCGACTTGGGAGATAAGCTTTTCTTTCCAACCAACCAAACTAAAAATGATAAATACAATATGTTTTAGGTTTTTTTATTGTTTATTTAATTATCATTATACTATAAATGAAGTCAAATCATTCTATTCTACAGGTCGTTCATCTAACTATACAACACAGGAAAATTTATTTGACTAATTATTCTTATGTCCTTCTCATTTGTAGACAATTACATAGGGTGTGTTTGTTGGGTACCAAAAACTAGTTGGAGTTTTCCAACTAGTTGCAAAAACTCGTATAAACGTTGTTTGTTTGACACATAAAAACTAGCAACTAGTTGTAAAACTAGTTTTTTGACAAAGCTAGTTTTTAAAGCTTTTGCACTAGTTTTTAGTAGTTTTTCGAATTAAAAAAATAATTATTTCCTAAATAAGAATAACTGTATAATAAAATGAAATTTTAAATTATTAATTACTACAATAAACTAGTTGAACATTACCAAATAGTGTTTATATATATTTTTGAAACTTCAACTACTTTTACAGCTAGTTTTACAACTTCAGCTAGTTTGTCAACTCCAACTAGTTTTTTTGGTGACTTAACAAACATAGCCATAATCTAGAATTTTATTATTCACAATTATTTCATATATAAAATTTCCTTAATCGTGTCTAATATTTTTTTAAATATTGACTATTTAAAATTGGCTTAGCAATAAAATAAAATAGTGATAATGTTTTAGAATTTTTGTTAAATAAATTACTTTATTCACTATTATTTCATGTATAAAATTGTCTTAATTATGTCTAATACTTCGTATATTTTAAAGATTAATATTTGAATTTGACTTAATATTGCAACAAAATAATTTTAATATTTTATAATAATTTTAAAAATAAATTTAGAATATTTTTTAATTCCATTGATAGTGCGATAAAATTCTTTTTAATATTGTATTTAACTTATTGTCGTGTATGGCTCGACGAGTTTAAGCTAGTTACGTTTTAAACGAAAAAAGAAGACTTTGTGTGTTACATGTGAAATGTTACATTTTTGCAATAAATTAGTACATCAAAAAGAATTTATGCTATCTTCTAATCAACTAATAATCATCTTAACATAAATAAATAGGTACAATTTTTTTTACACTTCCTAAATAAAATTCTATTGTATGAAATGCTATTATTTAAATTCTATTATAACATTAAAATATTTTGATATTTAAAAATTATTACAAAAGTAATGACACACAAATATAGTTTTGCAACATTAATCTTACATCTCAAAATACCTAAAAATAATATTTTTGCAACCCGGGAAGTATTCATTTGTTCTTAAGCATAAGTTTGAAATGGGGCGCCAGCTAGAATTCGCGCGGCAACATAGCCACGTCAGCAATCCATGATCCGCGTTTCACCTCTCTAAACATCTCTCCACCGTTGATTGCTTTCCATCATAAACGGTCAAGATTTCGTCTTAACCCCTTCGCAGATTTTCTTTCCCGCCTACAAAACACCATCTTCTCTTCCTCCATTCCCCATCTCGCCTTCTACTTCACCAGACCTAAATCCCAATTTCTCAATCTCTCTCTCTCAGCAATGGCGCGAACCAAGCAGACAGCTCGCAAATCAACCGGAGGAAAGGCGCCGAGGAAGCAGCTCGCCACCAAGGCCGCCAGGAAGTCGGCTCCGGCCACCGGCGGAGTAAAGAAGCCCCACCGATTCCGCCCCGGGACGGTGGCTCTTCGGGAGATCAGGAAGTACCAGAAGAGCACCGAGCTTCTCATCCGGAAGCTTCCCTTCCAGAGGCTCGTCCGTGAGATCGCTCAGGATTTCAAGACCGATCTCCGGTTCCAGAGCTCGGCGGTGTCGGCGCTCCAGGAGGCGGCGGAAGCTTACCTTGTCGGTCTCTTCGAGGACACCAATCTCTGCGCAATTCACGCCAAGCGTGTTACCATTATGCCGAAAGATATGCAGCTCGCCAGGAGAATTAGGGGCGAGAGGGCCTGATTTGCTGAATGAGTTAGGGTTTCTGGTTCGTTGTTTTGTGTTTTCTGTTGTAAATCAGGGGGATTTGGTTCAGATTGTGTGATGAATTGAATGGTTTAATTGTGAATTCCAAGAAATTGTTTTCTTCCTACCATTATCATCGGCATTATGGAAAAAGCTTATGGATTGAAATTACTAATATTGTCACTTGCTACTCAGTAATTAAGCAGAAGTAGTAAATTATTGATTTGTAGCAACACATCTATGCCATTCCTAATACGAGAATACGAGAACAAACCTAAATGATCTGATTTTCAAAGAGAAAATAAACTGCAGCTTTCAAGGCAAGTGTTAAATTGTTGTAAAGATTTGAGTATTGTATTTGTACCTGGTATTATGTTATCCTCATTGAGATTGAGATACATGTCTTTGAAATTGATCCATTCCATAAAAATATACATACTGATTTGTTCAGCCCTCTTTCCATAATTGAGCTTTGGAAGGAAAAAATGTTAATTTGAATTTTGAGTTTTGAAATTTGGAAAATCTTATTAGGATAAGATTTCTCAATATTAGGATAGAATTTTATATTAAGGGAAGATAGTATCTTTACTTTATATTCTATCTAAAATTCTATGCCTTGGGCTCTAAGGGCATGTCTAATGGTGAAACCCATAATCTTTATAAGCCTATAAAATATCATTATTTTATTATTTTTTCTTCTTCCACATCATTCATAATCTTTCATCCCTTTTCACAATCAAACCTTCCGATCTCTAATAGTGAGCCGTATGAACCTCTCTTTTCACTTTCTTATTTTACAATAATTATTTATTTCTCCACATACAATTACAAATATACCATGAATTACAAATAGACATAAAAAAATCATATTTAATTCAACAATGAATAAAAAATATACAAAATTAGCGTTTATGGATAGATAAAAAAATCATGAATTTTGGTGTATTTTTTAAAGCTAAAACATGGGTAATGCAAAAAATTATATAAATATATATCTTCTTATCTTAAAACAACCCAAAATACAAAATAATTTTTAAAATATTTCAAATATATACGATATTAGTCTCTATAGATAGATAAAAAAATTATAAATTTTGGTATTATTAAATTATTTTTTTAATAATTAAAACAAATTCAAAATAGTTTTTTAGTTTATTTGTAATCAATGGCCAAGAACAAATCTTGGCCATTGATTGTGTGCCATGTGTCATTCATTAATTGCACAAGGTGGCTCTTGAGCCCAAATTGTAAAGATCGAATTTCGATCTTCATAACATTGATCCAAACAAAATTTGACTATTTTATTATTTTTTGAGCTTGAGCTCCCCCATGATCTTTCAAAAAGAAGACCGATGGACATGCTCTAAGGAGTTCCAATATACTTGTATAAATAAATTGTTCAATTAATGAGAAAATCAAGAACGTAACTTTACAATACAGTTTAGAAATTTACAAAGCTTAACTAGCCAAGTCAAGCCCGTCCGTTGGACGGGGCAAATTTTATATTTTAATATTTGAAATGCATAGATGTTTTTACAAAAATAATACAAATCACAATAAAAAGAAATTAATTTAATAAAAATCATAGAAATTTGAACTTTAAAAAATTTCTTTTGTGCAAACGTAATTACCATCCACAAAAAATCTTCATGTCTTGTGTTCTCACATTCACTCTCCACATCTCAATTCGTGTTTCGATTCGATCAATCTTTCTTGCAATTTGAGGGTAGTTTTCTATTTTTTGCTTCATAGTGGATGAAATTATGATGCGTTCATACAAAAATAAAAGATGTATATAGTCAGAGATAAAGAGATAGAAATTAAATTTTATATTATGTTTTGTTAGCTATAATGTCTACAATTGTGTTTGATGTTGTGTTTTGTATCTAATATCAAAGGTTTATAATTTAATGTGTAATATCAATTGTTATTATTGTTATTTGAAATATCAAAGGTTGCAAAATTAACTATTTTAAATTAAGTAAGTTGATTATTTCGCAAATCCTCTAACTTTAAATAAAAGGATTTTAAATATTTCAAGACATCAATAAAAAAATATTTATTTGATTTTGATGATATATAAATATTCGCATGTTGTAAGATTATAGCCTTAGTGATTTGGATTAGTCTAGTAACGCTTTCAAAAAATTTCCATTAAGATTCACGATAGGGGTATAATAAATCTATTTTTTTATGAATGATTTCGTCTATTATATATAGCCTTATTGTATCATTTGAAAATCTCTTAATATCCATCTAAAATTGAATTTGATGCTATAACAAGTGTAGGCTAAATAAAAAGAGATTCATCTAAAATTTTAAATGCACTCTTATATCTAATAAAACTGCATTAAATTAAAAATATATAGTAAAGTCGTTTTTGATTGTTTGAAAGAATTGGATCACCTTATTACAGAATGTAATCAAATGGATTGATGTATACTTATCAAAATCATATATTAGTTAACACATTAATTTACATTGTTCTGTGTATTTTTCTAATACAACTTAGCTCATATGTTTAATAACAACTATACTTTTTTTTTATAAATTAATTATAACAAAACGTTTTAAATATTTAAAAAAATATGAGTCACCTTTTAACTACATATAATCAAATAGATTGATGTATAATTAATTAATAATCAAAATCATATATCATTTTTCATACACATGTGCAATTTGTAATATAAGCATAATAAAGTTTTTATATATCATTCACATACTTTTAATATCAAATTTAAATTGAATTTAGTCTTTTGTAGGGGGTCTTTTGATTGTGGTAAAAAAGTTATCCAAAGTGATTATTTGAATAATCGAACCTTAAACCTCCAATATAATTGTCAAAGCTTCAACCATTGAGCCAAAATTTTATATTAACATATAATAAATCAACATAATATAGTGAGATGTTTTTCATAAATTTAATATGTTCACCTAGTACATAAAATTTTAATGTATAAATTTCAAAAATAAAAATTAAGGTGAATCTAAAACAATTTATTTTATTATATAATAGTGTAATAGTGTAATTGGCTATACACAATGGTGCCTAAAATACAATATACCAATGATTAAATAGTAAAGTATTTCAATTAAATAAAATATATGCAATAAATTAACAATGACCAATAAAGGATGATAATATATAATAGTATATACCAATTATAATTAAGCCTTAATACTAAATGCGAATAAAAGGATCTACCTTGTTATTTAATAGTGTAATTGACAATGCATATGGTACATGTGACATAATATATCAACAATTCAAAACTAAGAGTGTGTTATCTACCAAAACAAATAGTTGTCAAGATTTGAATCGTAATCTATAGGCAGTTTGAAAGATTCTTTACCACTAAGTTATATATAATTATTTTATTATTTAAAATGATAAGTTCTCATAAAAATAAATATTATGTAATAAATGTGGCATTGAATGTGGTTTTGTACATAAATTTATCTATTTAGTATAAATCATATTAAAGGTGAAAAAACAATTAGTAATTAACATTAAGTGCATTAAATATGGCATGTACACAACTTTATATATGTAGTATAGATATCCGATTTTCCCAATCTTAAAAAGCCCTAACCCACTGACTTCTCGATTCTTCATGTATTCAACCGTTTTTTTTTTCTGAGTCTCTCCGACCGAGCCTCGATTTTGCAGGATTTCACCATGGTGGTCACCAGATCAATGTCTGCTGGAACAACAACGAAGAAAGCCGATTCCAAGTAAGTTCAATTCAATCTTACTATCGTTAATTGATCTCGAGAGATCTCAATTTGGTTTCCGATCTCAATTTTGCATGCTTAGGGTTGCCGAGAGAGCAAGAAAGAAAGCAACCGCTAAGGCTGAGAAAGCAATAAAGAAGGCTGAACGAGTTATGTTCGTACGCATGATCAGCCTGCCGATCTGTTTACTAAGGCCTTAGGCAAGCAACAGTTTGAGCATTTACTCCGCAAGTTGGGCATTGTGGACTTACATGCTCCAACTTGAGGGGGAGTATTAGGATTCTATGTATATATTAGTTTCTTTTATGTACATATTTAGTGTCTTGGGCCTCAAGCCTTGTAAACCGCTATATAATGTAACCTTTTCTCTAGTAAATGAGATTGAGAATTTCTACAGAATATCCTGGTTTCCTAAATTTACAAATGGATTTCTGCAGTTTACAGACTTGACCTGAATGACCACCAGTGTATCCCTGGGGTAAACACATGTATACTTCCTCGGCCAGATCACCATGAAGAAACGCGTTGTGAACGTCCATCTGATGGAGTTCCCAACCACGAATCGCAGCAACAGATAAGAAAACACGAACTGTAACCATTTTCGCAACTGGAGCGAAAGTCTGAGAGAAATCAATACCTTCAATCTGACGATTGCCCAAAACTACGAGACGTGCTTTATGGCGTTCAATAGAGCCATCAGAACGATACTTAATACGAAATACCCATTTACACCCTATAGGCCTCTTATCAGACGGAAGATTTGTAACAATCCATGTCTGATTACGTTCAAGTGCCTGGAGTTCAGAGTGCATAGCAGCATGCCATTCAGGGTGTTGAACCGCTTCATTGTAAGAAGTCGGCTCAACAGTAGCATGAAGGGCGGCCAAAAAACCGATATGTGCAGACGAAAAACGGTCACAAGATACAACATCAGTAATAGGAAATTTAGGAGAAGAGGTGGAACGCACTGTATCACTGACGAAACCACGCAACTTGACTAATGGTTGAGGAACTCGGGCACTACGACGGACAGCCGGTGGCTCAGCTGAATTATCCGAAACTGCGGGCGAGTTATCCGGATCAGCTGGAGAATTATCCGAAGCATCCGAAACAGGTTGGGACACCGGAGTGCGCGGCGAAGATGGCGAGTCAGAATCAGAACTGACCGGAGTGAGGTCATAGCTCCCCCTATCTACAGTGTCAGCGACAGCCGGCGAATCAAAAACCGACGGGTGAGGTGCCGAAACAGAAGGAGAAGGCGAGGTCTGAAGAGACGAAAAAGGGAAGTAATCCTCATAGAAAATGACGTCGCGACTAACAAACACAGTCTTGGAATCAAGATCGAAAAGGCGCCAGCCTCGTTTACCAATCGGGTATCCGATAAATATACAACGCCTACTCCGAGCCGCAAACTTGTCCTTATGTCGGGGAATTTGAGAAGCATATGCAAGGCACCCAAAAACCCGAAAATAATTATAGTTCGGTTTCCGACCATATAACAATTCATAGGGCGTCTTTCCGTCAAGTATCGGAGACGGAAGACGATTAATCAAACAAGCCGCGGTTAAGACACAATCTCCCCAAAAATGTAAAGGAAGATGAGCCGTAAAACGCAGGGCCCTAGCGACATCCAACAAATGGTTATGTTTACGCTCCACACGCCCATTCTGTTGTGGAGTATAAGTACAAGAGGTCTCGAATAAAATCCCTGAATCAACAAAGTATGAGCGAAGAGGCAAAAACTCAGTCCCGTTATCTGCTCTAACGCGTTGAACCTTAGTACGAAATTGAGTAGCAACCATAGAACAAAATTGTTCAAGTAACTTAGAGACCTCAGATTTTGAAACCATTAAATGAACCCAAACGGTATGAGAATAGTCATCCACAACTGTAAGAAAACAGGAAGCACCCGTAGAGGAGGCCGTACTGTAAGGCCCCCAAACATCACAATGAATGAGCTCAAATATTTTGTCTGCTTTATTCAAACTAACAGGAAATGAGGAACGAGTCTGTTTAGCTTTATGGCAAACATCACACGGTTTCAAACTAGAAAAAGTACGACTAGCAACATCAATAGTAGAAATAGAAGATAAAACTGTAGCAGACGGGTGACCAAAACGACAATGCCAACGCTCAGCAGAGACAGCAGCAGACGCACGTGCCGGAGGTCCCAAAGCACGCAGCCAGTAAACGCCATTACGTTGTTCACCCATACCAATCACTGTCTTTGAGGCAGTGGCCTGTAAGACACACCATTTATCAGACAGAAGTACCAAACAACTCAGATCACGAGTGAGACAAGCAAACGATAACAAGTTACAACTCAGATTTGGAACTAGCAACACATTCTGAATAATATAGGAACCAAAACTGATAGACCCCGCAGATAAAGCACTTGAGACAGAACTATCAGGAAGAATAATTGAAACCGAATCAATTGAATGCACATCAGCTAAGATACTTTTATCCCCAGTCATGTGAAAAGAAGCTCCTGTATCAAGGATCCAAGGTAGAGAGTACTTACTAGAATAATCTGGAGGAGCTGATGTGTTATTCAAAGTCTGACTGAATTGAATAAATGAGTTCCATTGCTCCTATGATAAATTGTGGCCAAACGCTGCTCGGTCAGTAGAGGACGGAACCGAGGCAGCAACCGAGCCAATCTGGTGGGGCGGCTGTACAGCAGCAACAACTGCCGCACCTCGACCACGACCATGCCCAAGTGAAGCAGCCGTGTCATTGGCATCGCGAGCAGCAGAGGACGAATCAGCAGTCCCTTGTCCAGCAGTAGCCGAATCAGCAGCCCGACGGCGATCCCGTAATTCACGAGCCCATTCAGGAAAGCCTATGATTTTGAAGCATGTCGGCTTGTCATGTGCAGGACGACCACAGTGAGTACAAATCAGAGTTCGGCGATCGACCGGCGGTGTAGAAGAGCCAGACGAAACCGATGAAGAACCAGCGGAAGTAGGAGGAAACCGACGAGCTGCAAAAGCCACGGAATCCGAACCAGATTCGCGATCCTTGACGACGGACTTGGCCCGTTCATCTTGGATTGCTAAATAATACACATTGCTAAGTAATGGAAGGGGATCTCGAGCCATGATATTGGAGCGAAGAGTATCATAATTCTCGTCTAAGCCCATGAGAAATTGATGAACTCGTTCCTCTTCTCTGTCTTTCTGAACCAGACTGTTGATTTTGCACGAACACTTGCCACACGAGCAAGCCCTAGGCGGCATATAGGTATCGAGTTCCTCCCATAATCTCTTCAGAGTACCATAATAAGAAGCAATGGTTTGTCCGTTCTGACGACAAGAAGCGAGATCCGAACGAAGTTGTAGAAGACGAGGTCCATTGCCAACAGAGAAGCGCTGAGCAATGTCCTCCCAAAGTGCGTGAACAGAGTCGTAATATGTGATAGACGAACGAAGCGAGGGATCAATAGTTTGAACAACCCATCCGACAAGCATAGAGTTGACTGCATACCAGTCATCAAACTCATCAGTTCCAGTTTCAGGCAAAGGAATAGCACCCTCAAGGAAGCCGATTTTCTGTTTAGCCCGAAAAGCATTGCGAAGAGTCGTCGTCCATTCACGATAATTATCACCCTTGAAAACAACCGGGCAAATTGTTAAACCCGGATGATCAGAAGGATGGAGATAATATGGAGTAGCCGGATCTAGAATGGGACGCTTGTCTTCTCCTGTAAGCGAACCAGAGACCGGATCCTTGTCCTTCCCCATGGATAGAAGAGATAGTGGTGGTGGCTGTGTGGAGTGCTACCAGCGGCTGATGAGCGGCGGTGAAAGCAAACAGGCGGCCGAAAAAAATAATTAGAAAACTAGGGTTGACTCCGATACCATGTAAATTTAGGAAACCAGGATATTCTGTAGAAATTCTCAATCTCATTTACTAGAGAAAAGGTTACATTATATAGCGGTTTACAAGGCTTGAGGCCCAAGACACTAAATATGTACATAAAAGAAACTAATATATACATAGAATCCTAATAGAAAGAAAGAGAGCAGCTGCTGAGGCTTCGTACGAAAGACAGAAATTAGCACGGCTTGAGAAACTTATACGTTCAATAAGGATGAACGACGAGCAACTGCTCCAGAAAGCAGCCGAGTTTTACGTGTAATTTTTGACTTGAAATTGTTCATCCCCTCTATTCTTCAGTCTTCTCTTCGTAGGTTTTGATCTGATTTGGCTTAATTACAGGACGAACACGTTCCTTCCTCAATATAAGAAGAACATGAAGGGCTTGATTCATCCAGGCGCCAAAGTAATTCCTCCATTTTAGCATCATTCAATTCCTCCATTTTTAACTAATTATCAACAGTTTGTTGATTCGTTTCTTCTTTTGCTTTTCATTACAGAAGGGCTTGAAGGGCTTGGAGGCCGTGTGGTCTGGACATCGTGCATTTAACTCCCTGGCTGATAGTGTAAGCAATTTTGCTGATTAGATCCGATCTAACATTTTCTTCCTATTGATTTCACTCCCGGTCTTTCAGGACAAAGATCGGTACCTTGCTATGGCCAAGAAATATGAGGAAGAAATGATTGCCCAAGCAGAGGATTCCTTCAGGTTCTTGTTTATCCGGTTTATGAATCAAATGGACTGAATTGTATTGCTCTTAAGAATTTGTTGTTTTGCAGAACCCGCACAGGACTCAGCGCTGTTTGCGTCAGGCAGAGTTAAATTAGCAACAGGATGGTCAGTCCCCTCAGGAATTGGCATTTTGTTTTAACAGTTAACTAGCTGTTTTTTGATTGAGGTAGATCATGTCGGTCAGGATAGAGTAGTAGAAGTACTAGATTACACGATTTGAATGATCATAACTGATGCTTTTGTTGCTGTGGATTTGATTTGCTGCACAAGGTGGTATTAGATGATTTATTTCTGCAGACTGATGCTGCAGGATTGAAATGTCTGTTCGATGTAGTAGTAGTAGTACTAGATTACACAATTTGAGTGATCATATCTGATGCTTTTGTTGCTATGGATTTGATTTGCTGCACAAGGTGGTATTAGTTGATTTCTTTCTGCACACTGATTCTGCGGGATTAAAATGTCTGTTCTAAGAGGATTTATGTGCTAGAGATTTGTTTGAACCTTACTTGCTGAATGCAGACACACACAGACTGTCAGTTAGAATGACAAGTAGTAGTTTGATGGTGTTGATCGTTATCTTATCATTTTATTGATCCACTTGTCTGTTTGTTGGTTTTGCAGAACCCACACATGACTCAGTTCAATAGACGTAAGGCTCGGTTAAATCTTAAAAACTCGGTTCAGTACCCAAACTGAACATCCTTTCGTTGATCTCCTCTCGTTGTTACTGTTTAAGATGGTGTTGAATTGATGTAGTAGTAGTACTACTAGATTACGCAATTTGAATGATCATATCTGATGTTTTTGTTGCTGTGGATTTGCTTTGCTGCATAAGGTGGTATTAGTTCATTTCTTTCTGCACACTGATTCTGCGGGATTTAAAATGTCTGTTCTTAGAAGTTTATGTGCTAGAGATTTGTTTCAATCTTGCTGAATGCAGACACATACACACCCACACACTTGAGTTAGAATGACTAGTAGTCCTTGGGGTGGGCAACGGTCCAAAACCAAATTGGACCGGACCGGGACCGAGTTTTCTAAATCTTTGGATCGAGGACTGGACCGAAATTTCCCGGTCTGGTCAGGTCCACTTTCGGACCGGTTTTGGACCGGGATATTTTTTTAAATTACTATTTTTTAAAGAAAAATTATATTTTTATTGAGAAGATTTATGTATTATTTATGAAAAAATATAATGTTATGAAATATATACATAAAAGTGAAACTTAAATAATAAAAAATAAATTTTATAACATATGAAATATTATTTATGCATACAAATTTATATTTATATTTATATTTTTAAAAAAGTCGGTCCGGACCGGGACCAGAATTTTAAAATTCATGGACCGAGGACCGGACCGGAATTTGCCCAGCCCTAAGTAGTACTTGATGAACTCCTCTTGTTCCTAATTGTTGTTGTTGTGGGTGAAGTTTAAGGTTGAAGAATATTCAACCCATTAACAAAGTGAAATGATGAGAAAAACAGTTGTAAGGCCCAATACAATCAGTTTGGGAGTATTGGGCCTTTTCACATGAATATATTATGCACATGTTTAACAAGTTGCAAGTGATAGTGAAAAATCAAAAAACTATTATCAATCACCAATTGCAAGTGTGGATGAAGATCCACATGTTTAAGTGATGGTATATTGAAGAATTTTCTCTCAAGAAAAATATTTAAAAGAATTTTGTGCTGAGTGTTGACATGGAATTTGCATCACCTAAACTATTAAAAAAAAACAAGTTACAAGGGTTAATAAGAGGATTTTTTTTTTGCAAAAAACCACCTTTTAAAATATGGGGTTTTTAAGAAACCACCTTTTATTTTTTAAAAATAAAAACACCTTTTATAACACAAACACCAAATTCCAACCACCTTAAGTTATTTTCTGACAAAATTTATCCTAATTAAACCAAAATGCCCTTTTGAATTTATTTTATTTTATTATTAACAATTCATTTATACAAAATAAATAATTTTTTTTAATTGTTTTAAAAACATAATTTGGTGTAGTTTTTTTATAAAATCACCTTACATATTTTTAAAAATAATTTAATGAATAATTAAAAAAAAGAAAATATGTTTGAAAGGGCATTTCGGACCAATTAGTGTATAATTTCACCAAAAAATCACTTAAGGTACTTCAAATTGAGTGTTTGTATTATAAAAGGTGTTTTTACTTAAAGAAAATTTTAAAAGGTGGTTTCTTAAAAACTCCATATTTTAAAAGGTGGTTCTTGGGAAAAAACCTTTAATAAAATGTTCATATACTAAAATTCTATTCCCAAAACTCAAATAATTATTGGAACCGTTCGAAAATTTTAGGGTTAAAACCCAATTTGATAATTATTGGGTTATAGAAAGACTCGAATTCGACTAGACAAAATCCGATTGGTTGAAAGCCGAAACCTATTTGATTGATCTGAATTGTTATTTTTAAAATGATCAAAATATTTCTTTTAAATATTATAATATATTTTTTATTAAAGTATATATAATTTTTTTTTATTATTACGTAATTTTATTTAATTAAGATTTTATTTAAATTAAAAAATGGTACTATTGACCTGCCGGGTTGACTCGAACCAATACGATAATCTGCCATACCTGACCTTGACATGTAATTCAATTGATCCGAACTCATACCAACTCGAACTCGACCGACCCGACCTGTTTGCCAACTCTCTAATCAACCCATACGGGGAGTGTAGGAGGACCTTTTGTCATATACATTTTCATCTTGAATTTATTTTCTTAAGTTCTAACTTTGTATAATCACAAAAAAAGGGGACTTTAAAGTGTGAAATCAAAATAAATAAATAAATAGAGGTTTGTAGGCCTTTTGGCATTGCCAATGTGGCTTTTTCCCTACATCCCTAATTGAGGGTTTACCTGTAAAGTCTAACTTCCAACTTGGAGTATTATATTTGCACCATATAACCTAGTTAATTGATCTTTTTTTAAAAATAAAAAATAACCTAGTTAATTGATCATTTCAACATTACAATAAATTCAACTCCCCAATACAACAAAAGAAACCAAAGTAAACCCAACCCCACTATGACACGCGCTCTTCACCACTCCGCTTATTAATAAAAGAGTCGACTGAATCCTTTGATGAACCTATTATGATGATGTCATCTACGTACACAAGTAAGTAGATTAGTGTACACCTAGAATTTAGAATGAATAATGATGTATCGGAAACTGAGTTTTGAAATCCAAGAGACAAGAGATGAGTTTTGAGTTCAGTGTACCAGGCCCTCGGAGCCTGTTGCAGTCCATACAGGGCCTTGTTAAGCTTGCAAACATGTGTCGGAAAATCTTTGTTGACAAAGCCCGGTGGTTGCTCAACATAGACGTCTTCAGTCAATGTGCCCTGAAGAAAGGCATTGTTGATATCTAGCTGACGAAGGGGCCACCAACGCTTTATAGCAATTGTGAGAACCACACGGACTGTAACTGGCTTGATGACAGGACTGAAAGTTTCAGTATAATCATACCCGAGTCGTTGATTGAACCCTTTGGCAACAAGACGAGCTTTGTACCGATCTAAAGAGCCACCCGGTAACTTGAGTCGAAAAACCCACTTGCACCCAACAATGTTTTTATTGGGATTAGGTTGGACTAGAACCTTTGTATTGTTCGAACAAAGTGCTCTAAACTCATTGTCCATAGCAGCTCGCCATTCAGGATTTTTGAGGGCTTGAGTTTAGACCTGTACATGGGCGGGTTTGGGCCGAGCTCGGGTCGGGCCAAAAAAAAAAATTTCTCCACATCAACGGGTCGGGCCAAGCCCGGCCCGGTAATTTGGGCCTATTTTTTTGTCCAAGCCCGCCCACACACACGGGCCGGGCCGTCCACGGGCTAGCCGGGCCCGCATAATAAATTGTATATATAATATATTAATATTATTATAAATGATATTAATTTTAATTATAAAATATAAATTATATATAAATTAATGATATAATATATTAATAAATTATATATATAATATATACGGGCCGGGCCGGGCCGACGAGCTTTTTTCGTTGTCCAAGCCCGATCCCATATTTAACGGGCCGGGCCGAGCCTTTCGGACTAATTTCAATACCCAAGCCCGTGTTTTAACCGCACCGGGCGGGCTGCCCGGACTTGTACAGGTCTACTTGAGTTATTGTTTTTGGTTCCAAGGGGTTCAGCTTTTTGGAGATGGAATTGGGGGGTGGTTGGATTTTGTGATTGGATAGAAGGAAAAGTGGGGACCATGTGATTTGAGTTGTTGGAATTTGGTTGTTGGGGTGATGTGTGGATATCACATGGGGGAGAGAGAAGGGGAGTAGGATTAAATATGGTTGGTGGAGAAGTTTGGGGTAAAAGATTGGAATTATTGGTTGAGTTTGGTACGAAAGTCTGGTGATTTAAATCAGGTGGGCCCATATTTGAGGATGGAAAAGATATGACAGGTTGATTTTAGGGAATCCCAAGTGAATTTTGTATCGTCAGAATACGGTTTATTTGGATTTTTGGAAGGAAAGATGGAATTTTGGAATTTCACATGAGGTGAAGTAAAAAAATTTCTGGTAGAAATATCCTAGAAAAACACAAGCAATTGAACGTGCTTCCAATTTGTGACTGGAGTAAGGTCTTAACCAGGGAAAGCACAAGCATCCAAAACTTTACAATTTTAAATAATCCGGATTTTGATTTAACAATTTCTGAAAAGGCGATTGAAAATTCAAAACAGGAGTAGGCAACCGATTTATTAAATAATCTGATGTTGAAAAGCATGAGTCCAATAATTTGTTGGAAGACCAGATTCATTTAAAAGAGCAAGACCAGTTTCTACGACATGTCTATGTCGTCTTTCCGAAATCCCATTATGTTCCGGTGTATGAGGTGGAGTTGTCAGATGAGTTATGCCATTGTCACTTAAAAAAAAATTCATTGCTAAATATTCTCTGCCATTATCCGAATAAAAAAATTCGACTAGTGCTTTGAATCTTTTAAAAATTGATTGGACCTCAGATTTGTGTTTCATATAATAAATCCACATATAACACGTATAATGATCAACAAAAATAACGTAATATTTGAATCCATCATAAGAAAACAAAGGCGATGTTCAAACATCTGAACAAATTATTTCAAGCGGATAAGTAGACTTAATAGAAGATTCAGCAAAGGGAAGTTTGTGACTTTTATTCAACTGATAAGTGATGATGCTCAAAATAGCGAAGCGAGAGGTGGGCCCGGAGTATGAGGGTCAAACCAGGTCAAAGGGACCCCCGAGGATGATCCTGGGGCCCACAACCATACCCACCTTTTATTTTAGCAAAGTTCCTACCCCACGAGGTCCCCCGAGACCTCGGAGCGAGGTCTCGACCTCGTAACCGACTCTACTAGCGCCCGCCCCCCATGGCCACTCAACGAACGCCGCTCTTCGGGCCAATCACCGACTGCCTCGCCTCTAGGCCAATCAGAGCCCTTGATCTCGGGCGTCCCACATCGGACAATGACCAAAACTCGACTCCTCAATCCTCTATAAATAGAGGAGAATTTCGTATGGAAAAGGGGTCGAAAAACATCTTGAACTCAAGAACTATCTTGCTCGTTGAAGATCGACGTGATTGAAACATCGTCAAAAGGCCTCGCTATAGATAAGTGAAGTCCACAAAAAGACTTCAAGTCTCACAGAGTTTCTGCTCACATCAAAGACCTCGCTACACCACCTCGCAAGCCTCTTACACCTCGCTCTACCTCACATCAAAGACTCCGCAACTCAACCTCGCTAGTCAGCAGCATAGCCCCGCCAACTCAACCTCGCTCAAAGGGACCGGCAAGTGACACTTGGAGCTAGCTAGCAACTAGTAGATCTCGGACATTGTTAGGTCGAGATCTCGGATAATCGTAGGAGGTCTAGGGTGTAATTCTCAAATAATCTATTAGCCTCGTTGGTTTGTAAACCTCGCTGTAAAGAAAATCATAAATAAAGAAGCAAGTGTTTGCACTTTCGAATATAATAATCTCGTTTCTTGTCTTCTAGCGAGCCTTTCACTTCGGGTTTCATCAATAAGAGGTACAATATGACTGATCAAAATTCAAAGTTCCTAAATTGAAATTCTGCTTAAGAAAACGAAAAGCAGCTGATGACACCTAGAATATGATGAAACATAGCCGATGCGCGCTTGACAGTAGTATGTACGACTGCAGGTGGCTTTGGCCATATGTAAACACCATCCAGACAAGGCCCTTTAAGTATGATTTTGCCCGAATGAATATCCTTCACAAAAAAAAAGTCGGACAAGAAAGAAACACTGTAGTTATTTTCTTCGCAAAATTTCGAAACTGATATAATATTTTTGGAAAATTCCGAAACATGTAAAACATCAGAAAATCGAAATATATGATCATGGGATTGAAATTGAAAAAATCCGGGTTTAGAAATTTTTAAACCTGTGCCATTCCCGACATAGAGCTTATCGCACCAGTTTAGTCATTTTGAAGAGCAAGGTTGTTCAGATTGCTGGTGATGTGATGGGTTGAGTCGGAATCCATGAGCCATTGATCCGAAGATGGGTTATGGTAAAGGACATTGGTTTAGGGTGGTGGGTATGTAGGGAACCGGTTGCTTGGGGGCGCCCGAAAATTCGGTTGTTCAACTTTGAGTTTTGCATAATGAGACATTACATGCCTTGGATTGAAACAATATTGACACTTGCCTTTAAAAGGCTTGAATTGGTTCGAATTTTGAGGAGGGGTTTGGGGTCGATTTTGAGTGGTATTTTGTGAGGAAAAGCCAGGTTGGAACCAGGATTGGGGCGGGTTGGGCAGATATGGCTAATGCGAGTTCGATGTAGTGTTATGCACTTTGTTCTTCTTTCCGGGTTTGGATTGAGCAACGAGAGTAGAAGCCGGTGCACCGTCGCTTATGCTTTCCATCTTGTGTTCCATTTCCTTCAGAATGAGACGCTCATGAAGTTCATGATAAGAGATTGGTGTCTCCCTGTTGTTCACGCCATCAATCACAGATTGATATGAAGAGTCGAGACCTTTTAAAACATACTCCGTAAAGTCTTCCTAATTAACAGGAGCCTGAAGCGAAGCAAGTAGGTCAGTCGATGCTTTCATAAGTTGCATGTATGCTGTGATTGATTTGTCTCCTTTCTTCGTGGCTTGTAATTTAGCTTTGAGTTGCTTCTTGTGACCCCGAGATGCTGTTGCAAAAGTCTGCTTGAGTAAATCCCAGACAGCCTTTGAATTTTTCTCTTGGGTAACAAGATTCATGATATCATCGGTAAGGGTTCCGATCAAGGCGCCATGGACAAGATTATCCTGTAGTTGCCAGGTTTGGAACGCCTTATTAGCAACCCGAACATTGTTTGACGTAATTTGTTCAGGTGGAGACGGAATGGAGCCATCAATGTACCCGAACAGACTACAACCCGTAAATATCAATTTTATTTGAGTTGACCACGCAAGATAGTTTGTGGAGGATAGTTTGACATTATTGTGAAGCGAAATCATGAGAAGAGGTTTCTCAGGTTCAATCGGACTCGGGATTAGGTTTGCTTGTGAGGTCATTTTGTGATGTCGTGAGGACTTTGTTTTGTAAGATCGTCAAAGACGACTGATACCATATAGAGAAAATATGAAGATGCAAATATGCGTGATTCTTATTGAGGAGCAAATAGGTTATTATACAGAAAACTTGTGTAGATATCTCTAGATCTAAACAACGTACTAGATAAGATTAAGTAACTACTTTTATTCTAACATAATTACCTAGTAAAAGTAGAAGTGAATATAATATTAGAACTTATAACTAAACTCTAAATTATTAATAGGTTTGACGTTCCTGTTCAAAGTTTAATTCATGTAATAGAAGCTACATTTATTAGTTAGCATTATTCTTGTATAAATCCACAAACTGTACCTCTTTAGGCCTTATTGATTCGGTTTAGAAATAAGGAAATCAAACTATAAGACAAAATAAAATCAATCTAAGTTCATATGATCATTAATCCAGATTGGCCACACAAACTGAATCAGGATCATCATTCAAATTTGTTTAGGTTTTTTAAAATCTAATTCATGTATTTTGCTACACAAAATCATGTAAATTTATTTTGTTACATTAATTTTTTTTATATAAATCCATTTAGGTTAATTTTGTGTAATCTAATTCCTATGCTTTATTACACAAAATCATGTAGATTTATTTTGTTACATAAATTCATTTAGATTAATTTGGTTACGTTAATTTTGTTACATCAGTTATGTAGGTTTATCTTATTTTAATTTTGTTACATTAATTCATTTCGGTTAATTTTCATGTATGTTTATTTTGTTACATTAATTTGGTTAGATTGGTTTATTTAATTACATTAATTTTTTTACATAAATATATAACCCAACAACGAATCCTGAAGTAATTCATATATATATAACCCAACCGCTAATCCTCAAGTAATTCATATATATATATATATGTAGGGCATGGTTCAAGTGAGGACCATTCTTGTGGTACATCCAAGGCTTAAAATGAGGACTAATCTCAACCATTGGATTTACCCCTCTATTATGTATTCAATGGTCAAGATTTTTTCAATTTTTTTTATTTTTTTATTTTTTTTATTTTTTTGCTATTTTTTTAGTTTTGCAAAAATCGAATTATTTTAAAAATGAACTCAAAGCACATAAAAATTGAACTTATCATAGATAAAAAATGAACTCTAGAATATAAAAATTGAACTCATACAATATTGAAAATTGAACTCCTAATATAAAAAAATTGAACTTCTAGTGTATAAAAATGAACTCGTAGTATATAAAAATTGAATTGTCATATTTAACGTTTTTAAACCCTTTTTTCAAAAAAAAAAAATTTTATTTTTTATTTTTTATTTTATTTTTTATTTTTTTAATTTTTTAATTTTAATTTTAATTTTAATTTTAATTTTAATTTTTATTTTTATTTTTATTTTTTTCTATTTTTTTAGTTTTGCGAAAATCGAATTATTTTAAAAATGAACTCAAAGCACATAAAAATTGAACTTATCATAGATAAAAAAATGAACTTGTAGAATATAAAATTGAACTCATACAATATTGAAAATTGAACTCCTAACATAAAAAAATTGAACTTCTACTGAATAAAAATGAACTCGTAGTATATAAAAATTGAATTGTCATATTTAACATTTTTAAAGCCTTTTTTCAAAAAAATTCAATATTTTTTTTATTTTTATTTTTATTTTATTTTATTTTTTGCTATTTTTTTAGTTTTGTGAAAATTGAATTATTTTAAAAATGAACTCAAAGCACATAAAAATTGAACTTATCATAGATAAAAAATGAACTCGTAGAATATAAAAATTGAACTCACACAATATTGAAAATTGAACACCTAACATAAAAAGTTGAACTTCTAGTGTATAAAAATGAACTCGTAGTATACAAAAATTGAACTGTCATATTTATCGTTTTTAAAGCTTTTTTTCAAAAAATTTCATTTTTCATTTTTTTTATTTTTTTATTTTTTTATTTTTTTTATTTTTTATTTTTATTTTTATTATTTTTTTTTTGCTATTTTTTTAGTTTTGCAAAAATCGAATTATTTTTAAAATGAACTCAAAGCACATAAAAATTGAACTTATCATAGATAAAAAATGAACTCGTAGAATATAAAAATTGAACTCATACAATATTGAAAAATTGAACTCCTAACATAAAAAAATTGAACTTCTAGTATATAAAAATGAACTCGTAGTATATAAAAATTGAAATGTCATATTTAATATTTTAAAGCTTTTTTTAACAAAGAATATAATATAAAAAATATGAAAAAAATAAAAAAAAATAAAAAAAACTAAATAATAAAATAATAATAATAAAAAAAAAATTCTTGACCATCCATTATATAGTGATGATGTAAATCTAATGGTTGAGATTAGTCCTCACTTTAAGCCAAAGGTCTCACCACAAGGGTGGGTCTCACTTGAACCAATTGATACACACCCCTACCACTAGTACCCACCACCGTACCCAATTGATGCCCACTCACCAAGTCACGACCAAGCCACCCATACCGACCTCCAACTTGCGCACTCTTCCATCGTTGATACAACCACGATCGCACCCGGCCAAGGCTCAAACGAAAGAAAAACAAACGAAGTAAAAGGATAGCGCTTTATAGCCCTACACGATAGCAGAAGAAAAGAAAAGCAAGTACAAAGCCTACCGGTTTCGATATGAACCAAGAAAGGGAGCGACTAGCACTTGCGTTGCTACCGGTGCTGATTACGGAGAAGGTAAACAAGGTGGGTTTGGTTTTGACCAGGTTTGAACGACGGCTTCGAAGAGTTTTACTCTTCATGGAGGAGGTCGGTACCGAAATATAAGGATGAGTTAGGATAAAATCGTGGAATAAGATAACAAATAAAGAGATTAGGTTGGGATTTGGCTTCCAACCGTGTTCGAGAGATCCGTATAGTATGAGATTGGTAACGACTTTAATAGCTAAGATAGGAATTTAGTTTTGATCATATTCGTTGATTGGGGATCAAATGAGAACATTTCTTATCCTAAGAAATGAGAACAACTCTCATCCGTTGATTTTGTGAGATTAAGGGTCTAGATGGGCTGCTCTCAACACTCACACTCCTCTATTTTTTTAAACCTGGAAGGGTATTTTTGTCACACTACTCTATTTTTTTATAATTTCCAGCCCCTAAATGAGAACAACTCTCACGTGAGATTTCAGCCGATCGCTCCGACTCTCGTTCGTGATTTCATCCAACCACGATTTCAGCCAACCACGATCTCTCCTTCAATCCTTCTTTTGATCTCGATCTCCCCTTCGTTCGATCCATACTCCTAATCCAAATTGAAGGCACATTGAATTTAGGTAAGTGGTTATAAATTATACTTAAGAAGAGTTTAGTTTGGTGGATGATTTTGATCTCTACCTAAATTTGTTGTTGTTTATGGTTCTTTGTTGTTTGAGATCATGGAGAAATGTGTTGTACTCTTGATTTTGGAATTGGAAACAAAATTTTATAGAAACTAGAATTAAAATTTGTATGCTTATTAGATTGCCCACAAAGTGTTTGATAAAATGTCTCAATGAGCATGTTTTGCTAAAATGTCTTGGAATATTGTTTTTAATGTTCTAATTAGTAAATATGAAGATAATGTGGACAAATTGCAAGACCTTTTCATGTATTGATGATATTTTAGTGTTCAAGTTCCTCCTTGTGGATAAAATGAATGTTTGCATATGATGCTTAGTATGCTTTGTTGAATATGATGCTTTTGTGTATATATCTATGCCTAGTTATCCACATTGACTAGTAGGGTATTGTTTTGAATAAGCAATTAGTATCTTTGTGACCTTTGTTAGATCGATTCACATAAAATTCGTATTGTTATTTTATATGAACCGCATTATTATTTTCAGTGAACCTTCCTGTTTAATATTATGAACTAAAATGACAATATTTGTGAACCAACTGAAAAACGGTATTTTGCACATTTTTACTAGATCTCTTCTTTTTCTCCTTTTTTTATTGTAGGTTGTTCATCAAGCTCCGATCAACCTAATTTGTCTAATTCGGATAATGATGATAGTATTGATGGGGTTCAGTTGAAGGGTCTTGATAATGATGTTAGTGTTGATGGGGTTTATCAAGATCCAGTTATCCTAACATTTGAAGTAAACTAATAGACACTGTTCATTTGGTTTCCAAATCCACCAAAAATGACAAAATTTGATATAATTTATGTCAAATACTATTGTTATTTATATGAACCGCATTGTGATTTTCAATGAACCTTATAGTGTAATATTATGAACCGTAATGACAATATTTGTGAACCAAAAGAAAAATGTTTTGTTTTTTTTCACATTTTTATTGCCCATTATGTGTTCCATGTTGCTTATGAATTAGCTTAATTTTTTTCCTTTTTTTATTGTAGGTTGTTCATCAAGCTCCGGTCATCCTAACTTGTCTCATTCGGATAATGATGCTAGTGTTGATGGGGTTTCATTGAAGGGTATTGATAATGATGAGAATGTTGATGGAGTTCCATTGGATGATCATGATGAAGCTAGTGACATATACATTCTTCACTTATCACAAGATTGTTCTTATTTCATACCCAAGATTGAACATTGAAGTTTCAATTCTCTATTTGTCTTTTTAGTAGTTGTTATATTTTTTGGGGATTAAGTTGTCTATTTTTATGTTACTTTGTGTTTGACAAATCACTTTGCTACATTGTAATTGCTTGTAAGGTTGTTTTTGACTTCACATCGAACCCAATGAGCTAAATGTCTTCTTTACAAATTTTATGCATTTTCTGTTAAATGAACTGATTATTTAAAATCCATGAGTCTTCATGTTGAACAATATGAACCTTTATGTCGAACACTATGAACCTTCATGTCGAACACTATTAACCATTTTATTAATTCTATGAACCATGTAAGTAATCAAGGATCAATCTTTTACATTGTTTTCTCAAAATGGACCATTTCTATAGCGTAGCGCCTGTAGTGATTTCCACTGCTTCTAGTTAACTATTGCAATAACAATGAGGTAGTATTCAATAAACCTACAAGTATAAATTGAAATAACAAGTACACTTAAAAACGCGTGAACCAAACTTTAATGTACTTTGAACCAAAAAACAAATGTCATGAACCAAAATTACAACTAGTATGTATGACTTAAAAGACATGAACTGTAAGATGAACTATTATGAACCAAACTTTAATTTACTATGAACCAAAAGAACTAATGTCATGAACTCAAAAGACATGAACTGTAAGATAAACTATTATGAACCCGAGCTTGCAAAATCATGAACCGAAAGAAGAGTTATAATGAACCAAAATATATAAAGCGTTTATATAGAATTAGCCTATGTGAGATTTGAACTCACATCTATGTGTACATGCACATTGCTCTACCATTTGAGCTAATAGGCTTTTAAAGTGATAAATAATTTTACACAAATATCATATCATATGCAAGCAATGTGATTTTTCTCTTCTAACCCACAAAGTAGAATGCAACAAGGCAATAACAATGCTCTAAATTTGATCAAAGGAGATTATTTCTCAACTTACTTATTTCTAAAAAAGTTCATGCTGAGTTTTAAACAAAAAGTGTATATGTCTAAAAAGAAGAGGGGATACAATGAATTTAGCTTTCTTGTCCTATTTACAGGTCAGGTCCATTTGGATATACATGAATAAAGAACCATATCCCCCAGTTCTAGAACAAACCATGGCAAATTAAAATTCACAAGCAACATGAAAAAGCCAAAAAAAAACTAAAACTAGTTATTGATCCAACAAGCCATTAGGTCAACTCCGACGGTGTAGAAGGGAATATCGATTTTCAAAAAAAAAAACTCAATGGCACTGAAGCAAGCAGTCAAATTTCATCCGCTAATCATACCATACGTATACAACACTGAACACAAATTTAAACACTTGTAAGGCACAGAAGCACACATCACAAAGGAAATAATGAGAAGGCAGAGGACCTCTCTTGTCCAATAGTATCCCAAATGTAGAAGCCTGCAAGGCTATCGTCTGTGAGAGGAAAGAAGCTCCAATAGTCACATGCCAAAGTAAGAACAAACTCAAATAAGTTCATTAGGTCACACCATATCAGAAGGTGATGCAGAGAATACTATGCAAACAACAAAACACCATGCCAATTCATCTTATTATTCACATGTTCAGTTGTTCACTACACAATTGCACTTATAGAAGAACTTCAACATCCAAAGGACAATTTTTAATCGGTGTTGACAGTGAAAATAAAGTATTATTACAGTCAACACAACACAGTAAATTCAACCAAAACAAATTCATATTCTAACCCAAGCTATCTTTTACCAGAAAGAGGAACGAGCTTCTGTTTGTGGACAATAGATGAAACCAGGGCAGCCATGGAAGGGAGCCTCATTCTGCCAAAGATCAAATTTCATTCGCTAAATTAAATTTTAGCATATAGAAAGAGAGGTAATTAGTTCAAATATATCAAGGAGCAATGGTAAGACATTATGAAGTACCGACATGATTCTCTATCTGTTCCTTCCTAGGGCTGTTTGAAAGTAGTAAAGAGAAGAATTTGTAGACTTCGAAGATCAATTTTGGAGTAGAATTCGTAGACTTTGACGAGGCGTAGAAGATATGCCATCAGTGAAGAATTCTTTCTCGAGTCCGTCGTCGTTCCTTCTGGATTCTCTCTCTGTTCTTTCCTAGGGTTGATTGAATGGGAGAAGGAGAAGGAAGGATATTTTTGGAACTCTCTTAATTTTTTTTCTAAATTACAATCCGTGCCATTTGTTAATGAATCAGCTTTTTTTTTAATTCAATCTCACCCATCCATACTCCTCATCCAACGGCCTTAAATTGTTCTTAGTTCTCACCCTAAGAAATGTTTACATTAGAACGCTACTCCATATTCGTTAGTTACATATATGCATGACCTTTACATGTATAAGGATCAATCTATCTATCTATATACTAAAGAAGAAGCCTTTTGGCCACATGTCAACCTATTATTCAATTCGCTTATGTGTCATTTTTTGGTATTTTTGAATTTTTATTTTTATCAATAATTTGGGTCCCACTATATTTTAACCAATTTTTTTATACTTATTAAAATAATAAATACTTAACATTCCTAATATATAGGCATTTCAAAATTTAAACATTAATATATTTTTAAATTATGTAAATTTGAAAAATAACTTATTTATGCAACATATTTTTAAACAAAACCCGTACATGGTACGGGAATTCAACTAGTTAATACTAAAGAATTATTTATATATACTTAAGGTATTAAAGGAATTGTTAAAAAAAATTATAGGATTGTAATGAGTTGATGCGACCCTCGTTATGGATGCTAGCCAGGAGGCCGAGTCTTTCACACTTCGCTCGGATGGCCCCGTCACCCGTGCCAGGGGTCGCGCAATCCAGACCGCGATGCAATCACTCGTGCCGCGCCTTTCCGCAGGCCACGACGCGCCCCTCTCCGCGCCGACGTACACATCCTTGTGCGTCCTCGGCGTCGAGGAACCTCAAGTTGAGCCCTCGGTACCAACCTTCACCACTTTGGCACCATCGGACTCAACCCTTGCACCGGAGCCGGGATCACATCTTGAGGTTCACGAGGCCCTCGTCCCGCATTGCACGTCAGCGCCGTGTCGCGATCCTCGTCAGCGCCGTGTCACGCCCTCTCCAGCGCCGCGCCAGGCCTTGTCGCGACACTACGGTGCCGGCCACGGACGACCTATCTTATTTCTACTATTTTTAGCATGTTTTCTAAATCCGAACATTACTATTGTTGGTTTTATAGAATTAGGAAGTCTTTATTGGGCCTTGCGCCGATGGACTTGGACTTGGACTCGCGCCGCTGGGCGTAGCTTGCATGCTAGCCCTAGGCGCACCACCCTAGGGTTTCATCATTTTTCCCTTTGCCACACTTATATAAGGCGCCTATGTTGTTTGTTTCGTTTTTCAGCGCACATTTAGGGTTAATTCAAGTCGAGGTTGTCTCCTTAATTTTATTCTTGTGCTAGCGCCGCCATTACTATCATAAAAGCTCTCGAACTTTTGCAATTGTTCTCGTGTTTTTCAATCAAGATTCAATCAATCCAACGTTGAGTCGAGTTAATCAAAGCCTTCCGCCGTGTACTTCGAGACCCAATACTCAAACAACGCACCGATCCGTCGCATCCCGTAACGAGGGATGCATCATGAGTTGAATCCTACATCGGAACTTACTTGCAGGTCAAGATTTAGATTACTTGTAAACACCGAAACTCGTTTTTCCAACATAGGAGGAAAAGGAATCCGAATATTACAGTGTTGGAGAAAACTTCCCACATCGAGAATATAGGGAAAATACCACTAGTATATAAAGGAAAGTGAAACCCAACCCAATGACTTAAGCTTTTGGGTTGAAAGGTGGATCCCGACTTATATGCTAAGTACGTGATAGAATGGTTAAAATCCCGAAACGTCACCCATCTTAATATTTAATTAGTGTTTTGATTGGTTTGTGTGGTTTCCATTGAATTGACTTGGCTAGCTCGTCTTTCACTTCTTCCTCATATTGGCTCGAACCATGGCTCATTAAATTGCTTTCAAACTGTACATAATTAAGTGACATGAAACTTAAAAACACAAAATATGGAGCATATGAAAATTATGACAATATAATAAGATGTCTTTCTAAAGATGAATTCACTTCACAAAACAAATTAACAAAAAAATATTAGAAAACAAAGTTTCAAGTATATGAATTTATAATAATAGTTTTAGAGAGAAAAATCTCTCTCAAAAAATAAAACAAAATTCCACTCTGCATCGCTAGTTAAACCCCTTTGAAGAAAAAAAATGATGTCAATAATCTTAAATCAATAGGTAAAAATTACGCTCCCTTTGACAAAAATTAACCTAGCCGCCGCTACTGCTCACCTTCTCCCCCATGAAAACAATGGTTGTGAAAGCTGAGAAGGCCTCTTTCCATGGTGCAATAATATATGTTGTTGTCCTTGAATTGAACATTTGAACCAACAATTTTGGCAACCACCACTGCTTTTTAATTTTCATTTCTTTTTTGGGTTTTGTTGTGATTGTTGGTGGTGATAAAAGGGAAGAGAATAAATTCGATTTTGTATGGCCTTTGATTGTGTTGTAGGTGGAGAAAGATTGGACAACCACTCTGGATTGGATGTTCACAAAAATGGAGACTTCTAAACTAATATGAAATGTATACAGGGAAATAAAAGGCTACAACACGAGCAATTTTATGAACCCAAGTATACCATAGGAGTCCTGAGATATTCTTTGTACTTTTTTGTAGCTGTTTCTGCTTTTTTTGTGTGTCTTTTCCGTTGATCTTCTTAGCCGTTTACGACTGTCATTTTTTTATAAACGGCTTTTGGACTACCAATTTTGTTTGGTAATGGCAAATTCTTACATGTATAAAAAAAAATGGTAAAAGTCAATTTGAACTCTACTAAAACAAGAGAAAAAAGCGCACTAAAAAGCAAAAAACAAAAAACAAAAACGGCGACGTTTAATGGGGTACAACAAGGCAAAAGAGAAAGTGGGAGAGAAAAACAGGTACATTTTCTACCCGTCTCGTGTAGCGCCAGCGAGATCTGGCGATCGAATATTTGTTCCCACCAAGATCTGAAATGGGAAGAAGAAAGAAGAAATTAAGAGACATTCTCTCTTTTCCCAATTCTGAATTTGCAGAAGGAGGTTCGGTTAATCGGAAGCAGATTCAAACAAGAAGCTCCCGTCTAATGACCAAAAACAATCCCAAATCAAGAGAAAATGATCTCTCTCCCTTCTCTGCCTCTTTCATTCTCTTTCCTATTCCAGAGAGAGATTCAGGACGGAACGACGATCTCGGGAGAAAAATTCTTCCCAGCCGGCATGTCTTCTCTGCCTCGTCAAAGTCTACAAATCCATCTGATCGGTTTCAACTTGTTGTTCTGAACCAGAGCGAGAATCAGAACGGAACGGCGGACTCGGGAGAAATATTTCGTCACCGCCTGCAAATCTTCTCCGCCTCGTCAAGGTCTACAAATTCGTCTCCAAAATTGATCGGTCTGAACTCGTCCTTCTCAGTTGAATTTTGTTCCCTAATGTCTTGATGTTAATTGTGGTTCTTATTTCTCAATTGCGAATGATCCAAATTTTCATTGTTTTTCTCAATCGATAAGGTTCTTTCCTTGATTTCTCTTAGGAACAGTTTAAATTCGGTATTTAACATTACTAAACCAGGATGATATTCAGATCCTCCCGATCGACATTGGTTTCTCTCGCCTTGGAGGTTTTAGCTTACTTATAACGATCTCACTTTCATTTGGACTTAGTCGAACACACTTAATTTTCCTTGCATCATTTTCTCTTGATTTGGGATTGTTTTTGGCCATTAATGCTCCTTTCAATCGCCTGGCTTTCTTCGATTTCTTTCTTTCTTTCTTCCCCTGTATCGGTTTCTCCTCTAATGGACGTGGATTCGACAGGGAGAGAGAGAAGATTCCACAATTTGTACTAGTATACATCTTTTGAATTATTATATTGATTTATGACAGCTCCTAGGATCTCTGATAGATCTGATTGCGCCTTTCAACCATCCGATTTCAGCTCCGTCCCAGGTCCTCTTCTTCTTCTTGTTTTATGTGCTTTGATTTAGGCTAACGCGGTCTGCATTCATGAATGAATTTCTATTGTTGTGTCATCTATTGAGAATTTGGATTGTTTTCCGTTTGATCGAAGTCTTTGTATTTTCGCTATCTGGGATTTGATTTCTGGGTTTAATTTGTCAAAAATTGTCCTGATTTTAATGGGTTTAATTTGTCAAGAAGGTTTGTTTTCTCAAGTGTTTGTTGAATTGGGCCCCATTGCCATTGTCTTCTTCCTACTATGATTGTTCTAAGAAAGCGGCAAATTCAGCCCTTATATATCACACTTGATCTGTCCTAGCCCCACCATTCATTGTCATTGTTCTGTTGTTTGTATTATGAATGTGATCTCTGCATCCAGACAGCCCTTGATCAGTCCTTATTAGTAATCTTCTGCATATTAGCTTCTTTTTGTCTTTATAATTGGAAGATTTTGTTTCCAGTATATTGGGTACTCCTCCTTTCTTACACTCCCTCTTGGAATATGAGATTAAAATTTAGAGAGGATTAATTATTGATGTTGTCTTTTGATGATGAGCTCTTGGTTTTGCTCTTCAATTTCCAGGTTTTGATCACACTGCAGAATCTTCTCATAAGACAGGAATTTGCCAAGTTATCGCTGATTGAACAACAGTAAGTTAAACTCGTTATGTTTTGTATGAAATTGTGCTTTGGTTGATGAGAATTGATGATGCATTGCTGCAACAAACTAAAAGTCTAATAATTTTGAGCTGCTCATTCGAAACTTTGAACCTTATATTTCATAATCTCTAAGCATCTCAACCTGATGTTAATAAAGTAGCCTATATTTGATTGCACACTCCCCAATTAACTCTGATTTGTGATAATTCTCTATTTGTTATTTACCAGATTTTGCATGCTACAGCTACTAATAAGATCCTTGTTCTGTAGGTTAATAATCAATTTAGCTGCTGTTCAAAACTTGTGAATTGAAAGTTTCAACAACTATCTGTCGTAGATCCGAAGTGGCTAATTCTGCATTCCATCTCACTCAATTGCAGTGGCAGCATAGTCAACGCGACGGGCTATAGGTTAATTTCCCCCCTTTAACTTCTGTTCATTAAAGTTTGAGGTCTTGAGGAACTCTTCATGTTCTGTGAGTGATGCTATGATGAAGTTTGAGGTCTTAGAAATTTGACATACTCTAGACCATTATAGCAGATCACTTACTAGTCATATATGGCATGTGGGTATTTCTGGTTTCAGGTACAAGCCATGACGATGCATGGTTTGACTCCGTCAGTATATTAGAGTCTGAGTCAGATGACGAGTTCAGTAGCGTGTATGGATGGAGGTAATGGAATTCAGTATGCATGTTAATGTGATTTTTGTTAAAGGCATTAACACATTTACTGGTGGCCCCCTAATTCTAGAATTTACAATTCGATTCATATCCAAATATATTCTTGAATAAAAGGAAGCAGCTTTGCTCCAAAGTAACTGCGTTTGGTCTTCAAAAAATAGCACTACGTACTCATTGGTATTTATAACTATATATTAAAGTTATATCTTTTCGAGTCATCAGAACGATTCTGGCCCCACCTCATGTTTATAAAATTAATTTTTATTTCTAATATCTTAACTTTTTTCTATTAAATTTTTCTCTAACTATTTAAATCTATCTTTAACATCAAACAAATATCTATTTAGTATAACAATATCTTTTGAAAACTTCCTTATACAAATATTTAAAATTAAAGATAACAAATTTAAAATATTTTAAAGTAAGTATAAATATCTTTTATCTTTTAACATAATATCTTTTCACGAATTTATTTATATATATATATATTCTTTTATAATAATAAAATTAATGATGAATAATTATAATGTTTAAAAATAATAAAAATAGGTAATATAATATTTAATAGATATATTGAAATATTTGATAATCTCTAAATTTATTTACATAGAAAGTAATAAAATATGAATAATATAATATTTGATTATAAAAACTATACATTCTACAAGCAATAAGTTACGTATATTAAATTTTATATTATATTTTTATTTATTAATATCCTATTTATAATGTATATAAAATATCGAATCGTAGTCGTACATGGTACGACGAACAACTAGTATTTGTTACATGCAAATACCTCGGATCCTAATAGCACATTGGTATTTAACCCTCATCTCATTCGATCAATATCCCGGATTTAGCATGCCCGAGTTATGACATGTATCATTTTTTAAACTAGAATTTAATCCGGAGTGTGCGTGCACGCCCGTGTTATAAGTTATGAGTTATTATTCGACAAAAAAAAAGTTACGAGTTATTAGGCCATTTTCGTAGTAGCGAAGGCAACAATGGAAAATTATTGCACAAACAAAAAATTACAATACAACACAACAAACACACTAATATATATATATATATATATATATAAATAAATATTTATTAAACAAAAAAAATAAAATTACACACACTAATATATATATTACACCCAAAAAAATTTACACTCGATCACACACAAAGAAAAGGAAAATTACACAATTTTAGATTTTGTTGTTTCGCTTAAGGTATTTATAGTATTCTAGGGTCGCTCTAATTAGCGGGGGAGGGAAGAACAACATGATAGGGAATATAATAATGCGGTCTCCCCGAGGAAATATTGTCGTTAGGGAATTTATATAGATGCCCGACAAAAAGAGTTGGGTACCGACTAACTCTATAGAAAGAGGAAAACCGAACGTAATAGTAAAAATAGCGGTTAAACTCAAAGAGCTAGCAAGTGATGTGAACGAATAGAAAAAAATAAACCCCAGTCGGTTGTTTGTGGCATAGATAGATTTTCCGATTTCGTGATCCCTAGTTGTTTCTTGCCACAGCCCCCGGGGGGTTAGCTCCTACTTGAAAGGTAATTGCTTGTATTAACGAGAATACTACTAACAAGATGTTTCGCATGTCTTTGTAGTGGTCCTTGTGTCCCTTGTACCTGAACCGATCTAACACAAACATGTTAGAACTCCCTTGCCGTATGGCTTGCCTCTCAGTGGTTTGGGCGCGGTTTTGAGCTCGGGCTCGGGCTCTGGCTCTGGCTTGTAAAATGGCATATCCTTTCGCGCGACGAGTTTCTGTTTGTGAAATCTGATTCTCGAGGTCCATTTGTGTAGTGTAGGTCGAAGTAGTTTTTGAGGAGTGTCGTGTGTACGACTGAATTTTAGTAACCAAAATTTTACACGAATGGACCTGGAGAATCAGATTTCACAAGCAGAAACTCGTCGCGCCGAAGGAAATGCAATTTTACGAGCCAGAGCCCGCGCCCGAGCTCAAACTCGCGCCCGAGCTCAAAACCGTGCCCGAACCACTGAGAGGCAAGCATCTTTACTGCATGAGAGTTCTAACATGTTTGTGCTAGATCGGTTCAGGTACAAGGGACACAAAGACAGCTACAGTGACGTGCAAAACGTCTTGTTAGTTGTATTCACGTTAATACTAGCAATTACCTTACAAGCAGCAGCTAACCCCCTGGGGGGCTGTGGCAAGACACAACTGAGGATCATGAAATCGGAAAATCTATCTTCGCAACGAACAACCGTCTGGGGTTTGTTTGTTTTTATGCGTTCACATCACTTGCTAGTTCTTTTAGTGTTACAGCTATTCTTACTATTACCTACGGTTTTCCTCTTTCTTTAGAGTTAGTCGATGCCCTACTCTGTTTGTTTTTGGGCATGTATACAATTTCCCTAATTGCAATATTTCCTCGGGGAGACCGCATTATTATATTCCCGATCATGTTGGCCTTCCTTCCCCCGCTGATTAGAGCGGCCGTAGAATACTATAATCACCTTAAGCGAAACAACAAAATCTAAAATTGTGTAATTTTCCTTTTCTTTGTGTGTGATCGAGTGTAATTTTTTTTTATTTTGTGTGTAATATATATATATATATATATATTAGTGTGTGTAATTTTATTTTTTTGTTTAATAAACATATTTATATATATTAGTGTGTTTGTGTGTGTTGTATTGTAATTTTTTGTTTGTGCAATAATTTTCCATTGTTGCCTTCACTAAAAAATAATAATAAATAAAAATAATAATTTTTTTTTGAAAAAAGGCTTTAAAAACGTTAAATGTTAAATATGACAGTTCAATTTTTATATACTACGAGTTCATTTTTATACACTAGAAGTTCAATTTTTTTATATTAGGAGTTCAATTTTCAATATTGTATGAGCTCAATTTTTATATTCTACGAGTTCATTTTTTACCTATGATAAGTTATTTTTATGTGCATGATCGGCGAACTCGTTTTCTTTCTTGGTCTACAAATGGTACAAAGTGATGAGGGAACAAAGCTACATCAAGGAGTTGTTGTAGAAGTACGGTATGGAATTGCAATATTTGATGAAGCAAAAGGTAGATAAAAAGAAAGCAGAAAACACTTGCTTATTTGATTTCAGATTGCAACAATTTCATTAAGTCTACTAGGCTACCTGATTTGAAATTGCAATATTTGATTTTGAAAATTATAGGGGACTACCTAATTCAGTTCAATTGGGCAAATGAAACTTATCCATGTAGACATTCTCTCGTTCATGCCGGAATAACTCCTAGCTATAAGTTTGCATAATAGTTGTTTCAAGAAGATCGTATGGTTCTTCTCATCAAATATAAAGACCCTAATAAAAATAAGGGTATTAAAAGAAGTTTGTGAGAATGTGAGGTCGACATTGAATGATGTGTAGTAGGTTCATGTCTTACATATGTGATATGTGTCTCAACTAGACCTGGGTCCGGTTCCGGAACCGGCGGTTCCGAGGTCGGTTTAAAAATTAACTTTTGACCTCTGGAAGAAAACCGCAGTCGCGGTGACCCAAACTACAACCGCGATTTGGTTATTTTTAATTTTTTTTGCGGCGGTTCCACCCGGTTTGGAACCTCCAGTAAAAGAACCGCCAGTTCCCCGGTTCCGGGGGTGGACGAACCGAAACCGGAACCGTCCTGGGAACCGGACCCGGCGGTTCCGGAACCGAGACCGCCGGTTCACCCGGAACCGGACCCAGGTCTAGACTCAACGTTGAATTGCAATTTCTTTATAAAGATAGTATGCAATTACCCTTTTGTCGCTGAGGTTCTGGCTACCTAATACAAAGGACGGATAGAGATGTGAATAAAGGCAACTTAATATACCTGCAAGCTTTCTTGGTAATGGGGTGATATATCATTTTCAAAACTTTCCGAAAGTTTGAAATAAAGCACAAGAGAAAATCCTTCACCATCACCTTCTCCAGTGGGCTTTTCGCCTGTTGAATAAGGAATTCGCAGCCCAGCTCTAGGACGATACAAGAATTTTTTGAAGCAGCACCTAAACAATATTAAAGAGCAATTAGTCACCTTATATTTACTATTATAGCTAGCTATTATCTAGAATCATCACCCACCATAACAGTAACATATTGCCAATCGATCATAACATGACATGTGTTTCTGAGCCAAATACACAATTTAGTAGATAACAAGTGAAAGCCTTAATTAACACGGCGAAGAAGGGAATCAATTGACCCAGAAAACGCTTGATAAACAATGAAAGCTAGTGAAGTTTTAACTAATTCAGGTAAAATCAGGTAAAGAGAGGAATCTTAGAATGTCAAAGTCAAGTTTAAACGGATGATTAAATAAAAAGAGGATGCTTATTTATTCCTTATTAGAGAAGAAAAGAAAGAGAAGCAACAAGGTTTTGAATGGTTCAAATTTGAGCAAATTAAAATCAGGACAATTTTTGATAAATTAAACCCAGAAATCAAATCCCAGATAGCGAAAATACAAAGACTTCGATCAAACGGAAAACAATCCAAATTCTCAATAGACAACACAACAATTAGAAATTGATGCAGACGCAATCAGATCTATCAGAGATCCTAAATCAAAGCACATGAAACAAGAAGAAGAAGAGGATCTGGGACGGAGCTGAAACCGGATCCACTGAGTAACCGAGTCAACTCGCTAATCTCAGCTCGGCTCGGCTCAATCAGCTTTGGCCCCAACAATAAACAATTCATAAACATGGCTTGCCGGAGAGAATCGTCGGCGGCTCCGACCTTCATCCTGATCCGCCGATCATCTCCGAGCTCATGCCGGGCAGCCAAGACGGTGGTGGCGGCGACGGCGCCGGAAACGAGCCGCTTTACGGACGGCTGGACGGACTTCCACTGGTCGGGGTGGCTGTGTGAGGCGGCGACGCCGGCTGCTACTAGAACCCGGTTCATGATTATTAATTATTATTTTGCCGGTTCGACTGAAAATGAAGAGATTTGCTTTCAGAGAGTAAAGTAGAGAGAGTGGTTTTAGATTGGTGAGGAGAGAGGGTCTGGAAGGTGGTATTTTATAGAGAGGGATAAAGCGGTTTTTGTTTTTGTTTTTTTAGTGCGCTTTTTTTCTCTTGTTTTAGTAGAGGTCAAATTGACTTTTTACTATCTCCGCAAAATAAATGTCGTTTTAGTTTTCGACACAAGAATTAAGAAAAGTATTAACTAAACTAAAAAATATAAATTTTACCGCTCATCGTCTTTTTTCAATCAATGAATAAATAACATTAATTAATAAAAACACATTCCAATAACTATATACTAAGTTTGTATCTTTCTTAGCCACCAAAGTTCACATTGACTTTGAACCTACTTTATATTTTAAAAAATCAAATTTTATTTATATTGCTATATCTTTTTCAATTAAATTTATTTTCTAACTATTTGTTTATAAAAAAATTATGACTTCAAAATTACATTATCTTATCTATATATCTATTTCTATACAAGTTTTCTTAAATCAAATTGTGATAAAAAAAATAAAAAATTACAAGATGATAACAATTACATTATCTATGTTTTTTTATCCATTTATGATGTAAGAGATTTTAAAACTTAAATTTCGGTTAAAAAAATTGTCTATAACTATTTATTAAAGTTAATGATGAAGCTCGAAATAAACCAACGCTAAAAGACAAGAAACGAGATTGTATTTATTCGACGAGACAAATCCTTGCTTTTTATTTATGATTTCTGAGCGGGATTACAATAGCGAGATTATGCCCTAGATCTCTTTATACGAGATTCGAGGCCTCGGCTTAACAAAGCTCCGAGATCTCTTGATTACAACGAGGTTATTACTTTACAAACTACTAGCGAGATTTATTCTTATTACAAGTGAAACTTGACGTCCATCACGCTAGGTTGTACACTTGAGTGTTTACACCAAGATGATTAACCTTGAATTAGTAATCAACAGTACTCATCTATCACGCTTTTAGTTGCAGTTTCAAATTGAACACCTCCTAAATGTACACATTTGAAAGGGAATTTTAGTGGTTGAGATTAGAACTTCTGAAAGGGAATTTTAGTGGTTGAGATTAGAACTTCAAAGCACCGGTTTTGGGCTGCTGCCCACTGATGAGTAAAAAAACAAATAGTTCCATTCCCATGCTACAATTTTGATTTGATTGCTTTGGTTGCATTGCGTGTTAGATTCCATTTCGTTCTTTTCGATTGTTTTTTGTAGTTGATAAAAAATAAAATTTTGATTATATCAACCACCATTGTCTCTATATAAAGTAAATGTTGTATTTTTTCCAAAACAAATGAGGTCGGTCAATCCAACGACTTTCGGGATACAACCTAGTCGGTTCGGATTGCGTTTTTGAACATTGCTTTTAGGGTCGATCTATTTCGATACAGCGCACGAGGCGACAACCGAGACTGACTAAGAAGAGATACGAACTCATGCCATGACTATAACTCATATTTTAAGAATTTTTTAATATAAATAGGATATTTAAAACTAAATATAACATACCATTTAATATAATTTGGCATAAACATACTATTTTTTCTAAAAAAATAAGATTGTTTTTTACATTGATATCAAAATTAATAGCAATTGATTTAGTGTAAAAGATAAAATACTTTAATTATTAAAAATGTAATGATAAATAATCTAATAAATAGAAACTAATCTAATATGGAATATGATAATCCCAAAAGCTCCCTAGAGGGGCGCATCCCATTCAACAACCATTAACTGATCCATTTACTAATCTGCTTGCTTACAATGGTAAGATATCAAGATAACAGTATAGAACTTGCTTCTGAAATATCTCTTTTGTTGAGCATAAATTCCGAATCCCACTTCAATAAGATATCAAGATGCTAACATTTTTGTTGCTATCTGTGTGTCAAATTTTTATTGCCTTTTATCTCGTTATACTGACTACTGACATTCTGCTGTCTGGTTTATCTTGAAACTCCAAATCCCTGGAGTTCCTGAGGGGAAATGTGATTGATTCATAATAATGTAGAACCTGTCTTTTTTTTTAAATACGTTTAAGCTTAGTTGCTTGATTCCCTCTTAATAATTAAATTGGGGGTATAATGCTTTGCTGCTTCTTACTCACTGGAACTTCAGATGTTTGATTTCTACTTCGCAGGAGGAGAAGTATTTGGAGGCATTGACATGCATGATGACAACAATGATACTGAAGTTCTCATGGAATCTTTAATAAACTGTTGTTGTCGTCCTTCCCGCGAGGGAGGTGGCACTATTTGTGGCCGAAAGCAAATTCCAGAACTTCTCTCATTGATCAAAGGTCCATGGGCTTTGATATATTGGCAGGTAATTGGTAAGCTTCCTTCTCGGTACTCTTTATCTTTCTGTCCTTGTGTATATCTGACATTTGGCTCCCGAGGTGTAATTTTCTGTTACACACAGGCTAGCACAAGAACTCTGTGGTTTGGTCGAGATGCATTTGGAAGAAGGAGCCTTATTGTCCACTGACCTACTTTAGAGGATCCTCGGCTCTTGCTTTCTTCTGTATCACCACCGTCTTCTGTGGTTAAATTCTTTTTATCTGGCATTTGAACGAGATATGCAAATCTTTTTCTAGTTCTTGTGGAATCATTTTGTAAATCGAACCATGTATAAAAACTCAAATTAGATATCTTTGGCTGGATTTTTTTTTCAATTTGATTTCATGTTTGTGCTGAGCTTCTTTTGGATTTTGAATTTCACTACTATGATTTTACACATTTTCTTATTTTTCTTGATGACACATTGTTTTCCTTTCTTAGGTATGGCCTGAGCGAGTTGAGGGATCTCTCTGTGCATGTGTGTATATAGTGTGAGAACGATATTTAGCCTATTAGAAAACATGTTGCAAGAATGAGAACTGTAAAATAAATTATAGACTAAGCTGGCTGGTACTCAGGGAGCAGTTTTGAAAAAAAATGTGTCATACAACTAACAAGCTTTTTTTTACTCATTGCCTTTGGCCATTTAATTTTGATCAGATGTAATGATCTTAGTAGTAGACTCCATGACTGGAATGTAGTTTCTCTTTTGATTACTTTGTGCTTACATACATTTGATGCCAGATGCTATTGAAGGTACATCGCTTGAAGGTGATTCAGCTCCTGATAGAATCACTGACAGGGCAGGATTAAATGAACTGAAAAGAATTGCACCATTAAGAAGGTACATTGTTCTTTGATTTTGCGTCTGATTTGACACAATGACCTATTCTAGGACTTGTTATTTTGCATAAAGATTAAGCAGGAGCCATTAATTTTATTTATTATAAAGGTTGTACCTCTTTCTTGTTGGCGTTCATACTAATTTTCCCAAGTATCCGTTTCTTTCACGGTGTGGTGAACGCAGCTGGAGACTGGTTGAGATTGATGCAGATCTATCAAATTTTTCCATGGAGATGAAGCATGTAATGTCACTGATCAACCCTGCAAAAACTTACATGGTACATACACTCTTTCCACTGGCTCTATATTCAATGCAGTTACCTTTATGTATCTATTTAAAAACTTACCGAAGACACCTCTAATTAACTTAGCACATTGCACATTCAGGACCTAAATATTGGCTTAGCACTGTGGTTAGCAGCTGGGGGGGGGGGGGGATGGTCTGGTTTATGAAAATGGGGACAGCAGTTCTCAGTGTGTGAAGTACAAGTCTGAAGCAAGGATACTACTGGTTGGTTCTGGTGCTGATGAGCAATGTGCTGGTTATGGTCAGCATAGGACTAAATATAGAAGTAGCAGGTAATTTTTCGGTCACTTTTTTTTTTTATATTATGTTGACCAAATATAGGATCTTGATTTTCTTCTATTCTCTGAGCTGATTAGGTGAGTGTATTTGTTTGATTTGGACAGTTGGGTTGGGCTAAATGAAGAAATGAAGTTGGACGTGCAGAGAATTTGGAAGAGAAACCTCGGTAGAGATGATAGGTGTATTGCTGACAATGGAAAGGAGGTAATAATCAGAATTCAATCTTGCTATAAAGGTAATTTAGCATTCTTTTAGGCAAGATTCCTGTTCTTAGATGAGGATGTTATAAGGATTCTCTTAGGCTTTCCTTTCTGGGAGATAGCCAACCTTGATCAGCCAAGCGGAACCGGGGGGACAAAAAGATATTGGGAGAGGTTGGTTTCATTACATATCCATTTTGACTTGCACCGTCTTGTCTTTTAATCTTACTGATATTTAAACTGTTTTTGATCGTTAAGGTTGCAAAGTTGCTTGGACTACATGAAGCTGCCACTCTGCCTAAAAGAGCCATTCAGGTGAGATCCAATTAAAATTCTCCATTTTGAATTCCAACTACATTTATTATGGTTTCAAACAAGAATTGAAATGGCAATCACTTTCAAACTTGTGGACGCAGTTTGGTTCTAGGATGATAGCACAGGAATCAAACAAGAAGAACTTTGGTAGCAACCGTGCAGCCAATCAGGCTTCAGCAGGAAGTGTCGTAATCTACAGATGACGCTGAATCTACCACAAATGCTTTTCCGTGATTCAGTGATCATGATTTTTTATTGCTAACAACAACCAAAAGCTTTTCAAATTTTGAGCTATTCTATTGAGAACACGAGTTAGCTGCTGTAAACCAGTGACACAAGAAACTGTGTTCATTCTACAGTAAAAGTCCAATCAATAAGCTTCTGCAAACAGGATGAACTCAAGTGGTCTCATTGTAGGTTTAGGGAAAAAACAGAGACCTTTGCTTTTCATTGAATCTAATAATACACAACTCACAAGTGTAAGTTCTGCTACAGTGCTACACTCCAATTTTCCCTTTCTTTTTTTTTTTTTTTACCAAAAATGTGTTATCAGTCCACTTCACAACTACTGGACAGAAGTAAAATATTCTATCCTTTCCTAATTGCACACAAGTGTGACTGTTAAATAGAATCCATCAGCCATGCAACACTAAATAAAAATTTCACAGCTTAAAGGGAAAGTGAAGGATTCATTGAGACAACCAGCCAGACACATGTGCAAGACATAATAGACCTCTTCGACAGTACCACTGGTATTACAACACAGTTAACCTTAACTTAATTAATTACGTTTGATGTAATACAACAACAACCACAACAACAATTACCCAGTGGAGGAGCTTCCCTTGTGGGAAATCTAGAGGGTCAAGATGGGGGCGCCCCGGGCTTAACGCGTCAGGGAAGCGACCAAAAGACCCGACAGGACCACAGAACAAGATAAAAACAAGGCAACTAAAGGCAAACAGACACAAAACAGAACAAAACGTAAAAAAAAAACGTAATACATGGCTGTAATTCATAATCGCTCTAATTTACTAGTATTTTTATAGAATTACTTCCAGCATTGCAATTGCTCTATAGTACGCTGCATACTGTTTATAATTCATTCAATATAGGAGCACGTTTGCAATGAATTCTCAAGTATACATTCTGCACATCTACTAGGTAACTTATGCTGAAACAGAAATTGTAACTTCTCACCCTGCAAAAATCCAACAGCATGAAATGTGCAGGCTTCTCTTCTATAGTCTTGCTATCTGTTGAATATAATAAAATATGAGCTCTGAGACGGAGGGAGAAATGTCTTTGAACGCCATTGAACACGAGCTTCAGCATTTCTGCAGACCGACTCACTGAGAGAATGAGAGGGAGGGAAACTGGGAAAGCTGCGTATAAATGAAGATATCAGCGGCCCAGCAGATGATCTTAAGAAAATCAAATAATAGAGGATGATCGATCAGGGATCCAAGAATTAAAACGCAAAACATCTCCAAGAACTAAAAACGATCATGGAAAAAAAAATTATAAATAACAAAACTAAGTTGGGAAAAACTAAAAAGCCTTCTAGCGATAAAATCCGCCGCTGAATTGCATTCCTTGAAACAATGAAAAAACACTGCATAAGGAATAAAAGCAACAAAATGGCGGATGTCATTAGCAATTGCCTGAATTTCCTAATGAACTTTCTAGGTTCTTTTCAAATAATTAAATTGTCTCCTTTTATGATAAGTCGAGATATTTTTAGGGAAACAACACTTCGAACTCCATCCAGTAAAGCAAGAGCTTCAGCTTGAAGGACCGAAATAGGAAGTTGATTTTTACAACTTAATATTTTACTAGTATGGTCACGAATTAAAAAACTTGTGAAAGTTGTAGAGTTTATTTGTTTAGACGCATCGAAGTTCAATTTTGACCACTCAACAGGAGCCTTAATCCAAGCTTGATTGTTTTTTCTTTTAGGGCGAGACAAATGTTTATGAACTATCGGAGAATGAATCGATTTCCATTGTAAATGCTGCGAAAAAGCCAAATCACAAGGAAGCAAAGAAGTAATAATCCTAGAAGGATTAAAAAAAAAATTGCATTTCTATGTGCCCAAATAAACCACCAAAGGAAACATAGAGCATTACTATTTCTATTTGAATTAAGAGTTGAAACTAGGTTTTCATTGAAGGCACATGTCGAACAAATTTGGAAAGAAATATTCAACTTTGATTCTAATTTGGAAATCATATTTTGAGTGAACAGACAATTAAAAAATAAATGATTTAGATTTTCATCTTCATTTGCACATAGAGAACAAGTACTTAAGACACAATTAAAATATCGATTTAACTAATTTGTAGTGGGAAGACAATCAACACAAGCTTTCCAAAGAAAGTTTTTAATTTTAGGAGGAAGAGAAGTCTTCCATATCCAAGAGAATTCATAAGCAAGATCAGAAGGAGATAAATTAAGCATGGAAGAAGCAGAAGAGACTGAAAAATCTCCACCAGTCGAAGGAAGCCATACCAAGCGATCCTCGGAGACGGAAAAGGGGAATCTAATTGAAGCAATTAAATTGACAATAAAATCAGGAAGGATCCAACGCAAACAATCCAAATCCCAAGAGCGATAAGGAGTTATAAACGAAGATACTTCTAAGTTAATATTGCATTTATCAAAAAAATGGTAATAAATCAATATTTTTAACCCACGGGTCCTTCCAAAAATTGATTGATTGGCCATTTCCAATAGTCCAAAAAATACCTTTGGGGAACTTATCTCTAAGACTTAGTAATCTGCCAAATTGCCAAGAACAATTCTTCTTTTGAATTTGAAACATCGAAAGTGAACCTAAATATTTTGACACCTTAATTCAATTTTAATTACTAAAATGAACAACTTAATTCATTTTCAACTTTTTTTCCTCGTAAACAAATCTTTGTTTAAAGTTTTTGAAATGCAACTGAAATTTCCTATTGCTCTATCAAAATAGGTAATAAAAAATTATCCATCTCATATTATCTCTCACATCCTTTCGGGCTTTTCTTGATCTTGTTATTTTTGGGTCTTTAGAAAATATCCTCTTGAATCCACCGGGATAAAGGTGATACATCTTGACCCCAAACCTTGCTAAAAGTGGAATTACATTCGATAAGTGTTTTGGGTGAAATTACTACGTAAACGCGTTATCTGCTAAAATGAGGGAGCCTTAGTCATTAACCAGACTAAACACGCAAACGTGTTAGGACAATCAAGATAAAGCAAATGAAAATCGAGATAACATTGAAATGAACAAACAAACATAACTTTAAAATAGGCGAATATGGATTAAAATGTAGAAAGAAATACACTTCAGTATTTAAGTATAAATTGCAGTAGATGAGATACAAATAGAGCAATGAGAGAACAAGAATAAGAGTTTTTTGGATCTTCGACTTAGAGTGATTTTTCTGCTATAATTATGATGTTTTTTCCAATGCCCTCCCTCATCCATTTGACTTCTTCTTATATCCGGCTAAAGAGAGACATTGGTCAGCTCCAACGTTTCCCCGGTGATCTCGCCTTCACATCAACTACTTTTGTTGTTGCATCCGCGATTTCCACCTCTTGTTAATGATCGAACTTCTTTGGATCAGAGGTGGGCTTGTAATCTCGTTAGTGGCCCAAAAATCAACAGCCCAACAATAGCCCCTCAAAGCCAGCTTAAATTTCCGAAGGGAAATTTCATGTTGGTTTTGAATCTGCTTTAAATTGATGCACATCCAGTAGTCCCATCAGTATGTCCTATTTATTTCTATTCGAGAGCACTCAAACCCTTCGCCTTGACTCCTCCTTTGCCAGGTACGTCTATGTTTCTTTCTTGACCTTTCCTCTCCCTTGCTCACCGTTTGTTTTTTTCCTTTTCTCGCCATGAGCGATTTTAATTCTTCCTCCAATCAAATCCATCAGTGTTATGAATCCAAAGAGCCTCCAATCTCCATATCCTTCCTACCATGCAACATAAAGTGAGTTCCACGTCTGATCCCGCACCCTTTGCCCTATTTGTCGGCTTTCCCTCTTCGAACGTGGTTTACACACCCAAACGAGGACAATGAGTCGACTCCTTTAATGATGACAGAGTGTGTTTCTGTGAGTACCCCTTCACATTGGCAACCGCTTCCCTTTATCCTCTCTGGTAATCGACTTCTTATAAACCCTAAAAATCTCTCTTGGGCAACTGCTTCCCCAGGCTTGGAGAATCGTCCAAAACGTCAGTTTTCTTTGTTCGGCCAACAACATCCAACTTAGGGCCAGGGACCTATTTCACACTTATGGTCTTTCCAAAGGCAGTGTTGTTCGTTTTACTTTGAAACTTTGAGAGGTAGATTTGACTTGATTCTGGATGTGTCAAAGTCCGACCGCAGGTGGGCGGACAAGTTCTTTTTTGTAAAGTTTTCATCTTTAGGGTTTGATTGCGACTTTCTTAAACCTCGTTGCGCTCATCAGGAAATGTGTTGTTTAATTTCTCACTTGCATGTTTTTCAAGAGTATTAACTCGTTGATCATCTTTTTATGTGTTATGAAGTGGATGCTTCGTCTTTGGAGCCTTGCGATATCTCCCCTCAACTTGTCGCTCGCCTCCATGTACTTTCTTCAAGCGAAAGGTCTTACCCGGAAATCATCAAGTTGGGTACTACTCGTTCAGAAGAATCAGACATGTCAAGTAAGCATTTCTCTTTTTCTGTTTTCTTTTCTTTTTTTGTATGTCGCTTTTTTATAGTTATTCTTACTCCCTTCCACGGCCAGGCTCAAGGACAACAAGATCAAGAGCCATCGCATTGTCAACTTTTGAACGTGTCGAAGTGAGAAAGAAGGGAAAGGTTGAAGCTTCCTCTACTCAGGACACCTCTTTAACCATCCCTTGTCCTCAAAAACCATCGTCTACACCTTCGAAGGGAACCTCTTCATCGAGACAAACATCATCTCCCAGTGATGTGAGCCCCACATTGACCGCCAGCCAAGAAGAGGAAGATTTGTATGTGCGCTCCGACGGACAAATCACTCGAGCTCGGACCCGTGCCATCGCTCGAGCCACGACCTCCATCGTCGCGCGTCTTCTCTAGCCACGACGTACTCACGGGCGCGCCCCTCTTCACATGCCTCTCGATCACCGGCGCCTTGCCAGCCTTAGTGTAGGATCGTTAGTACGTCTAGGTTGTCGACCTCAACTAAGTCGTCAACCTCTTAAGTAAATGCAGCGGAACTAAACTACAAGAAAGACTTAATTGAACACAATGATTTTTATAGTGGAAACACTTGATTGATGAACTCTATCAACCAAGTGTGAAAACCACTCCCTTCCAAGTTCTCGCTTGGAAGGATTAAAAGTTGTAGCTTGCTTTATTGATCTTTTGGATTGTTTACAAGAATAACCTGGATCTAGACCTACTTCCCAAGCACTCTAGAACTCGTTGTGAACCGAGTAACTACAACCCTCAACCCGTCTAGCAAGCCTACGTCTCTCGAACTCTCGTTTTCTTTTCTTTCTTAACACAAATATGGAGTATGAGTTCGTGAGTATTCTAACCTAAAGTCTTAGCTTAAATACCCACAAACTAGGTCAGATAAAAGAGAATAATATCTTCCAATTCGATTATGGCAAGATATTATTTCTATTATCTTTACAAAAACATTCTAAGCTTATAAAAAGATTACAATAAAAAACAGCTTAAGGCAAAGGCAATAATCGACTAACAATATAATCCTTATGAGATCTTTCCTAAAACAAGATTATACTATCCAAACTACCAAGATCTCACGAGTCTTCAAGATCTCCAAGATTTGCCTTCAACACACGTCGACGACTTGACTGACGTTGGCGACTCTGTTCAAAGACTCGAGGTCGTTCATGTGGTAGACGTTTGGAACCATCAAAATCAAAGCCTCCAACTTTTCTAACAAATTCCCCCTTTTTGATGGTGACAAACTCCTTTTATCCTGTATAAATATGGCAAGACCAAATATCGAACAAAATATGCAATAACACCAAGTTTGCTAAAAGTTCCCACTAAGTTGGATAACCCACATGAAATTCAGCATAGATATGCCCATTATTTTATCTACCCCCAGCCTTTTCCCCCTTTTGGCATCATCAAAAAGAACAATCTAAATAATCATGCAAAAAGAGATAATCAAACAAGGGCAAAAAAGGAAATTATCCAACGTACACACAAAAAACACAACAGAAAAAGCAAAATAGTCTTAAACATGCCACAGAGAAAGCAAAAACACATAAATGAAACCGAAGAGATGTTTTTGAGATAGTAGATGTGCTAGGAAAAGTAAAAGGAACTGGATGTCGGCTACTCGAGCTAAGTCACTGACTTAGTCAAGTCATCAAGCGCAACAGATAATGCATGAACGTCAGCCTTGAGCGCAGTTTGACCTAATAGGAGTTGCCCAACCTTCTCAAGCAAATCCTGGTTCTGGCATTGGAGATCAACTAACATCTTCATAATAGCACCATGTTGCTCATTATCCCTTCCTTCAGCATTGATGCCCAACTCAGCATCTTCCATCTCAGCATCTGAAACAACATCCTTTCCTGCATCCTTCGACACCCATTGATCATCAATCAGTTTGTAACCCATCTTACGAACGATGTCAGAATTCAGGTGATGGACGTGTTCCACCTCTTCATCAGCCTCATAAACCTCATGATACTGAAGCACCTTCTTGATGATTGAGCAGTAGGGAAGAGCATGTCGAGTACTGTCCTTGACAGATTCCATGTAGAGAAGTAGCAATCTAGCAAAGTTGACAGGTTCCTTGTTGAGAATTTTATCCATGACAAGAATGTCTTGGATCATAGCAGTGCTCCTCTTTTGCTCTCGGGGAATCAAGTTACTGATAACCCAAGTAAAAAGAACCTTCAATTCCTCTCGGCACACATAAAGTTGGTTGCAAAGGAACCACCTTCAACACCATCGACTTGTGTGACCTTCTTGAGTAACTCAGCTGAATCAACTTCCTCAGGCCACACACCTCTATGGTATTCAGCAAATCCCTTGTGTGGCACTTTCAGAAGAGTGGCTAACTCCATGCTCGACAGTGTAAACTTTTCTCCATTAAGCTCATAATGACCCATGGTCGTCTTTTCCCTGTCCTCTACAGTCAACAACCTATAGAATTCCCTTACCAACCCAAGGTTAAACTTCTCTTCCTCATGAAACAGATGATCCCATCCTTGAACTAACAGCAACTCAGAAACACCCTTTAAACCTGTTTACTCGATGAACTCATCGTCCATGATGAGTTCCTTAACGAATTCACGCTCAGCCATATTACCTCCTTCACCTTTGATTTCTCCACTACCCTTTTTAGGTTTCCCACTAGCAGCAAGTCGACCACTTGACCTGGTGGGTGCCTTTTTACTCTTTTTGGACCTTACAGTTTTCTTGGACATAACCGAGTCACCACCCTCGGATCCAACGGGTGTGGGAGTCAATTCTCTACCCCTTTTCCCTGTAACCTTAGCACTAGATCCCCTAGTATTTGGCTTCTTTGACTCCTTTGTGATCACCACATAATCCTCATCGGATTTTTCAGACTCAAATAACTGCTTATCAATCTCTTCTTTTGATTTTTGTCTAGATGACGATGCAACAGATTTCAAAAGAGAAAGCTTAGGATCACTGGGAGTACCTTGTTCAGAGTCATCTTGACCTTCGATATTCAGTGGCAGAAGAGGTGAATCGGGGTTGTCAATGGGGTCGATCACCTTGCTTGGGTCAACGACCTGTTCAGGGTCATCGACCTGAGCGTCTGTTCCCGCCAAATGCACAGTAGTCGTCTTCTCCACGACGACTGGTTTTGATTCCTTTTCTTGAGACTCCATGGCCTCGATTGATTTCACTACCTCCTAAACGGAATCAAAATCCCCTTGCATGTGTTGAGATTTGGAACTCTCAACTCCGAGCATAGACTCGGTCTCATCTTGCTCGTTCTTTGCGGGTTTTGAAGAATTGGGCAAAGATTTTTGTGAAGATGGGGGGAGATTCTCTATTGAGATTTGAGTGGGAGGGTTTTCTTGAGGATTTGGCAGAGATTCGGTGGGATTAAGAGAGGATTTGGCAGAGATTCGGTGGGATTAAGAGAGGATTGGCCTGGTTCTTGATTTTGGGTTGATTGAGGACCTTCAAGCATCAATGATGAAGCGGGTTTGTTAGCGGTTTGGATGGCTGCTAACAGTAGAGCCAGGGTTTGAGGATCATCCACTTTCCCAAGCTTGAGAGCTAGGGTTCGTGGAGTTTCAGTGCCACGAATGGGGGATGAAGGGTTAGGGTTAGGGTTTGACGCCATTGGACAATACATCTAACAACACCGCTTCAATCCGAGATTTGTTTCCGCATTGTCAACCAATTCTTGGAGCGAAGTATTTTCATGTAAGATGTGTTTGCCTTATTTTAAACTTATGTGTCAAAGATGGTTTAAATATTATGTCGGGTTTAATCTCTCCTATTAGATATGTTGTTAGTCGTATGTGGGCTAGACCCCCGAACCAACCAAGATTGGAAGTCGTTTTGTACTAAAAAATGTGTTCCACACCGAACTTTTTCAAAAGATGTTTGCCACCGTTGGAACTCCACTTTTAAACCACTTCATGCATGCATGCCTTACAAAGATGTTTTAACTTCTTTTGTCGCTCTATATTTTTCCGACACTCCCATTATTTCTCAATCTTGGGATTATTGTTATAAAATCTTTGAAGTTTTGAGAGTATTTCATGATGCAACATTAACTTTTAGTCATGTTTATAAACCTTGTGCGCATTTGTTTTGTTTTGAAGCATTGAATGTGACGAGATCTTTTTGTGAGGGGCGTAAATTTTCCGAACTTTGTGGTGCTATACTATGAAAAAGAAATGGTTGAACTATAATAAAGTTATTCCCGATATTTATCTTATTGCTTGTGTGTTTGATCCTAGGTTTAAGATGAATGGTTTAAAAATGTTTTTGAATGGTTATTATGAGGCATTGGATTTGGATGTTAATGATGATAGTGTTAGTGTTGGAGATATTATTAGTAAATTTAGAAGATCAATTGAGGAATTGGTTACCGAATATTCATCTAGTTCTATTTCTTCTTCTCCATTACCTCCACAATCATCCACCTCTTCGAGCTCGAATCGCCTCAGTACTACTAAAAAGTGGAGGGTTGTTATTATACAAAGCCTTACCAAGAGACAAAGACATTCGAGCTCGAATGCGGAGTTTGAGACATATCTAACAACCCACTTTTGAGTTTGGTGAAGAAAAATTTGATATTTTAGCTTGGTGAAAGACCCACAAGAAGATTTTCCCAACCTTGGTCAAGATCGCGGTTCGGCCGTATCGGTAGAGCAATCATTTAGCGAAGGAGGATACGTCCTAGACGCAAAGCGATCGAACTTAAAACCCAATGCCTTGGAAGCCCAAGTGTGCAGGTGTGATTGAAAGAGGGCAGAAATTCGTCAATAAAAGGCGGAGTTATCCGAAATTTCGGACTCGGATAGCCTAGACTATTGACTCTCAATCCCAAAGCGCTTCCGCCGATTCCAATGGATTGACATAGATGGTAAGCAAAGCGGGGTTTCATATCGAAAGGTAAGAGAACTATGTGAGTTTTGATTCCTCTATAACTCCGAGAGGATACGTAGACAACTTAATTTTAAGTTCAAATCCTTTAATTATCCAACTTTTCCTATTAGTTGTGTAGTTCACGGTACGTTTTGTATACATTTGCCTTGATTCGCGATCGCGGTTATACAATAGAAGTTACTGTTTTTCCAACAGAACCAAAACCGCGATCGCGGAACACAAATAGCGATCGCGGAATACAAACCGCGATAGCGGTCCAGTGATCCGCGATTGCGATGTTCTTTAATTTTTGTCGGCCAAATATATTTTTATTTTTAATATTTTCGAGAGGAATCGGCCTCTTAACCGGACCGAAGCCGCCGATTACGGAACCCGACCCATCTCTACATCCCATCAAAGAAATAAAGAATGAGTTTTGCTTATTCTCATGACCAAGGTACATGTCTCGGGCAAAAGAAGTAATGCCATTGGAAATATAAGTATCACAATCAAAATTCTTTAATTACAAGTTAGCTCCCAAGTTTCAATTGTCAAGTCACCATCGGCTACAACTATGAGTGAGGTGCAGTAATGATATATATATATGTGTGTGTGTGTGTGTGTCCTCGTCTGGCCTTCGAGTCAGGAATAACTTTGCAATGAACATTGCAATGAACACCATGAACCTTTCGCTCAGACTAGTTGAAGAAGTAAGGAGACTCCAAGACTTCTCTTATATCAAAATCTCCCCGCTCAGGCAAAGGGGGGAATTCTAGATTGGGAAATGACTTTTGGAAATTCTCCACCAACTGTGCCAAACAAAAGGGAAAAATAATTAACAACAACATCTACCCATGTGGAACCCGGTATGAGCGGGATCTGGGGGGTCGAGATGTACACACTCTTACCCCGACTCGAAGTCGGGAGGGTATTTAAGGAAAAGGAAAAAAAATCCTTGCATCACTTGATTCTTGGTATATTGGTGTATATCATTTCATAAGCATGTTCAATAAAAGATTAAAATACATACAGAAGTGTGTGCACTAGCTCAAACTCTTGGAACTAATATATTTGGATCTTCCTTTCTTGGACTATAAAAGCATGTTATGGGTGTAACTGATGCACATATAGAAAATCAACGCACTTCACATCAAACTTATTCTAGGAACCGAAACCAAAAATACTTACATCCTCCAATACAAGCAATTCATAAAGCTCAACAAACTTCTCCCTTAGGATCCGGTTCATTTCATCAACATCGCTTGCATGTGTCCAATATGAATCATGGACCGCTATATAGAAACATATACAATGAAACTTGAGATAGAGAGAGAGATGCATTGCAAGAAAAAACCAAGGAAATCTCAAAATCATAATGAACCTGCAAAGTTTAGGCCTGCTTGTTTGCAGCCAATAGCAGTCATCATCATGTGGGAACCATCAAGAGAATGGATGAAGTTTGGAGGAAAAGTTGTTTTCTGTCGCCTTGCCATAATCTGGAATAGTAGCATAGAGAGACTCATTTTCTACAACTGAAGAACTCAATAAAATCAAAGGGAGAAAATTTAAACATAGCTAAGGATCAAGAATGGGATAGTATATCACTATTTTTAGGAAAATACATGAATATGCAGTGAAGTTCTGTATAGCAGATTGCCAGATATTAAGGATCTAAGAGCAACCCCAAGAGGTTCCCTATATACATTGAAATTTGTGTTTTTAGAGAATGCTACACTTTTTTTGGCCCAACAGATTCTCTAACACATTCTTCAAAATGGGGATAGAGGGGGAAAAGTGAAGTGTTTTCCCTAAATTTAGGGAATTCTCCAAATGCATTTGGAGAATGAATTAAATGCAAATGTTATACATGTTAACTTGTAATTGGTCGTATTAAATATTATTGTATTTTGTAAAATATTTTATATATATAAAATAAAAATAATAAATGTTAGGTTCTTCAAAATGAGGAAGCTGTTGGAGTTGAAGCATATATTTTTTGGAGAATTTGACTTTAAGTTCTCTATTTTAGAGAAAATTATAGGGAAGTTGTTGGGCTTGCCCTAATAAAACAAATAGAAAAAAAAGGCCATCTTAGGCTACCTTGTCAGTTTCACGTTGAAGTGTCATGGTTTGAAGTGAAGTCCGGATCTGCATTTAAAGCAACATCAATTTCAGAAAAATAAAGATATCCAACTAGTATGACCCAAAAAAGGACAGGAATCAGATACAAAGCACTAGTGTCTAGAAAATTACCACATAACTTTCAAATTTACAGTAAGGCTGAACAACAGGGAGTCCAAGAGGAGTTGTCCAACACACTGGATGGTTTTCTTTAGCTATGATCCAGCAACATAATTTTAACAGTTGACAATTAAAGAATCCCAATGTACAAGAAAGCATATTCATATAAAAACTTATATACCTTTGCACAGTCGCCAAGCCAGCTCATAATGCTTCTTGCTGCTTCAAACAAATCCCCCAGCGCAGTCAAGGTGGTCTGTTTGCCCATCAAATGTAGTCATGAGCAGAAATGTTCTTTTGGATTATAACTAGTGTTTAGCAGAAAAGTTCTGATTTTACTGTGTATGTGGATCCATTTTCAGATACTTACTTTGGCCGCATAGCAGGCTGCAACAAATAGTTCATCATCATCTTCAATGGCACATCTCTCCTTTAACCTCCTCTTGATTTGATCACGAGCACCAACATATCTAACACCATACACAGAGGTCATCACAGTCTGCTTAACTAGCTTCCTGTCCACCTATTAAAAATAATTATGATTTACTGGTTTGTAACGAAAGGACAAGAGCAAACTTTACTGCAAAATTCAGGAATCTGATAGCACACAGTGAAACTGAATGAAGGTACTTGCAGACTTTTGCTTATAAGAACACAGCTAGATAATACCAACACTAGATATTAAGGGCGAAAAAAAAGATACCTGACTAATTAAAAGCTTGGCATGAAGCGCATTAGGTTCAATTGTAGGGTCCTTTTGTGCATCTCTACGCATGATGTCAAGGACGCTGTGTGGCAAGAAAACGTTAGAAGAAAATCAATAGCCTTTCTACAGATACTAAAGAAGCTAATTGGGAGGGAGGGAGAGGAGGAGAGTGAATAATCATATTTGATATGACCATTAGAGATATCAGAAGCACCAAACCACAATTTGGAATTTGGAATACACGGGGATAATATGGTAAATTAAGTATGTTCAATTTTATTAAATGCAGCCATTGTATTCAAATAATTTGGCAAAAGAAACAGCTTACTGAGCAGCAATTCCTGAATAAACATCTGCTGGCTTATCCCCAGCAACAAGATTGACTGCAGCAGCTCCCAGCTAAAAAACAAGAAAAATCTAATTAATAAGAAAACAAACAAATAAGCAAAAACGGGAGACCTAATAATAACAAAGCTGATAAAGAATCCAACATAAGTAATCAAGGGTGCAATTCATGCAAGATTACCACTCAACTGATAAAATTTCTACACTGAAACTAGATGAGAAAGAAAGCATTTACTCCTCAAGTATATACCGATTTGTTTGATTTGTCATTGTTTAACAATTTTTGTTCTTTATGTAGGAGGGGGATGGGGTTCAATGCATATAAATATACCATAAGTGCTCAATACCTTGTCTCTTCCCAGGGCTGCATAATGTTGAAGGCCATTGCATGATCCATCCTTCGCAATATTAGGTATAAAACACAAATGACACAATGTCAGATCATGTCACGATTAGATCAAGCTAAACAAATTCACAGCAAAAAAAACTAAGATAGGATGCAATTCTATTAATTATTCTTGATTTCATAAGATAAAGCTATATGAAATATGGAATCAGATCTTAAAAGACTTGTCATGGGCAATAATCCATGCATGCCAAAATACATAAGGAGAATTAGATCAGCAATACATTAATCTCAAGAGAGAATTTATAAGCATTTAGTATATGCCCTGAAAGGTATAGTCTAATTAATTAAGGAAAAACAAAAGGATCCTAGTTAAGCCTAAAATTCAAATTTTAATAAGATCCGAGAAGTAACCAGTACCTGATGAACAGGCATATATGAAACATAAGCCTCCGGTGATGGGCTTCGCAAAGCTTCTGTAAGATTTATACATGCTGCCAAACACTGAAACGGGTCTTCAACCCCTAGCCACCACCGGTTTCCTTCCAAAGGCCTGTCTGCAGAATCAAAAATGCCATCCAGATGATTCTCAGTAAAAGTTGTTCTTCCATCATAGGACAACTTGTCAACTCCGCCCGCATATAAATTGGCCAAATGGATTTTAAGCCAACGTAGACCAGATTTTCCAAGAGGCCTTCCCTCTGCAAACTCAAGAATACCTCGACATAGATCAGAACCAAGATGGTTTAGGTGAGGATGGATTGGATACGCGCGACCACGGAAATCAAGATTGTGAGGGTAATAAAAACCATCCTCGTCCTGCATCTTCCTAGCCACCTATTATTGCATCCATGATCATGTGAAAACTTATCCAACAATCTACCAAATTAATTAATTAGCAGATGGAAAAAGGTCACAAATCATCTTATATGAATAGGTGCTCACAGCTAGTTTAAGCTCTATGTCACAACACTGTGACTGCCTTTCACTGTTTACTTTCTTCACATTCTTGACTTTCCACTCCCATTTCTTAATTTCCTTTTCATCTTCCGTGTCTGGCTCTTCTGGCAAAGCAATCTGTAATACAGTAAAAAAAGCAGCATATTAAAGAAGAGAGTCCGAATGGTCAATATGCCAACCTAAAAACTGGAAGAAACAATAGCAGAATAATGGTATGAGAATTGTTGACACAGAATCGTATTTTTTATGAGTAACTCACATCTTCACGGTCAACCAGGCCAGCTATACGACCTCCACTAGCCCAAACTTTGTCTATGATGTTAGGCACTCTTTTGTTCACCCTCCATTTAGTATTGCCCAGTGTATCAAGAGCCTAGTAACATCAGGGGAAAAGAGGATGAATCAAGTCACACAAAAACATTATATAGAACGATGTAAAAGGAAAGATCCTTTCTGTTTTTTATAGCGAACATCCGGTGAAATCACAATAGGCGGCAGAGAAAGAAAGGCCGCGATAGGTGATTCCTTATAATGTGAGCATACTACATTCTGTCTGATTGCTTGAATCTATAAAGCGGCCTTTTAAGCTTAATGAAATACATATCACATAGTTTAAAATGCTTCAGATATTTTCAATCTTTTTGAGATTTTCATGTGCATTTCGGTGTCTAATGACCCACATAGGTACGTGGTTACAACATCCATGAGTTGCATTTTGCTAAAGCAACAAGAAACTTGAGTGTTGTTGCATCAAATCAAAGATGCCTGACAATCTAGCTCGGATCAAGAGATGGGGAAGGAAAAAATGGGATTGCTGATTATAAGTAATTTTTCCATATATCTAAGTTAAGATCATCGTCATCCGATTGCTGGTTGCTGATTATTAGTTTAATTACTTAAGGCCTGTTTGGATCGCGCATTATAATGCAAAAAATTGCATTAAATCTTACCTTATAATGCAAGCTTTTGCATTATAACGCGCGATCCAAACAGGCTCTTAATTTCTTTCTCTTAAAGTGTGAGAGGGAACTCAAGGAGCCATCTATTCAGCATTGCAAGTCATTTACAGCGAAGAAAAGGCTTGTTGTGGGCGTCTTTGTATGCTGTCGTGATGTTTCCTGTTCTAAGTATATATCACCTCGGTATGTCAGTTTCATCTTGGTGTTTTGAAGGATACAAGTAGATAGCAGCAATGTTTGTGAGGACAAGCTTGCAATAGTTGAGTAAGCGAGTCTTGGATCTGGATCCAAATGAACACTAATCAAGTTAAAAATATAAGAAATAGTTGAAGAAATGGTACTAGTGGTGGAGATTTGTGGGTATGCTCTTAGCACTGAGGTGGTCTATATTATGGTAATAATTCGATTTATTAAACAAAGCTTGGTGCAATTAAGAGACCGTAAAATCAGTGATCGAACAGGTTGGTACAAGACGAAACTGAATACACTGCAAGTTTAAGGGTGAAGACGATGAGAAAGAAAACAGTTGTTAAGGCCCAATACAATCAACTTGGGGTATTGGGCCTTTTTCCATGAATATATTAGGCACATGTTTAACAAGTTGCAATTCACTATAAAGAGTGATGGTTATATTGAAGAATTTTTTTCTCTCAACAAAATAATATATTGAAAGAATTTTGTGTGGAGAGAGTTGCATGGAGTTTATTTCAAAAAAAAAAAAGTTGCATGGAGTTTATATCACCTAAACTATTTAAATAAAGAACAAGATAAAAGGTTAAATACTTACCGATTTTTATAACCTATGCCCTAAATAGAAAGGTTAAGCCCTTTGAAATACTTACCGATAAAAAGTTAAATACTTACCGATTTTTACCGATAAAAGGTTAAGCCCTTTGAAATGGAAAGAATTTATTAGTTTGTATTACATAGACCAATTTTATTTACATTTATTTTAATAGAGTTTATTTATTTCTAAATAGAGTTTTAGTTTCTAAAATAAGAATACTTAAGTTATGCCCTTAGGTAGACTTGTCAATCAGGCGGGTTCGGTCGTTACGGGTCACGGGTCAATCGGTTCGGGTTGTTGAGGGTTTTCGGTCGGGTTGGGCTGACTAGCTGGTCTAAAATATCGTTTTTTATGATTATTAAAATTATTTTTTAATTAAATAATAATATTTAATAATAATCTATTATTTTTATGTGTTTAAATAATAAAATATATTATAAGTTTCAAAATAAATTTTATAAATATATTAAATCGGTTAACCCAACGAGTTTCGGGTTCGGTTGGGTTCCCGATTCAAATTTTCGGGTCTTGGCCCTAAAATTATTGGGCGGTTCCGGTTGGGTTTGTGGGTTAGGTCAGCTTTTGACAGCTCTACCCTTATGGCATAGGCTAGAAAAACTGATTACTTAAATCGAATTTCAAAAACCTCCTTAAACCTTTTAACAAATCTTGCATTACTATATCTATGTGTTTAGATTTCAATTATTCAAACCTTCAAAAGTCTTCCTTAACGAGTGATTAACAAGTTAATCTAACTTTCTACACATATGGTTTGATTTTTGCTTCTTAAGTTCTATCTTTTTATAATCACAAAAAGGGGAACTTTAAAGTGTGAAATCAAAAAAAAATTATAAGTTTGGAGGCCTTTTTTTATTATTATTGTGGTTGGGCTGGGAGGTTTAATTAAAGGCCTTTTGGCATTGCAAGTGTGGCTTTTTCCCTACATCCCTAATTGAGGGTTTATCTGTAAAGTCTAACTAATTAGGCTGTCTCCAACTTATTATATTTGCACCTTATAACCTAGTTAGTTGATCTTTTTTTTTCAAAAAAAAAAATAACCTAGTTAATTGATAATGTCTTCCTCCCCCACCACTTAGCCTCGTAATTTTAAATTTCCCCTCTTTTATAATTTTTTGTTCAATAATACTTATTATTTCACATATTTTACTATATTTTTTTGATATTATCCTTATTAATTAAAAATAATTACATAAATATATAATAGAAGGTAAAGATCTCAACAAGATTGAGTGTATTTAAGTTCAATCACATAATTTCTTAATTTTTAAGACAAATTTTAAAATGAGATGTATTTCTGAACAAATGGAGTACTAACTTAAAAAAATCCAAATGTATAAGAAAAATGAATGCAATAAAAAACAGTAAATTTTTCAATATTGAAGTGATTTAGTAAGGTAATCGCTAGAAGAAGCCAATTGGAAACTGAATTGTAGGTCACTTGTAATAAGCATATTATATATACTAATGTACCATAGCTATTAGCTAGTATTGTTATCATTACGATCATCACTTAGCCTATTCAAAATGTTGTTTAAGCGATTATTAAAGTACTAATTGTATATATAGAGATTCCTATATGTTTCTTTTGCCCGTTAATTATTGTGGTAAGTGGTAAGGATTTAATATTTAATTAGTTTTTTTAATTTGAATTGCTTTCAAATTGTACCTAAGTGACATGAAACTTAAAAACACAAAACATGGAGCATAAGAAAATTATGACACATATCAACCACCTATAGCATGTTCACAATATAAGTAAATGTCTTTCTAAATGAATTCACTTCACACAACAAATTAAAAAAAATTATTAGAAAACGAAGTTTCAAGTATTTGAATTTATAAAAATAGTTTTATAGAGAAAAATCCCTCTCTCAAAAAAGATATCTAACTCTACATCTTTGGTAGAGCAAATATAGTAATTGCCTAAAAATTTTGGACCGTTTAAGTTGGATTTACGAGTCAAATCAGTTTTTAACAACTCTATGGGAGGTTGAATGACCCAAAAAAAGAGCCTTTATGATAAGTTACAAACACAAGAACAAACTTACTAATGGGAAACTCTTCAAGTGTCAAAGGAATGTCATGAGTTGACAACAAAATCTAGTGTCAAGGGCAACCAATGTAGATCATGTAATACTAAATTATAATTTAATACTAAAATGTATATTAAGAATCTGTTTGAATTATCAGTTTATCACATATAATACATTAAATTATATTAAATCATAAAATTAATATAATTTAATACATTAAAAATATAATCTAATATGAGCTAAATTCATCCATAGAATTTTTCTCAAGCCTAAAAGAGTTTAAAGTCAAATTGAAAGAAAACACATGTGCAATGATATAATAGTCATTATTAGACGAATAATAAATTTATGGAATTCTAGGTAAGATTAGTATTGATTTGCCTTGAATCAGTCGTTGATTGGAACCCGCCAGGAGTATACTAGGGGTCGGGGGGGCTCCGCCCCCCGGCAGGGAGTCCGGAGGGTGGGGGGCAACCGCCTACCTACCCAAATGGTATATAATATCAATTATGTTTAGGGCTCTCGTGATCTGTTTGGTCCTACGACCTATAATCTATACTAGGATTTTCTGAGTCACTATATAAACTCTCGAAATACCTAATATTCTGTACTCTGTAACCAACCTCCATAATAATATACACTTTCTCTACCCGTGGACGTAAGTAACACACTTTTACCGAACCATGTAAATCTCTGTGTCGATTTTGTTTATTGTTCTCGTTCGATCTCTTGTTACAACAATTATTTTATAAAATTTTAATTAACTACTAGAGTGCGGGATTATTTGTTTTATAATGTGAAAGTAACAACGCATTCATTGATTCGGGAAAGTAACATCACGTTTATTGGGTGAGGAGCCCAGTCGGGCCGGTTAGGCCTTGGGGAAAGAACCCCGAGGTCACAGGTTCGACACCCATCGGTGACGAAACCAAAAAACTTTAATTTCTCTAGAACTGTATCAGTTCTCACCCGTTCAAGGGTGCTCTAGGCTAGTTCAAGTGGTACTTGGGCTATCCTAAATCTTACCGGATCAAAAAAAAAAAAAAAAACATCACGTTTATTCAATCGGTCAAATATGAAAACACACCACACAAAGTCAACATATAATACATTGCATATGAGTGTGACTTCATTTTTTCGTTGCTTCAAAGTTGGAAATGAGCATTAAAAAAAGAAAATGATATTCTTTTTGGTCCAATAGAAAGGGAAATGTTATTAAAATAATAAAAATATTACTAATTTTTTGAATTGAAAATTTCATAATAATGCAAAATATTCCATTTAATAATACGTCGCAATCGCACTAAACTAGTAGCTAGTTTGGAGCTTGAAATTTCAAACGATAATTTATTTTTTCATAGACATTATTTATTTATTTATTTTATAAAATAATTTCAAAATTTTACAATTTTAATACGATATTTAACGACGTCCAATTATATTTTTAGCATGATTAGATTTGATTCATTTGACATATTGAACCCAAATTTAAAATCTTATTACAATTTTTTTTATTTATTAGTGTGCTTAAATCGTACTATTTAATGTATTATTTTGGATTAAATTATATTAAGTATAATCTTTAATATAACTTAATATTAAATAATATATTAAATAATGTATCTAAACATATTCTATAGATCAATCTCCTCAAAATAAACACGAATCATATCAGAATTATATAATTAAGAAAAATATAGATAGATGTATCATACACTCAATTGACTTTTAAGATAATAAATAATAATTATTCCAACCGAACTCAAAATAAGACCAAAAAATGATCGGACCTCATTATATCATCTTGGACGGAAGATGACGAGGAAGCTAGAAGGTCGGTTTGGACGTTTGACACTTTGGCTTTGACGGTTATACTTGTTTTGGTCTCTCTAATTTACATTATCGGGTTTTCTAGCATATTTGATGTGTTTTTCCTTTTTTATGGTAACAATTTTCACAAAACGAAAGTCTTAACCTTATTCTTTTAGAGTAAAAATATAGATAGATGTGTTTTTTTCTATTTTTTTAATGTTGTGGAACGTAAATTTTCAACACTCCTTTAATAATTTTTAAAAATTATTATGTTTAAATAACATTCAATATAATAATTTTAGGAGTAGGATCATGTGCAAATCCCATTTTATCAACTAAATGAAAAATGTTTCCTTGGATCCCAAAACAATCAATCCCAATATTAAAATTTCATTAGGCCTACAACATGGGTGTATTTTTTTCTCTAAATTATCCGCGTGTTTTTTAAAACCTCGTTTTTAGTATTTGAGTGTGCATAAGTTTTATTTTGAATGTGTATAAAAAATAGTTTAAAGTGTATCACTTTTGTTTTTTTAAACCTTATATAGTTATCGGCACTTATTAACAAGATTACTAGTAGAGTTCAGTCATGGTCTTTCAAACTCTGAAACTCCTTTCTTATGTTGGCCGTTGTAAACTCATACGCTATGTCCTTAATGGAATCACGACCCTTACCACCTTGACCTACGCTATCTGGCGGCATAGGAATATGGTATGTTTTCAAGCGGAATAACCGAATGCTTTGATTTGTGCACAAAACGCCTAAAATTAGATGTGGAGCTAGAGTGAAGGACCCAAAAAACCACCTCATTTATTGGGTGGGAAGAAGAAGATGACCCTATTGGTCCCTGAGCTCTTGTTTGCTGAATTCTGCTTTTGTGGCCTTGAATTTTTGTGATTTGTAAACATGATTTTGTCCATGTTGATGCGAACTACTTTGGCTTAATGTTACTAAGCGTTTTTGTATATGTCTCTACTTTCTTAATGGAAATTTACCTTTTTCCAAAAAAAAACCTTATATAGTTATGTACCATGAATGACAACATGTTGCCTCACATGGGGTGGCCTAGTGGTAAGAGGTATGGAGGGATGTTGGGAGGTCCCAGGTTCGATCCTTGCCTCCGCCCCTACACTTGGGTGAAAAAGCAAGTCTCGCCATTCTTCCTACCACTAGGTCGAGCTAGTCGGTGTAAGCGGGTTTACCTGGTTCGTGCGCTTTGCCGGCTAGTTCACGGCCATGGGGTTTACCACCAAAGGGTGGGTCCCCCGTTAAAAAAAATGAATGACAACATGTATAAAGTTTCCCCTATAGTTAGTTATTTTTGATGCACATGCCGTTAGTTTCAATGCACGAGCATAAATAAGATGCACTTTTCGATTATTTTAATGCACACATGGTTAGTTTTGATGCACATACATAAACAATACACACTTTTTCCAAATGATTTTGATGCAAGTATAATTGGCTTGCATGCACATAGTTGTTTTAATGGTACATGGTTCGTTTTTATGCACATATGATAATTATTTTGATGCACACACAACTAGTTTTGACGTACAAACATATATCTATACACATCGTTTTGATGTACATTTAACCAATTTTAATGTACAAAATGAATTTTATTATGCAAATAATTAGTTTTAATGCAAATCTTTTGACAAAAAAAGTTTTAATGCACATCTCACACGTGTTCTTTTATCCGCTTTTTTTCCGAAAATATGCGAACAATTCATCAAAATTAAAAATCGTTTGTACTGTTTTCTTCCCTTTCAATGAAACGATCGAACCGGGCGAGCAAACAGGCAAGAAAAAATAAATAAAACGATCAACATCATTAATAGCTCTTCATACGATACCGCAGTACCTCTTATACATTCTCATTTCACACATAAGTATATTAGTTTAAGGCCACACATAAGTATATTCACTCGAGATCTCATCCCATAAGTTCAAATTAGGATTCTTAATTATATCCTTATAACCTCATGACATAAATTAGAAAAAAAAATGTTCCTTTACAAATTAGGAGTATGACATTTTTGGATGGTCGGAACCGACGAGCCGTCTTCGGAAGTGTATACGGGAAAGACGGTGGGATTATGGGCCCCACTATCCTAGTCGAACTAGGGCCCACTTCTTATGGAGACCATCATTTCTTTCTTCTCTATGAATTTATTTATTTATTTTTATATTTAACTAAAATAAAAAAGAATAAAAAATAAAATATAGGAAAATTTAGGTTGGTACTCCTGATTTTTGTATTTTTCCGGATGATGTCCAATTTTTTTTTATTCCGCGAAATACCCCGAGTTTCTGTTCGAGTTTATCCCGTGCCTTTTTCTCACAATTTAGGCTAACTTCTGTTAGATTGCTTTAAAAAATTAGAAAATAAAATAAACACAATTTAAAAAAGGAAAAAGAAAACAAGTAATAATAGAATATGTGAATATTGAATATAATTCATTAATGATGTACAGTACGCTATATATTTAGAAGCTGGTCTAGAATCTTGACTTTCAAAAATGAAAATGGAGTTGATCGAGAGCTATAATGAGACATAATTAAAGATAAATATATAGGTAATTTTCATACAGATGGACTAATTAAAAAATTGTAGTTGTAAATTTTGTGACCAAAAATAATATTTTGGTCCTTTTACGCCAAATAGCGGTGCTTGGTGATATGAATTCGAGTGATGAAACTTCTTTCATCACTTTTTATTTTTGCTTGATAAACTTCTTTTATTACTTGGAGAAAGTTCTGAAACAAATATACTCCCTATAAATAAAATTCAAATACAATAGTATTAAAAAAAAAATTGGTCGAAACAATAGTACTGTATTAAATTTAGAGCATTGAATTATATTCAATATTCACATATTCTATTATTATACTTGTTTTCTTTTTCCTTTTTCTTTTTTTATTCGTGTTATTTTTTTTTTCTAATTTTTAAAGCAATCTAACAGAATATGGCATAAATTGTGAGAAAAGAGCACGAGATAAATTCGAACAGAAACTCGGGAGTATTTCCCAGAATAAGATTTTTTTGGGCACCATCCAAAAAATTACAAAACTCAAGGATACCATATGAAATTTTCCTAAAATATGGAAATCTTTGTTGAATCATGCGCTGGTCCACAACGAAATAAATCTGGAATAACCGCTACAGCCCAAACAAAGCAACTTCGTTGAAACATACCCCTGCAAATGAGGAGAGTCCAGGTGGATTATTGTAATTATATAAAATATTATTGCCCTAGCTTGTTGGCTCGATGTGGATTTTTTCTTCTGAATTTGCTGGATTTTGGTACACATTATCATTATTCACATTATTCAAAAAAATTATATACTACGAGTACTATAGAATAAATAAATAGAGTGAGAAATGATAACATTATTTGATTATATTTGTATAAATTATAGTCTTAATATACCCATGAGCCATGAGGTTATGTCAGTCAATTTTATTATTATCAATTTAATTGATAGTTTTAAAAAAACAAAATCCAATATTTGGAGTAAAGTCAAAGGCTTTGAGATCCCTATAAAGTTATGGATCATCTGATCATCTCCATGGAGAATATGCTTGTGTCAAAGTTGGTCAATTTGTTTTTAATGAATACGTTTTTTTTTTTCTGTATTGCGCGTTCTTATTATTTTAGCTATTTCCAATCTATAGTGAAATTTGGTAGGGGATGAATAATGCAAGGTTGGTTGTTTTGTTAAGTGTAACTTTAACATATTCTAAGTGGTTTAGCATTTTAATTAATAAGTGGGTGATTCAAGCTAATGTGTGAATTTTTGTATTTTTTCTAAGCAATTTGATTACAAGTATTTTCTTGTATTTTTTAAAGAATGCATGTAATCTCTATTCGTATTATACTAAAAGTTAGAATAAACTAAAAAAAATCATCCTTAATTTGATATCATTTGCATAAAATTATGTATATAGTTGAAGTAGGCATGTAGTTTAAATTTATTATAAAGTTAGAAAAAATAGTGAATTAATGTAATTTTCTCATGTAATGCGCACATTTTTATGTGAAAATGACCCACAACAAGGATAATAAATGTAATTATATTATGTAGGCAAAATTAAGTTTATTTTGTTGTAATGTTGCCAAAAAATTACTAACTTAAAAAGGGCAATATTGTATAATAAGAGGAAGACAAAAAAATCAATGAAGCAATGCTATAACTAAATATTATTAACAAGCTTGTGAAAATGCAAAGAAATCTAATTTTTAAGTGAAAATGGACCCTCATAAAAGGGTAATAATGTTTCCCACCGGGATTCCTACCCCAATGAAAAAATTAGTACTCCCTCTATTTCACAAAAGATGTCTTTTTAGGCCATTTAACACTTTTCATAAAAGTTGCTCTTTTACCATTTTTTCTAATTATGCCCCTAAAAAGTGGGTTCCTTTTTTTCATTTTACCATGTAATTGGCCACATTAATAAAGTAAAGTCATTTAATGAGGACATATTAGGTATAAAAAATTTCCTTAATAATCGTGTAATTGTCCAAAAGGATATCTTTTACAAAACGGAGGGAGTAATTTTTAAACTAGTAGCTCCAATCTAGATTTAGCTCCATTATATCACTCTAGGTAAAATTGATGAGATATTAACTCTTAATTTATAAATAAATGGTTAAAATTAATTTATGTTTTTCATATTTTTTATAAGATTTTTATTATTTTGTAAAAGGCTTCATAATGAAATAGCACCCTTCTAATCTCATTTTATTACACTTTTTCATCACATTTATAGAAACAAAAATTTAAATCTTCACTTATTCTTATTTTTTTAAATTATTTGTTTTTAAAAAGTTGATTTGAACAGGTAAGAGAGAGATGGTGTAGGACGCCATGGCTGTCCCGCCCCCTCTTCTTCAATAGGCCCCATCTGCCCACTCAACTTTTTGAGAGAGAGAGCTACGCTTTACAGAGAGAGGGCAATGTATATTTGTGTATACTAGAAGGAAAAGCTTTGAACTTTTGCTTTATACCTTTGTATATATGGTAAATTTTCTCCATTTATTATTCGCTTATACAGAAAGAAGAAGAATTCTTTCATTCTTTCATCCAACAAAAACCTGAAACGAAACAACTCCTCCGCCCACCATCCTCCTCCTCCTTCTTGTTTGTTCAAAACCCAGAAAGCTCCAAGCTGAATTGGATGAATCTGATCTGACCCAGTTGCAGTTTTGAAAAGCTTTGGGTGATCTTGATTTCTGCTTTTCAATGGTAAGCAACTAGAGAAGGAGCTACTGTTTTAGTATTTTTCACTTTTTATTAAAATCCAATTTGGGTAGTGTTGGATTTGTGCTCAATTGATTGATTTTTTTGGAATCCAATTGCTTTCTCTCAAGTGTAAATCCTTTGCCTGAAGCATATTTATGGGTGTGTGTTGATTTGTTGATTGAAATTGGAAGATGATGATACCCTGGTTTGAGGAGGAAATTCTCATGGTTGATGGTTCATGGTATCAAATCTGGGGAATTAATGGGTTGCTATATCAGAGGGATTGGAGAATAACCCACTTTCATTTTATGGGTTTATTATCCTGCTCAGGGATCTGTGATTTGATCAGATGTAAAATTCATGTAGTTGACTTGGCACAAAAAGGTTAGAGCATAAGGTGATTGAGAGCTTGTTTTTTTAGTCTGTCCAATCAGCATCTCCCCAGTTTAAGGGATTCAGCCAGTGATGTCTGATGACAGGTCACAGGATTGCAAATTGGACCTCTAGTCAGAAAAGTTATGAGGCCATAGTATTTTTGGATCATAGACAAACTGACTTATTTCAAAATGCAATCTTGATTTCCTTGCAGAATTCAATTTCTATCTTTCTTTAGGTTTTGAAGCTGGCCAACTTTAATATCTCCAAGGTTGTCCCTTAGGAAAGGGTTTTAGCTGCAATGACTTTAGAAAGGATGGATTGGGTTTCTAGTAATATAGGCAATTTAGAGGGCTCTTTGCAAGTAGAACCTATGTTTTAGGTTTCTATAAATGTAGGCGGTTTAGAGGTATTTTTGAAACTAGATCATCCTTCCAGGTGCCATTGCTTGGTATCTATATTTTATTTTTTGCATCTCCATGAAAGTCCTGAATATGTGTATAGTTTGAATGTAATATGCAGAATGATGGTCTAATTCCAATTTGTATACAAGCTTCTCACTTGTGAAGTTTGTTGATGTACCTTTATGATCAAGGAAATTTGAGCAATTCTCTTTATGATTAAGGAATTTTGAGCCATTCATTTCATAGAGTAAATATGCCATTTTTTTTTGAAAATGAGAGTAGTTCAGGAACTAACATTGTTTCACTCTACACTAAAAATTGGCAAAAGCAAATTATTGAGCATTGTGCTTGTTTTTGCAGGCTACAAGTGATAACATTATAGTAGGCTCACATGTATGGGCAGAAGATCCAGAATTGGCATGGATTGATGGAGAAGTCACCAAAATCAGTGGTCATGAACTTCATGTCCACACCACACATGGGAAAAATGTGAGTATTGCTAATCTCAAAAGCCAATTTATTTTCCCTACAGCTTTGATTTGTACACTCGATAAGGACTGTTATTTTTTTCAATGTATTTTTATCTATGCTATAAGCTAGCTCTTGTGCATCAGGTTGTCACAGAAGTTTCAAAAGTATATCCGAAGGATACAGAAGCTCCTCCTGCAGGAGTTGATGACATGACAAAGCTTGCTTATTTGCATGAACCTGGAGTCCTTCACAATCTAGCCACCAGATATGAACTTAATGAAATATATGTAAGATTTATTAACTCACATTGTTCCACTTTACAAGCTTATAAATTTTGTTTTTATGCTACTTATTTACCATCCTTTCTGCCAGACATATACAGGAAATATTCTGATTGCAGTGAACCCATTTCAAAGATTACCTCATTTGTATGATACCCACATGATGGAACAATATAAAGGTGCGGATTTTGGGGAGTTAAGTCCTCATGTCTTTGCAGTAGCCGATGCTTCATATAGGTACTTATCTTAGGATGATATTGCAATTACAACAAGGTTATCAAATAATCTGTCATTCAACTAAAATTGGTGCATTTTTCAAATAGGGCAATGATCAATGAGGGTAAAAGTAATTCTATTCTAGTCAGTGGGGAAAGTGGTGCTGGTAAGACCGAGACAACGAAAATGCTTATGAGGTATCTTGCTTACTTGGGAGGTCGAACGGGTGTTGAAGGACGTACAGTTGAACAACAAGTTCTGGAGGTAAGAATTTCTGATTATATCAACTGAATTATTGAATTTATAATGATTTTTTCCCCTCATTGGTTTATTTATTGATTTGACAGTCAAATCCAGTTCTTGAAGCTTTTGGTAATGCTAAAACTGTAAGGAACAACAATTCAAGGTGAGAATTGCTGTAGAGCTGATATACTTTGGAGTATCACTCTCTCAGAATGATTATTTTGGTGCTATAATTTAAAATTGGTCTTTTGACATGAATTACAGTCGCTTTGGGAAATTTGTGGAGATCCAATTTGACAAGAATGGGAAGATTTCTGGAGCAGCTATCAGAACATACCTGCTTGAGAGATCTCGTGTTTGTCAAGTTTCTGATCCTGAAAGGAATTATCATTGCTTTTACCTCCTCTGTTCTGCTCCAGCCGAGGTATAGATATCTTAATGCCTTGTGATCCTTTCTTTATAATGTTTAATTATTTTAAGTACTTTCAGCAGCAGGCCTTAATTTGTTTATGGATGTTTTCAGGTCAGAGAAAAGTACAAGTTAGAAAGTCCTCAAAAATATCATTACCTAAATCAAACAAACTGCTATAAGTTGGATGCAATTAACGACGCTGAAGAGTATCTGGCAACTAAAAGGGCAATGGACGTTGTCGGTATCAGTGAGGAAGATCAGGTTAGTATCACTTTCTAGGGTCTGTCTTGTTTACACTTGATAATGCATTATCTTGCAATATAGTGCAAGCTTTTAATGCAATATAATGTATTATGATGCAAGATTTTCTACCCAAGTTTATTTCTCCCTTGAGATTACTGAAGTCAAAATTCTTCTTCAGGAGGCAATTTTTAGAGTGGTTGCTGCAATATTACATCTTGGGAATGTCGAGTTTGCAAAAGGAGAGGAGGCAGACTCTTCCGTTCTTAAGGATGAAAAGTCCACATATCATCTTAACACAACTGCTGAGCTCCTTAGGTAAGGATTATGGATCCAAATTCTTACTTTTGGTCATAGCTTTTAAGTTCTGATGTTAACTTGGTTCACAAAAAATGTGTGTGCAGGTGTGATGTCAAGAGTTTGGAAAATGCGCTGATTAAGCGTGTCATGGTAACTCCAGAAGAAGTTATCACACGACCCCTAGATCCTGGAGCTGCTACAATCAATAGGGATGCTCTTGCCAAGACTATATACTCCCGCTTATTTGATTGGTATATTTTCATATACTATTATTTTTTTACTTGTCATTTATACAGAATAATATGGATATTTATTTAACACTATCAAATTCAAGCTTATAAAAATGATTAGATTGGCTGATGGCACAGTGTATGGCATCTGTATAAGCATTAGTTTTGATTCAAAGGAGCTAATAATCTTCTCCTTTGCTTACAGGCTTGTGGACACAATCAATGTATCAATTGGACAGGATCCACAATCAAAGTCAATTATTGGGGTTCTTGATATCTATGGTTTTGAGAGCTTCAAGTTCAACAGGTAAAAAGTAAAAACAATTAATTTGTATTTAGTGCTTCATTTAGTATTCAGACTGTGGCTGATTTTGAGCTAAATTGTCGCCTTTCAGTTTTGAGCAGTTCTGTATCAATTTCACTAATGAAAAGCTGCAGCAACACTTTAACCAGGTTAGCTCACTTCAAGTGAACTTTTGGACTTGACTGTTTTAGCATCATGTTCCTTTTTGACTGAGTATTTTTTCGATCTACTTCTTTGCAGCATGTCTTCAAGATGGAGCAGGAGGAGTATACAAAAGAAGAAATCAACTGGAGCTACATAGAATTTGTTGATAACCAGGATGTTTTGGATCTAATTGAAAAGGTATGTGGACACTGTTTTAGAACTTGTAAACTTTTTTTTAGCCCAATAAACTACTAAGGCTCCAATAAACTCCAATCAGTTAACAGATTTGCCTGAAACAATATGGTTCTTATTTATAAATAAAAATAGCTGTATTTGTGAGCATATGCTAAAATGAAAAACTTAATGGTACTAAAATCATTTTGGAAATGCCTCCTAACTCCTATGACTGTACTTCATCATGGATTTTTGTTTATAAATTGCATAATATATAATGTCTGCAATACAATATGGAAAGAAAAATAACATCCAAAACTTAGTTTCTTGACTGGTTCCAATTGCTCATCATTCATGTTATACTGAGTAACAACTGATGGTCGATTTTATTCTTCCAGAAACCAGGAGGAGTTATTGCCCTTCTTGATGAAGCATGGTATATGCTTTTTTCTCCCTTTATGTTGAATATTACATATTTGCATCACAAATTATACTATGCTTTCCCATTTTTTTCATATTCATTTATATTAATTTTTCAGCATGTTCCCGAAATCTACCCATGAAACTTTTGCTCAGAAATTGTATGCAACATTCAAGAACAACAAGCGTTTCATCAAACCTAAGCTTTCTCGCACTAGTTTCACCATAGCTCATTATGCTGGGGAGGTATGTCACTTGTACTCAAATCAAAAATATTTCAGTAGCCCACAATAATATTGTTCTAACATTTCTTTTGTGTATCAGGTAACTTATCAAGCTGATCAGTTTCTTGACAAAAATAAGGATTATGTGGTTGCTGAGCATCAGGATCTCTTGACAGCCTCAAAGTGCTCTTTTGTGGCTGGGTTGTTCCCTCCACTTCCAGAGGAGTCATCGAAATCGTCCAAGTTTTCTTCTATAGGGTCACGCTTTAAGGTGCAGCCGAGATGCAATTCGTAAATGTTAAAATACAGTCAAGGATTTGAAAATGTATAGTTATAAGAATTCATGGACGGGCTTATATAGTCTATTTAAAATTTCTGTCTCTCTTCTGCAGCTACAACTTCAGTCCCTGATGGAGACCCTTAACTCAACTGAGCCTCACTACATTCGATGTGTGAAGCCAAACAATCTGTTGAAGCCTGCTATATTTGAGAATGTCAACGTACTTAACCAATTAAGATGTGGTGTAAGTACACTGTTGCATTAGCCCTTTTTCTTACTCTTGAGTTTTGACTAAAATATATAGTCAATATCTCTCCATATTTGGTAGGTAGGCAGAAACTAACAGATGTGACTGTTCTTGTTATGGTTCAGGGTGTTCTAGAGGCCATTAGAATTAGCTGTGCTGGTTATCCTACGAGAAGAACTTTTGTTGATTTTCTTCTCCGTTTTGGTGTTCTTGCTCCTGAAGTTTTGGATGGAAAGTAAGTCCTTTCAAGATATTTATCTCAGTTTTTGTTGGAACAATAGAAAAAAGTGTCCCACCTTTCATACTGCTTACGTCTAGAATATTGCCCTATGCTTCTGCTTTTATATTATGGTCCATTTGCTGTTGTTTTTCTCCCTGTTCATGCTAAAAGTTGAGATTTTACACATCTCATCCCTGATGAATATATATGTCCAATCTCTCAGATGGGTATGAATATTTGAATTGAATCCAAAATGGATTTCACAAAGCTTTGCCTTGGTTTTTGTTTTGCTTTCTTTTGCACAAAGTATATTTTTTTGATCTAAGAGATAACACTAACATCAATTTGGCAGTTCTGATGACAAGATTGCATGCCAAAAGATATTGGATAAAATGGGGCTATCGGGTTACCAGATCGGGAAGACAAAGGTCTTCCTAAGAGCTGGTCAAATGGCTGAGTTAGATACAAGGAGAGCAGAAGTTCTAGGGCATGCAGCCAGAATTATTCAAAGAAGAGGGCGTACTTTTATTGCTCGTAGGGAGTTTGCCCAACTGCGTAACGCTACTATTCAATTGCAATCTTGCTGTCGGGGTATGTTAAGTACAAAAAAAAATTTAATTCAAAGTCTTGATTTGGATACCAAAAAATGTCAGATATTTATTGATGCCTCCTGCCTTTGATGTTGTATTAATCAGCTAAGCTAGCCTGCAAGCTTTATGAAGGCTTAAGCAAAGAAGCAGCGGCTTTGAAGATACAGAAGAACTACCGTTGCTCTATTGCTAGGAAGTCATATTCAAGCTTGAGAGTGTCTGCAATCACATTGCAGACTGGATTCAGAGCTATGGCTGCTAGGAATGAATTTAGATTCCTAAAGCAGACAAAGGCTGCCATTATTATCCAGGTTCTCTCTTCGTATCCAAGTTTTTTTTTGTATCAATGTTTGACATGTTCAACTAACTAATGTCTTGTGGCTTCCTTGTAATCTTGCAATGTAGTCTCGAGCACGGTGCCACATGTCAGTTTCGTACTACAAGAATCTACAGAAAGCTGTTCTCTTAACTCAATGTGGTTGGAGAAGAAGAGTTGCTAGGAGAGAACTGAGAAATCTGAAAATGGTCAGATTTAAACTCTGTATTATGTTTAAAGTTATTGCTTTTAAGCAAAAGTATTGAACTTTTTTTTAACACTTGTATCATATGATTAGGCTGCAAGAGAAACAGGAGCTCTCAAGGAAGCAAAGGATAAACTAGAGAAGCGTGTTGAAGAACTCACATGGCGTCTGCAATTTGAAAAGCAACTAAGGGTACAGTTATTCTGAGTTTTGGGTTATTAGCCACTTTATTTAATTAATTCACAATTATGATGCCTAAAATTGTGATTTACAGACCAATTTGGAAGAAGAGAAAGCCCAGGAAGTTTCCAAGCTACAGGAAGCTTTGCAAGCAATGCAAATGCAGGTGGAAGAAGCAAATGCAAGAGCAACAAAAGAACGAGAAGCTGCAAAAAAAGCAATAGAAGAAGCGCCTCCAGTAGTGAAAGAGGTTCCAGTAATGGTCCAAGATGATGCAAAGATTGAATCATTGATGGTTGAGATTGACAGTCTGAAGGTATATATTTTCACTAGTTTAATCTATTTTGAGGCAAGTAGAATTTGGTTGTCCATGTGTCTAAATTAATGTCTTATTATTAATTGCAGGATTTATTACAAACAGAAAAAATGATTGCTGAAGATTTGAAAAAGGTTGTCTCTGAGTCTGAAGCTAAAACCGCCGAGCTGGCGAAAACAGTAGAAGATAGGGAGCAAGAAATCAATCAACTTAAGGAATCTACACAAAGGTCTGCGCATGCAAATCTCGAGCTTAACTGGATTATTATTATCTGAAATTTTCACTTTTACTGTCTTCTCAACTTTGCCATTGATTCATTTTGTTGATGTAGGCTGGAAGAGAAACTATCAAATGCTGAGTCTGAAAACCAAGTGCTTCGTCAACAAGCCTTGACAATGACTCCTGCAAAACCAGCGTCAACACGTTCCAAGACAGTGATTTTGCCGGTAAGGAAAGAGATGCAAAGACATAATACCGTTTTTTGGATAGCTTAAGCTATCTTTGGTTGATTGCTATTTAGGAGCTTCAGATTTAGGAGATTATTTCGTCCAAACAAGACGGGGAAGTTAAATGGAGCTTGAATCTCTTATGCTCACTAGATAGACTAACTTTGACAAGAGCTGAATATTTTTTCTCTTTAAATGCAACCTACTTATAAAGTTTGTGTATTTTTTTTGCAAATTTATCAGAGGACTCCGGAAAGTGCAATTACTCCAAACGAAGAGGCCAAAACTTCACCGGTAATTAATTTGTATATTTATTGTTTTGTTTACTGGATAGATTTGATCTTAGACATTATATCATTCTTCTTATTTCTAACTATTCTATATTTTGTATTGTTATCTTAGGATACTGCATATTCCGTTGCATCGGAGGATACACCACAGAGATCTCTAAATGAAAAGCAACATGTTAGTATCATTAACTTGGATGAACAAAAACAATACATAAATTGTCAAAGAAAAATCTGTTTACTTATTAATGGTGAATCTTTGTGTAATATTTCAGGAATACCAAGACTTGTTGATCCAATGCATAACCCAAAATTTAGGATTTTCAGAGGGAAAACCAGTTGCTGCATGTCTCATATACAAATGCCTTCTCCACTGGAGATCATTTGAAGTTGAAAAAACCAGCATTTTTGACAATATAATCCAGACAATAAGCTCAGCCATAGAGGTAAGTTACAATATTAAAAACCCTCTACTCTTTTTTCATACCATATTTTATTATTATCTTCATAACATGGATAAGTTACAAAATGTTCTTACTCAATGTAGGCTACTGATAACAATGAAGGCTTGGCTTACTGGCTATCTAACATTTCCACTCTGCTTTCTCTGCTCCAACAAACACTAAAAGCATCTGGGGCTGCTAGCCTGACCCCACAACGACGAAGAACTATGTCTACCTCACTATTTGGTAGAATGTCATCGGTATGTATACTGAAACATTACTACCTTTGTTTAGTAAAGAGTGTCATTTTAGGCCTCTAAGTTTGTTAGGAAATCCTGTCATTTTAGAATTTTAAGTAAATATATTTCTGTGAGTTACGAGGTTTATTATTGAAAATATTGTATATGCTGTAAATTAAGGAGAAGTTTCTAATGTTTTAGTTAAAAAGATAAATTCCTTAATGGTTATGTCAAAGCCTAAAATGATATTTTTTTTTGTCGATAAAGGGAGCATATTTTAAATAGAAGGGTTTGGTTTTGGCTATCTTTTCTATGCACTTTGTCTTATGATCTGCCCGGTGTTTTGCCTTGTAGCTTCGAGCATCTCCTCAAAGTGGTGGTGGGCTGTCATTTCTTAATGGAAGGAGGCTGAGCAGAATGGATGATGTTCGCCAAGTTGAAGCGAAATATCCAGCTTTGTTGTTTAAACAACAACTTACCGCCTTTCTTGAGAAGATATACGGAATGATGAGGGATAACCTTAAGAAAGAAATTTCCCCGATGCTCGGTCTATGCATCCAGGTAATTTCTCTATTGTTGCAACAAGTTTTGAGCACATGTCCTATTTTAAGTGGTGAATGTGAAAGTTGAGATATGTACTTCATTGATTATGAAGTTCGGGTGTGTATGAATTACCCTAGATAATGCATTATCTAGGGTAGTCCAAATGCACCTGAAGTCTTAGTATTGTTGGATGATTGTGTAATATTAAATTAAAACTTGTATAGTGTAAAGTTAATAAATAAACTACTCTTTTGAAAAATGAAGGCACCTCGGACTTTAAGGGCAAGCTTGATTAAAGGTCGGTCCCATGCTAATGCTGCTGCTCAACAAACTTTGATAGCTCATTGGCAAGGCATTGTAAAAAGCTTGAACACGTCATTGAAAATGATGAAGGCAAACCATGTAAGTTTTCAAATTCTCTTATAGAGGCTGCAAATAATCCGAGAGAGAGATTCTTAATCTTATTTGATATTTTGTGTTTGTAGGTGCCTCCCTTTTTGGTCAGAAAAGTTTTCTCCCAAGTGTTCTCGTTCATCAACGTTCAATTATTCAACAGGTAAACATTTTAAATACTTGAACTTGGATCCATTCATATAAACTTGTGTACCAGTACTTACAGTTTCTAGTAATTATCATATCTTGCTCAACAATCGACATAGTAAAATAGACAATGGGAGGGATTTGATGCATGACCTCATTTTGTTTTACCTCCAAAATCCCTTCATACTTTCTGCATACATAACATTATCCACTAAATTGGTTTTGTTCAACTCATTGATCACAGTCTGCTTCTGAGGCGCGAGTGTTGCTCATTTAGCAACGGTGAATACGTTAAAGCCGGTTTGGCAGAAATAGAACAGTGGTGCTGTGATGCCACAGACGAGGTAAATCACATTTTCTTAATAAAAAAAACTTTTCAAATCTTATCTAATTAATTGAGCCTATATTTACCTGCTCTCTCACTTTTGTGTTTGAAGTATGCTGGCTCAGCTTGGGATGAGCTAAGGCACATTAGACAAGCAGTTGGATTTCTTGTAAGCTGGTTCTTGAACCTTGCCCTTATTATTCATATTATGATTTTTTTTTTCTTGTTTATGAACTTGTCTTGATTCTCTTTCTAATTCAGGTCATACATCAAAAACCCAAAAAGACATTAACCGAAATAACAAAAGACCTCTGCCCTGTAAGCAACTCTTTCCTCTGAGATAATCCTTTCATATTTTGCTATTATTCAAACATTGCTAATATGTTGATGCAATTATGCAGTCACTCAGTATACAGCAGCTGTATAGGATCAGTACAATGTACTGGGATGACAAATATGGAACACACACCGTCTCCTCGGATGTAAGCTTAAATTTGCTAAATTTTTTTAAAAATTCTGTTGCTATTTTTTTGGCGGGAAAACATTGTGAATGTGTAATTATGGTTAAATAGGTTATTTCAAGTATGAGAGTTCAGATGACAGAAGATGCAAACAATGCAGTGAGCAGCTCATTCTTGTTAGACGACGATTCAAGGTTTGATCATTGACTCATTGTCCCACCTTAAATCCCTAATTTTTGGAACAATTTCTCTTTTTATTTTTATTAATGACATAAGTTTTTGGTCTTAAATCAATGCAGCATCCCTTTCATTGTGGATGAGATATCAAGTTCCATGGAAAAAATGGATGCGGATGATATCAACCCTCCTGAATTGATCCGTCAAAACTCGGGGTTTTCGTTCTTGCTTCCACACAAAGAGGAACAAAGATCTTAAGCCCCCCTACATATACGAAAAAAGGACGAAAAAAAAAGGAAAAGAAAGTAGCTTTATTTTAGTAGGGCATCCATGGCGGATGCCCTACTATGTGAATCTTGGTCGGATTCGATTCTTTCTCCCATGTTGTTGTGTTGTAACAATGTGGGTATTCTTTAGAGGTGTGTATTTATGCCTCAACTGCATGAAAGAGTCTGAATTTTTTGGTATATGTTTGTTCATTTGATTTTGGTTTGATTTTTTGTTTTTTGGGGTACCCACAAAGGGTGGAGGGTGCTCTTGCATATTGGTTTGTTTAGAGGGTTGATATGAGGTTTTGAGTCTCATACATGAGTGTAATTATAGGTAGTGTTCCAATTGCCAAATCATTTAGGTCAAATTTTTGTGATGTGAATGGAAATATATGAACTCAAGAGTCAAGACTTGTGTTTTTGTATATTGTTTTGTCCTTGGTAAAATTCATTGTGTTATGTGAGAATGTTCGGTTGAAGATAATTATTGTTGTAAATTTGACCTTGGATAAAAGTAAAAATCCAAGAAAACAACATCATTTGCCCAATGGAATGTACTATGTAGTGTGTTCTTCTAGAGGGAGATAATGAATTTAATTCCATCTCCCTTGTTGCACAAAAAAAAAAACCATTTGCCCAATGGAATGTACTGTAGTTAGTAATGATGATCAGAATTATGTTTTTTTTTTCAAGTATATGATCACATTTGTTTTCATGAAACATGCCAATTGCTCAGCTTCAAAAATACATGTCAAATCCATAGAGTAAAAGGGATGTCAATTATTTCAAAAATCCGAAATCCGAAAAAACCCGAACCTGAGATTAACCCAAAATCGATTATACCCGAATGGACTAGCCTGATGCAACCCGATATCCGATGCTACCCGAACCGAAGTCATCCGAAAATCCGAAGTTTCCCGACCCGAAACCATCCGAAAAGTTGAAGTTACCCGACCCGAAACCATCCGAAAATTACAATATGTTTTAAAATATTAATAATAGTGAATATTTATTATAATTATGTTTAAATTAAATGTTACATTAAATATTTAGACCCTAGAGTAGCTACAAAAAATAATCATTTTATCTATGGTTTGAATCAAAATCCGGATTGCTCGAAACAGATTAACCCGAAATTCGGCCAAAGTCGAAATCCGATTCACCCAAAATCCGAAAAACCTGAAACCCGACTCACCCGAAATCCAACTAAACCCGAAACCGAACTTATCCGAAATCAAGTTGGACCAAAAACCGAATGACCCGACCGAAATTGATCCGAAACCCGACTTTGCCCAATTAATTGAGCACCCGACCCGAAATGATCCAACCCAATTTGACTCGATTTTCAAAATATCTGAATTTGATCCGAATCCGAACCTATCCGAAACTGAATTGACCCGACCCAAACCTGACCCGACCTGTTGACACCCCTTTATGAAACCCGTTAAGCTTGTTAGAAACTTAGATGACATCAGATACAGGACTATCCATGCTTTCTCAGCATAGCAAGATTGAAAGATAGAAAGAAATTGTTACAGATCGATATAAAGAGCTATTTGCCTATTTATACCTTGCTGATTTGTGTGAGCTTCTCGATCGCCCATAGTGGGAGGGAAAAACTTTCTCAAAGTGAAAAGAACGAGAGGGATTGACTGAAACACCCCGTCTTTTCACGGGGCGCTACTTAGTAGTATACCTTACCAGATACTACTTAAATGGGTTGACAACGACACTTTAGGATCTTGCAACGCGGGCACGACGAGAAAACTTGATAAAACATCCAACCTTTTATTTAGTAAAAGGTAGAAACATAGTTATGCATGAATTCCCGAAAACATAAATATTCAAACCCGACAGAAGCCTATAGTTAACGAATTATCCTAGTAACAATAATAAACATCACATGATAATAAACCTAATATAACAATAAATTCAACTACCTAATATAACAAAAGAAACCAAAGTAAACCCAACCCCACTATGACACGTGCTCTTCACCGCTCCGCCCCGCCATCGGGCCTCGACTCATGCACGGTTCCCTGGTTCATGCCTGAAACTGAAAAATATTTCCCGAAGGGTCAGCTACTAATCTATCAAGTTGGAAAGAATGCGGAAATTGCAAGACGTTTGAAAAACAATTCCAATGTCAGCATCCAAGTCCACAAACACACTCATAACTCTAAAGGTCAATATCTAAATTAGTTTTGGTTAGTCACACATAGTCACATACACATTCACAAACACAATCTTACAACAATGCAATTCCTCCCTCTCGCAAACCAACCTCCAAGTCGCGCTCAACCCCGCGCCGAGTGCAGAGGCAGGCCCTCTCACTCTACTTCACAATCTCTCTTCTAACCCCGGCTAAGCCTCCACTGGAGCACTTGCCAAAACACATAGATAATATTTTTCGTTTTGAAGGGGCACGGTTTCCCTGTCACACGGACCATACATAGACAACTCTTCTTCTACGCCAGCTACAATGGCCGTGCCGAAAACGGTACCAACACAGAGAAAACGTTCGAAAACTTATTTCCGATAAAAACACATTTAAAAATCAATTGCACACAACAATACAATCAATTCCAAAACACTTCAAAAAGATATTCGGGACTAGTTCCCAAAACCAATCCTACAATAACGACATAGAATCTAACAAGATAGAGAAGAACCGAGCAAGTCGAAAACGACTTACCTCGAAGATATGGATCCTTTGATGAAGACGGAATTAAGAGAATGGTCAACAACGATTCCCTAATCGAAAAAAGTTAACGAGTATGGTTGAATTAATTACGGTCAACTGTACAACTTAAGGACTCATCTTAACCCTTTCTTTACTGGCATTGCTAGTTGAAATTAACCATCACTTAACCAGATGTAGAACCAACCAACAACACGTTGATTAACCTAATTCCCTTTATCACAATTAATCCGTTAGCTCGCACAAACCACTAAAGCAACCACTTCTACTACTTATTTAAACGATACCAAAGCAACACTCAAGAACTAATACAAACCCCACTATATATATTTTAATATAGACCAATCTCATTTTCCCCTTTTTTTTAAAGCCAAAGTTTGACTCCTACCACAACATATATATACAATACAATACTGTAAGTCATCTTCTACCCTTGAGTCCCTAGTACACCACACAAATTAATCACCAATTACTAGCATCCATTACTTAACTAATACCTTAATTAATGCATTCTTGCAAACCCGACTTTTACCCAGAAGGACCAACCTGAATTTCACATCTCCGTTCCAAACAACACCTTCCACCGTCGACTTGTACCCGACTCCGATCGTCCCCTCGCCAGGACTCTCACCATCCCCACGACACCCTGGCCTAGACGAGACCCGTCCCGGAATATATACTTGAGGAGTAAACGGAGAAAAGGCTCTTACCCGAGTTCACCGGCGAGAAGGAAGAAGGCAGTCCCGATGCCGGCGGGCCGGTGAGAAAGGATGTTGACAGTGGCTTTCCCGTATGGGGTCGGTCGACACCGATCTCTGGAATTCCGTCGAGAAACAGTGAGAGGAGCGATCAAAGGCGTTGACTTCCGGTTCTATGGTGTGCTACTAGTTGTTGTTTCTATGGTGTGCTACTAGTTGTTGTTTAACGGAAAAGGCACGAGGGAGAGATCGAATTAACTCACTCTGCAGGCTCGGTTTGAAGGCTTAGATATCAATGAAAGGGTCTCGATCATGAAGAAAGAAGTCGGCCAAATCTATATATAAAGAAGAGTTAAAAGATAGAATTTATTGGGGTTGATCGAAACTAACGTAAGGATAAGATCAACATTTTGTGTAGAAAATACATTTAAAAAGAAATATAATTTGTGACTTGTTTAAAGGAGAGATTGTGTAGTTAATGAAGAAGAAAAACCAACTAGTTAAAGTAAGATATTAGATATAATAAATATAAATTATATAGATGATATTAGATATAATAATAAATATAAATTATATAATGAGGATCAAAATAAGGATGTAGTCCGTTGGTTGTCAAAACTCATTAATAATTAATCAGGTTACTTATAAAATAAGAAACTAGTTTTCCTACCTTAAAACTAACTGGGTATTACATTGACAAACTTAGAAATTAACTTCTCTAAGACCATGCATAGGATATCTACTTAATAGTATTCACGAGCAAAAAGTGATACAAACTTAGAAATTAACATCTTAATTATATAATCGTGATACAAACTTAGAAATTTAACTTCTTAATTATATAATTAGGAAGACAGAGGTGCAATTCACATAACAATCCAGCATACAAACACGCCCACACCAAACCTTTTCTTCATTGTAAATCATTCTTTTACTTAGTCCTAATAAAAGAATTTTCCCTCAATTCTTCGTAGAAACGGTTTACATATGCCTCGGCCGCTTTAATATACGGCTCTTTTTCCTGAAACAACATAAATACCTACAATCAGTAATCAGCAATCAGAAGATGAAGATGATCTTAATTTGTGGAAAATTACTTACACTTTGAGCCATGGAATCCCATTTTTCCTTTCCGATTTCCATGATGTCAAATCTATCGAGGGGGGGCTTTGATGAAAAGCAAAACCAAGTGAATAATTAACAAACTTGATTATTTAACAAGGCGGTATTGAATTGAATTGATCTAACAAAACAAGCACATCTTACCTTGTGCATCATCACCTTACGCCTGTTCGATTTTCTGTATTCGGACACAAATTCATCACTGCGCACAAATCAGATCAAACCGAAAACACAAGATCAAATAGGAAGTAAAAAATTGAAGCAAAAAAGTTACAGGAAATCGTCGAGTGCTTGGGGTTCATAATCATCGTCTTCCACAGCAGGAGCTCCAAACATTTCATCCCTGTACACATAGAGAGATATCATCAGATCTGATACCACCAGATTGATTGAGATCAACTAATTAAGGACGATATGATGATGCATTTGAATAAACTTACTCAGGATCCATCCAGAGTTCAGAATCGGACCCCTCATATAGAAGAAAAGGATCATTCTCTATCTTAAATGTTGCTTCCTTAGAAGTTGCTCTGTATATGCATATATAATTAATAGATATCAGATTATATAGAAACCATCAATTAATTAACAATGCATTTGATTGATTGATTGATTGAATGAAACTTACTCAGTATCATCAGCTTTCTGATTTTTTTCAGACATTGATCTGGTGGAATCCTGCAAAACCAAGGTTCGATTGGAGAGATTCAGTGATGAAGAATCGAAAATCGGAAATTAGGGTTTTGAAAAATTAGGGTTAGGGTTTTGACCTGATTGATCAAGTTAGGGTTTGCATGGGCTTTCTCCTCCAAGGCATGTCGCAATCGGAGAATCTCATCGCGAGCCGCCGTCAGATCTCGGTTTAGGGCGGCGTTTTCCTCTTCCAGCTCGGCCTGCCGGCGGCTGAATTCTAGTGAGGCTTCTTCCATTTCCTGAAATCTTTGATTCACAATTTTTACTCTTTTGTGCAAGATAGGATCTTTCTTCTTATTTATATATGGGTAGGGTTAGGGTTTAAAATACGGAACAAAAAATTGATCAAAATGAATTATTAGGGTTTAAAATACGGCTTGTCCAAGTTTCACATTTTATAAGAGTTTAGGGTTGAACAATTTTTGACTTATCATTAAAAATATTTTGATTATGTGAGTGAAAAAATGAATATTTAAACCACTAATTAGCAAATTTGACACACCCAACTTGACACGTTTCATAATCAACGTTGAACATTTATCAAGTTGTAACTTGAAAGAAAATACACCCAACTAGACTTGAATGGCCGGATTTTGTTTTTAAAATAATTGACATGGCTTTTTTTTATGGAACTGACATGCATTTTTGAACGGACCATTGGCATGTTTCATGAAAACAAATGTGATCATAAAGTTTAAAAAACATACTCATAAGTCATAACAACAACAAAAAAGCGATACAATTATAGCTTTTCAATGTTTTTTTTTTTTTGAAAATTGTAAATATATTTCCAAGGATCCTAAAGGATCAGAGAACCATATACAAAAAGCCTTATACAAAATCCGGGAGACCCAGAAAACGCTCAAGTTTTGACAAAGGACAAAAAACAACTCAATCAGGCTACAAGAAGCCAACTCAAAGAAAGCACCTAAGAGAGGCTTTTCAGACCAATAAAAATTACAGAACACAGTTACCAAAATGGTTACAGAACACCAAGGTGCTCCATCCATCTCCTAAGCTATGTTTGTTAAGTTATCAAAAAAAACTAGTTGGAGTTGTGAAACTAGCTGAAGTTGCAAAACTAGTTGTAAAAGTAGTTGAAGTTTCAAAAATATATATAAACACGGTTTGGTATTGTTCAACTAGTTTATTGTAGTAGTTAATAATTTAAATTTTTATTTTATTATATAGTTATTCTTATTTAGGAAATAATTATTTTTTTAATTTGAAAAACTACTAAAAACTAGTGCAAAAGCTTTAAAAACTAGTTTTGTCAAAAAACTAGTTTTACAACTAGTTGCTAGTTTTTATGTGTCAAACAAACAGTGTTTATACGAGTTTCTGCAACTAGTTGGAAAACTCCAACTAGTTTTTGGTGCCCAACAAACACACCCCTAGTTGTACTCTTGTTAGTGTTCAATCAACCTCCCCTTAATCCTGGACTTGGAATAAACTTAATTCAGATTTTGGAAAAAAGCTATAATTGTTGAAACCCGAAATAAACTAGCGCTAATATCGAGGCGCGAGATTATTAAATTGGACGGAACAGACCGTCACTTTTATTATAATGGCGATTCGAGATTACAACTTATCAGAGATTCGAGATCTTTATACTGAGATTCGAGATCTCTCTATCAAGATTCGAGATCTTTCTATTATAGCAAGATTGTAGCTACTAGACTATGAGATTGCAACTACTAGATTATTCGAGATCTTTCTATTACAACCTTGAGATTGTAGCTACTTGATTATTTGGGATCTTTCTATTACAACTTTGAGATTGTAGCTATTGGATTGTTCGTGATCTTTCTATTACAACTTTGAGATTGTAGCTATTGGGTTGTTCGTGATCTTTTGGCAGATGAGTGTGAGTTGCTTTGTGGTGACTTGAGGTCTTTTTATTGACCTTCTTGATTGTAGCGTAGTCTTCTCGATTGTTTCAACACGTCGATCTTTGCAAGCAAGATAGATCTTGAGTTAGAGGTGTTTTTCGACCCTTGTAAAATTCAAGCTCTTTCCTTATTTATAAGCGCTTGGGAAGTGAGATTTTCATGATTATTCGATATGGGACGTGCGAGCTGTTATTGTTTAATTGGTCGAGAGAGATGCGGCCTTTGGTTGGTCAGAGAAGAGGTGGCCCTTAATTGGCTAAGCGGGGCGGTCATGCCAGCTTTTGAGTATGCGCAGTTCTCGATCTGTCTTGCAAAATTCCTTGTTTTGAGTCGCATTGTTGGTCCACTTTCCACCTTAGTGGGAAGTACGCGATGTTTGGCCTTGCACTCATCTTTGCCTTGGATTTCTTTGTTGGTCCACTTTTCACCTGACCTTTAGTTCTTTTCAGATTGCCAGATTGGTGTAGGAAAACCTTTGGGATGCATTTTCCCAAAGTTCACTTGTGGGGCCGACCTCGAACTTTCCTTTCTCGGATTTATCTCGATTTACTTTGTCCGTTTGTGCGTTCTTAAATCCGCGCACCATCAATAATTGTATCGCTTTTTTCAATCCTATATATGCATGTTAAGAATCCATCCATATTTTTCTACCAAAAAAAGAATCCATCCATGTTTAGAAAATTTTGCTAGGTTTTTAGTTTTAGGATCTATCTTTTCTAACTTGGTATTAATTTCTTATAGATTGCAAGAACTTGAGATATAACAATCTTCTCATAGGAAATCACCCCTTCTCCCTAATCTATTGTAGCGAAACACCTACTTTCTCTAAAGCAAGAAAAGAGCATGACCCCGAATTTCATTGTGTGTGTGGGAGACAATCGATCAGATGAAGACATGTTCGAGGCGAGGGGTGGGCTCGGGTCTATGGCCGATCACATGGCTAACCCTACGGGCCGATGAGAGACACAAGTGGTTTCATATTCTGGGTTTTCGCCATGAAAGTTGTTATGAGTATTTACGATATTGTTTCTTGAGTTCCTGTTGAAATGTAAATGTGTGAAACTAGCTAGTAACGGTAGTAGACCTTATTTGAGTCTCATACATGAGTCTCAAGACTTGTGTCTTTGTATATTGTTTTCTCCTTGTTAATTCATTGTGTTATGTGAGAATGTTCGTATGAAGGTAATAATTGCTGTAAATTTGACCCTGGTCAAAATCGAAATTCGATTTTGAGCATGATATTGTTAGGAACTAAAATTCTAAAAGCGAATTAATAAAACCTATTTATAAAATTAATCAAATCTAAATTAATAGAACTGAACATGACATAAGTTAGAAAAATCCAGTTTGAAAGTCTCAAGTTAGTTAGGTGTGTCAAATTTGCTAATGAGTGGTTTAAATATTCATTTTTTTACTCATATTTGAAGTTTTAGGTTTTGGAGGATTTACAGCTATTTTAACTTGAAAATAATCAAAATCTATATAACATATAAAATTGAAAATTTTTGGTCATTTATGACCAATCTCATAATTATGTTCCTATGGAAAAAAATATATATAAAGAATTCAACCCCTATGTCTAATTACAATTTATGGACAAATTAATTTTGATAACATTCCCTCACATTAATTTTGTCTATCCCCTCACATTCCATACCCTCTAAAAACTACATAATATCAAATTTATTATATTAATTTTTGCAATAAGAAAAGAGAATTTATATTTGATAACATTCCCTCACATTAATTTTGTCTATCCCCTCACCTTCCATACCCTCTAAAAACTAGATAATATCAAATTTATTACATTAATTTTTGCAATAAGAAAAGAGAATTTATATAACTAGCAATAAAGTTCATGTATTATGTCATCCTTATTTATGTGTTCAAAGATGAAGCTTAGCTAATTTGGAGGATTTTTATCGAACACAAAAGAGGGTGTAAATCAATAGATGCAAGACTTTTGTTTTCCAAAATGAAAAGAATTATGAAATACGAGCAAAGAGCAATGAGGTAATTGATTGTTTCTTTTAAAGCTTTCATTCTATTTTTTTATTTTTTTACTTCAACGAACAAGAACTTATTTAATTTTTGTTACTACTATATGTAGAAATTATTATTTTTCTCGCTCTAAATGACTCTCATGCTTAATTTCACAATGACTCTCATGCTTAATTTCACAATGACTCTCATGCTTAATTTCACAAGCAATTATGTAGTTAATTTTAATTTCTCATGTTTTCTTGGTGTATCTTTCTTCTTTTTATATGGGTTATAAAACAATGATTGAATATGTTCATGAGAAAGAAGGATCGAAGGGACCCACTTTTTACCAATACTCAATAGTTAAATGTAAAAGGATAGATAAGAACGCGCCTTACGCGCCAGAGAAAAGTGCGAGCGAGAGTTAGGGTTCAAACACCAGGAGTGGGAGGCCGCCGCCGCCACCTGAGTCTTTCCATGGCCAGGAGCAAGGCGGCGGGAAGGAGGAGGAATGCAAAGAGCAAGAAGGTCTCACAGCTTGAAGATCCCGCCACGACCAGCCATGATTCGCCCGAGGAGGTCTCCTCCGAAACGATCCGTACGGTGAACAAGAGGATACTTAGGAGAGGAGAATCAGAAGGAGAATTTGAGGGGAGAAGGTTGGAGATGGAAGGAAGTTCCAAAGAGTTAACAGTGGTGGCGGACTCAATTGAACAAGAGAACGAGAAGGCAATGGAGAAGGCCGGGAACCGTAACCTAGAAATTCCCCAATTGGAAAAGGGCGGAGTCAACAAGGAAAATCTAGAAGAAAATGGAAGCACCTGTCAGGCACCTGGAAGAGGTGGCGATTGGGTCGAGAACAGAGGCAGACGAACATTCAAAGACGCTTTGGCTGGTAACAGAGCAAATGTCAACGGTAAGCGCCTCTCATATGTGGAAGGTTATGAAGATGGAATCATAAGATTCACAAGAAAAGATGTGGAGAAGACTACCTCTAAATGGAAGCTCAGTTTGTTGGGTATGGTGGTTGGGGCCAGAATAAATTTCACAACGATGCAAGGATTTGTAGCATCAAAATGGCATGGCATCAACCTTCCCAAAATCATACTCACTGAAACAGGCATTTTCATCTTTAAATTTGAGTGTGAGAAGGATCTAGAATGGGTTCTTCTGCAAGGACCATGGATGATCGGAGGGGTCAAGCTTTTGGTGCTTAGGAGGTGGAGCGAAGGCGCCAAACTCGATCCATCATGCTTTGACACTACTCAAATTTGGGCAACTCTACCAAATCTAGATGTACGGTTCTGGGACTTCGATTTCTATGAGAGGATTGGAAGTGCACTGGGCAAGCCAATATTCACAGACAAGGTCACTGAAAATCAAGAACGTCTCTCCTTCGCTAGAATCTTGGTGGAGGTAACTGCTTCTAAACCTCTAAAAACTGAACTCTCTTTTGTTGGGGAGGATGGGGAAATTGTGGTGCAACCGGTGAGATACGAGTGGGTCCCAAGTAAGTGCGAGGAATGCAAGGTGTTTGGTCACTCTACCGGAGAATGCCACAAAAAGGCAAGCTTCGACTTCACTAGGAAATTTAGGCCTAAACCGTTTGTGAGACAACCAATGAGGAGAATGTGGATAAGAAGGGAAACTCACCAGAATTTAAGGCATGATGCAGCTGGTCTTGGAGATGCAGCTCAGGGAAACAGTGTGGAGAAAAATCAGAAATCTGACAATGTTTGTGAGGAAGCTGGAACTGGGCTGAATGAAAAGCAAACTGATGTGAATCCACAGCGTGATGAGAGGGGAAAAGGAGTGGTGCTCCCTGATCTGAACGCTCAGAATGATGGCTGGATCAAAGTGCAGAAAGTAAAGAAGCATAGGGACAAGGAACAGAAAACAAGTGACCCTAGCCAAGGAGTGTTAGGGACAAGATATCAAGCTCTTAGTGTTCCAGAGGAAGGTGGAGGCAGATTGCAGGGAGTGGATTTGGAAGCAATCGTGCCTAATGAATAAGCTCACAATAGCTAGTTGGAACATTAGGGGGCTCAATGAGCTCACCAAATGTGATTTTGTTAATATTTTTGCAAAGAATCATTTTGTGGATATACTAGCAGTGTTGGAAACTAGAGTTAGAACTAGCAAAGTAGATTTTGTTTCTAGGCACATTTTGAAGGGGTGGCATAGAAACACTAAATGTTTAGGTGCCAATGGACGTATATGGATTTTTTGGAACCCTCACACCATATCTGATGTCAACTTCTTATTCGAAGATTTCCAAATGATTCACTGCTCAATCTCCACTCCTACCTCACAACTACAGTTTGAGACTTCGTTCATCTATGCTTCAAACCATGCACAAGAGAGAATGCAACTATGGCAGGTGCTTGATCAGCTGGCTAATGGTATAAATAACAAGCAGGTTCCTTGGCTCCTAATGGGAGATTTCAATGCAATCAGAGATGCTAGAGAAAAATTTGTGGAGAATAACACCCTGAGTTTGTTCAACACTGAGTTTAGAGAATGCCTCGACAGGAATGGGTTGCTCGATCTTAACTTCACAGGAGCTTTTTTCACATGGTCTAATAAGCACACTGATGGAACGAGAATTCTGTGCAAGCTAGACAGGATCCTAGCAAATCAAAAGTGGATCGATGAATTTCCAGACTATGTTGCAAGCTTCGAGGCCCCAGAATGCTCAGACCACTCCCCGGCTTTACTACACATTAGAGGAGGGTTTCCCAGGAAAAGACAAACATTTAGATTCAAGAACACTTGGTGTGAACATCCTGATTTTGAACAGACAGTGGGAGGTGTTTGGAGAAATAAGAAAGTAAATGGTATCAAGATGTTTTCCTTGTTGATGAAGCTTAAAGCCTTAAAGACACCACTTAGGAAACTGAGAGGTGGCAACTTAGAGAATGAGGAGAAAGCTGTGAGAGCCCTTCATGAGAAACTGCAGAGTATCCAAACTGAAATCATCGGCAAGCCTTGTGACAGTGGACTCTTGAGCCATGAAAGAGAAGTTTTAGCTGAACTCAAGACGGCAATAAAGAACAGGAACATGCTGCTCCAACAAAATGCAAAGATCCATTGGCTCAAATTCCAAGATAATTGTAGTAGTTACTTCTACAACACCATAAAATTGAGAAAAGCAAGAAACACTTTAAAGGCTTTACAAGATGGCCAAGGCAACCTGGTGACTGGGGAGAGGGAAATCAAGGCAATGGTTCTGGATCACTTCAAAGACATGCTTGGTAGTTCTGATGATGTAGCACAGTGTGATATGTCTGTATTTCAGGAAGGGCCTGTGTTGAATGAGGAAGCTAGACAAAACATGATTGTACCTTTTGGGAAAGAGGAAGTCAAACAAGCAGTGTGGGACATTGGAGTGAACAAGGCACCAGGGCCAGATGGGTTCAATGCAAAATTCTTCCAGAAAACGTGGCATATTTTAGGAGAGGAACTCACTGAAGCAATCTTGGATTTTTTCAAGACTGGAAGGATGCTCAAAGAAGTGGAAAGCACAGCCATCTCACTCATCCCTAAAAAGGACAACCCATCTTCCATACATGATTACAGGCCTATCTCCTGCTGTTCTGTGATTAGCAAGGTAATCTCCAAGCTGTTAGTTAAGAGACTTCAAGAGGTTTTGCCTATCATTGTGGGGAATAATCAGGGAGCATTCATCAAGGGCAGGAGTATCAAGCACAACATTGCAGTTTGTCAAGAGTTAGTGAAGAGTTATTCTAGGAAATACATTAGTCCCAGATGTGCCATAAAAATTGACTTGAAAAAGGCATACGACACACTTGACTGGGGATTCCTGTTGCAACTGCTAGCTGGTTTTGGTCTTCACCCTTTGATGATTAAGTGGATCAGGGAATGTGTTACCAACTGTCATTTCTCAATCAACTTTAGTGGTGAATTATGGGGATATTTTAAGGGTGAAAGAGGGGTGCGCCAAGGAGACCCCCTTTCCCCTTATTTGTTTGTCTTGGCAATGGAATATCTGAGCAGAATGTGCAGGAGGATGTGTAAGAGAAGAGAGTTCAAGTACCACCCAAATTGCGCCAGATTGGAACTTAGTTGCTTGTGTTTTGCTGATGATCTTTTCATGTTCTGCCATGGGGATAGAGATTCATTATTAGAAGTTAAGCACACTCTAGAGAACTTTAGTACTATGTCAGGCCTGAGTATCAATGCTGAAAAATCAAAGATTTTCTGTGCTGGAATCAAAGAGCATGAAGCCATGGAGTTTGCTCACCTGCTGAACATGGATATTGGAACCTTGCCTGTCACTTATCTGGGAGTACCACTATGCAGCACAAAGGCTAGGAGCAATGACTATATGCCTCTGATTTCCAAAATATCGGCTAAGGTTAATGGATGGACATCCAGGAACTTATCATACGCAGGAAGATTTGAACTGGTGAGAGCTGTGCTTTACGGTGTGTTACAGTACTGGTGCAGGATTTTCGTTCTTCCCAAAGGCATAATCAATCACATTACTAAACTCATGAGGAACTTCCTATGGTCTGGTTGTGGAGAAGGTAAAAGAGCACCAATTTCATGGAAAAGGGTGTGCAGACCAAAAAGTGAAGGAGGACTGGGAATCAAGGAGATACTGGCATGGAATCGAGCAAGTTTCACTGAACTAATCTACGACATACTCAGTGGCTCCAGCTCTATCTGGTGTACTTGGGTGACCACTGTCATCCTCAAGGGTGCACCTTTCTGGGAGGCTGAGAGCAAATCCACTTCCAGTTCTCTCTGGAGGAGTATTATTCATGTAAGAGAGCAGCTCAAGGAGACCATGGAACAAGATGCAAGGCAGGCTGTTATTTTGACCAGAGGAGGCAAGTTTGATTGGAAAGGCATCTACGAGAATATAAGAGAAAAGGGGCCTGCGGTGGAGTGGAATAGATGGATCTGGGGCAAGATTAACACACCCAGAATCTCCTTTATAACCTGGATGGCCGCTAATTATGGCATGCTGACAAAGGACAAGCTTAAGGCCATGGGAAAGATTCAAGAAGACTGTTGCATGCTATGCAATGATGGGGAACAAGAGACTAGTGAGCACATATGGTTCAAGTGTAACTTCTCAAAAGACGTCCTCAACAAAGTGATGACATGGGCCAAGCTGAGCAGAAGGTATAATACTTTGGCAGAGTGGCTTGAAGCCGTTGGAAGACTGAAGCGAAAGAAGTCCTTCTTGTTTAATGTTTGGATAGCGTGCATTAGTGCAGTGGTGTATTTTGTTTGGAGAGCTAGAAATTGTAAGATTTTTCAGTCTGAGTTGACATCGAGTGATGAGTGTGCTAGAATAGCAATTATTCATGTACGAAATAGTGTCCAATCGAGATGGAGGAAGAGAAATAGAGAATCAAGAAGATGGTTCTCTAGAATAGGCTTAGAAGAGCCAAACCACACCTAGGCTTGCCTAGGATTTTTTTTTGTAACTATCTTACCTTGAATGAATTACCCCTTTTCATTCAAAAAAAAAAAAAAAAGGATCGAAGGATCATCAAACTAAATTATTATGGTAAAACATTATAACTTTTTATTTAAATTATGAAAGCTATTATATTCATTTGATGTAAATATTTCTTATGTATGGTAAGATTATTATATTTTTGGTATATTGTTTATCTAATCAAAGGTGAAATCAAATCGATATTTTTAGGATGATGGAAGAAGACAAATATCTAGAAGAAAGAAGTGACATCTAAAAAAATAAATATTTTGTGTTAAAATGCTATTATAATTGGATTGCGCTTAAGAATATATTTTTTGGGGTAGATATATAATAACTAAAGATTTTGTAAAATTTGAAGACACAATATGCTATTTTTTTAATATGCTATTTTACATTAAATTGCAAAAATGTAAGAATTATATTAATTGTGGAAGACAAATATATTATAATGTATTATTTCAATTAAATACCATATTAAATGCATTTCATTAATTTATATTTGACTTTAAATTACAAAAATATAATAATGTTAGTAAGTGTGGAATACAAAGAGATTGTAGTGTAGTATCCTAATTAAATACCATATTGAATAGATTTTATTTAATTGAATTTGACTTTGAATTGTAAAAGGTAGGAATGATATTAAGTGCGTAAGACAAAAAGTTATGATGCTATAAGTGTTTATAGGCAAATAATACAAAAATAATATACTCCCTCTGTTTCGCAAAAGATGTCCTTTTGGACAATTACACGATTATTAAGAAAAATTTTTTTATACCTAATATGCCCTCTTTGAATGACTTTACTTTCACTACTAGAATTAGGTTTTTTAACGCCAAATTTATAACGATGAAATGAAAAATTCGTCGTTAAAGACGTGGGTATTATTTTAATAACAAGAAACTTAAGTGTTGGTCGTAATAAGTATAAACCTAAACTGTAAATAATCTCATTGTTCATCGATAATGTTATTAATTAAAAATAAAAATAAAAACAAAAAACTAAAGTCGTCGTTATTACTCACACAGAAGAAGCACGCGGCGAGGTTTGGAAATTTTTTGAAAACTCTTCCGCCAAATCTAAAATTTCCTAGTTATCTAAACCATCAGCACAATTCCATAATCCTACTTTCTCTAAAAAAAACCTACAGATCTATTTCTTCTTCGAGCGACGATTTTCTTCTTCGAGTTGACTTGGATAATCCTACTTGTAGCAGTTGATTTGGAGAAGGAAGCAGTAATTGAAGAGACTAATTTCTTCTTCGAGTGAGAGTCTTCTCTGATTCTTCCCCAAGCAATTGATTCTTCTGATAAGGTATCGTTTTCTAGGTCGAATTTGATTTCTAGGTTTCTCTGACAGTCTTCTCTTGTTTCTCTGATTTCTAGGTCGAATTCGTGGAGGAAGCAGTTGATTCTTCTGTAAGGTATCGTTCTTGTTTCTCTAATTTCTAGGTCCAATTTGAGATTGTTGCTGTTGATTGAAGAGTCGTTGTTTCTCTTCTTGCTCCTTCTTGTTCCCCAATCTAAATTGATGTTGATTGAAGAAAAATTGCAACTTCTTCTGGTTTCTTTGTGCGTCTCGGATCTAGGTCAAATTTTACTAATTGTAAATTAGGTAGTATAAACAATTTAGTGTTTTTAAAACTAAAAGGGGAAAGTAATTTGGTAGGAAAAACAATTTAGAGTTCTTAAAACTTGTTGTAAATCTTACTAAGGCGATCCATGTCCCTGATTTTCAAGGAGAACCTACATTGTGACTCCATTTAAGCTATTGTATAACTAGAATTTAGGTTTTTTTTTTGTAGAACTAGAATTTAGGTTTCAACGACAAATTTATAACAACGAAATGAAAAATTCATTGTTAAAGACACATATGTACTCTTAATAACGAGAAATGTGTGCTGCTGATTCTTGCCTTGTGGGAAAGTGTGCTGCTGATTTATTATACAGGTTTAAGCTAATGCCCATGATTTATTATACTGAAAAATGTGTGCTGCTGATTCCTGCCTTGTGGCAAAGTGTGCACTGGATTTGAGACATTTGGGAGACGGGTCAATCTGTAAATAGCTCATAGGAAGATGGGTTTTGTTGTAATTGCTGTAAATATGTGAGCTTTGTTTTGGATGTCTCAGATTTCATACAACACCATGTGAGAGATTGTTCAAATTGTGGTTCAGGCACAACTACTTTGCATTTGTAGGCAATAGATTCTTTTTACAGCTTTAGGATCCCCTCTATAAATTCTTTCATTTTTTTCTGGTATCCTTCTAAGTTCAGTAGAGTTGTTGCTGGGTTTGTGCTGTCATCACCATTTCTATTCAGTATTCACTCCAGATTGTTCTTACATAAAAAGTCTGCGTGATTGAGATGATATTATTGAAGTGTAAAAGTAAGATGAGGAATGATTGGACGATGAACTGAAGGGAACAGGTTGGCATGTGTTAACATGGTTAACATGTGTCTCTGAGCTGATCATCCTAGTTGTTTTCTTTTTTTTCCATATGCTTGTTAGTTGTTTATTACTATTCTCAGTATGAGAAAGAAAAAAAGCTAACACTGATGTACAATAAGTGTACACCAACTGTGTAAATTATGAACAGGCAGAACAACAGGGTTTAAATATTTAAAAGTTCTTTTCTTTTTGTGTATTCTGGGTCATGATTTGAAAGATTTCAACGTGCAGGGTTTTTTTGGGCTTTATGATGGACATGGAGGGCGGAAGGCTGCTGAATTTGTAGCTGAGAATTTGCACATTTATATATTTGATAGCCTTAGTACTTGCACGGAGAAGGCAACCAAGATTGAAGCTGTGAAAGCTGGCTACCTAAAAACTGACAAGGACTTTCTAGAGCTGGTGAGTTATAACTTTCTATGATATTCTTATACTATTTTTTCCATTCTTGTATTAGTGTTGCTGTAAAGTAGCACATTCTAAAGAATAAATTTGACTTACCTTAAGGTAGTGATGATCAATTCAATAATTCAGTGTGCATTAGCTGTGTACTGAGTGAGCATGGTGTTACTTTCATGCATCAATATTTCAATTTGGCCTATGAAAACTGGAAAGGACTGGTGTAAACTTGAATTCATCTTAAGGGCTCTACTTAATGAGGGCCAATTTATGAAGTTTAATTATTCATTTTGTCAAGACATGTGAGCATTCCCGCTTGTGATTTGTCAAAATATTGATGTATCTAAATGTGTCTGTTCTTCTTGATGATTTAGGAAGTAGGCAGTGGTGCCTGTTGTGTGACAGCTTTTATAGAAGGAAATGAGATGATTATCTACAATTTGGGAGACTGAAGGGCTGTTCTTTGTAGAGGTGGAGTGACTGAGGCTCTCACTACGGATCATACAGTGGAACAAGCGGATGAACGAAAAAGAATAGAGGATAAGGTATGTAAATTTTAAGACATTGTCATATAGTTTTTGACATCATATAGTGCATTGATCAATAATTTCTGAATGTATGATATTCTTCTAAAATAGGGAGGATGTGTTGAGATCCACCGAGTATGATATACTCCAATTTGGGAGACTGAGCTTTTCTTTGTGATTACTATTAATCTTTGATAAAAACAGACTTTTGCCTCCCTTACTAGTTATTACCAAAAAATAGTGAATTTGAACCACACCTACGTAAACTTCATATTTCTAGTTAATTGATTCATGATGCTACTGAACATTGACCCTGAAATAGGTCATGTATATATGGATTGGATGGATGAATCAAATTGGGTAGTATTTATTGTTCTGCACGCATAAATCAAGCAACTCATGTGAGACAAATAGTAATAAATAAATCAACAAATATATAGCGATGGAATTCGATGTACAAATTCCTAATAATATATATGGATGTAGCATAAAATAACGTATAGGAATTCGATGTACAAATTCGTAGTATAATAATATATATGGATCAACCAACAGAAGTAAAAAAAAATAGTTGGAAGTAAACTTCTTTTTGTACTTACTACTAGCTAGTAGTTTTTTTTTTTTCTAGGATTAGTTAAATTGTTGTTGTTGTGACACTTGAAACTATATAAACTCTATTCTGATTAGTACTCCAATTTGTTGAGTGTATGTCTTTCTTGTTGAGATCCTCTTGCACTAGTAATAGAGTTTGTCTTTCCTGTTGAGATCCTCTCGTACTAGTAATAGAGTTTCTTTGTTGTTGAGAACCTCTTGTACTAGTAATAGAGTTTTTTTGTAGTGTTGAGTCTGTTTATTTCTCATGGCTCTTTTCCCTTATAATGTAGAATGAAATTCGAGAAATAATGAAAAAAGACCCTTCACTTTCCTATGTTGAGGTAACTTTTCTATTTTTATATCTTTTTATTTATTTATGTCATTTAGATTTTTGAATTTTTTAAATGATCATTGTTGTTTTCTTTCTTTTTATAAATAGGTAGCACATAAGGTTTTTATAAGAGGACCCCAACCAAGTAGGGAGGAGTAACCATTTGAAGCCGAACTGAATGCTACTAAAAAACAAAATCGAATTCTGACCAACCATGTGGAAGTAATTCAAGAAGAGAACAAAGAAAGGATCGCATGGGTTTAGTGGAAACTATGAAAATGTTTCAAGATATGTTAGCGCGACAATTTAAAGTTTCCTTGCCTTCATCCAACGAGTTGAACTCACAAGGTATGTTATATTGAGTTGTTCTTTCTTGTTTTTTCTTTAGAAATTCCTGTGTTATGATAATTTTAACCTTTGTTTATTTTTGTTTTTAGGTACATGAAGATTAGAAGCTGCTGTTCATATAGTCAAAATCTATTTTAGAATTTATTAGAACATTTTTTTTTCTAGAATTACACTATTAGATCATATGGATTACTTTATTTTGGGTTTGTATAGATTATGTTTACTACTTACAATGAAGTTTGAATACTGGTTCTATTTTATGATTTTATAAATTTTGGTTTTAATTAATTTATTTATGATTTTTTTGGTTTGTCAAATATTATGTCCATTTATAAAAGCATTGTACAATTTAATGAGTGATAAATATTAAATTAAATTATTATTGATATTCCTTCTTTTTGATTGAAATAACGACGATAAACTTGGTCGTTATTGTATAAATTTAATTAATTTGGGTTTGTAAGAATATTGTTTTACGACAAAGTAGTTTGTCGTTATTGAGTATGACTTTGTTGTTATTGGTTAATCATTAACGACGATATGTCCGCTCGTCGTTAATGATTAACGACGAGCAGGCTCGTTCGTCGTTAATGCTTAACGACAAACATGCATGTCGTCGTTAATGCTTAACGGCGGACGAGCTTGTCGTCGTTAATAATTAACGACGAACATGGTCGTTAAAACCAATAACGTTGGAAGCTATTGCAACGAACAAACGACGAACTTTTGGTCGTCGTTAAAAGTTTTAACGACGAAATATTTGACTTATAACGATAAATTTGTTCGTCGTTAAAAACCCATTTCCTAGTAGTGTTTATTAATGTGGCCAATTACATGGGAAAATGAAAAAAGGGAACCCACTTTTAAGGGGCATAATCGGAAAAAGTTGAAAAAAAATAGTAAAAGGACAACTTTTATGAAAAATGCTAAATGGGCTAAAAAGACATCTTTTGCGAAACGGAGGGAGTAATTAAGTATGATATTAACTATGGAAGACTAAGAGTCTGTGGGTAAATAAAATTATAGGAAATAATAAAAATAATACAATTATGTATAATTTAGCTATGGAAGAGTAAAAGTCTATATAAACTTCACACATTCAATTGAAGTCCATAAATTCAAACATCAAATAGGAGTGATGTTTAGTGTGAAATACTAAGAAAATTTAGTGTAGCATCCAAATTAAATACCCTATTAAATAGATTTTATTTAATTGAGTTTGACTTTGAATTGTAAAAATATAGGGTTCATATTAAGTGCAAAAAAAATTGTGATGTAATAAGAGAATATTGAAGCCATAATGATGTGAACATTGTGTTATGAATTCTAATTACGTAAATATTTAACAATATAAAAATATTAAAACTTAAAATTGGTGTTAAATCTTAGATTCTAAAACCATAAATAATTGATCATTACAAAAATAACATATTCTAAATGTTAAAAGACAATCAACATAATAGAGATAAAAAAAGGATAAATATAAAGGTTTTTATGGTAGATTTTTTCCCGAACTTATAAAACCTTAGATAATATTTATATATTAAAAAGGGATAAAAAATGTATTCTATTTACACAAAATAAATTTCCATGCAATTAATTCAAAAATTATTCTTTAAAATTAAGCAAATAAAATAAATTAACAAATAAAATAAGTATTCCAAAACAACTATCTCTCTATCTATTTTGCGAGTAGTTCACAAAATCTAAAAATAAAGTATTATCTAATACACTAATCGTATATTTTACAACATTTGATATTACACACAAAAATAACAAAATTAGCATTAATCTTTGATATTACATCATTTTATTTAGCAACGCTTGTAGTACGTACCCTTTGGTATTACCCACAAGATACAACCTTTGATATTACAATATGAATTTAAAGCCATTAAATTATAACCATTGACATTACAAATAAAAGTAAAAATAAAGAAGATAAGAGCAACCTTTGGTATTCTAAACAAAAGATAAGATCAAATTTAAAATATAACATTTGACATTATTTAGGAACTTTTGTAGTAACATTTAAGTATTACACCCAAACATTAGTATTACAGTATGAATTTAATGTCATCAAATTATAACCATTGATATTCAAAATAAAGTAAAAATAAAAGAAGATAAGATCAACCTTTGGTATTCCAAACAAAAGATAAGATCAAATTTAAAACATAACCTTTCGTATTCCACTCTCTTTCTCACTATATAATAACCTTTTCACTTTTGCATGATCACATCACAATTCCATTCACCACAAAAAAAAGACAACTCTCAAATTGTTAAAAAATAAAGATCAATCAAGAAACCATTGGAGATGAGTAAAGTGGAAAAAAAACAATCTATATATATTATAAAATATAAAATATAATCAATTAAAACCCGTGCGACAGCACGGACCATCCACCTAGTATTTTTAATGACAAGTTAAAAATTGTTCAGCCCTAGCTAAAATAATAAAATGTGAGACTTGTTCAGCCCTAATTCTTTGTTCCGTATTTTAAACCCTAAAAACCACTGATTTCCGGCTCTGTTCATCGTGGTTGATCGATTTCATTCAGGTACGTCGGGAATGGAAGAAGGCTCACGAGAATTGAGCCGGCGGCAGGCCGAGTTGGAAGAGCAAATCGCCATGCTGAACCGAGATCTGGCGGCGGATTGGAATGAGATTGTCCGATTGGGACATGCCTTGGAAAAAGCCCACGGCAAGCGTCCTCGGAGGACGGAAGGCGCCGCCATTGGATCATTCGAGTTGGAAGAGGAAGTCGCCGAGCTAAGCCGAATTCGGACGGTGGCTCAGGATGAGATTCTCCGATTGCAAGATGCCTTGGAGAAAGCCTACCAGGAGCAGCCTACGAGGAAGACGGCGGCAAGCGCCATTGAATCGGGAAGCCCTACGTCAGTGCACCACCAGGTCAAAACCAAACCGTTAATCTCTAGTTTTTCAATCTTTAATAAACCTTACGATTCGTTGAGTGCCGACGTCTCGGTGACACCCCATAATACCTTTCGAGACGTTGACCCAGTGTTCCGACGGATATCGAATAGTCCCGAAGCCGGTACCACGCGACGACCCTTAGGGGACTGGACTGTTCCTTGCCTCTTACGTCCAAAGAAGGGCCAATCGTGTCGGAAGGCCAAACATATATGTTACAAGATATGTAAGTGACTAAGCAGATATATATAGGGCTGGTCATGGGTCGGGTTATGGGTGGGTGGAGCGCTTCCACCACCCGATGGTAGACGGGTGAAACGGGTGGTGGTTGACGGGGGTCGGGTGATGGGTTGGGTGATGGATCGGGTTAAACGGGTGTAACATTTCACCCATATTCGACCCGTCACCACCCACCTGTCACCCGCTTCATTACGGTTTTTCACTTGGGTCGGGTGAAGCGGATGGGTCGGTCACCCACGGATAATGTCCAACTCTAGGTATATACCATGGAGGTCGTCGAATTCCTTATAATTCCCTGCAACACCCTACGTCGGTGAACTTGAATAAGGTCAAAACCGAAAATCTCTAGCTAGTTTTTCAATCTTTCATCCGACAAGCTAAGTGTTTTTCAATTTTTAAAGCAGTAATCTCTTCCATCAGAAAACCGTCTAACCTTCTGTTGTTCAACTTGAGAATAAGTGTACAAATCTTTGCTCTATACTCTTCTAAACCTCAACTTTTCGTTATAAAATTTGTTACTAAATCTCTCCGATCGACCCTTGGTTGGTTTTGCAGGATTCCACCAGATCAATGTATACTGATATATAGAATCGAACGGGTTTGGGCTGATGTGCGATGTAAGATGTGCTTGTTTTTTTAGATCAATTCAATTCAATACCGCCTTTTAAATAATCAAGTTTGTTAATTATTCACTTGGTTTTGCTTTTCATCAAAGGTCCCCGTGGATAGATTTGAGATCAGGGAAATGGGAAAGGAAAAATGGGATTCCATGGCTCAAAGTGTAAGTAATTTTCCACAAATTAAGATCATCTTCATCTGATTGCTGAATGCTGATTGAGTGATTGTTGTACATATTATTGTTCGTTTCCTTTCAGGAAAAAGACCCGTATATCAAAGCGGCCGAGGCAAATGTAAACCGTTTCTTCCAAGACTTGAGGGAACGTTCTATTAAGCGTAAGAAGAAAGAGAATGATTTACAATGAAGAAAAGGTTTGGTGTGGGCGTGTTTGTATGCTGGCTGCTTGTTATATGAATTGGTAGCAAGTGTTGTTGTTGTTGGGTCATTTAGTTGCTGTTGGATGCCAGTAGTACTGTAGTAGTAGCACTTGCTGAACTCCTCTGCATGTGTTCCTAATTACATAGTAATTAAGAAGTTAATTTCTAAGTTTGTACCACTTTTTGCCCGTGAATACTACTTAGAGAAGTGTTAGCTAGTCAACCTAAATGCTTTGAAGATTCCCATACGCCCTAACAGAAAAGTTGTTGTGAATGTTGAAGGGTGGTTTGTGAATGAAAGTGATCTTAATTAAATGAAATCAGGAATCCGAGTGGAATCAGGAATCGGAATGAACCAATCATGTGACATGTTGTTTGGTATGCTGTCGCATTCCTGAGAATTATGGTTTAAAATTTAGGTTTAGACCTTATAATTTAGGCTTTATGAAATTTAGAATTTATTATTCAAGGTTTTGGAGTTTTTAGGGTTTTAAAGTTTAAGATGAAAAATTAATATTTTTTGAAATGGATGATACCTCCCATTTTTGCTGGAATCAACTTTACCTGCAAGCTTGGAATTAGTCATTTCTGGGAATGAAATCGATTCCAACTTTTGGTAAACCAAATAATATATAGTAATTAACCATTCCTGATTTTCAGGGAATCGAACCAAACGAGTTAGAGAAGTGTTAGCTAAGTCAATATAAATGCTTTGAAAATTCGCATACTCCTTAGCAGCAAAGTTGTTGTGAATGTTGAAGTGTGGTTTGTGAATGAAAGTGAGCTTAATGAAATACCCACTAAGGGGGCGTTTGTTAACTAGGTTTAGGGAATGAAGGTATGGGGTTCGGGAATGAAAACCCAATACCTTATGTTTGGTATGTTATTTTTAGATTTTCAAACCGATATCCTAAACCCGATGGATATGGGGTTCTCATACTCTCCTCCTACCCAGGGTAGAGATTTCATTCCCAATGGAATGAAAATTAAACCTAGCCCATGCTTGTCCTCTCTACGCAGCTATATCTACCCTTGCTTCATAGTTCACACTTCGACATTTACCATCTCTGCTACTCTGTAGTTTAATTAGAATACTAAATATTCTTAACGTGAATTTTTTTCTGGACGTAACTTTCCGCTCGGTGCTTACCAGTACCAACACCGATTTTAATCCCTAAACTCCCTCTATCTGTCTGCTACTGATCCAATTTCACAGCGATCCACATCATGAAATGTTGATTTATGTTTACTGGTTTTTTTTTTGTAGAACTGGTTTATGGAGTTTAGGGTTCTGGTTTTAATCTGACTATTAGCAATTTTGCCGATTTATGGAGTTTAGAAAGGGGCCCAATTTCATATATAATAGTCGGTAAATTTCAAAACAAGTGTATGCCGTATAGCATGGAAGATTACAAAAGACAAGAAAAACTCTCTAGTTTATGTATTCAAAGCTTAGCTTTGTAGGTATAACATTGTAGGTTTTCATGCTTAGCTAAAAAAATTAGTTTTTTATTTTTAGATGATATAAGGTTAATTTGTTGACAAGTTCACTTACTAATGTTAAACATTACTTTGTAGAAAATTATATGAATATAATATGTTTTTATATGATATTTGAAATATTATGCTTTTTTCTTACCAAAAAAAAATTTATGCTTTTTTTAAATATTTATACTTTAAATAAGCATAAAGTGTAGACAAATTATATGAATATAATATGTTTTTATATGATATTTGAAATATTATGTTTTTTTTTTAAAAATATTTATACTTTAAATAAGCATAAAGTGTAATTTTTATAATTTCATTCCCGGATTTCAGATTTGACAATACCAAACATTGAGTATGGGGTTAAATTTCATTCCAGAATAGTTACCAAACACTTGTTTTCAGGAATCAATTTCCAACCCCATACCTTCTTAATCCCATACCTCATTCCAAACCCAAACCCGATTTTATACCAAACACCCCCTAAATGAAATGCGTTGGTGGTAGCTTTCTTCTGATGTGAAATGGTGGTAATGGGCTTGGCCCAAAAAACCTGCTGATGGGCTCATCTTCAGTAGGCCCACATCATTTTCTGATCCCTAATAACACCACCAAATTACAACATTACAAAGCACATGGGTGATTTAACACCATATTTATAATTCACGATCATAGATATGTATATATTGTGGTAATTCAAAATCACCATCTCCTAATAGATTCATAACATCCTTTAATTATAAACCTCGAGTGTGTTTAGATTGACATACTTAATACATTATGTTATATTCTACTGAGTATATCAATATCAAGTATACTTGAGCGTGTTTTCAGATCTAAAATTTTCCTTATCTCAACATGGAACACCGTCTTTTTAAAATTATTAATTTCATACAATTTAATACATTAAGTGAAGTAATCTAAATGCACCCTAAAATTTCTTCGGTCTATAAGATAAAGGCAACTTAAGTAGGGACGGACGCAGGATTTAACATTAGGGTGGGCTAATTGTCACTAATTTTTTTTGGTGGACTAAATTACCTTATTTTAACTAATTTAACACTAAATTTATTTATTTATTTTTTTTATTATTAAATTTACTTTTTTTTAGCGCGGGCTGGAGCGTACCCCAGCCCGCCCTTCGGTCCGTCTTACTTAAGCTCTCGATGTTGGTTATATATTTGCTTAACACGATGCATAAAAACCTAGAGCTTCGAAACTTATTGAACACAAATGTTAGTTTTATATACTAACAATCAAAAGCCTTGAATTCTTAGGAAAGGCCCAAAATTGCCAATACACGTCATTCTAAATTTCCCGCTAAAATACTCCTACTCGAAAGTGTATTGATAAATGTCAGCAGTATTGCTAATGGTTGCCCAAAATTTTGGTAATAGAAGAAAGAGAGTATAAGAAAATATTGAAATGGAGAGAGATGATGAAATTTGAGGAGATAGGATATTGACCAAAACTCTTCTTTGGTCATTGAATGACACAATGACACTTGTGATTGGAGAGAGGAGAATGAAAATTAAAAAAGTATTGAAAAATTTAAAATGGAAGAGAGAGAAAATATTATTTTAATTTAATGACCAAAATTTTTGGGCAACAATTATGTATGTTCTAAGGACATAAGATAAACATTCTATTTTAGAAAGATTTGTCATTTTTATTTATTTAGAATATTTTTTTCAACGGATTTATACATTTCTTTTTAAGATTTTAGTTTCTAAATCATAATATAAATGCACTAATCCTGAAACTGCATGAGTTGTTTTCCAAGAAAAGTATATGCAAACAAGGTTACCAATGGGCCAAGTTTATTCATTTGTCTATAACGAGATCCAAGTTCATTCAACTGTACTTTCTTGGTCTAGCGGGCGGATTACAAGCTTGTCCTTTTTTTATTTGTCCAGCGGGCCTGTCCGTAAACAGGCCCAAGTTCATTCAACCGATTTGTTTATTTGTTTTAGGAATAGTTGATTCATCTGAGAATCATCAGGACGGAACGACGGACTCGGGAGAAAGAATCCGAATCCCTCACTGCCGGCGTATCTTCTCTGCCTCGTCAAATTCTGCAAATTCGTCTCCAAAATTGATCGGTTTGAACATGTCTTTCTCAATTGAATTTTGTTATTAATGTTCTTATGTTTATTTCTCAATTGAGAAAGATCCAAATTTTCATTGTTTTTGTGACGCTGGCTGAGAACTCTCGGCCGCCTGCCTCCGCCACTGATATTAGCAAGTGAATATCGTACCTGATTTCTCAGATTTGAATTGTCAATGCCTTAATGTTTGATTTGCTTGAAATTGGAAGCATTCTTTATGTTAGCTAGGTTTTGAGGCCTATTTGATTTTATAATCATGGGTGACTAACTTAACAAGGGAAAATATAACAGGGTGAAGCTAATTATGGCTGTTTGAGTGGCCAATATGACAGGATTAAAAGCATTGTTATTGTTATTCCTAATTTTATTATGAATATTGCACTACACTATTGATCTTGAAGAAAATGTTTCTTACTTGAAGTATTCAGCAGGTGCTTTATGATGGCTGGTCAGAAAAATAGCTATGGAAAGCGAGGCGACTCTCGCTCTGAACATTCTGATGATGGGAGAAAGAGAAGAAGAAATTCTGGTGATGATAGAGATTCATTTACAATAGCTTCAGATGACACTGTTTATCGATACTTGTGTCCTTCAATGAAGATTGGAAGCGTTATAGGGAGGGGAGGGGATATTGTTAAACAACTAAGGGAGGATACCAAATCAAAAATTAGGATCTGTGAGACGGTGCCCGGGAGTGAACATCGTGTTATTACTATTTATAGCTCAAGTGATGAGACAAATGACTTTGATGAAATGGATGCCCGTGTCTGTCCGGCTCAGGATGCACTCTTCAGGGTGCATGATAGAGTTGTTGCTGAAGATCTTTCAGGTAATGGTGATTCAGAAGGAAATCAGCAGGTCACAGCTCGTCTTCTTGTGCCATCTGATCAGATAGGATGTATTATTGGAAAAGGTGGGGATATCGTTCAACACATACGAAGTGATACTGGTGCTCAAATTCGTATCCTGAAGGATGCTCATCTCCCAGCTTGTGCATTGAGCTCTGATGAGCTTGTTCAGGTAGTATATGTATTATCCAACTAAACAACTGACCAAAGAAAATTTAAATAAAAGCTGATTTTTTTATAGATGATACATTGATACTAGCATTAACGCATTAACGCTTTAAAGTTCTTAAGTTTCTACTTTGCCTCGTTTTCGTTTTCCGTCTATTTTCTTTCTTCGGTCTGTGATCGTGTCGGGTCTTTTGGTCACATCCCCTTGCGTCAAGCCAGGGGTGCCCCATCTTGACCCCCCAGATTTCCCGCAAGGGGAGCCACACTGGGAAAATTTGGTTGTTGTTGTTGCTGTTGTTGTTGCTGTTGTTGTTGTTCTTATCATGAAAACCCTTCAATGGACATAGGGCTGCTTTATGTCATATCTTCATAGATCCTATTTAAAAATTATAAAATTGAAGGGCTTATTTTTAATTTTTAATTTTTAGATTTCGGGGGAAGCTTCGGTTGTGAGAAAGGCCCTTTATCAGATATCTTCTCGCCTGCATGAGAATCCATCACGATCCCAGCATTTGCTTGCATCTTCTGCACCCCAAAGTGTCTATCCATCTGGCGGATCACTCATGGGACCAAATAGTGGTGCTCCAATTATGGGTTTTACTCCACTTGTAAGCCACTATGGAGGATACAAAAGTGCGGGTGGCGACTGGCCCCGTTCATATTCTTCTCGAGACGAGTCATCATTCAAGGAGTTCTCTCTCCGATTAGTTTGCCCTACAGGAATCATTGGTGGCGTTATTGGGAAAGGTGGTGCTATTATTAACCAAATAAGGCAAGAAACAAGAGCAGGTATCAAAGTGGATAGTTCAAGTGCTGAAGGTGATGATTGTCTCATACTCATTTCATCCAAGGAGGTATGAACTTCGTTAACCAGTGCTATTTTTGTGAAAAACTTTTTAAAACTTGTGTCGTTAAGATTATTGATCTTTGCAACAGCATTTTGAGGACCAACTCTCTCCAACAATAGAAGCAGCAAGGCGCCTGCAACCTAGGTGTAGTGAGAAAATTGAGAGGGACTCTGGCATTATGTCATTTACGACTCGCCTTCTTGTTCCATCATCACGGATTGGCTGTCTTATAGGCAAAGGGGGGTCTATTATAACTGAAATGAGAAGGATTACAAAAGCCAACATCCGTATACTGTCGAAGGAGGATCTTCCTAAAATTGCAGCTGATGACGAAGAGATGGTGCAGGTATGAATTCTTGAGCCAAAATATATCAAGCTAAGAAATTTTTCTTATCTGTTCATTCCTCTTTTATAGTTGGTGCTGTGGAAGTATATGAAAATTTTTAAGACCTTCTCTTATCCCCTTTTATGTTTGGTCATTTTAACTACAGATCTCTGGTGATCTGGATGTGTGTGAAACTGCTCTCATGAACATAACAACACGACTTAGAGCAAATTTATTTGACAAGGAGGGTTCATTGCTTCTTCCTGTGGTTCCATATGCCCCTGCACCACCAAATGCTCCTGATTATGATGATAGGGATAGCCGAAGACATGGTCGTGGCTACTCAAGTGGCTATGGTGGTTCTAGAGACTACCCTTCTGCTGATCCATACAATAGCTATAGTGATTTGCAGGTAGATCTTATCTTGCATACCTCCTAATTGAATCTGAAGCCCCCTCACCCTCAAATTTTCATGTATATTCCCTACATATTTGTATACATAGGCTACTTTTAACAGTCATACGTATTGATTTTATTTTGATAACCGTTCTCATGGTTTTGCAGAGAGAAGTTGGTGCAAGTGGTTATGGGATGTATGGTGGATATTCTTCTGGGCGTAGTGGTGGTTCTGGGTATGATTTTTGTTCTTTTATGGTTCTTGTCATTTGGGATGTTCAGTTTGATATAACCGTGTACTATTAGGGGGCAAATTGAACTGTTCTTACATTTTTCTGGGAGAAGCAGCCTACGTGTGCAGTCCTGTTTTTCTTAAGGAATTATATAATTATGTATTAGATGGGACTGATTACCGAGGAATTATTCCAATATCATGGGAATAGGGTACTGAAAGAAGCATTCTAGAACAATATATTCAGAAAATTACAATACACGTGTGCTACTCTGGTTGACTTAGGATGTCTTTCAATTGATTGTATTTTTTCCTGGTTGGCTTTAAGTGCTTTTGGTATTGATTAAAGCTTTGTTTGCAGATTGTCTGGACAGGGCCCACGTCGAAGACCTTATTATTAAGGATGAACGATAAGCAGTGGCAGGTAACTGATTGCTTACTCCTAACTGCTTAGCTGCTTTAGTTTTTGTTGTAGAATATGAACATAAAAATACTGCCAACAGCTTTGCCTAGTCATAGATCATGAGTATTATAAGTTTGTTAGCCAGCCTGTCTCCCCGTTAACAAAATTCTAATGCTTATGTTTTCCCTGTCCTCATTTCCCTTCCCATAAAACAGACTGAGACTATGAATGAAGCCTGCAAGCCTGCCTCCTGCCTCCCCGATGAAGCCTCCATCCAGCCTAAACCAGAAGACCAGATGTAACAGGATTTGACCAACAAATGGCCTACCTTGATGCTTTTTAAGGCGACCAATCTATCAGGAGAACTTCACCACTGAAACTTGCCATGTCCATGACACCAAATACCAAGCTCTAGTTCCATGTTCATTGGAATCCTCTTTAGCCAGTTTGCCTTTGGATGTTCTGTTATAACTTATAACACAAAACTTGCTTATTCCTTCCAATGTTTTTTTTCCTGCATGGCCTGCAGTTGTGTGCTTCAGTAGTCAATGTTAAATTGTTAACTAGATGCTAGACCTTGCATGTTTCCTTTTATTCCTAGCAGAGTTATCTCGATTATATGTTATTTAATATGTTTTCTTTCCAATTCTAAATTTGTAAACTTGTTTGGTCATTGTGATGTTTCTTTCCCTTAGTTTTAGTACCGTTTGATGAGGTTGCTGTTTTCTTTGCTCTATTGTTTCTGTTATTTGACTGCTTTAGGGTGTGTTTGGATTACATTAGTTCATGCTTTATAAAGCATTTTGTCCTTTTTTATATATTAAATTCTAAGGGTGTGTTTGTGGGATAAATTTTTAAAAAGCATGTTTTTTTTTTTATTTTTATAAAAGACTATACCCTCACAATTCATAATTTAAAAATGTTTGTTCCCTCCATTTTTATAGGAAGTAGAGCCCTCACTATTCATATTTGTAAAAAAATAATAGAGAAAATGATCCAAATACACCCTAATAACTTAATATATTAAAAAGAATAAAATGCTTTATAAATCATAAACACTTGTAATCCAAACACACCCTTAGTGCCTTGTACTCTCAAATCCCTTTCTAGTGGCTTTTGTTGCCTTTTTTTGTAGGGCATGTTTTCTAGTTAGGGAACCTTTCATTGAATATGTAAGGGTAGTATACAGTGATGTATTTTCATTTTCTTTTGATAATGCGATTTGCATTATCAAAACATAAAAGGTCAAATATTGGGAATTATGTCACATTTCCATGTAGAGAGTATGGATCAAAGGGAATGGTCCAATGAAGAGGGAAATGATTAAGGAAAACATGAAGTATTTGCATTTGAAGTCCCAGTCATCATTAAGAAGCAGAGAACAAGTTTTGATATGTAAAACATACAGAAATAAGCTAATAAAACAATCAGTATCATTTTTTTTTACAAATGACAAAAATCGGTGTATTTTTTGTTTTGGCGTTTGTGTTATTATGCTAGAGATAGTTGCCAAGATGATGAAAGGGCAACACCGTCTTCTTAAGTTAAAAAGATGTTACCTCTGAGTGAGTCAATACATCATCGGCTCAGTCTTCATCAATATTCTAAGCCAATACGAACTTGGTTGTAAAACTTCATAGCTGTGTAGGCCATGTCAATCCTCACACTTTTAGTCTGTTAACTCTGGTTCTCATAGCAGCCAATGGTCGGAGAAGATTCGACAGTAGATTCCCTCATGAACTCTATGCAGGATTTGTGCATCTCTATATAGAACTTTGGCTTCTAGCTTTCAAACTAAAAGAATCAAAATCTCTCCATTTACTTTACTACAAGATTTACTAAGAACAGTTCTCTTACCAAGTGAAAAATCATAAACATAATCGAGTTACTGTTGTAAAAGTATCCTTGCTGTGAGAGGAAAATTTGAGAGTATACTCCTTTAACTCTTTTTTCTTCCCCTGATTAAAAAATGGTAAGGTCAATGGTTAGAGCCGAGGAATACTCAGCGTAATTGCACTTAGATCTTTAAATATCATTGTGCAATTACTCGCTGCGAATTTTACAGTGAGGTTAGAAATGGAAATCCCTATCCTAGGAAAAGGGAATGCTAAGAAATCATAGAAAATGACTTTACAAAGTAACACTTCTTCCCTAACACTCCTATTGTGGCTTCCTGGTTATTCAAGCCTAAAGCAAAAACAATCTCTCTCTTCTTGATCTTTCTGGTGATAATTAAGTTGCACCAGATAACCTTCAAATGCACCAGATAACCTTCAAATGCAAATAAACTACACTGTATTGAACTTCATTTCAAAACCCAAAGAGATTGTTTAGCTTGAAGGCTGCTTAAAGGAAGCTGCTTTCAGAGCAAGTCCGTCTTCAGTTCCAATTGAAGTTTCAGGTATTAGCAAAATGGAAGATGAAATATGAAGAGGTAAGCTTTAACATGGGCAAGAAGCTCTGTTGGACATTTTACACAATTATCCTTTGATGGGAAACCACAGCGTGATGGTATGTATCTATTTTCCGTCTTCTTTTCTCTCCCATGCATGCTATATATACATATATTCAGTTTAGTTTTGTAGAAAGATATGATATTCTGAAGTTAAAATCTTACAAAAGTAGATATACCATATTCAATGAGTTGTATCAGCTCCAAAACAGCTCTTCATTCTTATACCACAGTTTTTCTTGTGTTGTTTTGTCATCAAAAGAAGAATTTATCAGGCCACACTTGATATAGATTGGAATTACAGTAATCTCATATAGACATATCTGAACTTGATTCTGATAGATACTTGTTATGAGGGATTAAAGACTTAAATTTATATGTACTCATTGCAGGTCAAGTAAGCTTTCTGCTTATTGTAATAGTATTTTTAGGAACTTTAGATATGTTAGATACCAGTTCTTTTGTGAAATGCCACAGCTTTTTTATGAGAAGATGCCTAGAAATGTGCACAAAGAGAAAAGCTCGATGTAGGCGTTAGTATTGTGTTCTTTACCAGGAAAAGCTGCTTGATGGGGGTAATTTGCTGAAACTGATACATCAGTAGAACTAACTGATAATGTAAATATAGCAAAAGAGAGGCGTTGTTTAGGGATTTATGGCAAATGGATCACTAGAAAAGTTGCACTTGGCATTGCAGGAGGACTAAGAGGCTAGTAAATGTACAAGGGTGAAAGTGCACCAGAAATACTGCACTTTTTGGCCTTGCTGTGTATATGTTGAGATAAGCTGTAAAATGATAATAGTATATTTTAGGTATTATATTATTCAGTTATTAATAATTCAAGAGTTGGGACATGTTTGGGAAGATAAGGAATTGGTTTGTACTTGAGAATTGTTGAAACATGGAAGTGAGAACGGGCGATAACCAGAGTGAGATTGGATTCAAACATGGAAATGAGAATGAACCATTTCTGTTCTCAGTGCACCAAATGGTCCCTCGAGAAAATATGAATCGCTTGAAATTTGGGAGAGAACGAGCCTAGTATAGGATGCAACACATTACTGGATTTGGTATCATATACTGAATAATTAAACATAAAAACATGAACGCATTGAGAGTAGACCGGTCAAAAACTGACCTAACCCGCTAACCTGACCCGACCCGTCCGATAATTTTAGGGTTAAGACCCGAAAATTTGAACCCGAAACCCGAAATAAACCGAACCCGGTAGAACCCGAACCTGTTGGGTTGAAACCCGAAACCCGTTGGGTTGACCGATTTAGCAAATTTATAAAAAAATTTAAATTTATTTTGAAACTTATAATATATTTTATTATTAAAATGAATAAAAATAATATATTATAATTAAATATTATTGTTTAATTAAAAATCGATTTTAATAATCATAAGAAAAAAGGATATTTTAGACCCGTTGGTCAACCCGACCCGACCGAAAACCCGCTACAACCCAACCCGATTGACCCGTGACCCATAACGACCCGGAACCCGATTTAGCCCGAACCAGAACCCGCCCAACCCGACCCGATTGACAGGTCTAATTGAGAGTGTGAAATGTTAATCAAGTTTAAAAGATGATTAATTTCTCTATTCCAAACTACCCAAACCATCTTTTCTTATTCTATATCATCATCATTTGATTCAAGAAGAACAACAATTGGGAAGTTCAACAAGTACTAATTACTATTAATTCAACCTTGTGCATCAAAGCAAATCAACAACAGCAAAAACACTGAATGATAAGTCCTCTACCCTGATTGACATACATAACCATACAGATATCGTCATCAGATCTAAAAACCAAATTGAACGATGATGCATTTGAACAAAACTTACTAGGATCTAAATATAGAATTAAGTAGAAAGTGATCATTTTCTTACTGAATCAAAGGGTTGTATAAATACAACTGAGTACATGGGATCTTTTGTTATTTAGTAGAGAGATTTAGGGAAGATAAAACATAAATATTGACAACAACTTGTAACAGAAATATATAAATTTAATAACAATATGATAGAGTAGAAATCGGAAAAACTCAAACACACAAAAATACTTTGATTAAACTAAGAAAACAATATATAATCTCAACGGAAACAAGTTTTCAAAGAGCCAATCTCAAGGAGATGAATCTCCAAGAGCCCAAGGCCTAGCCCGATTCTTTTCTCTGCTTTTCTCTGGATATCCTCAAACAACACAAGTTATCTCCAATTTATACTCCCCTCAAGTACCTCTCCCAGACAACTAGCATGTTGTTGTAACCCTAAGAACCCCTTAATATAAAGACTCAAATACCCTTGCCAACTATTGTAACACCATCCTACCTTGGAGGTATTACCGCCAGTACCCCGATTAAGACTAAACCGAAGTTACCCAAGGCTTTAAACTGATTGAACAAACTAAAAATCCAAAAGTTGGATTCATTTAAAACAGAAGTATGAAAGTGGAAGACCACAAAATGTTGTAAACGAACTTAATCTTTATTACTTGATAACTCAAACTTTACAAAGTTTAAGAAAACGTTATTGCGGAATAAATATAAATGGCCTTATAACAACATTAGCTTTTATGACAAGATGATAGAACAGTCTTCTATCTGAACAAAGTCTTTAGTATGTAAACTCTTAGCTTCTTCTTTCCCAACATGGCTTTGTAGTGGCCCAACCATAAACTTCACTCAAACACAACTTCTGAAAACCTTTCTTTAACTTCTTGATTCACTTCTCAAATCAACTTTCAAGAAATACTTGATGTGTCGTATACAACGGTGGCCACCAGCCGGCCATGCAATTGAATAATGTGGTCGGGTTAGTCTATTGAAAGACTAAACAAGTGGAGAAATTGACTGGTTCCTATGGTAGTGACTAAACATATTGGCATCGTAATCCGAATAACAACCGGTCGATGATCCAACAGTTAGCAGTCTCATAGAGGATAAGAATGAGGCATGCATATTCAAGAGATAGGACACCACAATTTGTGGTTCCTTTATGAAATATGAACAATTGTTGGGAAGTCATATTAATCACAATATTTTGAAAAGCCTCCATCGACTAATCAGATTGACTTAATCAAAGTTTGATTAAGAATCAGTCATAACCGGGAGCAAAAATGGCTTTCCGACTGGACTAACCATTCAGCCATTCAGGTATATTAATGTGCCTAACACATTTATCTTATATTACTTTCAAAAAAATTCACAAACAAGTTGGTGGCTTTTAATAGGCTCGAACTACTATCGATGGAACACAATGCTACCGAGGTCAGAGGGCTTATTTCATCCTTGAACAACGAATAGCACGAGTCCCGATGCTGTAGAGATTAGAGGGCATGTTTCATCCATAATCATCTAACAGCATCCAGATCACAGGACTTAAGTTATCATTGATCTTTCATTTGCATATGGTGATATAGAGATCAGAGAGGCCTATTACCTTGTCATCTACACTGCACCGTGCCAATTGCACTTAGCTAGAGTGTGCATCATCTCTCTCACACGAAGAACAGGGGAAGAGTCATGACCCACCATTAGGATTAGAAAAAAAAATGTAATATTCTTTTAAAGAGAGGATGTGGAACCACGTTCCCCTCCCTGAAACTACCTTAATCAACAACAATGTCTCAACATGAGACAACATACAAGGTCACACATAACGGACCTAAATCCAGTTCTAGCGCAAAATTGAATAAACAATATGGTCATTATTTCTAACAAATATAACAATCTATTATATTTTATTAAGCACACAAGTTGTTCCCAACACAAATATTAAATGAGATTCAATTCCTCATTTAATAATATTAATGCAAGAGAGAATTGTCCACTTGCCTTATACGAGATATCTCCACTTAAAGCGATTAATTCCATCTCGAACAACGTGCATCCAAGACTCGAGCTCGGGTTGTACTGGAAAAGAATAGATTAATAAATTATAATCAATTTATTTCCATTACAAGATTAACTACAAATTATTATGTTGTCAAGTACTTGCTTGACTTAATCCGGCTTTATAACTTAACCAATTCGAAAAATTACGCTTTACGAGATTTAATACGAAACCCAACTTTGAATGATCTTATCCCCAAAAAAATCATTCTATAATATAAGTCAAGCTCGAAAGATAGAAATTACCTAGCGATATGCTTTCGGAATTTGCTTGCACACAAAACGATGCAACGCGCATAACGAGGCAAACCCGGGTCCACCCACCTTTCCCTTTTTCCTTCTCTTTTCTTCAGTCCATATCAAGGCCCGGGAAACAGTGACGACAAGCCAACTTCACCGATGTGTGGAGGCTTCGTCTGACATCCGTTTTGGGTCATTCAAGAGATAGTTGGAAGTACTCGTTACCCTCTTTCTACTGTTGGCAACGGATGTTTAACTTGTTGAGGGACGACGGTGAACGAAGGAGGCAAAAGTCACTCGCCGAAGCTGAATTTCTGGGCAAAATAAACCAGCAGAAAAGCTGGTTGCGAACTCCTGTTCACCGATTCGTGGAGGCGACACCAGGGTCATGGTGGCGACGGGACTTGCAACAGATGGAAAAAGGAATTTCCCTCTACCTAAAGTTGGCGTTGGAGTCCTAAAATATGGCCGGAAGGCGATGCACGAGGTCCACGAAAACAGATCCTTGACAACGGATTTTCAAGCTGAAATTCAGTGTTCGTCGAGCTAGTTTCGCCGGCTATTGGTGGCCACACCAGGCATGGAGTGGTGCGATTAACGACGACAGTTGTAAGCCCAAATTGCCAGCTTCAAAATGCTGGCAATGGCTCCGATATTGGATGCCGGTAGATGGAGAACGAAGCCCGCGAAAACCACTCGTCACCAACATCGAAAAATCTGGAAAACCAATACCACGAACTTATTTGGTGGATTTTGGCTCGTTTCTTGAATCCTTTCTCCACAATTGATTAAGGGATTTTGTATATCACTTCATCCTCGACATATAGTAATTTGAATCACCAATTTTGGTTGAGAAACGAGTTCACAATCTGATTTTAAAATTTGGGTGTTTTTAGGTTAAAACCGAGAAACGATTTCAGTTTTACATTCAAGCTTCCATTCTCCTTCCCTCGTGACCTGGAACCGTTCCCCATCCTTTATAATCAATCACCCTAGCCCTCCTCTATCTCCTCTCCACGAATCTGTCCAAAGAACCACAAGTGGTTCGTCCCCTCGCGTGCCAACACGAAGAAGGAGAGGTGTCGTGTGGAGAGATGGGTGACGAGATGAGGCTACTCCCTAGCTTTGCTAGGTGGCGGGGTGGTGACCGGAGGCTGATGCCATGAAGGTGAGCGAATGGTGACGCCGGCGGCGCAGCCATCAGGGCTCGAGCCGCTCAATTTGAGAAGAAGACAAAGTCCAATTGTTCTGTTATAATAAAGCATTCCACTTACATTACAAGAATCAATTTGGAAGGGTGGCAAGGGTGTTTTGTTTTTACCTATGCCATAAGTCATGGGTTCGAGTTTCATAGAAGACATTCAAGTCTTTTTAATCAAATTCTTTCTTTTTGCCTAAGCAAATAGCAAAAAGTCCTTTATTCTTACACTTAAAAATTTAATCTCTCTTTCTTTAATAAGATTTAAACTTGCCAAATTTATTTATAAGAATAAATCTTATTTTTTTCAAGTTTTACTCATTTGTAGAGAAATTAAATTAAGGGTAACTCTTCACTTAATATTAACTCAAAAGAATTAAAGTAATATCTCTTTATTAAAAAGAACGGATATTACAACTATCTTCTCCCTTCTCTTGAATATTCCTCATAAGCATAAAGTTTTCTTAACACAATAGATATTCTAACACCTCCCCTCAAGATTAACTAGTCTTTTGGTTAAGCCGAGTTTGGCTAAGATCATGTTGAATCTTGGAGTTAGGAGAGGCTTCGTGAGAACGTCAGCTAGCTGAACATCTGTAGGCACATGAGCAACTCGGAACGTGCCATTTTGAACTCGTTCTCGTACGAAAATGGAAGGCAAGAGCAATGTGTTTTATTTTAGAGTGAAACATTGGATTGAAACTCAAGTAGGTCGCCCCTAAATTATCACAGTGCGGCACTGGTTGTTGTGGAGTGTTGATGCCAAGTTCTTGTAGAAGTGATACCACCCAAAGAAGTTCGCCTACGGTATCGACAAGGTCTTTATATTCGGCCTCTGTAGACGATCTTGCAACATAATTTGTCTTGCGGGAAGACCATGAAATTGGAGTGGACCCAAGATAGAGAATAAAACCAGTGTTTAAAATATAATCATCCTTGTCCCCCGCCCAATCGGTGTCGGAGAACCCGTGAAGGACTTGAGGTGTTATGGAGGAAATTTGTATTCCATAGTCCAAGGTGAATGCAAGATATGGTCATGACATTGGTTAAACAATTAACTGATTTCTAAAAGAGTAATATCCTAAATCATCTGAATTCCTCATAATTATTTTTTTAAATAAAAAATATTACATACCGGTTATATATAAATTGGTATCCAAGTGCTCGATATTTTGTTTTTGAAAAAGAGGTTGCATATCGGTTATATAAATAACCGGTATGCGAGAGTCCAATTATTAACTTTTTAAGGAAAGGGGCCGCATACCAGTTTTTTTAAACCGGTATTCGAGATTCTTTTTATACCAATTTTTATAAAATTGGTATTCAAGATGTAGATACCAGCTCAATTTATACCAAATTGAAAACTAGTATCCTTTTCATAAAAAATGGTATGCAATCCGTACTTGTGTAATAGTGATGAAAGATGTTGATAATTAATCCTTTGAAGTGAATTTCATCGACATCTTGATCAGCCATTATCAAAATGTGCCCATAACACAATGATTTTTTATCATCGAAAATAAATGTCCGAAGTCTTGCTAAAGTGGCTCCCTAAGTTTCTTAAGATCGTTTTCCCACAAACAGGATGCATTCACATTTTTCAATTCCTCAAGTTCATCAGAATTTAGGTCTCGTTGAAGTCGCAAGTCTTCAAGCGTGTCATCATTCAGTGGCATCACTATCAAAAACCGATATCCATAACCACAATCTTCAAAATCGTTAGCAAAAGTGGCGAACTTTTGTTGTCTCTATTGCAGTCCATTTCATCCAGTCTTCGTTTTATAGCTTGATCTTAACTTTCTTTCTTTTAAAGTTGTGGTATTATTCATCTTATGCGCAAAACCTACAATAAAAGCTTAATATTTTCTATAGATTACAATATCGACAAATAAATTAGTATTGATAATAAAACATTAACATATCGTAATGTTTTGCCTCCTTTAGCTGCCTACATTGCAATTTTTAACACTTTACATTAACATGCCATGCTTTTGTTTTACTTTTTATCATAATAAAACTTCATGTTGTACTACCAATTAATAGCATATTTATCTCCTTAAGACGAATCGCAAACTCCGACATAAAGTTTTTAAGTTTCAACAGTTAGCTCAGTACTTATGAAAGAAATTGATAATTAATTCCTTGAAGTAAATCTCATCGACATCTTGATAAGCCATTATCAAGATGTGTCCATAACGCAACAGTTTTGTATCATTGAAAACAGATATCCGGAGTCTTGCTAAAGAGTCTCCTTAAGTTCCTTAGGGTCATTTTTTCCACAAAGAGGTTGCATTCACAGTTTCAATTAGTATTCATAATAAAACATTAACATACCGTAATAAAACATTAAAATATCAAATTCTTCTTGACAGTCCAATCCTTCTGAGCCATTCTGGATAAAATTATTACTAATAACTAAATCTTGAGCTATTTTGATTATAGTCTTCTCCAAGTTCTTATTACCATGATGGTAGCTCGAATTCTCAAGCACATAACCTCCAAAAACAGACACGTTAATTTCATCAATAGGATTACACTACATAGCATAGTGCAAACTCTTTCTTTAGCTAGGTTTTAACCCATCCATCATAGATGTAATAGATCTTACAATATCTACATAAAAAAGTGTGTGAGTTCACATAAAATAAATTCTTTATAACATATATGATTACCACCCACTATGTCAAGAACGGTGGTATTAGGCAGCGAGGAGAATTATCAAACACATCAATATATGTCAAAAGTTGAACATTCCTATCAAAAAAATAGTAGCAAACGGACATCATAATAGAAAACTTACATCAAAATATTCAAGCAGTGTCTTCTTCTTGCCGAATGCTAATAAAATTGCATCATCATCTTCAACATCACTCAAAACAAAATCTTTTTTGTACTTGTGTAAGTTACGAAAGTGCTTTTGTACTATCTCTGATAAGATCATACATAAACCCTGCAATAAAAGGCTTAATATTTCCTGTAGAGTACAATATCGACAAATAAACTAGTATTGATAATAAAACACTAACATATTATATTATCCTTGACCATCCAATCCTTCTAATCCTTCCTTTTTGCCCGTCATACATTGAATTCAAATGTTATGTAGAATAATAATGTTTTGCCTCCTTTAGTTGCCTACATTGTAATTTTTAACACTTTACATTAACATGTTCTGCTTGTGTTTTACTCTTTATCATAATAAAACTTTACGTTATATTGTCAACCAATGGCATACTTACCTCTTTAAGAGGAACCACAAACTCTAACATAAAGTTTTTAAGTTTCAACAGTTCATGCAACAATTTTAAAACACTAACATAAAGTTTTTAAACTTTTTGAAATGAATCTCATCAACATCTTGATAAGTCATTATCAAGTGTGCCCATAACGCAATAATTGTATATCATCAAAAACATACATCCAAAGTCTTGCTAAAGAGTCTCCTTAAGCTCCTTAAGACCATTTTTCTACAAAGAGGCTGCATTCACATTTTTCAATTCCTCAAACTCATTAGGTTTTTTGTCCAGTTGAAGTTGGAAGTCTTCAAGCGTGTCATCTTTCTGTGTTCTTAATTGCAGTACCAATTCATTCTTTGTTTTGTAGCTTGATCTTAACCTTTCTTCTTTAATATAATTCACCTTGTATGCAAAACTTGCAATAAAATACTTAATATTTTCTATAGATTACAATACCGATAAATAAATTAATATTGATAATAAAACATCAACATACCGCATTGACAGTCCAATCCTTCTAAGTATCCTTCCTTTTCCCCACCATACATTGAATTCAATATTTATGTAAAATAATAATTTTTGTTTTCTTTAGTTGCGTACATTGCAAATTTTAATACTTTACATTAACACGTCATTGTTTTGTTCTACTTTTTATCATAATAAAATTTTAAGTTGTATAACTAATCAATGACATACTTACCTCCTTAAGAGGAACCGCAAACTCCAACATAAAGTTTTTAAGTTTTAATAGCTCATGTCAATAGTGATGAAAGAAATTGATAATTAATCCTTACTAGCTATCATTCTATATCTAGCTTCAACTTATTTTTTGAACAGAAGAAAATCTCAGCTTCAACTTGTATGCCTTTGTGTATTCGTAAGTATAATCCACTTTAATCCATCAGTAGCTAGCCACTAATATCTACGAGTATTGAGTAGTACATGGCTAGGGTAAGAGATGATTTTAGTTCTGACCATGTTCTTTATTTTAGGGTAATTAACAGCAATGTCAATAAACATGTCCATCTCTTCTCTATGGAAAATAATTGGAAAACTTAGTATATACATTAGCTAGCTATCTAGGTTAATAATTGGAAAACTTAGTAATAATTGGAAAACTTAATACATATTCTAATCAACTTTAAGGACTTGAATTTTGAACATAAGAAAATCTCAGCTTCAACTTGTATGCCTTTGTGTATTCGTAAGTATTCACTTTAATCCATCAGTAGCTAGCCACTAATATCTCGAGTATTGAGAAGTACATGGCTAGGGTGAGAGATGATTTTAGTTCTGACCATATTCTTTATTTTAGGGTGATTAACAACAATGTCAATAAACATGTCCATCTCTTCTCTATGGAAAATAATTGAAAAACTTAGTATATACATTAGCTAGCTATCTAGGTTAATAATTGGAAAACTTAATACATATTCTAATCAACTTCAAGGACTTGAATTTTGATCAATTTTACGCGTCATTTTTTAAATAATTAATGGAAAAAGATTAGTGAAATTTATTATTAAAATTTATTTTTATCAACTATTTTTTTTAAAACTCCACCACATCCATTAGTTCAAAACAGTGACAGACATTTAATAAAAGTGTTAAGGATTTAGATTTTTTTAAAGAATTGAGTTTAATTGAATATATTTTTCTTAAAAAACTAGGTGGATGGCCCGTGTTATCGCACGGGTTCCCATTGATTATGTTTTATATTATCTATGAAGTTATATTTTTTCGTATATTATTGGTATATTCTTTTCATATACTTTTTTTTGTTTTTTAGTGGGATGTGTAAAAATATAAGCACACAGGTCATCATCCCTAATATGAGCCTTGTAGATATTAAAAATAATTAATTTAATTAAATAGACCGTTGAAGTGTAGTTGATTAATTGAGTACAAGGATAATATAATATTAAATATAGTATGTCAAGTTAGAAGGAAATAAAATTTGGAATGTAAAAATTAATTTATGTTAAAAATAAAATTCTAAATTCTCAACCACATGACCGTGCAATACATTTTTCATTTTGTATTATATATTTAGTGATAGATTTAAGCATCTATAAAAAAAACTAATATAAAAAATACATTGATATTGCACCTTGTTGTAAATAATCGCTATCACTCTTTTTTTAGTCTTCTACTCTTCTATTGGAGAAAATATAACCACAATAAAAACATAAACATAAAAACCAAAATAGATGCAATTTGCATAAAAGAAAGGCATTTTGATAGTTAGCCTTTTAATATTTATTGCACATTTGCTTACATAAAACAACAATATCATAATATGTAGTCATCATATAATTAAACATGAATAAAAAAAGTATTAAAATCCAAAAATAGATTACCTCAATATTTTTTCTTAGATTACATTGAGAACATGACCTATCCTTTTTCTACACAACAAAATTAATGCAAATAATTTATCCTTTTTCTGTATAGGGATATGAGATATTTCATATGCATATTTAGGTGTCAATAATGCCCCTTGAGGGCATGGAGAGTGCAACATCTCCATCTATCAAAAAACATTTAGTTGTCAATATGAAGAGGATGAAGTGATTTTTTATATTAGAAAAGTTGGAGGTTTAGAAATGTGAAAGGTTGTTTAGGAATGTGAAAAGTTGGATGAATTAATTTGTATGTTACAATTGTTCTTTTAATAGGAATATTTATTTTGACCACATTTATTTTCTTCTTATCTTTTGATATTTATTCATATGCAATATGTAATGCCAAAAGCCTATTTAATGTGCAAATTGATGTTGTCATTATCATTGCAAGAGAAGAAGACTATTTTATGGATTGAATGACTAATAATACCATTATTTTAATTTGATATTTAGATTTCTTTTAATTTTTCTATTTTATAGTATACATAAAAGATTATAAATTATTTTTATTAATTATGTCTTTGCATTGTTTTTTATATAAAGAAAATAGGTTAATTTATCAATTTCGATTCTAAATTTATTGTAAAGTTTTCTTAATCTATTATAAATGTACAAATGCTTAATTTGTAAGTTTATAATTATAAATTTTTATTAATTCTATGAGCATTGATGCTAAATAATTCTCTCTATGTTAGAAGATATATAAATGGTTTAGATTAAATTTATAAATAAATATTTAAGTCATTTAAATGAGCAGTAATTGTCCAAAATTTTTCTATTTTATAGTATATATAGAAGATTGTATTATTGAGAACAGATTTCCAGAGTCTTGCTAAAGTTGCTCCTTAAGTTCCTTAAGATCATTTTTCCACAAAGAGGTTGCATTCACAATTTTCAATTTCTCAAGCTCATTAGATTTTGTGTCTCGTTGAAGTCGCAAGTCTTCAAGCATGTCATCGTTGAAGTCGGAAATCCTCAAGCTCATTAGGTGACCTGATCCTTAATTTCCTTTTTGGATTTTTATGTAAATATAGAAAAAAAAAAGTTATCTTTAAAAAATTCTATATTTTTTAATCTTTTCTTCTTAATTATCTTTTAAAAATTTTATTGAAAATATTTTTAAGGAATTGAATTTGATTAAATTTTTTAAGAATTTACATTATTTTTGGCTTTTATTTATTTTTGTATATTTACTTTATTATATCATATTTATAATATATCTAAAATTGATGAGTCGTAGTCATGCGTGGCACGACAGGTACAACAAGTATCATAACTGAAGTCGAATCCTTCTATCTTAAGTGTCGTTATCTTAACTATGTCACGTATGCGTTTTAATTTTTCCATTTACCTCTTTGTCTTTCGTTTACTTAAGTATTTACAATTTTTATATTATAATAATATTTCTTATATTACTAATATACAATTGTAATTAGAGATTTTAAAATTTGGCAAGTTGCATTAGTAACAAAATCTATAATTGAACAATTTTATGAAATATAATCATATTACTAATATTATTAATATACAATTATATTTAGAGTTCTTAAAATTTAGCAAGTGATAGAAATATAATCTTCATTATAATTTATTTTAATATTAAGAAAATAATATTACTATCTTTTTAAAATATTAGGAACATAATTATCATATCTAATTATTTTGAAATAATTATTAATATTCAATTTATAAATTTAAATCAAATATATAAATCTATATATGTGTATAGAACATATTTTATTATTATAAATCTCGTGCATCTTACAATTATAAAACAAGTAGTTCCATTCTTTCTTTCTTTCTTAATTGGGTAAGAATTAGGGTCGTCACAAGTACTATTTGGGCTCGCTCGCCTAGAGCATACACTAGGAATGACAACTAGTTACTAAAAAATTTTGGAGAAGAATGAGCAAACCGCCGCCCGTGAGGTTCGAAACAGTGACCTCGGGATACTACCCCAAAGGCCTTGAACCAAATGGCCGAAGGCAAAAACAAGAAGTTCCATATATACGAGAGTACAGCTACTACTATATATAATATATATTATTTATGATTTGCCTTTTACATGAAACCCATGGGGGTAAAACATTGAAATGAAACAATACTATTCAAAAGACAACCTAGTTTTTGGCTCATAAGAAACAAAATAAAATCACAACGGTCTGAACCAAGACGAAGTGATGCTGTTTTTTGGTGCTGCAAATTCAGAAAATTGGTGCAAAATGTGTTGTATACTCATTGTTTCCATGATCCGATCAAATTCATCCATGAAACTATAGCATGGCGTCAAGCTGTGTTTGCAGATCCTGGGTGGAGACCAATCCAATTGCTTCAATCTCCTCGACGGAGTACTCGGATTTCAGCAGCAATTCAATCTGGGTATGTGCTTCAATTATATTTGTCCTGGACAAGAACAGATAATCGCAAGGCTTATATGAATAGAACTAGTGCGTAAAATACTATCAATAACAAAAACTGTCAAAGATCTTAGAAACATGGTTGTCTTGAAAAGTTATGGAGACGAAATCTTACTTTATGGGCTTGAAAAGAACGGATCGTGTTGATGGATTCTGGAGATAAAGGTTCAGCTTCTCTATCACCTTTGGTAATTCTTGCTGCATGGCGGTTCTTACCTACAAAAGACGAGTGAAAGAAGGATTCGTCGAAAACATTATACAGTTATCACCACTAGTGAATATAACCAAGATTCCAGAAGGTAAAATATATATTATAGAAAAAATTTGGATCCCAGAAGGTAAAATGTAGTATATTTTAAATTAACGAAGATTCAAAGTTGCAGATTAAGCAGGAATAACAGTGAGCAAATTGTTCAGATGGTGATAAGTATAATGTTATCCATGGTTCATGAATTTGACATCTTTAATCGATATTCCTCCAGATTCACACCTTTCCTTCCACTCTATCTCGCTCAAAATTGAGGGAAAAGATTTCAGATATTTCAATAGTAGTATCAGGTTATGAAAACTAGTTAAATCCGGTAATTTATTAGAAGTCCAGGGGTAATTTCGACTCTTCAGTCTTCACACAGTATTAACGGTAAGTAGACAGAATATGGTGAAGAGTGGTGAATTCTTAATGGAATGCATTCAATGAATGGCTGAAAAAGAATTGTTTATACTTTATACCGGGTGGTTTCTCACCATTTAACATTAAATGGAAAATTCTTGATGTTGAATGAAGTGCATTGTTAATTTTGAAGGAGAACGATATGTACCTTCTCGACGAGTTCAGCCACCTTTTCTGGAGTTGCAAAAGCTTGCTCCTTGAGTGGTTTGGTCCTTAATGGATCAATGTTCTGGCTTTGAATGCCAAGGGATGCTGTACCTTTCACAGCTGTAACCTACAAAGATTATTGTAGAGGTAAAAACCTTAAATCCGCGATTTCCCTTTTGGCAATTAACAAACAACCCTTACATACAATGAGCAACTCAGTAATATTCTTATTCGGACCTTAGCAACAAATGAAAGTAGCGGGTCCACAATTTGTTTTGTCACTGCCATAATGAACTCCTCACAGGTGGCTTTAAGAATCTTCTCCAATTCCTACAGTTTGGATGAAAGTATATAGTGGTAATCAAAGAGTCAGTAGCTAACACAGTCATGGTACTAAAGTAGTACATAAAAGGCAAATGTAACATTAAAAATACACCAAACCAAATGGAAACATGAAACATGGTTGCCTTTTGCAAGACACCTTTTCTACTTATCCATTTAAAACAGAGTCTAGTCGAACATAGTTCTATTAAGAACAATTGGTTTTAAACTTGGCCTCCTCATACTAGTACGCGACCACATTATTAACTTATAATTGACAATATGACCAAAAAAACTACCCATCCTATCAACTCACAGCTTATCTCAAAAGCCACTAAATTTTACAATAGGCCTTAACTTCAGCCCACTAAATAAATTCAATTCTGGTGAAATTAAAATGCAAAATGTAGTGTTTGGATTCAATCGTTCCTCCCATATCACAGCAATATGCATGGGTGTCGTAGGAGTTCAAACCAATTTAAGTAAGGCATAAAATTACGTGCATATATACGTATGCATGTACTAATACCCTCTTCAAATTGAATGACAGATCATGAAAGTTATTTGGCAAGAAGCTTTGACACTCAGGCCAAAAATCAAGTAATTGTATATATAGCAAGAATTTGTTTCTCTAATGTCTTCATTTAATTCTGCTGCTGCAGTTTGGTCTGTATATTCCATATAAGTTTTTCCTTGTCCAGCATATAAGGAAGAATGGAAAAATATTGATAAACGATTAATTATATAATTCATCTCCATCAGAAGCGCTTGCACATGCCAAAGGCAAAAAGGTACTCTATAAGGAAGGATTTCAATGGCCTAGTCCAAGAATATGGGAATATTGAATGGTCACCAACCCTAAAATTTGCTAAGCTTTGTGTACCATATAAGTATAATCATTCCTTATTCAGACAATGAAAAACCCATCCAATGCGTTTGTCGCAAAAAAATTATATTTAGTTTAGTTCATTGTTGTTTACCTTTTTAGCATCCGTTTGACTTTCCAGAACTCGTGGAGAAAGGGTCCTTGCTAGTGATGTTGATCTTGACCAATCAAAAAGTGAGACTTGTCCTCTAAGAATTCGTCTAAGGTGTTCCTGCAGTTGAAATTGAGCAATATGTAAAAAGAGAATTTCATTAAACTTGTATATTTCTTTCAAGTACTTTAAACATTAAGCAAGTAATTCGAGCATTCTATGTGACAGTATGATAAACACACCAGGAAATGTCTCAACACAATCCATACTCATCTCTAAAATGCTCTTGAAGCCAGGGAAAGCAAGAAGAAAGTCAACTCTAAGACTTCCAACATCAAGCCAAGGAAATTAAAAAAGTTGTCCATTTTAGTTTCCTTTTAGGAGTTAAAACAAAAGGGCTACGAGATCCAAATCTACATTTGAATCATCATATTCTTAAGTCTAAAATAAGCATAGTGTTGAACTTTATTTTGGAAGAGGGAGGGGAGACAACAATTAAAGTACTGAAGAGAACAGCTCTGATTATTGGCCTTCATGGTCTTATTCAAAATTTCACTTTAATTAATATCAGACCATATGACAAAAAATATCAAATCGCAGTTTCCTATATCATTTGACGATGGCTACAGAAAACATAATCCATGTGATAATATATACGAACAACAAAACATAGAAGAATCCTGCCAAGCATTTTGCAGTCATACAAAAATAGCATCAGAAACCTGAGGGGTCTTAAATAAAATAAATGAAAGCTTCCCGACCAAATGATATTATGCGTGTACAACAAAATATATACTTACCAGCAAATGTGAGAAATCAAGCTCCTTGTGAGTGACTGAAAATTCAATATCGAATGGTGCAATCTATAACAAAAGTTTCAAGTTAGCCTTCATTAGAATAAAACTCCGAAAACAAAAGCAACAATATATAGATGAACCTGCTCTCGTAAGATAAGTAGATGCTTTATGAGGAAAAGCTGCGCATCAAGTGGTGATGATTTCTGAGAAACGAGCTTATATGCTTTCTACATTGAACAAAGGGGCAAATAATAATTAGAAGAAGAAATGTTTAGTTCAAGGAATTGATTACAAAAAAGGTGGCTTGTATGTGGAAGTGGTGACTTTTTTGAAATATGGATATCCCAAACAAATAAGATTGTATTTGAATGGCTCATGAATTATTGTCAATAGAGCTGATGCCAATGCATTTTCCACTTACTTGAATTGACACCGAGCAGACTTCCACTGCTTCCTGATACAAAAATAATATTGCAGTCAGTAATTTCGAAAATTGTCAACAGGCCATAGACTTGGGAATGATAACCCTTAGAAATACAGGTGATAAATGACTTGAATGCATAATATGGTAATACCTGTGCAAGGCCAGTGAACACAGCAGGTTCTAGACAGCGATACAACTTTGAGAGAAGCGAGATTGTCTTCTCCAATGGTGGGTACCATGTTCTTGAAACATCTTGATTGACATCTGTCTGCATAAGATAGCATAATTGTGTAAGGGAAGCATATACATTACTAATATTTGTACTAACAACAACACCAGAATGAGAAACAGAACTACTAACATTAGAAATGCGGAAGTATTTATTTCAGAGTTTTATAATATCCTGTGTTGTAGTGTCTTTTAGCATGCAATCTTGTATTTTATTTCTTCAATGGTGTAGTCTCTATTTTAAGTGTCTATAGACTACTCCAAATTGTAAAATCATCGACATTAAAAAGCCCATACTTAGTGATAAGATATTCTACAAAAAAATCTTTGAAAAAAACAAACACTACCATATTATCCAATCGACTAAAATTAATAATATCAAAACTCACTGAATCAGATTCCTCAGCATCCTCGGGAGCTTTCTCTAGTTTTGAAGGATAATCCACATCTTCGCTGAGAGGAATATAATTTGCTATCTACAAGCAATAGAAAATAGTTTGAGATTCAATGCAACAACACAAGCTTTACTCCTGAGAAACAATGTCATAACAAAGTGAGAAGTTCAGATTAGTATGATGCTCAAAAGCAAATTTCAAGCCAAAAAACACCATCCGAATGAACTTTTCCATGTGACACCCAACATGATTAAACTATACGATTATTTTTGACATAAAATTACAAAAAACATGTGTACACAATCTTTCACCTAGTTTTGAATCCATATTGGAAAGCTTTTTACACCATATCCACAATTTCAAAGGTCAACATGTCAAACATGAACCATTAACAGACAATTCAGAGAACTAGGAAGGCAGCGGCTTAAATGATTAGGGTATGTTCTTCTTTTGCATTATAAACAACATCTACCCAGGTGGATCCCGGTATGAGTTTCATTATAAAGATATTTCATTTTTAAAGTCCTTGCAATGTGTAAAAACAAGTTACTTTTCACACATTTCAAGGACATTATAAATGAAAATATATTTATCTTTATAATGTTAAAGAAGAACAAATCCTAAATTGTGTTTTATTGCTATATCAAGCATTGTATACACAAACCTGGTAGTATCACTACAGCATATTCAGCTTGTGCCATTATTGATAAATATAGATCTCTTTTATCTCCATTCATCTTCACATGCTTAATTAAATACATGGGTAGGGTATTAAAAAATATTAGAATATAGAGCCAGAAGGAGCGGCAGTGTTGCTATATGCATTCAAAAACCACAAATATGTCTTTGATACAGACATTTTTACAATGAAGGGTATGTATTTTACAGCACTTGCCTCATCCCGGATATGAGTTCGAGCACGAAACGTCAACCTTTCATGAACATCTGCTAGGATCCTTTGAAATGTTGGGCTCAATCCAGCAAAAGATTCACTTCGTCTGCTAAGCTGCTCGCCCAAGATCTCGACTTTAAGAACATCAATGAGTTCACATAGAAAATCTAGGTTTGTCTCATGAATAAATCTAGACCGTAGTGTATCATACAAGTAAGTACATCTGCAAAATAAGTTAATGGAGAACAGTTTAAAACATATTATCATAAGGATCCAATAGAAGATTATAAATGTACAGAAACATTTAGGAAGAAAAATAATTACTTCTAACAGAAATGTCATTCATCCAACATGTTGCAAACTTTCCACATGTATCATTGAGAGTGCTAGTAAGTTCCTTTCTCCAGAAATCATATATTTAATTCCTATTTTAGCTGTGATTTGTTTCTTCAATCCATCAACCATTAACCAAATTTATTCATCAACATATATCTCTTGCTCCAATGCCCCGAAAATTCCAGGCATAGTTTTTCTATTGTCAAGCTATAATAATCATCCATTAATATGATTGTGACGAGCCTATAAATTGGTCCTAGCCTCAACCATGATATCATTTGCTATACAAGAAGGATGCACAATTTCACAACAGTAACTACTCAGAAAAGGAAGACAGCTCAGTTTCAAGCAAACAGAACAAATTTGTAACTCACAGTGGATCAATTAATAGCGCCATGCTTGAGATATCCTCAGAAGAAGATGGGAAAAAATGACTGAAAAGTTGATGTTCAAGCTGATATACCTGCAAAGATTTCATCATTTGGTCAACAAGATAAAACTATTATTGACCATGGAAATGAGCAAAAACACATGTCAGTGTTGGAATAAGTTTTATAACAATGTGCTGTTAGAGTTTACTCTCAGGGGTATAAAGTTTTTTCTTTTTCATTTCTAATACCACCACCCATTAGTATTTGCAATTGTTAAGTAGCCACACAGGTTTTTCATTTATCAGTTACAGGCATCAAGATTCTAAAACATGTCCCCTGATCCAAATAGTTAAGCATACTAGTGCCAGCAATAAGCAATAATGCATGAAAATCTGCTTCCTACAAATTTCAAGCCTAATGACATCTTGAGATATCCCATCATTTTTCCAATGTGAGATAGTTGTCATTTGTAAAGTATTATACACCTTAAACATGCAAAATTGATCAAATGCAGAAGGAGGAGGCATCAAGGTTCAAAGGACTTCGCCATAAAACCCACCTGCATGAGGTATGTGCAGCCTGATCGAGCCAACGATGGAAGTGCTTCTTTCCTAGCAAAATCTGATATCCGTTGTTGCGCCATACCTCTAACCTTGATTGCATAGGAAATATGAGCTTTATGAGGGGAAACATGAGTAATAATCAGAAGCAGAGAATGAAAGCATAGTTTGTCAGGACCATTAAAGACGCTCACCAAGGAGAGGCGCTGCTCACAGAACAACTTGTGACATTCAGCAAGTAACTGAGAATATTCTTTCCTTGATGATCTGCTTTCAACTTCTTCCAAGACAGGTTTAAGCTGCAAATAATTCAAAGTAATATTTTACTGAGCATTAGTCTTCGCAACAAGTCAATCATCCACAAACACAGAAAGGAACAATTCCTTCCCATCAAAGAGAAGATCAATCAATTTTAGTAACTCTCCTGTTCAATCAACCAAACTCAACAAATTACCTCGCTTGCAGCAGCCTTATAGCGAACATAAATTATAGATGCCTCTGCACCTTCAGAAAGAGCATTCTTGTTACTACCAGTGTCTCGTATTGCTCCATGGACCTGATGGAGATGATTAAGAAAAGTGATGGATAGCCACATTCATTAAGGTAAAAATAGGCAACACAAATGTGTCTAAATTACCTGAGAAGATGCACTTTTGAGCACAGAATGAACATGTGACCGAATCATACTCAGGGCTCGAGACTGTTATAGTAGCAAGAAACATTTAATGTCAGATTTTAGGTTATCTCAAAAAACCAAAAATTTACAGGAACAACACTTTATCCAGAAGGCTGACATATACATAGAAAAGTACTAGTTCCTTGTGATTGCTAAAACCAACAGACCTGAAGTTGCCGGAATTTGACCAAGTAAACACTAGATTCAGCATATTGTGGATTACTCTCAACATACCTATATCATGAGAAAGAAGACTCAAAAGTTACCATCAATATTTGATAAACAATGGAAATAGATGAATAAAGAATGCTCAATATGTTAAAGAGTATTTTAAATTAGTTAACAATGAGGAGAGGGAAGCAGCAAACTTGTGAACTTACGTTATGCACTCATCAAGGCGTTTCAGCAGTGTGAAGAAGTTCTCATGCTCTACTTTCATTGTTGGAGAATGAAAGCTGGTTGCAATCTACAGTAGATTTTGATATGACAATAAGTTAAGGAACATGCAGATATCCATTTTTTTAATAATCTAAACTCGTACATCATAAAAGTCAATAAGAAATGGCCCAGTAGTAGAAAATAAGCATGGCAGTAGCTTGTGTACTTACCACAGTTACTTGCCATCTTAATCCAAATAAGACCATGTTAATCAATTAGAAATTTTCACTAATTCCAAGCTCAGAAACAATGAGTGTTTATGTTTTAACCTGGCATTATCTAAACCCCTTTCAAAATCTTCCATTTTTTCTCTTGCAGAACTGATTTAGAAAGGTCGTCTATGAAGAAAAAAGTTGAAAACAAAAAAGACCAACAAATATTCAGCATTCCCAAATATTAACTAAAAATAGGACAAGAATGCTCTCAGACCAAGATGATCTAGTGAAGGTAAGCAGAAACTGTCTTGCAATTGCAGTTGTGTAGAGGCAATTACAGAAGGATCAACTGGTCAGTTTAGTACCTAGAATTGAATGTTCACTCAATCCACGACTTTTTACTCTATGAACATGTACAGAGAAAAAGGTGCCTCACATGAAGATAGAGAAATTCTAAAATTAGGGCCTAAAGCAAGTATCCCATAGATTATCACATGTGAATAAAATGCAAATTAATTCATGATATATCAAAACTCACATTCTCCAATTGTTCAAAGAAGCTGAGCTTGCTATGAAGTGCATCGGCAAATTCAATTAATCTCTGCTTTTCTAGTACCTGCAAAGCAGATGTTCAACTGTTAGAAAAGAGAAAAAGACAGCCACAAGGCTTAGCACAAGTCTCTCTCCAAGCTCAACAATTACTGTTCAAACTAGCAAATAATAGAGCTTAGCAAAAAGGCAGAAAAACTTTTGATATTCAAATGCAATCTGAGTGAGTATTCTTCATCATGATATGCTGATTTCAAGAGTAAAGATCATACCAGTCTGTCGCATGCATCATGAAGGGTTTTTGTCTTGGTGGCTACTGCTTGATGTTGCAGCTTCAATTCATTAAATAGATCAAGTGTATCATCCACCTGCATGTAACATTACTTCCATTGTTCATATAAGGAGCCAGCAGAAGACCAACCAAATATTTTAGACTACAACAATTACTTCCTGCATGAAAAATTAGTTGATAACTCATATTGTAAAGTTCATACACCAACCTGCTTAAGAATGCCATCACATATGTTTATGCGTTGAGTTAGAGTGTCCACATAATGCCGATATTTCTTCTCTGTCTAGAGCAAATATAAAAAAAGAAGCAATGTGACATCTCATCCTAAGGCACAAAAACAAAAGGCTAATAATTAGGAAAGTAAATATGCAACCAACCTCTGCTTTCATAGCCGATTCAAGATCAGTGAACCATTTATAAAACTGCAGGAATAAAAAAAAAGCAAGCAAAATCAATAATATTTCATCTTTATTACAACTACAATGACCACATAGCTATGATATCCTGAATATACAAATCTGTAAAATGAAGAGCATTACCAATAAACAATCCCAGCTTTAAACACCCAAGGTAACCAATTAACAATATGTCAAAAGATTCGAAACAAATCCATTATAGTTATTGAAGATCTCAACCTACAGAAAATAAGCAATATTGGTACATAAATGATTAACGAATCTCACTTGATTTGTGTTGACTAAGACTGCCTCTACAGCTAGAGAATCCTCTGAAGTTGCTTCTTTGGTACTCATGGACAGATTACGTTCTTGATCTATTATGCTTTCTTGTGCCTGTTAATAAATTAATGGTTATGTCCAACTATTCCAAATAGATATATGAAGTGAACAGAGAAAAGTATGAAAGAGAACTCACCAAATTGGAAGGAAATGGACGCTCAGCAACTGCATGAGATAATGCCACAATTGCTGCTTGCTGTTGTTCTGTTAGAGGAGCATTCTGCATCAACAAAATAAATCAAAGACGCTTAAATGTAAAAGAAATGCACATTCACACTTCTTCCTAAAGGATCAATGTTTTAGCGCCTATAGCTAAGCCCATGCTCAAGCGAATCACTAATCATCCCTTACTTTATTCATTACTTTGAAACTCATTTTCTTTGTTCTATTTTTTTCCCACGTTAATATCAAAAAATGGCATCTATTCCCACAATTGAATTTTATTTTGCAGTCAAAAAGTAGTAGCCGCTTTGTGGCAATAGCTCATTTCACAAGAATGCAACTTCTAATGTCTTCATTATATGATATTTCAGCCATTTAACATGAACACCGAGAGATGCAGTGTTTCCATTGTATAATTTGCTTAACCATTTCCTTAGGTGTGTCAAAAAACCATCATTTCCTCAGGGGCAATGGTTACAGAAACCGCAGAAAATAGAACAATTCTCTTGATCTATTAGAATATCTCACCAGTTAACCACATACTTCCACGCAATTTGCATACAAGTCACGGACAATAAACTACTTCTGGAATCCTATTAATTCAAACACAACTGTCAACCTTAGTTTTCAGGATCAGATCTGGATCCCAGTAAAGCTAACATTTTCTACCTCGGTACGAATACTGATCATAACAAGTAAAATCTCTGCAAACAAATATCTGATACGGATAAATGTATAAATAAGGGCCGAAAATGGAGAGATTCGTCGAAACCTGTTCCCAAGAGGACGCGAAGTTGTATCCCCTAGAAACAGCTCCAGCTCTAGGAAGACTCGACGAGCTTGTCCTTGCCGGAGACATCACAGCACTCCTCGCCAATTAGACTGCTCAACACCAAATTCACTAGTAAACAAACAGGTCCGGTTGGATCTACGGATTTGAAACCGAGCCTCATGAATCCAACATCGAATTCCAATTCCGTTCAAAATGGAAGTGAAATCTGAGTTGCAATTCGGCTGGATGAACCGTAGTATGATTCAAAAATCAACCAAAAATTCTTCGGCGGCGATTCGAAGAAGATAATGAATGAGGCGAGAAGACGTACCGGCGCGAGAGATGGCGCGAAGTAGAGGAGATGATAGATCTCTAATGGATGTTGAAAATGGAGATCCAACTGTTGCTTGCTCCAACTGCCACGGCCAGAAACCCGTCTCTTCTTCAATCGCAAATTTTACATCCTCTTACCTCGAATATTAGTTTCTTTTTCATTTTGCTAAATCATGAAATTTCGTCTAGAAATATTTAGAATTTTTTTCTTTGAAACATATATTTAGAAATTCATTTGTAAAGACATATTTTATTTTAATTGTTTTCAACTTAAGGTTTTCGGCCATTGGATGTAAATGAAATTCAATATTTCAAGGAGTTTAATCAACATTTCTATGAGGACGTGAGTTAAAAGTTAAAACTAATGTTAAGAAAAGATATTGAATTATTTTAGAAAAAAAAATATAAGATTTTTTATATGTTTTTAGTATAAATACTAGTTGTCCCCGTCGTGTCATGCACGACTATAACTCGATATTTTTTAGATATACTATAAAAAATATTAATAAACAAAAATATAATATAAAATTTAATGTAAGTAATTTGTTGATCGTAATATGTATAAAAATTATTATTTTTAAATCAAATAAAATAAATTAAATTTAGATTATTAAGTTAAATAATGAGAATAATATATACAACGCTCATAAAATGTTATGGTAAATTTTTAAATAATGAGATTAATATATACAATGCTCATAAATTGTTATAGTAAATTTTCAAATTGTGAGTTGCAATAAAAGTAAAGTATTTTGACTAAACTTCTCATAAGGAAATATTTTGATTAAAAAAACATAGATTTTTCAAAATATATAGACACATAATTATCTATTTATATAAAATATTTTTTTATAAGGAAAGCATTTTTTTATCATTATAGTTAAGTATGACATGTAAGTGACGGGGTGAAAATAATACGACGTGGCATATGGCGTGTCAAAAATTACATGACATGGATTAAGGAAAAGACGACATGTGGCAAAATCCGATGTGGCATATTCTAGAAGCGACATGTGGACAAAGCTGATGTGGCGCAATATGGTGGCTCTAAACCTTATTACTTTTATATATATAGTAGATGTTTTTAGAGCAAGGTTCTAAATAAATTCCTAAATTTTTATGAAAAAGGTAAGTTGATTTTATATCTACTCTATACATATTAGCTTTTTATTTAAAAAATTTCTAAAAGGGACGACAATAGGCAAGTGCTTGAAATGGTAGTGGTGAGTATAAATATAATGATACATAAGCAATATACGATAGGTCGACCATTAAGATCTCAGTCTCATTAGTCTCAAATGAGCTTAATTATTTGAACTTTTTTTAGATAGCTCAATTATTTCACCTTAACTACTAAGAAATAAGTTTTGCAAGTGAGTTAATTATTTATGCATTTAGAAACCAAGTGGTATTTTTTGGAGAGAGTTCAAATATATATCTACTCAACAGACATATTAGCTTCTTGTTTGAGAAATACGTGGTATAATTAAGGGATGACAAGTGTTGGCAGTGATAGTGGTGAATATGAATATAATAATACTGAAGTAATAGACGTCGATCCAAATGATCTCCTATCGAAAGTTGCATAAATCATTAATACATTTCGATGGGACTCTGTGTGTGGCTTTCTCCTTCTAAAATAAAATCTACAAATATGAAAAGATTATTTAAACTTTTTTAGCTAGCTCGATTATTTCACCTTAGCTACTTAGAAATAAATTTTACGAGTGAGTTAGTTATTGATGCATTTAGAAGCTGAGTGGGATATTTTGGAGAGAGTTCAAGTATATATCTACTCAACATACATATTATTATTAGCTTACCGTTTGAAAAATTTCTACGTGGTATAATTAAGAAATGACAAGTTTTGAGAGTAGTAGTGGTGTGTATGAATCTATAATACTATAAAATTAAATCTCAATGACAATTAATGCCCCACATTTTATACATAATATATGATTTCTATACAAGATCATAAGCAACTTTAATTAAGCATTGAATGTCATATAGATAAAAAATAATTAAAAAATTAATTGTGTTTATTGTTAACATTCTTTCAATTGACCTTTGATCTCCTATGAGACTAAGTATCCAATGAGCATAAAGAATAATTTATAGCATCCAATGAGCATATTAAGAATTTATTGGGAATATTCTTACAATTGACCTTTAATTTCCTATGAGATTAACCATCCATTCAATTTTATCACTATATACTCGATCTCACCCTAATCTTCTCTCTCGCCTCCTCACCCTGATTCACTTCTACCCTCTCCCTCACCACTATTTAGACTCTCCCAACATCAAAGAAAAATAGACTACCATAAAATAAAGGTACAATTATAATTTACAATTTTATAATTTTTACTATTAATTATAAATATATTGAATAATTATATTATTTTTATGTGCTTATATTAATAAATGTATTTTTTTCTCAAATTACCTCCAAGAAGCAAGAGAGAGGTGATTGATATAAAAAGAGACAAAGGTAGTAGTATTATTAATTTGCAAATATATTGAATAATTATTTAATTTTAATGTGATATATTAGTAAATTATTATTTTGGTAATTATTATGTCAAAGAGTTAATGGAGAATATTAGCACAAAAAGCAAATTGATATTTGCTAAAAAAATTAATATCAAATTCCCTTAAAACAACTAATATCAAATTTATATGAATGCGATTTAATTTATAAACTATAAAAAGATAGTAATAAAATAAAATAAAGTTATTGATAAATTACATTGTTTTGTAATTAGTATTAGTATGGACTTATATAGAAGTTCAAATTTCATTTTATATTAATTGAGTGATGAATGATAAGTAATTCAATATATAACTTAATTCACAACGTTCTAAATTCCTAAACAGTCTACATACAACTAATACTAATTAATAACAATTTAATCGTTACAAGATAAAACAAAACCCCCATTGTATGATAATTTATTGAGTGTTAATTAGGGATTGGACCACATTCATTCTCTTACATACCATTTAATGTTAAATGTAAAACAGTTCACCAAAACTTAATTACTTATTAACATTAAAAAATTAATTATCCTATAAAAAGGTTGGGAAGATAGAATAGATGTGGAGTGGGAAAGTTGGTTAATGACAATACAGGGAGAGATTTTTAGTTCGAAACTTGTTGATGTATTTTATGAGGTAATTTTAACAAATTTTCTATTGTATTTGTGTATTTTTTTAGTAAGTTTATGTTGATGATGATTTTAGTTTATCATATGGGCACCTTTACAAGCTCTTTAAGTTTCTAATGAGTATAAATACAAATTCATTTTAAATTAGAGTGCTTATTGATTATGGATCAATTATTGCATGTCACAAACGATTTAAATGATTGTCATATCTTTGATGTACCAAAGTTATAGTGTTCGTGGATTGACCTCTTCAATCTAGAAAGTGTAATATCTTCAAAAAAACTTTGCTATTTTCCATTATCTTCATGTGTTATCAAAGGTAGTGAAATGTGAATAAATATTCTTATATTTTATGGATAACTTGATTTGTCCATGTTTAATGTGGATTTTATTTCACAAAAGTAAAAGGATTGAATTTGGATTGAACTAATTGGTGTTCTATTTGTTCAATGTAAGGTTTTGTTTCAAAACAAAATTCATTTCTTTAGCTAATTGGTGTTCTATATGTTTAGTTAGAAAGTGCATCTACTATCAAGTGCAATAGATTTATAAAGAGCAATCTTGATACTCGATAAAGTATGTGGTATCATAATAATTGAGATTGCGTGATACTCGAACGGTCTTTCTAACATATGTTAAACTAATCATTTATCCTCACATTCATGAGCTTGAAATGTCTTTACATATAAATAAATGTGTACGTAGTTAGAAACCTCTTTTTAGTTTTTTCTTAAATTGAGGGCAATATAATTATTTTTGAAGTCTTAAAATGATTATGGCACCTTTGTAGCCCAATTCCAACATTGCAAATAAACTGTAAAATTGAAACTTCACCTAGATATACGAAAAAAACTTCACCTAGATAAAATAAAACATAATCCTTCAGAACCCGTGCGATAGCACGGGCCATCCACCTAGTATAATAATACAAAAGCAATACACGTTGATCAAAATAATCTTCAATCGAAAGTTACACAAATCATTAATGCACTTCGAGAGGACTCTCTGCGTGTCCTTCTTCTTGTAAGATAATATCTGTAAATATGAAAAACATTAATAATAGAGAAAATAACATAGAAAAAATATAATGCTATAAATTAAAAATAATTAAAATAAAGTATCTAGTAAACATAATATAATGTATAAAAATATTTATTAAAATAGTTTTTTAAAATTAATTTCTTATGATTATATTTTTTTTAACTTGAGTTTTGCAGATTTAAAACAAATAAAAGAATTTCCCTCTCCTTACTCTCATAGTAGTCACCACACACCTGCCATCGCTTCTCTCTGAAGACCGCCGCCGAATGTCATCTTCCTGAACCAGAGACCTTTCAATCCAAAACAACCTCCATGATTTCTGCATCTGCAAGATCTCTTCTCTCCCACAATCTCAAATTCTCCTCTCTCCATTTGAATCCATCCGCCATAGCCACTCCTCTCCTCCTCCACACCCTCACATTCCCCAAATTCCTCACCTTCACCCCCATCTCCCCCAAATTCCACCCCCGCATCAAAACCCTAGCCACTCAAACCCTGAACAATGAACACCCCCCAACAATTCGCCCCCATTCGTCCCCAAACGTCGTCGACATCCTCCAGGAGAGAGGCCTCCTCGAGTCCGTTACCAGTGAAAACCTCCGATCGGTTTGCGCCGGGAATCATCCCCCGTTGAAGGTGTACTGTGGATTCGATCCGACCGCCGAGAGCCTCCACCTCGGAAACCTGCTTGGAATCATCGTGCTTTCGTGGTTTCAGAGATGTGGACACCAGGCTGTTGCTTTGATCGGCGGAGCCACTGGCCGGGTCGGGGATCCGTCCGGGAAGTCGTCGGAGCGGCCGGATTTGGATCTGGAAACCCTAGAGAAGAACATGAGAGGTATTGGTGCTATTTTGAATGGAATTCTCGGGAGGTTTTCCGGTCACAATTCATTTGCTATTCTGAATAACTACGATTGGTGGAAAGACGTTAGCTTGCTTGATTTTCTCAAAGATGTTGGGCGATTCGCTAGGGTTGGGGCAATGATGTCGAAAGAGAGCGTGAAAAAGAGGCTTGAATCTGATCAGGGAATGAGCTACACTGAGTTCACATACCAGCTCTTGCAGGGGTATGATTTCGTTCATCTGTTCAAAAACCAGGGTGTCAATGTTCAGATTGGAGGGAGTGATCAATGGGGAAACATAACCGTTGGAACCGAACTGATTCGAAAGATTTTACAGGCAGAAGGCGCTTATGGATTGACATTTCCACTCCTTCTCAAGAGTGATGGAACCAAATTTGGAAAATCAGAGGAAGGTGCAATTTGGCTTTCTCCTACAATGCTGTCTCCATACAAGTTCTACCAGTACTTCTTCTCAGTCCCTGACGCGGATGTAATCAGATTTCTAAGAATCTTAACTTTTATGGAAATGGACGAAATTGAAGAGATTGAGTTGGAAATGAAAAGGCCAGGCTACGTGCCAAACTCAGCACAGCGTCGGCTTGCAGAGGAAGTGACGAGGTTTGTTCATGGAGACGAGGGCTTGGAGGAGGCGTTGAAGGCAACTGAGGCATTAAAACCGGGCGCTGAGACTAAGTTGGATTGGAAGACGATTGAGGGGATAGCTGAAGACGTGCCATCTTGCTCTTTGAGTTATGATGAAGTGATCAACATTCCGGTTGTGGATTTGTCGGTTTCTACGGGCTTGCTTGATAGCAAGTCGGCTGCTCGGAGGTTGCTGAAGCAGGGTGGATTGTATTTGAATAATTGCAGGGTGGATGGTGAAGGGAAGAGGATTGAGGGTGAAGATATTGTGGATGGTAAAGTTATTTTGTTGTCTGCAGGGAAGAAGAATAAGATGGTTGTGAGGGTGTCTTGATACTGTTTTTTTTTTTTTTTTTTGTCTCAATTTTGATACTGAATCTCACTAGGCATAATTTTTTAACTTCAGGATAGTAACTGTATTATACATTGTTGTGAGTTATGATTGCACAAAGTGTCATCTCAATAAATTGTCAAGTGATTCAGGTTGATTTGCTCTTTGTTACAAGGCTGATATATGCAAGTTTTGTATGGTAAACAGGTAAAGTATCATTTGCTGTTTTCAGATTCATTTCTTTGATTGATGAATGATACAAGTGGAAAGTGAAACTACATCAAAGTACCCAAATTGGATTTGCTTGGTGTTATGTAACCTATGTTACCTGGCAACGCTGTTTCGTGTCATGTCAAAAACTAGTTTTCGAAGTGTAAAATTATGGAAATGATACGTTCATGTGTCCATTTCGCCTAACAAGCAATGTCTACAAAGTCTGAACTCATACAAGCACCGTCTAGAAAGCAAGTCCTACTTTACAAACTTACAAATACAGAAGAAAAAAAAAATTGTACTGAGATTTAAATCAAGAATCGGGCAAACACAAACGTTTCAATTGCCCATTCACTTCAATAGTAGTCAATCATTTAAAGAGGAAGAGACATACAAGATCAGATATGCCTCTTTCTATTACACACTAACACACCTAAATCACTCGAATATAAGCCATCAGCAAGCACAAGGAAAGGTCAGCCTACTCGAGCATATTTGGTCAAAAAAGATCATTGAACACAAAGCCTGGCTAGGAGTACAGTATCTTGATGGGGGAAAAAAGTCCATTACTTCACAAGGAGCACTTCCCTGCAATAAGCAGCATGGATCTTTTAGCCAAATGAATGCCCGACTGACAATTCCTTAAAATTCGGGTGCCAACTAGTTACCTTGAATCAGAATCTGAAGAAACAAATGCAAGTTAAATAATTGAGGGCACGGTGTAGAGCAAATAAGCAAGAATAAGAGCACATTCGATGTGTTAGAACCATTCATTCAGTCTTATGAACCAAGGTATACTAGGCCATTCAGTCTTATGAACCAAATTGTATACAGAGTATATAACAGTTCAGAAAGCAGGAAAATCAAACAGAGCGTATGTTACCATCGTTTGTTAAGGAAGATTCTTGATGTTTCTTCTCAACGACATAGTCTTTGATAAACTGCTGCACTGTCCTCCAGTAGTGGTCTCCACCGGATAGCCATGTATCCATATGCATACCATTGGGGAATTCCTCAAAAATTCTATGTTTGTTATGTGCAGCAGCTGCTTTTGCATACAACATTTTCATGTGAAATGGTGGAACCATCTCATCTTGCAGTCCTGAAAGGAAAAGTATTGGCTGTCTGATCTGCAGAGAGTAAGGTAAGAATAAGCAATACTATATAAATTGCAAGTAAGCAACTATGTAGGCAGTGATCTCAATTTGGTAAAAACTAGGTTCACTTAGTTTATTCAAGAATGGGGAAAAAAAAGGCCTGCATCATTGCTGCTCTAGTGATTTTAACAACATAAGCACTAGTCTACTCAGTGAGTTTACTATTAAGTACCATAATCATTTTCATGAGGTATACAAATAGAAGTCTAGGGAACACCAAGAAACTGTTCAAGTGTTGCTTGGTAAAAGAGTCTTGACGACAGATCAACAGCTATGTCTAGGCAACTGCCTAGAAATCACTACATTGCCTAGAAGCATATTTCCCACCTTAGATTCTCATGATCCTAATTGTTACTTACTGCTTACACTTGCAAAATCTGGCTTGAAGGAAAAAAAATTGTTTGGTGCACATGACTTCTAACTAATGAGCTATATACACCAGATAAGCTTGCATAAAAAACTTGACATAAGTAAACATGATTTAGGCAATTCAATACGTCTTAATTTATGCAACAAAAGCATACCTGGCCAACAATATCAATGGTGCTCCAGGGAGAACGTACAGCACAGTTCAGAACCTTGAGGCCTTTTGAGCCACTTCCACCAATAAACCACTTAAGAAAGGGTAACAGAACTCCTGCCATGTCTAAGATAGAAGTGAAAGTGTTTTCCAAAATCAGGGCAGCAACCTGAGGTTCAACCAAAAGATTAAAAAATCAAGATAAATATTGGATGAATAATCAATAAATGTAAACTCGGTAACCTAAAATAGTTTGTCTAGTAATTTGACAAGTTCTGATATTACCATCAAGCAGTAAACAAGCAAGACAGCAAGAACCTATCAGTAATGCAAAAGAAAGGCAAGACGACAGAGAGAACAGAAAGGGGCATAGATAATGGAAGGTAGTAGGAACTAGGAATGATGGTAGAGGAGGTGGGATCACTAGAAAAAATCAATTACATTAATAAAGCAAATGCTGCACTTCAGTTCAGACTACTTTGTCAAACCAAAAATATCCTGATGTAGGTATTCAAATATGCTACATATGGAATGCGAAGATTAAGGGTGTGTTTGCAAGATCAAATGCCATCTTGTCAGCATGTTTTTACCCTATCAAATCACCTTATCAACTAACTTTTATTAGGCCTTATAAGCAAAAAGTATTATTTCAGCATGACACTAAGCACACCCTATGATATCAGCATATTATCTTCTATCTTTCTTTATACCGTGAACCATAAAACTATTTTCTTTCAACCGTGAACCATAAAATCATTCAGGGAAAAGAAACATGGACAAAAGGCTGACCGTGTCAGGATTGTTCTTGGTAAGCACAGCTCCAACTGCTCCACCGAGTGACCTTCCAAAGACAAGTATTTGGGATGTATCTATATCAGTTCTCTCCATAAGATGATCCAATGCTGCCTAAACATATCAAAAGATTCAAGTTGATCAATGTATAACTCACGACAAAAAATTGAAAAAATATAGCACCACAGTGGGACAGCACACCTGGGCATCTTTTGTGATCCCATGTTGAGAGGGAGAACCATCACTTGCACCATAGCTGTAGATAAAAACTTAAGTGAGCATCAATATCAAAATAAAATCAATAGAAGATCCCAAACCAAGATATTCATGGCAAGTACAAAGCATACCCTCTGTAGGAAAGCATAAAAACATTGCAGTGCAGCTTCTGCAACATAATCCGAACCATTTCAAGACGGTGAGCAATATCTGCATGGAACTAGTGAAGGTTGTACAAGAAATTGAACAATCTTAAACACCACATAACTTAAGATGCAAACGACCAAACCTAAAGCTGAAAAGTTCAGATGACAAAAGGATACTGCCAGCGTTTTCTTGGAAAAACAGAATAGTTGGACCTACAAATGAGCAATATACTCTCAGAATTCACCTTGATCATTCAAAAAAACATATTAAGCATTTAAACATTGGATAAAATAACAAGCATATAAAATGAAAATGAAAATATGGCATATAATCAATACCAAATCCACAACACAAAAGACCTTCTACCAATAATGAATTCCCCAAATTGAACATGTAATTCACTAATTAAATCATACTCCATTTTAAGCAAGCAAATTCGATGGTCATAAACATCTTTATTCCATGAAAATGAAAGAAGAATCACCTACTAAAAATTCAAATTGAGCCTATAGGTTTTAAACATTCTACACAACCAAAATGCCAGGGTCCTAAAGTCCCAAAACACCTGGAAACTATGCAACATAAGCAAGCTTTTCTGTATCTCAATCCACGTAGATCCATATCATATACATGCACTGATGGATGGGAGATACACTGTTTGGTACAAGAATGTCAAACTCCAGTCACACTGTTAAATCTTCTCTCTCCATTCATTTCTTTTTCATTTGTTCTTCCGAAGCCATGAGAGCCTTCAAAAACACACAATCCACACTATTCCCTCTTCTCACCGTAAGCCGTAAGGCAGCAATTAAGCATCAGATGCGGAATCAACAAACAAATCGAGACACAAAAGTGAAAAACGAAAGCAGATTGGTCCGTTTCCCAGCTACTTGCACCCCAAAAGATTCACTTTCCAGAACTAAACCCTATTTCAAGACAAATTTTCTTTCAACAAACAGAATTTCGACCATTCCAGAAGCTCAAACAACCAAAATTCCCATATCTAAACCCTAACAATTCAAATCTCAATTATTCAACAACACGAATTGATCGGAAAGCGAAATCGATCGAGGACATAGAATTGACCTCGGTACTCGGGAGAGAGCCTGATAAACCAGGCGTGGAGACGGACGCCGTCGGAAGATCGAAGCCATACGTCTTCATAGAGAAGGCGAAGGCGAGCAGGGGTGATGGGGTAAGACTTGGAGAGACCAGGCAACACCGGCACGTAGACAAGTTTCTCCTGGAACGCCACCAGCAGCGCCACCCCAGCCACCACGATGCCGCCGACGCCGTAGAAAATCGCGCTTATGTACGACACCATCTCCTCCCCGTCGGTGGAGCTCTCCGGTGAAGAAAATGGTACGGTCTTGAGAGAGATCAATCGAGCGTTGATGGAGAGAAGTACAAGGGCTGCGATAAATCAAGATCAGACAGTGAAAATGAGAATTACAGTGATGTGATGTGTTGTATTATTATTATTGGTAACATTTGACGTACCGAAAGTTTGGGTTAAATACTTATTCGTAATATATTAGTTTGATCGGAGACACAGTTTCCAAAACTATTAGTTTGATGGAGGCTGTTGCTGCACTTAATGACCCCCATTCGGGGCTTTTTCTTCTCCGTAGTTGTGTGGGTTTAGGGTGATTGTACTTTTCTCTTCGGACTTGTCCCCCACAGATGTTCGGGTCTGCTCCTCTCACCTTCGACAATGCCTTAAGGAAGGTTCTTGAGGAGATCATTGTGGCTGGAGGTGCTGGTTTTGGTGATTGGCAATGGCGTTGTGCCACCCTAACCTTTCGGCTTGGTGGGTTCGGGGTGTATACCGCTCATGATGCTTCCATCTATGCTTTTGTTGCTTCGCGACTGCAGTCTCTTCAGCTCCAGAAGAGATTGCTTCGTCATTGTAATACCTTGGATATAGGGCCTACTTGTGATTTAGCCTTGAACAGCTTTCGGGATTTGTGCAACTTCGATCCTCTTGTTCTCTGCCGTGATGTGCCAGCCCCCCCTTTTATGAAAAAATTGGCTACAGTGTACTTTGATACAGTAGAGAAGAATTTGGTGAGTCTGTACAACCCGAGTGATAGGGAAAAGGCTATCTTCATTAGCAACAAGTCAGCACACTCTTTGGACTTCTTGAGAACCCTCCCAATTGAAGGGTTAGGACAAACGATGCACCCTAAACAATTTAGGTGTGTTTTGTGCTATCGCCTTGCTATTCCTATGTATCCGGCTGGTTTTACGTGCCCTTGTTGCTCTTCTAAAATCATGGATTGTTTTGGCGATCATGTTGTCCACTGTGGGAATGACATTGGTCTTAAGTTTCGCCATAACCTAGTCCGGGACGTGTTGGGCGATATCTGTACTCAGGCTGGTGTAATTGTGCAAAAGGAGGTACCCCTTGGATTTTTGTCCGAGGCAGGTAGAGATCTTCGACTTGCAGATCTTCTGGTTTACTCTTGGGACAGAGGGAGGAACGTTTGCTTAGATGTCACATGTGTCTCTCCTTTCGCGGGGGCTGGTGTTGAGGCTTTTGTTTATGGAGCTGCTGTTTCCAATGTTGTTGTCCGGAAGAAGAGGAAGTATGAATTGAAGTGCACAGACAATGGATATGGTTTTATTGTTTTTGCCTTCTCTACTTTTGGAGAGTTAGGGAGCGATGTCCTTGAGTTTTTATCTCGGGTCACACGGGCTGCTCATAGTAACACGGCTAATGCCAATATTCGTTCCTTTATTTTTCAGTGCTTGTGTTTTGTCTTGAATAAGGGTGTCGGAGCTCAGTTAGTTGCTAGGCTCTCATCCAACATTGTATAACTTATTAATAAAATTTATTTTTCCTATTTTAAAATATATATATATTTATATAAATTATTTTCTTTTTGAAAAAAATAACAAGAATGCATTTTTATTGTTCTTTTTCTTTTTCGTATCATTGAAATGCGGTATTACTAACTTGTTTTAAGTTTTTTTTTCAAAAAGTGGCCTGTAATAGGAAAAAGATGAAGGTGATTTGACTTGTTTTCATTTGGATGGTACAAACCAACAAAAAATAATTTTATTTTTGGAATCATTGAAATGAATATTATTAACCAATTATGTCAAAATTTGTAAAAAGTGGCTTGAACGTGATTGCAAGAAGTTTTTAGAGTTGATTAAAGTTACATCAATCAAACTAAATTTAATGTTTAATATAAACCTAACATATATAGCCCCCATATTTTAAATAAATTACTTATAAAATATGTTTATAAGGTCATCAATCGGTTAAGAGTTGATCCGACCCGAATAGTCCGAAAATTTCAAAAATTAAGATCCAAAAATTAAATCCAAAACCCGAAATAAACTGAAGCCGATAGATCCGCAACTCATTGGATTGACCGATTTATCGAATTTATAAAATTTATTTTAAAAAAATTACTTAAAAAAAATTAGATATATAGAAACACTAACTAGGCATTATTATATCCCTTATTTCTAGAACGAGTAATGCACGCATATGGGTTTCATCCCAAATTTATAACATGGATAATGCAATGTGTAAGTACTGTAAGGTTTTCTGTGTTAGTCAAAAATGAACCAACAGACATTTTTTTACCCAGAACGAGGATTACGTCAAGGAGATCCATTATCCACATTACTATTTATCTTGGGTGATGAAATCCTAGTATGTCGATTGCATAAGGAAAGCATGACTCATCCCAAAAATGTTGGATTTCAGGTTGTTCGAGGAGGCTAGGAACCAGGATTCCGTTTTTGTCATTCGCAGACGATATAATAATCTTTAGCCCAACATCAATAGTAGCGTTTAGGAATATCAAATGTATTTTAGAAGACTATTGTGATATATCAGGACAAAAGATCAATTTTCATAAATCAGCGTTTCAAACGACTAAAGGAGTAATAACATCGACGAAAAGACTTCTCAAAGAAGAAATAGGTATACCTCATACAAGTTCTTTAGAAAAGTACTTAGGATGCCCTATCATAAACTCAAAAGTAACACGGAGAACGTTTGAACTGTTATCAAATCAGTTGAACAACAACTCTCGAAATGGAAAGCTAACTCTTTATCTCAGGCAGGAAGAACAACCTTAATTAAATCAGTATTTGCCACAAAGCCTTTTTATACAATGCAGAACTTCATGTTACCAGAAGGAACGTTAAATAAGTTAGATACGGTAAATAGAGAGTTTTTCTGGAATAAACCGAATGGACACACTCCTATTATAGGTTGGGACATAATATGTCGCCCGAAGAAAAAGGGTGGTCTCCGCTTTCGAAAATCGGTTCACGTCAACAAAGCTCTACAAATGAAATTACTGTGGAAAAATTTAGCAGAACCAACGAATATTTGGGTTCGTATTGTATCAGAAAAATATTTAAAGAACACGAACTTATTAGAATATACACATCCCCGAAATGCTTCATGGCCGTGGAAAAAATTGATCACGCTAAAAACAGAATTTCAAAAAGGACTAATTTCGTAGATAGGTGATGGAAAAACCGTTAGGTTTTGGAAAGATCAATGGGTGACCAATCAGGCACTATTAGATATTTACCCTGAAATACCCGACTCGGATATTAATGCCACAGTATCGGTATTTATTGACAAAGATGGACGATGGAAGGACCAAGAGTTATATTGAGTATTACACGTCGCGAATGGGCAGAACGAATTATGGTGATATTAATTCCGAAAAGCCAAATTAGAGATAGATTATATTGGTTTCCCAGTAAGAATGGATGGTTCTCTACACACTCTGCTACTTCTTTCATATCGCATGAGCAACAAATAAGTGACTGTGAATTTGAATGGATTTGGAACTTAGATATAAGCCCAAAATGTAAAATATTTCTTTGGAAAATTTGTTCAGATGGATTACCGACAAAAGATATTCAACTCAACGCCACACGACAGTAACTTCTGAGTGCCCGCTATGCTCAATTTCAAATGAAACAACAAAGCATTTACTGTTGGAGTGCCCATTTACGCTACAGGCATTATATAAAGTGGATCATGATTTTGTTGCATCTTTAACCAACGGATTAGGAAATGACCAATGTATGAAGAAAATTCTAAAGAACATGAAAGAATCATTGAACTCACATAAGTTTAATGAATTAATTATAGCTTGGTGGAGTATATGGTATTACAGAAACAGAGCAGTATTTAATCAACCTTTGCATGGATCTTCAAGAACCATAGAAGACTTCATAAGAACCCAAGTAATGATGTTGAAAAAAGTAAAAGACAACTTTAATGACGATAATGGCGTACCAGTTCGAACTACAACTAAGAGGAAAGACAAGAAATGGCATAAACCAGAACATGAATTTGTAAAACTTAATTTTGATGGATCTAAAAAACAAACTGGATTGGCAACATCAAGCTATATTATTCGGGATCATAATGGACAGACTATTTCGATGAATGCTTTTGCAAACAACCACTAGAGTATAATCCAAGCGGAAGCTACAGCAATGTATGAAGCTGTATGTGAAGCCAGGAGGAGAAATTTGGCCAAGATCATGATCGAAGGAGATAGCCTAATTGTTATAAAAGCGCTACAAGGAAATAAATCGTGCCCATGGCAAATTGAAATGCTAATATCCGACACACTGGTTTTATTGCAGTCGTTTGAGGTAGTCAAATTTTCACATGTACATCGTGATTGCAATAAGGACGTTGCATATTTGATTACGAGGCTACGTCATTCTTGTAGTTCTCATCAAATTCAGACACACTCAGGACTTAAAATCCTCATCCGCAAGGATGCTATAGGTTGATTTTGTCAGCCTAATGTTTTTCATATTCTAAAAAAAATAAAAAATTATAGCCCTTATTTAAAAAAAATACTTATAAAATTATATCTATAAGGTCATCTAATATTCTTATATTTTATACTATACTAGAGTATTTTTGTTTAAAAAACCTTCTTCAATTTTATTAGAAAATATTTATATTTTTAAATTTTAAATGATGTGTTATTGAAAAATGTACATTGATAGAAAATATTAAAGATATGTTTGGAGTACAATGTGCATAATCTTATTTCAAAAAAAAAAAAAACAATGTGCATAATCTTGTTATTTATCTTTTGCATATAAAACGGAAAATCTATGTCGATATTTCGCCCAGTTGCTCCTTCGTTCTTGGTCGGCTTACGCGCTAAGGAAGAGGGAAACTTCCGACTTCAAGGAAGGCTTCATCCTTACGCAAGAGGGAAATCGCCGTATATCAGGTTGATCGCCATCAGATTGACTGAGCTCCGATCACACCACGATCAGCTTATTTTTTCGGTTTTGATTGAGATTCAATTTGAGGTGAAAGATGAGTTTCTTATTCGGAAAGAGAAAAACTCCTGCAGGTTCTCCCTCTCTTTGATTTTCTATTTCCAATTTCTTATTTTATTGATTCCGTTGTGCGGTTATTTGATGGATCGAAGCTTCAATTTGCCAGTTTTCGGCAATTTTAGGACCTAGGGTTTCATGATCAATGGGATTGATGGTCTCCTCCCTTTGTTTGATCTCAAATTGATTCAATTCCACCTTGCTGGTTTTGTTTTCTTGAAATCATTTGTGCTTAATCTGCTGGTTTTGTATGATCACAGGACTTGTATGAGAATTTGAATGTTTAGACTACGCTGTAATAATAAGCAACATGACTTTTGTATTGATTTTGCTTGTTAATAGGCAGCTTTTTCAGTTCTCTGTTTGTTTGTTGTCTTAGATAAAGAAATTATAAAGATTTGAAGCTTGTTGGTGATGTTATATCACTGAATGCTGTATTTGTGATAGTAATGGCGTTGAACTGGTTGATGTAATGTAATGATTTTCTAATACATGTTTGGGGAATCCTTGGATGTATCATCCATTTGCAGAGCTTCTGAGGGAGAACAAGCGCATGCTGGATAAGTCAATTCGGGAAATAGAAAGGGAACGACAAGGTTTACAAACTCAAGAGAAGAAGCTAATTGCTGAAATCAAGAAAAGTGCCAAGCAAGGGCAGATGGTTTGTTGCATTCTTACTCCGTTTTCAGTTTTCCTCAAGTAGTTGTGGTCATGTGGTGTGATTCATCTGTCAGTTTGAATGTTCATCTAGTATCTGTTGCATACTTATCCCTTTCTTGTTAATGATTGTTTGACTTCGATGGACTTTTTCTATGCTAGGGAGCTGTCAGAGTGATGGCAAAAGATCTTATCAGAACACGCCACCAGATTGAGAAGTTCTACAAACTGAAATCACAGCTTCAAGGTGTTTCCTTGAGAATTCAGGTGAGTTTAGTTTTGCTATTATGCATTGTTTTTCCATATATATTATTAGGCTCATATTATGGTATAGGGGGCAATGTAATACTTGAATCATAGAACTCATATACGGAACGAGGGCGACCCGGGAAAATATATGCCCTCTTGTTTTAGTTTACTTATTAGCATACTAAATCAATGTTTTGTTTATAATTAGCTTGTTGAAATTTCATAATGGTTTTACGTAGATGAGAAAATATGTTCAAACTCTGAAATTATGTGTTTCATTTAAATTTACCTTAGCTGGAGCAATATGTTTTGGGAAGGGGCATATTCCTAATTTGAATAGGATGGTAGCTCAAGACTTAGTCCTAGTTTACTAATTAGCCGATAATCCAATTATTCTACAAGAATTCCACGAGTTTGCTTGGAACCGGATCGAAACCCGACTCGAGACTTTGGGTTATCTGGGCACATCCTTCGTGAAATGGTTCCCATATCATATAAAGCCCGGTCTATGCCAAAAAGAAGGGAAAGCGCCCAATCAGTGAGGTTTTGTGTTTGTAATAGCTTGCTCAATCAGTGAGGTTCCCAACTCTCACATTTCAATTGACTAGCTTGCTCAATCAGTGAGGTTTTGTGTTTGTAATAGCTTGCTAAATATCATAATAGTATTATGTCGAAGTGTCGAAGAGAAAAATATGTTTAAATTCTGAAATTGTGTGCCTACCATTTCCTTTTTACATATGCTAGAGCAATATGATTTGGAAAGTGGCCTAAGTCCTATTTGAATAGGATGGTAGTTCAAGACTCTTAGTACTTGTCGCTGTATCTGGCATGATGAGATACATTTTCATACTCCTAATTAAAAGAAACCCCAAGTTTCATCTTACAGATTCATGCTGCTGTTATTATTTACCTATTACTTTCAATTTGTGCTGTACATTTTGTCTAAGCTGCTATTTTAATTTCTCTTTTACTTTGTTTCGGTTGGTCATTAACTAAAATGTATACATTCCCTATTCCAACAGACACTGAAATCCACACAAGCCATGGGAGAAGCAATGAAAGGGGTCACAAAGGCAATGGGCCAAATGAACAGACAAATGAATCTACCATCACTGCAGAAAATAATGCGGGAGTTTGAGATGCAAAATGAAAAGATGGAACTTACTAGTGAAGTTATGGGAGACGCCATTGATGATGCTCTTGAAGGTGATGAAGAGGAGGAGGAAACTGAAGATCTTGTTAGCCAAGTTCTTGATGAGATCGGGATTAACGTCAACCAGGAGGTACCTTTTTTTCCCCTTTTTTCCTTGTTCTTGTTATAAAAGAAGTTTTAAGAAAAATATTCTGATTGTGAAGTGTTATTTGCAGCTTGTAAATGCACCCTCGGGATCTGTATCTACACCAGCTGCAATGGCAAAGGCTCCACAAGCTGAAGCAACTGCAAGTGAAGATGGTGGCATCGACGACGATTTACAGGCAAGATTGGATAACTTGAGGAAAATGTAGTGCAGCTTGAACTGCTTGAGACTTGTATTGGTTGATGTGTACTGCAGAAAAAAGTGTGGGTTTCCTTTCTGTATAGGTAAGCATACTATGAAGATTATTAAATTTGAATGATTTTATATAATGTCAAATTTTACTAAATGATGTCAACAAGTGTATGATATGTTAATCAAGTCTCGACTGATGTTGCATTTGAGTTTTGAGTTCACAATTCTGAGTTGGATTTCAATATTATTTTCTCAGCAATCTTATATAATTTATTACGATCGTATCTAAATATTCACGTAAATTAGTTCATTTTTTTCTTATGGACAGTTTGGAAAATATGTAGGTCCACCAAAATCAAAACCATTAAATAGTCAGACAAAACATGTTTTTGTTCCATGTTAATAATTTTGATAAAAAAGTATGCAACTAATCTAAACTCAATCTAATGTAGGCCTAAACTCATTGCCTCTTCTTGCACCTAAACTCAATCTCAAATCTAACGTATGTTTTCTAATGAATTTTTTTTTGTATTTAATTTATACAGATTGTATGTTGTATAATTTAAAACTTTTAAGTTTAAAAAATATAATAATCGCTAAGAAATCACGTTCATCAGATTTTTTCCTTTCCAATAAAAATGTTCTGTAAAATTCAGTGCATAGACGTCACTCGATTTCCCCTTCTCACTAGCACCTCCGCCTCCCAAATCTCTGTTAATGTACTCTCCCCTTGTTCCCTTGAATTTCTCGACTCCAATGGCAAAATCGGGGTGCACTCGTCCCCCGCAAACCCACCAAACGGAGAATTCAAGAGAACTTCCAAATTCTGCACAAATTTACGCCCTATCGGCGTCTCTGTGCGCGTTGATAAAGACCGGCTGAATCAGGAGCCTGTTGTTCAAGGACCGTATAGAGATCACCAGAAAATTTGGGTGAAGTCAGGAGGAGGCCAGAATTCGAAGGCGGGTGAGATGCACACTAAGTGTTCGACGAAATGGGCGTCTTACGGGGGCCGCTTACCGTCGATACTCCGGGCACTGGAGAGCACCAGAGACCTAGATAAGGCGTTTTGGCCTTCGAAGGAGACGCTTAGTAACAAGGAGAGGAGTATCATTCTAAAGGAGCAATTGAGTTGGGAGAGGGCATTGGAGGTCTTTGAGTGGTTTAAGAAGAAGGGATGCTATGAGTTAAATGTAATTCTTTGTAACATTATGCTGAGAATTCTGGGTAAAGCCAGAAGATGGCTTGAATTGGAAGAGTTATTGGATGAGATGAGGAGGAAAAGTATTGCCCCCGATAATGCAACATATGGAACTCTCATTGATGTCTACAGCAAAGGGGGTCTTAGAGAGGAAGCTGTTGCTTGGCTGCAGAGAATGGATGATCAAGGGATGGAGCCTAATGAGGTCGCGATGGGCACAGTTGTTCAAATGTACAAGAAAGCTGGGGAGTTTAAAAAGGCGGAGTGTTTTTTCAAGACTTGGTTTTCCAACAAAAATGGTTGTGGAGCTCACCCTAGGTTGAACACGTACACTTACAATATCCTAATTGATATGTATGGGAAAGCTGGGCAGGTTCTAGAAGCTTCTGAGATGTTTGAACAGATGATCAGAGACGGGGCTGTTCCTGACACCACAACGCTGAACACGATGCTTCACATGTACGGTAACAATGGCCGGTTGAAGGATGCGAGGTTGCTGGTGCAGAAAATGGAGGATCTAAAATGCCAGCCTGATACTAGAACGTATAACGTCCTCATATCACTTTATGCGAGGCTTGATGATATCAATGGTGCAATTAGCTGCTTCATGATAATGAAGAAGGCTTCTCTTGATCCAGAACCTGTGAGTTACCGCACACTCTTGCACGCGCTTTCCGTAAGGCGTATGGTAGATGGAGCTGAGAAGCTGGTGCTGGAAATGGATGAAAAGGGCCTTGAAATTCATGGATTCACTCAATCAGCACTCACCAGAATGTACATTGAATCTGGGATGCTTGAGAAATCATGGTCATGGTTTGAACGCTTCCATGTTCAAGGTAAAATGAGTTCAGAGTGCTATGCAGCCAACATTGATGCTTATGGGGAGCGTGGATATTTTATGGAGGCTGAGAAAGCTTTTTCCTGTTGCCAAAATCAGAATAAGGCAAGTGTTTTAGTATTCAATGTGATGATTAAGGCTTATGGAGTCGGTAACATGTTTCTAGAAGCTTGCCAGTTGTTTGATAGTATGAAGCATAAAGACGTGATTCCAGATAGATATACTTATGTTTCTTTGATATTCATGCTGGTTGGTGCTGGCCTACCTCACATTGCGAAACCCTATTTGCTTAAGATGCAAGAAGCGGGTTTGGTAAATGATTGCACCCCGTATTGTGCTGTGATCTCAAGCTATACTAAATTGGGTCAGCTGGATTTAGCAGTAGAATTATACAATGAGATGATCAGATATGATGTGCAGCCTGATGTTGTTGTATATGGTGTACTAGTAAACGCATTTACCGAGGCTGAAAAAGGTTCAGGAAGCATTGTATTATCTCGAGACTATGAAAAAGGCCGGCTTATCTCTTAACACTGTCCTATGTAAAACCTTGATTAAACTCTACACTAAAGTTGGATATTTGAAGGAAGCGGAGGAGGTATATGAGATTTTAAAATCATCTGAGGATGGTGATCTGGATGGTTACTCTTCAATCTGTATGATCGTTCTCTACACAGAGAATTTAATGGTTAAACAAGCGGAAGATGTTTTTAATTTGATGCAGTTAAGAGGCGTTGCCAATGAGTTGTCATTTGCAATGATGTTGGGCATGTATAAACGCATTGGAAGATTTGAAGATGCAACAGAGATTGCAAACAAGATGAGGGAGCTTGGTCTTCTTACTAAGGTGGTGAATTACAATATTGTTGTTGGTCTCTTTGCAATGGATGGGAGATTCAAAGAGGCGCTTGAAGTTTTTGAGGAGATGGTCAATTTATCCATACAGCCTGATGAATTCACATTCAAGCCTCTTGGATCCATTCTTTTGAGATGTGGAGTTCCAAAGCAAGCTGTTGTTAAGTTGGAGGTAATGAGGAGGAAAGATGCTGAGGGCAGTTTGAATGCTTGGATGTCAGCTCTTACTTCTGCTGTAGTTGGTTGTGATGATTTTAGTGATGAGAATAATTACTGAGTAGAAAAATAGAATCCAACGAGACTCGGAGAGAGAGAATTCTTCACCGCCAATGTGTACAAATTCGTCTCCAGTATTGATCGGTTTGAACTTGTCCTTCTCAATTGATTTGTATTTCCAAATTCGGTTACAAATTCACTGGATTGAATCTCCCAATTGCGAACGAACTGAACTATTTAGTTTTTCCCCTTCTTCATTCGTGCTCTTAAAGTTTGTTTCTCTTGTTAATTGATGCCTTTCCTATAGTAATTCTGAATCATTCTTCAAATTTATCGAGTGATACTGCAAATTCTCTTTGGTAATTACGCAGGAAGGAGGGTGAGGATGGATAGTTCGGGTACCGAAATATTTGGTCTGTGTGCAATTGAAGGGGACATTGGGTTTGGGTTTGACTCCGATGGATTGCGGAAGGTGCTACAACAGGATGGAGTGCGAAGATTATACAAAGGGTTAGGAAAAAATGTGATGAGATATGTTCCAGGTAGTGCTGTCTTGTGGGCAACTTATGCTTCAAGCCAACATCAATTTTGGAGGTGATATATATATATATATATATAATGCATCTTCATAGATGAATTAATCACACATTTAGAGCTAATATAAAGAAACTTACTCCCTTTTTTTGCTCTCTAAATTAAACATGTTTCAGGCTCCCAAGGAATGAGAATGAAGTTCCAAGCGAGTGGACAATTGTGGGTGTTCAAGCGACTAGTAATGTCGTTGCTGGTGTTGCAACAACTTCTTTTGTTTCAACTCCTCTTTCCAACACCATTCAGGTGGAAGCTAGCTTAAGCTTTGAACTTCTTTAGCATTTGTTGCATACTTATCCTTTTCTTGTTAATGATTGTTTGACTTCGATGGACTTTTTCTATGCTAGGGAGCTGTCAGAGTGATGGCAAAAGATCTTATCAGAACACGCCACCAGATTGAGAAGTTCTACAAACTGAAATCACAGCTTCAAGGTGTTTCCTTGAGAATTCAGGTGAGTTTAGTTTTGCTATTATGCATTGTTTTTCCATATATATTATTAGGCTCATATTATGGTATATGGGGCAATTTAATACGCAAATCATATATGCCCTCTTTGTTTAAGTTTACTTATTAGCATACTAAATCAGTGGCAGGTTTTGTGTTTATAATAATAGCTTGTTAAAATAACATAATGGTGTTATGTAGATGAGAAAATATTTTCAAACTCTGAAATTATGTGTTTCATTTAAATTTTACCTTAGGCTGGAGCAATATGTTTTGGCCTTTGGAAGGGCATAAATCCTAATTTGAATAGGATGGTAGTTCAAGACTTAATCCTAGTTTACCTATTAGCTTACTCAATCAGTGACAAGTTTTGTGTTTGTAATAGCTTGCTAAATATCATGATGGTATTTTGTCGGAAGAGAAAAATATGTTTATGTTCTGAAATTGTGTTCCTACCATTTCCTTTTTACACATGCTAGAGCAATATCATCATCATCATCATTGACCCAGTGAGGCTCCGCTACAGCGGAATCTGGGGGGTCAAGATAGGGGTACCCCTGCCCAAGGAAAAGGGGATACGCCCGGATAGACCCAAGTTTCATCTTACAGATTCATGCTGCTGTTATTATTTATCAATTACTTTTTCATACCTGTTGGGATGTTTGGCAAAAAGTAGGACATGATTTTTATATTGTTTCATCCTTGTTCAATTTGTGTGGTAAATTTTGTCTAAGCTGAATGGTATCTGCTGTTTTATCTTCTCCTGTCCTTTGTTTCGGTTGGTCATTAACTAAAATGTATACACTCCCTACTCCAACAGACACTGAAATCCACACAAGCCATGGGAGAAGCAATGAAAGGGGTCACAAAGGCAATGGGCCAAATGAACAGACAAATGAATCTTCCATCGCTGCAGAAAATAATGCGGGAGTTTGAGATGCAAAATGAAAAGATGGAACTTACTAGTGAAGTTATGGGAGACGCCATTGATGATGCTCTTGAAGGTGACGAGGAGGAGGAAAACGAAGATCTTGTTAGCCAAGTTCTTGACGAGATCGGAATTAAGGTCAACCAGGAGATACCTTTTTTCCCCTTTTTTCTTTGTTTTATTATAAAGAACAACAACAACAACCCATTGTGGACCTGTGGACCTACCTCGGGCAGGGTCTGGGAGGCCAGGATGTACCCACCCTTCCTTCGACTTAGAATCGAAAGGGTGTGTAAAAAAGGCCTAAAGACCACAACAAGGCGAAAATAAAAATAAATAAATAAATAAAAGGACACAAGAGAGAGAGGGAGAGGGAGAGGGAGAGGGAGGGAGAGGGAGAGAGAGAGAGGGGGGGGGGGGCGACTAGCCCAGCTATAGCTCCTTCACCATAATCTTCTCCCCCCAAAAGTCTCTACGGTATGGCGACCCGTAACCCAACCCATCTTTTTTGGTTCCCGTTCAAATGGTACGGCGACCCGTAACCCAACCCGGTCCAACCCCGGGTGTCCAACCCCGCGGGTTACGGGTTAACCCGTATGACCCGTATATGTATATATATATATATTTATATACATACATATATAATATTAAAACTTATTTTTAATTTAATCAATACATATTGGGTTATTAAAATATTAGGCCCAATTCTTAATGAATAGCCCAATTTTATAATTACAACCCTTATGTTTACACTTACCCACTACACCATTGCTTTCCTTTTTATAGTTTCAAAATCCCCTTTCCACTATACATCATTCCGATGTGGGTGAGAGAGAGAGAGGGAGGGCCCTCTCTCTCTCTCTATACAAAAATCCCCTTTCCACTATACAAAAATCCTGGGTTACGGGTTAACCCGTATGACTCGTATATATATATACATATATAATATTAAAACTTATTTTTAATATTATATATGTATAGATAATAATATTAAAACTTATTAAACCATATATTAAAACTTATTTTCTCGTGCCATTCTTAGATGGAGGGATCTTGAGGATAGGCTTGGGTTGGTGCTTGATCGCTTATTTGAAGTGACGACTCTCTCTAGGGGCGCGAAGAAATCGAGAGGCCTTGATGAAGCTAACCTTTTCCAATGCAAGCGTAAACTTGGGGACGGGCACTTCAGCGCTGCTATTAAGGTCCTTACGTCTTCTGGAGTTGCCCCATCTAATCCTGACACTTTCCGTGAATTGGAGGCCAAACACCCCTACGCCCCCTCTCTAGTGTTGCCTTCTTCTCCTTGGGTGAGGATGCTCTCTTTGTTAATAACGATGCGGTGCTTGATAGGATCCGCAGCTTCCCTAAAGGGACTTCGTGTGGTCGTGATGGGCTTAGAGCTCAACATTTTGTTGATATTTTGGGAGGGGTTGCTTCTGCGGTGGCCGATGATTTGCTAGGATCCATCATCGGGGTTGTTAACCTGTTCCTAGGAGGTCAATGCCCTGTGCAGTTAGGCGAGTTCATTGCTAGTGCTCCTTTGACTCCCTTGGTCAAGCCGGGTGGTGGTTTGCGCCCTATCGCTGTCGGCACTGTATGGAGGAGGCTTGTTTCCAAGGTTGCTTCGTCTATGGTTGGCCCTTCTGTGAACAGTTATCTGTAGGATTTTCAGTTTGGAGTGGGTGTTCCTGGGGGTTGTGAGGCAGTTCTGAACTCTGTAAACAGACTTATTGAGTCTAAGGGCAATAAGGTTGGGCTTTCTATGCTTTTAGTAGATTTCAAGAACGCTTTCAACCTAGTCGATAGAAGTGTGCTGCTCCAGGAAACTAGGTTGAGGTGTCCGTCTATTGCTCCTTAGGTTGAGTTTTGTTACTCTCAACCTGCTAGGCTTTACTATGAAGACTCATTCCTTTGATCTTGTCAGGGGGTACAACAAGGTGATCCTTTGGGGTCTCTGCTGTTTGCCCTAGTTCTGCATCCTTTGGTTCAGTCCATTAATCACGCTTACAATCTCACCCTTCATGCTTCGTATCTTGATGATGGCACTATTGTTGGAGATACCCTTATGATATCCAAGGCACTTGACATTATTAGGTGTGATGGACCCGCACGCGGGTTGTTCCTGAATGTTGATAAAACTGAGCTTTTTTGGCCTGTAGAGGATCCTAGAAGTTTGGTGGAGGGTGTCTTCCCATCGAACATATCTCGCCCATGTAGTGGTGTCAAATTTCTTGGTGGGTCGGTTAGCTTGGATGTGGGCTTCAGTCGGGATTTGGCCTTGAAGAGGGTCTTTAAAACAATTGCCTTAATGGAGGCGGTTAACCGGCTAAATGACCCCCAATGTGAGCTCCTTCTTCTACGCAGTTGTGCTGGGGTTGCAAAGTTGTCCTATGCCTTGAGAACTTGCTCCCCTGTGTCTTTCAAGGATGCTCAAGTTCAGTTTGACCATGCTCTGCGTCTCTCCTTGGAGAAGGTTGATATCGCGTCAAGGTCGGATTTTGGTGATTGACAATGGCGGTTGGCCACTCTCCCATTAAAGGGGGTGGTCTTAGCATCTTTGCTTCTAGGGATGTTATCCGCTATGCTTTCCTTGCTCCCCGGCTTCAAACAAGCACACTTCAGGCCAAGATACTGTTGAACACGGGTATGGTTTCTCCTGGCAGTTCCTTTCAGCATGCTCTTGATGATTTTTAATGGCCATTGTAATGTCGATGTTATCTCTCTCACCACTGATTCTCCTGCCCCCCAAATGTTGAAAACCCTAGCAAGGTGTTATTTTGGTGTCGTTGAGAAAAGTCTCGTCGATAGGTACATGCTCAGCTCAAGGGAGGTTGCTGTTCTTAGTTGTATCCGTGCTCCTCATGCACAATATTTTTTGTTCACTATTCCTATTGATGGCTTGGGACAGAGGATGAACCATCGTTAGTTTCAATTTGTGTTGTGTTACAGACTTATGATACCTCTATTTTCTGATGGTAGCATTTGTCCGAGTTGCAACGCTCCCAGGATGGACAAATGGGGGGATCATGCTGTCCACTGTTCTAGTGAGGTTGGTGTGAAGTTCAGGCATAATTTGGTGCGTGATGTACTTGTTGATATTTGTTCTAAAGTTGGGATTGCATTGTGGAAAAAAGCTCCTATGGGTTTCCTCTCGGAGAATGGACATGATCTTAGACCTGCTGACCTTTTACTTTTTAATTGGCATCAGGGTAAGGATGCTTGTGTGGATGTTATCGGGGTCTCTCCCTTTGCTGGTATGGGTGCGAGTTCTTGGGCGCCTTGGTTGGCCTTGCACAATGTTGTGGAGAGGAAAAAGAAGAAGTACATGTCCAAATGTGAGGAGAACAGATACAAATTTATCTCTTTCGCCTTCTCTACGTTTGGGGAATTCGATAAGGAGACTTTGGACACGCTTTCATGTATTAAGTGTCTCTCTATTAGCCACTCTAATAATGTTAAGAGTCATGCTTTTGTTTCATAGGTTGAGGTTTTGCATTCAGAAGGGTATGGGTGCTCAGCTTGTTTCTAGGCTCCCAATTAACTTTATGTAAAAAATTTGGCAGAATACATAAACAACCCCCTGTACTTGGGCCAATTGGTCATTTGGCCCTCTGTACTTTAGCCCCAACCGTTTGGCCCCCTATAGTTGCACATTGCGACCTATTGAACCCCTATTGAACCACTTATCCTAGCTTTTTTTAGGAGTGTGGTGCACGCGCGATGATGTGTTATATTGTGTTGCCACAATGGCGATGACATGGATGACATGACGATGACATGATGTGTTATATTGTGTTGCCACAATGACATCCATGTCATCGCTATTGTGGCAACATAATATAGCACATCATCGTCCGTGCACTACACTCCTAAAAAAGCTGGGATAAGTGACTCAATAGTGGTTCAATAGGTCGCAATGTACAACTATAGGGGGTCAAACGGTTAGGGGTAAAGTACAAGGAGCCAAGTGACCAATTAGCCCAAGTACAAGGGGCTGTTTATGTATTTTGCAAAAAAAATTTATGCATAATTGTATTTGGACACTAAAACATTAAAGTACCTAAATTTTCAAACAATAATTTAATCAATACATATTGAGTTATAAATATATTAGGCCCAATTCTTAATGAATAGCCCAATTTTATAATTACAACCCTTATGCTTACACTTACCCACTACACCATTACTTTCCTTTTTATAGTTTCAAAATCCCCTTTCCACTATACAAACTTCCGATGTGGGATTGCTTCTAAAAAGCAAAACTCCCACAATCATTTGTCCCACATCGAAATTCAAGGGGTAAGGAAAAATTAATGAGTCTATAAAATACCTTTTATGCATTGCCTTTGAAAGGTGTCTTAATGGGCCATTCCATGCTGAAAATACATGCATAGATAGTGATCTAATGACAAGGGCCGACGACGGAAGCTCGGGAGGGAGCCGTATGATACGGAAGTCTCATGTACGGTTCCCTGAGAAGGGAGTGGCTACCTATTAGAGTTTCGACCAACCAAACCACATTTAGTGGGCTTCTAGCCTTCTATTGCGAAAGCCTTAACTAGTTCATTCCTAGCCTTAACTAGTTCATTCCTAGCCTTAACTAGTTCATTCCTATTAAGTTAAAAATTTCGGATTTAAGATTTAACGGGCCTACCCGTAAAACCCGTGATCCAGGTTACGGGTCGGGTCATGGGTAATCACCTCGTTTCTGATCCATGCGCCTTCTTGGAGGCCAACATTGTTTTATTATAAAGAAGTTTTAAGAAAATATTCTGATTGTAAAGTGTTATTTGCAGCTTGTAAATGCACCCTCGGGATCTGTATCTACACCAACTGCAATGACAAAGGCTCCACAAGCTGAAGCAACTGCAAGTGAAGATGGTGGCATCGACGACGATTAACATGCAAGATTGGATAACTTGAGGAAAATGTAATGCAACTTGAACTGCTTGAGACTTGTGTTTTGGTTGATGTGTATATAATTCATAAATGACACAAAACTGTAGAAAAAAGTGTGTGGGTTTCCTTTCTGTATAGGTAAGCATACTATGAAGATTATTATTGATCATGAATTATCTTATCCGTTTAGTGGTTATAATGTCAAATTTTACTAAATGATGTCAACTAGTGTATGATGTGTTAATCAAGTCTCGACTGATGTTGCATTTGAGTTTGGAATTCTGAGGTGGATTTCTATGTCATTTTCTCAGCAATATCATATAATTTATTCCCATCGTATCTAAATATTCAGAAAAAAAGTATGCAACTATGTAAACAAGTTTGAAGTATATAATATGTACTACGCACGATCCATGATCTTGAATTGTACAACATTTGTCCAAACCCGATGATGCACCACTATCTAACCAACCTTTAGGTTGTGATACATTGTTCAACAAAAAGAAGAGATTCATGGCACCAACTTGTAATCTATCAAATACAGTGATACGAGTTACAAGTGACATCGGGTTTGCTAGGATTCAGATCCTCCACGAGTCTACAACAAGCATGATGAAAGATGAGAAACAAAACTCGCCTTTTGAGCACCATTCGAAGTTGTCGTTGGCTCGCCACGCCATAACAATAACAACAACATCTACCCAGATGGATTCCGATATGAGCATGATCTAGGGGGTCGAGATGCACACATCCTCACCCCGAACGGATAGTCGGGAGGGTATTTTTGGCGGTCCCAAAGCTAAAAGGGAGAAAACACAAAATAGGGAAAAAACCAGAAGTGGAAGGGAAGGGGGTAAAACAGATACAAGAAAACGCACACAAACCAAAAGGATGAAAAAGGAAAAACTCAAAACGAAAGACGAATTGAAAGGGGAAAAAAATACTCCATCAAAGACGAGTCTTCCTTTCGGGTCTTCTGCCTATCACTCCACCATTGTAATCTGGAGCGATAGGGAGAAGACTCGAGAGAAAGGCAAGTTTTGTTTTCTATTTTTGTAATATGCTTGTTGTAGACTCATGGTGATATTAACTCCTTCCAAACTCGATGTCATTTGTCATTCGTATGTGATAGACCACAAGCTCATTTGTGATGAAACAAGGGGTGGGCTGGCCCATCCTAAATTTTTATTTAATACATTATTTTGTAACTAAAATTTAAATTTTTTATTCTTATAACTAGGTTAAAAACTATGTGTATAAAGTTTTTTTTCTGTATTAATACCAATCTCAAAAATAATATTATTTTTAGAAAAAATAAACAACATATTCATATTAATTATATTATATATTTTTAGAAATAGTCTACTTATAATAAAAATATTATAATTTAAAGTCATATTCTGTGAGATCCTTAGGGAAAGAAGATAGTTTGAGAGAGATTCATAGGGAAAAGAAGAGAAAAGGATAGAGATAAAGGGTAGAGAATTCTGTTGAATTCAATTGAATGCCTCTAACAACCTCACGCCAGCTCTCTTAAGCAGCTGCAACTAACCACAAGACCTTCTTACAAACATATCCCTCACTTTACACAATATTACAAGATTAGCCCCAAATTCTATATTTCTAAACATATGACATATTCGTGCTTAACCTGACAGGTTCAACTAATAAAAACAAAAAATAACCATTTTAAGAAGAGAACTATGACTTTTATGGCAAGTGCCCGTTTAAATTCTCAAGATAATGTATTAAATTACAAATATTGCATTAATTTAAAATTTAATATAAAATAACATAAATGGCCAAAATGCATCATTTTTGAGGACCCTAATTTAGAAAACAACTAGTTATGACCCGGGCTTTGCCCGGGGACTTTTTCTAATAAAATTTTTAATATATTAATTCATATATAATATAGGTATTATAATTTAAATAGTAAAAAAATATTAATAAAAATAATGAAACTAATAATTGCATATATACAGATTTACTTTAATTATTTAATTATAAAGTATATAAAAATTATATTTTATCATGAAAAAATATTATTTACTTGTAGTATCATTTCAATAAACATAAATAAGTCAATGACCTTGACCCGTTGGGTTAACCAAAACCTGTAAGAAAACCTCAATGAATTGATCAGTTCAAATCGTAAATTTTAATGATATGAACCATACTTGATCCTAACCGAAATGACCGAACCAACCCGATTAACATTAAGGGATCATTACTTTCAATTTATTTATTTAGAAATTCATAATATAAAAAAATCAACAAACTTATTTATAGAAAATTTTAAATGACGTCATAATTTTAAATAGAAAAATAATATAAGAAAAAAATTAATATAACAATATGTAATTAAAAATCTAGTACATATTAATTAAAAACAAATCCCTACAAAATCATGCTTATATATAGAAAATTATATTGCAAAAAAAGTCGTCATATAAGGATAGAAAGTTAATATAAAAAATCTAAAAATAAATGTAAAACTTTAGTACCATATAAAAAGAAACATTTGAATGCTTATATAAAAAATTAATATAAAGAATAAAGAAATAATTAAAAATCCATAAATAAAATATGGTCCATAACTATCATACGAACACAAAATTTAAAGGCAAAATTTCAAAAACGTTTACGTGGCTAAATAATATAGTATGTATATAAATTATATGTACAATGTATATGGATCGAGAAAAATCATATGGATAGAAAACTAACGTGTATCTAGAGTAGTATTATAATATTAAAAATTTATTATTATAAGTAGGGTGACTAAATTACATGTATATACTTTATATAAAAATTTATCCATTCTCATAATAAATTGAAGAAAAAAAATTAAATAAGTTGAGTGCATAAAATTGGAAATTCCATAAGGTAATTATATTACATAATATATAATTAATTAAAAAATTTATTATTAAAAATAGGGTGGTTGTATCATAAATTCTAAATGACGAATCTGCCCAAAAGTGTTTCAGGTTTAAAAGATATACTAGTATGTATTCCCGTACCTTGTACGGGTTTTTCTTAAATAAAATACTCAATTAAGATATCTTCTTAGTTAAATAACGATTTTATCTAAAAATAAAATAAATATTCTAGAATTTGTATGATAGCATAAAAAATATACTAATGATCTTCCTATCTATAATATCCAAAAATAAAAGATTGTTTAATAATGAGATTTTCTATCCTATATTCTAAAAACATGGATAAAAATTTATCATACCAAAAAATAAAGGATTATTTTTTTTTAAAAAAGATGATGGTGTGATCCAATCTAAAAGTGACATGTGTCGTTTAATAATTTTTTTAACCTCCGCTTTAAGTTATAACTATGATACTACTACTTGATGACCCGAGCCTTGCTCGGGGACTTTTCTTTAAATAGGCCCAAGTTCATTCTAACTGATAAACAAGAGGAACCAAATAGATTCAGAACTGAACGACGGACTCGGGAGAGAGAATTCTTCTAAGCCTCGTCAATGTCTACAAATTCGTCTCCAAAATTGATCGGTTTGAACTTGTCCTTCTCAATTGATTTGTATTTCCGAATGTCCTTATGTCAACTATTTAGTTTTTCCCCTTCTTCATTCGTTCTCTTAAAGTTTGTTTATTCTGTTAATTGATGCCTTTCCTACAGTAATTCTGAATCATTCTTCAAATTTATCGAGTGATACTGCAAATTCTCTTTGGTGATTACGCAGGAAGGAGGGTGAGGATGGATAGTTCGGGTACCGAAATATTTGGTCTGTATGCAATTGAAGGGGACATTGGGTTTGGGTTTAACGATGCCGATTTCTCTGATCGAGTGCTTCTTCTTGAGATCATAGACGATTATGGCGCTGGTTCGATATTCAAAACTTTGAACATATGTTCTCTCATTCTAGCAGCAAAAAGTTCATTCTTTTACAATGTAATCAAATTTCAATATGGTTAAATGATTATCCTGCCATTGTGGTCTGGTCTGTACATTAACAATTGCTCATATATGGCATAGGTATTCAAAAACAGCGGTATAAGAGAATCACAAAACAAGGATGATGTGATTATCTTGAGCATGAATGCATCAGGTATACATTTGCTTGTTCTTAAGAATGAAAAATTTTAAGTTCTGAGTATAAATAATATATGTTGAAAACACAGATGAAGCAGCTTTTATGGACATGCTACGCTTTATGTACGGTAAACCTCTGAATGCAACCACAAGGGATGAGTTGTTGGATTTGTTGATGGCTGCTCACATGTTTAAGGCTCCTACTTGTATCCGACATTGTGTTGATTTGATGCTTGAGTTGCCCATGACATTAGGATGCGCACTTTTGTACCTCGACCTTCCTTTAAGTGAATCTGTGGACGAAGTAGCACTTGAGCCGTTACTTGCTGCGGCAAAGCAGTATATTGCTTCCCATTTCAGGAATCTCGCCAAGTAAGTAGTCTGCAATTGCTTTGTTATCAATTTTGGTGCATTCTAACTGAATTCAGTTATTATTGTCACACAGTTGATTTCAGTCTTTCTTGAGTCTATCGGGCGCATTCTCCAGACATGTTCAGGTTATGGGTGCCCCCATCTTGACCTCCTCAGATCCTGCTTGAGCGGGACTATAGCGATGATGATGTCGTGTTGTGCTGATTCATTCTTGTTGACCTTGAAGTTCATGTCTAGAGGCGGCGTTGTCCTTGCCACTTGCTGCAGTAAAAGTTGTTCTGGCGACTGATGGTCTCAGAGTGGATTCGGAAGAGAGCGTTTTTTCTTTTATTGTGAACTGGGGCCATAGGCATATTCCTGAACTGGGAGTGCGCCGCAGAATCCTCACCGATCACTTGTTGCAATACGTATGCTTCCCATACATGAGTTGCTTCCGGTTGCAGGAATTCTTGAATAGCCCTGACTTTTACTATGAACAATTGTCGGAGCTCGTAATGAATGCCTTCGCCTCCAAGGCTGAATCCCCCTATGTGAGACAGCTATCAGCCGCTGGGAGCGGTTTTCCAAGACGTGTCTATGAATTCCGGCCTATTAAGGTGTTGTTGTTTGAGTATTCTCGGCCTTGTTGTGTCGTCTATCTTGACCTAATGAAAGAAGACTTTGAAGACCTATTCTCATCGAAGAGAATCTATTCTCAACCATTCCACCTGAGCGGACGAGAGTTTCACCTCGTTGCAAAATGCCACCCGAAACCAGAGAACCCGGCTGACCATTTCTTTGGTCTATATCTGGAAATGGAAGAAGACTCGGCGTCTTGCACGTTAGATTACGAGTTTTCTGTGAGGACGAAACCATCCAAGGAGTTCCAAATCTATTGGAGGATCAACAAGGAGCCTTTTATGGGTGTGACAAATTCATTGAGGCAGGAGCCGCATTTCAATTGGTCCGACTTAATGAGTGATGAAAGCGAGTGTATCATCGATGAGATCTTACATCTTCGAGCCCAGATTATCATTAGTACAAGTGACTAGCTGCTCTCAAGCGTATAATGATTAATCCACATTGCAAAAAAGAAACAGGTATGATTTGGGGAAAACTAGTCTTAGAACCCTTGGGTGTTGCTGTCATTTATGACCTCATTTTCAGTGTTGCTCCGTTGAGGGGGTGTGTATGGACACTATTCTCTATATTGATTTGTTGTTTGCAATTTGAATCTGTAGTTAATATTAGTGGATTGCAATTTCTTCTTCGTTTGTTTTTATAAAACGCAGGCTTCGTTTCACGGGGCAAACCATGTAGCTTGCTATTTTTCTTCCGAGTGTTGTAAAATTCACCATTTATGTGGCTCTATATTGAGTTGTTACTATGTTGGGTGCAGAATTATCAATTGTCAAAATCGAGTTTGTGGACGGAATTCCCATTTGATAAATTTTCAATTGTTAAAATGCCTAATTTTTTTTAGTAGGTAAACATTCGGTTATCGGGCATGGCATTTAGAAAACCGGCTAGGAAAAACAAACAATCTAAAAAAAATACGTAAAGTAAGTACAACTGACGAAGAAAAGAAAATAGAGCGAAAGGAGTAATGGAGAAAGTGAGGGGCTGGAGAAGACAAATGCCTCAAGCATTCGGGTCAAAACGGACAAAACACGTAGAAAGTTGAACTACTAATGTTGCCTCCACCAGAAAGAAGGATCTTCAGTCTCAAAACGTCCAACGACCCCGTCAATCACCAGGAAACCACACTCAATCCCAGAACTAAACATCGGAGTCATGCAAACTTTACTCGGACCAACCTGACAAGAAACAAGCAAACACACACCAAACAAAAAAAAAACCTCACAAGCTCAATGAAGAAAACAAGAGCAAACACAACACTAAGGAAGAAAGTCCACGAATTTCTAACAACTACTTAGCTGAATGGGCCAATAACCAAAACGTAAAGGCCCAAATGAGTAGTCAAAGAGACGCACACAAGGCCATGCAAGCCCAAAGGTCCCAAAAAATCACACCCTAAGCCAGGACGAACGAAAAAAAATTCAGAAAGATAATTTCTAGCACTTAGCAGCACATCAACCTCGTCACGTGGTACGTGGTCGGTCACCAAACAAGCAAGAACAACCATGTAATTACCGGTGGCCGAAAAACAAGACCCATAACCCAAATAGGCCTGATTTGTTGTGTTCGTTTGAGAAGATCAAACCGATTAATAATATGGGGCAACTATTCTCTCAAGAGACCTAAGGGCTCGTTTGGTATTGATATCTAAGATATGAGATATCGGATATCGGTATCGGTATGGATATCAAGATATCGGTATGAGTAATATCTAGATTTCGGATATGGGTATGGATATGAGTGATATCTTTGATATACCAATTTCCTAGGGTATATGAAAATAACACTCTAATATCACTCTGATATCAGAAAGATATCAGCTGATATCGATATACTCCTATACCAAACAGCAGATATCAGTTTGATATCGATACCAGCATATACCAAACACCAGATATGGGTATCAGTCATATCCATACCCATATCTGATATCCTGATATGGATACCAAACGGGCCCTAAGATTGTCGGGACTAAAAATGAGCACAAACGGCGGCGCGTCATCGATGATGACCACCAGAAAGAAAAGCGAAAAGAAAAGTTTCTACCGGGAGGAAAAGGTGGAGATGACTTCGGAAGACGGAAAGACAAAACGAGATTCGAATTCGTGTTTCAAAACAACCCATAATAATTTCTGATTAAACTTGTCCATATATAAAAATGATTAAAATACAAGTAACATTCGTTATACTCGAGCAATTAAGAAAGATATGGTTTCAATTTTGCAATCATAAATGTGTTCTCAACAACGGACTAAAGCTTTCTCGATGGAAACTACGACCTTCTCGATGATGCCTCTCGGCTGGTGCCTTCTCGGCGGATGTGTTAAGAGTTATCCCACATGGGAAACTTGAGACTATATAACTTAGTATATAATCCAATAAACTACTCCACACATGGCTGTATGGTTTTTGGTTGAAACCTTATTGGTCTTGTATGCTATGCCGATTACCGCACGACCCCTTATGTTGGATCGTATGTTAGTCGCAATCAGTTATGGGAATTGCATCGAATAGTTCCCACGCACAGCGGAATGAGTAAATATGCAGGATCGTATGTTAGTCGCAATCAGTTATGGGAATTGCATCGAATAGAATAGTTCCCAATATGCAGGTAAGTAAAACATCAAAGACAGTTCCCTTATAAAGAAACCCCACAACGATCAACTAATCGCGTGAGTAAACCTCTACCCCCGCTTGGAGGATTTTCAAATGAGTTCCTTTTCCTTATTGCTTAGTTCCCTTCAGATTACAAGGTCTAAATACAAACTTCTCTGTTCCTACAAGGACTCTCTCCCTAGGCAACACCAATGTATTCTTTCGACCCTAACCCGATGAACGCTCACAATCAAAGACAAAGCGAAACTCAAACCTCTCTCTTTTTCTCTGTCTCTTCACCAAAGTTCCCCTAGACCTAGGAACTCGTTCTTTCTCCTTCATCGTCATCGAGATTAGCTCGTCGTCGGGGACTTTGCAACAACTTGATGGTTTTCACTTGAACATCCTTTTGCTCTTCTCTCTATGTGTTTGGAGTTTGTGATTTGTGAAAAGTGAGCAGAAACGTCACTGTTGAAGGGATTAAAAAGGCGTGATGAGAAACCCTTATCCATTTGAGGTATTTGTCCTAAATACCCTTTTTGCCTTGCTCTCCAAGTATGATCCTTAAAGTTGACATGTGACTTTAATTTAAATTTGAATTGTCAACTCTTTGAATCACTTCGGACCATTGGATGGTCGTCTTCATCCTGCTGCATCTCTGAAGTCTGAGATGCCCTTTTGTCCGGTATAGACAGGAATCCTAAAAATGTGCTGAGATGTCGCTTTCATGCATGTGCCAGTTCCCATCCAAAGGGAACTCTCATCTTCTCGATTCCCTTGTCTTGGGAACTCTTCTTGACTCTGAGGAATTCATGTTCTTCTCATTCATTTCACATCGTGTGGGAACTTTGGTTCACTGAGTTCCCATCTCATGGGAACTCTTGTTCACTTCTGAGGTTGGTCGCTTTCTTTTCGTCAATGCATTGGTTTCCATGTGTTGGGAACTTGTTGTTCTGTGTTATGCTTTGCGACGCGCAACATGTTATAGTGAAATACTTGACAATTGGCATTAGTTTCCATGGGGTTTGTCCTTATCAAAACTGAGGACGTTGTTCCAATGTTAATAAACGTGAGTTCCTAACACCGACTCAACAATTTGCCCCCTTTTTGATGATGACAAACCCATGATAAAATGAAAAGTATTTCATTCAATTTTATGCTCATGCAAGTTCCCCCTTAGTGTGACAACATATCGCAGGGAGTTCCACTATATGGTTATGCAGTTCCTACTTAACAGATTTTGTGAGATTATTCCCCCTTTGCAAAGGCCATACTATGATAACTTGAAACAACGCATCTCACACCTTTTATCCTTCCCTCTTTTGTCATCATCAAAAACTTTAAAGAAGAATAACGAAACATAAAGATAAAGAACCCACATTCAAATTAAAGATCCATTTTATTACTTAGGCAAACAAGTTGTACAAAAGGGAACTCCTGAGTGAAGTACAAATTTAGGGAGGAAGGGAATGAGCAAGAAGGAAGTAGAAAAGAAGGAACAAGATCAGGAGGATCCTGGTTTAAGTAGAGGGAATCTCTCTGATCCTCTTCTTCAACCAGAAAAAACCTCAGCCTCATTGATTTGATCCAACCCAATATTCAGAACTGGGTTGGATTTGAGGCTCACTAACACAATCCATGTGGGTGGTGTCCCAAGTAGACCTTCTCCTCCACGCAAGGTGCGTTCAGGTTCCTGCTTGGTCCTCTTCCTTTTTCCGAGATGGCCGCGAGATCCTGGTTCCGGACCAAAGGTGTTGATGAGCTGATGCACGACTTGGAATGAGCATCGACTATCTTGATAATGAACGCCTCTTTGGGAAGGATGGATTGTGTCGAAGACTTGGTCATCTTGAAGCTGTATAGGGACATTTTTCTTTCTTATAGCGTTTCATGAAGGAGTTTCAAAAGTTGTGTTTGAAGATGAGTTTCAGTTTTGGGAGAGAAGGGTCAGTATTTAAAGAGCGTGAATGAGAGGGCATAGATGTCTTTTTCATTGCGCCTTTGAAAATTGAATTTGGTTGATGTCTCTCCATCTTCACTGTTAGCATCTTCAAGAAGCTTTGCAACGTGGAACCTTCTCCATGGTGCAATTTAAAGGCTTGGTTCACAATTGGTCTTCCCCAAATAAGTAATCTAACACACCTTTTTATCTTACCAAGACTGAGTTTATTGATTTCATTAGGCGTTTCGTCTTACTCGAAAAGAGTTCCCATGATCTTGCGAGAAAAGCTTGTCTGAACAGAGTGGTAAAGGAAACTTATGCTCAAATTTTATTGTGAGGGATGGGAACACAAAAAGGACTTGGACAATTTCAACCCGAAAGGGTGATCAAGAGGGGGTTCATGGGATGAGTTTGTCCAGTCCGAGACTCTGGGTAAGCTTATGATCAACTATCATTGTGGCTTGTAATGCGGGTTAGAGGGAACTCAAGTTGATCATTTTGGGCCAAAAAGAAAAGAAGTTCTTATGCGTACAACCGTTTGCCTTAGACTAGTAATAATGGATAAAGTGAATGCAATGTTCATAACTAGTTCCTATCATGCAAAAACTAAACTAGCCAATCATTGGGGAAAGAATAAACAAGGACTTGTTTAATTTAAAGTTATCATCCCTAAGAGCATACGAAGGTGCTCAAAGGGATGCCTATCCAATGCCTTGGTGAGAATATCTGCTCTCTGCTCTTCGATGCTACAATGTTCCGTGATAATGTTTCCTTGCTCAACATTGTCACGTAAAAAGTGGTGACGAACGTCAATATACTTAGTACGTGAGTGATGAACGGGATTTTTGGAAATGTTTATGGCACTAGTTTTATCACATCTAATAGGAATAGGGCTATAAGACATATAGTAATCACTGAGTTGGTACTTAAGCCACAAGGCCTGGGAACAACACGATGCAACAACCACATATTCTACTTCGGCCGTTGAGAGTGCCACATAGTTTTGTTTTTTAGATCCCCATGATACGAGAACTCTCCTAGGAATTGAGCCATACCAAATGTGCTCTTGCTATCCACCAAATGACCAGCAAAGTCCGCGTCTGAAAAAGCAATAATCTCAAGGGAACTTCTGCGTGGGTACCACAAGCATAAGTTGTCGTTCCCTTTGAGATACCTGAAAATTCTCTTCACCTCTTTCACGCGTGATTCTTTGGAGTTAGCTTGAAAGCGTGTGCACAAGCACACGACAAACATGATATTAGGCCTGCTAGCTGTAAGGTAAAGAAGGGAGCCGATCATACCTCGGTAGCTCTTTTGGTCCACATCTATAATCTTTTCATCTGTGTTCAGTTTTGAGTTGGTGGAAATTGGAGTGTTGATAGGCCTTGAATTCTCCATTCCATACTTGATCATCATTTCCTTGATGTACTTGTGTTGATGTATCTTTGTTCCCTCCTTGGTCGAAGTGATTTGGAGCCCCAGGAAGAACGTAAGTTCCCCAATCAGGCTCATCTCGAATTCTGAACTCATTAGATCTTTAAACTTTTCAACAAGTAAGGGATTAGTGACACCAAAAATGATATCAACAACATATACTTAAACAATAAAAAATCATTGCACTCTTTCTTAAGAAAAAGGGTCTTGTGAATGGAACCATGAAGGTATCCATGTGACAAGAGAAACTGTGCAAACCTTTCATACCAGGCTCTTTGGGCCTGTATGAGTCCATATAAGGCACACTGAAGAAAGTAGACGTGGTCTGGAAAGTTCCCATCTTCAAATCCTAGTGGTTGAGACACATATACTTCTTCTTTCAAATGTCCATTAACAAAGGCGGTCTTCACGTCCATTGGATAAAGCTTGAATCCCTTGTGAGCTACAAAGACTATTAGGAGTCTGATCGCCTCGATTCTTGCCACAGGAGCGAAGTTCTCATCATAGTCAATGTCTTCTTATTGGTTGTAACCTTGAGCTACCAACGTTGCCTTCTTCCTTGAAACAACTCCTGTATCATCCAGCTTGTTACGGAACACCCACCGTGTTCCTATCATATTCTTTCCTTTTGGTCGAGGGACAAGCTTTCACACTTGGTTCCTTTAAATTGATTAAGCTCCTCTTGCATTGCTACTATCCAATATGGATCTTTGAGAGCTTCTTTGATGTTCTTAGGTTCCACTGTTGAGACAAAAGTGTTGAAAGCACAGAAGTTTTGAAGCGATGATCGAGTCTTTACCCCTTGGTCAAGAGGAAATATGATGTTTCTAGAATTGATGTTGGTGAGATCTGTATCCTCCTCTTCGTTCCTATCATCACTATCATTGCATTCTTCTTGCAGACGCTTATCTTCTAGATGCTCTTCAACAATTTCAACGTTTTCTAGTTCTTCATTTTCAGCATTGGATGTGTTCCCTCTATGTTCCCCTTGGGTACTTTATTCAGGAATGTCTTCTGGTTTAGGAACTAGAGAACCGGATTGTGAGGCGTCTAGGGATTTATCCAGTGATGGAAGCTCAACAGACTCTTGAACTTCTCTGATTTGAGAGTCGATGTTCACTTGAGGATAGCGACGTGTTCCCTTCCTTGGTTCGTCGTCGTCGTCGTCATCTTCCTCGTTGCAGGGAAGCTGGAAGTGAGTTTCTACTTTCTGCACTTCAATTCCCACTTTGACTGACTCTTCCTTGAATATTACATGAATGCTCTCCACTATATTCCTGGTTCTTTTGTTGTACACCCTATAAGCTTTGTTGTGCGGTGAATATCCCAGGAAGATCCCTTCATCAATTCTTGCATCGAACTTTCCCAACTTGTCTTTCCCATTGTTGTGCACAAAGCATTTGCACCCAAAGACTATTAAATGAGAAATATTGGGCTTCCTACCTCTGATCAATTCATAAGCAGTCTTGATCATTGGACGGACCATGGCTCTATTGAGAATGTAGGTTGATGTAGAAATTGCCTATGGCCAGAAGTTGGGTGAGACACCATTGTTCTAGCCATTGCTTCCAAGGTTCGATTCTTTCTTTCCACAACTCCATTTTATTGTGGAGTACGCGTGGCTAAGAAGTTGTGTGAGACACCATTCTTGTCACAGTATTGTATGAACTCTGAATTCTTGAACTCAGTTCCATGGTCAGATCTTAGTGCAATGAGCTTTAGTCCCAAACTTACTTTGACTCTCTTCATGAATGGCTCAAACTCCCTAAAGGTATCCGCTTTGGACACAAGGAAGATAACCCGTGTCAATCTAGAAAAATCATTAATAAGAACGAACATGTACCTTTTTCCTCCATAGCTAGCCATCTGCATGGGACCACAAAGATCCATGTGGATCAATTCCAAAGGACGGGTAGTACTCACGACTCATTTTAGCTTGAAGGAACTTCTTGTTTGTTTTCCTTTTACACAAGCCTCGCACATCTTCATGCCTTTTAGATTGATCCTAGGCAAACCAATCACCAAGTCTTGAAGATACAACTTTAGGATTTGGTTTACTCTAGCATATCCCAGTCTTCTGTGCCAATTTTCCGCTTCATCAATGGAACTTGCAAGACACAATTTCCTAGGAGGTTCATACAGAGTGTCCACGAAATAGACGTTGTTGGACCTTGTTCCCTTGAGTATGATCTTGTTAATCTTCTTGTTGATCACAAAACACTCTTTTGAATCAAATGTGACCACATTGTTTCCTTGGTCACACAGTTGTGAAATACTCAACAAATTATACCCAAGGTTCTTGACTGGATATACATTTTTGATCTTGATTCCTTTGTTGATGATTGCTTCGCAATTCCAATGATTTCACCTTTGTTCTTTTTGCCGAAAGAGACGTGGCCTCCATCAACTTTTGTAAGTAGTGAGGTGAGGTTATCTTTCTTCTCGATCATATAGTTGGAACATCCACTATCAATAACCCATATGTTGTTCTCCCTCACTACAACCTGCAAAATTATTTAGATTTGGTGACCCAGTCAAGATGTCTCTTGCTTGGTTCCATGCAAATGAACATAGTTCTTTCACTCAAGTAATCTGCTATGTTATGAACTTCCGTGGAGTTCCTAGGACTCAAAGGGGAGTTCCTAGGCGGGTTCCCATTCTTGGGAGCTTTCTGTAATATCCGTGATTTTTTTTAGGATAATTTGAAATTTTTCTAGACGACTTTCTAAGAACCGCTTAGCAAAGTCGTTACCCCTTTTGACCGTAAATTAGGAAGCAATGTCTAAAAAAACCTACAAATGATGGAAAGTAATCATATAAAATGATTTATATAGTTCACATGAATTATAAGACTGCTCGGACAATTTTTAGAATTTTTCGAACAAGTTCCTCATACACGCTTTATAAATTCGTTACGCGTTACGATCGTATCTTTTTGAATTTATTCCTAGAAAATTAAAGGTGACAAAATAAAATCATTGGAACTGATTTTATTAACCAACATAATTTTTGGGAACATTTCCATGGAAGGAGTACCTTCACCGGGTGAGAACCGCTTATTTAATTATGTACCCGTTTTAATTTTATACTCTGAAACGGGATCATTAAAATTAAAACTAGCGAATTAAAATCATGTAAGTTGATTTTATTAATTTACATAATTTGTAGGATCGTTTCTATAAAATAAATATTTTATTCCATGTATATAATTTTACCACCCGAACGCGAGTCCCGATCATATGCGTATAAAATTTTACCACCCGAACGGGGTTCTTGCTTCTTTTGCTTTTTATTTTCCTTTATGCTTTCATGTATTGCTTGCTCCGCCGGAGGGGATTAATTTGCTGCTTTTTGACAATGTAAGGGGTCGGGCTATCCCTCATTTGATGACTACTTAGCCCATTTTTATTACTCCCTCCGATCATATTTATAAATCGTTTTAGCTTTTATTACATTTTTTAAGAAAATTATTTTTTACATTTAAAATAATTTTGCCTCTCCTTCTACCAAAAAACAATTCAAAGCATGACTACTTAGCCCTTTCCTTGCGGAAGTCAGTATCGACCAACCTTTCGATTCTCCGAACCGGGGCCTCTGGTGGTCTCCTCTGTATATGCCCGAACCATCTAAGCCTCAACTCCCTGAGCTTTTCACCTATACTGGCCACTCCCACCTTACTCCTAATCACCTCATTCCTAATCTTGTACAGTCTCGTATGCCCGCACATCCACCTCAACATCCTCATCTATGCTAGCATCAGCTTCTGCTCATGCGCCTTAGTAGTCGGCCAGCACTCCGCCCCGTAGAGTATGGCTGGTCTAACCACAGATTTGTAGAACTTTCCCTTGAGCTTGAGTGTGATCTTTCTATCACAAAGCACTCCAAAAGCACCCCTCCACTTCTGCCAACCTCTCTGAATTCGGTGTTTAATGTCCTCCTTGACGCTCCCATTACTCTGCATAAATGAGCCTAGATATTTGAACATCTCCTTTTTTACTATGACATCACCTCCCAAGCGTACTTCCTCATCTGGCTCCACTACCTGGTTGAACTTAAACTCTACGTACTCTGTATTGGTCCGACTCAGCTTAAAACCTTTTGTTTCAAGATTCTCTCTCCAAGCTTCTAACTTTCTACAAACACCCTCTCTAGACTCGTCTACCAACACTATGTCATCGGCGAAAAGCATGCACCACGGTACCTCTTTCTGGATCCCGCTCGTCAGAACATCTAGCACGATAGCAAACAGAAAAGGGCTCAGACCCGACCCCTGTTGCAAGCCGACCTGTACTTGGAAAAAGTTTGTGCTCCCCCCGGGGTGCACACACTTGTCAACGAGCCCTTATACATGTCCTTCAGGATTCTGATATATGTCCCTAAGACTTCTCTCTCCTCCAAACATCTCCATAGCAACTCTCTAGGCACCCTGTCATACGCCTTTTCCAGATCGATAAAAACCTTGTGCAAGTTTTTCCTCCTCTCTCTGTAGGCCTGTACCAACCTTCTGATCAATTGAATGGCCTCAATGGATGACCTCCCTGGCATAAAGCCGAACTGATTCTCCGACATTGTGACTATTCTCCTTGGCCCGGCTTCAATCACTTTCTCCCACAATTTCATAGTATGGCTGAGGAGCTTAATACCCATGTAGTTGTTGCACTGTTGCACATCCCCTTTGTTTTTGTACAGGGGAAACAAGCTACTAAGCCTCCACTCCTCCAACATCCTTGTTGTTCGAAAAATAACATTGAACAAAGATGTGAGCCACTCTATGCCTCTCACCCCTAGCAACTTCCACACCTCCACTGGAATCTCATCTGGACCTACTGCTTTCTTATTGCTCATCTTTCGAAGCACATCCTGCACCTCGATTCTGGAGATGCGTCTAAAGAAACGGTAATCTACTTGTCCCCTCGACTCCTCTGCTTCCACTGTCGACCCGTGGCCCTCATTTGCTGCAGAAGTACCTCTGCCAACGTTCTTTTATTTGGCTATCTTCAACTAGGACTCTTCCTTCCTCGTCTTTGACACACTTCACTGTATCCAAGTCCCTGCTCTTTTTCTCCCTTGCCCGAGCCAACCTGTACAGCACTTTCTCCCCTCCTTTTTCCTCCAAAGCTTTGTATAACCCCTCGTACGCTTTTTCCTTTGCGATTGCCAATGTCTTCCTTGCTAACTTTTTTTCGCTTTATATTCGGCCCAACACTCTTCTCTGTCTCTGTCGCTGCTCTCCAACCACTTTCTGTAAGCCAACTGTTTGCCCTTAACCTTCTCTTGGACCTCCTCATTTCACCAGACTTCAACTCTTATGTTGCCCCTTCTGCCCCTGGTCATGCCCAACACTCTAGATGCCACTCGCCGAACACACTCTGCCATCCTGCCCCACATGTCGTCTGCACTGTCTCTAACTTGCCATGCTCCTTTTGCATCTACCTCCTCAAAAACCCTTTCTCTAAACGATTGTCCAACTGTCTCGTTCAAACGCCCCCATTTGATCCTCGATTGCGTCTCACTGGCGGTCTCCTTTTCCTGCGGGCCCATTCCAAGTCCATGACCAATAACCTGTACTGGGTCGAAAGGCCTCCGTTAAGGATAATCTTACTGTCCCTGCAACTCCTCTTATCCCCTCGTCTGAGCATGAAAAAGTCAATTTGTGTCTTACTTGAAGTACTCTTGAAGGTAATCAAGTGCTCGTCCTTCTTTTTGAACCAAGAGTTCGCTATTATGCAACAAAAAGCCACTGAGAACTCTAGCAAGGCCCGACCTCCGTCATTTCTGTCACCGAAACCATACCCTCCATGTACTTCTTCATACCCATCCCCCAACCTACCGATGTGGCCATTGAAATCACCCCCTACCACCACCTTTTCTGTCCTAGGGATACCTCTCATCAACTCGTCCAAGTCCTCCCAAAAGCATCTCTTTTCTTCTCCATCCAAGCCTGCATGTGGGGCGTAGGCACTTATGACATTTAAGGGTTCTCCTCCAATCACTAACTTTATCCTCAACAGTCGGTCACTTCTACGATCCACTAGAACCACATGATCCCTCAACTTTTCGTCAACCAGAATACCCACCCCATTTCTGCTACTCGACGCTCCTGCATACCACAACTTCCACCCATCAATCTCCTGTGCTTTGTTGCCTTTCCACTTAGTCTCTTGAATGCAAGCAATATCAACGCTTCTTTGTTGTAAGATCTTGACCAACTCAAACAATTTTCCTGTGAGTGACCCCACATTCCAAGATCCTACTCTCAAACAAGTTCTTACTCTTCTACCCCGGCTATTGTTGTTGTACTTTGGCAGAGCCATCGAGGGAAGGTCGCTCTAAACCTGTAGACTGAACCTACAACACTGACCACAAAAACACCCACAAGGAACCAAAAACCACATAAAAGACACGAGGCCTCCGCTTACCCGGAAACCTCTTGTACACAAACCTAGATATCCAAACACAAGTAACAAGAAACCAACAAAACAAGCCACAACAAAAACACCAGCAGCAAGAGGTTGAAAACAACAAGCACCAAGCCACGAAAACAACAAGGAGAAAAAAGAAGCCAGCAAGAGGCAGCAACCAACAGACTAAAAATAAGAGTAAGGAAAAGAGGACAGCAGGTATCAACTGAAACAAGAGAAGTAGAAACCAGCAGCAACACACAAAGCAAGTTGAGACCAGGTCACAGAAGGAGGGACACGCAGCCCCACAACAAACAACAGACAGAAACAAGGTTCACAAAAGCAACAAACACCAGCCAAAACCAAGTAGAGAAGATAAAAAGGAGGGACAAGAAAGGAGATGGTTCACCAGTCGGGCGACACAATGGGCACCCTCGGGGTCGACACCGTGGAACAGTACACTGGGCGCCGGACGTACACTGGAACGGGGCTCCGTTCGCACCTCTGTGTCGCCGATTTGGGGAGGCAGTTGCTTGCACCCGGGAGTTGCCTGCGCAGGGGTCGTGCACAAGGCCGAGCGGTGCAATCTGGGCTGGATGCCGGTCCGAGCAAGGCTGTAGTGGCCGCCGGACTTGCGCGAGGGGGAGCGTCGCCGGAAACCACCGCTTGTGGGGAGCCGGGCCCGGATCTGATGCGTTTAGGGTTCCGGGTTCTCGGCGGTATGAGAGCGCAGGGGAGCGCAAGGGGGCGACGGAGGGAGGGGGTGTGGGTCGGGTGGCTGGGCCACTAGTCGTGGTCCGGACCGGGGGAGGGAGCACGGCGGTGACGGGGGATCGCCGGGGCTGTGCTCAGATGAAGGACGCGAGAGAGAAGTCTTACTCTACATGTGTATCCACCTAATAATATGTACTTTCATTTGCTGAGCAAGTTGCTTTCTTTGTGTAGGAATATTTTGCTTCCACAGTGTAAAGAAAAGATATACGTTTGGATTGTAATCAATACATATGTGTTTCAGTGTCACTAAAATAGAAACACGTTATACTAAATCAACCACCAATATATATAGCCCAAAAAGTATGCTATACTAATAACTCACTTAGAGAATGTGCAGTACATAAAATACATGCCTTATCAATACATCTTTTTTTTTTATTCCTCAATCAATGGATGGTACTGATCTCACTTGAGATTTTTCATGCACAGCAAGAATTGGATATCAATTTTTGACGTTTTCTGAAAGTAGTACATTGTTGTGATGCACTGAAACTGAACTGTGGCATTATAATTTAATTGAATCTGCTCATCAAAATGTCATATATCAACAAAGAATGATGAGTTGGAACTGCTCATCAAAATGTCATATATCAACAAACTAGTCTATTATATTATAGACTGCATGAACAAAATATCATATATCAGTCCCAACAAACTAGACTATTATATTATAATCTATTAACAGTTCTGAGGTCTATTTTTACCCAAATGCCAAATTTCACAGCAGTAATGCTGCAGCACCATATACTCTACTAATGCTCTTCATGTTAATATCCCTCCATTCTTTGCCCTCCATATAATATTCAACCTGCCATTCGTTCCACCATTTAATCCCTTATTAACATGATCAATTTCAATAAACCATAAATAAAAAATAAAATTTACCTTGCTCAGTATAGTGCCATCATTATCCCTACCACTCATTACATAAATGCCATGATCAAGTGATATGGCACATGCATGTTCCCTAGGACAATTCATCGAAAACTCGACATTCCATGCATTCATGCGAGGGTCATAGACTTCTACAATTCCTAATCTGTTTGATCCATCAAAACCACCTAATGCATAACTACAAAAGCAAGGAAGATTGTTACTATCTAGTAAACATATAACAATCATAGACCTGTCAAATGGGTCGGGTGGGTCGGGTTCGGGTCAATCGGGTTCGGGCCAAAACGGGTCTCGGGTAGTCGGGTTGTAAAATTTCCGGGTTCATATGGACCGGATTGTTACGGGTTTGGTACGGGTTCGGGTTGATCCAACGGGTCGTGATCGTCAATTTTGTTAAACTTTATCTTTATATTTATTAAAATAATTAATATTATATTATATAAAATATTATTTAATAATAATAAAATAATAATTTTATACAAAATTTATAATAAAATATTGAATTTTTAATTGAAATAATACTTTATCGGGTTGGCCGGGTCAACCCAACGGGTTGGTGACCCAACCCAGTTTTTTCCGGGTGGACCGGGTTCGGGTTACTTTTGACCCATTGATTTTCAGGTCGGGTTTGAACCCAAAAACATCGGACGAGTCGGGTAGGTTTTTCGGGTCGGGTCAAATTTTGACAGGTCTAAACAATCACATAATATATATAACATTTTTTTACGAATAGATGGAAAAAAATATACTAACATCTTGTCTTTGTGCACAACCAACGAATGATTTGACCTTTTTACATTCATTGGGGCTATTCGGTCCCAGACATCCTGCCTTGGATCATACCGCTCTGCAGATCTAAAATTTTAAAAAGCAAAAGAGATTAATCAAACTAGTTATACCCGCACGACTATAGTTCGATATTTTATGAATATTAAATAAAAATATAAAATAAGTAGTTTATTGCCTATATTATGCGTAAATTTTTTATTTTTTAGAATCAAATAAAACAAATTAAATATAAATTAGTAAGTTTAATGTTCAAAATATTAAAAGATTATTGATGTAAAATAATGTACATTTCTCATTTTTCTAGATGATATTTCATAGATATTTAATTTAAAAAAAAAAGATAATATATGAATAAAAAATATTTATATATATTAGAATAGGGAAGAGATAAGATTTACATAAAATAATAATTAAATTAATAAATAAGATATAATAATATATGAAAAATAAAGATAAAAATAGTTTGTTTATAGAAAATAATTTTAAAAAAATATTTTCATTTAAGGTGAGGTCAAACTCATTTTGTGATCAATAAAGTAAAGATTAGATAAGATCACAAAATTAAATATTATATTTTTTATTACTTTCTATGTACCTTAATTTAGAGATTATCATATATTTCAATATATCTATTAAATATTATATTACCTATTTTTATTATTTTTATACATTTATAAGTATTTATCATTACATTTTTATTATAAAAGAAATATATATAACTATAAATAAATTCGTGAAAACTGAAAAGATATCATGCTAAAAGATATTTATACTTATTTTAAAATATCTTAAAATAAAAATTAATTTTATAAATATAAGGCGGGGCCGGAATCGTTCTGGTGGATCGAAAAGGTAACCCCATTTGCACCTTGCCCACCCACTGCAACAATCTGGTTATCTAATACAGCAAGAGCACAAAAAGCACGGGCTGAAACCATTTGTCGACAAACTTTAAGAGAATTCGTATATGGAGAATACGTCGTTGCTGACTTCATAGGACTTCCTTGGACACCTATTCCTCCAACTACAAACACAAGACCCTGTTCCGGCGACAAATCAAAGATTTTTATACTTGAAAACTCAAAGATTTTTATACTTGAAGATGAATGACCACCGGAAGGCTTAGTTTCAAGCTCCATCTGAAAAAATACAAGCAATAAATAGTAATTAAAATTTTAAAAAAATCAAAATATCTAGAAACCATTACAGGAAGATCATATACCAGTTTCTGCTCAACAGCTTTCAACCGTAACTCAAACTGTATATTATCCTCCTGTTTTTGCACTCCTTGCATCAGCTATATGTAAATTTATGAATCAGTAACATTTGATGAAGGAAAAATAAGAGTGTAGCAAGCAATAAATAGTAATTAAAATTTTAAAAAAAATCAAAATATCTAGAAACCATTACAGGAAGATCATATACCAGTTTCTGCTCAACAGCTTTCAACCGTAACTCAAACTGTATATTATCCTCCTGTTTTTGCACTTCTTGCATCAGCTATATGTAAAATTTATGAATCAGTAACATTTGATGAAGGAAGGACACAAAATTTTTTAAAAAGATGAAAGCAAACATATAATCAGCATTGAAATTAAAATAGGACTACACCAAAAGTTATGTTGCAATCAATTACCACAGAACCAAACAGATCAACCTAATAATGTGAAGCAAGCAAGAAGAGTTAACATTGAAAGAGAAGAGCAAATCAAGATTAACCTGATTCAAAGCAAATCAGAACATACGCAAAAACAAAGACAATTACTTTTGTGTAGTACAAACGCAAAAATTAAATTCAAAAGGATAGAGATAGAGCGTTCACCTTTTCTTCGAAGCAGCAATTTCGTTTAGGGCGGTGGCTTCAATTGGAGGGAGCCTTTTACTAAAAACCAAAACCCTAGAACTGGCCTTGTGCGGGCTTGATGGGCGGGCTTGTTGTACGGGCCTGATATGTGAAATTTCGCGTTTAAGGGCGGCGGCTTCAAAATAGAGGGAGCCTTTTACTAAAAACCAAAACCCTGTCCCTGGAACTGACCTTGTGCGGGCTTGTTGTGCGGGCCTGAAAAAAGTATAGTAGGTCCAAATATACAAGTAGAGCTGTCAATCGGGTCGGGTCGGGTCGGTCGGTTCGGGTTCGGTTTTGTTATGGGTCACATGTCAATTCGAACGGGTTGTACCAGATTTTCGGTTGGGTTAGATTGACTCGCGGGTTTAAAATATTCTTTTTATTATTATTATTAAAATCAATTTTAAATTAAATAATAATACAATATTTAATTATATTATATTATTTTTATTTATTTAAATAATAAAATATATTATAACTTAAAATAAATTTTAAAAAATCTATCATCATCACTATAACCTAAAGCGGAGGTTAAATAAATTACTAAACGACACATGTCACTTTTAGATTGGACCACATCCCCCTTCTTTTAAAAAATAATTATTAAACGACACAATGGATGTCTTAGTGAGGGCAAATATTTACATATGAGATGCATGGCTTACATTCTGAATTTGATTGTTCAAGATGGCATAGCTCATTGTGGCAAACATGTTGATAAACTAAGAGCTGTAATTAAGTATGTTAGGGGTTCTCCGGCCAGGTTACATACTTTCAAGGGGCTAGCTGAATAATGCAAGGTTGAGTGTAAATCTTCTTTAATGGCTGATGTGTGTACTAGGTGGAATTCCACCTATCTAATGTTGAGTAGCGCACTACCTTATAAAGTTGTCTTTTCTCGAATGGATATTCCAATTGTGGAAAAATCAGATTTGGGTCCTTTGAATGCTTCTGATTGGAATAAGATTGAGGTACTTATGACTTACTTGAAGGAGATTTATAATTTGACAAATCGTATTTCTAGCTCTGTCACAAGTAACTGCATGATTTTTCATATATTTGCTACTGCAAAGGTCCTAAGAAGCTTGGCTGCAAATAGTGATTTTACTCTTAAAAAGATGGCATATGAGATGCAACTCAAGTGTGACAAGTATTGGGGTTCTTTTGAAAAGTTGAATATGTTGATCTTTTTGTCTGCCATTCTAGATCCTTTTTATAAGATGCGTGGATTAAAAGTTGCTCTTCAGCCCATGTTTCCCGAAGATGACATAGATGATCTTATTCAAATGGTTAAGGCTGTAGCTTATGGGGTGTTTGATCAGTATGTGAAGCGCTATACTCCATCAAGAAATCGAGAAACTGAGTCACTTTCAAATTCGTCGGTTATTGATAAAGATGAAAGTGAATTATGGATGGAGCAACTGAAAGAGGAAGTGACATGAGGGTCTGGTCAAGACGATATTTCAAGATCCGAGTTTGATTTGCTTTTACATGAAAGGTGTGAAACTCGTGAAATTAATATTTTAGACTGGTGGAGATTGAATTGCCATAGATACCCTATCCTTTCACGCATGGCTCGTGATGTCCTAGCTATTCCAATTACTACAGTTCCATCCGAATCTGCATTTAGCGCCGGAGGACGTCACCTTACAGAATATAGAAGTTGTTTGAAACCTGAGGTTAGTATTTGTTTTTATTTATGAGTACCAAATTGTTATTTTATTATGTACTTAAAAATTATTTTCTCTTACAAGATGGTACAAGCACTTGTTTGCACACAAGATTGGTTAAGATTGAAAGCATCTAAGGATGTCAATGGGGACGACTTTGATGAGAATGACGAAGGTAAAGACGTTTAATATTTTTCCTTATAATTGTATACATATCTCTCAATCCTTAACAATATTGTCTCATGTAGTATAATTAATATTTTTTTCATGTATGATCAGATTCAGAGGACAATTCGACTAATTTGAATGAAGGCATATTTTTTGCTTGACATCATTGATCTCAAGGTATAGAATTCCTAAATCCTAATGGTTGATGCTAAAATGAAATCTGTTGCTGATTTTTCTAATGTTTTACTTGTATTCCTACTCAAGGTGTAGAATTTCTGATGGCTTATGCTAAAATGGAATCAAGTGCTGATTTTTTACTAGTTTATATTTGAAAACATGTTGTTGCTTTTTTTATTCATTTAGACACTTATATTTTTCTATTTATTTGGCCTCTCTTTCTTTGAATTCAGGCAAGCTATTCTTTTGGATTGATAGAGTGAAGGTCTAAGCCTACTGGAGCAATTTGAGAGAGCTGAGGAATTGAAGAATTGACAACTATTTATTTCTGTCTTATAAAGTTGTCATTGTACTTTGCAAATTTGAACTACTAGCTACTCTATTTTTGTCTTAGAAATTATAGTTGGGTAATTATTGTTTTGCAGAAGACTAGAAGTTACTATGGGATTTGCATTTGACTTTTTAGAATTAATGGTTTAAATGTTTAATTTTTTATGCAACTTGGTCCAGCTATTTCAATTTAGGTACAACTAATCCGGTCAAACCGGTCCAAAACCGGGATCGGACCGTAATAGGACCGGATCGTAATGGTCCGGTCCGGTCCCCGGTCCATATTTTTTTATAATTACGGTCCACCGGTCTGGACCGGACCGTGTTTCTTCGGTCCAGTCCGGACCGGATGCACAACCCTAATCGGTAGCGGTAACAGCTACCGACCCCTTGCCCTCAACGGTAAAAATAAACAAACTTCACCGCGGCTATTTATAAGGCCGAGTGAAGCTCGTTTTTTTACAGCGGATTCGGCCTACCTCTACGAAAGCTCCCAAACCCATCCCCAAATCTACCTCTACGAAAATAATGTCGGATTTTTGGCCATTCTATGCAAGGCATGAACATTCTAGTTCAAATCCGGTGAATCTAAACGAGGATCCTGTGTATGAAGATGGCGGTTTAGAAGGAATTCCTTATAGTGGACATCAAAACGAGGTCGTTTTGCATCAAAATGAAGAAGTTTTATGTAATCGATTATTTACTAAATTGTTAGTTTTATTATAATCAATCATGTTTTATACTTTATTATGACGAATTTGATGTTTATAATCGTTTTAGTTGTTATAATTATTTTAATTAGTTAAGTAGAAATCGTTATAGTTGTTATAACTAATCATATTTTATAGTTGTTATAATTGTTAAATTAGTTGTTGTAGTGTAAAATTTTCGTTTTAATTGCTCATATTGTGTTGAATTTGTGAGTTTATAATCGAATTAATGAAGTATTTGCCATAATTGTTTCCAGTTTCCCGATTTTTCTACCTACTTTGAGTCTGATTATGAGTGGTCGGAACGGAATGATATGCTAAAATGGGCTAGAGAAGTAGGACGTAATTTGAACATGGTGTTGACAATTAAGAACTCATGGGAAACAAAGGTCCTTTTAGCATGTGTGTTGGCCGTTGAGTACAAGCCAAAGAAGAAGGGTAAATCCGGCGTTAATATGCGGACCCTACAAGTTGGTGATGATCTAAAGGAAAAACCACGTAGTAGGAAGATGGGTTGCCCGTTCGAGTTGTTTGGCCAACGGGACAGGAGGACCCATCATTGGCGGCTAAGCGTGAAATTCGGTCGCCACAATCACGACCTTTCCACTAGTTTGGAAGGATATCCTTTTGTCGGCCGCTTAACCGATGAGAAAAAGGAGGATGCAAGGCTATTAACCCTCGCACATGGTGAGCCGAAGTTTGTTATGACATACTTGCGCCAAAAGTGGCCGGACATCACAACTTCGATGAGACAGTTGTACACTTTTCGGCATCATGTATTGAAGAAAGAGAGGCGTACGCTTTAGTGAACGGGTTTTCTATGGGGACTGTGGAGTGGTTAGGAAACAAAGCATGGGAACTATTTTGCTCAACGACCGTAGCAAAGTATCAGGCACGACTTCGTCTATTGCGGACTGGTCAGATTGGAGTACAAAAGCCGCTCAATCCGTTGTTATTAGCGTACCTCCAGAAGAACTGGCTTACTCCTTGGCGTGATCACATTGTTAGAGCCTACACTGATCATTGTCTACATTTGTTTACAAGGACCACAAACAGGTACGCTAATCAATTATCCTTACGAGAAAAGTCTTAAACTATTATTTTAGCTATTGGCACTAAATTAACAAAATATTTATCAGGGTCGAGTCCCAACACTCTTTGTTGAAGGATTATTTGGAGTCTTTTGTTGGGGGGTTCAGCACGATCTTGAGAAAGATGCACGCCATGGTGAACACTCAGGTGCACACTATTAGGGGAGAGATGGAACAAGATCGTACCAGCGAACCGTTGTCCATCAAACAAATGGACGAGCCACTCAAAACTGTCTTCTCTCGCCTTCCAGGGAAGGTTCTCAACACTTGTATCGGAGAGTTGTTTGCCCATGTCCGTGCTATATATGACCCGAACAAGGCTTTCCGTTTGATATGCGGCGATGCATGGTGGACAACCGCCCGTGGACTACCATGCCCTCACCAAGTCCTTGCTTGTATCAATGAATGCAGGCCTATTCAACTTTCAATGATTCATCATTTCTAGAAACAATTGGCATGGGAAGGCCAAAGGGAATTAGATGAACAAGTGCCCTCCCCCCCCCCCACAGCCCTCAATCCAACCGACGAGATTTGGACAAGGATGATATAAGACTTCTATGAAGGCAAGATTGATTCTACTATCAAACACCAGGTTGGTCAAAAATACTTGAACCTCAATTATCCTGAGGAGGGGGATTTGGTAGAGTCATCTCTCCATAGGAAAAAAAAAGGGTATGTCAAGGAAGAACTCAAAGGTTCAACCAAGAAACTTGACTAGGCTGGAGCATCTTCAACAGCGTGGAAGAGGCACTCGTTCTATGCATGGGTCGCACTGCCATGTTCCAGAGGAGGAGGAGGAGGAGGAAGATGTATATCGTTCGAAGGTTGAAGAAGGAGGTCACATTGAAGTTGATCTTGGTGTCCATGTACCCACCTTCATGAGGCAATTCATCATCAGCGCTCCTGATGTCCTAGGAGACGGTAATTGCGGGTATAGGGCACTCGCTTGTCTTGTTGGGTGGGGGCAGGATAGTTGGAGGAGGATGCGAGAGGAGATGGCTTTGGAGTTGAGGACCCATTACGAGACGTATGCACGTATATATCCTTATATTACGCATATTGATGAATTGATCAATCATTCCAGTACAAACTACTACTGGATGGAGACGCCAATAGTCGGATTGGCGTTTGCTACTAGATTCCAGTGTGCACTTGTCATACTATCCGAGCGTGGTCCTCATACATGCCTTTCGATGATATCTAGTGAAGCTCCTAGTACTCCTGTGTGGGACAGTGTCGTGGCGATAGCTCATCTAGGGAACCACTATGTCCCGGTAAGCTTCATTACAATATATTTGAAGTGTATATAAGGTTAGGTATACTCACGTGTGGGACGAACATGCACCCACTAATACTCGCAGCCTCCTTGCGGCTTGCACAACCCAACTGCCTGTACAGGTAGGCCAATGTAGCCGTTGCCCATGCATAATGAGAGGCGACGCCATGGTCTAGTACCAGATGCAAGAGTTGTAGCTGGGTACCGGCATCAGACTTGTCCAAAAACAACGTGCCTCCGAGCAACATGAACAAGTAAAGAGACGCGATCAAATCTGGGTCCGCTCCTTGTTCCACCAGGACCTCCAACCTAGCCTTCAAGTTGACTGTGTTGATGCCACCAGCTTTGGTCTGCCTGTTCACCTCCCTGACGTCAACTTCTAACATTTGCGTCATCCTCAGGCGTAAACCCTCCTCATCCAAAGGCCCTTCCTTGACCTTTATGCCATTCAATGGAAGGTTCAGTATCTTTGAGACATCGTGAAGGGTGATGGTAATCTCTCCCCAAGGAAAGTGCTCCACGAATGCAGAAATCAGCGCTCGGTCCATTTCCCGAAAGTTCCAATCCTTCAAATGACTCATGCCGCTTTGGTTTACAAGTGTCACCCACGCTTGTCCTTGATGGTTGTCCGCCAATTTTTTCAAGAAGTCTAACGCCTCGGACCGACCTTGCACTTTAAGGTTTTTCGCCCACTGTTCAGATTACAACAAAAAGTAAGTTTTGAACATTATAAATAATATCATAAATTTAAAATTATAGGTAGTTCTTACCTGTTGGTTATCCCATATGTAACGTGCCCTATGGGTATGAAAGTGGGTGAGCAAGGACATGTCGCTAGGGCTGCCACCATATCCGCCTTCCGGATGGACCGGGGGCGCGACCAGGGTCATCATAAACCAAGACCTTATCATCATGGGTCGGGATATCGGGTTCCGAAGGAGCCGAGTAGCGCATGGGAGGGGGCGGGTTTGTGTACAACGGAGGAGCCGGGTTTGTGTACAACGTCAGCTGCATGTACGGCTCCTGTGGTGGCATACTATGGCTCGTACTACCATAATGGTGCGTCTCCTGTGGTGGCATATAGCTCGTACTACCACCATATTGCGTCTATGGGGTGGCATATAGCTCGTACTACCACCATGGTGCGTCTCTTGGGGTGACATATAACTCGTACTACCACCATACTGCGTCTCTTGGAGTGGCATATAACTCGTACTGTAATTATACGCCTCTTGTGTTGGATACTGCGGGGGGAATTGGTAACCCACGTATTGGCCATGAGCGAATGGTGGACCAGCTTCAGCATAACTCATACTACCATATGTGAGCTGGGTAGGGTCCACATTGAGGTCCGGATGTATATCAGCACCTCTATTCAGCCATCGAAAGATGGCTGAAATATCATCTGCATGCATTTTTTATAATCTACTATATATATATAAGCAATAAGGTTTAGAGTCTTCTCATTACGCCACCTAGGATTTCGCCACATGTCATTCCTATATTAAGCCACCTCAGATTTTTACACGTGTCATTCTCTTATAATTTAGACGTCTTTATAAATATTTCATGTCATAGTCCACATGTCAATTTTTTTTCCATATCACTCATATATTATGTACACATCATATTGCCACATAATCTACAAATCTCATTCAATTTTTTTTATATTGGATTACAATAATGTTTTTCTGGAAATTTAATTACATATTTTGAGAAATTTACATGTAAAAATATTTTTTTACCATATCTTTATGATCCTAACAACTCTCCAATATAATCTACCAAAAAAACACCCATAAATATATACCGAGATCTTATCCTATAATATTTTTAAACTAAAATATTAATAATAGATTGTTAATGGATATATGATATGATCATATATGTACGTACATAACGAATATATTAAACAACAAAATTAACAGTTAACCTATTTTCTAGCAAAATAAAAACTGGTTCATAAAAATTAATTTCCATGAAATTAACATAAAAATATTTTTTATGTATTTTATAGGATAAGATTTTAACATATCTTCATGATCCTAACAATTAACTCTCCAATATAATCTAAAAAAACTCCAATAAATACATATAATCTAAAAAAGAATTAGAATATATATGTCTAGAGATAATCTAAACATATTTTCGACAGCATTATCATTGTTTTGACTTTTCCAATATGAGTTACGATATTAAAAAAATGAATCATAATAAATATATAGAAAAAATGAGTTACGGTTTTACAATTTATGTACAAATCAAGTCAATTTTTTTTGTTAATCTATATTTTTTCCCATTATGATATTTAGATAGGATCGAATTTTTTTGTTGTCAAATCTTTAAATTTCAATTATGATATATCTTTGAATTTTCAATTTTGATTTTTTTGGTAATTTACATACAAATCTAGCCAATTACAATTGTAATTTTTAATTATAATTTCCCGGTAATGTTTTTTTTTGATAATATACATTTCAAGTCAATTTTATTTGCTAATCCATATTAGATGTCCCGTTATTTTCATTTTTGTTATCAAAATCTGTAATTTTGAATTATGCTTTTTTTTACAATTTATATAAATCATCAATTCACAATTATTTTTTATATTATATTTTTATTTATTAATATCTTTTTTATAGTATATCTGAAAAAAATATCGAGTCATAGTCGTGTATGGCACGACGGGGACAACTAGTATTTCTCTAAAATTTAATACCGTTCATAAAGCTCATTTAAACTCATAATTAATATATCAGACTATTAATTCATCCATAAATATATTAACCATGCAAAGTAAGAAACTTCATATTCACTCTCAACAACTACTTAATTACTAATAATTAAACATACATCAATGTATAAATTACACATAGTTCAATTATTTATTTTTTAATATAAATTCACAAATAACTTACTATCATGTATGAATCTAATTTAAACTCATAATTAATGGAAAAAACTCCTAAATACACAATAAATAAATTAACTATTCAAATTAAGAATTTTTATAATTATTTTCTACAACTGCTTAATCACTAATAATCAATGTTCTAACAAACACTAGGCGGACACTGGGCGGATAGGGACCACCTAGCGCCTAGACGACCTGAATGGTGGCCTAGGCGGTCCTAGACGGGTGCCTAGGCGGTCTGGACGGCTAGGCGGACTAGGACCTTCCAGCGCCTAGGCAGGGCCTAGACGGGGACTAGAAGGGATTTTTAGAACAGTGCTAATAACTGCACATACATTAATCTATAAATTATATATAAATTAATTAATTATTTTTACAACAAAAATTAACATATAACTTTACTATCATGTATACTAGTTAATCGATCAAACTCTCGGTAATTAACGTATAAAATACTTAGTTCATAAAACTAATAATTAATCAATAAATTAAAAATATTTTTAATATTTGCGTACCAAAATCTTCGACGGGGGCGACGAGTTGGCTTGTCATCGCTTCCAGAAGCGTGGCTCGAACCTCCTCTTGAACTCTTTAGGTCATCTCGCTCTCATTTAAGTTAATATGTGGTCGGGATGCATTCCGCCTTCTTCGTTCCGAGTTTGAAGACGAAGTTTTTTACCGCAACCAACTCTAATAAAAAAATTAGGTTAATTTAAAACTTAATATAATTTAATCAATATAAAAATTTTATACATACCGAAATACTACTTCTCATTATCTTTGATGGCGCTTTATTTCTTCGGATTAGTTTAAGATTTGGGACCACTTGAGACTTGAGATTGAAAATTTGGGCGAAAATGGTGGAAAGGGAGAGCTGGATTGCTGGAAGAGAGGAATTGAGGAGGGGGAGCTGGTGTGTTTGGGGGCTAAAATGACCCTCGAAGCGGATTAAAATGGATGCCCGATATCTCGCTATCTCCACCCCACCTACTCGGTCAAAGTGGGATTCTGCAATTTGCAGAATTCCAGACGAGCGACATCGACATATGCTGCCACTCCCTCTGGTGCAGATTCCCGTGGGAGCACCTTTGACCACGTTTCAAAAAAAATAATAAAAAGAAGCGGCATGTTCTACCGCTCGAGTGCGGAAGAATGATTTTAACAATTAAAGTAAATCTTTAATACAACTATTATCCAGTTTTCTACGACTTCATTTTAAACTTTTTGAATTATTCTGTTGTGCTTGGCACAAAGAATGGAGTAAACTAAGAGAAAACGAAAGTGAAAGACATTGTTTCTTTTTCTGTTGCTTCTGACTCTTGTTATCTCCTCTTCTTAATTAATATATTTATGGATGAATTAATACGCTTCATGTTTGATGATCATGAATAAATTGCCGAGCATATGATACATACAGATCTGTGAGAGTTGCCATATCATGACAATTGTACAAGGACAAGGAGATGATACTAAAGCCATATCATGACAATTGACAAACCACATGTGGATGAAACAGCAATTACTTTTAAACTTGTTTATGAAAGAGATTTCATTTCGAATCTTTTGTTTTTATTGTAGAAGATAGAAGGATGATTTGGAGAGGTGATTGTGACAAATCGGGTGTCTTCATCTCATGTGGATCAAGCTACTTTGATATATTCGAAGTAATCTCCACTATTGATAAACATATCCATTTCGTTGCATTTGGATTATTTACGAGTAGAATGTATTTTTAGCGCAAATTCAAAAAGTTGTTTAGCCAAAACGTTAAATATTTTTGTAATAGTTTAAGAAGCTATCAATGCCCTTCACCAAAAAAAAAAAAAAAGCTATCAATGACGTCAAGAAGATGAATGTTACCTCAACAACAAAAGGTGTAAGATCCAAATTCTAACTCTAAATATTATTTGCATGAATTAGGTCATACCTAAGAACTTATATGAGAAATGGGTAAGAAATTAGAGTTCCTAAATGGAAACAATAATAATAATAAAAAAAATAGTTTGGCTAATGTGTGCCTATTAAATTTGAAAGCTATTTCAATAGTATTTCAAGTGGGTGAAATTTTTTAACAAAATTTAAAATTAACAAAGAATTTCCATATTTGTTAAAGTTGGTATTTTTTATTACATGATCACATATTAAAAAAAATCCTAAAATGAAAATGGATAAAATTTTCAGATTCTATGAGAGAATTTTTTTTTTCCCGAATGAAAGGTAATTCATTCATGTTATGAGAAAAAAATTTACAAAACAATCATAGCTATCCTAATCTCCCTATTTTTTTTTTTTACAGAAAATATACTTTTTTAATTTAATTTTTTTAGCATGAACAACAAAAAGGTCTCCAAAGTACGTGAAACCAAACTCAAAAATACTTTTTTTTTAAAAATGTTTTTTTTTTAGACATTGTTAGTATGTACCACCACTATGGCAAATCGCCAAATACTCCAATTTATGATATGTATTTTTTGTATTTTTTTCCTATATTAGATGTGTTCCAAAGACTCCAAATGACCAAAATTAATTTTCCCTTGTCTGAGATTCTATTATGATGGTGGATGGAGAGTGATAGGGAAAAGAAAAAAAAAATTATCATAAGAATCAAAACGGAGACTTCATAGTACTATTTCGTTCGACTAGATACCCAAAGGAAAACGAAAGGATTTATTTATTAACAAAGAAAGATGCTTTTTTTTTCCTACAACCAGCATCTTTACAGGGGGTGGGGGGCTTGAGGGCTTCATACATTTTACATTCAGCTTTTGCTCAAATTCTGGACAACACACAAATCAGAATATCATGGAAAGGTGACTTCTAAGCAAAGTGTGTAGTATTTCCCTTTATGTGAATATTTAACTATGGTAAGGAAACAAGCAGAATCTGGCATTTCTAAAGGCTTCAGTTATCATCAATTCATGATCCAATCCACTGAACCCAAGAACTCTAGATTTAGGGTAAGAACTAAGAACTACTTAAACCTTAAATGACCAAATTAAGATAAAATATAACCCCATTTGAATATATACCTCAAATTTAAACAACAAGAGCCAGATCTTTGCCAACTTGCTAACCTAACCCAATTGACCCCAAAATTTTCAGGTCAACACCTTCCAAGCCCTAAAATTAACAAAATTCCCAATCCAAATCCAGCAGTACATTTAAGACCCTTTTTTTAAAATTGGATTTATAGCCTTTCTGACAACAATTGTAAAATAAATTTAAAAAAAAAGGAAGATCAGAGAGAGCAATCTGATTTGGGCTCCATTATAGAACCAACACCCTTCTTTTCCAGCTTTCTTTGCTCTCTCTAATGGGGACAATTGACAATCAATAATTAGCACATGATCTTATTATACATCTTACTAAAATACTTTAGGATGTCATTGTAATGTTAATTAAACACAAGACAACTCATACAAGCAGTCTTCAAAGGATTCGATTCTATCACCCATCAAGAAGCATGCTTTTTTTCCCCCAATAATATCCAGACACACAAAGTTACAAGCCCAGGGAGATTGTAAATAGAATTCAGTATGAGAAAGACAAGTTCACTTACTAAAAAGTACTTCTTTGTGTAGTCCTGCAATTTTTTGAGGGATGGAAGAAAGAATGTTCAGCCCAAGATGCCGCTTTTCATCAACCGAGCCGGTTTCTCTTGTGGGCAGATTTTGCATCTGATGACCGCAATCCGCCGCTGGAGTCGCCTTCTGATGAAGCGTCCATGGATTTGGTAAAGGAGTGAGATAAATCAGCATAAAGATCAACCACCCTTCTTATGTTGTTGTTGAGCTCCCTAATTAAACCCACATTTCTGCTTAAATTATCAGGAACTCTGGATTCGTGGTTTTGGTTGATTTCATTGATCAGCATCCTGTTCTGATCGAGTATAGTCTGGACTTGCACAAAGTTTTTCTGGAAATTCTGCATGACTTTGCCGTCCAACTGAGTTTCGTTCCCAAACCCGGAAAATGTGTCTCCTTCCATCACTATTGAAGAGTAGGAACGGGAAATCAAAGGCAAAGGCAAATGCAAGGGCTTCAATTCGGGTTCAAGAAAAGTCACTATATGAGCACTCCTGTAAAATCAGGCCAAAAGACATGATATAGAACATAAGAATACCAACAAAGACAAGACATGGCAACATCAAATGAAATTGAGCCACTTTGAATAGGATAAAGTATTGAGGAGATATGAAAAAGTATCTCCATACACTGAAATATGCTCATCACCACATGTTTACACATATCAAAACCCAAGGAGAAGACAAAGGAGCTTTGAGAATTATTGTAACACAACTTTGAGCAAAAGGAGACAAAAACTCTGAAGTAGAAGTCACATATATGTCCCTCCTCATAAGCTGTTTGCTTTTGTCCTCCTTCAAATCATGTACATCCCAAAGCCAAAAATCCATTTCTTTACATTAAAAATTATATTCTCCACAATCACAAGCATGAGAAATTCAAGAAAAAAAAGTAAGAAAACATTTAGCTGAAGAAAAGTAAAACTCAGATTATGGGCATTTATCTTGAAATCATCAATGTTTCACCTCTTTTTTTCCCTGGGCATGATGAGATGTGAAAAGCAGATCCCATTTACCATAAAGGGGAACCTTTTTCTCATGTACCCAGAAACACCCACCTAAAGTTTCAAGTTTCAGAGAAGAATCTCTATGACCATGAACTCCAAAGAAAACAACACAGTAGTCATGATTCACAGCATTCAAGGCAAACAAAGGTATGGCACTACTACTTTAAAAATCAGTTCTTTAACTGATTAAACCAAATGTAAATCACATATTCTGTACGCAAGTCTCACTATTCATTTTAATTCTGAACAACTCATACCACCACTATTTGAAAATCTAGGTTAACAGTTAACACCACATGAGACCATAATTGCCGGCTCATAAAAGAAATTTAAATAAATAAAAACAATACTTTAAAGAGAAAATTGAAGAACAATAAAACAAATCATACGCTATCGAAGAAAAAGTCAAAAGGAAATCAAACAAATAAGAAGCGGAAAGGCACGAGCAAATCCATTAACAAACGGAAGCAAAAAATCTCAAACGGAATTCACGAAACGACAAAAGAAAAATCTCCATTCCTGTCGATATCATTATCAATCTAGCAAAAACTAAAGAAGAGGAAATCTAGGTTTAAGTTCGTACCTTGGAAATCCGGGGGCATTATCTGACGAATCTGGAGGGGGGCGATGGACAAGACAGGAAATGAAATTCGAAGCAGAAATTGAAAGATGAAACGGTGAATTCGAGAAGGGGAAGAAGATCGGACGCGATTGAATTGAATTGAATCGAATCGAGAGGGGGAATCTGGAGATTGGACAGTGAGAGAAGAAGCTATGGAGAGAGTCTCGGAGTCTGTTGTCTTAATCTTCGCTCTCTCTCTTCTCTTTCTCTCAGACGCACTTCTTTCGCACCTTTTACAATTCAAGATTTTGCCTTTTTTGATTAAAAAATAAAGGAATTTTGAAGAATAAATGTTAGGGGCTGTTTGGTAAATAGAGGAGGGGTGCAGGGGTGAAAACATAATTATGAGGAGATCATTATAGTAATCAATAATAATTTCATAGACTATGGTTTAGCTTACAAAATGTTAATGATTGTGTTGAATAAGGAAGCTATTCTTAACTTTTTTATAAAAGAAAAAAGAAATTAAAGTTGTAGTTAACTAAGGACTTGTTCTACTTTGTATGCAATTTTTTGTCAATATAGTAGAACAATTAAGTGTTCATTTAGTTAAAGGTAGAAATTATACATTTCAGACAAAATTAAGTGTTCATAGACCCAGTCAACAAAAAGCCACACCAATTGTTAGAAGAAATCTGCTCTACGGCTTTTAAAGCCGATATTGAAATGTCCCCAGCGTATGGTGGTGCATTTGGTACTTTAAGAATAGGAAAATTTTTGACAACAACAATGGTCAAAACCCACATGCACAGAGTAACATTTGCGAGTTTATCTGCTCCCATATTAATGATTGGAAAATCGCCAATGAACTTGACGAGCCTTTTCGCGGTTCGGATGCCCTTAAAGGGACGAAAAAAAGATCTAAGGCACAATGGGAAAATCCTAAATATAACTTCATTAAACTAAATTCTGATGGTGCAGTTAGTTCAAATGGTGTCTCTTCCGTCGTATTCATCCTTCGTGACCACTCTGGCTTGCCTATCCATTTCGAAGGTGGACTAATCGGTCGACAGTCCGCTCTGATTACCGAGGTCGTTGCTTTTCGGCATGGAATTCTTGAAGCCACCTGACGTGGCATTTCCCGCATCCAGATCAAGGACGATAATCTATAGCGGTTAATGCCATCCTTGGTGACCGGTGTTGTCCACGGGAGATTGAATTGATAATGTTTGACATCTTTTGCTTCTTGGTCCGCTTTTAGAGTTGGAGCATCGCACACGTCTTCAGGAGGTGCAACATTGTGGCGGACTTTATTGATGGATCATTTCGTCGTTTACTCTGTCCCGCTCACAATTGACTTGGGTTTTAGAAACCTCATCCGTAAAGATGCTCTAGTGTGTTCTCTTGATGTGTAGGAGGCCCCATAATTTCTTTTCTCATAAAAAAAAAAGACAGGAGCTGACAATTACTCGCGCGTGACCGACCCATCCGAACAGTCTGACCCAACTAATAAATTGTAAACCCGAATAAAGTAGATGAAAAGTAATGCGGGTGATAAGTGAAACGGATTATGCGTTGATTAAAGGTGATATCTTGCTACCTAAATAATCCTAAATGTAAAGGTATTTTTTGCTTGTAAAGTAGAACAAATCTTAACTCCTTGTGTATTTGGTTAAAGGTAGGAATTATAAATTATAAGAACAAATTCCATGATAAGTAACTCTATGAATTAAATTTGGACAAAACCGAAAAAGTCAAGATTTTATGCATAAAAAGTGAAAATAGAGCATTCAATCCCACCTAAGTTACAAAATTTCCACATACAATAGGGACATTAAGATCTGAGAAGTTCTTTCGAGAAAATTTCACATATGTTCCACCAAGTTTTAAAAACTTTTCCCACTTAAGGCAAATTTTTTACTTTCAAGTGTTTCACATCGATACTTTATGAGCCAAAACCACTCATATTAAGGAGGTGTTTATGAAATTCTATCAAAAAAAGGGAGTATTTATGAAATCACCCAACCTAGGAGTCTTATTTTGAAAGACCCAGCTTGAATTTTTTTATATTTAAAAATAGTGCCACTTGTTCTATATCCATTATTTGGAATTTTTTTAATAGTGTTGATTTTGAAATATAATTTATAGATAAACTTAGGAGTTTTCTTTAGCTCTTTCACTCTCCTAACTGTCCGTTTAGTTCTAGGTCCCGGTTTCGTTAGTTGTACTTATGTTGCGTGTGTTTTTCGTTTGTTTTATTTTTTTGGGCCGGTTTTTCCGTTTGCCGTTTACTCAGCCTATCGATTGTTTACCGGACATCGTCTGATAAACCGAATTTTTACCTATTAAAAAAATCAGAAGAATTGTCTTGCCTCAATTGAAAAAAAATTCCTCTTCTAGCTTCTTACGAATTTTGTTTCTTCAATTAAAATCTCCTTTCTCTATATTTCAATAAGAGGATCTTTAGTCCCTTACTATTTGATGAAAATTTTGAAATTTTCGTTGACTAAGCTTAAATTTCTCCAAAAGATTTTCTTGAAATTTTGAGCTTTTGGTAGCTCTCAACTCAACACAGATCTCTAAATTGGTAGCCATCTTCTTTATATTGTTGACCTTCTCTCTTACAAAAATGGATGCACTTTCGACCTTGTTATCTATGACCGACATCGGTGCCTTACCACCGTTGTTGGTGTGTTGTCTCTCCCAAACCTTCTCGTTTTCCACCTTGATGACGATGGGTCAGGTTTGAGAAAGTTGACATTGTGGCATGGCAGGCTTGACTTTCATTGTTTTTGGGCTTTGGGCCTTAAGTTCAAAATCTGAAGTGGACTTGTTTTGTTGAACCTTTGTCGGGTCCCATGCTTGCTTGTTGTTGTGCAGGTATGACTCAAGCTAGGCATGTACTTCTCCGTCATTGGACTTGTGATGGGATGTAGACCGAGTTGATGGGCATGGTAACAAACGTTTTGTGGCTTTTGAAGATCCTCTATTTCGGTGGTGGCAAAGTCAAGGGTTCAATTTATTTACCAGATTTGTCCAAATTTGACCGTCTTGTCGGAGCTCTTTGTCTTCTTTGTGCTTTCCTCACCTTACTCCTAATCGCTTTTTAGTCCTTTTGGTAACGGTTTGTAGGATCGTTAGTACGTCTAGGTCGCCGACCTCAACTAAGTCGTTGACCTTAATGTATACGCATCGGAGATTAATAAAAGAAAAGATTTACTTGACACAATGATTTTTTATAGTGGAAACACTTGATCAATGAACTTTGTCAATCAAGTGTGAAAATCATTCCCTTCTAAGTTCTCGCTTAGAAGGATTAAAAACCATAGCTTGCTTTATTAATCTTTTGAATATGTTTACAAGAACAACCCGGAGCTAACCCTACTTCTTAAGTATGCTAGCACTCATTTGAATCGCTACTCTCAATCAACTATCAAGCCTCCGAACTCTCTTCTTCTTTCGAACTCTCGAACACTTTTGTTTTTCTCTTTCACAAATGTAGAGTATGAGTTCGTACTATTCTAGCCTAATCTCTAGGTTTAAATAGACGAAAACTAGGTCAACTAGAAAGATATTATCTTCCAATTCAATTATGGAAAGATAATATATTTCTAATCATACAAAAATCATCCTAAGAAAATAAGATAAAATAATAGTAAGATATAGCTTAGGACTTAAGGCAATTAATGACGCCTTATCCAAACTGAGAAGATACTATCTATAACCAGAATATCTCGATCAAATCTTCAATATCACGAGCATCTTCAAAATCTTCTCCATTTGTCTTCATTTCACGTCGGGGATGTGACTCACATTGGCGACTCGTTTCATAGACTCAAAGTCGACCACGTGACTTGCGTTTGGAACCATCAAAATCAAAGCTGTGCTTTTCTAATACGGTTGATGTATTCTCTTTGCTTGTTTTGTTGTGTCTGCTTGTTTGGTTGTTGTCGGTTTTCTTGCTTCCGTCTTGATGACCTCTTAGTTTTACCAGGCTTCCCTGGTAACCTAATTCTTACCTAATAAAAAAAAACCAACATTGAGTGAATTTTTTACCTTTGATGGTAAATCTCAGGTTTGTAAACTAGTTGGCGAAGCGCACGAATCAAGTAAACCGACTTGTGCCGACCGGCTCGACCTAATAGAATGAAGAATAATGAGACTTATTTTTTCACCCAAGTGAAAAAACGGAGACTAGGATCAAAAATCAAACCCCCCAACATCCTCATATCTCTTACCAGGCTAGTACTAAGCCACCCCATTTGGAGTAACTAATACATTTTTAGAAGTTGTTTTGTTCAACTTCATTACTTTTACTCGGTGATATGATTAATAATGGTTCCTTGAGTGGGAAAGGTTTACAACTTTGGCACCTCGGTGAACCTACATTAAAATTTAATGATGAACTAAATTATATTTTTATAATACATTATGCATTATAAATGTACAATACATTAAATTTATAGCAAAACATTTTTCCCTAAATGCTTGCAATCCAAATGGACTCGATACCACTAAGGGGGCGTTTGGTTACTGGGTATCGGGAATGAAGGTATCGGGTTTGGGAATGGAAACCCCATACCTAGTGTTTGTTATGCTATCTTTTCATTTTTAAACCCATACCCTAAACCTGATAGATATGGGGTTCTCAAACTCTACCCCTCCCTCAGGTATGAGATTTCATACCCGCTCATCTATTGTTCATTATCTTCAACCTCCCGTAACTCCTTCTTCAACCTCCATGTCCTCACTTCTCCCTATCTTTTCCTTTGGTTCCTTCGATCTGGCGAACGGAGCGAGCCTTCACCACAGTCTCCTCCCGGACAAGGCTCTAACAAGCCTTCGTCGTCTCCTCCTGCAGCCTCTCACCGGCGACGCATCAGATGGCCACCGCGACGTAGCGGACGCATCAGATGGCATTCGTCGTCTCCTCCCGGACCCCTCACTTTGTTACGGTTTCGATTTGTATCCAGATCTTTGAAAAGTTCAATTTTTTTTCCAGCACAGAGCCCCAGATCAAGCCCTATGGTGTCTACTAGACCGGCTTTGAACAACTCATCAAGAATTTCATCAGCTTTGAAAAGTTCAATTGAATATAAAGAAAAGTTGTGCACGTTTTCATTACTTTTTGAAAATGAAAATTGGTAGAATTTGTAAATTGGAGATGTATACATGTATAAAGATGGAGTATATTTCTTGAATTTGGGGCAAAATTGTAGAATTTAAGATAAAAATTAAACCCTAATTTTCATTCCCAAATATAAGCCAAACAATAGTAATCAGGAATGACATTCCATCCCCATACCTATTCAACCCGATACCTTATCCCATTCCCATCCCCGAATTTATACCAAACGGGCAGTGAAACTCTTCAAATTTCGGTATTACCAGACTCAACTCAATTCGAACTCGAAATGAACCGACCTGAACTCGACTCGACCGACTCAATTAACATGTCTATATATTATAGAGGGAATAAGAAAAATATTACTAATAATGTACTATTCTCATTAATTTGTCTCCTACCATTCTCCAAATAATCCTTTAAAATAAACATTTAAGACTTAAAAATTCTAATATTCTCCAATGCGGTTTGATTGGATGCGGTGCGAGCACAGGCGTAACGACAAGATTTTGTGTCGCACGGTGGAGATGTTTTAAGATAGGGATTGGATGTTTCCTTATTGGGTCCCACTATTAAGATTTCTTAGTTTGGCCACAATTGTTAGCTTAAAATGTGACATGTATAACGATACTTTTTTTTCCTTTTTGTAGAGGGCAAACTTGTGTTTTAAATACAATAAAGTTTGGGCACCACTACTAGTGCTTTAAACCCATATACGAATTTTATGGTAATATTTATCAAATGACATAGTTGTTGTTATTATTTGTAATTCGGTTCGGTTAATGTGTGTTCATGAGCACACAATAAAAATATTCATTTGGAAAATTATTGTAAAACTATTCCCTAAATTTGAATTAATAAATCTTTTTAAAAAATCAAAATTAACAAACAATATCCAAATTTACCAAAATTAGAATTCTAATTGCGTGCCCATGGCACACATTAGAAAAATCATTTGTAATTTAATTTAGCTAATATTCATATGTTATAAAATATAAAACAATTTGAGTTGATAAGATACCCTAAGTCCACATGAGAGTCGTCGTATGTTTATAAAAAAACTTATAGAGTTGAAACTTTGAAGATTATCAATATTTGATTGAATTCATGATCTTAAATAAATACTTATAGGTCATGTAATTAACAAACAACAAATTTGGATCTCATTTCATAAATATTTTTTTCTAATTTATGTCCTTAGGATAAAAAATGAAATTTAAAAATAACATAATTTTGTATTTAGATTTTTATTTTTTAAAAAGGGTTTATATTTTTTAAAATAGAATTTTAGTTTCCAAATCTAATTTTTCTCATTTATACTTTTTTGTTGTCTTTTATTTTTGGGTTTATCGAAAATACTCCTTCGACTCATGTAAAGACAATACGTACATCTAGATTCTCCAGATCTTGTTGCAGTGAGCTATATATTGAGTAGTGTTTTTTTTTGTTTATTTGTAAGAGCGTTAAATTTCATTTTAACGGTGTTCAAATCTACCTATAAAGTTATTTTCAAAACGGTGACAAGGTTATTGTTGAGCCGAATAAAAATTTGTTGTGTCAAACCCAATTCCCAAATTAAATCGCTACCTACTAAATTCAAATGTCACAAGTGCACGTCAAATGGATAACAATTTCCCCTCAAGAAACTTATCTTAGTGACGAGTGGTTGGCATTGTACTACATATTCAAAATTCATTAAGCATGGGGTTAGTAGGAATATCGGCATGCCAACTATATGTCTCGTACTTTACATAATGGATATTTAATTCATGTCTGTCCTAGATTGTCTCTTTAACCATCAAATTTTGCTATAGAGTATGTGTAATTATTGAGTTTAGGTAATGATTTATTAGTAACTTTTGATGTTTGTCATTGAAATTTATACTTATTGATCTTTCGGTTCGGCTAATGTGTCCATGACACACAATAAAAATGTTAATTTGAGAAATTATTTTAAAACTATTCCCTAAATTGGAATTAATAAACCCTTTTAAAAATATCAAAATTAACAAACAATATCCAGATTTACCAAGATTAGAATTCTAATTATGTGTCCATGTGCACACATTAGAAAAATCCTTGATTTTTTTTCTATTTTAAGTTTCTTAATTCATTAGATACTAATTATGCGAGTAGTGAATAATTAGAAATTTTAGAAGAAATTTAGTGTATTTGCTTGCTTGTTGAATTTTTTAATAGTCGTGTCAAAGGTTAAAAAGACAATCTTTAGTAAACGGAATAATAGTATATTATTAGCAAATTTTTAATAGCTTTTTAGGTGTAAAACATAACACCCCCTCCATTAAGCTAAACTTGTCGTTTTAACTTCGTTTTCTTGTTCAATAAAAGTTGTCATTTAACTTATCTTAGTCCGTTTTTTTCCAATATTATCCCTACTAATTAAAAATATTTACATAAATTACAAAATAGGATAAAAGATCTTAACAAAATGGAGGATATTTAAGTCAAATCAAACTATTTCCTTAATTTTTAAGATAAATTTTAAAACGACAAGTTTAGCTTACCGGAGGGAGTAAAAATCTTACATACTCCCTCCGTTTCACAATTTAGGGGCTTTTAGAACTTTGCACATATATTAAGACAAGCTTAAAATAGAATACTCGTATACCCCCTCCGTTTCACAATGTAAGTCGTTTCTAGCTCTAAAAGGTGTTTCATAATGTAAGTCATTCCTTCCCTTATTTAATGTAAAACTTTTTAAAATAGGTCATTACTCTATTTAATTTACTTAACATTCCAAGAACATTCATTAAACTCAAGCAATTCTAGTGGTGTTGGGAGTTTACTTTTGTAGGGAGTATTTAATGTATTTATAAATCCAAGATTAAAGAGTTAATAGTGCATGTGATAAAAACAAACAATAAATTATCATTTTTTCCATTTTAAGCTTGTCTTAATTTCTGTGCAAAATCAAAAAATGACTTAGATTGCGAAAAGGAGGTAGTATTTAATAATTGATTTTACATTTACAATAAGTATTTCAATATACCAACTCACGAGTAAATTTAATGAACTCAATTATGTTTAACAAAGGTGTAATCCAATAGAAAAATGTTGTGACTCTCCCTCTAATTAAAAACAACCATTTCAATTTACACTTTCCATGAAATGCATTGAAACTAGTATTTTTGTTTAAATGAAGTTAATGTTAAGTAAATGTATACATGCCCCTAAATTGTGAAACTAGTATTTGGAATGTTTTGCATTAAATAGTGAGAAAATAGACTTATATTCCCTAAATTGTGAAACGGAGGTAGTATCATATTATTTTCCAAAAAAGGGGAAAATTGTAAGAAAAAATACCTAAGATCTTAATGTCTAGTTGTATCATTTACCTATACCGGAACGGAGTATATCAATGTCCCTAATCCAAATGAGACTCCAATGGTAATGAGTACATATACATACGCCCTCCAAGGATGGCTACTCCCTCTCATTGCATTGAACTCCACCATCATAGTTGATACCGTGCTCAAACATCCCAAGAAGCCGAATTGAACCCCACTGGCAACTGTCACACTCGTCTCAGTATTCACCTAACACGACACTATTTAGGTAAAAATACGCATCGAGTAACCATAAAGAATCATTCGAGGTAGAAGTATGAATTTATTACGTACTGCTTTCTTTAGTGTCGCTAGGGCAGCCATCATACATGCGGCAGAGACATTAGCCATTAAGGTCCCGAGAGGAAGCCACCTCCCCCAACCGGTCCTCCCTAATCCACGACCATTGAACCGGGCAAGCCACCATCTGATCCAGACGCCAAATGGGCCAACTAGGCAACCCAACCACAATTGGGCCTCGGTTCCTCCACCATGGAACTCTCTTATCTCCATAGTCACACTCAAGGCCCACAACACGCCCCACATTAATACTATGACTATGATAACTACCATGTGATGCCAAAAGGTGTTCACTCGAAAATTGTGTTTAGGGCAAGGTGTGTTGGCTTCATTGCTATTCCCGAGCCTTTGGAATAGCCATCGGATTCCTTGAGCCGTCTCGATACCAAGTATGATGGAGTATGCAACAAGAAAGAAACCTGCAAGAATAAACTTGTGAGTTGAGAAAATACAACCCTAATTGTAAGTTATAAATAAGGTCCAAAACCCGATACAGATAATATTAAAATTAGACATTCTCGCATGATACTTAAAGATATTACCTATCAAAAAGCCTAGAATTGCAAGGGTCCAATGACCCTCGACACTAAGATCTAGCATTTTCTGGTTCCAGCCGCTGAATGTCGTAAGACTTCCTAAGTAACCGGTCGAGAGCCCTATGGCAAGCTGATCGGACACATTGGCTATGTCGGTTTTGAATACAACTCCAAACCAACCCATCAAGAAAGAACCAATCTTAAAACAAGACTTAAATATTAGAATTAGAGATTCAATCTTACCAAACTATCTAGGTCTCAAATCTTCAAATGCAATATAATGAATAAAGGGTCAAATTCAGGCTTAAAATATAATGATACCATATTGGAAGGAAGATCGAGGTACAAAATACTTCCATCATGAGTTGCACCGATACCTTGAGGTCCAAATACTTTTTGTAGCCAATACCTGGTCATTACCTAGCTAGCCAAAAGCATGACATTAATTTGGGTCATTCCAAAACCTTGTTTGTTTCTATACTCATCATGAGGTTTGGAACGAGTCAAACTCATATGAATATTTATTTTAACAAAGGATGGGAATGAGTGATTTCCATACCAACAAAATACACTAAGTTCATACCCATTTCAAATTTAAGGTATGAGTGATTCCTATTCCAACCCGATACCTCATACCAACCCGATTCTTAGTATAGAAACAAACGAAGCCTAATTTATAATTGGTTTCTCTATAATGTCATCTAAGAACACATGATAAACATTTAAGATTAGAAAGATTTGGTTAATTATTTTTTTTGATATTATTTAAGATTTAGTTTATAAAATTTATTATTTTTCTACTAGAGTTAGTATCTAAATCAAATATTCTTATAACCTCCTGTCCTTATAGCACATCATAGAAAAACCCATTCATAATATCCAAAATTTGTCAATCAAAAGCGTGATATTTTGAAGAAACAACTAATTAAAAATAAAGTTAATTACAAATTGAGTTACAATACTTTAAATAGCTAGGAGGAGAGTTGTACCCCAAGAATCCCAAAAACTGCCAAATGGATCATGGAAGAAGCATACTCCAACCATGGAGGAAGAAGTAGTTTCATGTCTTCCTATAATCAAAACACAACAAAGAATAATAAAAGGGTATTAATTAGATAAAAAAAATAGTTAAATAATAATTAAACCAATATACAAAATCAACTTAATTACCTGTTTTTCCCCATCATTAGAAAGCAACTTTCTATCAAGAGAAACCTTGTTATGCAACAAAGGATGCAACATTGAATCCTCCGGAATCGGTACGATAACTCCATGATCAGTAGCAATATCATCATCCATTAGAGCTAGAAATGGTTGATGAGCAAGTTTGTGCACAATCAACTTAGCATTGATATACAAATGAAAGATCAATCAATGGCGGATGAGTTGTTGTGAGGAGATATGTTTTGGAAGGGAGTGGAAATTGTATTGTTTGATGAATTTGGCAAGATCAATTTGTCTCTATGCACCAAAGGCTTGAGGTACAATCAATAAATGCGTGGCTAAGGATTTTCAACTTCTTTTCTTATTTAACATTTTGATAAATATTCATGTTCGTTTTTTTAATCTCTTGCCTGATTCAATCAGTCAAAGCTACCCTACTATAATACCTTCAATTTCTCCATATATGCTGATACGAACCCGGTGTGGATTCGTATCGGAAACCCTTGTTGGTCAAGGGGGTTGAGCCTAATCCGGTGTGGATTCCGACTCGGGATAAACGTGGTTGGTTGCCACGGGGTTGAAGAACGATAAATTTAGAGATTTTAGGAAGATAATAGAAATAACTTTTCTGATTGATTGATTCATAATAACAACCTAAGCGGGTATTTATAATAACCCTGATATCTAAATAAACCCTAATTGCTGAAATTAAAAGATAACGTTACTTAACGGATAAAATCGAATCGCTAAATAAAAGGAAACATAATATTCCAAATAAGACCTAATATAACTAATTATTCCAATATATTTTCTAGCATAATTATCGCGTATCACATGCCGCCAAAAAGATTCAAACTGAAATCCTTAGACAAACACTCAAGAAAATCTAGTATCTCATCACACTAGCCCAACTTATGATTCAACAACACTACCTTGTATAGTCCGCTGGAGCGAGATTTAGAGGGTTTGGATGTACGCACTGCACTTAAACAAGTTGAGGGGATGTTTTTAATAGACCCAAAAACGAAAAAGCCCAAGTGAATTGGAAGTCAACACAAGGTCAAAACATACTTCTGCAAAGTAAAAAAAAAGTGTCAAAACCGAGTCATAGAAGGACACACCATTCACACACACAAAAAACCCCGAAGAAACAACACAAGAGAAACGCCAACTGATGCCCCACATGGGGTGGCCTAGTGGTAAGATACATGAGGTTGAGAGATCTTAGATTTGGTCCTTCCTCTGTCACTTCACTTGGATGAAAAAACAAGTCTCACCATTCGTCTTATCACTATGTGGAGCCGATCGATGCAAACCGATTTACCTGGTTCGTGCGCTTTGCCTAGTGATGGGTTCGGTTCCGGAACTGGCGGTTCTGGTTCCTCGGAACCCTCGATCCGGGACCGGAACCGGGAACCTCCCCCAGTTCCTCGGTTCGGTTCCCGGTTCCGGTTTTTTCCGGTTCCGAGGTGGTTCCAATTCGGTTCCAAACCTTAAAAAAATAAAAAAATAAAAATTGAAATTGCAAAACCGCAATCACGGTTTTGGAGCCACGATCGCGGTTCCCCATTTTTCATGGTATATTTCCTTTTTTAAGGGATGGAACCGGCAGTTCCAGAAACGCCGAGGAACGTGGAACCGGGACCGGAATCGGCCAACCACCGGTTCCGGAACCGCCGGCTTTTTTCCGGTTCGGTTTCCCGGTTCCTTGGAACCGAACCCACCTCTAGCTTTACCAATTAGTTTACGGATCCGGAGATATCACCAAAGGTGGGTCCCTCATAAAAAAAAACAAATGATGAATGGTATACATTATATAGCATGTTCTTTGATAATATCAAAATAAGTATCTAATCCACATGAACAAATCACGCCAAAACTTAGGAACTTGGGAGGAAGGCAGAAGGGAAACACACCAAACACAGAAACACGAGCAATACTTGGAAGAATGATATATTTAATGAAAGTAAACACTTAAATTATAGTAGTACAATTAAGTTACATGCTTGCTTGCATATCGATCATAAAATTAATTGGATCTCATCCACCAAAAAATTGGATTATTTCGTACAATTTATACTACAAATTTATATAAACAAAATAAACTAATAATAAATGATGCAAACTTTTTAATAAAAGCGCCTAAACATATACTGGTATTTCTTTGTGTACCTAATTACTTGTCTATAGTTCCTACATTTTAATTGTATGATTTTACGTGGACATAAAGTTTGTTAGACATGTCAAGTTGATACAATATTACTTCAATGTCATGAATTAAACCAACATAAACACATGTCTAGTTATAGCCCTTTACCCATACCGGAACAGAGTAAATCAATGTCCCTAATCCAAACGAGGCTCCAATGGTAACGAATACATATACATAAGCCCTCCAAGGATGGCTACTCACTCTCATTGCATTGAACTCCGCCATCATCGTCGAAACCGTGCTCAAACATCCCAAGAAACCGAGCTGAACCCCGCTCGCAACCGTCACACTCGTCTCGATATTCACCTGAAACCACACGGAATACGAGAAACCCGTATCAATAAACCGAAAAAACAAACGAATGAGAGACGAGCGTTGACAATTCGGTATTTCTAACCAATGTTCTAAAAAACGCTAGGCGGATCCTGAGCGGAGAGGGGCCACCTAGCGCCTAAATGGTCTGAACGATTGCTTAGGCGGTTATGGACGGGCGCCCAGGCGGGTTAGACGGCTAGGCGGGCTGGGACCTTCTAACGCCTAAGCGGGGCCTAGAAGGGATTTTTAGAACGGTGTTTCTAACCCTTAGGGCATTGGTTAAGAGTGATGTTATTGGAAGCTGTTATCTATGTTACCCGGAAACTCTAATAGGGTAACGTTTTCTTTGAAACCATACGAAATACGTGAAACCCATATCAATCAACCGAAAAAACAAACAAACGAGAGACGAGCATTGATAATTCGGTATTTCTAACCCTTAGGGCATTGGTTAAGAGTGATGTTATTGGAAACTGTTATCTATGTTATCCGGAAACTCTAATAGGGTAGTGTTTTCTCTGAAACCACACGAAATACGTGAAACCCATATCAATCAACCGAAAAACAAACAAACGAGAGACAGGCATTGAATATTCGGTATTTCTAATCCTTACGGCATTGGTTAAGAGTAATGTTATTGGAAACTATTATCTATGTTACCCGAAAACTCTAATAGGGCAGCGTTTCCTATTTCGTGTAGGAAACTCGGAAAATGGAAACTCAAAAGCTCGTTTCTTAGTGTAAAATTAAGACTATTATCATATACAAACCCTAAACAAATAAAATCCAACACAATATTTCATCATCATCATCGCCCAGTAAAGTCCCGCTCCAACAGGATCTGGGGGTCAAGATGGGGGCACCCAACACAATATTTCATGATTAGAAAAAAAAAACTGATGATAATTACGTACCGCTTTCTTTACTGTTGCTAGGGCAGCCATTATACAGGCAGCCGAGACGTTAGCCATCAATGTTCCAAATGGAAGCCACTTCAAAAAGCCGAACTTCCCTAATCCGCGCCCGTTGAGCCGGGCAAGCCACCATCTGACCCAGACGCCAAATGGGCCCACGAGACAGCCCAGCCAAAGTTGGGCCTCGGTTCCGCCATCATGGAACTCTCTTGTCTCCATAGTCACACTCAAAGCCCATAAAGCGGCCCACATTGCTACTAGGACTATGATAACTACCATGTGACGCCAAAATGTGTTCACCTGAAAACTGCGTTTAGGGCACTTTGTGAAAAGCCATCGGATGCCTTGAGCTGTTTCGATACCGAGTATGATGGAGTATGCAGCAAGAAACAGACCTATGCGGAATCGTGAAGGATAAAAGATATAAGATCAAGATTGTAATTTTATAGAAAATGAGGGGATGAGAATTTAATTACCTAGCAAAAAGCCTAGCACTGCAAAAGTCCAGTGGCCTTTGACACTGAGGTCTAGCATTTTCTGGTTCCAACCACTGAAAGTTGTAAGACTTCCCAAGTAACCGGTTGAGAGCCCGATGGCAAGCTGATCGGAGACACTGACTATGTCGGGTTTGAAAACTACACCAAACCAACCCATTAAGAAAGAACCAATCTGTAACAAAGACAGAACTCTTAGAAACTCAATCAAAGTAGGTCTTCCAATGCAGTATAATGAAAGAAAAAGATCGCCTTGGGCTCTGAAGGAGCACTTTCTAGCCAAAGAGGAAAAAATCTTCTCTAGACACATCGTATGGAATTGATTCGCCGCATCAAAGTTTAATGCAAGAAACTGACTCACTAAAACAGACCATATCATATAAAAACTTTGCTTAATCAAAACTTTCAAGATTTTACAGCCACCAGTAGAGATACTATATATATTCAGAACTGCCTGGAAACAGATTATCAGGATGCAATTTTGAGGTAAAATCCCTTTTATTCAGCAAAACTCAGCTGTCTCAAAAAAAAAAGGACTTCAAATGTACACCATAAGCTGCATTTTAGACATCAATGACTCATCCTGCTTTTCTTCAATGAAAAATGAGAATGCTGTGGACATGAATTATAATTATACATGGCGATGTACTAAAATGATTATAATACAAGGATTAAAAGCATGTGTGCTGAAGAAGTGAAGAGAGAAAGAGAGATGTTACCATGTTTGAAGGAAGATCTAGGTACAAAATACTTCCATCACGAGTAGCACCAATAACATCAGGTCCAAAAAGTATCTGTAGCAAATACCTGGTAAGAACCTAGAGAGTAGCAAGGCAAGAGTCAGAAATTTGTAATTTTGAATCAAACGGAGCAACTGATATAAGCGCACAAGGCAATCATAACATCCTTAGTTTTGCAATCAAGAAGAGGGTATTTCCTTTAATTTAGTAGGACATTTGCAGATGCATCAGCTTTTCATTGAGTATGAGTGGATCATCAAATGCAAAAATCAAAATGAGCAAGCTCTTCTGGAGTCAGAAGTCTTATAATGTACTTTAAGGTGCAGAAACATGTTTCTCAAGATTCTTTAGCAAGTCAAACTCAAAATGTTTTTTAAACAATGAAATAAGAAGAAAAATAATAATATGGTGTTATGCTGAGAGTGAATGTACAAATGAAAAGCTGATATGTTGAAATGTACAAAGATACAAGGAAGGTGGATGCCTGTTTTCTAATAGGTAAAAGCTGATATGTTGAAATGTAAGAACTTCATAATTGGTTGATCCGCTTAATAAACATAGAGAAACCACTACACGGTACAGGATGAAGATATGGAAAATGATTATTTTGAAGAACTAGAATGTCACCAAACCGGGATGAATTTACTACAACATAATTACAATGTAAACATGCCAATGCAAACATGAATCTACGAAGTATGTAATTCAATGCCTCTCAAAAGTCAAAATTGAATTTTCCTTTCAAAACCTGCCAATACTTTTCAGAATACTAGTATCATGACATCAAGCAGTCATTGATGAGCTAAGAAGCAGTCACTGATATGATTCTGATAAAAATGGATGTTGAGCATATTAAATTAGACTTTGATCATGCAAGTTGCTTGTTTATTCCCATGAAAAGAGCAGACAAGACTTTAAATACTCAAATACATGAAGGAAGGTAGAAGAGTTGTACCCCAAGAATTCCAAAAACCGACAAATGGATCATGCAAGAAACATACTCCAGCCATGACGGAAGTCGTTTCATGTCCTCCTAAAGATAAAAAACACAACAAGTAAAATCAGACTGATGACCAATAGTGTATAAGAAAGTATCTAAAAAACCAACAATAAACAAAGAAATCCTTTACTTATTCCTTTACCCGTTACCTCTTTTTTCCCATCAGAAGGCAACATTCTATCAGTGGGAAGAGGAGAAACGATTTCGGACGGTTGGGGGGCAGCAGTGTTCTGTAGTGAAGATTGCAATAAAAAATCCTCTGGAATTGGAACAACGACTCCGTTTTCAGTAGCAAAATCCATAGAGAAACGACAACTACCACTTTCACTATTTCTATTGCTATTGAGTGCTCTATCACCAATATCTCCTGCTTGTGAGACACTCTCACTTTCCTCATCCTCATCTACGTGTGTACGAAGGCGTCCAGATAAACTAAGAGACCGTCTTCTCAGGGATGAACTAGTGCTGCTTTGCCGTCCCAGTGACGCACTCCTCCTTGTTTGAAGATCACTAGTCTCTAGATCCATAATCCTCTCATTTGAATCACCAGGCAACATTACCCTGCTAGTATTTATAAACATCAGCACATGAGTAACACAGCATTAAAAACAAAACAATCTACAGCACAAAGAAGGCATAAAATTCAAATTCGAGTATACATATAAAGGGAATTGGAGATATAACAGTGACAGCATTCAAATGAAAAAAAAAATCACAACATGGTTCATATACCCTGCTGAAAGACAACATAAGAATTAGCATTCAAGAGACGCATTGATACTTTATACTCATAATTGCTAAGAAATAGTTTTCATATAATGGTGCTTTGAACTTACAACAATTTGAGATCATTAATAGAGGAATCTCCAGGTTGTTTTAGTGAACAATAAAATTTGTCCTGGGCATTTATTCATACTACAAACAAACAAAATCCTGATAGATGATTACAATAAAGACAGAACATTGTATACCCTTACAAAACTAGAATGCATAGTTTTGATTTGATGCAAACTTAGTTGGGTTTAATTTAGTTCAAGCTTTCGACAATAGGATGTCCTCGTACTAAAATTTGACACCACCATGAACAGTAAAGCATGAAAATAAATCAACATTCCCACCTCAATCCACAACTGTTTATATTCATATCAACAGTTCAAATCAACAACAACAACCACATATGTAGGTCAAAATAAGAACAAGATTATGAAAAGGTGTTAAAGCACAAGTAGAGCACTCACAATTCATAACCATTAAACTAATGAAAAGACAAGCGAATTGTTTGTTCAATAAAAAGGGAAACTAAACAAATTGGAAATATAGAAAAAGGCCACTCTTATAATTCAATTGGATGAGATCTTCACATTGAGCACTAACTCAAAACACAAATAAGCTTTCAGATTCTTACAATTAACAATTGCAATTTCATAAAAGAGCACATGAAACATCATCAAAAAAGGACATAACGCACTTTGGCAGCCCACCTTTTCTCCTCTCAGCTCAAATTAGCCCCCCCAAAGCTAAAAGACACACGATTTTTCCAAGCCATCTTTTTTGAAATCATTAATAATTCTCCACCGTCAATTCATCTGTCCCACATACACATAAACAACAAAACAGTGAAAAAGGAACTAATAAATCCATCAAATCCAAACATGTACAGAGTGAGAGAAAGAAAAAGGATGAGCGGGCGAATTCATACAGTAGTAAACGCGTTCGGAAAATCTCCACCAACAATCTTCTGTTTGTACAAATCGAAATCCGATCAAACTCACTGAAGTCCCAAGGAAAAGCTTCAATCAAATTGTCAATGGCGGATGAATAAGAAATGAGCTGAGGGTTTTCAATTTTGTTGTTGTTTTTTTAGTTCATTGAATTTTAACTAATTTTTATGGTCAAAAGGGTGTGTGATGGGCCGCGGTGGGCCCATTATGAGAAACGGTGACAACCCGCCCACCTCTCTTTCCCGCATTTTTTTTATGTTGGAAAATTTTGTACAATAATTTAATCCCCAAAATTAATTTGATCCACAAAACCCAAAAAAAATAAAAATAATTTGATCCACAAAATTAAAGTTGACGTAATAGTTAGAGCATCGGTTGAAAACCCAATCGAACCGAACCAAAATTTTATTTAAGATGAATCGAAAATCAAACCGAATTGGTTTGATTCGGTTTTTTTTATCGATTTTAGATAAACAGAAGGTTATTCTTTGGAAAATTCAAACCGAACCGAAACTGAACCAAAACCGAACCGAAACCGAAATTTAGAAAAATCCAAAACCAAATAATATCGGTTTACGTTCAGTTCGGCTAAAAAAATTCGGTTTAAACTGATCCATGCGCAACCCTACATAATACTAGTTGAAATTTGTATCGTATAGGATAATCGGTCTAGAATCGGACCGTATGGAAAAACGATTTGACCAAAAAACATGGATCGAAATTATCGGTTCGTTCCAAAATTGGAACCTGAACCGGTTTCTTTAGTAGATAAAACTACAAGTCATCAGCCAAATTAGGATTAGAAAGAAATCCTAACAAAAATGCAATTGAGATTAAGCAAAAAAAAGTGAAAGAGACGAACCGGTTTCAGTCCGGATCAAATTTTATTCTAAGGTTCTTATTCATTTGGACTTAGAAACAGTAATGGGCCAGCATTGGACTATGATATTTGGGCCTACTCGAATCTACGGATCCAAACGATTTCAAACCCATGAAACTGGGCCTGGTATTCTTTTTCATTCAATCTCTGATACAAAACTTAACAAATAGTAGTACGTTTTTTTTTTTGATTCGGTCGACTAGCGTAGAGCACCCATGAATGGGCAAGAACTGTGAACAGTTCTTGAGAAACTAATATTGTGGCTTCGTTGCCGGTGGGTGTCGAAACGGCGACCTCGGGGTTCGCCCCCCAAGGACCAACCGTTGGACTGGGCTCCTCACCTTAACAAATAGTAGTACGTATGATAAGTAATGAAACCGTGCCATGTCAGAGTTTTACTTAAACTATGTATATATTATATATTATGTGTATATATACTGGAGCTTGTTCGGGAATGTATAATATGGCTTGTCCATTAACGTATAATCGAGTTTGCTCATAAGCATATAATCGATCTTGCTCATGAACAAACAAGTCGAGTTTTCTTATGCTCAAGCTCGGTTCATTCATCTTTCGAGCCTTAAAATTGCGTTCAATCACAAACAAGACTTAATTGAGCATCCGAGCCAAACACGAATAAGATCGAACCGAGTGCCCGAGCTGAACACCGAAATATTCACGGACGACTCTGTTCATTTAGAGTCCTAATGGTAACTTTGTAATACATTGTATTCAATTTCGTCTTTCACCATTCTATAAGAATGGCGACATCAAGTTTTTTTTTGGGTTTTTAGAATGATTCGATCATTCAAAACTGCTTTACATCTGAACCAGGCACATTGTTACGCATTAAAGGAATAGAACCTTCCATTCACAATGGAGTTCAAACCGCTCGATCAAAGAATTCGAACTCAAATCTCCGAATATAAAACCTAGTATCACAACTATTATACCAAATGTAATTGGTAATTTGGTATTGCTCTTCTTTAGATTCAATTAGTTGCAATCTAAAATATTAAGAGTTTATGTTAAACCATACGCAACTCATATAAAGTACACTTTTGGTATTTGGTGCAAATAAATTGAACTACACTTAATTACTTGACTTTTGAGTTCTATAATTTAAGTGAACATCTCAAAGAGCTAATCAATGAAGTGTATTAAAAGTTAAATATTGTAAGGATTAATTAGTGTGTTGTACGCATATGATTAGACAAGACTCCTTCCTAATTTTGTACGCCATGCATCATATGAACCACGTTTGAACAATCTTTTACAAGAGTCTAGAAAGGCCAGTTTGAATTATTTGGATCCTTCCTATATAACAACTAGTTTGAAATAATTAGGTAATAATTTAAAACTTTTTGACCCAAATATTCGTTTATTTTTGGACACTTGTATCAAGCTGTATCTATTGTATAAATGATGTTTACACCTGACAAAAAAAAATATGTTTATATAAACATATTACGGTAATTAATACAGACTAGAAAATGAAAGTTTTTAGGTTTGTAGAGATGGCAATGGGGTAGGTTCGGGGTGAGGATCTGAGGAATACTCTCTCTGTCCTCATCTCTATTTAGAATTTTGATCCTCGCCTTTGTTCTCATTCCTCGTCGGGAATTAAAAATTGTCCCTATTGGGGCCTCGTACCCATCGAGGATCCCCATCCCCATTTTTTTTATCCCATTTAGAACTCTCATGGATTTTTCCGGTTAAAATAGACTAGCAAATGAAAGTTCTTAAAATTTTCTAATGTATGCATGGATGGCAATGACACGTGTTCAGGACGAGGAATATCCTCCCCGTTTACATTCTTATTTAAAATTTTGATCCCATTCCCCGTCGGGGATTAAAAATTGTCCACGTCAGAACCATGTACCCATTGGAAATCCCCATCCCCATTTATCTACTCCATTTAGGGCTCTCGTAAATTTCCCCGCTTAGTTCCCCATTAACTTCCAATAGAAAAATTACAAGTTCATTAATAATCTTCCTGAAAAATAAAATTTTCTATTTATAATTAGAGTTTCAATAAAATGAAAGACAAAATAAATTAATTTAATATATAAACTTAATTTTTAATATAAAATTCTATTAAACCTATGAAATTTTCTCAACTGGTTCCCCAGCGGGAATTCCCCACAAGTTTTCCCATCGGATTCGGGTTCAGAGTTGGGGCAGGGAGGGGACTCCTATACTCGTCCCCTTCCCTATCCTCATGTGGGGAATTTATTTTCTCTCCATACCTGTCCCTATACACGTTTAAAATTTCCATCCCGCGACGAGGAATCCCTACGGAAAACGAAAATTTCCGCCCCATTGTCATCTCTAAATGGATGTGTATGTCATGGCATGTGTATTTTCAAATTTGATAAACATAATCTAATTGTTTGTTTTTATTTTAAATTTATTTTCTAGGATACATTAATCATTATTTAGGGTAATAGTTTGAATGTAGTTTTTAATTTTAATGTCTTAATATGTGTTACACATTAGATTGACCATTTTTTATAAGATTAGTACACAACAACAACAACAACAACATTGACCCAGTGAGGTTTCGCTAAAGTGAAATCTGGGGGGTCAAGAACTCAAGATACAAGTACCCCTGCCCAAGGGAAGGGGGTACGCCCGAAAGACCCGCGTGGAGCCCAAACTGTGCAGCTAGAGTGTTAGTATAGAACACCAAAACAAAAGCAGCAAACAAATTAGCAACAACAGAGAAAACGTAAAAGAGACGAATAAATCAAACAAAGGCAATAAACCAATACACCCCCAGCGAGGCGTGGAATCCTCTCTATCATGTCGACTAGTTATCCACCACTTTTATCCTCTCTCTCCAGTCGTCCCTGCTTGATGCTAAGTCAACTGAAATTCCCAGAAGGTCTATATCATGCATTATTCTGTCCTTCCAACACTTCTTCGGCCGTCCTCTACCTCTATGGAAGTCCCCCAGAGCCAATCTTTCACACCTTCTAACCGGCTCACCAGGGCCCCTCCTCTGCACGTGCCCAAACCACCGGAGCCGGGTCTCCCGTAACTTGTCCCCTAAGCTGGCCACCCCTACCTTGCTTCTGATGGTTTCATTTCTAATCTTGTCCAGTCTTGTGTGCCCACACATCCATCTGAGCATCCTCATTTATGCTACCATCAACCTCTTCTCTTGAGCTCTTGTAGTCGGCCAACATTCTGCCCCGTAGAGGATGTCTGGCCTAACGACAGTTCTATAGAACTTGCCCTTGAGCTTAAGCGGTATCTTCTTATCGCACAGTACTCCTGAAGCTGCTCTCCACTTCTGCCACCCTCTCTGAATTCGAGACGTGATATCCTCGTCTATACCGCCGTTGCTCTGCATGACTGAACCCAGATATCTGAAGCTCTCCTTTTTCGTGACTACTTCCCCTACTAGTCGTACTTCAACATTAGGACTACGACCTTGCCCAAACTTAAACTCAACGTATTCTGTCTTGGACCTGCTCAGTCTAAATCCCTTGGATTCCAACTTCTCTCTCCAAGCTTCCAGTTTATCACTGACGCCCACTCTGGACTCGTCTACCAAGACGATGTCATCTGCGAACAACATGCACCACGGTACCTCCTCCTGAATCTCTCTCGTCACAACGTCCAACACTAGGGTGAAAAGGAAGGGATTAAGCGTTGAACCTTGGTGTAGGCCAACCCCCACCGTGAAATATTTTGTATCTCCGCCCGGAGTGCAGACACTGGTCCTTGAACCCTCATACATTATAAGAATATTACAATTATTATTTGAAGCAACATTTTGTTATGAGACAAGCAATTAACGAATTGGCTAGCAATTTCTCTAAATTTAAAACAAACTCCAACAACCAAATCGTGTAAGAATTATATAAAGCAATATAATACTATTAAGGTACGCCACAATATTATCCTGATATCAAGAAAATCTTCAAATTTTGTCTTATTTTGTAAATATCATGTATCAAAATTCTAATGAAAATCTTATTATCAGTATTTTACTCCAAATAGTCGTACTAATCAACATTAAAAAAATGGTAATTAGAAAATTAAAAAAAGGATTTGTTGGGCGCCAGTGGTGCGGGTGCAGTGTGATCTGTGCTTTTATTGGTTATTCATTGATACCTAATTAAATTACTGTATTAAATTAAATTATTGATATAAAGTTGGTTTAATTTTAAAATAATGATATAAATTCTCACTACGTCACGCCCCAGCCCCAAGCAGGTAATAATTGGAATTTGAAATTAACACCTTAGCATATTCTTTATTCGGAGTACAAAACAATAAACGGGTAGCATATTCTTTTTATTAAATTTATTTAAACAGAAAGCAATGAAAATTAATATTAATTGTTTTACTAAATAGTGTTCAGGCTCCCATTGTCTTTTACACGCGTGTTTTTACGAGAGACTCGTCTTTTATGGTAATCTTCGGGCTTGTGAACAAGTTGACAAGATAAAAAATTAGGTAAATTGATTTGTTCCGACTGACTCCTCGATGAACGAATTGAAAGAAGAATGATGAAATTTATTTTTTCGCTCAAGTAAATAAGCGGAGACAAGAATCAAATATAAAATATCCGAGCATCACTCTATATACTGTATCACTAGACCATTTTATATATGAAGTAATTCATCTTTGTTTTTGTTTCGTAAAAATATGAATTCAAGTTCAACAACTTCATGCTAACTTCACTAGACCATCCCATATACTTAAACCTACAAAACTTCATGCTACACATATTCATGGAATCATGGCTGAGACATGGAAGAATTAGCATATGATTTGGTCACACTCAGGGGCAGATCTGTGTAGTCCCCAGGTAATTTTTTTTTTATAAAAAATATACTGAAACACTCTTTGTTTTAGGTTTAGAAGGATTGATCGCATATATCCGCCATTAAGTGTTCTAAGTTTGTCTAGTGTTGATCCGCCAAGAATGGCAAATCTGTCTACTGATGTTGAGAACAAAAAATACATTAAAAAATTAGGTTATTTGACAAAAACTAGTTTATTTGGTCAGAAAAAAGCAGATTAATTTTTTATATATATAAAAAATATATTAAAATGTTTTTTTATACAGAAAAATACAAAATTTTATGAAAAAGTACAAAATTTTCTATATATATTTTTATATACAGAAAAATACAATTTTTTCCTATATTTTATAAAAAATACATTCGCCAGAATTTTTTTTTGTAACCAAAAAATTTACCCAAAAAAAATTTAGACCCACTGACACAAATTCCTCACTACGCCACACGTCACACTCAATCTCCAATGTGATGGCTAAGGCATAATTGATCTCTTCTAAATTCTAATGATGGAATAAAAAATTGGTAAAAAGAAAAACTACATTTTTTTTGGCCGCTCGTTTGCGCACTCCTTTTTTTATGATGCGCACTCAGTTATGGGCGGATTCATAATCCGCACAGGAAAAACCGGTTTTTTACCGAACCATGGACGGATCCTAAACCCGTACAAAAAACGACACCGGTTTTCGTAAAAAAATCGGCTTTATGGACGGATTCCGGATGCGGCCAAAAAAAGCCCCTTTGGGCGGGTTCCCAACACGCCCATAATGGGCTGGTTTGAGACCCGCACATAAAAGGGTATTTTGAAAAAACGGCCCCTTTGGGCGGGTTCCCGGCACGCCCATATTGTGCGGGTTTAAAACCCGCACATAAATTAGGGTTTCAACCCACGTAACGCGTCTTTTATACAGCGGCCGAGTTATTTACTATTTAGTTTTCAATTGTTAATTCCACTAAAAAAGAGAGCATATACGACAAGTGCATTCTCGTGAGATGTCGACTTCGAGTAGCGGGTCCACAAAGACGTCATCGTTTAGCGGGTCATCCTATTCGTCGGATTCAACCTCTTCCGTGGGCAATCTTTCTCTTCCCGATAATGAATTGGTTAGTATATGTTGAATCCTTAAATTATAATATATATGTTTAGTTTATACTTTATTGGTTGTCGGTCGATTTTAGTTTAGGTTGAAACTTGAAATTATTGGTTGTCGGTCGATTAGTAGCGTCGTGTCTAATTTGGAGTATGAAATTTAAAATTTATTTCGTAATGATGATGATGATCATATTTTATTTGATTTTTTTTAATACTTGCAAGTTCGTAGTTATTACATGCCTAGTTTAAAGGTTTTCGGTTTTATTCATAGGTTTGTCCGTATAGTGAGCATGTTGATCACACGGAAGTCGACTTCTCTACGTACTTTAATAACAATGATGGATTTGATACAATGGAAGATTTGAGACAATGGGTTAAAACTATCGGTCTTGGTATGTCTATGATCATAACGACCAAGTCGTCCAAACAAGATAAGATCATTTTACAATGTTCAAGGTCGGGTAAGTATAGATCGGGGAGGAAGAATGAGGTGAAGAAAGCACGGGATTCGATGAAGACCGAGTGTCCGTTTGAGTTGCATGGGTTGTTTAGGAAAGGGAATTCATATACACCCTCTCGTTGGACATTATCGGTGATAAGAGGGTTCCATAACCATGAGCTTCCCCCGGATTTGAAAGGGGTTAGGGGTGCACATCGTCTTAGTGTGGAGGAGCGCAACCACATAATATTTGCTAGTACGTCGGGTACAAAGCCTAAGTCCATCTTTTTGGAACTTATCCAAAAGAACCCCGAAAGCTTACTATCGAGGACACAAGTCTATAATTTCAAGGCGTCTCAAAGGAGCATTTCAATGGGTAAATTGAATGTGACAAAGTACTCCTTGGCGTGGTTGAAGGAGAAGGGATACTTCACCGACACGATGAGTGGGAGGCAAACAGATGGGGAGTTGGCGGTGAGCGCGTTGTTTATTAGTCATCCTGACTCACGACATTTGTTGAGGATGTTTCCGAATGTCGTTATCATGGATTGCACGTACAAGACCAATAGGTATGTCATCTCGTTTATGTACCACGTTTTTGTTATTGAGTTGTTTTAGTGATCATTAATTCTTTATATATAACTATTTGTTGTCAATGTCTAGGTACGGATGGCCTTGTTTGGAGTTTGTAGGGATGACATCCACAAACTTGACGTATTGTATTGCTATTGTCTTCATGAGGAAGGAGAAGACGGAGTACTTCAAATGGGCACTCTTGCGATTGAAGTTCTTATTCGGCAACCAAAAGCCGCGTTGTTTCATGTCGGATAGAGAGCTTGGAGCATTGAAGGCGGTGAAGAGTGTCTTCAAGGTCCCCCACTTCTTGTGTCAAGTCCACGTGGCTCGGAACGTGAGGGCATATGCAAAAACACAAGATATAGACCCGGAACGATTCACTAGTAGCGTTCGTCGAGTTATGAGGTCACACACCGAGGAGGAGTATGATGCCCGACTTGAACATTTTCGGAATATATGGAACGACAAAGGTGGAACCAGTTTGGTGTCATATGTTGAGAAGACATGGTTCACTCCACATAAGGAGAAGCTAGTGAGTGCGTGGTTCGATCATATTCTACATTTTGCAACAAGAACTACTAACCGGTAACCTTACCCTCCTATCATTTTTGTTCAATATTATTTATCCGATTTTTTTTGTATATATATATATATATATTTATTTATTTATTTTCGTCTTATAGGGTTGAGGCTCAACACTCTATGCTAAAAAGACATGTTGCAATCTTCCGTTGGAGGCTTTGACACGATCATACAACACTTGGATAACATTTTTATGGATCAAGTTCGTCGAATCCAAGAGGAGATGGGAAGGAGTAGATCGGTGACACCGGTTGAAATACTAGATGGGCCCGAATGGAAGAAGGTTTTCTTCGACCGCATAGTGAGAAGGTGTTCGAGAGAATGCATTAAATTGCTATTGCAACAAGTACAAAGAGCGAAAGATGGGGACATATCCGACGAAGTGAGTCCTCGAGACCGTTGGTGGAGTACCTCTATGGGATTGCCTACACCCCAAACGATCAAGGGATATGTTAAAGAAGGCATCCCGTTGGTTCCCGATGAAGTTGATATATATTGGAGGCAAGTCCGGTGGGAAGGTTTGGGGGCGAATGATCGATTGCCCGATGATGGTGTCAAAGTTTCTTACGAGAAGAAGATATTGGGGAAGTTTTGGTCCAAGTTGCAAGCGGGGCAAATTCCCAAGGATACTATCTTCAAGGTCGCCCAAAAGGTGGTGGAGTGTGAAGACCCCCGTTCGGCTAATTTACAAGACGCCTCTCGTGGTGAAGCCGATAAAGGAAGACCAAGGGGGAGTGAGAAGAAGAGTAGTACTAAGAGGGGGAAGACATGGGAGGAGTACATTGACGACGAGAATAGTAAAGGAAAGGAGAAGACGATGACGAAGAGGAAGAGGGGGGAGGAGAAGAAGAATGAAAGGGAGGAGAAGAAGAAGAGGAAGGAGGAGGAGATGCAAAAGAGGGATGAAGAAAAGAAGAAGAAGAGGGAGGAGGAGAAGAAGAGGAAGGAGGAGGAGAGGCAAAAGAGGGATGAAGAAAAGAAGAAGAAGAGGGAGGAGGAGAAGAAGAGGAGGGAGGAGGAGAGAAAGAAGAAGAAGAAGGAGGAGAAGAAGCGCACTACCGTTGTGTCGCCTAAGTCGACGTATGACCTTGATTTTGATTGGTGTAATGACACGATTGACCCCTTCATGTTTCAATACATATCTCGGCAACAAGATGTAGAGGGTGATGGTCATTGTGGTTATCGATCACTTGCCGTGTTACTAGGTGAAGATGAAAGTAAGTACATGGATGTTCGGTTGAATCTTTCGAATTACATTGTACAACATCAAAATAAGTTGGAATTGGTGTACGAGGAAAATGGTGGAATACCGAGACTTGTTAAGGAAGTTAGCATGACAACATCCCCATGCCGTAAAGAGGGTTGGATGGTAGTTCCGATGATGGGGTTAGTGTTTGCGACTTTGCACAAAGTGGCCGTCGTCGTGTTGAGTAGATTTGGGCCGCACACATGCCTCCCATTGTGGGCCGATGAGGGAGATGAGCCTCCTTTGACTGTATATGCTATGGCACTTGTCGGGACCCCCAACGCTGGACATTTTGTACCGGTATGTTTTCTTGACCAAAAGCTTGATTTTAATCTAAATTTGATAGCATATTTTAATAATGTTACATTGTGTGTAGATTTGGTTAGAAAACGATGAATGTCCTATTCCCCCACCGCCTAGGCAATGGACAATATACAAGCAACCGAGTGTGGATGGATGGGAAACGCACCACCGCTACAAGAGCCGAATGCAAGAGTATGAGGTTCGACGAGCGAGTTCTGGACGAGGACCTATATCTACTTAGGTTTGTAATTAATGTTATATATTATAGTTACACTTTTGACTACTATATGTAAAAATTAAATATTTTTATATAAATAAAGCGTCGTCGTTTTTATATTAAAATCAAATTTTTTTGTTGCGCAATCGAATATTAGAAACGGGGTCAAAACGCGACCGAGTTTTTTCCGCCGCGAATCGCGTATACGACTGTTATGGATACTAGCGTAGAAACGCCCACATAGGCGGATTTGGGGCCCTAAACCTTATGGGCGCATTTGCAATCCGCCCAAGGGGTTTAATAGCCCACATATGGGCGGATTTGTAATCCGCCCATAAGGTTTAGGGTTTGTAGATCGGACACACATTTGGGCGGATTTGTAATCCGCCCAAATGGACGGATTTGTAAGCCGCCCACTTGGGCGGATTAGGGTTTAGGGTTTAGGGTTTAGGGTTTAGGGTTTAGGGTTTAGTGTTTTGATTTTTGATTTGGAACACGCCTATACGGGCTTTCTCGTTTTAAAATTTAATAACTCGTGCGGGTTATAAATCCGCACAAAATGTTAATGTGTTTATGGATGTCATTTAACATATAAATATGGGCGATTTGGTTGTCCTTCAATCATCAAATAATCCTTCCAAGCCTTACATATCTTAGTTGCAACTAACGAACTACTCAACGTGATAGTGGACTTTATCGGTTGATGGCTTCTCGTTGTGCTGAGTAGCTAGGGCAAATGATGTATATGAGTTGAACCATCGTAAGCAATGTCTAGTAGAAAGCGTCAAACGCCACTATAAGCTCATCGTAAACAATGTAAAAGCTCATGTATGTTTTATTTCGATCATATTTTGAATTTATATACCTTAAAACTCTAAATCCTAAACCCTAAACCCTAAACCCTGTTGTGCTAGTTTTAAACACGGCCAATATGGGCGGGTTCACAACCCGCTTATACAATGACGCTGACATGGCTAATATGGCGCCCATATTGTGTTAAAAAATTTTGTTAAAATGATTTTTTTTTATTTTTCTTTTCTAAATTATAAATAATACCCACTTTTTGTGTTAAAATTTTAAATTAAAAATTTTCAAATTAATTTTAAAGCAGAACCAAGTCTGTTGTAAAATTTGTGCCACGTGACATTTTAATAGAATTAGATTTTCGTTATCTTTTTAGTGTTAATGACTAAGATTATATGTGATATCCCTATTTTTTGATTTTTAAATAAAATATGACTATTTTTGATTAATTATAAATAAAAATAAAATTGGTTTAAAACAATTCATACAACGTCAACAATCCAAAATCGTCGTAATCGTCATAACATAATCTAAAACAATCCATACAACGTTAACAATCCAAAACTAAATCCAAACAACAATCCAAACTAAATAAAAATAAACAATCCAAACTAAATCCAAACAACAATCCAAATACAAAATAACATAAATGTCAACACAATCGATCCGCCCAATCGGGGTCGTTTTCTGGGTCAGCCCAACCCCGGACCTCTCTCTCAGCCTCCTCTCTCGCCTCCTCTCTCGCAGCCTCCTCTCTCGCCCGCTCTTCCGCCATCCTAGACGACTCCCCTCGTTCCCAAATGGATGGGACACGATCCCTGCGCTCGGCCGACCTCGACGACTCCGGCGGCCTCTGCGATGCTCGACTCAAAGGGGGAGCAACCGGTGTAACGTCCAGCCCACAGAGACCTCCCAAGTAAGGTAAATCAATTTGAGCAAGCCCCTCTATGGCTGAAAGCACGTGTGCCCTGATCAGCTGGAAACGCTGCAATATAAAACGACATATGCAATTAGACCATATTTATATACACAACTCAAAAGTAATTCTTAGATAATATAAACACACTCACCCTGTGAAAATCGATAGCCGGAAGAGGGGCTCGAACAATGCGCGGCTAAACGGGCTCCCTCGGACACACATACGGATGCGAGATCTGCAAGAACCAGTCCAAGTACTCGTCGTCGACGTCCCACGGAGTGACAGCACGTGGCGACGTGAGGATGAATGGACAAATGTGGTCCATAACTGTACCCCACCCGTAATACTCGTCGTCGAAGTCGAGGATGTACCTTGACTTCCCCTTAAGAGATCACGGACGATGAGAGACGCGTGGTACGATAACGTCCAAAGGTCGACTCTGAACTCGTCCCCACTGCCGCACGCATCTCTCGGGCATGTACGACTCATAGATGTCGAGGTATCGGATGGTGCCCCGATACCTCGACGTCGGATACTGGAGATCCAGGTCAACCCGAGAATAGGGGGTCCAACAAACCTGAAATATAAAGAAATGATGTCGGGAAACGTAAATTTAAAAATAACGATTCGTTACAAAAATATAAGAACGGATACGTACATCCTCCGGTCGGTAACAGTCGAGGATGCGCCGATAGTAGATCGACGTATCGTACGTCTGTAACTTCGTGCGATCGACCCGATAGCGACATGCTCTCCTCTCATCGTCCTCTGCTCCAGGCAACGGGTTCGGGTTGCCAGGGAAATAGATGAAATACATCCATATCCACATCTATGGCACCCCGAAAAAAATAAAATCAGTTTACTTTACGAAGATTTCGAAAAGACATTTTCAATCAAAACTACCAAATACCTGAAGAAGATATGAGCAACCCGCCATCTGAGCCACCCCGACCCGTGAAGCCTCCCGAGATTGCGGTAGAGAAATGCCAACGTGCCGACGCCCCATGCAGTCTCGACAACCCGACCCCAATCCTCAAACAACGCCAACATATCAACATCTACACTGTTCGTGGATTTGTCCATGAACAAGCTGGTGGACAAGTAATGCCACAGAAAACCGGCAGCTATGCACTCTGGCGGGTAGTCGGAAGCCATCATCACAAGTAACTGATCGAAAAAATCTCGGCTGTGTAGATGACCATCCCTAAGGTCCTTCAGGAAGTCACGCTGGCCGGGGAACACATAGTCGTCCGTCGTGCCAAACATATACTCAACCATATCAACACACTCAGCAGAGGAGAAAGTGTGAGCTACCTCGTGCCCCTCAATCGGCAAACCGAGGATGATGGCAACGTCGTGGAGCGTAATCGTCATCTCGCCCCACGGAAAATGAAAGCTGTTGGTCTCTGGATGCCAACGCTCTACAAAAGCAGAAATGAGGCCATGATCGACTTTGCCGAAATCGAAGTACAATAGCTGTGTCAGGCCGGTCTGTCGAATCATCCATAACCACGAACCCTGTGCAACATCAACGTCGGCCGACGGAATGTGATCCCTCCATAGGCGAAACTCCCTCGGTATGCTCTAACACGTAATACGTCGAACATATCCGTCCATGTCGCTCCTAAACGGGCCGAATGACTTCCAAATCAAGTCGGCGATGTGTGTATCGAAATCCTGTAATACTGATGGATCGTCGATCCCATACGGTGTCTGCTCGGGCAAGTCGGCCTGTGGAGGATGGGCCTGTGGAGGCTGGGCCAGTGGAGGCTGGGCCTCCGTCCCCCCAACAGAATCTACAACCACCTCATCCAAATGAATCTGAGTCGGGTCGGAGGGCAAAGTATGAGACTGCGAAGGGTCGGACTGGGGCGGAGCCTCTCCCGTCCCAACAGAATCTCGATAAGCCTCTGTCGTCCCAACAAAATCAACCATCATATCCTCTAACTGAGTCGGTGGGACCTCATCATGGAGAGGCTGATCCTCTCCCGTTGCAGCAGAATCAGGACGAGCATCCGGCTCGGAGGTCGATTCTTCGTGTCGCCTCTTGCGACCCGAAGCCGTGACAAAACGATCCGCAGGTCGTCTACCATCAGCTGTAGACTGTCGAATGTGTTCTACTACCTCCTGTTATTTAATATATTATTAATTATTTAATAATTTTGCCTCATTTATTTTATTTCACTCAAACTAATCCTAATTTTTTTTATTTCTATTTAAGATTGTTACCACATAAAAATAACATTTCTAATCTAATAAATACATTATTTGTACGTTACGATTTCTAATTTCTATCATACAATTTTTCACTATAATATAATTTCTAATATATATATATATTATTTCTACGGTACGATTTTTAAATAAAATATACGCATTTCATATATTTTATTTTATATGCATCTCATAAATAAAATAGATGCATTTCATATAATATAAATTCTAATCTAATATGCATTTCATATATATTTCACTAAATAAAGTATATGCATTTTATATAATATAATTTCTAATCTAATATGCATTTCATATATATTTCGCTAAATCAATTATATGTATTTCATATAATATAATTTCTAATCTAATATGCATTTCATATATATTTCCCTAAATAAAGTATATGCATTTTATTTAATATAATTTCTAATCTAAAACATATATAATTTTTAATTTCTATAATATAAAGGACAATTTCTAATAATTTTCAATTTTCATATGCATTTAGTATTATATTTTGCTAAATAAAATATATCTAACATGCTTTTCCTAAATAATACATAAAATATCAATATAAATCTATATATACTAAATAATAAATAAACAATAAATTTAAATTTAAATATACTATATATCCAAAATATATTTTAAAAATTACCTCATGAGTCGGTCTCCTCTGACGCACCGGGCAACGTGGATTCGCAACCTCCGTCGTCGAGCTCAGCCCCAATCCCTCCGGCATCTCCACCGTCGGCTCCTCTTCGATGCCCAGATATACTTGCGCCACCTCCGCCGCTACTGCCATCTCTGGCCCCGCCTCCTCTACAATCCTCGGATCCGCGCTGCCGCCGGCGTTAGACGCTTCGCTGTCTGAGCGGAACCGAGATCCGCCGACAGTTGACCGGATCTGGAAACCGCCGAAGGAGGGGGCCCATCGCCACCGCTCGCCGCTTCGTTTATCTCGGCGGAACCGAGATCCGCCGAAGGTTGGGCGGATCTAGAAACCGCAGAAATTGGCCGCCCACCGCCTTCGCCGGCGGATCTGGAAATCGGCGGATCTCTTTCGCTCGCTCTATCATCCATAGATCGTGGTCGGAAATCGAAAATGTGGTCGGAGATCTGGTCGGATGTGGAAATCGCTCGCTCTCTCTCGCTCGATCGGTTTCGAAATCCAAATGAAGAAGACGACCTGCGGCGGCGCATTTAATACGCACCTTGTGCGGGTTTGAAACCCGCACAAGAGTAGGTCAAATTTGTGCGGGTTTGATACCCGCACAAGATTCGTCCGGTTTATCCTTTCTTTTGTACGGTTTTGGTCTCCGCCTAAAGAAACCCGGTTTTTTTCTATTTTTTGGACGGAGTTTGGATCCGCATACGTAAAACCCGGTTTTTTTAAAAAATCTTGGGCGGGTTTCGGATCCGCCTATATCGGTGTGCGCATCACAAAAAAATGAGTGCGCAAATTTTAGCCCTTTTTTTTGGCTAAAAAAGAAAAACTACATAGCACCAAAATGCAAGCACAACATAATATTGAAAATTGATGAAAAGCATGGAATTAATTAAATTTTTATATTAGCTACCACTTCATTCCAATTCAATAAAGACAATTTTCAAAAGTGCAAACACATACACATGATTCGCAATCACACACATATATTTGTGCGTTATACATTCCAAAGAAGCACAAATTAACATTATTTGAACAAACAAAAGATAAAAAAAAAATACTAGCCATTACGATAAATTTTTATCGGTGGTAGACGGGTAAAACGGGTGGTGGATGATGGGTCGAGTTAAACGGGTTTAAAATTTCACCCATATCCGACCCTTCACCCATTTCACCCGTCACCTGACCCATCTGTCACCTGTTTCATTACGATTTTTTACCCGTATAATTGGGTTGGGTGAAGCGGATGGGCCGATCACCCACAAATAATGTCCAGGCCTATTCCAAAGCATCACAAATTACCATTATTTGAACAAACAAAACATACAAAAAATAAAAATAAAAATAAAAATACTAGCCATTATTTTGGAAGTTCTCAAAAGGTTTTAAGTAAATATATTTTTCCAAAGCATCACACATGACATGATCGAAGTGATGTTGTATAAGTGTGTACATATAATGTATTAAATCTAAGTTGTTCTATCGATTATTTTTTATGTGTAAAATTCGTATCATTTGATTTGTCACTCAAATGAAATAAACTTTAAAAATTAATATTTTGAAAGTAAATGCCATTTGATTGAGATAATGGTAACGGTAAATGTTATGGTATGATATATATAGTTCCACATAAATAATATCTTTTCATAATCTTATTGTAGTACAACCTTTTTATATAATTCTTATGAATTACATGTTTGGTGAAATTACATGTTCTTAACTTTTAGAGGTTGGACCAAAAAAATAGTATAGAGTATATTAAATTGGCTATTGGATGTAGCACAAATAAATGAACTTGCTAATAAGCATCAATTTCATTCTTCTAGCTCTTACAAATATGTAACGAGGTAAATGTTGAAAATATTCTTTTTACATTTGAAAGTTGGAATTAAATATATCTTCTATATAAGTTCTTGAATTAATTATCCTATTATTAATTAGTTTTAGAATGAAATCCTCTCGGACTTGTGTATTGAATTTATATACGGACGATCTCCTGTTCATGGACTTTTACATTAACGTTATAGATACTTTTTTCAATTTTTGATACGTCAATACACAACCGTTCATATGAATGGGTAAAAATTGGGGGCCCGTTGAAATGAAAATGAATACGAAACTTAAATAGTGAATTTTGATGTGTTTCTAGATGAGTGTGGAGAAATTCATTTCTCTTATTTTGAAATCTATGTTTAATAATATATGGTAACAAAAGTAGGTACGTAAAGTAATGGAATATGGTTGCAATTCAAACTACGAAATGAATTTGACAATTGACATTAAATTAACCCTTTGGGTTTTTTAAACATTCACTTTATGCAATTTGGAGAGAAAAAAAAAACACTTGGATGGAGCTTCTAAGGTAATCCTTGGGGGCATAATAATGGAGAATATTAAGGGAAGTTAAAAGTGATCTTTTTTTTTTATGGTGCCTTCAATTTGTAGCTAAATTTGATGAAGGGAAATTAAAGAAATATTTAGTTTGAATGGAGTTGATGAAATTCTATTTAGTTTAAAGAAATATTAATATAGTTTATTATAGAAATATTAAAGAAATATTTTTTTTATGGCGCCTTCAATTTTTTAGTACAAGGTTACTTCAACCAAAAAAAAAAGATGACAAGGTTACTATAGCCTTTTTAAAAAAAAAGTTTAATATACTTTATTATAGAATATAGTTTTTTATGAGAGAATTTATTAATCAACATAGAGTTTCTTTTAAAAACATTGTACTAAGAAACAATATAGTGTATTTTGTAACGATGGCGACATATGAATGAGATGTTGTGCATAATATCGGGGCATGTTTGATCCCTATGGTTGAACTTTGGAGGGTCAATCATCGGTTCAGATCTTCTGTCCCCAATTTATGTCCCCTTTGTTTTTATTGAGTTGCAGTTTGCTTGGTATTGGAGATTTCGGCAAGTCGTTCTAGAGTTGAATTCTTAATTGACTATTGGTTTGTAGAGGAAGAATTTGTGCATGCGCACAAATTAATTTGCTAGAATTGTTCATTCTTACCGTGGCTATATTAGTACTCCAAAGGTTTTCTAGTCTTGTCATGATTATTGAATGACTAATTGTAGCTATTCATTTAGTTTCTTTAGCTTTTGCCTTTCTTATTAGTTTTTGTATTTTCCAAAATCATATTTATAATATTTTCCAAAATCCAAAATCATTTAGTGTATTTTTTCTATTAATGGAGCTTGTGAGAGCGTTGTTTTTATTTATTCGGTTACACTCAAAATTTCTAATTTTCGTTTGTTAAAACTCACGACGTTATTGGTAAGAAACTTGACTAGTTGTGCCCACCAAAACTTGACTATTCCTTTATAACTAGTCAAGTGTCTGGATTCTCTCGAGAACCTCGGTACCGAGTCCACATAGGCCCGTATCGAGCTAAAATTCCTTTCTTAAACTTCTCTTCTTTTGTGCTTTTTTGTCACAGCTTCTTTTGGATTTGTCGGGATTTTACAAGGAACCAAGAACAAAGACCTCGATATCGACCCTGTGGGTCTGGTACCGAGCTGTGCAACAGAGCCAAGTCGAAGAGTTCAGTCAAAGACACCTACCGACCCTGTACAGGTCGACACCGAGGTCACCTGTGTCTGTAGGTGGCGCCGACTTTGAGTTATTCTATCTTTTTATTTTGAAATCACTAATAGCGACATGACAAATAAAATCTAAAGATCTTGATTATATATAATCGAATATGATCAACCGTGAAAAATTAGACTAAAAGTTTATTTTTAGCGGAATTAATAGACTCCAAGATATATAGTGGTTAAAAACGTCACTTCTATCAATATTATTATTTAGAAAAATGTAATGTGAGCACTTTTGGTATAAAAAAGTAGAAAGCGACTTAAAACTTGTATAACTTTTTTAACGAAGCAAAGCATCTCTTTTGTACAAGATGTTAGGAGGAAGCATACAACACATACATAGGTTGTACTAGACGACCCATACATGAAAGAGAGCCCCAAATTTATTGGAGTCATTATTTATACATAGTGACATTTTTTGTCTTATAGATTGAATGGTAGATGTGATTTTTTTGTAGCCATTGTCACTTTAAGATGTACTAGTCAAAGATGAAAACGATAACGAATTGTAGAGAAATGAAGTGCGTTTTAATGCAAAATAAAAGATTAGTATTTTTTTGCCTTAAAAAATATAAAAGATGTTGTAACAAATAACGATAAATATGAAGAAAGACAAATAGATTTAGCGTAATACTCCCTCCATTCTATTCTATTTGTCCTTTTAGGTTTTTTACATATATTAAGAAACTCATTGAAAATATAAAAAATATCATTGAAAACCCAAAATTTTCTAAATGTAATCACAAATTAATTACTAACTACCCTTTATAGCCAATAGATAAAGAGAAAAAAAGTCAATATGAACACTTTCCAATATATTAATTAAATAAAAATTCTAAATGGACAAGTTTTGTTGAACAAAGTTTTGAGGGTAGAAAGACAAGTAGAATAGAACGGATGGAGTAATGTTTTAGCTACATCTACGGACAAAGAAACATAATTTTTATTACCCCGGATGAAAAAAACTAATTTCGAGACGTTTCAAGAGTATAATATATATAGACTCTGAAGCCCTAATTCGGATTATAGGTCGTACGCCCAAACAAAGTCACGATAGAGCCAAAAACAGAATACATATAGTATACCGTTTTGGCGGAGGCGCTGCCCCCGAACCTCCTGCAAGGGGACAAAGCCCTCTGGGACCTTTGGTATGTCAGAACTCAGAAGCTCCACCCCCGAACTCTTATCGTTACCGGTTAACAACAAATTCAAGACTGGATAACAAAACATTCTAACGTGATTAACTAACAATGCATTAGCTACATCCACATGCAGAGAAACATAATTCTTATTATAGACTCTAAAATCCTAATTCAAATTATGGGTAGGCCCAAAAACAGAATACATAATATACCGTTTTGACGGAGACGCTACCCCCGAACCCCTGCCAAGGATGGAGCAAAGCCCTCTAGGACCTTTGGTGTTGTGTCAGAAACTCCATTTTCGAATCCTTATCGTTACTGGTCAACAACATATTCAAGACTGAATAACAAAAGTTTTTTTTTTATTTTTCAAACCTCTTAATACAAAACCGACCGTACTATATATATATTAAACATTTTACCTCGCATCATACAATTTTAGTATCTATATGGGTTTCGTCAAACCTGATTTTTTAGTACGAATACAAGAATTTTGTATAATTATATAGTATATATTTGTACTATTTTATTACATATATATGCCTTTAGAAGCCATAACGCATTCAACGTGTGCAATATTCAAACATTATTTCTAAGAATAATACTTGAAAACAGGCTAAGTTAATGTGCATGGATCTCGATTCTCAATTTCCATGTATCTCACATGTCAAACATAATGGTGTGCATGCTTTTAGATAGACAAGTCATGTTATAAACAAAATTACAATTGGCTTCACGTTAATGACTACTTAATGGGCTAATTTTGCTTTTATCGAGGATCCGAATTAATGCACAAAAAATTACCATTAGTTTAATTTGAGTGGCTTAACAAAGTTGTATCGACAATTCAATTATCACGCACCGTGTACGTGTTGAAAACAATAATATGTACAAAAATTAACTTGCAAGTGTTGGGAAATTCGAATTACTTGCAACAATAACGGTATTACAGATACACAAGAGAAATAAGAAAATAAACAAGCAAGAAGAACAAGAGAATTTGTTAACCCAATTTGTCAGAATGACTACGTCTGGAGGCACTAGCCAGAGACTTTCACTAGATTGGAGACTTTCAAAGATTACAAGACTTAGCTTGATCCAATGATCTACATTGATTTGATCAGTCTAACCTAATCTCTCTAACACTCTGATTTTTCCCTCTCTGTTTTTCAGGTTTTTCTAGCACACCAATCTAGTTGGGTTTAAATAGAGAATACAACGCCTTAAAGATAGATACAAAATATTATTTTCCCTAAAATAATAAGCCATGATCTATCCTAAGAGATCCCGCCAAACTTGCCAAATAAGAAAACCCGACCCTCGTGGACTTGCCTAATTGCACGGGCAAGACCCCCAAAAGCGCGGCCACGTAATGCCCGCGCTTTTGGTGAAATTATGCGAGTTGTCACCTAAAAGCGCGACCGCGCAATACCGAGCCATCCATCACTTTTCCTGGTCGCGTTCACGGTTTTCCTTGGCCGCGGTTTGCTTCGTGCTCCGTCTTTGCTTCTATTTTCGCCTAATCTCGAATCAGGCTCCATAAATCCCAACAGTAAGCTATAACCCCTCATTTGGATGGATGGAACAATTTAAATTCATGGAAATTAAGTTTTACGACGTAATTTTTCCTGAGATTTTAGATTGAGGAATATGCATATATATTTAGGTTAATGATTTCTTTATTTATATTATTTATCTAATCGAGGAAATTTAATTATTATTATTAGTGTATACTCATGGACACGTACGCTAGAAAAACCCATAATAAAATTGTTGCAATTTGTGGCGAATATGGAAAGCTATGATTTCTAAGTTTGAATCATATATTCAATTTGTTGCAATTTTTCCGGCCTTGTCTTTTGGCTAATTGTTTATCCGTTTGGGTTCCCATCAAATTACATTATTGATTAAACGAATTTCCATGCCAATAGTTAAGTTTAGCGTTATTTTATTACTAGATCAATTGTGTATTAGGGCTTGTTTGGATTGCCAATAATCATACATTTAAATTACATTTTAATTAATTGTTCCATTCATTCCTTCTACATTGTAACAGTTAGTGTCTTCTATGATCCAAGGTTAGAATAATCAAATTACATATATAATACTTTATTAGTGAATCACGAGCCGAGTATTTTAACGTAAAACAACCCATTGATAATGATATGCATCGAACTTCTCATCATTTACCTTGGGTGCATGATAAAGTCACTAGCGAATCCAGGAATTGTTGAAGGGTTCGGATTTAATAAACAGAATTTATAAACTTAGCGATATTTAATATATGGTATAAATATAAGTACATAAAAAATAGAAACTAAAAGTTTATTTACAAGATTAGATAACCATAAATTCATTACAATACCTACGACTCTGCAAACGATAAATGAGGTAAATCTATCTTACGAGTTTTTCATATTTTAAAAATGTTGCATGATATTTTCATTATCAATGCTTCTAAAAACCACTTTCTCCACACTAACAATCATTAATATACCCATCATCCATCTTGTTACACAAGTCAGTCTTGATAATATTCATTGTCGAGAAGACTCTTTCCACTGTAGCAGTGGCAATGGGTAACACTAAAACCAACTTGATAAGACGATATACCAAGTGAAAAGTGTTGTGAATTCCTACCTCAACCATCTTCTTAGCAAGAGCTCCTATATTTTCTAATTGAGAAAGTTTCATTTCTCTCATCTCAAAAATCCACAATCTCAACTGATCTTTAAGCTCCATTTGATCACACTCTGAGAAATTATGTGGATATAATTCCGCAAGTCGAAGTAGCTTTGACACACTAAAGTTGGAGAACATATTCTTTGGATCAAGGCAAGCCATACATAAGAGCAATTTCGTGCTTGACTCGGTGAAACGATCCTTCATCTCTTGATCAATAAGGTCAACAGCCTGCATACAATTAGCGGAATATTAATTTTATGCGCAATACAATTAGTTAAACAGTGAATAAAGAAACAACTTAAGTACCTGATAATGTATCCCAATTCGAAAGTGGTGGTCATAAGTAATAACATGTCTAGCACGTCTATTGCGAAAGAGATCGACATTATCTTCCATGTTAGGAATGATGTTATCATTCTTAGCACAAAAGTTGTTGACATCTTGGAATAGTGCTTCCAACCTATTGTCCCTCAAATCTTGCAAATCTTTCTTAGTGATTTCAATCAAACTCACGACCTCCAAAATATTTTGATCTTTTTGTTGCAAGAATTGTGACAAAATATTTGTCATCCCCAACACAAGCTTTATCAAGTGAGCAATATAAACAAATTCATAATTCTTCATTTTTTCCACTAAGCTAGCGGCAAAGCCTCGAGCATCTGAGTCGGTCCCATCATTAAATATGTTGAAAAGCACTTGAATAGTTGGAGACCATGAAGATAGAAGATGAACAATAGTTGTATAGTATGAACCACAATGTGTAGCTCCCAGACGAGCTAAACTAGTTTCTTGATTAAAACCTTTGCTGGTAGAAATTTCACCATTTAGCAACCTCTTCACCATTTCTTCATGTTGCTTTTGCCGGAATTGGTCTTTCCTTTTGCAAGAAGATCCAACCACATTCGTAATAATGGACAAATACCCAAAGAAATCACTCACAAAGTTATTCGTTTTTGCAACCTTTGCAACAACTAATTGAAGTTGATGAACAAAACAATGGATATACCTAGCATATGGATTTTCATTCAATACAAGAGTCTTCAAGCCATTGAGCTCACCTCACATATTAGAAGCTCCATCATATCATTGACCTCTAAGTTTAGAGATTGATAGACTATGCCTTGCAAAAAATTCATCAATGCCATTTTTCGAAGCTAAAGAAGTTGTGTTAACAACATGAACAACTCCAAGAAAGCCTTCCACCACTACACCATGATTGTCTAAATATCTTAAGACAATAACCATTTGCTCCTTTATCGAACTATCCTACCCTCATCAATCAATAAAGAGAAGCACTTGTCTCCAATATCACTCATGATGACTTTTATTGTCTCCGAAGCAAAAGCACTAATGATTTGCTTTTGAATCCGAGGACAAGTAAGTTGGTTATTTTCCGGTGCATTCCCCATCACCACCTTTTGAACATCAACATTATATGAACTTAAAAGTTCAAGAAGCTCAAGAAAATTTCCTCTATTTATCGAGCTTGCCGACTCATCATGCCCCGAAAAGCCATCCCTTGTCGAATATTCAGCATCCTCCATCTCTACCATCATCCACTTAGATCCATTGTTTTTACTTAAAAAAATCAGAAAAATCTACAAAAAAATGTGCCAAAACCCTTCGACTTACACTTGTTCCAGTCAATTTGCTTCAAGTTTACGAGTCTTGCATGCTAAGAGTCTTTCCTTGTTCAAGTTGGTCGTTGATTGTGTGTGTGTCGAGCATATCATTATTGTTCTTCTTCGTGTTCTTGTGTTCTTGGTAGGAAGAGGATAAAATCCATTCCGTCTCGCTCAATCTTACAAGGCAAAAGAATAAAATTCATTCCTGGTTTGTCGGCCGAGATTCACCAAATTTTGCTTGTTTCTTTTTTAGTTAAGATCTTGGAGAATAAAATCCATAAGTATCTTTTATTTTTGGCCGAAAATACAAAAAAATAGAGATCAATTCAATTCGGATATTTCCTTTAATATTAAAAACAAAATAAAAAAGAAAGATATTGTGAGGACACACAAGCCAAAATAAGGTAAGTGTCCTCACCTCTCTCCAATCACAAAAACGTCCACATTCATTCAACGACACCTTCTCTCTTTGCCATATTCTTTCCATATATTGTTGATTGATTGCATACCTTAATTGATTGTGATTGATTGCAAAGATCTCGCCTACCTTGTTGGACGAGATTATATCTTCTCTTCTTAATTCTCTCTCTTTGCTTCTTCTCTCTCTCGTGTGGTCAAGCAATCCAACCGACACCTCACACCCTCTTCTCTTCTCTCTTGTGTTTTGCATGCTTATTGCTTGTTGCTTTGCACCATTGCTTGTGTATAGTCGAGATCTTAAGCCTCCCTAACCCTACAAACCTCTGTGTTCGTGCAACTAAGAGTAATTGGGTCGGTGAGTCCTACATGGTCTCGGCTTCGTTTTTTTTTTTATTTGTTGGAACTTTTTACTCATCTATGGCTCCTGTTGTGATAGATATTCACCGAAGATGCTTTGCTGGGTATGATGACCCCAGAGCGTTTTTGACATGGGCAAAACATATGGCCACCTACTTCGGTCAAAGAGACTACAACAACCAATATGAGCAACTTGAGATTGCAATTGGATGCTTCAACGACTATGCTCGTAAGTGGTTTGCACGAGTTGAAGATGATAGAATGAAGAACGCCCACAAGAGATGCATTTGGCCTGACCGAATGCAAAACAGGCCTCCTGTAAGGCATCGGGCTACGCAACTTCAGTAAAACGAGGCTCATTTTCAAATCAAGAAAAATTCCCAAGCAAGACCACTTCCATTCTTCAAAAAATCCAGGGAGCTACAAGTCCTCAAAAAAGAGCCTCTGCAAAAGCTCGAACAAAGGAGGGTGACGAGCCACCCCAACTTCGGTTGTCACCAGCGCAATCACTTTAAGGAAGTTTTTCTTGTTTTCTCTTTTGTCCATTCTTCCACCTTAATATTTTTAGAGAACCTCGTCTAACTGATTCTGTCTCTTTTCTCTTTCAAGATTATAAGGATCGCTTTCCAGTCTGACGCTCGACGCGAGGACGCGTCGAATCCAATTGGGGGAGGATGATGTGTACCTGCCCCAGTCCGAGGGTCCCGAGATCATGGCGCACCCTTGGGCGCCTAATCCGTATCTCTATAGAACTCGTTCCAAGACCCGTGGTCCGCCTCATCGTCGGCACCACGCCACCCTTCGGTACCAAGGCTCCACACATCGGTACCGAGGGCCTCGTCTCAGTACCCCCTTCCATGTCCGTGCCGGGCCAACCCGGCGTCGCGACATGAGGTTCTTGCGTGCGCCCTGGCGCGCTGACACCTTGTCGCGCCGCATCAGCCCATGTCACGGCCTTGTCGCGACACTCGTGACTAGGCCACCGTGACTATTATTTATTATTCCTTATTTTAGTAATTTTTCCTTTCTAAAGCTTGCTAAATAAGGTATTGCTAAGTTTAGTATGCCATTTATGGGCTTGGGCCTAATGTTGGGCCGCTTGCATGCGCAACCCTTGATGCCCCACGCCTCCTTCGGGTTTTCTAGGAGCTCCTCTATTTAAAGGAGCCTCCTCTCTTCTATTTCTCACGCTTGATTGAATTTATATTGAAACTCTGCAAAGCTTGCTCCAGACTTGGTTCTCTAAGGCGTCAATATTCTCTTCTCACCTCAAATTCTCCTCGTCTAGGTCATACTGGACGCCCTTCTCACCATTTCACTTCTCTTCTCATCTTAAAGTCTAGGTGTTTACCGCACCTATCGGTTCGTTTAGTGTACGAGACCCACTACGAGTCCAAGACAAAGATCCAACTCGTGAATCTGAGATCGGGTTCACATCACCGCCCCTATTCGCCCCCTAAATATGTCCCTACTTCTTTTTTATTAATATATTTATTTTGAGATTATGTTCTCACATCTAAAATTTAGGATTAAAATTACCCAGTTCTATGAAATACTCTACTTATTGTCATATGGTTTTAAGTTGGAATTTTATTGGATTAGTATGCTAAGCTTGTTACATGAACTACCCTTACTATATCGGAACACAGACTTTAATATGGTATTAGAGTAGGTCTGGTCCTGAGTCTGTTTCTTGACTATTTGAGTTAGGCTTAGTGAATCATGTTACCCGCCTGTTTGTTTAGGTTTAGCTAGTGGTCCACTTGTTATTTGGGTTGTGTTGGCTAAAATGAGACCAAGATGTCAAGATTCGTTGTTGTACTAACTATAATTAAAGAGATTAAGATGCTAGAATTGTTTGTCCAAGACTAGTTAACTCTCGCGAGGTGCGTTGAAAACATGTTCCCACATCTAAAAGTTTAAACTAAAATTGCCTAGTATATAATTATATGAATTATTCCACCTATTGCTAGATAAATTTAAGTTAAAACCTTATTTAACTTGTATGCTAAATCTACTACATGAATAACTCCTACTATATCGACCCACAAATTTTTATAATATATAATATGGAGTTAATATAAATGGAATCAGTCTTTTGGCTATCATGTACATAGTCCTTATAGATTAATAATTCGATTTTGAGTTAGAGTAGAGATCACATGAGAAGAAAGCTTAAAGTGAAAAATGAGGATTAATGAGGAACATTGGATCATTCTAATCTAACGGCTCTTGTTTTATTCTGAAATCATTAAACGGGGGTATTTTTGTCCATTCATGTCTAAAAATATTGTTCCTCTTTCTTTCCTCTTCAGTTCACGTTGAAACTCGACAATGGAGAACACCCCCTCCCTCCACGCCCTACCTTCGATCGAGTTTTGATCCATCTCATTGAACTTTCTATGTAATCATGAACAAAATAAATACAAATTCGAACTTCAATTTCGTTTCGTTTCATATCTGATCACAAACTATCCATGAAGGCCATTCGAACTTTATTTCTATATCAACCTGGAATGATCATGTCTTTAATTGAAGTTTGAATTTGATGTTTATTATATTATTGACAATGTAGGAATAGGCTATATGCAAGCTGTAATCAAGTCTATGTGTTGAAATTTGACAAAGAATCAACAATAAAAAGAGTTCATACGATAAAGAGGTTCGATCTTAGATCGCCCACCAACTGTTCGACAAAATTCCTCAACCAAAAAGTGTCACAAAAATCAGATCAACTTGAATTTTTTGCTTGTAATAATAGGTGTCAAACACTAGCAATTTAGGTACCGATCTCCGTCATAATACATGAGAAACCCTTTTGAGTGTGTTTTGTACATTGATGGATGGACCAGGAGGGCGAGCCTTGTTTGACGGCGCCATGTCTTCCATCAGATCCACAATGTATTTGGAATAGAGGCAAGAGATTTAGAGCCTCCCGAAACAATTGTTGGAGCGATTAATTGAAATCTTTTGGAGGCTGAGATACCAAACAAAGTAGATTAGACAAATTGAAATCTTTTGGAGGCTAACTTAAAATGCACTTTACTAATCATTGAGTCACTCAATTCGCCATGCACTTTTACTTATTTGCAATGCAAATTTACTAATTTTGATTGCACTTTTAAAGACATGTCATGCACTTTTACTATAGAATGCAATTTCACTACTCTGAAATCCACTCTTCTTATCTCTTAGGAATGCAGTTTTTCTACTATGTAACACACTTTACTACTTCAAAATGCACTTTAGAGTTGATTTTTTACTAGTCTATAATGCATTTTCTCACCTATCTAGAATGCACTTTAGCTAATTTATAATGCACTTTAACCACTTTAGAATGCACTTTCGAATTTAAGTTCACTACTCTGAAATGTACATATTCTATCGATTTGGAATGCACTTTTGCTAATTCAGAAAACACTTTTTCTACTTCAGAATGCACTATAGAATCCAATAACACAACAAAATATTCATGAATTTCTTCCACGTGATTACACTATATACAATTAATTAGGAATGCATGTTTTCACTTTTATAATGCATTTTTTACTACTTTTAAATTGCACTTTATGATTCAATTTTACTACTCTAGAATACATAATTTTCTATATACTTGAAATGTTTTTTAGCTAATTTAGAATGCACTTTTTTTAATGGTTTTTTAATGACAATTCATGTGCATTTCTAAAACAAATTAGCCCATGTGGGATTCGAACCCACATCCTTGTACGTACGCACATTGCTCTTCCATTTGAGCTAATAGGCTTTCACTATACTATGCCCTTAGACATGCACTTTAGGCTCTTATACATGCACTTTAGGCACTTAGACAAGCATTGTTTAAAAATATATACTTGAAACCATGGAAACTACTACTTAGCAAACCGGTCGAATTCAATTAAATGATAAGATTGAAACCACAAGTAGATACCATTAAAATTCTACGCATTTTAATCTCAAACAAACGTTATGAACTACTCATCAAATTAAATTACTTGTATGCAATAGTAAAAATTAAATGTGCATCCTTAAGTACCTAAAGTGCATACATAAGTGTCTAAAGTGTGTGATATTTTCTGGACAATTAAAATCAACGGAATAGATTCAAATTGCAGTGCCTTGAACAAGGATTGAACAGCATGGACCTCACGCTCGGTCTCACACAAAAAGCAACGAGTAAATAGAAATTCAACCTACCCATTAAATTGAACACTAACTAAAACCAACTAATTCGATCGGTTCCACCGTCACATGTATTCAAATCTCTCACGTAGATGGAGTTCCACGACACCAGAATTGAATATGTCAACAATCAGTAGATTGTGCGATGAAGGAGGGGAGTTCAGGGTACCCAAGGCGATGGTTCTCGAGAGCTAATTCTATCACTTTGATATCGCCCTAAGTGTCGATCAGAGCAACCACTCGAATTCCGTCGCTTAGATCTAGAATATGGAAGGGGTGGGTAATTTTGTGTATTATATATGAGGGCATTAATTTGAGTTTATTTACATCACATGCCACCGTGCTCCTTTTTTGCCCCTTTTTAAAGGAAACCCAATTTTTAATCCACACCCTCCATTTTCTCAATCCAACGTCTCATTTCACTCCTCATTTTTCATTATAAACCCCCTCCTCATCCTCATGTGATCTCTACTCTTTGAGTTATATACACTTTATGTCTAAGAAAACCCATCATAGTTTCCTTTCTCATACTAATTAAAACAAAATTTTCTTATACATTCTCCCGGTTTTTACTTAATCTCCTAATAAAGTAATAATGTTTGTTTGATTTCAACACCATTAACTTGACGTATACTTCATCAGTCCTGACATTACTAGCTAGATACTTAGCTCTGTCTCAATTTTTATTTTCATCCTACAACTAGAAACAAACTTACGTACTTACAATAAAAATTGACTTGAATAAAAATATGGTTGTGTTAGCCGAACAACGTCTGTGTTAGCTTGCTTCTAAGCAGTGGTTGTTTCATACTTCCCAATTTACAGGCTTTCATAGTTTTTGCGTCGGGTGAGAACTGATTTATTAACCAATTCTAAGAAAGAAGGGCAAACCGTCGCCCTGGATGTTCGAACTTGAGACCATGTACACATAAGAAAGAAGGGAAACCGTTGAGCCATGCGTACATGCCTGGGTTAACTCTTTTGTTTTATTTGCTACTAGTGTTGTACATTGTTGCTTTAGTCTTTTTTTTTTGCCAGTTTGTTCAATTATCGAGTTCTCCCGATCTATCAAGTATCAACCATAGACAGACCCACCCAAGTGGGGGCTAGTGGGTGTCGGTGCCCCACTTTCGTTCGGACTACAATTGAGTTATAGTTATCTAGGTACATGATATTCTTTTGGAATAAAATAAATGTGTTACATATCATTTCCTATTACATTACGGTCTTATTAGAGGAAAGTTTATTCAGAGGTTGATTATACGTGAGTCGGGTCTTAGTTTTGCAATTTTCCTACCCACCATTTTGGAGGTGCTTTTAAAATTTATTTTTAAAATTTAAATCTAGTTAGTTTAGTGGTTCTTTTTTTCTTTTCTTTTCAAAGGAACAAAATTCTTTTTCGGTTCCACTAGGTTTTTCGTAGGGTTTTTTAATGTTATTTTATCAAGTCGGCAAGACATATATGGGATTGTCAAATTAGAGCGAGTACCCCAATTTTTTTTATGAGGACTACAACGTCGTTGTGGAATTCCAAAACATCGTCGTTTTGATGAAACATGTTAACTTCAGATGGTGTTGAAAATCGAAAACGGCACATATGACCTTAGACGAACTCATGATTTAAGGGACAAAGTGTGCTACTATGCTGGACTCCACGTTTGACTCCTTCACGTTGACGACCCTATTTAATTGTGCCCCTACATCAATTAATTTCTGCGTCCGTCATCCCGCTCTCAATATTCAATACATTCAATATTAATTAATATATCTCTTATTTCTTATAATTTAAAAGGCCAAAAAACAAAAAACTTCCGACCACAAAGAAGTGTAATGTCTACACAATTGGCTGTTTTTTTTCTCTCTTAACTACTACAAGTGTACAAGGCAAAGGCGTGATAATGAAGAATTGCATCCCGTAAAATTAGGGTTAGAGAGTTAATACATGAGATGTACAAATTAAATTTGGAGGGGTCCAAAATCTCCAAAGAGAATCAAATCCTTCACATGGTTTTCTGTCAAAAATAGTACTAGTATAATAAGTCACACTCTTAAAGGTTATAACAATACAAAAGTCTTCATATTTGGTGAAGATTTCACCATCTACGAGGTTAATGTGTGTTCATATATGATCCAAAATTCAACTTATATGCCAATTAGAGTTGTGGAATAGGCTTTTACGGACTGAAATTACTTGAAATTTCAATAATTAGGGGGCTAATGGCTCTATTATTGTGTCTGAACAGATGACCTAATTAAACAGGATTTGTCGCTTGAAATTGGATCTTTTCAATATTAGTGTAAAAGTTTTGTATGTATTAAAGTTGGGCATATTTTCAAATCCATCATTGCTTTATAATTAGCGGTTTTGATTATTGTTTTTGGTGGAACTCAATTATCGGGTCATTAGTAGAATGGTATAATCGTATAAATAACTTCAATATATATATTTATATAATAAAAGAACACTTTTATCATGTGTCGGTCTTTTATTTAAATTGCCTAAGTTTAATTTTTAGTGCTTTTGAATTATTATTATTAATATTTTAGATATCAATTTATTTTAACTAATAATATATCAATTAATAATAATAATAATAATAATATTATTAAAAATAATATTTAGGTATCACTTTATTTTAAATAATAATATTTCCAATATTATATAAACAAAAATAAAATTAACAAATAGTTTTTTTGTCAGGTATGACTGTATGAGACATTTAAGCCATTAAACGAGGGAGGGAGATTCGAACACGCGACTTGATGGTCACAAATATCATTGTGTACTGGTTGAGTTAGTGGGCTTTGATAAAAAAAAATTAACAAATAGTTAGTATACTTAAAATCTTAAAATATCATTTTTTTAAAAATAAAAATTATTTATTTAGACAATTTTTTTTAATAAAAACGTGCACAACCTTATAATTTAAATAATTTGACAACTAAACGAACAATTTCCATTTAACAAATTCCTATATCCTTAAAAAATATAATAACCATACAAAAAAATTAAAGTTAAAAATTAAAAATTAAATAATTAAATTGAAGTGGTAAGGGATGGTGTGGTGCTAATCCAAGTAGTGCAAGGCTAAAAAGGTTGTTACCCAAATGATGTTTTTTTTTGATGACGCAATTAAACTTTTTAATCACTTTGTGAACATGGAAATGGAAGGGGAATTTGTCACTATCCAAATATACTCTTTTAACCAAGAAAACGTAATTTATAAAAGTTTTATGGAGTTGGTGGGCAACTGGCAATTCATGATTGGTAATACAGAATTACCAAATATTTAATTTTTAATTTTGTAAAACGTAACAATTAAAATAAATATACATTCTTCTTATTCATCGCGTATAATATACACTGTCAGCTGGAATAGCGGTCAACTTGAAATATATGAACCCTAACAAGTAAGAAAATACAAGATATTAAATCAAATTTTAATGTTCTAGATTTCAAGGGTTTAATAAACACAATAAAGTCGCTGTTAGATTATAAATTCCAGCTATTTTAACTGGTAAGTTTTATGCCACGATCATACGTTTTCGACCAAAACAAATGTTATTTTATGTCAATGTAGTAGAGTGGAACCTTACTACAAAATTAATTGAAACTTACATCAAGGGAAAAGACTTTATTTACAGGTAGATTTGACTAAATTTTGATTTTTGAATCAAAAATCAATATATTTGTATTCCTTTTAATTTTAATATATTTTTTAAATTTTAGTTTAGTACTCCCTCCGATCGGAAATATAAGTCGTTTTAGAACTTAAAATTTGATCAACTTTATATGTCGTTTTAGGTTTTCTAGGTAATTAATAATGAGTGATATGTGAAAAGTGTTATTGAAGTTTGTTTTCATTGACTAAAAGTTTTCACTTATTGGTTAAAAAGGGGTGGTGAATAAATAATTAGGGATAAAATTGAGAAAAAATATACTATTTTAAATGTAAATAATAATTTTTTTAAAAAGTGTGATAAAAGTTAAAACGACTTATATTTTCCATCAGAGGAGGGAGTATTGTTTTTTTTTTGGTGAAAAACAAACTTATTTTAGTAATTAATGTTTTAGATCTCCGTTGATGAAGCTCGAGAGAACATGATCGAAGTGGTCATGAAATGAAATCTAGTAGATTTATGTAATAAAATTGGTAAAAACCAAACCATTAAAATACAGTAACAAATAAATTTTGTCTTTTTTCCCCTTATTAGAATGCAAATATAAAGTCTTCAAATAAATTGGATTATATATTAAGTCCCCATTAAAATTTGATTTTTTCAATATAAATTAAAAATGTTGATAAAATAGTAGACGAAACATTATATAGCTCACTAACTTTAGGGTTTACATTGTACACTATTTAACGGTTATAAGATGTTTATGGTTAAGAACATGAACAAATTTGTTTATCAGATTAGTCCAATTTTAAGTTTTGTGTTTTCAAAAAATATTCCTAATAAATATCAAAATATTAATAGGTATGTTGTGCCTTGTGCACCAAAAGAAAAAACTCGAACTAAATGCCTTTTCTCCTTTCATAAATCGATTTTTCCAAGGGGCAATCGCTAAGATCTTAAAAATAACAATCTTTTATAAATTTATACTTATTTTAAATTAATTAATTTTTTAAAAAGAGTTTATTAATTTCCTAATAGGATTTTAGTTTCCTTCATTAGTATGCTTAACCTATGCCATTTGGGCATATGTTAGAAAAACAGGTCATAAATTTCTACACCCTTCATTCTATATACTCACAAAGTAGCTGTTAGATTTCGGGTCTGAAAAACCGGTGATGTGTCACCTTCTAACCGAAAAGTTGACAAAAATAAATGGGTGAAGTGTCGGAATTTTTAACCATTTCACATATACAATCAAGATCCACCTTCTAACCCAAACGTTTAAGCCAATGGGTACGTAAGGATTCATCCTTTCTTTTTTTTTTTGGTAGAAGGAGAGGCGGCACTCTCCGTCACCTCAAGGGGAAATTTTATTAATAATAGAAAAACAGGCTAAGTAGTAAACAAACGGGGGATATCCCGACCCCTAACATCAACAGACAGAAAAGGTAAAACACCCTGAGGCGGGTCAAGCAAAACATGAACACCTAAACTAAAAGAAAGTATAAGAAGCAAGATAGTCAGCAACAGAGTTTGCTTCCCTAAACACATGACGGAACTGGACAATCCAATTCCTTTTAAGTAAGCCTTGGCAGCGAGCCGGATTCATCCTTCCTTATATAGTAGTGGTTTTTGGTCTATGAATTTTGATGTGGAAAGTTCTCCAACTTGCCCAAAAAATAGTAACTAGCATGACCTAGTTAGCGTTTGAACCATTTTTTTTGACGCATCTAGCGTATAAATACTAGCCCATTTTTTCTCACAAGCTATTAACATCTCAATCTCAATTTCTATTTCTTTTAGCCATATACTTATTTTTTTTTCCCTTTTTACCGGAAAAAATGGATTTCTGATCGAACATGACCTGATACCATGTTAAATTCCGAGTTATTTACCAAAAGTTGTATGCAATTCTTAAAATTATGCGAATTTTCCGGGTAGATTCCGTAATATGCATTATTCAGTGGCACTTACTTACAACACCAGTTTTCTTTATTGTTTTTATACAATTCTCTCATTTTTTAAAACAACAATTTTTCAGTCTCTCTAATAAAATTGGACGGATGTGAGCGTATTCGTATGACTCACACAGGACAGGAGCTAGTGACTACGATGATCACCGCTGAATCTGCTGACGCTAAATGCTCGCTTGGTTCTTCGTGCACACAAGTGGGGTTTAATATTTGTATATACGCACGTTGCCGATCTCCATCATTAAAACAAAATCAGCCCTTTTTCCCTTTTCTTTTCCCTCTGTCAATTCATCGAACAGTTGGTGTGCATAAATTCAGACACACACACCTTCACACTTCCCACTTCACAGTAAAGTGACCCAGATACACAAAAAAACGTCCAAGAGAATGGGAAGGAAGCCGTGCTGTGCTAAAGAGGGGCTCAACAAGGGAGCTTGGTCAGCAAGAGAAGACAATCTTCTCACTACTTACATTCAGACTCATGGCGAGGGCAAATGGAGAGATCTTCCACAACGAGCTGGTACTGATTTTCTTGTTTTCCTACTTCTGATTTCACTCATTGCCGAAATTGATCTTGTACAGCCTTCAATTTGGGTTCAAAATGTGTTCTTTTTTGTTGTTTGTTAGCTGGTAGCCTGGTACTGGTTTTCTTGTTTTCCTTCTTCTGATGCAGATAATTGATGAAATTGATCTTGTTCAGGTTTCAATTTGGGTTCAAAATGTGTTCTTTTTTGTTGTTTGTTAGTGGGTCGTTCTTGTTTCTGCAGAAAGTTGACAACTTTTGAGGCATTTGCTTGCGAAATGTTGAATATTTGATCTTTTGAACTGTGAGATTTAGGTTAAATTTGGTTGCAATTGTTCTTGATCTTGCAGGGCTTTGGTAAAATGCACATATTTTGTTAGTGGGTTGTTCTTGTTTTAGCTTAAAACGGAGAAATTGAGGCTAAATTTGGTTGCAAAATGATGAAAAAACATTGATCTTCTTTTTGCAAGAAAATTTTGGGTTGCAATGGTTCTTGATCTTGCACAGCTTTATCAAATGCACATATTTTGTTAGTGGGTTGTGCTTGTTTTGGCAGAAAACAGAGAAATTGAGGCTAAATTTGGTTGCAAAATGATGAAAAGCTGTTGATCTTCTTTTTGCAAGAAAAATTTGGGGCTAAATTGATTTGCAAAATTGTTGGGTTTTTTCTCAGGTTTGAAGAGATGTGGAAAAAGTTGCAGGCTTCGATGGCTGAACTACTTGAGACCTGATATCAAAAGAGGAAACATTTCTAAGGAGGAAGATGATATCATTGTCAAACTTCACAAGCTTCTTGGTAACAGGTAATTCCTTCATAAAATTGAAAGATTCAGTCATTCATGTTTGGATTTAAGCTTAATTGAGATCTTATTTTGTCTTTCTCATAGAAAGAATATGAACATTGAAGGTCTTATCAAAAGATCTTTTGATCCAATTGAAGGCCTGAACAAATTAGAGGTTAGGGTTTATCATTTCTCGACCCGGTTAGATGGATCTAATAGGGGTAAAAAATGATGAACCCTAACCTCGGATTTTGTCCAGGCCTACAATTTGATCAAAAGATCTTATGATTAGCTAGAATTCTTTTGTTGTGCAATCTTCAGATCACATTTTCAGTTTTAGCTAAGTTATGGCTTCAATTGGAAATGCAGGTGGTCACTCATTGCCGGAAGGCTACCAGGCCGAACCGACAATGAAATCAAGAACTACTGGAACACGACGCTAAGCAAGAAGCTCCAAAAACCCGAAACCGACCCACAAAACGAGAAGTCCTCGTCTCGGGAAAACACCCAGAACGAACCGACCCAATGCAAAGTGGAACGACACGAGGTGATCCGGACCAAGGCCGTCCGGTGCACGAAAGTCGTGATCCCGAAGGCGTTAGACAATGTGGAGTCGCCCGCGTCTTCTTCCTCCACACAGCCCTCGAATTTCCTGATGGATTTCGACATTAACGATCTCGTGATCCCCGAATTCGAGAACCCGGAAGATGACAATGTGGTTGGGGATGAGATGGGCTGCTTCTCATTCCTTTCTGATCAGTTTCATGTGGATTATGAGGCTGAAAAGGAAGGTGAATTTTGGGGATTTACTGATGATTTTAGCCAAAGTGAGGCTTTTGCTTCTTTTCTTAACTCAGAAGAGCATTGATTTAGGTCAGTAGCTAGCTAGTTCTGACAAGTGACACCAATATTAATGGTTTTGTTTTTGTTATTTTTGAATATATTGAGATGAATGAATATAAGGTGTAATGTAGGCAATGTAGCTAGTTTAATTGCCAAGTTGTGATCCCAATTTCTACTGGTGTAGGTTAAAGTTTAGCATGTGGAAGCAATAAATGTTGGGTTATTTCTGCCAAAAAAATAAAGAAATGTTGGGTTATTTATGATTTCAGTATTTTTTTTTCATTTTTTTTATTTTGCTATAAAGATTCTCTGACCTCCAATCTAGAGGGATGTGTAATTGTGTACCAAGGGCGTTGAATGATTAACCAAAAGTTTAGAGCAACAAACATTTATGTAACCAAACCGTACCTAGCTCATCTAGTCATGTACATGGTTCACAAACCGGAACCGGCGAACCGGAACCTTGCACAGGGTCGAACCGTGGGTTTCGACTTTGAGTTGATGGTTTACCAATTACTCAATTCATTGATTAATTGGAACTAACTCAATGGGGTTGAATTGTCGGATCTGGCTGATTCAGGTTTTGATCCGCCCGATTTACATCACTAGTTTGACTTTCTCAACTCGATTTTTTTTTTGGATAAGGAAAGGAATTCGATGTACTAAACATACTTGATAGATCGAGAGGTCGAAAATTTAATTTACTGCAAATTAATCTTTCACTCATAATTCATATCTAATTGACTCTTAATTAATCAGATGTGGCACATTCAGACTCCGACGTAACTAATTAAAACCCTTATTCATACTCTGTTTTATAATATTTGTAATTTTAGATTTTTTGACACCTACTTTACACATTTATTCTTGTATTTCTCGCTTTGTTTATAAACAAAGAGTGATAGTTTGTATCAAATGGAGTTGGCTAATGTTGTAAGCGGCCTGCTCCACATTCACGAGATCTAGAGTTCAATTGCAATAGATGTAAGAAATTCCCTTTGGGAGACTCCGCCGCCAAAGCCAGGTGCGTAACCCGAGTCGAGCTGGACTTAACCAAAACGAAGCTCTGGTGAACCAATGACAAAAAAATTGATAGTTTACGAGAAATTAAGTTGGAAAATTGAGTAATTACTACTCCCCCGTCCCAATATATATGGGTTTTTAGCCTTGTGCACACATATTAAGAAATACTTTAATTTTGCTTTAAAACAAATAATTATCCCTCTTTTTACTTAAAAAGTAAATTTTAATTAATTGAAAACAGTGTCACCCTTATTTCCATTGGATAGAATTGATTAGAATGACAATTACCAAAAAACAAGAATAAATAAACTTAAAATCCATACATTGTGGGACAAAGAATTTGGGTTAAAAACCCATACAATATGGAGCGGAGGGAGTAGAATATATTTGTATATTTAGAGTATTCGTAATTATAATTAGGTAAATTTCAAAAAATAAAGAATATTCTGCTGATAAAATGAACCATAGTAAGAATTTTTTATTTTCTTGGCATTATACGTGATGAAGAATTTGAATTTGGGACATAGAATTTCTGAAGCCGCTACAGTAAAAAAAGTAAATAATGATTGAATAAAATGACGAATCAAAAGTTACTGACATCTAGACAAATGCAATGAATTCTGTATTGCATCATGGACACTTTTTTTCTCTCGGTCAAAACATTGTTTGGACATCTTTATGATTGAATAGCATGACCAATAAAAAGTTTCTCCATTCTTTCAGTGTTTAGCAGCCAATACAGTTAAATTTTGCAAATGTGTACATATTGCATTTTGGGTGAACAGTCTTTGTTTTGTACTAATTATAACTCAAATATTTCCCAAACTATCATTAAAAGGTGCTTGGCATTAACCAATTTCACACTATAGTTGAAGATTTCAGTGTCATCACAAGCCTGGCCTATTATTCGTCAACATGTACTGTTAAAATGGAGTACGTGTTATTAATATTACAATTAGGAATCTAAAAAATCTAAGCAAAAAAACTAGTGTACATATTAATTTGGGTCAAGATTAGGTACAAATGGCTGTTAGGGTATGAAATGAGAATATATTTGAACTATCAAATAAAAAAAATCAAAGGCCAAGAATATTGTATTCATTAAAAAGCATGCACATTTCAATTAAAATTGGATTCACATCTAGTATAAAATATGTGCACATTTAGATCAATATTTATGCATGTACACATAGGTAATAATTTATGCAGTTTAAAAATCATGCACACACTATTACAAAAAAAAACGATATATGAAAATCTAGTACAAAATCGATGCACTTTTATGTCAATATGTATGCACACATAAGCAAGAAATTATGCACATCTCAATTAAAATCGATACACACTTAGTACAAAATATGTGCATACTTGGATTAATACTTCTACGCACAAGAAGAAGAAGAAGAAGAAGAAGAGGACATTGTAGTGTCCCCTTATATTATCTGAACAAGTACAAGATTACTTGCATATGAGGATGACGAGGAGATACTAGAAACTGACTCAGTTGCTACGTAGTATAAGGAATATTTGGACGAGATAAAGACAGATATAACCGTCTTCTTATAAGGCACCTATAAGATTCTGGATCATCAATATAATCTCGAACATTTAGAGACAATTTTAAACGTTTCTGCATAGGGAAGACAAAAGCTTTACAATTCAACATATTAACATTTATAAGAAGATTAACCACATAATTTATTTGATTAAGAAGAATATCCTAATCAAAACAAGATATCCATTCCAAGGAAATATCTCGCAAGTCCCAAGTCCTTAATGGTAAAGTCTTTGTCCAAAGAAGCTTTAGTAGAAGCGCAACAATGGCAAAAAGATTGTCACCAGATAACAACAAATCATCATCATACACTAGGGCAATAGATATAGAAGATTCATCTTTCTTAATAAACAAGGAATAGTCTTGTTTGAATTGAACAAAACCAAAATACACAAGGTGCTTAATGAGTTCTACGTTCCACTATATACAAGCTTGTTTAAAGCCATATAAAGACTTTTTAAGTTTACAAACTTGCCCAGAAGAAGCATGAGAATAACCCATAGGAGGAAACATATAGACCTCTTCTTCATCAAGAAATCCATGCAAAAATACATTGTTGATATCCAATTGATGAAGAGGCATGGTTTAGCTATTGCTAGAGCAAAGAGAACTCTCACAAGGTGAATTTGGATACAAGAGAAAAGGTATGTTTATAATATTTGTCCTTGACTTGATTAAAACCTTTTGCCACTAGCCTAGCTTTAAACCTTACTACATCCCCATTAAGACAAAATTTGACCTTAAAGAAGGAGTGAACAAAATCACATGAGTACTGTTGCAAATCCTACACAGTGAAAACTCATGACAAGGAATTCTAAGCAAAGGCTTGTTTGTTAGGCAATTGAGAACAAATGTCCTATTTTCTGATTTGTTAACAACAAGTGCATTTTGATCATGTATACTTGATCATGCAATCTCCTTTAGTTTCTCAATTTGAAGAACCATATGGAATACACACTTGATTGTAGGTAAGGGAGTTGAAGATAACATTGTAATTCTTACATTCGCATAAGCATCATTTAGTTCCAAGAGAAACCACATCATCTTAGTTTGAGTTTCTCGTTCAAACATTCATTTTAGCAGAATACAAGTGCACTGTCCATTGCTATACAAGTGAAGATTGGAACTCCTTCAAACAATTGAATTTCATCCTAGACTCTTTTCAATTTATTGTAATAAGTTGAAACACTCGAATTTTCTTACCTTATCTGACTCAACTCCTTCTACAACTAGTATATCAAAGGTGCACTTGACTCTTCAATCCATTGTTATATTTCATCCCATAATTCCTTTGATGATTTCACATACATGAATTTCTCATTAATAACTTCATTCAGAGAATTGATTATCCAAATCATCACGATGCAGTCAGAACAAATCTATCTTCCATATTCCTCAGAATCTTCTCTAGGTTTTACACATGATCTAGTTATAAAACCTAATCTCATCATGGATCCTAAGCCAATTTTAACAATTCTACTCCAACTATGAAATTTTTCTCCATTAAACTTCATAACAACAAGATAAGTAATTGTTGGTGATTTATGAAAGTCATCGGTCCCTCTTTGTGTGAATAGTACATGTGTGGATCATGATCATTCTTAAAGTGATCTAAAGGCTTTAAAAGAAAAGAAGAGAAGAGAAGGGGTGATAAGAAAGGATCGCGAAACATGGCTCCGAGATGTGGATAGGGTTCAATGGGCATATGCCCAGGCACGAGCAACCCCAATGCTAGGTGCTAGCGTGGCTAGGCACAAGTACTGTGCTTGGTAATGGTGTGCTTACGTTGAGAAAGTGGTGCGCCAATTGCCAGTGTTGGAATGACTATGATGTGGCATGTTCACATAGTGTTTTGGCGTGCTTATGCCTTGGCACGAAGCGATTGATGCTCGTTGCTAGCTCATTCAAAGATAGGCATTTGGGTTTTGGCAAGGAAGGTGTGAATGTAGTTTTGTGCAGTGGTATTTAGCATGAAGGGAAGCTACTCTAAGCTTGATGTGAATGTCCTTGACAAATTATGCTTAAGAGTGGTCTAGCTAAATTAGCTTGGCACCTTGTTCCGTGAGCTGGCTTGATACCTAACTATAACTTGGTTAAGGAGCCAACTTTAGGCTTTAGCTAGTGATTAGCTTTAGCTTCACTTTATTAGCTTGAAACCTAGCTACATTATGCTAGCTTCATCATGCTAGCCCAACTCACAACTTAATTAGCTATCTCGGACCCAGCTTTATGCTAGCTTGGACCTAGCCCTTGTGGGCCAACCCTTTGGCTTGGATTTGGGCCTTCTTGGGCTGACCTTATGGGCTTGGTAATGGGCCAAGTGATTTCAAGGTTTCGAACAACACGCAAGGTTTCGAACAAAGCTTGCTAAGAGGAAGGCTAATGAGTACAACCTCAAGGCCGAGCCCATATGGGATGACGAAGAGGTTGTAGGCGGGACCTATTGGGCAAACGTCTATGGGGACCGATGGCAAAGAAGGCTGGTGTACTGCCGACTTTGTGGCATAAGGCACCGTTGATGGTAGTGGCAAATCAATGGCATTGTTACACTTATTTCTATGGATTTACATTATCATATATGTGTGTTTAATTCATGCATGTGAGTAACCCTTATAACAAAGACACCAAGGAATACATGATGTGGACACATCTACGCCAAGGCATTGATGCAAACGTGCGTATGATTAGGAATATGGTGCGTCTAGACTAGCCTTGTCAAGCCTTCGCTTTAGCAAGATCATGTTGGGTGTTGGCGGTCTATGGCACCGACTTACTTGGTGCTCAGTGCTCGACATTGTTGTGCTTATGGCCGGTCTTAAGCGCACCTATGCAAGTCACTCAATCACCCAGTATGAATGGCACGAAAACTCAATGGTGGCATACTCTAGTTACAAGAGCATTTTCCTATAATTGAAAAGGAGACGTCACTTGAGGTTGTGTCAAGTTTGTTTGGTGTACTATATAAGTTAGGCACTGGATAGAGCTAGTAATACCAAAGTCATATTTGCAAACCGATTGTATATAAAAGGAATACGAATAAATTGTGGTGGTAAATGCTTGGACAATAAGTATTTGAATCTTGTGTCTTGATCCACATGATAAAAGCCCGACATACCTCACAAACTACCTTGGGGTTGCACTTGTGAAAAGTCATGGTTGTGTGCTATGGTGATATGGAGACTAAGTCTCTACAAGGAAAAGGCAGGTATAAATCGCCCGCACCATAAGCGGTCTTCTCGCACTATACGCACCAAGAGGAGCCCTATGTTTCCTAAGGTGTTGTTCTACTTCGGATTGAAAGAACTCGTATAGGAAAGCAACACCCATGGCTAATCATATTTGAGTAGAATGTCAAGAAAGAGAAAGCTTCAATTTTCTTGCGAGTTGTGGTTTAAAGAAATATACTGAAAGGACGTAGCTCCATCCTCAGATCCAAGGAAATCAAGGAGGATCCTACATCGGTTTTTGAACCTAGAAACCTTACATCCACGATGAGCATTGATGGGCTGAAAGGACCTGAAGTTAGAATACTTGTAAAACTAGATGCATGATCAAGGACGCCAAAGCAGGGCTACAGGCGTTGCAAAGAAGAACATTAGCCTTAAATAGTGGAGTCAAAGACAAGGCACTTGATGCTTGTGAACACTTACGATGGCGAGCTTGCGAAGGTAAGCCTCATCGAGTCTATTCACCACTCATGATAGGGCAAGCGTCCTGTGGGCACAATTCTTCAAGCTTCCTTGATGAGAGGTTCTAGGAAAAGGGAATGTCAAAATTATTTCATATCTACATATGGATGATGATCCTAAGAAATTCACCGAGGCAACAATGAGTAGGATAAAAAGGTTTACATAAAGCAACCAAAGGCTTTATGTTGGATGGCCTAGAATATAAAATATGTCATTTGGAAGTCCCTCTATAGATTAAAACAAAGCGCTAAAATAAATAGGCAATATAGTAAGTTTGATAATTCTGGTCAAGGAATTATAATAAGTGTATATGCTAATGACATGCTTATTTTGGTACAAACCAAAGGAATATTGACAAGGCGAAAGTCTTGTCTATTAAGTCCTCCTTAGATGGATCTTGGAGAGGCAAATGTAAATGAGATAAAGATGTATGATGAAGGTTCTATCTTTGCTGGATTACGAATAATTTGGGTTAACAATACTCGTCTCAAACCATAGTGTATACACATTATGTAACTCATGTTGTACTTTGAGACATGCACTTAGACAAGTTGAAGTGGTTCAATTCTTAGAACACCATGATTCTTTAGTGAATGATTGTAATTGCTACAGGTTGTAAATTCAAATCTAATGGATATTTACTCCTATAACATAGAGTTGGAAAATAGTTCGAGTGTTATGACATTGCACAAATGGGGGAGGATTGTTGGTGATTTGTGAAAGTCATTGGTCCCTCTTTGTGTGAAATATATGTGTGTGGATCATGATCATTCCTAAAGTGATCTAAAGGTTTTAAGAGTAAAGAAGAGAAGAGAAGTGGTAATAAGAAATGATTGCCAAGCATGGCTCTGATATATGGATAGGGCTCAATGCGCCTATGCCCAGGCACGGGCAACCCTAATGCTAGGTGCTAGTGTGGCTAGGTAAAAGTACTGTGCTTGGTAATGGCGTGCTTACACTGAGAAAGTGGTGCATCAATTGCTAATGTTGGCATGACTACGCTATGGCAGGTTCACGTATTGTTTTGGCGTGCTTATGCCTTGGCACAAAGCCATTAGTGCTCATTGGTAGCTCATTCAAAGATAGGAATTCGGGTTTTGGGAAGGAAGGTGTGAATGCAGCTTTGTGCTCTATTATTTAGAATGAATGGAATCTACTATAAACTTGATGTGAATGTCCTTGACAAATTATGCTTAAGAATGACCTAGCTAAATTAGCTTGGCACCTTGCTCCATAAGCTGGCTTGGTACCTAGCTATAACTTGGTTAAGGAGCCAACTTTAGGCTTTAGCTAGTGATTAGCTTTAGCTTCAATTTGCTAGCTTGAAAACTAGCTACATTATGTGCTAGCTTCGTCATGCTAGCCCAGCTCACATTTTAAGCTATCTCGGGAACTAGCTCTATGCTAGCTTGGACCTAGACCTTGTGGGCTAGCCCTTTGGGATTGGCTTTGGGCCTTGTTGGGCCTGCCTTATGGGCTCGGTAATGGCCAAGTAGGCTGGCAATGTGGGCTTGATCTTGGGTTTTGTTTGGAGTGATTTCAAGGTATTTTTGTGTCTTCATTTTGGGCCAAGACAACCGGCCATATAGGGATTTATTTCATCGAAATATGATGGAGAATTTTGGGGAAGTTGATAGTTAGTTATGTGGATAAATGATAAGGTAACCGCTTTCAACCTCCACAAACTTCTCAACTTCTAGAAATCGCTTTAACCGCTTTTAACTTCTATTAACCGCCACTAAGCTCCACCCATTTTCATCTATAAATAGATGGGCACTTGCACTCTTCAAGGGAACGTTTTTGGGGTGAAATTGCAAGTGTAATTGGTATTTTTGAGTCCAATGAAAATCAATCATAAACACTTATACACGAACTAGGTATGTGTGTGCATTGATGATTTGGTTTTCCAACTTTTCAGTGGATGGAACGTTTTATCCCACGACGTTGTTGTGTAAACCCTTCGCATGAAATAGGGGCAATAAACGTTCAAGGAAAGCTCGAACCTTTGAGCGACTCGTTTGCCATTATCCGATACAAGTTTAATAGTCGGTGGTGATTTCCCTCGTGGCCTACACCCTTGAGATTACCTTCAAGTCTACTCACGAGATTACCCTTTGGTCTACTCAACTAGCCTTGATTATCTTTTTAGGATCTACAAGGGCCGTATTTCTTCAACTATTTCAGAATTCCTAAAACTAATAGTAATTACCTTCAGTTTGAGACATCGTGTTCCTATTTGATTTGATCGCTGCTTGTAGCAATATCATCAAGATCGTTGGTCATGATTCCTACTTCTGATATCGATTCACTAACAACATAAGTAAGTCTCAAGTCTCCTTCCAAAAGAATCTTCAACTTCATGCGATGAACTCAAAATTGCCTTCGTCAAGAAAAAAACGATCTTCTTCCAATCAAATAAGCTCGATCAAAGTCAAGAAAATGCCAACAATCAACCTATACCATTTAAATAAAAAAAATCGTAAGAAAAAAGTTAATTGAGTTCAATTGAGTGATCAATCTTCACGAACCGATGAAGGACCAAAAGAGGAAGAGAGAAATTAAGAATTTTTTTATCATATTGCATTAATTGAGGTACAAAGGTACTCTAGCTATATATACAAGAGACTAGAAGGTTCTTTAGCTAAAAATAACAAGACTAACCACTTGGCTAAACACTAAATTACTTATTAAGCTATGCAACTAACAAATCAAGTAAGCACATGGTTGTAAGGTCAACATGTTGAGGGTGAAGAGCATAAGTAGAGCTCATTGGTGAAAGGATCTCTTGTTGGCATTGTGACGGGCAACTCGTTAAGGCCCTTACAGGTGTTTGAGATCACTCTTTGATGGAAAGATTGACTTATACATTACGAAAAAGTGTGATTTGATACCTATTGGTGTGATAAGCGAGGCAGAAACTAGTCAAGAGCTATTCGTTGTAAGGCTTGATGCCTTAGAAGCGCTATCCCATGCTAACCCGATGACTTCTCAAGAGGTCACCCATCCTCTTACTACTCTCGACCCTACATGTTTTACTTTAGAGTTATTTGCCCTCACTCAAACCCTGAAAAGGAAGAGCACTTGTTAACATGGGTAGCAAAACCATCAGGGTATTACAATCTCCCCCACCTAAACACCTGACGTCCTCGTTAAGGCCCAAGGACTGCCCTCTGGGTCGAGTGACCGTCCTCTGGACCAAGCCAACTCGTAACCCAAAGTCGGCTATGATACCATTTGTAAGGCTTGAGGCCTTAGAAGTACTATCCCATGCCAACTCGAGGACTTCACAAGAGGCCACCCATATCGGTACTTCTCTCGCCCCTGCACGCTTAACTTTAGAGTTATTTGTCCTCACTCTAACCTTGAAAAGGAAGAGCTCTTGTTGACATGGGTAGCACCTCAATAACCATCGGGGTATTACATTCGCGTATGAGGGAGGACCTAAAGACGTTGAGAGAGAGAGATCCTTTCGGAAGAGTGTTAGTGACTAGAGTACCAATATGATCAATGATGTTTGTGAGGATGATGTTTCCCTTGTCAATGAGTGGAAGGGTTGTCAAGTCTGAATGGGTGATGGATGCCACCATGATACACGCGTGTGGAGATCAAGCTTGTTTGACACCTTGAAGAGAGAAGGAGAGTTTGGTCACCTCAACTTAGATGATAGTAGGAGGTTGACGGTTGTAGGTACCATAAGCGAGAATGAGGCTTCACAGTGGTGTAAGGTGTTAAAGGAGAGATGCTTGATCAACAAAGGTATTTAGAAAGGACTTATAATTGTTAGAGTGAAATGTTTGGATGCGAGAAAGGTATTTTGAAATATTAATTAAGGGACGAATTTTTAGAGTAGTAATTAATATTTCCTTACATTTGGTGGAGAATGGACTTATAATTAGATTGGACTGGGCCAATACTCCCTAGAGATTATATTATATTAGGCATGTTTATGTCCCAAATTTAGATGTGGGAAGTAATATTTCAACACACCCACTCAAGTGGCATTTGGACTGGTCCAATTGTCACTTGACAATATGTCTTATGGCCGACTAGCAAAGATAAGTGTCGTATGACCGACACAAGCCAATATTATGCCTTATGGCCAGCAAGCCAAAATGGGCGGGTAACATTTGCCTACCCTGAACAACCAAGAATTGGGCCAATGACCAAACCTGCTCTAAAACCATGTTAAAGTCCATGGGCCAATACCGATGGAGGGGGTGTTTGTCTTGTGTGCACATACGCGTTAGGCTCTACACATAAGCCCATAGGGTTCCATCCTAAACCAATTGACGATAGGAGTAACCCAAGAGATATATTAGACAAGTTTATGTCCCAACTTTAGATGTGAGAAGTAATATTCCAACAAACAAAAAGTAGGCTGCTTGGTTACATGGATGGAAAATTAAGCCCATCGAAGAACGGAAAAGCTACTATATTAGTGATGCAAATCAGTAATTGAAATTCTCTAGAAGTTGGGTGCATGGCAAAGTACACATAGAGTCAAATTATCTTGATTTTTTTTTGTGAAGGACATGCTATGAGAGTCAAATTGGAGACCTCTGAGTACTCATTAGAGGCTTAATCACTTAACTAGATGCTTGAAGGCTAGTCGAATTATCTTTAAACTGACATTTCACCTATTTAATAGGCATGTAGCTTAGAATTTTAAAGCATTATTCAAGTGTAGCTTAGCATTTTAAAGCATCATTCAAGTGAGTGATAAAGTTGATGGTGGTGGATCGATGTAAGCTCAATTGAGAGTGTAAGAAGTAGGGTTGGTCATGAGTCAATTTATGGGTGGATGGAGTCCTTCTACCACTCGACCCATGAATGAAAATGACTCACCCGACCCACCCATCACCCATAAAACCTTTCACCCATATCCGATCCTCCCATCACCCGTGGGTGAGTCGGGTGACCCGCCACCCGCAAAAGAACATAACATTCAACTAACAAACAAACTAAAATCATTCAAAAGTGAAGAGAAGGACTAACCGCTAGTGACGCTGAGAAGGGGGTAGAGACAGGAATGGGTAATATTTGGGGAGTGGTGGTGACATAGAGAAGTAATGACGGGGTGTGACCGGATTGAGAAAGTGTTGGATCGTTGTGCGTTAGTGAGAGCTTGGGAATTGGCAGTTAAGTTGTTCCTAAGGCAGCGGAAGTAACGTAAGAGCAAGTAAAACAGAATGTAAGCGACACAGTTCCCTTATAGAGGAACCCCACAACAACCAAGTAGTTGTGTGGGTAAACCTCTACCTCCGCTTGGAGGATTTTGAACGATCTTCTTATTTTATTGATTGTTCCCTGTTACACAGGCAAGACTTACACTTCTCTGTTCCTAGCAGTTCTTCCTAACTCTAGTAACACTAGTAAGCCTTCTCGACCTTGTTCCTAAGCGAACACTTCAACTAAACATAAGACAGATCGAACCTTACACCTTGAGCTCAATGTCGCAGTTCCCTATCTCCTGGGAACTTGGATTCGCCGTCATCGAGATCGAACACTCGCCGCCGGGGACTTCTCTTCTTCTTGTTTCTCTTTCTTTCTTTGTGAGTGAATGTGGGTTCTGGGAGAAGCGCTTAATCCAAGCACTATTCATTTGGCTTTATACTCATCCTTACTTGAGCTGCAATCTTGACTTTCATTGTGTCCGAAATGCCCTTTGTCTTGCACGCCAAGTCATTATCCTTCACATGTGACTTGATTTGAATTGAGTCAACTTTGAGAATCAATCGGGCCGTTGGATCACTTGCTTCAGTCTGTTCCTCAGACTGAGCCTTTGTTTTGTCTGAGACAGGATCCCGTGATTTGCGCTGAGTGGTCTTGTTTGCACATGTGAGTTCCCATGCGATGGGAACTGTTCTCTCCAGAGTTCCTTTGATAGGAACTCGCTATCATGTGTTCCTTCGTTCCTTTTGCGTTCTTGGAGATTCTTCGTTAGATCTGGTGTTCCCTTGAAATACTTGAATGAAACACGTTAGTTCCCATATGGCGTTTGTCATTATCAAAACTGGAGACAAGTATCGTTGCTTCGATGTTTGGAACCAGAGTTCCCAACACCGTCCCAACAATTTCCCCCTTTTTGATGATGACAAACCCATCACAAAATAACCAAGTATTTCAATGTGTGAAAGCATGACATGCAACAGAGTTCCTATGTGAGATCCTAGAGAGCCACTTCTATGAAACAATAAGTTCTTACTAAGCATTTTATGCGTTAGTTCCCCCTTAGCCAAAGCATATTCTATGACAATTCATAACATGACTCATCTCACATATTTTGTCCTTCCCCCTTTTGGCATCATCGAAAACAAAAGACATAAGTAAGGAAGAAAGGAACACGCAATCATACTAAAAGCCATTCATATATTACTTAAGAAAAAATGTACAAAGAGGAACTCATTACATATGTAGGGGAAAGTATGGCTAAGGATAAGAAAAGGAAAAGATCATGGGGCTCTGGGGAGCGAATTGTCACGCAACTGAGGCATGACGGACAGAATGTTCTGAAGAGTGCCCGCCATGTTTTCTAGAGTGGCTGCGATGTGCATGAGCACTTGAGTGTTCCCAACACTTGGGCCGTCACCAGAGGGAAGGGTCCCTTGATCCTCAGCTTGCTCTGAATTACGCATCTTTTGGACCACGGAAAGGTCCAGTTTCCTTCCGATGGTCACTTCTTCCTTGGTAGCGTCATAGAGGCCTTCCTTGATCATCAGCTTCTTGATCAGACCGGCGTAGGCCAAGGAGTAGGAGGTTGAGGCCATGCACTTCTCCATGTGCCCAAAGATGATGCAGGGAAGTGATAAAGAAGAATAGCGTCTTGGATGTTGAGTGTGTGACACTTCTCCTGCCGAGGAATCACAACTGTTATGATGAACTGGTGAACCAGTTTGCAGATGAGGGAGAGGTTGTGAGTTGGGGTCCCTTGGGTGGGAACTCTGCCTTTGTAAATGTCATTGAAGATCACATCTTTGTCAAAATCACCCCAGTTCTTGATGGGAACAGTATCCAGGCCCTTGACAGGGACATTAAGTTGGCGGCGAATTGAGGAGGCGGTGGAGACGTAATCGTCGCCCTGGAGGGAGAGAGTTCCCTTGGTGGCCTCGTCATGAATGACGAAGTTGTTGTAGAAAAGGCGCACCTGGGCAAGGTCGACATTCACAGCAGCGTCGCACACTTATTCCCATTCCTAGGCCTTGATGAGGTCCCAGAGTTCCCCAAGCCCTTGTTCTTGGAGATGTGACTCAGAGAGGATGAGGGGAGCAATGAGCTTGCGATCTTTAGTGATGAGAATTTTCTTTGGAGAGGTTCCCTTCCCTTTCTTGTTTTTATTCTCCCTGGAGGCAACAACCTTTCTTTTCTGCTGGGGGGAGACAGCCGATTTGAGCAAGAGGGGAGGGTCCCTTTCCATGGAAGTGCCTTCATACACCATCATTTGGCGTCCGTGGTCATCTTCAGCGAGGGCTTGGGCATGTTCCCTTTCCAGTCCCTCAGCATCGAGAACCTCGATGAGTGCCCCACCATCCGAGTTCCCTTCGTCTTCAGAGGACATGCCCTTGTCCTCGTCGTCATCTTCTTCCTGACGACCTTCACTCGTACCAGCCCCATCAGCTTGGGCTGGGGTCCCTTTGGCGTGGACCTTGTCTCCCTCTCTTTCAGCGGCGTCATCAAGGGTGTCGGTGTCGGTGGGCCGTGTTTCCGGCCTCGTGATTTCGGCGCGGAGCTCAGCCTCGAGAGCGTCGAGACGAGCGTTTTCTGCGGTAGTTCCCATGATAATGGGAGCAGACGTCCCAACCTTTTTGTGGACGATGGTCAGGGAATCGTCATCCGTGTCACGGTCGTCCGGTTTCTTGGCTAGAGAGGGAGGGGAAGAGAGTTCACTGATGGATGGAGGAGGGGATTTTTGAGGGGAGGGGGATTTGGCAATTGGGGAGGTGGGTGGTGTGGGAACTTTGGGGTTTGAAGAGGATGGGGGTGGATTGGAAGTTCCCTCAACGTTGGGAAGGGAAGAAGAAACGGGGATAGAATCTCTGGGACTGGAGTTCCCAAAGATAGGATTAGGGTTGGAGATGGTTGGTGGTTGAGTGTTCCCAGAATCGGAGGGAGGTGGAAGAGAGGAGGTTTGTGTGGGGGTGGTGGAGGTGGAGGGATGGCGAAAGAGTCAGGACGAGAAAGATTGAGATTCTCGTCCATGTTAGGAAAAGATTTCTTCTTCTTCTTCTTCTTGGGAAGATCGGAAGAAGAGGAAGGTTGTTTATCTTTGCCTTTTTTTGGATTCTGAGGATTTGGATTTGGGGGGTTCAGAACCGAAACTGTCGTAAATGACAGTTCGAGAGGATGAGACGGACAGAGGTTGAGGAGGAGGAGGAGGAAGAGGAAGAGATTGAGAGGAGGTGGTGGTGGAAGGCATCGTTAGGGTTTGTGCCGCCGGAAGAGAGGCAGATGGCCCTAGGACCTCGTATTCAAGAAGCGAGGATCCAGTGCGAGGCCGATGGAGGAAGGGACGAACGTAATCATGAAGGCCTTTGTAAAGAATCTCACGAAGAGCGGGATCTTTTTCGTTGTCGGCGTCTTTGAGCATGGTGATGAAGAGTGTTTTGGGGTTGTTTTGAATCCACTCACGAACCTGCTCATTTGGGTGAACTAGAGCCATGAGAGATTTTTGGAGAGAGAAAGGTTTTGGAGTTTTGCTTGAAAAGGAAGGGAAGGGAAATTCAGAGAGAAAGAGTTGCAGAGATCGAAGGTTAAAGAAGGTCCCAAAAATGGCAAATAAGGGTTTTTATGTGAGACGAGGAGAGGGGTAGAGATGGAAAGGCAAATTTCCTCGAAAACCGTCGGCCAATAGATTTGGAGAGTCGTTCCATTTTCCTTAGCACGCTCATGACACGCGTCGCTTCCTCCATGGGAAGTCGCTTCAACCGTTTCAAAATACTTGGCTCTCATCGTTTTGAGTTCTGACACATTTTCCCATTTCCCAAGTGACAATTCAACTTTCCAAAAGTACCAGTGTTCCATTGCATGTGATCGTTTTGCACACCAGTTCCCATGATTTTTTTAAAGGTCAAGTTGAGTGGAGTGGACAGGGGAACTCACACTCAAGTTCTTTTGTGGGGCTAGGGAACTCAAAGGGGAACCAGACAAGTACAAGTGGATAAAGGGACGAAAAGTTGGGCTCATGAGAAGCGTTTGTCTGGTTCTCGGCTAAGGGTTGGTTTTATGATCAACTGTCATAGTGGCTTGTAATGAGGGTGAAAGGGAACTCTGGTTGATCATTTTGGGCCAAAAGAAGTAAAGTTCCAAGATATACATTAAAAGCTCTAGACTAGTAATATGGCAAAATGAAAGCGATTATTCCTAGTGTTCCCTATCATGCATTTCAATATAAACTAGCCAAGCATTGAGGGAATAACAAACAGGGACTTGTTCAGTTTAGAGTTATCATCCCTAGCAGCATCCAGAGACGTTGGTAGGGACGTCTGTCTAAAGCTTTAGTGAGAATGTCCTCAATTTGCTCTTCAGTTCTACAGTGTTCCATAGAGATGTTCCCATGTTCCACATTATCACGTAGGAAATGATGCCTAATGTCTATATGCTTAGTACGAGAATGATGCACAAGATTTTTAGATATGTTAATGGCACTTGTAGTGTCACATTTTATGGGAATTGGGCCAAAAGACATATCGTAATCCTGAAGTTGGTACATAATCCATAGAACCCGGGAACAGCATGATGCGGCAACCACGTATTCCGCTTCTGCAGTAGAGAGTGCCACTGAGTTTTGCTTCTTTGATCCCCATGAGACTAGGCATGATCCTAGGAACTGGGCCATTCCAAAAGTGCTCTTTCGATCAACCAAGTGCCCAACGAAATCTGCATCTGAGTATGCAACGAGCTCAAGGGAACTGTTCCTTGGATACCAAAGGCACAAGTTGTCGTTCCATTTGAGGTACCTGAAAATTCTCTTCACCTCTTTCGGGTGTGATTCCTTAGGGTTAGCTTGAAAACGCGCACATAGGCACACTGAAAACATGATGTCGGGTCTACTAGCAGTTAAGTAGAGAAGAGACCTAATCATACCTCGAATGTTCCTTTGATCTACACTTATACTTGTCTCATCTGCGTTGAGCCTTGAGTTAGGTGAGATGGGAGTATCGATGGGCCTAAAGTGTTCCATCCCATACTTTACTAGCATCTCTCTGATGTACTTCTGTTGATGGATCCTTGTTCCCTCCTTGGTTTGAGATATTTGGAGTCCCAAGAAGAACGTGAGTTCCCCTATGAGACTCATCTCAAATTCGCTACTCATCAAATTCTTAAACTTTTCAACAAGAAGTTCATTAGTAGCACCAAATACAATATCATCAACATATACTTGGACAATTAAAATGTCTTTTGATTCTTTCTTAATAAAGAGGGTTTTGTCTATGGAACCACGAAGGTATCCATGAGACAAGAGAAATTGGGCAAACCTGTCGTACCATGCCTTGGGAGCTTGCTTGAGGCCATACAGGGCCCTCTCCAAGAAGTATACATGATCTGGGAAGTGCTCATCTTCAAAACCAGGTGGTTGTGCCACATAGACTTCTTCCTTGAGGTGCTCATTTAGGAACGCCGCCTTGACATCCATTTGATACAACTTGAAGCCTTTGTGGGCGGCGTAGGCTATGAGGAGTCGAATTGCTTAAATTCTTGCAACTGGTGCAAAGGTTTCATTGTAGTCGATTCCCTCTTCTTGCCTGTACCCTTGAGCAACTAGACAGGCCTTGTTCCTAGCCACTGCCCCAGTGTCATGAAGCTTGTTTATGAAAACCCATCGAGTTCCTATGATGTTCTTGTTCTTTGGCCTAGGAACCAGTTTCCACACCTTGTTCCTCTCGAATTGGTGAAGTTCTTCTTGTATGGCTTGAATCCAGTCTGGGTCCTTCAGAGCTTCCTTGATGCTCTTGGGTTCCACCAGTGAGACAAAGGCGTTAAAGGCACAGAAGTTGTTGAGAGATGAACAAGTCTGTACGCCTTTGTCATAGGGAGTGATGATGTTGTCGATGGGATGGTCCCTCTTTTGGTGATAGTTCCTTGTACGAATGTGTGAGACATCAATCTGTTCCCTTGCATCCTCTTCATCTCCAACTTGTGTTTCCTCTTTTTCATGGGAACAATTGTTATCAACTTCTTCACTAAGTGTCTCTTCATGATTCTCCTCAGTGTTCCCTCGTTGTTCCCCTTTAACACTTGACTCTGGTATGGTTTCATCTTGGGGAACTAGAGAGTTGGATGCATCTTGAGGTTCCTCTGTTGTGGAGGGAACCTCAAAAGAGTCTTGATCAGTGAGCTGTTGACCTTCTTCGTTGTTGCTTGGTGGAGGGACATTGTTCCCACTTGGATAGTCTTCATCTTGCTTTCTTGGCTCATCATCGTCATCTTCTTCCTCTTGTCTGACCAGTTTGAACAGAGTTCCCTTTCCTTGGGACTCTATTCCCATCTTTACAGATTGTTCGTCGAAGATGACGTGAATGCTTTCCTCTATCTTTTTGGTTCTTTTGTTGTAGACTCTATATGCCTTGCTTTGAGAGGATTATCCCAGGAAGATCCCTTCGTCACTCCTTGGATCGAACTTCCCAAGGTTGTCTTTGCCATTGTTGTGGACAAAGCATTTGCACCCAAAGGTCCTGAGATGGGAGATGTTGGGCTTTCTTCCCTTGATCAACTCATATGATGTTTTCTTGATCATGGGACGAATCATAGCTCGATTTAGAATGTATGTGGCCGTGGAGATTGCTTCGGCCCAGAAGCTTTCGGGAACTCCACTCTCAAGCATCATGGTCCGAGCCATGTCTTCCAGAGTTCTATTCTTTCTTTCAACCACTCCATTTTACTGAGGAGTGCGTGGGGCTGAGAAGTTGTGGGATACACCATTGTTGTCATAGAACTTTAGGAACTTTGAGTTCTTGAACTCAGTTCCATGATCAGATCTGAGGGACTTGAGCTTTAATCCCATGCTAACTTCCATTCTCTTGATGAAGGGCTCAAACTCCTTGAATGCATCTGTTTTGGATCTCAAGAAAATAACCCATGTAAATCTTGAAAAATCATCAATTAACACATACACGTACCTTTTACCACCGTAGTTGGCCGTTTGCATGGGACCATAGAGATCCATGTGGATTAGCTCCAAGGGTCTTGTTGTGCTTACCGCCTTCTTTGGCTTAAAGGAACTCCTGGTTTGCTTGCCACGGACACATGCTTCACACATTTTGGCTCCCTCAATGTTGATTCGTGGGAGGCCAATGAGAAGGTCCTGTAAGTAGAGCTTTAGGATTTGATTGATGCTTGCGTGGCCTAGCCTTTTGTGCCAAAGCTCCGTATCATCATGGGAGCTTGCGAGGCACAACTTCCTTGGTGGTTCAAAATTTGTGTCTACCACGTAAACATTGTTGGACCTCCTTTCTCTTAGAATGACTTTGTTGGTTTTCTTGTTGATGACCAAGCATTCTTCTGAGTCGAAGGTGACAACATTGTTCCCTTGATCACATATCTGAGATACACTCAAGAGATTGTATCCCAGATCATTTACCAAATTGACATTGCTAATCTTGATTGACTTGTTGAGTAGTACTTCCCCTGTTCCTATGATTTCTCCTTTATTTTTGTTGCCAAAGGACACATGACCTCCTTCGGCTTTTGTGTGGAGTGAGGCGAGGTTGTCTTTGTTCCCAGTCATATGATTTGAACAACCACTATCAATGACTCATGTGTTGTTCCCCCCTCACTGCCACCTACAAGGAGAGTTAGTTTTTGGTGACCCAGGCAAGATGACTCTTGCCTGGTCCCTTACAAGGAAAGATAGTCTCAAACATAACATAATTTGCAATACTGATATCACGAGAGTTCCTAGAATTATGAATGAAGTTCCTATGATAGTTCCCACGAGTGAGAACTCTAGCTGGTTTGTTGGTCTTTTGGTTTTGCCTGTTCCAGTTTCGTGATTTCTCTGAGTTTGGGCTTTGGCTTTGGGACAGCTTTCCTTGTAGTGCCCATGAGCACCACAATTCCAGCAGGTCTTATAGTATTCTCCTAGGTAGTACTTATGATGAGGTCTTTGTTTCCTGTTCCTATCCATGGTTTCCTTATTGTAGACCCTTGACCCGTTTCCCTTGGCTATTTGGACATAGAGTTTATGCCCAGTGTTCCCAGTGTAATAGTCCCTCTCTCCATTTATCCCACTTTCTAGGACACCTATCTTTTCTTCTAGATGGGCATTCTTTTGTTTTTCACATTGGAGTTCTAGGGCCCTACACTCATTTATCTCTTGTTCACTTAAGGGAGACTTCCCATTCTTTGGGCACTCAGACTTATACCCAATCCCATGTTTGACTGGGACAAACTTTGTTTGGGAACTCGAGGCTTCAGGATTCTCATTTCCCTTGCTCAGCTTTTGTAGGAACTCATTCTTATCGCTCTCTATGGTCTTAATCTCATCCTCAAGGGCTACTATGTGGGACAAGTAAGACTGAAGCTTATCAATCAGTTTCACACAATTGGAACAGGATTCAAGACCAACTAACTCAGCGTTTGTGTGTTCCGATTCATCTAGCTTCTTTTGCAATTTTATGTTATCCTTAACAAGACTAGAGAGCCATTTCAATAGCTCAGGTTTTTCATAGTTACCTAAGGAAGCAAGAACAGTTTCAGTGGTTACCTCACTAGGTTGTTCCCCAGTGGTTTCTCCTATGGCCATTGCACACATGTCTGGGTGTGCCCAAGATTCGGGATCTTCGTCCTCATCATCGCTCCAGGTGGCGATGTAGGCCTTATTTCCTTGCCTTCGGTCGTCAGTTCCTTGTGGGCATTTTTTTGCGAAGTGCCCTTTCTTGTAGCATTTGTAGCATGTGACGTCTGAGAGGTCCTTCTCAGCTGGATCTCTCTGAGAACTTTGACCCTTTTGTGAGTTCCCATAGCCCTTTTTGAACTTTCCCTTGTTGTAGAAAGATCGAAGGGCCTTTGTGACAAGGAAGAGTTCCTCGTCTTCTTCTTCCTCAGAATCTTCGTGTTGTTCTTGAACCGACTCGAGCATCTTTTCCAGTTTTAGGGTAATTCCCTTGTGTGCCCTTTCTTGCTCCTTATCGTCTTGTTTCCTTTTCTCATGTCCCACCAGCTTTCCAAAGACTTGGTGAAGCATGAGGGTCCTATTTTCAGGGTTCTCTTTGAACATGGTCCTTTCATTTGCCCATTCACCTGTTAGGCCATTGAAGAGCTGCTGAACTTTCATCTTATCAGTGATCTCTTCCTTTGTGATCCCAAGTCTAGCGAGCTTGGTACATAGGCCTTCGAAGCGAGATTGGTAACTGTTGACTGATTCTCCCACCTCCATTCGGAAATTGAAGAACTCCCTTCTAGCGTTCATTTGGAGGTCCTCTCTGAGGTCAGAGTTCCCAATGTGCATTTGCTGGATGGCTTCCCACATCTCCTTTGCCGTTTCAATGTTTGCTACCCTGTCGCAATCTTACACTGACATGGCATTCTTGAGATACTGTTTGGCTTTGAAGTTTGCTTCCATGCACTTCCATTCGTTTGGTCCCCATTTGGTGAAGTCGTTGCGAATGGTTGGGTCTACGTCGAAGTTCCCTACTTCGATGACGCACCAAGCTTGAAAATCGTGGCTTCGCATCCAGTCCTTCATGTTGCGTTGCCAATTTTCAAATCTTCATGTGATAAGCCTTGGAGGCTTGTTGCTCCCATGTCCAACCTGAGTAAGTTCTTCAAACATCCTGTAACCTGCGATACTAACACAAAAAATCTAGAGCAAACCTGCTCTGATGCCAATTGTTGGATCGTTGTGCGTTAGTGACAGCTTGGAAATTGGCAGTTAAGTTGTTCCCAAGGCAGCGGAAGTAATATAAGAGCAAGTAAAATAGAATGTAAGCGACACAGTTCCCTTATAGAGAAACCCCACAACCACCAAGTAGTTGTGTGGGTAAACCTCTACCTCCGCTTGGAGGATTTTGAACGATCTTCTTATTTTATTGATTGTTCCCTAGTTACACAGGCAAGACTTACACTTCTCTGTTCCTAGCAGTTCTTCCTAACTCTAATAACACTAGTAAGCCTTCTCGACCTTGTTCCTAGCGAACACTTCAACTAAACATAAGACAGATCGAACCTTACACCTTGAACTCAATGTCGCGGTTCCCTATCTCATGGGAACTTGGATTCGTCGTCGTCGAGATCGAACACTTGCCGCCGGGGACTTCTCTTCTTCTTGTTTCTCTTTCTTTCTTTGTGAGTGAATGTGGGTTCTGGGAGAAGCGCTTAATCCAAGCACTATTCATTTGGCTTTATACTCATCCTTACTTGGGCTGCAATCTTGACTTTCATTGTGTCCGAAATGCCCTTTGTCTTGCACGCCAAGTCATTATCCTTCACATGTGACTTGATTTGAATTGAGTCAACTTTGAGAATAAATCGGGCTGTTGGATCACTTGCTTCAGTCTGTTCCTCAGACCGAGCCTTTGTTTTGTCTGAGACAGGATCCCGTGATTTGCGTTGAGTGATCTTGTTTGCACATGTGAGTTCCCATGCGATGGGAACTGTTCCCTCCAGAGTTCCTTTGATAGGAACTCGCTATCATGTGTTCCTCCGTTCCTTTTGCGTTCTTGGAGATTGTTCGTTAGATCTGGTGTTCCCTTGAAATACTTGAATGAAACACGTTAGTTCCCATATGGCGTTTGTCATTATCAAAACTGGAGACAAGTATCGTTGTTCCGATGTTTGGAACCAGAGTTCTCAACACCGTCCTAACAGAAAGATTAGCGGTGAAGCCTGAAAGAGAGTTATCGGCGCTGACGCTAAGAAGACAATAGCGAAGACGCAGAGAAGATGTAACTTAAGCATTATTAAAGTGTAGCTTAGCATTTTAAACTTTAAAGCATCATTCAAGTGAGTGATAAGCTTGATGGTGGTAGATCGACGTAAGCTCAATTGAGAGTGTAAGAAATTATAAGACGTGTAAATTGTACAGAGGTTCCGATTGTTAGATAAATGTGTTACTAATACGTTTTCTAGTTTTCTATTTGGATGGATAATTTAATTTTTATGATCATATTCAATATGTGCAGAATTATCAAATCTCTTAAATAATCAAAACTTTATTCAGTCACTACAATTTGAGTTTACCCATATCATAAGAGTAATTAATTACCCATATCGTAACCTTTGTTCATCGTATTCACCATATCCCTATAGCTAGTTGCAAAAAAATTATGACGTTGATTAGTTTCTAGATATATCTAGCTAGCCACCCATCTTTCAACTTATCAATTAAAAAACTGCTAATTGAAAAAGCTAGCTGTACATGATGCTCTAAGCAAAGTAGTAATTTGTATCTAAATATATAATTATAAAAGAATGATTTTTCTAACATATACTCTTAGGTTATAGGTTAAGAAGTTTAAAAGAGAAATTATTTGTTAAATTTTATTATTTAAGGTTATTTTGACTTTTTTGATAGGATTTATTAATTTCTTAATAGGATTTTAGTTTCTAAATCTAGGGGTTGTTTCACTTGTGGGTAGAAAGGGGTTTTTGAGTGAAAAGTGATTTTTAGTGTCTTGAAAAACGTAAAAAGCAGAGAGAGTTACACGGATTTCAAGAGTATCAAAAGTGATTTTTGGGTAGAAAGGGATTTTATGGAGAAAGTGAAACAAGGCCCTAGTATTCTTAACCAATACCCTTAAGACATAGGACAGAAAAACCGTTAAAAAAAACCATCTACTTTAATTTATTTGGTTAGAAATAGAAGAAATACTTTGTTTTAACTTTGAACATACTTTCTCAGAAAATAATTGATTAAATTATAATTTTGCAAAGTCATTTCAAAATTTTAGGTCACTCTTGACAAATTTTCCATAGCTGAGCTGTGAAAAGTTAATTTTCTTTTTAAGAAAATTATTATTTATGTATGATTCAATTCTTAGTGAAGGCTGAACCAATTCATATATACATCTATGAAGTTCTTTTTTATCTTGACTTACAACTCTGATATTTTTGTATTTAGAGAAGAATGAAAGAAAATAAAATTCTATTTCAAAAAATATTCCTTTTTTTGAGAAATAAATAGAAAGTTGAAAGTCCATTTTTGTGTATAAAATAAGGTGCCAATTTTTTTTGTGTTAACATATTTAAACACTAAAGATTTATTTTCTTTCCATTTACATTTTCATAATGTCTACCCAAAGAGACCCTAAAAAGTGTTAATTTTATCTAGAAGACTTTAATTAAGACCCTAAAAAGTGTTAACAACAACAACAACAACATCTACCCAGTTGGATATGGGGGTCGAGATGTACGCACCCTTACCCCGACTTAAAAGTCGGGAGGGTATTTAAGAAGGGCCCAAGGCAAAAAAGGGGGAAGGGCGAGAACCAAAAGAAAGAAAAAGCTAAAAGGGGTCGAAAGCGAGAGGAAAAAGGCATGCTAAAAAAACTCCGAAAACGAAAAAAGAGAAATTAAAACGAGAGGAAAAGAGCAGGGCACTCCCAGACCCGGTCCTAACATTTTAGAGGCCCTAGGGCAAAATTTTTTTTTAGGGCCCCTTAACCTATTATGTGCTAAATATATCTATGTAAAAATAAATATTTTCACCTTTAACAACATATTTTTGCTACTTTAAATATCAATTAATTAATGACTAAAAATGCATAATAGCATTCATCACCAAAAAACCAATTAAACTTACAACTTCAAGTACAAAAATAAACTTAAGTTGTAGTCCTAACTGAATAGAAAATACAAAATATGATATATGTAGATGCTCATGATTGAATATATGGTCTCTTCAATTCTGGGAAAGGACTAAAGGAGGGAGTTGGTAGGAATTGGGAAAATAAAACGTAGGGAGAGGTCTGTTGAAGTATTAATTTTGTTTTCATTTTTTGTTAGGTTAAGTGTGTTTGTGGGCTTAATGGGCCTTTATTTTTATTACTTATGATCCATCAGACATTTACCCCTTTTGTTATATTAAATACCCTAATACTAGAATATGATATATACATTTATACAAATTTTGGGCCCCAGCAGATCTGGGCCCTGGGCCATCGCCCAGGTTGCCCCTGCTGTTGGGTCGGGCCTGGGCACTCCCTCAGCCCGCTCTGTCATTGTGATCTTCTCCCGCCATTGGTCCCTACACAAGGCCAAATCTGTTGAGATTGCCAGACAGCTAAGGTCTTGTTTTATGACTTTATTCCAACTTTTCTTCGATCTATCCTAAAAAGTGTTAGTTTTTAGTATTTAATTGCAACTACACATCTTATCATGTTTATTAATAAAGCCTACGAATAAATTAAATCTCGTATGTGTCGATAGTACTCGAAGAGGTAAATCCTATGTAAACTTTAATTAATTATGATTGATTTATGATTTCAACAAAATTATGATTGTATTTGATGGGTGACAAGAAATTAAAAAAAGGAATACATCAACAGACCCTTGTACTTACACTTTTTTTTCTATTGGACTCCTGTACTAAATTTTTTTGAAATAGACCCCTGTACTGCCCCCAATTTTGCCTATTAAACACTTTCAATCTTATTCTCCTTCCAGAGTACATCACGCGTCTTATGTGTCATGTTATTTTGCCAAATAAGCCAAAATGGTCAAATACGTACATGTTATTTTGCCTATTGAACACTTTCAAGTCTTCACGCGCCTTATGTAACATGTACGTATTTTGCCAAAATAACATGTACGTATTTGACCATTTTGACTTATTTGGCAAAATAACATGACACATAAGGCGCGTGATGTACACTGGAAGGAGAATAAGATTGAAAGTGTTCAATAGGCAAAATTGGGGACAGTACAGGGGTCTGTTTCAACATTTTTTAGTACAGGAGTTCAATAGAAAAAAAAATATAAGTACATGGGTCTGTTGATATATTCTGCCATTAAAAAAAACCTACGTGACCTATGCAATAGAATGGAGACCACTTCCCCACGTACATTGCATGGCAAACATATACTAGTACAAAAAAAAACAATTAAATAGACTAGAAAGAAAAGACACTCATAGAAAGGTAAGACCAAGACTCCATATATGCATCTAGCCGCCACTAAACGACTAAGGGGATAACATAGTTTTTTGTATTGATAGCAAGACGATAAGTAAAAAATATTAATTAGCAAGTTAGGTGGGAAAATCAGAATATTTAACTAAGTATTAAAGAATACATAAAATCTTGGCGTGGGGCATTTTTTGCACTTCATTTCAACATATTTAAATATACAAATTGTATTAATTAATTCAATGGTGAATCTAAGGTTACCAAACGTTCTTACATAGATTTATTAATGTATTAAAATTTTAAAAAATATCCTGAAATATTATATAGTACTATAGTATTGAACTTTGAATCGGTAAACTTCATGAAGACAGCAATGATTTGAATGTGTATTGTTATTTGAAATAAGGGAATGTTATAGGAGAATATATAGAAAAGCTAGCTATTAGCTACATAAATATAGGCAACAATTAAGGATAGTAATAGTAACTATATAATGCCATAAGATTTTTTTCTATTAAAATAGTTAGAAAAGAATAGAGAGATATTGCTGACATCCAACCTAGGCCTAGCCGAGTCTTATCGGTTTTTATCGTTGTATTTATTTATTTATTTATAATATATTGCTTTATTTAATATTATGTGCTTTTTGGTGTGGGCTTTTGTTTGCATACATTGGCTAGTCTGAAAGTCCTCCTTTCAGGGTTTACATGAGCCGCCTCTATATAAGGCTGTTAGAACTATTGTATATCTCACGTTCGATATGATATGAATTAAGCCAAAGCTTTAAGTCAAGTTTCTCCTACCCTTTAGCCCGGGCATCAACCCCTTTCTAACCCTCTTCCTCTCCCTTGATTCTGCCTCATCCCGCCCTCGCTCACACGAGCACAAGAGGCCAACGAACCATCTTCCGGTGGTTCTTACTTATCCCCAGTTGCTCATCGGAGTAGGATCCTGGCACCTCAAGCCTAGATCGAGCTTATCGTGACCCGACCGCCTCAGGTTGCTATCAACTGATATTATAGCGACTTACAAGACCGTAGGATCTAAGACTAGTTGGTAGCAACTTACAAATGATAGCTTTAAGGATCATCGGATATGCAAGCCACTCAGATCGACTCAGATCTTATGAACAAGGGCACACCAATGACTTAGGAGCGGCCAGATTTGGCGGGCGTGCAAGCTTGTACGTCCTCGATAGAGAGGACTCGACAAAAGGGTGTCGAAAAAGGAAAGGAGACTGATCTCATCTGCAATCGATTCACAATAAGAGGTCCGACAACATGGTCCCTTGTGGTACACAACAAGCCACGAATTGGCACACTGACAACAAGGTGTGCTAGGACATGATGTAATCAAAGTCTAGGCACCGAGGGTTGTAGCTGGCCTTTAGGGCGGTGATGTAGTCGAGCAAGAGAAAGATTGTCAAGAGAAGATATGGAGAGGAGAGGGGTGACTTTCACGGGAGCTTATCTTCGTTAAGGTAGGCGAGAAATTGGTACAAGAAGCCGTAGATACACTTCTGAATTATTTGGGCTGAAGAGTGATATTCATTCAAACTTAATTCCAACGTGTGAATACAAGAGTGTTAGGAGAGCCTTATATAGGCAACTCCAAAACCTAAGAAGAGACTAGCATGGGCATACAAGCCTAAACATGTACACGTCCCATACATAAATAAAAGACGTAAAAGAACAACAACAACGACGCTGCCGCCGCCGACCACCACCTTGCGCATCATGTAAAGAAGGGAAAAGAAGTCCTTTACGAAACTGCCTTGTGCATATATCACGTGAAAAAGGACATAAGTGTCCATGAGTGAGGACAGCGCATAGGGACACAAGGGTCATTACGATTCATACCTTGCTCCCAAGTAGAAAAGAATAGAGTTGTAATTTAGTTCTTTACAAGGACAAGTGCCAAAACCCACTTAGTATAAATCGATAGAGATGCACTAGAGTTTTGGTGTACTTGAGCAAACAGAAAAATTAAATCTCGGATTGAGAGCACCAAGAACATCAAGAAGGTTTCCAAAGAAGAATAAACACGCCAACAGAGAGTGTACAGGCTCAATGACAACGAGTGACAATTTCGAAGCTAAAGAGAACTACGATGGAACTCGCAAGGAAAGGTTTGGTCCAAGTTGTTTTGATTGTGTTGTTTGCTTAGGAACTAGGTCTATAGGCTCGTTAGTGTTTCTTAGAAGTTTGGTTGGTGACTTCTAGGAATAGAGAAGTTCGAGTCTTGTTGTTTGTAACTAAGGAACAATCAATAAAACAAGAAGATCATTCAAAATCCTCCAAGGGAGGTAGATGTTTACTCATTCAGGTAGTTGACTAGTTGGTTTAAATGGGGTTCCTCTATAACGAATCGTGTCCCTGTGCTTTCCATCCATCTTTACTTACTTACCTATTTGGCTGATTATTCTGCTGCATAAGGAACGTTCATTAAGACGGTTAGTTGACCCCTTTCTAACACATAACTTTCTAACAATTGGTATCAGAGCCTGGTTGCTCTAGATTGTGTGTTACTTGCAGGTGACTAAGGAACAAAATGACATATTCAACAAGTGATGATGTTTATCGCAACATAAAGGAACTACGTTCTCTGTACTCCAAGAGTAATCTCAAAGGAAGAGATGATGTGATTATTTCTTCTACATAACTAGAACTTATGGGAGAGGAACAACAAAAAGTACTAGATGTCTCTCCGTCAAAGGACTTAGTGACTAAGGAAAAGGAGAACATCATTCGGAACTATTCCAAGAGGAAGGACACATATGATGAAGATTCTTCCAAAAAGGAGAATGAAAAAGAAAAGATGTCTTCTTTTGTTGATGCATGGAGAAACAATGTTGATGATGGATTTTATGAATAGGCAAGTCCAACCACCTGTTATTTCGCTAAAGGAAAAGAGTGCATTAGACTCCAAGGAAGAGGTAAGTGAAAGCTCCTACCTTTTTAATGCTTTGAAGGATTATAGGAAAATTTCCTTGAGAAAATTTATTGAGAAAATTCTGAAAAGGAAAAACTGAAAGATGAACTTGAAAATCTTGATAGTTATTCTTTTTTTTTGCTTGTGATGCTTACCCTGCTCTCAAAACTGATGTTAAGAACTTGATATCTAAAAACCGAGAACTGCAAGCTAAGATAGAAAGTCTTAAATTTGAAAACTTGAAACTTTCTAAGGAACCCAAGTTAGTTATTCCTTTCGACCAAACTGAGTTGAATAACTTGAGATCTAAAGTCGATAAACTTGTTTCCACTAACCTTTTGAATGAGAAGAAAATCCATGAGTTAAGATGTGTTAAGGAATAGGTAGAACAAAATTTTGAAGATAAGAAGGAGATGTCCCATCTTCAAAGAAGGCTGCGAAATGTTAACGACAAGAACAAACATTTGGAGGCAAAGATAAGTGGTCGTGAAAAACATTACTCCATTAACCACACATGGGTTGAAGGACAAAAGGCACATAAGGAAAACCAAGCTAGATCAAAGAAGCAAGCTTTATGGAACAATACATTGGTGTAAGGTACACACCCAAGAAGCAAGAGGAACCAAAGGTGAATCATGTGCTCAAGGTGCACTTCATAATCATCCAAAAATGGTGAACCGAGCTGAGAAGAAGGAACCTCATACGGATAAAGGTTTTAAGAGAAAAAGGCACAACCTAAGTTTCAACAAATCGGGAACTTGGATAGACGTGGGCACCATGCCTTCAAGAACAATCGAAAGCTTGCTAGATCAAGAAGCAAGGACCAAAATGTGCAACAACCTAGGAAAGGTAAGTATTCATTTCCTTCAATGCACTCTTGTTGTATGAAGTGTGGAAACATTGAGTCTTTTAAAGTCAACAATAACCCAAGGGAGCCCAAACTTGTTTGGGTGCCCAAATTCAAGACTTAACTTTGTTTTACATGGAGGTGTGAGGGAAACAACCTAAGAAGAAGATCTTCATTGAAAATAATCTCTCACGACCTCAAGTGGAAGTGAGTTGGGAACTCACTTGATGTGAAAGAAGGGGAACAACTCAGGGGGACAATGTTAAGAGCAATGTTGGTTCCAGAACACAATGAGGTAACTATTTCTAAGCATAAAATTTGCTCATCATTCATGCATGGGAGCAATGAAATTGATTTTTTGGATACTTCCCTTAAAGTTGGAACTTTAATAGAAATTCCTTTGAGCATTTTCTGATGCTCATGGGTATGTTTGACTTTAGATTAAACAAGTCCCGGTTTGTTATTTTCTCGGTGATTGGTTAAAAAGGTCGATTCGTTTTTTGAGAAACTGTTTAAGAAATGTTTTCACCATGATAAAGTTTACTAATCTAAAGCTTTGATTCCTTACATTCATGAAACTATGTTTATCTTTTAAAGCCGAAAATGATCAATTGAATCTTTTCTAACCCTTTTTTACAAACCGAAATGATGGTTGATCATAAGTCGTATGTCCCAAGTCGTGAATCGGGTAACCATTTTCTATAAGCCCTCTTGTTGAACCCCTTATTGGATTCAATTACATGGTTCCTTATTTTGTTTCATATCTTTTCTAGGATATGCTCTTCTTTCCCTCATATCCAAACCTGGCCTTTCTACTTGATCAATGAAAGTAATGTGGAACAACAAGTCTCTAGAAAGGTATCTTGTCATTAAGAAACTTGCTAAGAGGAATAAAGTCGAAAGGCAAACATAAATTACTTTGGGAAAAGAATCAAAGTTGGGAAAGCGTGTATCCGATGGACAAGGTCTTGAAGAAGAAAGAGTGATTTGAGGCCAAACATTTCTACCATCAGTATGAGCATCCAAGGAAAGGCTAACACGTGGGAGTTTTTTATCATTGAAATGGAAGTCGAAATGATTAAGAATCTTCGGATTTTTTATCTCAAAATTGCATTTAATGAGAGATGCCTTTGAACCGGTAAGAATGTTCTTTACTATTCTACCCTTTCCTTCTTGCCCATTAAAACCAAACTTTACCCACCTCCCCCTCTCATCTACCATCTTCAACCTACGACCTTCCTAAAAATCCCTTCTATCTTTTCAAAAGGCAATAAACCACAAAAAATGGCCGATCATCCCATTCAAAACTCTCGCCTCATAAGAACCCTTATTGTTCAAAACCCTCAAGTGCTTGAAGTTGTCTTGCTTCAAGAAGAGGACATGATGGATCCCTTATATAGAGCCGAACTATACAAAGGACTTGAAATGTACATTTACCCCCATATCTATCCCCAAGCTCCAGCCCAAGAACCACAAAATCAAGCAAACCCTCCTCAAGAACAAAATCATGTTCATCCACCACAAATTCAAGAACATAACAAAACCTTGACCCTCAAAACCAGCCTCCTCTACCACTCGAATATATTACTCATGTACTCCTCCTCCCTCCTATACCTAAACCACAAAATGACCAACCACAAGAGGATATCAATGATACTGAACTCCTAATTCCGAAACAATGTCTTTGGAAGATCACCAAGCCATGGAAGAGCTTGAATCTGAACTGAGATCTAATCCAATTGTTCCATCTTCCTCTCGATCATCAAAAAGGAAAATTGAGGACATTGAAGAGGAATAGTCCACTAAACAAGAAGATGAAGATGATGTTGAGAAACAACATTAGGAACTAATCATGTTCGAGGAAGAATCAAATGTTGAAATTCTAACAATCAAAGAATTCTCTATTGAGAAGAAAACTACTCCTAAGATAATGGTGGTAAGGAAGAGCAAAAGGAACAGTGCCAAGAAGCAAAAGGTGGAGTCCACCAAAGGTTCTTCCTCAGGGGAAGAAAAATTACTGGTTCCCTTGGTGGTTACAAAGAAGTTCCTTCTGGAAAATGGATTCAGGGAACTACACAAGTTGTTGTGCTTCCAAGGTTGGGAAAGTATCTACCCAGAACCATCACTTGTTGATCCGGAACAAATACGACTTTTCCACTCATACTTCATTCTCATCCTCTCCATTGATGGAAGTGAGCTTAGTGGACAAGTCAGGATCAATAATGAGGAGTTTTCTTTCTTTGATTCTCGTGTTCATCGATTCCTCAAAGTTCCCATGAAGGGACTAGAAGCGCTTCCCCTATGTGGATGGGGAGAGTTCAACAAAGATGCCATCCTGAAACGTCTCTACAAAGGAAAAGTCCCAAAAAGACCTAACTACACATGGGCTCTCTCAACTGGGAAAGATGGCTCATCAATACATCACCAAGGTGGTGATTCCTCATCAAGAGAAGAGGACCTCTCTAAGTATCCAAGATTCCATCCTTCTTTATGCCTTCCTTCGAAGAGAAAAGATCAATCTTCCACGCATCATTCTTGGACACATGGGGAAATGTGCTTCCAAACCTATGCATTCTCTTCCCTACACAACACTTGTGAAATTTCTCTTGAAGAAGGAAGAGATGTATGACCCAAAAGAAGAAGAGGAAATAGGCCAAGAAAGGGACATGTCTCACATCCAAAGGATGAAGCACTACATGCCTCCAACTGAGGGAACAAGGAAGTTAGATGATGAGGATGAAGGAACCTTTGCTATTGTGAAATATCTTTGTTATGCTACTGAGCAAATTCTGAGTGTAATCATGGAAGTTAAGGACAAGTTGGACCATGCTCACCAATCACCATTGATAAAGTTCCCTTTCACCTCCTAGCCCCTTTATCCCCCTCCTTTTGTACTTCTTTGCTTTTGTCTTGCAAAATAGTTCCTTGCTATGTTATCGATTACTATGCTTAAGTAATGAATTGTCTTTTAAGTTGTGTTGACTTCTCATAATTTGTTTCTCTGCTTTGCATTTTTTTCCTTTTGATGATGCCAAATGGAGGAAATATGAATTCTGAAGAGATATGTTATTTAAAGTTAAGAAGAGTTACTTCCACTAAGGGGGAACTATCTGCTAAAGGGGGAATTGTGCATTCAAAATCTTGTTCTTTTAAGGGGAGGGGCATCATTTGTATATGTTTATTTAATACTTCTCACGTGTCTTCTTGGTTTACCATTTTGTAACAGGTTTGTCATCATCAAAAAGGGGAAATTGTTGAGACAAGTATTAAGAACTGTCAAGTTTCGAATATTAGATCAACGTTACATCTAATTGTTTTGATGATAACAAACCTCATTAGGAACTAATGTTGATATAAGCATTCTGGGGAAATATAAGTTTACATGAACCAATGAAGGAAATGAAGAAGTAAAGTTGTGGAACCGTTCCTAGCAAACATGTCCTACATATCAAGAGAAGAAGGGCAAAGAAGTCCTTTGCAGAATTGTCTTGCACATCACATGAAGAAGGGCATAAATGTCCATGAGTGAGGATAGTGCATAGGGACACACATGTCATTACGATTCATTCCTTGCTCCCCATGTAGAAAAGGATAGAGTTGTAATTTAGTCCTTTGAAAGGACAAATACCAAGTAGAGATGCACTAGGGTTTTGGTGTGCTTGAGCTAATAGAAAAATCAAATCTCAGATTGAGAGCCCCAAGGACATGAAGAAGGTTTCCAAATAAGAAGAAGAAAGACGTCGGTGAAGAGTGTACGATCTCGACGATGACGAGTGGCGATTCCAAAGCTAAAGGGAATTGCGACAGAGCTCACATGGAAAGGTTTGGTCTAAGTTGTTTTGATTGATTTGTTTGCTTAGGAACTAGGTCGATGGGCTCATTAGTGTTGCTTAGAAGTTTGGTAACTTCTAGGAATATAGAAGTTCATGTCTTGCCATTTGTAACCTAGGAACAATCAATAAAACAAGAAAGTCATTCAAAATCCTCCAAGGGAGATAGAGGTTTACACATTCAACTAGTTGGTTGAAGTGGAGTTCTTCTATAAGGAATCGTGTCCATGTGCTTTCCATCCATATTTACTTACCTACTTGTTTGTCTGATTATTTCGCTACCCCAGGAACCATCATTAAGACAGTTCCTTGACCCCTTTCCAACACAACTTTCCAACAATTGTGTAACATTAAATAAACTAGTCTAGATGGTTAATTATTCAATTCTTTATGCAATCCATCAAGGTTCACTTCTCCATAACCCCATTTTAGTTTTTTTTTTCATTCACATTTATTACTTTCCTCCTTAATTTTTTGATATCATTAATCAATAATCATTAATTTATTTGTATTTAAGTGTATTTACCAACTAAACTCGTTGGCTATTTTCGAACTATAAATTTTATTGTACAACCGTTTCAATTTATTCTGTGTCCGTCTCTGCTTGGAATAGTATTTTTCATATCCAAACTCTTATGAATAATACACCTTCCTCGCATGATATTTGGGACAATCATCTAACTAATAGAATAGCCAGAGGGATGTTGTTCCTTGTATTTATAAGTCATAAGTCTTTGAGAAATGACTTCATTTTGAGGTCTATGATTCTTAAAATGAATGACAAGCCCAACTAGTAATTGTTTTCCACACATGTTTGGAAAGTTTTAAGTTATCAATCTCCACTTGATTTGAGTCTTTATTAATTGATTGTAGTGCTTGGGGGCTGCCTAGAAATTAACTCTTATTGTAAAGCCATCTCTAAGTAAAAGGAGAATTTTTACCATTTCTGAAAAACACATGGACAAATGCGATTTTTCCTACAAAATAACAAAATAAAAGTACAAGATATATTATTTAATACAGACTGGACCAAATGATTACATATTGTTAGGCCAAAACCAATTTAAAAGAAGAACCATAAAAATTCATGTTTTGCAGCCATCAAATTTTGAAATAGTGAATCGGTTTGAATTGTTCTTCGTGGCTGCCAAATGAATGGCTTTCTTGATAGCAAACGTATAGCTACCACTCTTGTCCTAAAGAAAAAAGTGTCATCTACCACTCTCAATATATGTGTAGATATTTGAAGGTCACATGTTATTTCGATGTAAATTTTCTGTCCCATTTTGATGTCTTAAACGCTACTCCTTCCGTTCAGAAATACATGTCGTCGCTTTTATCCTGATTTCTTTGTTCAATAATATTTGTCATTTAACATATTTTACCACACTTTTTTTTCAATATTATCCTCATTAATTAAAAATAATTACATAAATATATAATAGGAGGGGAAATATCTCATCAAGATTAAGGGTATTTAAGTCAAATCATATAACTTCTTAATTTTTAAGACAAATGCTAAAAGGACATGTATTCTTGAACGGAAGGAGTATTACATTTTATTACGTTTGTTTTAGATCTTTTTATTATTTTAATAAATAAATAATCACATTATTTAATAATTTTTATATATTTTCCCACTAATCACAATAAATAAGACACTAATGTTACACTAAAATGAATAGAAGAATTTGACTAGTGTTAATTGATGGGTTCTATTTTTAGTCAATAATTAAGTAGTATTTAATTAGATAAGTATATAATTAAGTTCAAAGTATATATATATATATATATATAGTTAGGGCATATTCCACTTGCATTCGATATGCACTTTAATGCACGAGTGGGACATATTTTTGGAAACCCTCGAAGGGTTTCGATCGTGTACGCATAATAAATGTATGATTACTTGATTTGTAAGCAATTATTGTTGAAATTAACGATTTAATATTACAATCCCTTCTGGTATATTCATTCTTCAATACCTAGTTATTCTTGAATTGGGAGTGATTAAGGACACAAGAAAAAGAAAACCAAGCACATTCATGGAGACTTTTTGTCAAGTGAGTTGACCGTTGTTCATGCAACAAAGATGTCAATTGCGTAAGGCATATATGCATAGAAGATAGCTTTGGATTTGAATTATTTGTGTGTCACATAATCTCCGATCATGGTCAAAAATTGCCCGATCTTAACTCAATAAATTTCAAGTTAGGCAATTTTTATTTGAATGAACGATAATTCATTCATTAGTAAGAAAAGATAAATTTACACGATATCTAGACAAGTCCAGGTATGACAAAATTATCATCAGTTTGAATAAATATTTTGAGTGATCAATGATATCAAAATTTGAAATTTGCATGATGCCATGTAAAAGGAAAACATGTACATACAAGAAAAGTGTTTAGTGAAATAGTAATCTTTTTGAATGACATGATATTCATAGTACAAAAGCACTTGGGCGTTCCTATATTCTACATGCGATATCAATCATCACAATTTTTTCTTTACCACCATGAAAGTCCCCACCCTCCATCTAGCTCGAATACAATTTCTAACATAATTGATGATATAATCTTGCACAATTCATAACTAGGGTCTTTCTATCTAGGTGCAGATAGTCTAAATCTTCACAGACTCGTCGATTTCACTGAGCCTTAATGAAATTTTCTTTTTTTTTTCCCACTCCATCTAACTCGAATAGAATTCTAACATGATTAATGACATGGTCTTTCTGTCTCGCACAGTTTCTAAGATAATTGAAATTAGTTATCTTTACAGACATGTCCATTTCACCGAAACTAGATGAAATCTCCTTGTTTTAGTACAATTAAGATAGCAAAATATTCACTTGGAAAATCTGTATGTAAGAAACTAACCAAAGTATATATGGTACACACAATGTTTTATTTATTTTTATTTACCATGTCAGTACGATCGATTGGCTATCAATTCCTTTATCGACCATATCCAACAACTCTATAAATACATTAATTGATTCAACTTGTTGTATCCATACATGTACTTCTGTTACAAAGGGCTAAAATTGATGGACGTACACTATATAGTTTCTAGGGTTATGAGCAACTTATTAGCTAGGTAGTACAAAATGTTGAAACATGAATGCATGTGAATTGTGAATGGTACATTTACACAAGCTTTTAGTTTATAGAAAGGATAGAGACTTGGACGGACCAAAATGCATTAAGTGGACCCTTAAAATAGTACAATGGTGACATTTTGTGTAAAATAAGGGCCCTTTCTGTTATTTTTTTAAATTATTTTTCTTTTTTGATAGTGTAAGGATTAGGGTTGCCATAAGTACTACTTGGCCCGATCCGGTTCTTCGGAATCTCATCCTTCGGGATGCTCTAGGGAGGCCGCTAGCCTGTTAGCAATCACCCTAATCTCTTTTCTTATAAAAAAAATAAGTACTACTTGGGCTCGCCTAGAGTGTCCAATAGGGGATGAGAACTGGTTACTAACTAATTCTAATGAGGAATGGGCAAACTGTCGCCCGTGTGGTTCGAAACGGTGACCTCGAGATACTACTACAAAGACTTAACCGCTGAACCAAATCTCTGAAGGCTAAAATTATTTTTCCATTTTGATACGGTAAGGATTAGGGTTGCCATAAGTACTACTTGGCCCGATCCGGTTCTTCGGAACCTCATCCTTCAGCATGCTTTAGGGAGGCCGCTAGCTAGCCTGTTAGCGGTCACCTTAATCTCTGTTCTTATCAAAAAGAAAGTACTATTTGGGCTCGCCTAGAGTGTCCACTAGGGGGATGTGAACTGGTTACTAACCAATTCTAATGAGGAATGGGCAAACTGTCGCCCGTGTGGTTCGAAACGGTGACCTCGAGATACTACTACAAAGACTTAACCGCTGAACCAAACGCCCGAAGGCTTAAAATTATTTTTTACTATTGTTTCTTTGACATTGTTTAGGTGTACATGTTTAGAAGTGTTGGTGTAAAATCCAGGCTTCATGGGTGGTGTGTGAGGGAGTAAGCACAACCAACGTTCAAGGCCGCCATGGGAAAGAAAGTTAGTTATAGTTAAAAAAGTGTTACATTATTGGGCCAAATATGAGAATAATATATTATGTCCTATAAAAAGAATTAATCTAGAATAGTATAGTAGATTGTATTTATGTGTGTGTGTTCATGGAAGTTTCTTATCATGAGGTCATTCTTGACTTTTTTTTAACGATTGTAGGAAAAAATTCTGACGAGATTCGCCATTGATAACAATGTAGTGTGAATGTGTGATTGCTTGTTTGAAAGTAGGAGAGTAAATCAATCAAGTGAAAAAAAATAAAAAGTTAAATTAATATATTTCACTTTATTGAAGATGATTTTTTTGTCTAAGTTAATTAATTAAATGATATGATGCAATAATTATACGCGTTAGTCTATGATTTAGGATCATTATTGTTTTGGTTAGAAGAAAATTTTTATGTAGGTCAAATCATAATAACTCGTGCAAGCTAGCGTATGTGACTAGTTTTCTATTATTAAAAAATGCTGTTTACCTACGTAATTTGTATTCTTTTTCTTCATTTTTATACAGTTTTTCTAATCTATATTCTAAAAATATACATTAAAAATATAAATGAAAGAAAAAAAAAATTAAAAAAAAGGTTAAATTATAGAATTTAAAAAATTATTTTTATTTCAGGGTTCTCAATATATATATATATATATATAGGGTCGAGTTCAAGTAAATAGCTTTATATATATATTTAAGATTTTAAGGGCATGGATTAGAATTTTTTTTTTGTATTATCTATGGGTTTAACAAAAACTCGATTAGACAAAAAATGTTGTTTACCTACGTCTGTTGAATTATTTTTCTTCATTTTATACAATTTTTATAACCTATATTCTAAAAATATACATTAAAAATATAAACGAAAGACAAAAAATTAAAAAAATGTTAAATTATATAATTTAAAAAATTATTTTTATTTCGGGGTTCTTAGAATATACTATATTTAAGATTTTAAGGGCATGTATTAGAATTTTTTTTGTATTATCTATGGGATTAACAACTTAGTATATATGGATTTCAACTCGATTAGACACACATTTAATTTTATAGTTTTGGTACGTAACTACGTATACATTGAGATGACATTATTTAATGCTTTTTTGAATAAATTATTAACTTTCTCACTTTCACAGTTTCACGCATATATAATTGAAAATTTGAAAAATAGTTAAATAATTGGCATCCTAGATGTTCAGGATTTTGACACCCGGAATATCTTGTAAGCATTATTATTTTGATTTCCTTAATCATGTATTCATGTTATAGTATTTGTCAAATAGATGTATAGTACCCTAGTATATGACAAAACTTTAGATACACCACAATTTTAGTCAATTATTATGACTAACAATTAATTCCTAATTGGGCCGACAATTACGTAAAACACTGTAATATATGATTATGTGGCATATTATCATCTATTAATCCAAATTACTAATGTGTGTACTCGTGCAAACGAAACAGTTTATATTCTAAGGGGCATATATAGGTTAAGGTACCTTATTTGATAAAAATATACCATGCCTTATTTATTTAGGATTTATAAAGTATTTTTAAAGGATCTTTATTTTTTTAGAATTAAAGTTTTAATAAGAATATTCTTCATTTCAACCAAAAAAAAAAGTCTTCATTTCAAAAAAATACTCATTAGGTTAAGGTCCCTTATTTGAAAAAAAAATTACCATGTTTTGTTTATCAATTTTAAGAGCCTAAAATGATAATATATTTTTTAATTGTATTTATTTATATTTAACTATTTTCTCATTAGGTTTTTTTAATTTCTTTTTTAGGATTTTAGTTCCCATAATTAGTAATCCAGATAGAAAAACCGTTTATTTATTTAAGATTTATAAAGTATTTTTAAAGAATCTTTACTTTTTTAGAATTTAACCTACGTTTTTAGAACACATGTTAAAAAATCTTCATACTCATTACTTACATGAATAACACTTTTAATTAACCTTTTTTAAGATTCTCTTAATTATCTCATCTTTATTTTTCATCTCTATTGTCAACAATATAACCTTAGCAAGGACGGAACCAGCAAATTAAAATTTTTGTATTCCAAATTTACATTGGCAATTTAAATTTACTTTAATTACACTTATTCAACACTAAATTTAACTTGGTATGTTAAGTATACCTTAACTTTCACTAATTAAGTACTATATTTACCTTAATTAGAGGTAGTAATCAAGTAGGGTCATTTGCAATTTACTTCACACTGTATTATTTCGGGGTCAAGTCACTTTCGTGTGGGGTAAAAATTGTAACATGTCATTTCGTGTCCATGATTTTTTTTTATTATGTCAAAAAGAAACCCTAAGTAAGACAATATATAACAAAACAAAAACTTAATAATGGTTAATCCATAATTTATAGTACGGTTACAAATCACAATTTTTTCTAAGTAAACTTATGTTTGATCTGCCTCCAATTGACAAAACTGCTGATTAAGTAACCTTCAACTTATCATATAGTTGAAAATACAATTTTATGTTACATTAGATTTCTGTAGAGTTTTCAAAAGCTGACCTCACCCGAATCGCCAAAAATTTTAGGGTCAAGACCCAAAAATTTGAACCCGAAATCTGAAATAAACCGAACCTGAAAGACCCAAAACTCGTTGGATTGAAACTCGAAAATCCCTTGGGGTAATCCGATTTGTTATATTTTCATAATATATATAATTTATTTTAAAAATTATAACATATTTTATTATTAAATAAAATAAAAATAATAGATTATTATTAAACATTATTATTTAAATAAAATAATATTTTAATAATTGTAAAAAATCGATTTTCTTGACCTGTTGGGTCGACCCGACCTACTTGAAAATCCGCAACGATCCGAACCGATTTAACCTGTGACTAGTTACGATCCGTACTCGAATCAATCCGAACTCGAAATAACTCGACCCGAACCCGATCCGACCGACCTGATTAACAGGTCTAGACCTCGAACATTAGGTTGCAACTGCTACAATGTTGCATAATTCATAATGTTTTTTGTTCACATGTATTTTAATGTATATATTGATAACAACAATGCACCAAATTTGGGTATTTTTTTCTTATATTTAATTAGTAAAGGTATTAAACTACAATTTAACAACCCTAATATCCATTAGATTTGTTTTATAAGTTTTACCTAATAAGCTATATAGCTAGCCTTTATAAACATATAATTTTTTTCTTTTTTATAATTGTTAATTATTTTTAGTGAGGTCTCCCTCACCACTAGTGACTAATGATCCAAATTATGTAGTCCCTACTTATGCAAAAGGTGAAGGTGAAATAGGATTGATGCTTATTTTTTGGTTTAATGATGCCTTTTGAGAATTTTAGTACCATAACACTTTTAAGTTTTAACTTATATTTGCATGTACATGATTTAAACATTTAAAAAAAACAGGAGATTTCTAGGCTTTTTTTAAAAAATCTTTTAACTATACATCATACTAAGATTTAACAAGCTGGAAAGATATGGTCCCCTGATTTGTGTGCACATGCTATGCTTAATCCCCACTTGTTATGTTTAAATACCCGCATTAAAATTTTAATACTATATAATAAGCAAAAGCCTACAAATATATAATTGTCTTTTTACCCCTCTAATTTTTCATTCTAATTAATTACATTTTTTGTTAATTTTGTGGCTAATTAAAGTCTCAGTTGATTCAACACAACAAGTTAACTGAGGGTAATTATATATCATTTCCACTATCATGTTGCATTTCTTATTCTAGTTTGCAATTTTTTAACAAAAAATTGAGATGACGTCTTTTCTCATGCACTTACCTTAGGATTCTCATTTTGCATGCAGATTTTTTGTGTGCAAAATCAATTTAAATGTAATTTTTTTAATTAAGAGGAGGAGGTAATTAAAGCCAGTTTTTAATGATTTATTAAATTATCTCTCTAGGAAAAATATCAAAATAATAATTTAAATATTGGAGAGACCAAGCTCCTATTCTTTCGGATCCCCTTAATAAAAATTAATAAACCCTAAAAAATGAAGTTAAATCTAATTTATTAATTTATATTTCAATGGTGTAGATCTCATCAATTTTACTCATAGAGTTAAATTACAATTCTACTGGAGTCCATTTCCCAATTTTTACAGCTTGATTGTTGATAAAGGAAAATTCAAATTTGTGACCCAAGATTCCTATCGTCGTCAAATTAATGAGTAATTTATTGAGTCGGATATTTGCTACCACACTTATATACTTATACATTTTTTTTTCATTACTCCAAAAATGGTTTGAATGAGACTAGTGAGTCGTGTGATTTATGATCTAATATTTTAATAAATGAATTGGACCAAATATTGGAAGTTCTTACAAGCTAGCTGCATTAATCTCACTGTTTGAATAGTTAAAATGCTGACCAATAATTTTTTGAAGTATTTGTAGCCTATCTAGATCGTTTACTTAATAACATGAAGTATGTATGCTACTACTAATGCTAGTGATTTTAAGTAGTTGAACTAATTCTCCTTAAGTAGATTGACTTTGGTATTTTTGGAAGAAGTTAATTATTTACTCGTGCTATATTTTCAGAATATATATAATTTATTTTAAACATTGTAATATATTTTATTATTAAAATATATTAAAATAATATATTAAAAATCACCGTTCGCAATGTAAGTCGTTTTTTTATTTTGCACATGAATTAAGACAAGATTAAAATGAAAAAGATGATAATTTAATGCTTGTTTTTATCACATGCACTATTAATTCTTTAACCACTAGAATTGCTTGAGTTAATGAATGTTGTTAGAATGTTAAGTAAATTAAATAGAGCAATGACCTAATTTAGAAAGTTTTACATTAAATAAAGGAATGAAATGACTTACATTATGAAACACCTTTTAGAGCTAGAAACGACTTACATTGCGAAACGGAGGGAGTATATATTAATAAATAAAAAAAAATTAATAATTGTAAAAAAAATCGATTTTTTTAACCAGTTGGGTCGACTCGACCTGCCCGAAAACCTGCAACAATTCAACCCGGTTTGACCCGTGATCGGTTACGACCCGAACCCGACTCGACTGATGCGATTGACATCTGTACACCTTAGATAGAAAAGTCCTTATAGTAAATATGTTTTCACTCCCAAATATAGGTACGTATATCACATTATTTTGTAATAATCATGTCATTATAACTCTTGCAATGTTCTCATCATCCAATCTACCATTTGCATTTAAACACTTCACTACTCAAATATCATTACACTGTTTCGTTACGTCAAACTCTTACAACACACTGAAAAAAAATCAGACGAAGTAGCTAGAAAAAAAAAATCAAACGACCAACCATGAGCAAATGTAGGCCATGGACTTAATAGCTACAATACGTACGTACGTACGTATACACATTACATTTACTCTACATACCAAACAATGCACATACTCCTTTAAAAAAAATCAATGCACATACAAAATGACAACTAATATTCTGCAAGAATTCGCAAGAATTATTTATCTTAGCGAAATCTTATATATAATAAAGCAACATTTTCCTCTTAAAAAAAAGCCAACCAAATTTTCAACAAAAAGAAAAAAAATAAAGGGAACCAATCAATACGATAAAAAAAACTGACGTAAAATATACATCTTGAAAATTAATGCATGTTGAAATTAGAAATATAATAGTACTTCCAATTCAGAAATATTTTTCGTTTTTAGGATTTATCTTAAGAATTAAGAAATTATATGATTTGACTTAAACACCCTCAATGTTGTTGAGATCTTTCCTCTTCTGTTAAATATTTAGGTAATTATTTTTACTTAATGAGGATAGTATTGGAAAAAATGTGATAAAATATGTCAAATGACAAATTATTGAACAAAACAATCAACCTAAAACAACATGTATTTCTGAACGGAGGGAGTAGCAAAAAAAATAAAAATAAATGTGTTATTTTTAAAAAAAATTGATTATTAACTAAATATAAAAGGGATAATTATTATGGAATGAGATTTTGTACTAAAAACCTAAATTGGAATGAGATTTTGTACTAAAAATATAACTAATTAAATAAATGTTTTATTTTTAGAATATTTTGTTATTAATTAAATGAAAAGGGAGTACGGGACAAATATTGGTAAAATAAAATTTTGAGCTAAAAATCCCAAATATTGAGGAATCAAACAATAAAACTGTTTCACTTTTCCACTCTCATTTAAAGCACGTTGTTTATAACGTGTGGTCACCTTTTACAACCATAAAACAAAACCAAAAATCACCCAAAAAAAAAACAAAAAATCAAAATTAAGTGCAGTATTTAAGAAGGCACACCACAAGAACTCTGCTCCCAACTCAGGGGAAATTTCTTTGCAGGGTCTCTTCTTCCTCCTCCAACTCAAGCCCCATTGAAAGAGACTCTTGCAACACAACTTTTAATTTCCTCCTAAAATTTCCTCAAATTCAACACCTGAAAAAGAAAAGAACTAATCTTTCCTTTGTAAAATCGAAAAAGCTAAAAAGGGTTGCTCTTAAAAATGGGGAGAAGTCCATGTTGCGCGAAGGAGGGGCTCAACAGAGGAGCTTGGACGGCCATGGAAGACAAGGTTCTTACTGATTACATCAAGATCCATGGCGAAGGACGATGGCGTGGGCTTCCCAAAAGAGCTGGTTCGTTTTTGTTTTATTTTTTGTTTTTTGTTTATTTTTTTTGAATTTTGAGTGTACGGAGGAATAAAACGACGCGTTTTGTGTGGTTGCAGGGCTGAAACGGTGCGGAAAGAGTTGTAGGCTGAGGTGGCTGAATTATCTCCGGCCGGATATAAAGAGGGGGAACATCACCGCCGATGAGGAGGAGCTCATCGTCAGACTTCATAAGCTACTGGGTAACAGGTAAATTAATTTGACTTTTTGTGTAATTTTTTTTTTTTTTACCATGATAGAATAATGATGTGAAGTATTGTGGTTTAATGTTACCTAACTCATTTGACCGGATGATCATTTAAGTAAGTATAATAATTGCAATGAGATTTTTGTTTTTTATTAGATTCATAATAGATGGGGATGCTATAGATCCAATAAGTGGGCGTGGAAGTGGGGGTTTGGATGAATGTAATTAAGGAAGCTATGGTTTTGATGTTTGATGTTTGTTTTTGTAGATGGTCGCTAATAGCTGGAAGGCTTCCAGGGCGAACAGACAATGAAATAAAGAACTACTGGAACACGAATCTGAGTAAAAAGGTCCAGGATGATCGTCGTCATGGTAACACGAAAGAGCCTGGAAAAAACAAGGATTCGAAGCCGTCATTCATTGCAACTCAAATCGCACAGCCTCAAAAGCCGACTTCTAATGTGGCCATCCGTACAAAGGCGTTTAAGTGTACAAAAGTGATCATCAGCCCACCACCACCACAACCACCACTTCCACCACCAGCACTGCTCGAGCAGTGCAGTATCCCTATGAAGGACCCACCTGGAAATACTGACACTAACTCTAACACAAACAACCCTATCTTATCAAAGGAGTTCCCGGAAGGCCCACTCCTAGACTTTCCAGCAACCGACTTTAACATGATGGGCGAGCTTAGCTTTTCCGAGTTTTTGGACTCGCAACAAATGCTAGACTTTTGTCGTGATCTTAGTCAAGGGACGAGCAACGAAGGTGACCAGTGCTCACCCTCGTCTTCACTCGAGGAGCCAATCGTTTTCTCCGAGGAGATGATGGAGGACTGGCGCAACTGTGGTCTCGAGACATTCGGGCTAGAGTTTTTGCTTGGAGCGTAAAGTTGTAATTTAGATAAAAACCAGTAAGTAGTATAAATAATCACCTTATAAGGGCCTATATAACGTCCATTCTCAAACACTTCATGGACGTAAGCAAATAAAGTTTAACTTGTGTGGTTGGGACTTAGAAATAATATCATTGAATCTATGCATTTGCATATACACACGTACTAGCTCCACATCTACAAAAAAGAGCTTGTGCTAAGAATAATGTGTACACTTTGTGCTGGCATCTTTTTGGTTTTTTGGTTTTTTGTTTTTTTCCGTTTTTTTCTGTAGCAAATCATCATGTAGGTAGGAATCTTTTTTTGTTTTGTTAGTGTGCAATTGTGTATGTGTAGTCCAATATATTAATGTTTAATATTAAATTAATATATTATGGTGTGTGTAGTCCAATATATGTACGTACTCTTTAATTGATGAATAAGTGTCTCATGATTCTCGATCTATAATTAATCATACCATGTATATATGTATGTGGCTGTTAGAAATCTAATCATTTTAAGAATTTCTCATCAAATTTGGGTTGTTTTGGACTGAAATTACATATAAAATTATGTTATAAATGGAGAGAAGAAAAGAACAAATAATTGAAGTTGACTTTAGCTGGGATGATGCTGGACTCTTGCAAAATAAATTGATAGTTATAATTGCTTTGAAAAATCGACGTAATCTGATTTGAAAGTACTAAAATTTGAAAAAGAAAATCTATACATGAATATTGTATCAATAAAACCAAATTTTGGAAAACAAAAATTATTGCGTTTTTGAAAGGATTGAACCAAGAAATTGTCAAAGTTCGGCAGGCCACAATACGGACAGAGGGGGAGACCGTCCCAGCGCACATATGCGCGACAGGCCCGTCACATAAGCCCATGGGGTTCCATCCTAAAACCAATTGGTGATAGGAAAAGTAACCCATAGGTATATATTTAGGCTATTTTCTCTTTAGTTTTCCAATGTGGGAATTCTTTCTTCCACACGCCCCCTCAAGTGGTAACTGGCCTGACCCAGTTAGCACTTGACAACATAAAGGCCTTAGAGCCGACGGATCGTCGACGAGCCCAAACAACTAGCCTAAATCGCTAGCTCAATATCATGGGTGGGGAACATCCTTCCGACCCAGACAACCAGGGACCCAAGATCAAACCGCTCTGATACCATGTCAAAGTTCGGCGGGCCACAATACGGACAGAGGGGGAGACCGTCCCAGCGCACATATGCGCGACAGGCCCGTCACATAAGCCCATGGGGTTCCATCCTAAAACCAATTGTGATAGGAGGAGTAACCCATAGGTATATATTTAGGCTATTTTCTCTTTAGTTTTCCAATGTGGGAATTCTTTCTTCCACAGAAATCGCCCTGCTTTTAAATATCGTTAGTACATCAATCTACTGCGCGCTTGTCCGCGGTGTGGGCTCGATGAATCAGTGATGCACCTGCTCCGAGATTGCCCAGCTGTGAGGCACTTGGGGGCAACACTCTGCCGCTGAACTTCTTTGCTATGATGCTTTGGCAGTAGTGGTGGGTTCGGTTCCGGAACCGGAACACAGACGGTTCCAGTTCCTCCGAACCTTGGAACCGGGAATCTCTCCGGTTCCTCGGTTCGGTTCCCGGTTTCGGTTCGGTTCCAGTTTTTTCCGGTTCCGAGGCGGTTCCGGTTTCGGTTCCAGTTCGGTTGAAATCACAAAAAATTAAGGGAAATTCCTTTTGGTGCCCCTAAGGTTTTGCCTTTTCCTTTTGGTGCCCAAGAAAAAAACATATCCCTCTTGGTACCCCTGAGGTTTTGGCTTTTCCCGTTAATGCCCCTCTCCGGTTCAAATTAGCTAATTTTAAGCTTACCATTATGTTCATCACCCTTAAATTAGTAAGAATCAACTCTTAAAACATTTAAATTCATAACCAAACTACATCAATTTGAATTTTTAAACAATTCTCTATTTTAAGGGGTTGTTTACAAAATTGTTTAAAAATTCAAATTGATGTAGTTTGGTTATGAATTTTGATGTTTTAATAGTCAAATCCTACTAATTTAAGGGTGGTAAACATAATGGTAAGCTTGAAATTGGCTAATTTGAACCGGAGAGGGGAGTTAACGGGAAAAGCCAAAACCTCAGGGGTACCAAGAGGAATAAGTTTTTTTCTTGGGCACCAAAAGGAAAAGGCAAAAACTTAAGGACACCAAAAGGAATTTCCCAAAAATTAAAAAAAAGTTGAAATTGCAAAACTGCGATCGCGGTTCCCCATTTTCACCGTTATATTTTTTTTAAGTGATGGAACCGCCGGTTCTCCGGTTCCAAGGAACGTGGAACCGGGACCGGCCGACCCTCGGTTCCGGTTCCAGAACCGCCGGTTTTTTTCCGGTTCGGTTCCCCGGTTCCTTGGAACCGAACACACCTCTATATGGTAAACATGGAAAGTTAGGAACTCTTTAGTTTTTTATGGTCAAGACCAAGGGCGTAGCCAAGAATCAAAGCCGGGGGACTAAATATATAAAATACAAAAAATTACATTAATTTGTTTCTTACAATGACATTCTTCGGTTTACCATATCTTGAAATCGCACAATAATATCTTCAGTTTCAATACAACACACTACATCTTTCTCAATATAAGTAATCAAACAGTCATTCATCAACTCATCTCCGAGCCGATTGCGTAATGAAGTTTTGACTAGCTTCATAGCAGAAAAAGCTCTTTCAACATTAGATGTAGCAATCGGTAAAAGCAAAGCTAACCGCACCGAAAGATATACCAAATGATAGACACGATGCTTCTTTGTCTGAACCAATTTTCTTGAGGGCTCACCAATACCTGTAAGGTTGACAAAGCGATCATCTGAGCGCACATCAGCAATATAACAGTCCAGTTGTTGCTCAAGTGTCAACAAATCAACATCTAAAAAGTCATCTGGATACAATTCTGCAACTCGGTATTCACCTCATTGAAGCGACTATTCAGCTCAGAAAGTTGAATACCATTTACTTCATAGGACAAACAAGGACGATAGTAATGTAGATTGGTATCTTGTTGAAGGTTTCGACGAGCTCTTCCTGGAATGACACAAAAGTCTTCCAACTCTCTAGGACATAATTTTCTGCTTGATGCAGAATGAAACAACTCTTTCCCAAAATGATTCCCAACCTCCATCTCTTATTTTTTGGAGAAGTAGCTTTGTGACTTTGAGAAGCTTCATTGCGTTGACGATATCTTGATCCTTTTTTGCAACGCTTGTGACAACTCATTTGAAACTCCAAGAACATTCGTCATCAAGAATAAGCAAAATGCAAATTCAAAGGACATCATGGAATCAAGAACGTTACCTACTTGAGCTCTTTGGCTTGAATTTGAATCCTTCTGAATAGCTATAAGTACATCAATTATTGGGTCATATAAAACAATCAAATTCACCAATGTTCTGTAGTGAGAATTCCAACGTGTTCGCCCAACTCGACCCAAAGATACTTCTTGATTTTTCCCCTTCCAGACAAGATTTCACCTTCATTAAGCCCTTTAGCTACTTGCTCAAAAGATTTAGTTCAAAACATGTCCTTTCTTTTGCAAGATGCACTAACAATGTTACTCAACATAGAGATTTCATAGAAAAACTTATCTACTTTTGTCAATTTTTGAGCAACAACTACAAATGCCAATTGTAACTGATGAGCATAGCAATGAACAAAATAAGTAGATTGATTCTCCTCTATTACCAAGTTGTTCAAACCATTAAACTCACCACGCATATTGTTGGATCCATCATAACCTTGTCCATGTAAACTAGAAATACTCAGCCTCAATGTTCCTTTTCAATGACAAAGCAGAGGTGTCAGGAACATGAACAATCCGAAGAAAACGCTCAAGAACAGACCCTCTATCATCCACAAAACACAGAACAACAACCATCTGTTCTTTCACTAATATATCACGAGCTTCATCAACTAAAATAGAAAACAAATTATCACCCATATCTCTAATGATAGCATTTATTGTCTCGACAACAATTACATTGATAATATCTTTGTGAATTATAGGTGAAGTCAATTTCATATTCTCGGGTGCATTACCCAATGCAACTCTCTTAACTTCATCATTATGGTTGGAAAGGAAGTGCAAAAGTTGATGTGACCCGGGATTCAACATCCCAAAGCTCAAGACAAATGAAAAGGTTGTTTTCTTGTTCTCGGATCCATTGAACACGCTTCAGTATTTTAGATCGTTCGGAGGCTGTGTTGGTCTGATCAGGGCCATTAAAGAACCATTAGAAAGCTTACTTGATCCACTACAACTTCTATGTTTTCAATATTTTCCATAAATTAGCCAAGAACAGTCTCTAAATCACCAATCTTTCTAAAAGCTTGAATCTAGACATGAAAGGTTTTGATCATATACAAGTCAAAGAAAGCCAAACAACTTCATCACCTAAATGGAATTATTAAAAGGAGCATCTTCCATCAATTTTATTCATTTAAGTATGTGGTAGGTGAGATGAAAATGAAGGTTTTTGTAACCCTATTTAAAGGTCCTTGTTTCTCTTGTAATAGGATATGTTGAATTTGTGGAAAAAACCAATGAGAGTGTTTGTGAGTGATTTCCTTGTTTGGTGTGTAATATCCAAATATGTTCGGTGAGTTATATCTGAATGAATCCTTCGTTTCTCTTTAGGTGAGTTATATCCTATGAGATTCGAACCCTCTTTCAATTCTCTTATGGTGAGTCATATCCACATAAGATTCGATTGCTTATCCCTCTTTTGATTTACCTATGTGTGTTATATCCTTGGTTTTTTGATTGCTTATCCATATATTTATAATTTAAGTCAGATTTCCTTTTAGTTTGAATCACTTGTCTTGTCTTCAATATTCGTCACAATATAAACCACAAATAAATGCAAAGAGCAAGGTTGGCAAAGATCAAATTGAGTTGGAACTTTCTTCGACAACGATCCGTTTCTCATCATTAAAGTTCAAGAAAGTTACCTTGATTACTCGACTCATCAAATTCATCATGTCCTTGAAAAGCTAATCCTTACACCAAAAGAAATCTAATGCAATAAATTGAGGCAGTTAATCTGACACGAAATCTACCCGCCTCTGTTCTAAATGATTAGACAAACATACGTCTATATGTTGTTTCTGAAGCATCAAATCTTCACAAGCACACACACACACATCTACTATGAACACTGTTATGACCGCCAACATGAAGCCCAAATCGTTCTTTTTTCCTCCAGTTTTTAAACCATGTCCCAACAAATGAATCACCACCTCCTTGTTTACCAAGATCGGGTTTGAAGAGATAGCAAGGTAAGAAAAAGGCAACAACTTTCGATAGACTATATTCCAACCTAGAACTGTACTCATTGAACCAACCGGGAACAAATCTACGAGTTTGATTTACAAATACAGTTGCATGAAAATCATGGTTTCTAGGTTGAGAAGGTCCCTTTTGCAAATAAGCTCGTCTAACCCTTTCTCTATCCTTCAAATCATAGTCAAATTTATTCCTCCTTAACCTTGGATCAATAGGCAAATCATCATATCCAACCTCAACATCAGCAGTAGATAGATTTGCCATTCTTGGCGGATAACCACTAGACAAACTCGAAACACTTAATCGATCGGGATTAGAACTAGAACCTTTATTTTATGAACCCCCAAAAGGTAGAAAAATCTCTTCATTTCTTGAACAATTATAGAACATGAACATCAAATTCTAAATTCATAAACCATAACGGAAGTTCCTCCATCAACAAATTTGATAAATTCAACACACATAAATAATTTGAAATCATCAATTTAGCACACACAATTACACAAATGATCAATTCATCAACTCAGCACACAAACACAAATACCCTAGAATATAAAATTAGGGCTAACAAAAATGAAATACCCCGTAGATACTAGATTCGTATCTACTTAAGTCTTATAATTATTATTAACATTACTACTAATTTTATTTGTTTACAAATAAAATCATGTTTTGGAGTCTTAAGTTCGATATCCATTACGCTAAAGTTATGTGGTTAACGAATTTAAGTATGTTCGTTTGTCCTTTAATAGAATTTTTCTTGAGCATTTGAATAAGGGAAAAGAAAATATCTTATTAAAAATAAGAGTGGTATTGTTGAATTACTATATTACCCCTAAATTAGGGTGCCCATTTCTTTTCCCCTACTTCATCTCTTTCCCCCACTCCATCTTCTTCCTAATTACATCCGCTCCTAGCTTCCTCATTCACCTTCCCCACTCTCAAATCAGCCCACACTCATGCCCCACTACCCTCACCGACGCCGGAGAAAGCGAACGCCGTCAACCCACGCCACCTAGCCGGAGCTCACGCCGCCCATCACGTCACCCACCACCCCACCTCGTTTTTGGAGCTTCCATGGCCTCCCACACCATTTTTGGACCTCTTTCGACCCTTCCATACCTTGGGTAAGCTTTTGCTTATTGTTAGAGGTTGGAGTGTTAAGGGCATTTTTGCACACGTTCCGAAAATTCTGGGCAGTTTCTGTAATTTCTGGAAAGTTAAGGGTATCATCACAAGGTAAGGAATTCTTCTACGAGAATGAGAAATTTTACGGATCTTGATTTGGATCTATATGTGATGAGTTATGACTATTTGTGTGATTTTGGTGAAAACTTAGAGTTTAGGGCTATATTGGTGGGCAATTGGAAGGTTGGGTTGAAAATATATTTTGATGAAGGCTATGCTTGATAAATCTTCTTAGGCTAAGTAATAGTTGAATTAAGCATTTATGCTTTATGCACAATTTTGTGACTTGAGTGATTGATATATTACATCTTGTTTTCCTAGAAAATACATGTGTGCATAAGTGGTATGAATGAGTAAAACCGACAAGGCCGTTATTGATTGTTATAAATCCCAATGGGATAATATGGTTCGGCAATGCCGTTCGAGCTTCTTACGGACCCCAATGGGGACCTTGATATCGACAATGTCGATGATGAAACTTCAGGATTCCATGGGGGATACCTTGAAGATAATTGGGCAATGCCCTGTGAGTTAATCCCAATGAGAGTTTTGGTTCGGCAATGTCGTTCGTGTTTTTACGGACCCCAATGGGGACTTTTAGTCGGCAATGCCGATGATGTGATTCATGGATCCCAATGGGATGCCTTGAGATTTTGGGCAATGCCCTGTAAGTAACCCCAATGGGGTAAGACGAGATATAACCTCCTCTGTAATATTATTTGCTTTTAGCCATGTCTTTAATGTGTACATATATATCTATTAAAAAAAATACTATTCTTCATTACTTAGTTTCTTTTGAGAGACTAACCCCCATTGGTTGGGGGCTGGCTATGTTTTTTTTATGGCATGGCCAGGTTTAGGTGACGTTCAAGCACTTGGAGGAGGTTGAGCGCCATGACGATGCTAGGATGGGACTTGGGTTTTGCTTATGAAGTGTTCTCCTTTTATTTTAGACTTATGTTTACCTACTCCTTAAGTAGGGAATCGAGTTAGACATTACATGCTGTTGAACCCGTTCCATATTTTAGCTATCCTGGTCTAGCGTACTAGTATGCACTCTACTTTGTGACTAATGTAGGTTTACGCCATCTTTTACTCTCGAGACTTGTTGACTCCTAGAGCTATTGGAAGTTTTATGACATTTCCTTGAATTCAGTATTATTATCCCCTTAGCCTTGAAGGGGTTTCATAAAAACCCTTGGCGCTGTAACAACTCATTTTTGGGCTGTTACAGAAATTGGTATCAGAGCCAGGTTTCGGTGTTCTACTTGGGGAGTTGGGATGGGTAGAAGTTGCATCGTGATTGCGCTCCTTCCTCCGTGGCATTCTCTTATGCTTCATAAGGTTATAAACTAATATGTGCGTGTTTCTGTCACAACTTGTGCGTATTTTATTTGATACTAGAGCTACTGCAAGTTTATGACATTTCTTTGAATTCAGTATTATTATCCCCTTAGCCTTGAAGGGATTTCATAAAAACCCTTGGGGGTAAAAGCCTAACCAAATCTGAAATTGGGGCTAATATGATATTGGGGCTAAAACTCCTAAAAGGAGTAGGACTGTCGGAGGTCTACCTCGCTAGAGACAGGAGTGGGCGACCGAGTGGCTGGAGGAGAGGAGGAGGACTAAGAATCCGAGCGGCCCGGGCTGAGGAGGTTGTTGGATGCCTAGTCTCGCGTGCTGCACTGCTGCTACGTATAGATTCCAGACTAACGGGATGGTGGCGAGCCGACAGGGATTCGAGGACACCAAGTCGCTGATGAGTCGAGAGATGGCGGCAGATTTCGGACTCGTTCGAGGCTTTGAGGACTTTTAGCGTTCGTTCTGTACTTTTATCGTTCAGTGTTTTGGCCTTCTTCAGCATTTTAAACCTATAAAAATCCGTTTTTTGTACTTTTAAATATTTTTAAAAAAAATCTCAATGAGGGATGTAGCCCTCACTAGGCACCATACAAATCCGCCACTGGTCAAGACGATTGTTTGCGCTTATCTTCGAGGGTTGTTTTTTTATCACGGAAGCTTTTGATACGGCTATAATAGCCTATAAGCGAGCGTTGGCTGGGGCTGCTATCCATGTTAAGCCGGCCAAGGCTTGGATGGGCTTGGCCGGGCTTGGATGCAACCAAGGCCTAACGTCCATAATACTAAAAATAACATAAACCATAAGTAAAAGTCTCAAAGTAGCAACAATACCATGTCAAGACATGTCAAGGGCCTTGTCGCGCGCGTGTAGGGACAACATTGTGGTGTTGGCATCGTGCCATGGTTGGCACGGTAGGAACCCCCAATTTCGAGGGGTACGGTATCGCGGGATGGGCCAAGGGGGCTGCCATTGTCTTGGGACGCTCGGGCTAGTCGGAATTAGATGTGACCCTAGGCAAGGTCGCATTAGGCTCCTGGACAATAAATTGTTTTTCTTTCTCAACATGTCAACTAGGGCTATCTAATCTTCTTGACTCAAACACTCGCTTATCAAAAATCAACGATCTGGATCTGAGTCCGTCAACATCACCCGCACCAAACAATCAAGAGATCGGTCATCGAGACTTGCATCTGACTCAAAGTTTGGACCTTTGTGAAATGTCAGATCTTCATTCTCCAAAACAGACTTCGAGACCTACATATGACTCAAATTATGGACCTTTGCAAAGTGTCAAATCTTCATGCTCCAAACCTACTTCCCCATGCACGATCGCAGTTCGTGTGTAGGCTCGACTTGTGGATCTGAGTTGGTGAACATGGGATTGACCTTCTTTTCCCACAAACGATACCAATTTATTTTGACACAAAAATCTCCCAAAAACCGGATAGAAAGCAAACAAGAAAAAGAGAGATTTTCGCATGAAACTTCAAATTATCCTTCTTATTAACATGGGTACTTTTTTAGGAAAAGAATGGAGGCTAGGGTTTCTCCTATCATTTATTGGGCATTTATCCTTCCTAAGCCCATTAGCTAGGATATTTAATATTTTCAACATAATTGATACACTATCAATTAAATCAATTAAAATTATATAAAGCCAAAAAATAGAGTTACACTTCATAACTTGCCAAATTTATTTACAAAATAAAATTTATCTTTGCAAGTTTTATTTATTAAAAAGTGGAATTAAATAAATTGTGAAGTTTTAATAATTATGAAAGCATAATGGTTACGAAAAATATATTTATATTGAAAGACAAATATTAACCGAAAAAATAATATTGAAATGGTATTTTAGCACAATTCATTTCCTTGCATTAAAATATTTCTTAAAACCCGAAAAATCCCATTCTTAATAAATATTCGTCTGATTTATTTTATCTAAGGGCGAAATTAATTTATAGAGAAAGATTTAATAATTATTATTGCATAATAATTAAAATAATTACACTTTATTCTTCTATAAAAGAGTGGGATATTACATTTACAAAATGTGCAAGGGTGTTAGCAAACAATCATTGCCAGATTCATGTTTGTCAATCTTCACAACTAATGTTAGCTTTCATGGTATTATTTGAGCATTTCTTGACATTAAGCTTTTGTTATAAAAGAGAGCTCGATTTCTAGCATGCCAAAATCATAGGCAAAAGTGGTAGATCCCATACATGTTTCTAATATCTCATCTTTTCCTTGGTCCTCTATTAAACCATTTGAACTAGCCTTTAAGGTTGTCAATTCTTGATGGGAAATATGGAGCCATTTAAGGAGTTTGTTGAGTACATTATTGAACAAGCTACATTGGGTCCAACGATGCTATCCAAATTAATTAGATTTGCTATAGAGGGCACCTGTGAGGTTAGTTTAAGAAGGTAACATGCCTTTGATGTTTATAGGTAAACTAAAGCGCCACTAAGAGGGTTCAAAGCTCAACATTTCCACCATAGTGAAGTAGACTTAAAACTCAAATGCATTAGAAGAGATCTATCAAAAAAAAAATTGAAGAATCTTTAGAGGAAGTTTAAGGTGTCAAAAAAGGGTCCAAAGTTCAACATTAGAATGATCTAGTATGTAGAACATAATGTGAAGCAAAAAGTCTATTGAGCCAATAAGCAAACTTAATTAACTTGAAACATAACCAAATTTTAGACCCCCCAAGACGCCTATTACTAGAGATTTTATAGCATAGATGAACGATGAGATTTTAACATGCGTCTTCATGTTCAAAATCAGTAAGGACAATCTATTAGGATCTAACAAGATGAGTCTGATTTGAAAAGATCTTTCAAATCAATAAAATATTTGAAGGATACTTCAAATAGGATAATTTTCATTTATTAGCCAAAAATGATTAATCCATAACTCAATTAGTCTATCTATAGATGCAAAATAAGGAAGAAATGGTATAGAAGAAAATTTGGTTCTTGCAACCAGCGCTAACCCTGCCTAATAAATAAGCCTCATTGAAAACAAAACGATTGTAGAAACCTATACAATCCATCTTCTTTGGTAAGCATAGTGTCTCCCAACTTCATCCATGTAATTTTCTATATTGATGAGAAGAATTCTTGCTAAAATTTCGCTATGAGACTAAGGATCACATAATTAGGCCTCTAGCTATACGAAACCTCGTGATACAAGTAAGGATGCTCTTATGTTGAGAATAAAACATATCTCACATTTAAAATTCAAACAAAACCAGCCTAGTACATATATTCTTCGGTTACACTTCCTATTGTCAATTGGTTTTAGGATAGAATCCCACTTGGCTTATGTGGTGGGCCAAACGCACATGTGTGCTTGTACAAACATATCCCGAGTCTACCTACCTATCGGCCCACGGACTTTCTTCATAGTATCATAGTAGGTTTGGTCTTGGGTCTATTATCTACCTTGGGTTGGGCTTAGTGAGTTGCTATGTACCCGCCCATTATCTACCATACTTAACTTTCGACTATCTTGTGTTGGGGTTATTGAGTTGCTACCGCCCTTTATCTACCTTACTTAACCTACCCGATATTCAAGTGTCAACTGGTCATCCCAATTGCACTTTATGGGGAGTGTTGAGAATAAAATATACCCCACATCTGAAATCCAAAGAAAACTAGCCTAGTAAATATACTCTTGAGTTACTCCTATTGTCAATTGGTTTTAGGATGGAACCCCACTAAACTTCTGTTTTGGACTAACACGCATATGCACTCATACGGACATGCACTCAGTCTACCTATCTACTGGCCTACAGACTTAACATTAGTCTTGATCTAAACTTCCATACAAACACATAACGTTTAATATATATGTAGATTAAGAATAAAAACTGTAGGATCGTTAGTACTAGGACGAGTCGACGACTCCTACAAAGTCGTCGACTTTGAGTAATAAAGCAGCAGAATAAATAGATAGTAAAATAAACGATACCAACAGTCAATGACAAGCGATGTATAGTGGAAACTCTTCGTAAACCAACTAGTTTACTCGGAGAAAAACCACTCCCTTCCAAGTTTATCACTTAGTCGGATTTTAAGAGTCCTTGGACTCGCTCTATTGATTTCTTGAGTGATTACAAAGCTCTCCCGTGTACAAGAATGAATCCCACACCCTTGAACCATGCTCTACCTTTGCACTCACACTCTCAATCTCACGCTATGCCTAAGATCTCTTAACTCACCACTTGTACGAATCCTACGCACAAGTATGCTCTTTCTTTCTTACACACGATATGAAAATTATGCTCATTGGTCTTACCAATTAGCCTAAACACTAGAGTATTTAAACTAAGGTAAGAGAGATCTCATGCATATTATTTTCCATTCGATTAGGAAAATAATATACACTCAATCTTTTACAAATCTTTCCAAATATATAAATGTAAGCACACTAAAATATTCTAGGAGAAACAAATTATCTTTATCTTGATTTTAGCACTCTTTTGATGATCTTCTCCTAAAATAGAACAACGCATCTGTCTTCAATTAAACGCAGATGATCTGTGTGTTCCTTTCGTAAATAGATCGCTTCGTCAGCTGGTCATGTCAGTGACTTTGCCAAGTCGCCGACTCGACTTGCAAACTCAGGGTCACTGACTCTGGAACCATCAAAACTCAAACTTCCATCTTCTAACAAATTCCCCCTTTTTGATGGTGACAAACAACCTGTTCTGATAAAAGCTATCCAACATACAAAAACAGCACAATAAAAAGAGCAAAGCACAAAAACCATAAAAAGTTCCCCCTAAACTTAGTAACCACATGATTTCAGTATTTTGATCCCCCTAATAAATCTATTCCCCCGGTTAATTCCCCCTTTTGGCATCATCAAAAAGACTGTTAAAACAAGAAAAGAAATCAGAGGCAAATATAGAAACTTAAATCATAATATCAAAACAGTCATAGATAGTCATCCACCATAGCAAAATAAAAGGTACGATGCAAACACACACAATCTAGAAATACGTTACAACCATATTAAACTAAAGAAAAATCTTTTAAACTAGAGGGATAATGTGGAAAGGGTAGAAAGAGAGGGTTAGAGAAGGCCATGAAGTGCGACAGTCACTGACATCAGGATCCAAAGTCATTGAGCCTCTCCTCTATTGCATCAAGCTTTGAAATTGCATTGTCGACCATATTCTGAAACTTCTCCATCATTCCCTTCAGAATCATATTCTGCTCCCTGATTTCCTTCAATTCATCGTTTGAGGGAGCAAACTTCATTCCTTCTTCCTGGTAGCCCTTGATACTGACCTCAGAAATCTTTGACACCCATTGTCCATCAACTCAGTTCCAGCCGAACTTCCTGATCATTTCCTTGTTGAGAATCCTGGTGTTGAGGACGTAACCACCATCCACATAGACCTTATGCTCAGTCATCATTAAGGCAATCAACATGCCATAAGAAAGTGCATGTTTGGCAGTGTCAAGCACATGCTTCATGTGAAGCATCATCAGACGAGGCATGTTTACCTTCTTTCCCTTAATAATCTTGTCCATGACCAGGTTATCTTGAATAGAGGCAACATTTCTTTTGAGTTCCCTTGGAAGCAAGTTGCTGACTAGATAATTGAACATTACCTTCTTCTCAATTCACTTCTTGTTGACCAGGTAGGGACTGGTGAAATTGTCATCACTGTCAGTGACAGTTCTGATGATCTCACGGTCAACCTCCTTTGTAGTACTCAGCAAAACCTTCATGAGGAATCTCAAGAATGTCACTGACATCCTTGCTAGTGAAGGAGTACGTCTTCTTATCTATCGTGTACCTCCCTATGGTCATATTCCCAGTATCTTCAATCACCAGATTCTCATAGAACATCTTAACCATCAGAGGATTGTATTCATGCTCCCCCTGCACTAACTTGTCCCATTTCTGCTTTTTCAGCCAGTCAATGACCTTTGTTAGTTTGAACTCCTTCATGAAACTTTCATCCCACAACAGATCCTTAGTGAAATCCCTAGACGACATATCAATGATCACATTGGTTTTCTTACTCTTTTTGCTAGACCCAATAGCAGACTTAGGAGATCTCCTCCTTTTCTTCCTAGTAACCTTCTCAGAGAAAGAAGAGTCTCTTCCCTCTGAGGCAGCCTCAGGGGTTTCCAACCCCTTGCCCTTCTTGGCTTTAAGAGCCACTGCTGAGGCTCTAGCACTAGCAGATCTAGTCTTAGGGTGAAAAGGAGGAGGCATTTCAATCTCATCATCCTTAAGCAACTCAGAGTCATCTCCAAAGAGATCTTTTTCTAAATTTCTCTTAACAGAATCACCATATTTGGATTTCTTAGAAACCAAGATGGGATCAGAGGGTGTACCTTCTTCGGAAGTTTCTGTTGGTTCCTTTTGGGAGAAGTCCTTGTCAGCCACCTTGTCGACATTCTCCACACCAGTATTTGTGTCAATGACTTTTGAGGAGTCATTGACAACCTTTTCTTGATCGTGAGGAGATAGCCGTTGGTTCTCCTCTTCACCAGCCTCTTCTACTTTATCCTCTGCAAAAGACCCGATGACCTTCTCTGTTTCCTCAAATTCCATTGACTCCATAATTGGAGTCTTCACTCTCTCTTCCTCTACAATCTCTTGATCAGAGGGTTTGGGTAAGGAAGAATCACCGATTTCTGGAAAAACCATTGGTTGCGCCGTTTGGTGCGGTTTTCCAGACTCCGGTGACATGGTTAGGGTTTTGGTTTCAATTTGAGGGGGTAGAGGATTTTGGGGTTTTTCAACGGCAATGGGAGATGAGGGAGTTGATTTTGGAGGAGAAGGGTTTGGATTCTGGTTTTGTGGAGGAATGTGGTTTTGAGATGGAAGTTCCATGGCGGTTGGAGGAACGGTTGAGGAAGACGATTGCCCAGACAAAAGGACTCGAAGAAAATCGTCACCAAAGAGGGCGAGAATCATCTTTGCCGATTCAGGGCTTTCGGTTTTGGTTTTGGGAGAAGCAAGGAGGTTTGAGTTGGAAGGAGACGCCATTGGAGAAGAATGGAGGTTCGAGGGTTTGGGTTCGAGAGAGAGAGAGAGAGAGAAGTCGAGAGAGAGAGAAGAATTGAGAAAAGTGTACCTTTAAGTTTGACGGTTGATGAGGTATTTTTAGTGGTCGTTAATACCTATCAAAGAAACCTTAGCTTAACCAACTCAGTAGAGCGGCAAGTAAGGGTCGATCCCACAAGGACTTGTGTATTTATGCTTTTACTTGTGTCCCAAGTAACCAAATAAGGGGGGGTTTTAATGATTCAAATTCTAATCTAATATGCAAAATTGAGAATTAACTAAGAATGCAAATATGATTGAGTTTAACAAATATGAGAAAAGCGTGTTCAACTAGTTACATCCGTCATAGATATGTTGATCATCGATTCTCCTGATTCTCAATTCCCTTGAATAATCTACCGTGGATTATTATCCAAAACTTTATATTTAGTTGAAAGAGCTAACAGTCTGAACAACCCTAATCATCTAACAACCTAGAACAACGTCTAGATTCAATTAAACGACAGCTTTTAAGTCCAAAGTATCGATAGAAACAAATACTCAATGCAAACACCTAATCAAGTTATTTGTGGTTTATTCCCTTCTATAACTAAATAGCCCGAACGAGTCTACACAATTACAGTTGCTACTTTATCTAACCAATCCCGAACGGGACTTGATCAAATTAGTTGTAAATTAACCTAGAAATTCTATTAGGTAGCTAATCTAACAAAACCCTAGAATAATCCTGATTCAATTAAGCACAGGGAATAAATCCTATTCAAGCTGATGAGAATCAATCAAACCTCACAATATTATGCAATCTATGATTTCAATAACTAGTCAAACACAACAGATTTAGCAATGCATAATTAAATTGAAATCAAACTTACAAAGGTTTCAAAGTCTGCCTCAAGAGAGAAAAACCCTAGCCTCCAAAAGTTGATCAAAGTTTTGAGAAAATAAACTAACATAAAGTATATATATGTCTCATAAAAATAACCCTCAATAACTATATCTTCAACATACTACTCGGAAAATATAAATCCAAACCAAACTCGGCCCAATCAGCTCCGCGTGAAATCCGGGATTGCGCGGCTTGACCAAAATGTGCGGCCGCGCTTTATTGCATCCTCGCGTAATCAGCTTCAGTTGAGAATGTGCGGCTTCATTGCTCGACTTAGCATCCCGAGTAATTTCCTTTGTTCTTTAGCTCTTCATTCCTACTTCAATCTTCATTGCGACACCTCCTAGCTTCCTTTAGCTCATCCACCACCGCCATGGTCAATCAAAACCTCGCCCCGTTGTTGCTCCTGAACCTAAAACCTATAAAACCGAGCAAACTAGCGCATAATACCCGACAACACAAAAACCTAAAAACTACATAAAAACCAACCTAAAACTAGCTAAAACATATATAAAACATGCATCTAAACTACTCCTATATGCAAGCTATCAACGGTTGAGGCATAATAAAGGAATTCACTTCCATTGTCAAATCACAAGATCTTCTCTTTCCTCCCTTTTTTAAATACACTTTCCAATTTCAAAAGATATTGTTAAGCCATGATCTTTTTCTCGCGCCAGAAGTCACAGTCACTGACCTTGAACAAGTCGGCGACTCTTATCACGAAACTGCTATCTTCATATGTCTGTGACTGTTGTACACACATGACTTTATCTTTCAAGGACTTACTTGGCGTTGGGGTTGTACAGGGAGTGCCAAAGCAAACCAAATAAAAAGCTTTATCTTTTGAGGATTTCTCGATTATGATGATAAGTCTCCGATTTAAAAGAAAATTCAAAAGTTGGCTCATAGAGACTCTCAAACATGATAGGTCAGGGACAAGCTTTAGAATCAACTATCATTTGGGCTTGTAAAGAGGGTTAGGATCATCAAGTTGATTCTTTTGGGCTGAAACAGAGAGCTCAAACAGATTGCACATATACTGAATGTAGTAAAAGTCATCGATCGTCAAATGTATGGGGTTTCCTAAACATGATGTCTATCAATAATGTAAAGATTTATACCATAAAAGCATGAGTTCAAAACATGCAAAGCAATCAATTCTATCCAATCATCGAGGGATTTCATGTAGGGAAATAGATTATCGGAGAGAGATCATACCTAATTCCATGCGGAGTTGTTCAAAGGGTTCACGATTCAAGGCTTTTGTGAAGATGTCTGCTCTTTGATCACTTGTTCTACAGAATTCCATAGTGACCATGCCTTTTTCAACACAATCTCGAAGAAAGTGGTGCCTTATCTCTATGTGTTTTGTCTTTGAATTTTGCACCGGATTCTTTGAGATGTTGATTGCACTTATGTTATCACAAAGTATATGCACTGACCCACACTTTACACCATAGTCACTGACTTGTTGCTTTATCCATAAGAGTTGTGAAAAACACGCTGTGACTGCAATGTACTCTGCTTCTGCCGTTGATAGAGCCACAAAATTTTGCTTTCTAGATCCCCCAAGAGACAAGACAAGGCCCAAGAAATTGAGCCATCCTTGAAGTGCTTTTTCTATCAACCCGGTTCCCTGCAAAATCAGCATCTGTGTATCCGACAAGCTCAAAATCAAATCCTCTTGAATACCATAAACACATATTGTCAGTCCCCTTAAGATACCGAATAATTCTTTTAACAGCTTTCAAGTGGGACTCTCTTGGATCAGACTGAAATCTAGCACAGAGACAAACTCCAAACACAATATCAGGTCTACTTGCTGTGAGATAGAGCATTGATCCAATCATACCTCGATACATAGTAGCATTGACCTCAGGATCCTTGTCATCTTTTCCAAGTGAGGTGGTCGGTGACATGGGAGTATCAAAAGGTTTAGCATTCTCGAGACCAAACTTCTTAACACATTCTCTAAGATACTTTTGTTGATGAACTCGTGTCCCATCCTCACTTTGAACAACTTGAAATCCTAAAAAGAACTTAAGCTCGCCAACCATACTCATTTAAAATTCACTAGACATGAGGTCTGCGAACTTCTTCACTAGCTTATCATCTGTTGAACCAAAGATAATGTCATCGACATAGACTTGAACAACTAGTGTATGACTTCCTTCTTTCAACAAGAACAGAGTCTTATCAACTTCTCCTCAAACATAGCCATGTTGAATCAAGAACTGAGACAAACGATCATACCAAGCACGCGGGGCTTGCTTCAATCCATAGAGTGCTTTGTCCAGTTTGTAGACATGATCCGGGTGGGCGACATCTTCAAAACCCGGAGTCTGTTTAACATACACTTCCTCCTTTAGATAACCATTCAAAAAGGCAGTCTTGACATCCATTTGCTGTAGTTTAAATCCATGATGAGCAGATTAGGCGATGAGCAATCTAATAGCCTCAAGACGAGCCACAAAAGCAAACGTTTCATCATAGTCAATGCCCTCTTGCTGATTGTATCCCTTAACTACCAGCCTTGCTTTATTTCTGATCACATTTCCTTCATCATCCAGCTTATTTCTGAACACCCATCGTGTTCCAATCACAAATATTCCTTTTGGCCTTGGGACCAAATGTCAAACCTTATTTCTTTCAAACTAATGAAGCTCTTCTTGCATGGCATTGACCCAATCCGAATCTTTCAACGCTTGTTCTACATTTTTAGGCTCCAACATTGAGATGAAAGCATTGAAAGCAAATAAGTTGTTCAGAGAAGATCTGGTTTGCACACCCTTTGAGAAATCGGTGAGGATGTTAGTGACAGGATGAGCATTTTTCTGTTGATAATTCCTGACCTGTATATCTGTCAAGTCGCCAACTTGAGTCTGAGGCGTTCTCTCTGAAACTTCTTCTGAGTTCTCTGAACTTTTGCTCCTTTCAGGTGTTTTCTCATCATCGGACTCACTTTCACTTGAACTTTGATTTTGACTCCATCCCCTTGTTCTGTCTGAGTCGGTGACACTAGCGTTGTCACTGACTGTTGATTCTTTCAGGGTTGTAGAGACTGGAAGTGAGTCATCTTGAACCAGATTGTATCCTTGATCACCATCATCAAGATCTTCAATCTTCAAGCCTCCCATAGTGTTCTCATCAAACACCACATGAACACTTTCTTCAATCCTCCTTGTCCTTTTATTGAACACTTTGTAGGCTTTGCTCTGAGGGGAATAGCCTACAAAAGTCCCAACATCACTCCTTGGATCGAATTTTCCCAGACTATCCTTGTCGTTGTTGTGAACATAGCATTTGCATCCAAAGGTACGCAAGTGGGAAACACTAGGCTTAATTCCTCTAAGCAGTTCATACGGAGTTTTTCCAAGAAGTGGACGAAGCATGGCTCGATTCATCACATAGCAAGATGCATTAATGGCTTCACCCCAGAAATTCCTTGGAAGACCACTTAAGATAAGCATGGTCCGTGACATGTTCTCTAAGGCACGATTTTTCCTCTCGACTACGCCATTCTGTTGAGGAGTTCTTGGCGCTGAGAAGTTGTGACTTATGCCATTTTTCTTGCAAAAAGAAAGAAACTCAGAGTTGTCGAATTCTGTTCCATGATCTGATCTGACTGATACAAGAGCAACTCCAAGCTTTTTCTCCACAACCTTCACCCATGCTTCAAATTTTTCAAAGACCTGTTCTTTAGAAGACAGAAAAATTGTCCAAGTATACCGTGAAAAATCATCAACAATGACAAAAATGTAGCTATTTCCTCCACGACTTTGGATTCGCATGGGACCACATAAATCAATATGAATAAGCTCTAAGGGTCTAGTGGTACTTACCTCCTTCTTAGATTTGAAGGAAGACTTCACTTGCTTACCTCTCACACAAGTTTCACAAACTTCATGCTTGTTTGAATCAATCTTGGGCAATCCTCTAACCAATTCTTGCCTGTGAAGTTTGTCTAGCAGTTGAAAGCTTGCATTACCAAATCTCTTGTGCCAGAGGTCGGCGACATCTGTAATTGTTCTAAGACACAGTTTTTCTTCAGGCTCAAAATACGGGTCCACTTTATACAGATTGTTTTCACATACCCCTTTCAGAAGAATTTTGCCTGAACTAATCTCTTGTACCTGACAGCCATTCTTATAAAAAACAACTTGATATTTTCCATTAGCACAAATTTGGGAAACACTTAGAAGCTTGAAACTGAGATTATCAACAAGATTCACATTGTTTATAGTTAGCTTATTCGAAAAACTTACCGTACCTATACCAGAAATGTGACACCCTTATACCCTATGACGTATGCTTAGTAAAACTTATCTCGTATATAAAAAGATAGTTCACATATAGCAACTATCCACATAAGCACAAAGCAGAAAGTAACAACCATAAAAGGTTGCACACACATCTATGCAAACTCTTCTTATACTAATACATCTGTCATTCTAACTTATATTACAACTCATATGTCTAAGATGCAAAATGAGGAAGATAAGGTTGCATTGAGCTTCAGCCGGCCGACCTGTATGAATGTGTCCTCTAAACGGACACACATCAGTAAGAACTAGCTGAACCTGAAAAATTGTTTTGCGATTTGCGTGAGTCGCATACTCAGTGAATATAAACCATCATCAATTATTTCACACAGAGTCAAACATTTAGTCCTTGTACATATACATACATATTATATATATGCCATATATATGAATTTACTATGCATATGCAAATGCTGATGGATCCGATTCATTATTCTGTGAACTGTTCAAGCCTGAATCTGCCCCAGGTTTACTATATATGGACTCTTATGGTCCCTTTAGCAAAGAAATCCGAAGATTTCCTGAATATTGACTCTTATGGTCCTGTATGATCCGTAGATCCTGTATGACCCGTAGGTCGCTTTAACAAAGAAATCCGTAGATTTCCTGAATTACAGAGCTATCACATCTATCCATATAACTCATATAGCACATATATTCATATAGCTCATATAGCACATATATCACATATATCCATATACCAAATATAGAGCATATATTCATATATTCATATTTCACATATAGCACATAGGGTTGAATCTCCGGTCTATACTCACTTGTTTAGGATAGATACTATATTTCTTCCCTTTCTCTTTGACCACGATCTATGACTTGTACTCCTATATATAACCCAACGCAAATTAGGCTATTTACTCTTATAAACTCTAACCCTAAATGCAATGAAATACCAGAATACATTATAACTTCTTGGGCATCTTTCCAAATCCTTTAAAACTTAATAACAATAAACTATATATATAGAAGAACATTTTTCTAGTTCAAACCTTTGTGAAAAATTGGATCAAAGGGCTCCCTAATATCCTTACAAAACGAAACCCTAAAATTACTCTGAAATCTTTTTCCGAATATAAATCTAATATCGAAAACACCCTTTGAAAACTATAAATCAACTGATTTCTCAATAAAACCCACTGTAGATCTAGATCTAGAAAAATTAGGAAAATCCAGATAAACCATTAACTAATTAAAAACTTACCAAATCAAGCTTGTACTTCGAGATTAAAACCCGATAGAAGAGATCTCGTACCAGATCCAACAAATAAACTCAAAACCAAAAAAATCAAGAATTTTCATCTCTCGTCTTTTTTTTCGTTTATGTAGATTCTCCATGGAAGAAGAACACATATCTCACAATTTATATAACTTTGTTCAAAGTCGGCTAAATTATATAAAAATCACAATTTCTACCCTCAAATCTTCTTTACTATAAACTTTACCCTAAAATAATTATTAATTAACTTTTAGTTAAATTTTTTTTTAAATATAATAAACTTAATTCGAAAATAAATATTACTTTTGAAAACTCACTATATATCATTCCACTATGCTATGCATATGCTATTAATGCAAAATGATATATGCTTTGGTCGGGGATGTTACAAGAAATACCACCTTTACTATTGTTGCCGAAGGTAATCTTACCTCCCTTGTATTCTTGAAGTGAGACAAAATCCCTGGGGTTTCCCGACATATGAGTTGAACACGCACTATCAATGAACCAGGGCTCTTGGTCACCCACTTCAAGCTGTATTGGAAGAATTAGTTCTTACGAACCCAGAGTTGTTTAACTCCTCTGGGTTTGGCAACATAGTAACTTCTAAAATAACTATTGTCACAATTACCATACACAGATCTTGGATGACAGTCAGTGACATTGGTTTTGCCATAACTGCCATTCAGAGTCTGTAACCTTGCATGTTCATCATCTCTTGATTTTTGTGACAACCATGTTGGTAGTGACCAGGATTGCCATAATACCAACATGTCCTATGAGATTTTAGGGCCACATATTTGCTATAACCTGGATAGATGGGTTTGTTGTTGACGCGAGATTGAAAATTAATTTGTGACGGAGCCTAGTTCTGGAGTTGTTTTTGCCATATGTTGTACACCTTTTGATCAGGATACCATTGTTGCTTCCCTTTGTCAAGCTTAGCCACCACATGTGTAGAACAACTTTCATTGTCACTACACATAGGGGTTTTACCTTTGGACACAAGGAGAGCAGCCTTGGTACCCTGAGTATTGGGTGCACCAACAAAGCCAACTCCAGATCTCTCTACCTCCTTCACAAATTTCTTTTTATAGTCATTTCTGACCTCTTGAGTTTTTTCAGCAACAAACTCATCTAGCCATTTTTTCTTTTGAGTTTCGTTATCAATTTTTAAGTCCTCTAGATCTTTAGACAACTTAGCATTACCCAGTCTAAGCATGAGTCTTTCACCTTCTAGGTCAGTGACTTGTTTTTCCAAGTTATTGACTCGCTTTTGCAAATCAATGACTTGGATCTTTGAATCTGAGCATGACTCACAGGTTACTGACATAGAAGATGAAATCTTTTCAAGCTCAATTGCCTTAGAGGACCAGTGTTTGTTATCATCGAAGAGATTGGAGATTGTTTCTTCATTATCTTCCAACTTTTCTCTTAACTCAGTGACTTGAGTTCCAAGCTTTTCAATGATAGCAACCAGCTGTTCTCTAGACTTTTTGGCTAAGAGAGAAGAAAGTTCAAAGACGTTTACCTCTTGGGATGATTTATCTTCAATGGCCATGCAACATTTTCCTCTTACCGGTGCCACCTCATCATCATCATTAGACATGTCCCAAGTTGCCATCATGCCTTTACCAGCTTCTCCACTTTTTCTTTTTGGACAATGCTTGCCAAAGTGTCCCTTAGCCTAACATTGATAGCAAATGACATCCTTCATATCCTTCCCTTCTTTGGTTGATTCTGGAGCCTTTATGGGAGCTTTGTTGCGACTCCACAGTCTCTTCATAGCTTTAGAGATGAGAGCAACGTCCTCATCTACTCCTTCGGTGTCATCGTCTCCCTGAGCCAAGTCAAAGGCTTTTTCAACCTTGAGAACAATGTTCTTTACTTTTTCTGAGTCGAGTCTTTCAACCCTTCTTTGCTAAATGCCTCCATACATAGTGTGTTGTCCAACAAGGTCTTCCAAGGTCAGCGACTTGGTTTCCTTTTGAGTGAGAAGAGACGAAGCAATGCTGTCCCAATTCTTGTTCAATCCCTGGATTAACTTGTTGGTGAGTTTTCATTGAGGGATTTCTTCACTAAGAAACTCTAGTTGATTCACAATCGTTTGAAATCTGGAATGATAATCACGAATAGATTCTCCTTTTCCTTGAAAGATGTTGTCATACTCTGCTTCGAGACTAATGATCCTGTCCTTCTTTACGTCATCATTTCCTTGATGAATTCTTTTAAGAGCGTCCCAGATTTCTTTAGCCGTTTTGTAACCTATCATCTTCTTGAGGTCTCCTTCAGTGAGAGCATGATGTAAGACCTTCTTTGCTCTAGCATTCTTTTCTAGTTTTTTGAAGTCAACATCATCGTACTCAGCTGTGGTCTTTTCAGTTTTTCCATCTTTTCCAAGAGCAAAAGTTTCTGGACCAACTTCTATCACCTTCCAAGAGCAAAAGTTTCTGGATCAAGAGAACAGATATGAGTTTTCATCTGTTCAACCCACCAGTTGTACTCTCCTACCCTGAGAATTGGAGGCTTCCAGAAAGAGTCATTCACGGAAGTGTTGGTGGACGTCATTTTCCTGCAGTAAAAGTAATAAAACACAATCTAGAGCCTTAGCTCTGATACCAATTGTAGGATCGTTAGTACTAGGACGAGTCGGCGACTCCTACGAAGTCGTCGACTTTGAGTAATAAAGCAGCGGAATAAATAGATAGTAAAATAAACGTTACCAACAGTCAATGGCAAGCGATATATAGTGGAAACTCTTCGTAAACCAACTAGTTTACTCAGAGAAAAACCACTCCCTTCCAAGTTTATCACTTGGTTGGATTTTAAGAGTCTTTGGACTCGCTCTATTGATTTCTTAAGTGATTACAAAGTTCTCCCGTGTACAAGAATGAATCCCACACCCTTGAACCACGCTCTACCTTTGCACTCACACTCTCAATCTCACGCTATGCCTAGATCTCTTAACTCACCACTTGTACGAATCCTACGCACAAGTATACTCTTTCTTTCTTACACACGATATGAAAATTACGCTCATTGGTATTACCAATTAGCCTAAACACTAGAGTATTTAAACTAATGTAAGCTCATGCATATTATTTTTCATTCGATTAGGAAAATAATATACACTCAATCTTTTACAAATCTTTCCAAATATATAAATGTAATCACACTAAAATATTCTAGGAGAAACAAATTATCTTTATCTTGATTTTAGCACTCTTTTGATGATCTTCTCCTAAAATAGAACAACGCAATTGTCTTCAATTAAACGCACATGATCTGTGCGTTCCTTCCGTAAATAAATCGCTTCGCCAGCTGGTCATGTCAGTGACTTTGCCAAGTCATCGACTCAACTTACAAACTCAGAGTCACTGATTTTGGAACCATCAAAACTCAAACTTCCATCTTCTAACAAAAACAACTCTAAGAATGTATTTGAATAGGAAGTGTAATTCTTCTTTTGTTTTAAGATGTGATATTAGAAACAAATCAAATTTATATCACTAAAAAGTCTCTAGTTTTGCTCCTCTAGTAATATTCACACATAAACAAGACAATCCTCAAGACCACAATATAATTGCAGAAGCTTTTGATGTTTGCTTGGACTAATCTTAATTCTTATTCGACCGAAATAATTATCGTCATTGGAATTGGAGCAATGGCAATACCTTGGTCAATTAAAAACTTTTACGGCCAAGTGCTTTTATTGGCATTTGATGAAGACAAAAGTTTTTATGTAATATCCATAAAACTCTTTATCAAATTATTTGTTGATAAAATCTTAAGTCTCGGCCCACAAATCTATACATATTTGTTTATTATTTAGGCAAAATTGCTTAAAATAGCCTAACTTTTTAATGTTGTTGCGGTGATTAATCTAACGTTTCAGAATTGCACTTAAAACCCTAACCTTTTTAAATGATTGCGGATTTTAGTCTCGTCCTTCCATATGGCAAAGGACTTAAAAAAATTGATGACATGACATGTAATCTAATCCTAGGGTGATGCTGACTAGAATAGAAGTGAGATAGAAAATATGAGAGTCATTAGTGGAAGTGGAGAGCAGAATTTGTGAAGACAAAGCTCAATCGACAACAATAGAAGTGAGATAGAAAATAGCGTTATCGTGTACATGATGATGAGCCATTGTAATTTTGGCGGAGAATCGTCAGTGGAAGTGGTTGGTTTTTGAAATACATTCTTACCTTAGACATTATATTTTTTAACATAAAGTTAATAAAATTAAGGGAAATTCCGCGTGGTGACCACTAGGTTTCGCAAATTCCGCGCGGTACACAACATTTTCTTAAATTCCGTGTGGTAACCTTGTAGTTTTATATAATGTAAAAAGTAATTGAAAATTAGCCCAAAATTTTACTTAATTACATAACATCCTCATATATTTAGGTATTCATAAAAAATTAGCTAATCTATCTTTTTAAAAAATCACTTAATTTTATTACTTTTAGAAAATTTAAAAAATATGTCAAATTTACAAAAATATGGATGAATTAGGGATGGTTTTATGATTTTTTTCCTTAAACTTATGTTTTTAGAAAATATCTTTTTAGAAAAAGTTTGTTTTTGGAAAATCATTACAAAATTAGGGATGGTTTTATGATTTTTTTTTTCCTTAAAACTAAATATATATGGATGAATGACGTATTAGTCACTAAAATATAAAAAATTTACTAAAATAGTAATATATGGTTGAATTGAACAAATTATATTATAAAAGGTGGTTTTACATAAAAAAATATGGAGTATTATAAAGTTTGGTTTGTTAAAAAACACATTTTTAAAAGGTGGTTTATGAAAAATATGTTTTAAAAGATAAAATTTATTTATAATTTCTTTATACACTTTGGTAAAATTATAAATTAATAAAATTGCCTTATAATCAATGAGGTTGATTTATACAGATAGATATGGGCTTATTATGAAAATTAGAAACAAATGAGAATCTTTGGGTTTGAAGAATGGATGACTAAGATTAAAAGAGATAGGGCCAAAATGGTAACTTTGGCTTTTTCAAAAAAATTAAATAAAATTTAATTTTTTAAAATTATTTTATGCATATATTCACACTATTACAAGGCATGTTCACATATTATCTTCTTAACAATTCAGAGATTTTATGATACGTTCACATATATTATGAGTGCGTTCACATATTAGAACTGCGTGTTAATGTTTTATGGTCATATGTTAATGTTCGATTATATCATTATAAAAACGTTAAAAGGCTTAAAAAATCTCCAAAAATACTAATTTTTTCCACTTTTTTTTTTCCAAAAACATGACAATTGACATTTTACATTATGTTTAAATATTTTATGCATATGTTCACATTATTACAAAGCGTGTTCACATATAATCACCTTAAAAATTCATAGATTTATAATACAATTTCGTTCACATATTAGTGTTGTATGTTCATGTTTTATTATTACACGTTCATACTCGATTTATATAATTCTACATATGTTAAAAGGCTTAAAAAAGTTCAAAAACGTAAAAAAATTAAATAAATAATAAATATTTTTTTTAATCGAACTACCGATCATTTCTAGTTTTTATGATAAGGGTTGTTTTCATTTGAACGAAACTCCATAATCAATTATAAATATTTCAGAATATAATTTTTTCTCCAATATTATATAAGATCAAATTATGAATAACACACCTATTAAAGCCATTTTGATAAGTTCTAAACACATTAGGTATGATTTTTGTGGATATATACAATCATAAATCATAATAAACAAGTATAGGGAGAGATATCTCCTTGATGGAGGTAACAAAATGGAATTAAGTTATCGTGAACACTGATAAACTCCGGTGAGCCGATAAATCTGGGATTCGTGTGAGTAACGAGCCTAGCATATAAGTTTAATAAGGTTTCAACTTAAAACCATATGGCAATGGATGGAGTAAGTCATGGGCTTATATAGTAGATAATTTATCTATCAAATTTTCCATGCGGATAACTCTCAACACGTCCCCTCAAGTTGCCTAGGCTAGATGACACTTGAACACAAATCTCTCAAGTCTTGCGAACCGTCACATTTGAATCGGTCGCTCCTTTATTGAGCGGACCCACATCGAAACCTGCTCTGATACCATAATAAAGTCAGGTGGATCGATAAATCTAAGGGTTGTGCAAATAACGAGCTTGACATAAAAGTCTTATAAGATTTCAACCCAAAACCATATGACAATGGATAGAGTATCTTATTGACTTATATAGGAGATAATTTTAGTTTCAATTTTTTCTATGTGAAAAATTATCAACGTAGCCATAGACAACATCAAAGACGCAACTTAAGTATGATTTGTTTTAAACAAGGCCATTCTAATCTGCCAAAGGTCTTAATTGTGTCCAATTTGAGAGCCATGACATCTCGATCTATTGCCGTGTGTTTTAGACTTCAAATGACGAAATGCTTCAATCACAATAAGGCCTTTGCATTTTAAAAAAAAAAAAGCAAGAAGAAAAGGTGCACTTATTACCCCCACATAGGTGACCTAGTAGTAAGAGTTATGAGGTATTGGAAGATCTCATCTTCAATCTTCAATCTTTACCTCCGTCCCATCTCTTACAGTATTAGATCGAACTAGTCGGCGTAAATCAGTTTACATGGTTTGTATATTTTACCGACTAGTTTACAAATTCAGGGTTTAGTATTAAAAATAGATCCCTTTTAAAAAAAGGTGCAAAAAATTCATGAGTTTAGTTAAAAAGTTTAATTTACAGTCCTACCATGAAATCACACGCACGATTGCACGAAATGATGTGGAAAAATAAGTGAAGAATAATCTGGGATAAAGTGCACTAATTATTGATGCTTTTCACTTAACAAGCACCCACTTTCTATAACAATTTTTCTTTTTGAAATGGAATGAAGACAATTCATATAAATTTTGAGAAATATTTTGAAGATTCTCCTTATTTGCAGTTTGAGAACGATAGGACTATTTTTTTTTCCTCAAGGAAATAATTTTTTTTTTTGGTGGAATTCTTAAGGAAAGAATTTACGTACTAAGCAGGCCAAGTAGAGTGAGAAGTTAAGAAACTTGGTAATGAGACTAACCATCATCATAAAAATTGATACAACAAAAATAATTGATCAAAAGAGATAAAAAAATCGACATAAAAAGCTATGAAGACATTTTTTTAGTAGGAAAAACTTAGGACGAGAAAATTCAAACTAGAGCATCTTTACGTAAGGCTGTAATCGAACTGAGCCGAGCCGAGTTTTTAAATGTTCGAGCTCGGCTCAATCATTCAAAGGCCTGTTCGGGCTCGAGCTCAGTTCGAGCCCAAATTTTTGTTCGAGCTCAGTTTGTTTAAAGCTCGTCGAGCTCGAGCTCGGCTCGCGAGCTCGCTCGTTCATTTCTTCAGTCGGACACCAAAATCAATCGAGTGGACGAAAACCAGAAGCACCAGGAAATATGAGATCTGAGAGTCAAAGGGGAGAGTCATAGATCTAAGAGGGGAGAGTCATAGATCTAAGAGGGGAGAGTCATAGATCTAAGAGGGGAGAGTCACGATCTGAGAGGGGAGAGTCGGAGATCTAAGAGGGGAGAGTCGGAGATCTAAGAGGGGAGAGTCGGAGATCGAGGCGACTGGCGAGTCGGAGATCGAGTGGGAGAGGCGACTGGCGACTCATAGACAGCGGTGCATTTCTTCAGTAGAGGCGACTGGCGAGTGGGAGAGGCGCATTTCTTCAATAGAGGAGGCGAGGCAAGATGCCAAAATCTCAGATCTGTCTAGGTTAGAAAGAAGGGATGGAATTTTAGCTTTTAGGGTTACATATATTGGGCCTCTAAAAAATGGGTCGGTTGTTTAATATTTGTATTTTATACATATAATTAAATAAATTTGTGAACCTATAATCGAATATGTTCATGAACATAAAATCGAACGTGTTCACGAATATGTAATCGAGCTTGTTCACGAACAAACGAGTCGAATTCTCTTGTGTTCAAACTCGATTCATTTATTTTTCGAGCTTGCTCATGTTCGGTTCATTATAAATCGAACCGAACACGAACGGGCTTTAACCGAGTCGAACGTCGAATTTCTCGCGAATGGCTCGATTCGCTTACAGCCCTATCCTTACGGATGAGGGTACGAAATGCCTAAGGCCAATGATCAAATCCGCCACTTTGTTGCAGTCACGAGGTGTATGAAGGAAGCGAACAATCTCAAAGGACTGCAAATTAACCAATGTATCAACAATTAGCGTTTCAATTTGCCAAGGGCAAGATCTGCTTCCTTTTAATGCGTTGATGACAATGAGGTTGTCTCCTTCAATTGCAATTTCAAAAGATTCCTGGCCCTAGCCTCGCAAACAACTTCATACATTCCTCTAGCATCAGCTTGAATGACATTCCAGCTAGTTTTCATTAGCGGTAGCGTTCATCGTGATCACTTACCGCAATAATCCCTAATGATGTATCCCGCCGTCCCATTATTCTTTTTTGATCCGTCAAAATTAATTTTTACAAAATCGTGTGCTGGTTTAGTTCATGTTTTATTCTTTTCATTTAAAAAAAACTAGCACAATGTGATAAGTATAGAATAAAGCGAGTGAATAGAAACTAGCACAATGTTAAGAACGGTCAAAAAGAAGGTTATCAAGTATTTTTCTAATTCGGTGCGATAAAATTCATACAAATAGTCCCATTTCAAGAAGCATTTCAAGAAGCATTTAAGAACAACAACTTGGTCCAAACATTAATAAAGACAGTTGCATTTGATAAAATGATGGAATGATAACGATTGGCCTCAATCACATACACCGATATTGAGGCCGATAGTCTACTTACACAAAAAAAAAATTTAATTTTTTTTCTCATATTTTAACTTTTGAGGAATGAAAGATGTCAATTAATTTTCTTTATCTTCTTCTTATCTATTGGTTGAAAGAGATGTTGAGAATAACCTATCCCACATCTGAAATCCAAATATATCAAACCTAGCATATATATCCTTGGGTTACTCCTCCTATTGCTAATTAGTTTTAGGATGGAACCCCATGGGCTTGTGTGTTAGGCCCATCCGCGCATATGCGCCCGTACCAACTCGTCCCCAGTTAATCTATCTGTTGGGCCCACGAATTTTCACATGGTATCAGAGCGGTTCGGTCCTGTGCCCCTGTATCTACCTTGGGTTGGGTTTAAGCGAGTTGCTACCCGCCCATTATTTACTCTTCTGTCTTGGGTTGGGCTTAGCGAATTGCTACCCGCCCGTTATCTAATCTTCTGTCTTGGGTTGGGCTTAGCGAGTTGCTACCCGTCCGTTATCTATCCTTACTTGTCCAAGTGTCAACTGGTCATCTCAGTTGCACTTGAGGGGGCGTGTTGAGAATAACCTATCCCACATCTGAAATCCAAATATATCAAGCCTAGCATATATACCCTTGGGTTACTCCTCCTATTGCCAATTGGTTTTAGGATGGAACCCAATGGGCTTGTGTGTTAGGCCCATCCGCGCATATGCGCCCGTACCAACTCGTCCCCAGTTAATCTATCTGTTGGGCCCACGAACTTTCACATATTAAAGTCCGATGGGCCGATAATCTGGGGGTCGTGTGTGTAAATGGGCCTAGCATACAAACCCAATGAGGTTCCAACCCAAAACCATATGGCAATGGGTGGAGTAGCTCATTAGGTTATATACTAGCCTTTGTAGTTCCCAATTTCAGATGTCGGATATCTCAACACGCCCCCTCAAGTGCAACTGCCCGGGCCAGTTGACACTTGGACAGAATCCCTCAAGGCATTAGCGAACCGTCACAATTGGATCGGCCGCTCCTATATATGGCAGATTTCTTGAATGTGCTCACATGGCCGATAAGTCCGAATAATTCCCTCAAGGCTCGCGAACCGCCACTATTGGGACTCGGTCGCTCCTATATCGGGCGGACTGCCTGAATGGGCCCATGTAGCCGGCAAGCTCGAAGACTCCAGGAAATGAACCCACACCGAAACCTGCTCTGATACCATATTAAAGTCTGGTGGGCCGACAATCTGGAGGTCGTGCGTGTAATGGGCCTAGTATACAAGCCCAATGAGGTTCCAACCCAAAACCATATGGCAATGGGTGGAGTAGCTCATAGGTTATATACTAGGTTTTGTACTTCCCAATTTCATATGTGGGACAACTCTCAACATGTTGAGATATCCCACATCTGAAATTGGGAACTACAAAGCCTAGTATATAACCTAATGAGCTACTCCACCCATGGTTTTGGGTTGGAACCGCATTGGGCTTGTATGCTAGGCCCGTTACACGCACGACCCCCAGATTCTCGGCCCACCGGACTTTAATATGGTATCAGAGCAGGTTTCGGTGTGGGTTCATTTCCCGGAGTCTTCGGGCTTGCCGGCTACATGGGCCCATTCAGGCAGTCCACCCGATATAGGAGCGACCGAGCCCCAATAGTGGCGGTTCGCGAGCCTTGAGGGATTTATTCGGACTTGTCGGCCATGTGAGCACATTCAAGCAGCCCGCCCAATATATAGGAGCGGCCGATCCAATTGTGACGGTTCGCTAATGCCTTGAGGGATTCTGTCCAAGTGTCAACTGGTCCGGGCAGTTGCACTTGAGGGGGCGTGTTGAGAGTTGTCCCACATCTGAAATTGGGAAGTACAAAGCCTAGTATATAACCTAATGAGCTACTTCACCCATTGTCATATGGTTTTGGGTTGGAACCTCATTGGGCTTGTATGCTAGGCCCATTACACGCACGACCTCCAGATTGTCGACCCACCGGACTTTAATAAGAGAGACAATACTCTTTAAAATATCATTTTCCAAAACTTGTATTGCAAGAATGGGAATAAAAAGGTCCGAACAACAGGATTTCAATGGTTCACAAGGCGTCGGTGATGGATTTTGGCGATGGTGTTGACTGTGGGTTTAGGATCATTTACAGGGTTTTTTAGTCGATCAAAGTTGTAGAAAGATTACATCTCTTGGATTTTTGGTCTAATTGCAACAATGTTTTAGTTGTACCAAAATTAATCACTTGACTTTTTGTTTTGTTAGTTTGTCTAGTAGATTGTCATTATTACAACTAGTTGTACCCGTCGTACCAGGTACGACTACGATTCACTATTTTATAGAGATTATAAATAGGATTTTAATATATAAAATACAATATAAAATTTAATATACATAATTTATTACTCGTATAATGTATAATTTTGTAATCAATATAAATGATTAAATTTAATGTTGAGAATGAAGATATATTATTAAAATAAAATAATTACATTTCTCTTTTTCCTTGATGATATTTCAATATTTCATAGATACTTAATTAAAAAAAGAAGATTAAATATGAATAAAAAAATTTATATATTCAAATATGGAAGAGATAAGAACTTATAGTTAACTTAATAAAAATGATATAATAAAGTATGAAAGATAAAGAGAATTTAATTATATAAGATATTTAAAATTTAATTAATTTAACTTAACATATTATAAAAGAAAATCAATATGTATCTATAAATAAATTCGTCAAAAGATATATGCTAAAAGATTTATATTTATTTTAAAATATTTTATCTTTAATTTTAAATACTTGTATAAAAAAAACTTTCAAAAGATATTGTTATACTAAATAGATATTTTTTTGATGTTAGAGATAAATTTAAATATTTAAAAAAAATTAATCGAAAGAAGTTATAATAATAGAAATTGATATTTTTTTTAAAATATGAGGTGGGGCCAGAATCGTTCTGGTGGCTCGAAAAGGTATAGCTTTAATATATAGTTATAGATTTACAGTATGCAAATTTCTAATAATTCAACCCGTGATTTTGCTAATAATACCAAATATATACATGTTTTAACTTTTAAGGGCACATTATAATTCGAAAACTAAAACCCTAAATTATACTCTATAATTAATAGATCCTAAAAAAAAGTAAAAATAAAAAATTTGCAAAAACTTTTTCAATAATGTTTCTTATAACATTAGGGCACATTATAAAAAAAAAACAGATAGATAAAATTGTAAGAACGATGTGGGGTTTAGGTATTATTTCATGGGCTCCACCCTGTAGAAAAACTTTCAAATAAAAGATACAGACAAGTGAACAAAAACTATACTACTATATAAAAACAGGCTTAAAACATATACAACCCCTTGTATTTGTGCAAATTTGTCAGATAGACACTCCACCTTTGGTTTGGACCTATTGAACACTTAAACTTAACAATTTGGACATATTAAACACCTGATCGTTGACAATCTCGTTGAGTGTAACACACACATGCTGACATATTCCAATTTTTTATCCAGATGTGTGCCACATAAGCTTATTTTCCCACATAAGATGTCACATAAGCCCAATCTTTAACACCATTATTTTAATAAAATCAGAAAATATAAAAAAATACAAAAAGAAAAAAAAATTGCACAAGTACAGGGGGTTGTATATGTGCGTTTGACTTACACGTACTTCGCCACGTCAGCTATCAGGTGTTTAATAGGTCCAAATTGTTAAGTTTAAATGCTCAATAGGTCCAAACCAAAGGTAGGGTGTCTATCTGACAAATTTGCACAAGTACAGGGGGCTGTATATGTTTTAAGCCTATAAAAACATCTATACTCCGGAAAATATGCAAGCATAAATTGAAGAAAAAGTCAATAAAATTAAATTACTTGTTTAAGTTAGACAAAAACACACACTACTTTTTAAATTATCAAATACGACAACACAATATTGCATGATTTCTGCTAAACAATTATATTAATTGTGTGATGGAAAATTAATGGCTTTTACAAGCTGGACGGTGCTAGAATTAGAATAGCAAGTATAATTTGAAGGCTAGTTTAAAGTTTTTTTTTAGATGAAAACGTTTAATTTTAAATAGTTCTAAATGATTTTTAGCGACAACAAGTAATTAAAAGATGCAATTTTATCATCTAATTGATCCATTTTCTGAATATATATGAGTCATATAAACTACGATCGAAAAAATGAATTTTGAGTAATAAGAATGTGAAAAGCTAATCATCTCGACTTTTAAAGATAATTTCATATTCCTTTAACAAAATTAAGAACTTAATAACGTAAAGGTTGTCTTACTCAATTTCAATTTTCCCAAGTCCAAATTACTCTATCTAAGGAAATTTTAACTAAATAGTCATAACGCACCAAGATGCATAGCTACGAACCATCGCATGATGTCGAGGGTGTCATGGCACGCCAATGCTCGATGTCAAAGGTGTCATAACCCGACACCGGGCATGTCATGAAACACCATGATCCGACACCGGACATGTCATGAAACGCCATGACTCAGCACCGGACATGTCAGGAAACGCCAAAACACAACGCCACGACACCATGACACGATGCCAAGGATGCCATGACACGGCACCATGACACGATATCAAGAGTGCTATGGCACGGCACCACACACACCATGGCACTACGCAAATTGCAAGATGCCAAAGTGTGCGAAAAAAATCCACCGATCTTGGCATTGAGCGATTTCGTCGTTTTTTTTCATTTCATATTCCGTTAAAGAAATTTTTACTCAACATTTATCAGTCCCAATTTAGACTTGTTTTACCAAATAGTCTTTGATAATAAAAGTCTAAATTACTCTACTGTTATATTTTTTCAATAAAATAAGATTTCGATGGACGACAACCGTAATTCTTTTTCCTAAAAAAATTTACCAAACCGTATACGTTTAATTTTTAAACGGTTTTTCTAATTTATGCCCTAAGAGCATAGGTTAAGCACTCTTGTTTTACAAACTAAAACCCTATAAGAAAATAATGAACTCTATTAAAAAAAGTTAAATTGTCCTATATAATAAAAATTAATAAAATATTTTCATTTTTAAGGGTATTAACCTATATGACCTTAAGGCATAGGTTAAAAAAATCATTATTTAAATCTCTTTGGCACATCTAATGGTAAATTTGTCGGTTGGTAGTTATTTATGGCTGTATGTATAATGTGTAAAGATATATCTACAAAAAAAATATAATGTATACACATACCAGCAAATAATTTAGAAGTACATCTCACCAATTTCAAATCAGAGAAATATTTCATTATAGATTTGGATCTTGCTAGAAATTAACTATTGGCTAAGGTACGTAATAAGATTTTTATTCCAATTGTGGATTCAGTATGAAACCTATCGAAGTCAAACAATATACAATTTTTGTTTTTTTATCATTTGCATTAACTAGAAATTTATCTATACAAATTCACTTTTATTAACATAATTTTTTGTAGTTTAAAAAATTATATTATAGTTTTTGTTTTGTTTTTAATAAGATGATAAGAATAAAATTAATATTCTTAAGAAAGAGAATAAAATTGATATCATTAAATAATAAACAATCGTGAAAATTCTTAGGAATGAGAACTAGTGTGTATATCATGACTACTTTTAATAAAAAGCATGAATATACCAGATCAGAATCATGAATACATATAAATGAGTTAATGAATATCGAAATTCAAAATATACATACTTGATTTGAAAATACCTTCCATGAATTGCTAGATCCAAATATCCTTATAATATAGAAGGACCGAAACTGATCATCATACCTAAAAGCATGAATATAGTCAAATAAAACAATGAATATAACTACGTAAAATCATGAATATGCAACCATATATACCAGAGTATAGATAAATGAATATGAACATATTAAATATGAATATAATAGAGTAGATTATGAATTGCGCAGAATTGAAGTATAAAATCATGCCATAAGCAAATCTCACCTTTACAAAAGGCGTCTTCTCTTCTTGGGAGACATTGTTGTTTCACGAAAATCACAACTCCAAATATCTTCAATACATTTCAAAATCGTATGGTAAATTTCGACCACAGTTGGAACCCTAAACCCAATTTCAATCTAAATATATACCGATTTCAATCCCGAATAGAAAATAACTAATTAAAAACCCTAATTATAGAGCTTACCTTTCAGATTTAGTCTTCCAACTTGATTCTCGGCGGTTGCTCTACCGACAAATCGTGAACAACAATTTTCCCTCGATGCAAAATTACAATTCTTAGATCTGAAAAAACAAAGGTTTTTAATCTTACCAAAAATTATGATAGTGGAATAAGCTAACCTTAATCGAACTTCGAATGGATCGAAATTGGGTGCAGAACAAAGATCTGGAATTTCATTCGGGAGGAGCAGGCAAATCGCCGAGTTTGAACTGGAGAAGAAAGCAATGGGCAGAAGAAAGTGAACCGAATTTTTTGCTATTAGGTTTTGGGTAATATCTAATCAATTTTAGAAAAAAAATAATATAATAAATTATATCAATCCCTTAATTTACGAGAATAGGATGTAATCCAATGTACACATCCTACCCATCCTTTTTACCCATTTCATCTGAACCGTTAAATCTAATCTAATCCTACGCTCAAGAATTATCCATCAATTCTTACACTAAGATGCCTTCTCACTAGAACTTATATATATATATATATATATATATTTCTGAAGTGATTTTAAAACCTAGATGTCATTTTATAATTGACCTGATAAGCTTCTCTCAAACACGAGTAAATACTACCAAGAAAGGGTTATAAATGAACAATAGTACGGTACATGAAATAATAATCTATGGATCCGTTCAACAACGATGTACTTATGTGAGTTGATGTAGTTGATGCTGAAATTATATGTTAAATCGAATTTTCTAACCTATACGGCATAGGATAAATATCTTATTTTAAAAAAATTTGTTATTTTTATTTATTTATGGATTTAAATATTTTTTTGATGAATTTATACATTTGTTTTTAGGATATTTTTTTCATTTCAACTATATGACTTGAATGAAACATCAACCCAAGTAACTTTATGGTATGTAAATTGTCAACGTTCTAGATAAAAAAAACTTTGTATAAGCAAGTAATTAAATCTAATAAGTTGCCATTTTTCTTGTGCCTTGACTTGTTTGTATACGTTCAATCATTTTTCAGAACTTTTCTTCTCTCCACTTTCCACCGCACATCATTTCTTAGCACGTGGATGTGCATTAAATTTAGATAAAGTAAGCATTTATGACGAACCAACAAGAAATGAAACTTGATTTGGTACTCGTTAGCTCGATTACTCTTATTTTGAGCGGTCAAAAACTGATTCGACCGACATTGATTCGAATTTGTTCGAAAATTTTATGGTAATGATCCAAAATTTTAAACTTAAAATCCAAAATAACCGAATTCGATAGATCCGTAATTCCTTGTATAGTTGTATTGAAACTTTGAAATCTATTGGATTGACCGATTTAATATATTTATAAAATTATAAAATTTATTTTAAAATATATAATATATTTTATTATTAAATACATAAAAATAATATATTATAATTAAAATTTATTTTAATAATCATAAAAAAATCGATGTTTTTGGCCCAATGGTCAACTTGACACGTCTAAAATCCGCAGCGACCCAACACGATTTAACCCGTATCGACCCAAACTCAAGATGACTGAACTCGAACCGACATGACCCGATTGACAAGTGTACCCTTTATTCACAATTTTTGCATTTAACTATCATTCATCTTAGATTTTACTAAATTTTACCAAAAGCCTCCTCTTTTATACGTTCTATCTCTTACAAACTAAAGAAATTATTTATCGGAATTTTTAACCTATGTCCTAAGAGCATATAATACGCTGATACGCTACGATTATATTAGGATAATTAGTAATATTTAATTTGTTATCTTTTCAATATTGTCTTTACTTTTAATTAGGGATTTGATTTTATCTTTTAGTAAGATTATCTTTTTAATATTTCAGCAATCAGGTTTTCCTAGATATTGTGTATTATTATAAATACTCCTTTAAGTTGTATGCTTGCAATAAAAAAAGTCATTATCCCTAAACCTTAATTCTCTATCTAATATCAAGGATAAGCATCTTTTTCTTAAAAGATTTATTATTTTTATTTATTTAGTGAATTAATTTTTTTTACTAAGGCTTTAGTCATTTTCTTTCAGAATTTTAGTTTTTAAAATTGATATACCTATCCTTAGGTTAAAAAGACCGTTTATTCATATACAAGTATAATGACAAATCCTAAATATATATATATATATATATATATATAATATATATATATATATAAGCCAAGGAATCCATAGTACATAATTGAATAAATGAGGCATCAATTCTTCTGGCTCGATGAATGTGAATTGAATTTTAGGTGTCGACATATGATCTTCACCTAATAATACCTTCCTACAAATGTGGATTATATTGTTGTCTTAAGAGCAAATGCACGGACCACAATCAATTCATGGAAAGGCCAATGTACGTATGCTATATTGTCGTGTGTCACGTGGGTTTTGATAAATGATATATACAGCGCCGTGTTTCATACGTAATCTATAACAGTTTCTAATTTAGATTAAGTAAGTATCCTAATTTGGGAAGGTTATATTAAATTTTATGTAATTAGAATTTAAAAAAATAGGATTAACATTTTTTCTATTTAGGGCAATATTTTGTCATTAGAGCATTCTTAACATATATCTAATAGAGCATAGTTTAGAAAGACAGGTTATATGTGGTGAATATATATATATAAGAGTATAGATATGTTAAGTGATGGATTGTGTACATATGGAGAGATGGAAAATTATACCAAAAATGAATGCTTAATCTAGCTATTAATTAATTAAGATCAATCCCGACTCCCGAGTAACTTGGATATATATATATATATTATATCATCATTACTATATATTTAAAAGAAGGTTAAAATTATATATAAAATGGTTAAACATTAAATCAGATCATTTATCTTTTTAAATTATGGTTTCAATTTAATTCAATTATTTTTAATTAATTATATTTATATATTAAATAAAATAATTAATATAATAATTTTATTTTTGGATAAGACAGTTTTTCTTACATAAGATACATATATTTTCTTAAAAATATTTTTATCTATATGAATTTTTAATAATTATTTTTAGATTTGATAGTTTTTTTAGATAAGATACATATAATTTAATAAATATAAATAAATAATACAATAATTTTATAAAATCTCGTGCAGATCACGAGAACTAAGACTAGTACGTTGTACAAGGGTAAGCTTTGCTTGTCCAGCCTGAGCTAGTTTTCTCGTTTGCACAAGGGTAAGCTTTCTCGTTCTAGCCCTCGCCTTGCTCTTCTTCCTCCCTCACTTCAAGATCTTTCAAAATGCTCTAAAATCAAAAGTAAACGGTAGTTTCAATCTGTTGGAACTATCGTTGTTCCACGGTTTCTCTTACTTTTGATGATAATAAACTTAGTTGGTATAACTTACTTCTACATGTAAGTGTTTCAGGAAAACATGTGCATGGTCACGAGTGACGGAACATTGTGAGGAACGATGGAGGGAACGAGTGACAGATTTAGGAAGCGCGTCTCGAAAGGAACGCGGCTTTCTATTATGGCAAGTTACTAGATCTTCTACGAGCAATCTTCTGCGAAGATACGACAACTGTAGGCGGTTGCTTGAGGAGATAAAAGGAAGGATAAGATCAAAGCTCACACGATCTTATTTAGCTAGAAAATCCGAGATCATTCGATTTTAGCAAGAATCGGCATGGTTAAAGATCCAAATCACAAACAATATTTTCTCCTATTAGTGTGGGATTTGTTAAGTGGAAAATCTGCGTAATTAGACAAGAATTACGTATGAGATCAGACTTGACATATCTTATAAATAGCTAGGTTATAGTTAGGGTTTAAGTGTGGTTGTTTACATAACATAGGGTTTAAGTGTGGTTGTTTACGACGAACTTGGAGAGAGAGCTTTTCAAGTGTACGAATGTGTGGCTTTCTCCGGTGAAAAATCCACAAGTAAGTCAGTAGTTTACTTTCTCTTAGGTTTACGTTTAAGGTTGTAGAAGTCTAGTTGGTTGAACTTTGGTTGGTGCCTTAGTTACCAGGGAACTTGACTTGTCTTGTAACCGTTGAAACTTAATAAAAGTATTCTATTGAAAATCCTCTGAGAAGGAGTCTCTAGGGTAGAGGTTTTTTCTTTCTACGACTTATTGGTCGGACAGAAAGTTTTCCTTTATAAATTCTGTGTTCTAAGTTTTTATTTCCGATGTCCAGAAAACATTGCTAATTCTCTGACTTGTTACTAACGCGTCACGATCCAACATTGCCTTTTTCTTTTATTGTTGGATTTTTCACGTATTTTTTAGTTGAATTTGCAATGGCTCTAACTCCGAGGGTTTAAAACCCTAAAATCCTCAATTTCGTGTTTTATTATTCTTGTTTGCATGTCTGTGGAAGTTTTATTTCAGTGAGAATTTATTTGGGGATTAAAGTGGGTGGGCCTTATAAAGAGATGTTAGGTTTGGTGGGTGGCCATGGCTATGTGATTTTGTGGATCACAACCTATTTGCGAAATTGACATAGTGAAGTTTCTCTATCAGTCCTACAGTTGTATATCTTAGTCAATAATTCTTCTATTGATTATTTCAACGCATAGCACACCTTACAGATCCCAACTTCTAAATGTTATTGTAAATTGTAATCTATCCACGTTTATTTAGACACAATGAATGCAACTTGGTCTTGGAAAAAACTGTGAAGGAAAATGACACTCTTAAGACCCGTTTGATATCTGGATATTAGATATGGGTATGGACACATACCTTATGTTTGGTATATTCAGGTATGGATATCAAATAGAAATCGAATGATATCGAGATATCAACTCCATCCCAAATTAATATACTTATATTTCGACCGATATGAATGATTTATTTCTCTAATCCAATCTTCTTCTCTGCCATCTACTGGTTCGCTTTTCCTTTCAATCCGTACTCCCAAGTTGCTTCTCAATTTCTATCTCCCATGCCTAGATTCTCCTATAAACTAATCAAATTCGAGATTTTGAATGGTCTCACCGTCGGAGTTTAATTTGTTTTTTGACCCCCGTTAACGATGCTTCTCATTCCCGACTTAACTTTTTGATTAAAACGAGAGTGGACAATCTATTATCCGTATGTAGAAATTTGTAATCGGGTAATCTTTACATTTGTAAAAAAAATTATGGCATAATTTTAAGATTTTATATATCTTACCTATTTATATTTACCAAACAAGAGTTATGAGATATCGATGATATCCTTAACATACCGAACAAGAATTTAGATCTCAAAATTCATACCCATATCAGATATTCGATATCAATACTGATGCGAACCCGTCTCCGAAAGGATTCGAGTGCGCATCGGATCTTTGACTTGATTCGTATTGGATCTCCAAATGCGATGCGAAAGCGACTCATGATTGAATGAGAGGTTCTTTGAGAGGATTTGAGATTGTTGTAGAGATTAGAGTTGATCAAATCAAGGAAGACTCGATCTAGAGGGAAAGAGATTGGAAGATTGACGCACCAAACGAGAATAGAAGGAGCAAGGCTTCAACTTGTAAACTCGTAATAATATTAATGTGTAACCTAGCTATGGAGGTTGAGATCCCCTTATATAGGAGGCATCCAAACTAGGGTTAAAATAACATAAAAGTAAGGTTTTTCGTAGATTTACTCATTCATAAATCCTTAGGGATGTGCAACATATCCGTCATTAGCGTTTGCTATATTTTGATATCGATATATATCTATTTTCGTCATCGTAACATCCTTCATACATATACTTTAATATATATATATATGCTAATATCGATATCGATATCTTATATATTTGGTATTAATACCAAATGAGTCCTTACGACAAATAATGTTTCTCAATCCGAAAAAAAAAAACAAAAATTTGTTTCCTCCGATCACACAGGAACTTGTGAGCAATGCAATGAAACAAATAGGAACTGGCCAACCCAATACTGAGACACGAAATAATTAAAAACTTTATTGTTTGGATTTTTCCATTTTTGTTCGTGGTGGTTCCATTTTGTGGGTTTTCTGCATGTGGCAAGCAATTTGTTTCCGTCGAACAATAATCTATGTAAAAGAAAGATTTTAATTATGAAATATACAAGCAAAAATATCACTCAATCATGCGACAAACAACCTAAATATTAGTGTAAACATTTCTATCCTATACATGGAATTTGCTTAATTACATTCGGGGCATTTCAAGTTCATGGCGTGTATGTTCCTATTCCAAGTGTTCTGATTTCTTGGTACGGTCCTTTTCAATTAGGTCTGAATTTATCCTCTGAGGGATTTTTGGAACTTTACACGACCTTCCTACACAAGGTCTTCGACCTTACAAGCTCCTAGCCTTATATGTCGGGCTACATCGCATTTGGTTGCCCCTCGTAAGCTGCTAGTCAAATCGATGCGGCCTCTTGCCGCTCCTATGCAAGGTCCAAATACGTTACTAGTGCTTTTTCATTACTACTTGGGTCAGACAAAGGGCCAACTTCCAAGAGAATCACATTCCTCAATTAACCTATGCATGCTAGTCCGATATACCCATAACACTGCATATTAACTTCTCAGTCCATTGCTCTTAACTTGCTCTAAGCTCTTGGTTCAGGTCCTCTTGTATATATGACTTCATTTATCGCTTTTGCTTGACCATTTGCCTGAGGATATCCGACTAGAAAATATATGATCTTGATTCCTCTTTGCCTAATACATGTGCATCAAAACTAATCGTTTGTGCATCAAAACAATATAAAATTGCATCTTATTTTATGTGTGCATCAAAACTAATTATATGTGCATTAAAAACTAGATACATATTGTATTCATACACATAAATAAGGTTAAAATTAAAAATTAAAAAGTACAAAATCAATGAACAATGTACATACAAAATTCTATGCATAAACAATTAGTTTTGATGCATAATTGGTCGGTTTGGATGCACAAACTGCACGCATCCCTTAGAAACGGATTTTTTGGAAAAATACGTGAATAATACAAGAGAAATTCATCCGTATGTTTTTTTTATCTTTTTTAATGATAGTCTAATAAAAAACGTTGACTTTTTGAAGGTGACGGTAAAAAATTTATTCGTATTTACTTTCTCTTATAATTATAATTAGGAGCTCGAAATTATAATCACAAATTAGTACACTATAATTCAATTCATAAATCATAAATCAATTATACCTTCAAATTGATTGATGATTATTTTTATTGTTGATATTCTAAATTATTAAACCATGACTCCTCTAATGTGTTTTTTTTTTGAAGGACGCATTTTACTACAAAAGATTTAATTTCACAACACTAAATAATAACGTTAGAAGGACGTACGTGCTATATTTACGTAGTGTACCACTGTGGCACTGTATTACTGTAACATTCGGGTTAGTTTTTCTTTTTAGGTAAAAAAAAATTAATTAAAAAAATTTTTTTTAAAAAAAAATAATAATAATAATAATAATAAATAAATAAATAAAACGAGTTTCTTATTTTACAAGAAAACGAGTTTTCTTGACCCGCAAGTAACCTCGAATACAAGACTTCATCCTTAGATTTGCTAGACTTATCAGTACGCTTATCTCTTATATTTATGGACAAGTTAAGTTAACTCCGCGTTGAATTATCGTAACCAAATTCCAATCTTTGATCCTGCTTTTAATAATATCTTTAACTAAATATATTTTTTTCTACTAAATATCTTAACTAGATTACAACTATATCTATCTTTAAACCAAACTACATATACAAAACACGATTTTATTCTCGCGATATGTGAACTTTCCCCATCAAATTGATCTTCTTTCCAAACACGTCCCCGACGATCGAACATTAATCTTCCCAAGCCCACATCATCGGCGTTGGATCTGGTGCTTCCGGGCTGCAGAACGCAAGTGAGAGTGCTTCCGGTCCTCGTCCTCGTTGCCACCGTCGTCCGTTCGACAGACGAGTTAATTATGATTCCTATCAACGTTGCCGAACCACCTTGTCAACAAGTCGTCCCGGTCGAATCTGAGGCGTGGGTAAGTGTCGATGTTCCTCTAATTGTCTCCCTCGACTTCTGGCTTGTTTTGGTTGGAAGCTAGGTCTGGTTTTCATTTGTCTGTCGGGTTTGGTCGGGCGCTAGTGTGGGTCGGAATCGGGCAGACCAGTGGAAGGTCGCCGACGGTAACCCGTTGGTGCTCGCTCGTGGCCGCTGGCGTGGACTGACCGGGGAGCGAGTCCGGCTCCGACTCCATCTTGCGGGTGAGCGTTGTCGTCGGGTTTGTATAAGCTTATAGGTGAAATTAGTAGTAACCGGTTGATCAAGTAGTAAACTTTCGGTTTATTGGGTTTAGATCAGGAAGTTGCTGTTGTGTACGCTTAGATAGTGTTGATTTAGTAGGGAATTGGGTCTCCATTGTTGGGTTGCTCTTGTTTACCGAGGGGTACAGTAGGCAGAGGAGGGAGTCGTAGTTGACTATCTTCACTTTGGTTTAAATTCAAATTTTATGTAATATTGTTTTGTTAATTAGTTTGATTAGGAGTAGTTGTACGGAAAGTGCATGCTAGTTAGTGTACTAGCACATGGGTAGTTATGAGTGATCAGGTTGTTTAATAAATTATGGGGGATAAGAGGGTTAAAATTAATCTTTTCTCTGGGATCTTGTCTAGTATTGGACTTCATTAGAAAATTTGGTTTTCGGTTTAGTATTCATACTCGTTAATTGTGATGTTTTAGGGAACCATTTTTGCTTGGATCGTTAAACCTTCCTTGTTGTGAGATGCTCTCCCTTTAAGGTAAGTCGTTTTTCGACTTGCTCGGTTCTTCTCTATCCTGTTAGATTGCGTACCGTTATTGTAGGGCGGGTTTTGGGAACTAGTCCCGGATACCTTTTAAATTGTTTTGAACTTCTTGATTGCTGTGTGCGTAAAATGGTTTTGAACGTATTTTATCGGAAGGATATTTATGGAACGTTTTCTCTGTGTTGGTACCGTTTCCGACACGGCCCATCGTAGCTGGCGTTGAGGAAGAGTTGGCTACGTTGACCCGTGTGACTGGGAAACCGTGCCCCTTCAAAACGAAAATTATTATCTGTGTGTTTTTGGCAAGTGCTCCAGTGGAGGCTTAGCCGGGGGTTTAGAAGGGAGATTGTGAAGTGGAGTGAGAGGGCCTGCCTCTGCACTCGGCGCGGTGATGAGCGCCTTGGAAGTCGGATTGTGGAAAAGGAGGAATTGCTTTGTTATGAGATTGTGATTGTGAATGCATATGTGGTTCTGTGTGACTGATTATAACTAATTTAGGTATTGGCCTTTAGAGTTATGGTTGCGATTGTGGATTTGTATGCTGACTTTATAAATGTTTTTAAACGTTCTGCAATTTCCGTATTCTCTCTAACTTGGTAGATTAGAAGCTGACCCTTCGGGGAATATTTTGTTTTAGTTATAGGTATGTCACAGGAAACCGTGTATGAGCCTTGGCCGGATGGTGGAGTGGATCGTTGACGCACGTGTCATTAGTTTGGGTTTTTCGGGTGTACTTCGGGAGGATTTATTATTATTATTATTAGTTCTGTTGAATTATTTTAATTGTAATTTTTAGTGTTGTTTGAAATAGTTGGAGGAAAAATTCGGGAAGGGTTACTTGGGAAATTTTGTTTATGCATTCGGGCATTAAAACATATTTTTATTCAATTTTATGAATTTGAAAGTTGGATATTTTACTTGTTTTCTCGTCGTGCCCGCGTTGCAAGATCCTAAAGTGTAGTTGTCAACCTATTTAATAGTACCTAGTAAGGTCTATTTCTTAGTAGCGCCCCGTCAGAAACCGGGGTGTTACAATTACCTTTTCTACGTGAGAGAATAAAGACTCTTTTGACATCGAAAATTTAATAAATAAAGCTTAATATAAAGATTTTTAGACTACCTTTTTATTGTTAATTAATTTTTGGATTAAATTTTATTAAATTTGTGTGTTGTGCCTATCACACATATATACATGAATATATGTGTAAACCCTAACATTATATTAACTCACCGAACTTTTAACACTGCAAACATGACAATAACAAAAGTATATGAAAACGGATAAAATCTATCGAATATCATCTAATAACAAATCCATCAAATACGAAGATGTGGTAGGAGAACCGCCAAGATGACAAATAAAATCATCTTCACAATTATGATCATTAGTGGTAATAGAGCACCCAAATCTATATCTATACAACTATAAAAACTCTCCCTCTTAAGAACAATAAATATTCTACTTTTTAAATGCAAACTAATTATCCTACTAATATATTCTAATGGGTTTACATATACTCCTTATTAAAATAATAATTAAAAATACTCTAAATTACAAAAGGCCTCTAATAAATATTGAAAAATATTATTTAAGTTAATAACGCTTCTTTCTTGCTACTTAAATGTATAAACGGTCTTATATTTCTCAATCGATCAATATCAATAAAAATGAATAAAAATTATAATCTAACTAAACATGGAAAAATATAAGCAAGTTGGTTTTATGAAAATGTCAAAATTAAACATGCTCCACAAAACATCACAACTGAAATACACGACCCTAAAAATACAAAGTAAAAAAAAAAATATCATTACATCAATTATAATCATACAACTATATACTTGTATCTATATGTTTAACCTTTCATAAACAAATGTTTACGACTTATAATATATTTTTTCTGCACCAAATCAACCATTCAAAATTAAGGTTTAAATCCAATTTCCTTTCATTACCTTTTTCATCAAATCAAACATATATTTTTTATTTCTATTCTAATTCAAATAATATACACATTTATTTATGTCCGCTTATAAAATTAATAACCATAAACACGAAATTTAATCCCGTCCATCGGACGGGATAAGCCATCTAGTGATCACGAAAAACACAACCTAAACCTACAAGACAATCATCATTAAAATATGGCAATGTCTACATTAATTTTCACAATCATTAATGCTCATCAAATCGCTATGACTACTTAATAGCGCCTTTCGTTAATCATAATCAGTGGTAACTTAGATTCTCATTTTACATTTTATGATATTAATCAGAGATTAATTAGAAGTATCCATGGTTTCTCTTAGTTTTGATGATAACAAACTTAGTTGGTATAACTTGCTTCTACATGTAAGTGTTTCAGGAAAACAGGTACATAGTCACGAGTGATGGAACATTGTGAGGAATGATGGAGGGAACGAGTGACAGACTTAGGAAACGCGTCTCGAAAAGAACGCGGCTTTCTATTAATGGCAAGTTACCAGATCTTCTGCGAGCAATCTTCTGCGAAGATACGACAGCTGTAGGCGGTTGCTTGAGAAGATCAAAGGAAGGATAAGGTCAAAATTCACACAATCTTATCTAGGAAATCCGAGATCATTCGGTTTTGGCAAGAATCGGCATGGTTGAGAATCCAAATCACAAACAATACTTTCTCCTATTAGTGTGGGATTTGTTAAGTGGAAAATCTGCGTAATTAGGCAAGAATTATGTATGAGATTAGACTTGATATGTCTTATAAATAGCTAGGTTATAGCTAGGGTTTAGGTGTGGTTGTTTACGGCGAACTTGGAGAAAGAGCTTTTCAAGTGTACGAGTGTGTGGCTTTTTCCGGTGAAGAATCAACAAGTAAGTCAGTAGTTTACTCTCTCTTAGGTTTATGTTTAGGGATGTACAAGTCTAGTTGGTTGAACTTTGGTTGGTGCCTTAGTTACCAGGGAACTTGACTTGCCTTGTAACCGTTGAAACTTAATAAAAGTATTCTATTGAAAATCCTCTGAGAAGGAGTCTCAGGGGTAGATGTTTTTTCTTTTTACGACTTGTTGGTCGGACAGAAAGTTTTCCTCTATAAATTATGTGTTCTAAGTATTTATTTCCGCTGCCCAAGGAACATTGCTAGTTCCCTAACTTGTTATTAACGCGTCACAATTCAACAAGTATGTAATGTACTTTACCAAATTCTTATCTATATGTGAAGGCAGTTAAGCTTTGTTTTACTTTAAAAAAATTGAGTTGTACTACATGCTAATTACATTTTAATTGATTAGTTTAATTAAATTCAACGATATATAGTTTCCACTTTCCATGGCCATGCTCCTTTGGCATCGCTATTGATATATAATTTGTACTGATCTCGTACCATGTGCGGATAATAAAAGAGAATACTATAATTTTTAACAATTTTTCTATTCTATGCAAATTAAAATAGAATAAGGATCTGGATTTAATAACTAAAAACCTCAACCCCCCAAAAAAAAGTATTACAGTACAAGTATGCATATCAATGATAATATAGGATGGATTCAAAACTTGGTCAGTGTGCATTGATCAATCACTGCTTAACACATTCGAAATATGAATTGAGTAAATCGCCAAAAGGGAAAGATAGAATGAAAATGAGACTATTTTTCCACTTGCCTAGAGATTAAAATGTTATCTTTGAGCTAATGATGATCACATAGATGATGCTATAAATAGAGATGGAGCATGGAAAGATGTGGAGGTTATAGATTATGATGAGTGAATATATATATATTTAAGGAAAGTGAAAAAGTGGTTATATTTCTAATTTGACCTAAATTAAAATTAATTACTATAATTTTTTTCAATAATTACCATGCAACACAAATTTTTACATGGATTTTGCTTTAAGTATTTTACTATAGTCGCAACTTTTTCATAAAGACAATTATGAAAAAAATAATAACAAAACTTTTTCGTTTTTTAGATGAATGATCAACCGACATACAGAATATTCTTCTGTATTTGGTTCGGGAGATTAATGTAGTTTGCATGATTATATATAGTAGTAGTTGTCGATTTCCCTCTATTGTATCCACCAAAAAAAATTCCGAATGAGATATCCATAACACTGTCACAAATAAACATGAGAAAAATACTATAATAGTTCTATTTTTATCAATGAATTTTAAAAATATATTTATTTTATTTCTTTTTCTAAAATTTTATTTTTATATTTAAAATACCAAATAATCCCATAAAAATAATTAATTAAATATATTTATCTAGATCAATGTTTCAAACTTTCAATCTAAATTAATTCAAACTCCAACCATCGTTAACCGTTTGTCATCACCACCTCTTATCCTCGTTGACCTTTGGGCATCGCCTCTCACCGTCGATCGGGAATTTAAGGTGTCATCGATCATGATCAGGTTTTTATCCAAGGTACTATAGGTCACATAAAAATCAGTTACGTAAATTGTGTAAACAAAATTAGTGAAAATTGGTTACATGAAAATCGGTTGCATAGAAATCGACTACATGAAAATCGGTTATATGAAAATCGGTTACATAAAAATATATATTACATGAAAAGGGGTTACATTAAAATCAGTTAGGATATTGATCAATTAGGGCTACATGAAAATCGATTACATAAAGATATATTACATGAAAATCGTTTACCATCAATTTCTGCTCCTGCACCTTCTTAGTCGGCTAGCATTCTGAACCATAGACCCGCAATGTTGTATGGTTCAGAATGTTGGCCGACTAAGAAGGTGCAGGAGCATAAATTGATGGTAGCGGAGATGCGTATGTTGAGATGGATGTGCGGGCATTCGAGACTGGACAGGATCAGAAACGAGGTGATTAGAAACAAGGTCGGAGTGGCTAGTATAGGAGAGAAGTTGAGGGAATCGAGGTTGCGAACTTGCAATGGTTCGACCACATACAGAGTAGACCTCCAGAGGCTCCGGTACGTAGATGTGAGGGGATGGTTTTCACCGATGTGCAGAGGGGCAGAGGTAGACCGAAGAAGAGTTGGAAGGAAGTTATAAAACAGGATCTCGCCGTGCTAGATATTTCAGTGGACCTGACTGACTGTAGGGACCTTTGGAGGGAGAAGATCACGGTGAAAGAGCGGTAGCGGGGCAGGCCGGCGAGGAAAGACCCTCCTCTTACGTCTTTGCGTTTCTATATCCCCCCTCTCTCTCTCTCTCTCTCTCTCTCCCTCCCTCCCTCTCCCCCGTTGTAGTTTTTACGTGTGTTTTGGTTTTAGGCCGTATTTTACACACCCTCTCGATTTTTAGGTCGAGGGAAGGATGGGTACATCCTGGCCTCCCAGACTCTGCCTGAGGAAGGTCCACACTGGGTTGTTGTTGTTGTTGTTGTTGTTGTTGTTGTTGTGATTTCAATTAGGGCAACATAAAAATCGATTACATGAAAATGTATTACATGAAAATCGATTACATTAAAATCGGTTAGGATTTCAATTAGGGATACATAAAAATCGGTTACATGAAAATAAGTTACATAAAAATCGATTACATAAAAAAAAAAAATTACATAAAAATCGGTTAGGATTTCAAAGACTTACATAAAAATAAGTTTATAATAAATCCTTTTATTAATATATGCTCTAGGAGTAGTAGGTAGTTAAACTTTTAGTTAAGGCTTTGTTTCGGTAGATTTAAAAAAAAAACTTTTATTTGAATTTATAATAAATCCTTTTATTAAAAAATATTAAAATTAAAATAGAAAAAAACTAAATTAATTATGTCGGTAAAATCCGAGTTGTATGGCATTGGCAGTGGCGCACGCGGTGCGCTTGGATTTTTCCACCCAGTCGGCTGTTTAAATATTCTTCCCTTTTTTGAAAAATAATTAATCTTACAAAATATTAAAACATTATATAGAATTAACTCTAGGAGAATATTTTTAAATAAGAATTGTTGTCTTATCTCTTAAGAGCATATGATTAAAAAAATTATAAATAATTTACTAATTAATAAAATAAGGTTTTTAGTTGATTTACTTATTCATAAAACCTTATTTGCTTACGTTTTGTTCAATATCACTATAAATTAGGACCCATTTGATGTCTATATCTATATCAAGATATCATGTATATGCATCATAACCATTATTAGTGTTTGCTATATTTTGATAAATAATAATACGATTTTTCTAACCTATGTCTCAAGGGTAAGGGCATAGGTTAAGAAGCTTAAAATGAAAATTACTTGTTGAATTTTATTATTTAGATTTATTTACATACATTTTATAGGGTTCATTGGTTTTCTTATGGGATTTTAGTTTCTAAAATTAATATACTTAACATATGCCCTTAGTCGGTCTTGTTTCGGTGGAGTTTCTTAAAAACTCTATAGGTAGAGTTCTAAGCTATACTGTAAATTAGTGAACCCTAGGAAAAAAAAATTAAAAAGAAAAAAATCATTACCAGATGTGGAGAAAGAACACACTAAATCATTAACAAATGTGCACATAGCTCAACGGTTGAGCCTCTTGCCAATGTGCAAGAGGTCTCGGGTTCGAGCATCAAGGGCGGCGGTTTGCCCTTCTTTCTTAGAATTGGTTAGTAAACCAGTTCTCACCCGTTTACGGGTGCTCTAGGCTAGTCCAAGTAGTACTTGGGCTACCCTAAATCTTACCAAATTAAAAAAAAAATCCCACCCTTAGGACATAGGTTAGAAAAAACGATCTTAATATCCTTCATACACATACATTAGTATCTATGCTAATATCGATACCCGATATCTTATATATTTGATATTAATACCAAACGAGTCCTTACGGCAAATAATGTTTCTCAATTCGAAAAAAAAAATTTGTTTCCTCCAACCACACAGGAACTTGTGAGCAATGGTGCAACTAAACAAATTTTGTGGGGTAAAAAATAGGCCCATCATTATTCTCAAATGGACCACCGATTCAGACACACCATGTAAAGTAACTAAGTCGAACAAGGAACTGGGCCCAGCCCAAAACTGAGACACAAAATAATTCAAAACTTTATTGTTTGGATTTTTCCATTTTTGTTCGTCGTGATGATTCCATTTTGTGGGTTTTCTGCATGTGGTAAGAAATTCAGCTTAGCTCATCGAATTTTTAGTGCTTGTAGAAAAGTCCTAGAGAGTGACTAGAAGCACAAAACAAAGTGGTATGTGTTTATGTGTCATGATCGAGTTATCGTATTCGAACATGATAAAGAAAAAACAAGAGACGAGTGTCAGGGTAATATTAGTGTGACAACGTTCAAGAATTGACATGACATTGTGAAAGAAATTCTGAGAAAGCTTGTCATGTATATAAAGTCCTTGATTTTTTTTTATTTTTTTTGCAAAGTTAAGAATTCGGTAACCAAATAAGCATGGTAAATCGAGAGACCACACCACAAGGCGGTAGACACGATCGGCTAAGAAGACAAACGAACTAACCGAACTAAGAGATCGAGCCAAAGATACAAACAGCCAAAAAGAAAGACTCAAAGCGAATTTAGTCTCGGGGTGAGTAAGCGCAATAAGATATGCCGACAAACCGGTCAACCCAACTAGGGGTGTTCAAAAGAAGGACAACCGAGCACTCAAGATGATCAAGCCCTGAATGACTCTGTCCGAAACCCAAAATTAAGTCCCGCTCTTTGGAGAAGTTCCAGCACACTCAATCAAGATAAATCGGTCAACCTGCAAACAAATAACACCAAACAGACAACACGCAAGGTGTAATTAAGTCTAAAAAAAGCTTAAAATTCCAAAAAAGTATGATATAAAGTCCTTGATGGATTACTTTTTCTATTGTCAAATTGTTTTAGGTTAGAACCTTTTTAGACATATGTGTGATGTAGGCCTGTCCAAGTAACCCGACTCGACTCGTCCGTAATTTTACGGATAACGGGTCAGATTTTTTTAGTTGTACAAGTCGAGTAACGTGTCTAATTTTTTTAGTTTACGGGTTCCGAACGTGTTACAGGTTGACCCGCCAGGTTACGGGTCAACCCGTAGTATTAAAAAAATAAAAATAAAATGTTATTGACTTATTGTTGTAGTTAGTGAAAGAGAGATGGAATTTTACGGGTCAAATGGGTTGAAACGGATCGAAAAGGGTCAAACACGTCGAAAAGGGTCAAATGACCTGTTTGACCCAATCAAACGAGTCGACCCGTGACCCGACCCATAAAGCGGGTTGCGGGTTGGGTCGGGTCGACACGTTTGACAGCCCTAATGTGATGAACCTGATGTATATGTGCATATGAACGGACGTGTGGACCCCGACCGATCGGACTTTCAACACATCATTAATGAAAAATGTGCACAATCAGTGGTGGAGCTAGGGGTCCTGGGTCCGATGACCCCTCTACAACCACTTTTAAAAGCTTCAATTAATATGTTTAACCTAAGTTAAATGAGAATAGTAGAAGGGAAAACTAGGTCAAGCTTGCTTACAAACAAAAAAGTTGGAATTGAATTTGAGGTATTGTATGAATTGAAGGTGCACGCCTTCACCTAATCCCCTCAAAATGTGGAGCCATGCATGGACCACAATCGATTCATGAAAACGCCAATCCATGCTATATATATATATATATATGAGCTTTGATTTGATGTGTATCATGTGAGCTTTGATTTGATGCTACTAACGTATTAAAATCTGAAATTATGATTGCTTTTTTATTTCTATATATTTACAATAATGGTTTTAAATTAGAGCATTTTTAACATATATTGTGAGCATAGCTTAGAAAGACCAATTATATATATGATATATATATATAGGGGAGGTTCCGGTAGAAAGATTTTTAGGGTAGAAAGTGTGGGTGAATGTTGTACGTTGGATTAGAAAGGATGAACGGTCGGATTTGGTATTCCATATTAGTTGAGATATGCTGAATATTACTAGATAGGATATCCTTAACCGAAACTACTTGCACATTCCATAAAAGTAGCCCAAAATAGATTTTAAATTGAATTAAAAGGAAGGAATTTAAATAAAAGTGAAACCAAATCACAATCAGATCAGAAAATCACGTAAGAAATAACCGTATTCTCTGGCACTCAATTGATCTTTACAATTCTCTCGTATTCTTTTCAATTAATCAACCGTAAGTAATAAATATTTATTATTAAAATTCTCATCGATATGCGTTTATTGCTTATTGCTTATATTCTCGTACTTCAAATTGATGAATCGTTGTGTGGATATTATACATGTCTCAACCTTGGGAATTATTATTTGAAAGAATAATTTATTATTCAAAATGAAAACGTAGTTCATTGAAAAACGATATGAATATTTGTATTACATAAATATTGTATTTTCTATCATTGAATATCTTTTGTGTTAGAAGAAATATCATAACTTATATAAAGGAATATAACATATATGAATGTTGTTATGTACAACGAATATGAACATATAAACTGATGAATATCGTAGTTTATTACAGAGAATATTACGTAAAAAATATACATCAATGGACCTCATATATCATAATTGAATATCATTGTTAGTGTTAATGAATATTGACACATTCGTAAATGAATATTGACCCATTTTTGGTGAATATCAACATAGTTGGAACCCTTCTTCTCTTCTTCCTCATTTTCTGGTAAAATATGTCTTCGAGCATCTACATATGAGCTTCTCAATCTTAAACCAAAACTTTGAGGAATGTTAGTATCTTCTCCTACCAATACCAAGGCTACAGAATCTGATTTCTCTTCTTCAACAATCTTCTCGGTATAAGCTATTTAAATGTATAAAACAATGAATATCAACTTTGACAAAAAGGAATATCAATGTGATAGATAATGAATATCAATGACTACTTGCTACTTGTTCAAAAAATTCACATCATCCTTTTCTATGCGTGAATATAATCACATTATTCAGGGAATATGGTGGCATCATATATCGAATATATATAAATTATAACGTGCAAAAAACCCATTCACATCATCCTTTTCTAAGCATGAGAAGTTTCTTCAATGGAGATCGACATAAACCCGAAATCAAACCCTAAAAAACCATGAAACACTAAAATTGAAATTGAACGAATTGGAACCTGAATCAATTAACCTACCCTGCAAAATTCGATAGAGAAATTTAACAAATCGAATCCAGAAACGACAATGGTGACCAAAGGCGTCGAAACCCTAAGAACAAGAACAATTCTTTCATTTCTATTCAATAGAGTATAAATCACAACTTAATAAGATAAAAACAAACGATTTTACAGTAAAGAAGGAATAACGATATGATTTTTCAATTGAAATAGACATACATGGATTGATAACGAGAATCGCCTCTGTTTCTTGAGAGAGAACATCGAGAACTAGAGAGAGTGATAGGAAAGAGAAAATAATATCTTTTTTTACTGAAACGGTATAAAAAAATCAGGTAGAAAATCTTAATACCCTGATACGCGCATACACTTTCTATCATGCATCTTTTTATGTTAAATCTGGAACGTTAAATAATGCTCATCTAACGGTCCATAATAACACTCACTTTTCACTCTAAATGTCTTTCTACTAGAACTTAATACTATATATATATTATGTGTTAAGTGATGGACCTTTTATTATACTAATATTGAACGTTTATACAAGTGTCGGAAAGTTGTGTGTTAGTATAAATTGAAAGAACTGTTTTTGGGACGGTTTCTTGGGCAACGGAATAAATTAAATAAGCAAATAACAATGAATAGTACATGGACATAGTTCCTTGTAGAAGAACTCCACCCAACTAGTTGAATGAGTAAACATCTACCTCCCTTGAAGAATTTTGAATGGTCTACTTGTTTTATCGATTATTCATTAGTTACAATCGGCAAAATTCAAACATCTCTATTCCTAGAAATCACCAAACTCTTAAGCAACACTAACGAGCCTATCAACCTAGTTCCTAAGCAAACAACTTAATCAAAACAACTTAAACCAAACCTTTCCTTTCGATCTTCGTCGTACTTTCCTTTAGCTTTGGAATCGCCTTCGTCGTCGTCGAGATCGGACACTTGCCGCCAATAGTGTCGTAGCCACGTTAGCCCCCACTGGAATTTTGAAAAAAAAAATTAAAATATATAAAATATTATTAGTGCAAAAATTACTAGTATTACACATATCAATGATTGAACATAACTATATATATTGTCAAATACAGTCAAACGATCCCATCTTTCAACTAGCAAACATTTTTTTTATGAAAAAAGGTTCTCATATACAAAAATTTAATTTTTATACAGAAAAATACATAATTTTATTAAAAATACAAAAAAAAATTCGTATAAAATTTTTTTATATAGAAAAATGCAACTTTTTTCTGTAACCGGAAATTTAGCCCCCACTAGGGCAAATTTCTGGCTCCGCCCCTGGCCGCCAATGTCTTCTTCTTCCTTGTTCTTCCTTGGAATGCTCTCGGTGCTCTTTTTTTTCTATTTGTTCAATCATACATTCACACCAAACCCTAGGTAATCTCTATTTGTTTATAGTGAAAGTGTTATGGGACTTGTCCTTGCAAAGGACACAATTACAATCTTATCTTTTTTCTCCTTGGGACACAAGTCAAGCTTTCTAAAGACATTTTTCCCTTATTCCTTTGACACGCAAGACGGTCGTTCCAAAGGACGTCTTTGCCCTTCTTTCCTTGAGGTGCAAGACAAATTTTGTTAGAGGGACAATTCCTTCAAATTAGACTGACAGTTTCACAATTCCTTTGAGCTTCGTTAGAGGAGCAATGCCTTTCACAGTTCCTTTAAACTTCGTTAAAGGGACAATTCCTTTCACAGTTCCTTTGAATTTCGTTAGATGGACAATTCCTTTCATATTTTCTTTGAGTCTCCCTTCTTTGTTTTGCTTCTCTTGGAACCTTGAAACTTCACAGAATCACAGTTCTTGTCATTGTTCCTTGGATAGTTCATTTACTTGAAACACTTCATAGAAGATGTCAAATGTCAAAAGTTTGTTATCATCAAAACCCAAAGGACCAAGGGTTCCTTTTTTGAATGAAAGGGGTAATTCATTCATGTGTATAGTTACAAAAAGTCCTCTAGGCAACCTAGAAGATACAAGGGTTTTCAAATTCCTATCTTGGAACACCATCTTTTATACTCTCTGTTGCTTTTTTCCATCTAGCTTTGAAACAATTTCATGACTGATCACAATGCTAGAGCACTCATCACTAGTACAATCTTCCAATCTAAGCACTTTGCTATTTCTAGCTCTCCTGATATAATAACCCACTGCACAAAAGCAAGTCATCTAGATGAGAAACAAGAAGCTCTTCCTATTGATCATGCTTTCTAAGGAATGTATCCAATCATCAAATCTGTTGTACCTTCTTCCAAGCTTGGCCCATGAAAGAACCTTGTTAAGTACCTCTTTGGAGATTTTGCATTTGAACCATAGGTGGTCCAATGATTCTTGTTGAGTGTTTGTACAAATTTCATACTTGTCATCTTGCAGAATGCTCATATCTTTGAGCATGTCTTCGGTGAGGACACCCTTACTTGCAATCATCCAAATTGTGAAGGACACTCTAGGGGTGTTGAGCTTGTCGCGGATGCAGCAATCCCATTGGTTTCTGGGCCCAAAGCTCTGAAGCTGTCATTAATAAGTTTCCAATCAAATCTACCATTTTTGTTCATAATGATGGCTTGATTGGCTTCTTGATCATGTCTCTAGAGTGCACTTGAAGTAGACTTGCATTCCACTTCCCAGAAGGAATGGTTTCTCGGAGTGACTGTATGCACCCAATGATGCCATACAATTTTAGAATTTGAGAGGAGGTCATAGATAAGCTCTGAGAAACTGACTTTGTTCCATGCTAAAACTTCTTTTAGCCCAATTCCTCCTTCACTTCTTGGTTTACACACTCTATGCCAAGCAATGTGTGTTCTTCTTCCTTCTCCTTTTCCTGACCAGAGATAATTCCTAAGTAAATAAGTGATCTGCTTCACAACTCTTTTTGTGAAGACAATTTTTTTGCATCAATACTACAAAACGTCATAGAGTACAACTCTGACAAGCTCATATCTCCTATCATAAGAGAGGTTTATTGAAGCCTGGGCATTGATCTTGGAGGAGATCTTGAAGGAGAGCAGAAGATTGTAGTCATTGGAAGAGGCCTTGGCGCTGCATAAGGTTTCTTCCAAATAAGTAATTGGAAGCTCCCTTATCTCTAGGTTGAAGATGCAAGCAAAATCTCTAGCTTTTTGTATATCCAAGCTTGCACAAAACATTTTGGACTTGCTGGTATTGACTGTCAAGCCTGACATGCATAAAGGAGTGGAAGTCTCCAAGGGAGTGACCAAACACCTTGCATTCTATTCGACACCCATTCATATGCAATCGGTTGTTCAATTACCTCTCCATCCTCACCATGAAACACAATCTCCTTTCTCAAAGGTTTTGCTGCTAAAACTTCCACTAAAATACGAGCAAAAGACAATCTTTCTTCATTTTCACCCACTTTATTAGTAAAAAGAGGTCTCCTCAGCGCACTTCCTATTTTTCAAAGAATGATTCATCCCAAAAGCGCACATCTAAATTTGGTAGAGTTGCCCAAACATGTGTAGTATCAAAGCATGATGGATCGAGTTCCACTCCCTCACTCCATCTCTTAAGCACTAGCAATTTCATTCCACCTACTAACCAAGGTCCTTGTTGCAAGATTCTATTCAAATCTATCTCATCCTCAAATTTAAAAATGAACACACTTCTATTTTGATGATTTTTGGGATTTTAATTCCCTGCCATTTTGCTCGAATGAAACCCTGCATCAAATGAAAGGGGATGAAAAATATCTAAAAGAATCTACAAATATCTTTTATATTCTAATACCACCCACAAGCTTATGAAGGGTCACGAACATGAACCTTAGACCGAAGTACAAGAAAACGAGCAGTACCAACTGCCTTAGTGAATATGTCAGTAGTCTATTCTTAAGCACGCATATGGCGAACTATGAGTGACTTGTCTTCAACCTGTTCTCGAACAAAATAGTAATCAATCTTGATATGTTTTGAACGTTGATGGAAAATAGGGTTAGCGGACATGTAGATAGCACTCAAATTGTTGCATAAAATGACGGGAGGTCTAGTAATTGGAGCTTGCAACTCAAGTAATAGTTGTTGAATCTATATAAGCTAGAAGTAAAGGCAATAGATCTGTATTTAGCCTCTGTACTAGACTTAACTATCAAAATTTCATGGGTCGATGGACTAGGGGTCGTGCATACGCAATTTCAACACACACGTCCAGTGAAATTTCATCCTAAAACCAATTGGCGATAGGAGAAGTAACGCATAGGCTTATATATTAGTCTATTTTGTCTTCTAATTTCTCATGTGAGAAGAGTGTTCTAACATACTCTGCAAATACAACTTGGGGAACTGACACTTTAAGGTTCGAAAGTGTCAGAATATAAGAAAACACGAGACAAGTTTCAAGCAATATTGGCATGACATTGAAAATTAGGACTAATAAAGTTCAATATATAAGTATATTGGACTACTCCTTCTAACGTCGATTAATTTTAATGTGAATTCTACTAAGTTATACACTGACAAGTCCATTAGCTTACAAACTTTACTATCGAACAACGACAATACATCGTTACTCACTTTCATCTTCCGAGGAATGTGTACAAGTATGCACAGTACAAATATTGAAGTGACGGAATTTTGTATGGATTGTAAAACACAAACTTTAGGGTACGAAATTAAGAAATTTTTGGAATATTATTGACTTTTGGTTCGTTCTCACCTAGTGGACCAAACCTAGTTGTAATTATTTTTGTATGTAATCCATTGAAAAGTCGCCTAGAAACCCAACCTAGTTTTGTAATCTTTTGTAAAATTGATCGAATGAGTTACAAAAATATTGATCACGAGTGACTAGATAACACCAGCCACATAACAAACTCATGCCAAAGTACGGCTTCTACAAAATTCTCTCTTTTAAAATAATTTTTTGAACATATAACGTGAACTGAATCGAACCTGAAAAAAATTGTACATGCAATATTATCCAAAAAAAACTAGAATAACTAGTGTTAATAGCTAAGAGATGAAGGAATCAAAACTTTTTCACAATGTGAAATTCATTGTAATGGTGCAGCTGATTTTACAAGTAATCAAGGACAGAAATTTTAAATTATGAAAATGTAAATTCTTTTTTGTTGAATAAATCGGTGTGTGTAATATATGATTGTTTCTTATATGTGGTGCAAAGATAATCAAAAACCAATTGTGGCAAAATCTCTAGGGTAGGAAAGGAGCAAAAACAAATGATGATGAAACCTCAAGCAAAAATGGTGCAAAAATGCACTTACAAAAGACTAACCCAGATCAGCATTTGCAAGGCCATCTAAAATCGAGTCGACACTTGCATCTGCAATGCTATCTAAAATGGAATCGACGTCTGGAGTTACAACAGCGTGCCTGTGGATTTGTCCCAAGTTAGACAAGCTCTTATCAATGGTGTTGATAATCACGCCGTCCTCAGCAAACTTACAATCTGAACCCGGGTTAACCTGCACCAGATTAAGCGTGTTGCATATTACAGTAATAAGGTCATGAATGCTTATATATTATAATCTACTAGCCTTCTTGTTAATGCATCTTTGAAGTGTTGATCATGCTCAGAACCAATGACACGAAATGTATTAACAAATGCTATTGACAAGTAATTGAACAATAGAGTTAAAGTTTTGGGTCATTTGAACAGGGTTTTTTCGGGTTTTGGTCATCTTGTATCCGGTTACTTCAGGTTTTCATTTTGTTAGATTCTAATGCACATAGAAGTGCATATGGCCATATGTTAGTTCAATTCAAGAGGAATTTTGGTAGGGAAGGTTTCGGGTTTACATTGGTTCCATGTCATGTATAAAGTTTGCTTGGATTAAACCTGATTATATTGCATTAAATCTTGCATTATGATGCATGCAAGATGAGGCATTTATCAAGTGTAATCCAAACAAACCCTTAGGCTTGGGTCAGTTTGCAAATTGAATATCGAGTTTAGATCAGGTTTGGGCAGGCTTAAGTTTTTCTAAGATATTTTGATTATTAAGTTTTGTGAGGTCCAATGTCAATAAATAAAACAGCCATAACAAGCAGAAGCTAAATAAAAAAAAAGTTAAAAGCTTATCTATGGTTGCTAGTGTGTACTCACATCATAAAGTGCATCCCCAAGCTTGAGCTTCACTTTGCCACTATTGTATACAAGGAGTTTACCCATCAGCCCTTGTGGTAAATCTCTTATAAGAACACATTTCCTTTGTGGTGGAATTGCATGAGTTGGTGGATCTGAGCTACTGACTATCTCCTGCTTCATTACTGGAAGTGGAACCGTCTTTGGTAACTGGAACATCATCAATCTCGGCTCTGAAAGCTCATCCTGCAAAAGAGAATTTAGACAAGTGCTACAAAAGTTGAATGCTTGATTGTTTGTCATATAAATGTGGCCTTTTTGGGATCTCACCATTAGGCCTAACTTATTCGCGGTACTCATTCGTTTTTCATCAAAGTTATCAAAGGGTGAGCCAAATTCCTCTTCATCAAGAGCATCTAGAAGGGGCAATAAATTAGACCAAAATGTTAATTCAACAATGCTATATCTATTTTTCAAGTCATGAAAATTAATCATGGTCATAATACAGTACAAATATTAAAATGTTAATTCAATAATTATGAAGCACTGTCAAAATCTTGTACCTGGATTTCCACTATAAGGTGGGCGTAAAGGAAGAGTGGCTGGATAATAGTCATCATAGTCCTGCATTTTTCACTCAGGCACTAACATTGTAAGAGGGGAAAACAAGAACAAGAGCAATAACCACAATAAACAGTGAGTTTGATGCAGAAAAGTTCTCTACCCATGGCTCTTTGAATTCCTTCTTCGGCTTAAAACCGAAAGGATCTGCCCCATCTAGAAAAGACAAACACAATGAATCAGCATCAACACATTTGAATATAGAAGCTCAGAGGTGTGAGTGTGTTTTGCAAAACATCAGGTGGTGCACCTTTATTTTTTGAACTACTAGTTTTTGATGAATTGTAGTAATTGTTTGAACTTCCGGCACCAAAGGCAACCCGTACAGGAGCAGCTGCAAGTTTAGAAGACAAAGTGAATAAAAGCGAGTAGAATCAATTTCTCAGGAATGTATATGAGAATGACATTTTAGCATTACAATTTATTTCTTTACAAATGGTGTCCATTTGAACTCATAAAAGTTATAAGGCTGCCTATAGGTAGGTTTATATTAGAATTCTTCTTAACTATCTATGTATTCTGTTATCATTTCCAATACCATTCAGGAGGATAAACTGCTTTGTTTCTCAACAGAATTTGAGATGCAAATATTCAGATTCATATCTTTATTTATAGTAAGGATTTTGTTCCAACAACCAAACTATTCCTAGAGCTTGGTCTGTGCTGCCATGTCGAACTTGTTTTTCAAACTACTCTGCAATCAGCATGTCATACTAAAACATGAGGATCTGTCAATTCCAAATCAACATATATCAATTCATCTGTTTCAAACATTCAACAGCAATACTATAACTGAAAGTTTAAACTAGAAAATTTACGTTTGATCAACTAAAATCACGGAGCTACTTATTTAGCCAAGAATTGGGATTCAGGTACTTAATTTGCATTCCAAGTCTAATCTGAATGCTAATGCCATCAATTTTTCTCTAAATGTGAACCTTATCCAATAGCGTCTTCTCTAACGTCAAGCTACCCCCAGTAAAGAGAAAACTTCGCTAGTTCATAGCTCAACCTTAGTATTGCAAAAGCAAAAAAGTAACATCTCTTATGTAAAATATCCCCTCGTTCAAAATCAACTGACAAGTAGCACATTGACCATAACCAGAAAGACACAAAAGGGTTATCATGCAATAAATATAGAATGAAACAGCTATATTTCCAAGAAGAGTGCTCACATTTCCTCTCGGTCTTAAACTTCCCTGATGGTAAGCCATCCTATCAAATAGGGTAAACGAAAGCATAAAAAATTAGCATTCAACTTCTAGTAGAAATTAATGTATCCAGTTGGAATTTTGCAGAACCAAAGATATGAAGTACATTAAAACGTCGGATCAGCTCTTTTGCCTCAGCACTCTCAGCATCATCAATCACTTCGCTGCAGCAAAAAAAATAATACTGAATTTATAAACTATAAATTTAACAGCAATAGAGACACCTCTATTGAACAGAAAAAGAAAAAAAAAACGAGAAGAAGGAATCTTCCATACGTTTTAGGCTTGACAAGCTTTGGTGGTCGGCGAGTAGGAGGTTTTGGCACAAATTTCATCTACAAAAATAGTGAGAAATCAGGGAAATCTAACACTAAAAGATGAATATTCTCAGAAGAAAACAATAAAAACATTACCGAATGTCAAATACCTTCTTTGGAGCATTTGGTTTTAAGTCCATTATCAAAAACTGAGTAAGAGCATAAAAAAAATGTCAAAAATTCAATGCAATGAAGAAAAAACCACCAAATTAAAGATAATGAACCATCAATCGTATATCAACAAGCAAACAATGAATCAGACAATGAAAACAAATAGCAAAAGTGCAAAACCACATACCAAAATATTTCAATCAAAAGATTCAAAACTCTACTCACACTCAGCAATCTCCCGCAGCAAACCACAAATCAATTTGGAAACTCATTCGATCAAATATATTGGACACAAATATTTTGAAAATTTCCAACTGAGAATTTCACTATCTAACCAGAAAACTCCAAATTCGTGTTCAACATCACCATAAAACCATCGCAGCATTCAAATTCAAATTCCAGACTATCAATAACGTAACCAATTCCGACGGACTTGACATTGACATCGTTTTACAGCAAAAGCAAGCCAAATTCAACATTCAGAGAATCAGAAACTACATCTTTTTGTCTTCCGATTCTAAATTTCTAATGAAATTGAAAGCAGAGAAAACGAATGAAGATGAGAACGGAGAAAACAGTAGAGAAGCACTGACCAATCGCCACCACCGCTGAACTGATACGAAGGTGAGGGGAGAAAGCGAGCGGCTCGCGACGAGTGTTGCGGCGCGCAGGGAGCGGAGCAGTTAAATATATGGCATTTGGAGCGTGGCTTACACGCGCATATACTCTCCTGAGTGAGTCCTGTTAGCTCGGCCTGTATTCATTCGGTGCTTCTACTTGGGCCCACAATAGTCGGAATTAAATAATTTATTTTCTTCATTATGACATATTCGAAAACTTTGAACGTAGATCTTAACTCTTAATAAGAACTAGTTGAATTCCCGTGATATTCACGGGATAATTTTACTAAAAATTATACAATATTATGATATTAATATAAAATATAAAGCGCTTGTATAATTTTTTTTCAATAATCCGATAAAAATATTTTAGCATAATTTTAAGATACAATATATAATATTGCTTATCAATATCAATAAACATATACATTGTCTATTTTATAACATCTAAAATCTTACCCTAAAAAACCTTCAATCTTTATAAATTCATTTTTTTATTTAGTAATGGCTATTGTTTAAATTTTTTTTTGAATATGTACATTAATTTTTTAATTTTTAATGTGATACGTACTATATGAATTATGAAACAATCTACGCATATAATAAGGTATCTATCCATTATCTATTTTATGAAGTAGTTAAGATAAAGATTTATAGAATTATTATTTAGTTTTTTATGGTGAAAAAGTCAAAAAGGTTTGTTTATTATTTTATTCAGGTTTTGCCACGTGGCGCAAATTTTTACACAGACTTGGTTTCTGTTTTATAATGTATTAGGGTAGATTAATGATTTTTTATTCTCAATTTATTTTAAAGTAATTTACTTATTTGCTTTAAGGTTTTGAAATTTTCATCATAGAGTTGTATTCCAATGAAATCTATGGAGATCGATTTCAATCTTCTGTAATGATAAAATCAAGTATATTTCCCATTATCTTTATTTGAATCTTAGTTACTGTTTAAGAAAAGCTTTTTAAATTCTTTCAAGGTTTACAAACCTTAGTGTATCAAGTGGTGAAGTAGGGCATTATGTTCAATGGAACAAATAACAGTCGAGAAGACACTACTTTTGTCATGACATTCGACATATACTAGAAATCGACACAAAATAAGCCCTTAAAATGACTGATACTTATACCTTGATATTCATACGATAATCAATTTCTCATATTTTTGATATCACTTCCATACGAGTCCTTAAAATCATTAATACTTATACCTTGAATCCATGATATTCATACAATTCCCAATATCGTGCATTCTTGATATCGCAACCAAACGAGTTCTTAGTTTTTATAAGCACTTGGGTCTGTTTGGATTACACAAGATAATGCATTATCTTGTGCGATCCAAACAAAGTCTAGAACGTCTTTTCATTCTTAAAAATTGTCCCGTACTTACATAACCTATTCAATCAAAATTAGACTAGGTCTCGCTCAGGGGCGTAGCCAGGATTCGGAGTCAGTGGGGGCTAAATATATAAACTTAGCGTCTTATCTAAATAAAGTCGCATGAAAATTATAATTCTAGGTTGACAAGGTCCCTTTTGCAAATAAGCTCGTCTAACCCTTTCTCTATCCTTCAAATCATAGTCAAATATATGTCTATTTAACGCTGAATCAGCAGACAAATCATCAGATCCAACCTCAACATAAGCAGTAGACAGATTTGATAAATTTAACACACATTCTATCAACTCAACACACAAACACAAATACCTAGAATCTGAAATTAGGGCTAACACAAATTTATCAAATATGAAATTGGGGCTAACACAAATTTGAAATTCAGCACACACAATTATACAATTCATCAAACTACCAATCCATAGAAGAGAGGAGTCAAACTACTAACTCAAATTTATCAAATCTAACACAAATTCATTAAATCTGAAATTAGGGCTAACACAAATATGAGGATCGGAGTCATGGAGGAACGTCAAGCACTCTCAGATTCAGAATTCCAGTCATGTGCCTACAAAATACTACAGAGACGGGCGTGCTTTTAAACCTAAAAAAATAGATATTTTTTTTTGAAATGGATGGATTAGGGGTCATGGATTAGGGCTTAAATAATAAATACTACAGAGAGGGGCGTGCTTTCGCCCAGTGGTTTACAAACCTTAGTGTATCAAGTGGTGAAGTAGGGCATTATGTTGTTTGGTATGCGGAATAAATCATTCCTGAGAATTATGGTTTAAAATTTGGATTTAGACCTTATAATTTAGGGTTTATGAATTTTAGATTTATTATTTAAGGTTTAGGAGTTTTAGGATTTTAAGGTTTAAAATGAAAAATTAATATTTTTTTGAAATGGATGATCGATTCCAGATACAGTATACTGGAATCAACCATTCCTGATTCCCATGGAATCGAACCAAACGAGGCCTAAGATACAATCAACCATAAATCAAGTGACGATCTTGCAATTGGGGGCATTGGATTTGTTAATTCAACATAACAGAACCTTTCCTTCTAATTCGAGTCCCAACTTACAATTCTTTTTTTCTAGTCCTAAAAAGTTAAATGCATTCTCCGATTGCACAGGCCATAACAGAAACGACCTTCCAATCGCTTTAGGCCCCGTTTGGTATGCTGTTGGAATCGGATTGGAATCAGGAATCGGAATAAACCAATCCTGTGACATGTTGTTTGGTATGCTGTCGGAATGAGCCATTCCTGAGAATTATGGTTTAAAATTTGGGTTTAGACCTTATAATTTAGGGTTTATGAATTTTAGAATTTATTATTTAATGTTTAGGATTTTTAGGGTTTTAAGGTTTAAGATGAAGAACTAATATTTTTTTGGAATGGATGATACCTTCCATTTTCGGCTGGAATCAACTTTGCCTGCAGGATTGGAATGAGCCATTTCTGGGAATGAAATCGATTCCAGATTTTGGTAAACCAAACAGTATACTGGAATCAACCATTCCTGATTCCCATTCCTGATTCCCAGGGAATCGAACCAAACGAGGCCTTAAAGTTTACAATGTACAATAAAAATAGAAAACAGTTTCTATTCACACAGGAGAAGAGATATCCATGACTATATACAATGATTTGTGAATGAAGTAGCAAGAAACCATTGATTCACCTCTCCACAAGAATCTGCTCCTCTCATGACACAACTGATGAATCTTCTTCCTTCATACTTTCTTCCAGCAATGGCGTGTTCGCCTTCTCGGCTTCAATGCTTTGCTCCGCATCGTTCTTTTTCAGCAAGATTCCTACAACCACCAACGATCACATTATAGATAATGGTAAGAGCATTAAGGGCTGAGCGAAAATCCGTCCAGACCAAACCGATATATTTTGGAAATCGGTTTGCAGTCCGACCGAACCAAACCAGACCGGATCAAGGAAATATTGGCCCGGTCCTCAATCCATGATATGGACCGGACCGGAATGTCCAAGACCGGGACCGAGAAGGTCCGGTCCGGTCCGGTCCATGGTCCACCATATTTTGAAATTGCGGGTTATAGTCCGGTCAGTCGGTCTGGACCGGGACCGGATGAACAGCCCTATTACTCCTATTAGCATAAACCAATATTTTCACATTGTGATAAAAACCCAATGTTTATGTTATATATTTGATAAAATGGTCCAAAACCGGACCAGACTGGACCGGGGGAGAAACCTGACCGAAAATCCTTCGGTCCAGTACAAAAGAACACCCACCAGTGAAGCCTGGAAAGATAGTGGTTACTACAGGCAGAAGTCCATTTTTCGAAATTCGGTCCTAGTCTGTTCCGGTTTTGGACCGATGCCCTACTCTAACAAACAATATGAAATCTCAAATGATAAGCAAGATACAGTTTGCAAAGTATGAAACTTACCAAAGGACCAAATGAGAGCAGCGATGAATAAAATCGATGTCAGAATCAGAGTCGTGGTCCTCCAGTTATTGATTTGATCCTGCATCATACAATCAATATTTGTTTCTAATGCTCATAAAAAAACACTCTCCTTATTGTTGACATTTTTTTGTAAGGTTGAAATGAGAAATGCACCTCGAGAACTCCAACAAGTGGTGCAGAAGGAACATCACCGAAAATGTGGATTGCTACAGTGGACATTGCCATAGACAATGGTCTTAAACTTGGTTCCACACATTGAAGATTTATGTAATTCACTGGTGCCTGTAACAGGAAACAATTTTTTTTAGCTTTCATCTGAATATTTCAAATCAGAACAGCATTTCCTCAACTGATCTACATGAAAAGTGAAAGAAAAAATATATAACCGGGAATTTTATGATTTCAAAGGTCTAATAAGACAAGATTCATGTGAATATGCAGGGATAGACATCAAAAACAAATTCCCGAAAAAATAAATAAAATGTGGATGATATAAACATGAGAGCTACAACATTTTGGACATCATAAACCAGGCATGTCCATTTTGACGGTTTGAAAGAAGATAAAATAAGGGGGAAAGCTTTTATATTAGATAAAAAAATCACACACCACTATAGCTGGGCAAATTGCTTTTTACATGACTTCATAATTGATAGTAACATGAAACATACCTGAGTGGAAAATACGAGTAGTTCCCCAATGGAGAATAACACAAGGAAAGGTATCATGCTCTTAAAACAGAAGGCACTAAAGCAAAAAAATGCTCCAAGAAGGGTTGCCACTGTAAGAAGCTGCATAGAATTCCAGATAAGGTAGATTAATGATCATGGACAGATTTAAGGCTAATTTTATTCTGTAAGGTCCAAATAACATCTTCATGAAGCCTCTAAATATCGTTTTATTCCAACCCTATCACGTAATCTTTATTTTTAAATGTGTTCAGTTTCAGTAAATTTCACCTAACAATTCCTAGGGTTTGATTGTGTTACTTTTCATAGGAATATAAGGAAATTAACCAAACTCAACAATAAAGTTTTTCATATTTACCTTGAAAGCATTGTGAATTGTAGAAGTCATATAATCAAGAATCACTCCTCCAGCAACAGAGCCCACGATTCCACATACCACAGTGATAGCACCGAATAGCATATCTGCATTCGTCTACAGAGGTACATGATCTAAGTTAATAAAAAAAAATTGTGTAAAATCTACAAGAAGAAAAGATTTATGTTTAACATGTTTTAATAAAACTTGTAAACAGAGAAATAATAAAATCAGAGACATACCATATGATAAATATAATATCCCGCCTTTGGACCCCAGTATGAATATGCACCGAGAACAAAGTTGTACGCTATGTAACCTAAGGCAATTCATCAACAACCAACCATCAAACTTTTTCCTCTCTTGTTTTCAAAAAAAAAATCATCAACATAAACCTATGATTACAAGAAAAGAGAAAGTGCATACCTAGAACATTAACAACATAAACCTTGTCAGACAAGAGAACTTTCATGTCTGTAAAAAACCTTGAAAGTTGCCCTCCCTTCTTCACCTTGTGTTCTGGCCTGCCATGAGTTCAAAATCCAATATTTCAATAAGTTGAAACCTCAGCCTAGAATAACATCAACAACACTTAAAAGTAGATTGGGTAACAAATATTTACATGGCAACTGCCATCAGACGTCCGTTGTCTACTTTTTCATCAGAATGTTCACCACCATTAGTGATTGGAATCTCTGAATCTGTATCCGCAAAAAATATACATCACTGTCATGTTAAATAGGCTAGAAAATCATGCTAGAAGAAGAAAATAAACATTCTTATATAGATGAACCTTGCTCAAGTGGTGTCATTGTATCACATGCCTTTTTGGATCCAGTAGGACCAAATCCTATAAAAATAACCAAGCACTCAAGCAGGTAAGCAAGAGGGTAGGGGAGAATACACGGGGAACAGGAAATCAGTTATGAAGAATATGTACCCTTCAATTGCAAAGGTTTCATAACAAAACCCAAGATAGCAAATGGAAGCATCAAGAGTGCCTCCAACCAAAAAGCCCAACGCCATGCAAGATAAATGCCAACCTGAAAATCAGAGTAATTAATCTCATCATAAGCACCACGACCAGATCATCAGTCGAAAATAAAATACAAAGTTGTGCTGGAGAAAAGGATGATCCGTAACGTACCACTCCACCATATATGTAGCCAATTGCATATCCAGTAGGTATACACATATAAAAGGCTCCCAGCCATGCTGTTTTCTGAAGATGGCAAACAATTAGTGATTACATATGCAAGGAAATATGTAAAATAGGTGAACTATATTCATCCTAGGATTCTTATTTCCATATAACTGAAGAAATAATATTGCTTCTAATTTTCAATTATGTCAGATGCAAACAACTAAAAAGATAAAAGTGGAGTATTAAAAACAAGAAAACATCTTCTATCACCAATAATATATGGATCTCCTATAGGCTAAATATCATTACAATGGTAAAATAGTATCATCAATTTTAATCTTGTAAGGTGTGAATTTTATTATAATGTTAAACATAATATCCTTAGTTTTCTTTTTATTTCCCTTGGGTGATAAACATTATCATTCATGGGGATTTCTTATCCACATAGGAGTTAGGGCTACTAGTCTATGCATGAAGCGTTCGGGGCTACTAGTCTATGCATGTAATTCCTTTGTTCCACTGACTTTTGTTTTAACAAGTCATTGGAGCTCTATAATTCTTGTTAGATTGTCAATGTCTTACATCACAATAACTCAACTGAAGTCTCTCTGTTAAACAACCATATAAGCTGACTGCAATTGAAGTAGAGAGAGATTAGAAGAGAACCTGAGCATCAGGTGCATTATCATCAATGAACGGGGCTGCAAGACTGATAAATGAAGCCTCGCCTACACCTACTAGCCTGTAGATGTAAAAGGGTTCACATGAAGACTGAGACCAATGACGAAAGTCAAATTCAAATCTCTGTTTTGTTGTACTTACATGCGGAAAATGGTAATGGACCAGAAGTCAAGTGAGCACCCACATCCAACTACAGCAAAAGTCCAGACTGACAAGCCAACTCCAATAAGCCTGAAGGGATTGACACTGCAAACACATGAAGAAAAACCAAGTCAGCCTAAATGTTAAAAAATAAGAAAAATTAGATCCAAACAAGGCTTCATGAATTCCTCTAAGAAAATATTTGAAACTTCTACTATTCAATCACGTGGTACTTTAAAAGGGAATCCCATTAAATTATTTACCGAATTCTTAGAATGTGTAGGCTTTCCTTGTTGAGACAAGGCTTTTTCCTCTTAATTAAAGGCTTATAATTTTTTCAATAATTGTTAAAGAAAGTTTTATTTTTCAAATTCTCGAAAAGATTTAAATAATGTCACAAAGGAAGAAAGTCCATATCATACACCTCTTTGCTAGAGAAGCAAAAATTGGAGAAGCCACTAGCAGACCGACCATGAATGCAGATGACAATACACCATCTTCAAAGTTGCTCAAGTTGAATTCTCCCCTAGAAAGAAAACAGTTAAGTAAATTACAGTAGGAACAAAATATGCATAGACCATCAGAGACATTCCAAAAGTCAAGAAATCTCATCACTGAAGATGATGAATGGATCAGGACTTTACATACATATATAACCAAAATACCAAATGGACCACGACTTAAAGAGGAAGGAGAATCTGCAGTAAAATCCATTTAACTAACATTTACTCTTTTTCTTAACGATGGTAAAAAGCTGCTCATAAAGTATTGATTATGTTGCAATTTTGTTTATAGAGGGTTCTTTTGTGCAAAACAGCGTACATAAAGAGTGGTGCTGTAAATTTGACCTCAAGAAAAAGAGCAAGTCAGTAGTGGATACACAGAAATTAAGATAGAATGATGGGATAAAACGGATGCAAATGAATGAGAACAAAAGAGCTTGGCTAAGTGACTCACTGAATACCACTACCAGCAGTGCACACTCCGCTCTCAGTACATGTCTGAAGACTCCCATTCACTCCATTGCTGGCTATTGCACCTCGGTCAATGTAATTGATCAGGTTTATCAAACAAAATATGACAAGTAACCTGCAATCACAACAGAAGAAGGTCAAAAACAGAATTAAGAATCTCTCACAAGTGCACAGCTATAGACCAATGAAGATCAACATGACATCAAGCCACAAACAAATAGAAAATCCATGCATAATCAAAACAAACAGAAGCTGCTGTGATCATCCTCAAAGTGATCAAACAGGCCCCTAATCCATGCTTCTCAATTAAAATCCATGACTCTCAAATCAGCAAAAGCAATAACTAGTGACAACGAAAACAATCAAATACACAAATATAAGCCACCCAGAATCTCAATTTTCTGCAATACTCACTTTAACCCCTTCAATTAGGGCAAAAAACAGATCCGAAACATACACTGAGAAAAATCGGCCACAAGAGCACTACAATTTCCAAATTAAATCACGAAATCAGAATTACCTTTTTGGAGTGAACCAGGAGGGCTTTAGGGACTCGTTGATTTCAGAACGAATCGCCATGATTCCGTACCCTTAATCCGCCTCTACCCGGTTAGCTGATTATTGCCGGGGAAAATTCAGACTCTTCTTCCTCCTCACAACGCATTCAGAGACGGAACATATCGAAAATCATGTAGCTTTTGTCTTCTGCCCAAAATTTCTCTTAAATCATTGTCAATACTGCCGCTTTGACCGGCCTTTTAAGAATGGTAGTTGGAGCCTAGAGAGATTTTATAAATTGAAAAAAGTGTGAATCTTTGACACCGATTTTGCACCAGCTTCAAGCTGGTGTCGTCTTCTTCTTCTCCCTGTAATTGTTGTCGGAGCTAATACTGGAATGCTTTCTGCAAATTAGGCGAAAGATGGAGAAACTGGAGTCTGGAGATAACAACGTGAGAACGGCGAGGAAACGAAAGTTATCCCGTTGCGAAAGTTATCCTGAGTATGATGACGTCAATCATGCTCTAAATTTATTTTTATTTTTTTTGTTTATAACAAAGAAGGAAGATATCTCGTTGACTCGTTCCAAAATACAAAAATCATAACCGTTAACGTACATTGTGCTTTCGCACCCTTTGAACAAGAGAACAACGATAGACCCACCAAGTATCTCTTGGTCTAGTGGTAATTGGCGCTAGGTCGCTTAAGCATTTGTCAAGAGGTCTCGAGTTTGAGACTCTCTGGCGGTGTGGATGCAGCAGAGAGGCTTGGGGGGAGCAACACCCCTTACGGGGTCCAACCACACTCCGGTCCAGACGTAGGCACAAAGTGTCGAACTGGGCGAGGGCCCAGCCCACCAAAAAAAAAAAAAAAAAAGAGAACAACGATAGACCCGATGGTCGATGCCTCGATGGGTAAGTGTTGGGTCAATTGTGGATTCTATTGGAAAGTTTTTTTGGATGAGGTAAAAATTCAATATATTGAAAAAAACAACTCAATTATTGAAAATTGGCTATGGGGAGTCTAAGAAAAGAAACACACTTAGAGATGTGACAATTTAATCAATTATTAGTTAGTCTAGTAGGATGATGTGTTAGGTTTTTTTAAACGTTTGTTGAGAAATTCATATTCGAATTTTCATGGCTACATTACCCGTACGGAAGTAGAACAACTTTGACCGATCAAACCAAATGTGAGATAAAAAAAAGTATTGCTATAATTTACGTATGGAAAAACTGAATTGGAAGGGTCGCCTCCATTAACAAATTATGCAGTCTCAACGTAGAACGGCTTTGGTCGATCAAACCGCAGAAGAGATTAAAAAAAAGGTACTTCTACAATTTATGGAATAAAGTACTTGTTTACAAAAAGCATATTTTTATTTCGAAATGTGTGAGAATTAGTTATTTTCTATGGATTTTAAGAAAATTAAAGTATGTTTTTTTTAAAAGTACATTTTTCACCAAGTGTAGCAAGGCATGCACAAATAAGAAGAGACACAAACAGCTGAAAAGAAAGAAACAAAGATGTGTTTGGATTGGGGTGAGTGAAATATACCGTTGTTGGCAAGAGGTCAACAAAGAGGAATGCAAAATAGATCGTTGACATTCTTTCTACTGAAATGAAGGATCTTTAGAAGCCTCGAAGCACATAAACGACATGGCCAATACAACTTAGTTCAAAACCAAATACAATTCTAAGTTCTCTGAAAAATACATAAATCAAGCTCGAGTTAACCTATTAAACAACAAAAACAAAGAAAACACCAACACCGACAAGGCAAGGCAAAACACCAAAAAAGTTCAAAAGGCTCAAAAGTTTAAGAGCTACAAGAAATTCACACAAGAGCCATATTGTCTGTGCTTGGGAAAACCTAAATATAGTTCAAATTAAAGAGCAGAGGCCATCACTCAAGGGTGGTATTCATGGAATAGGGAATGAAGCACAAATCGTCCGTAGAGTCAAACTTATAAAGTCGATCAAAGGTCGGCAAAGCGGGCATGTGATCGATAAGCAACGTGAGGTTGAAAAAGAAGACATAGACAAAGTGTCTAAAGGATGGAGTCGGACTGATGAATTTGGTCAACCTGAGGGATGAAGAATGGTGGTCATATCTACATAGAAGTAGGAGCTTTTAAATCAAATTCAACAAATTGATTGGAGATTGGTTCCGACACCCGATTTGGTGGCGATTTTGATTTTCTTTCAAGTTTCATGAAGAAATTGGGAGTTTGAACATAGGAACGACCTGATTTGGTCTCAATATTTATATTTTCTCTTGCAATTTGTCTCTTCAGAACAATAATATTGCAATACACTTGTTATCCTTCAGATCTTTGATAGGCCAAATCCTACCACGCAAGTGTACGGGATCGGTTGTAATACCAAGGTGTCGAACTCTGTGACTAAGTAGTATTAATTGTATTCAAATCAGTAGACCAAGTCATAAAATAAGAAAAGATTGTTTTGTGATTTTAGCTTATGAAACTAACTCTGAAAAATAAACAAGTAAATATGAGAGAAATCAATGAGAAAAAGGCTTCTAAGATCAAAGATCCCCACAACAACTTGACTTTGTTTGAAGGCAATTGTCTAATGTATCCACTAAATTCTTTCGAATGTTAACAGACGTATCTAGACTCAATTAAACATCCACTTGTGTGACTTGTGAATTAAAATCTAGACCTTTGAGCACTTAGAATTTAAGATTAAATTGAATCAACATCCGCTTTCGCAACTTGCTAACTCAACCCAACCTTAAGGTTTCTATGAAAATTGTTATTCCACAAGAGAATTCAAAATACTTTCATAATAGAGAAAACTCAGGTTCAAATCCTAGGGTTCCAACAGGAAAAAGTACCTTTCTGTCTCACTTATCAAAGTTATTACCTTTCAGTCTCAAACTTTGGCAAGTTCTCATTCACAAAAGTTACTAAGGCATAGAGCATCTAGGATTGAATCAAACAAAGCTTCAAACAACAGATTGTGTAATTTTATGGATTAGTCTACCTACACATCATTGGGTTCACCCCTATCTTAGAATTTAGGGTTTAGCTAGACATGGAGAGAGAAGAAATCAATTCAATAATGAGAATAAACATACAGGATTGAAGAAACAAACAAACTTGATTCAAATCCAGCCAATCCAAACTCAAATTGAACAAAGTCTTCCAAATCTCCACTAGATCTCTCTAAACTTGTCTCTCAAGCAGTTGAAATTAGGGTAAAAACTAGAACTCCCAATCTAAAAACAAAGGAAAGTATTTATAATAGGGTAAGATAGGAGAGGGGGCCCAAAAACCCGAGCAAAAATGAGTGCACGAGCCACGACGCGCGTCGTGCGCATAGGCGCACGACCTTAGGCATTGCAACGCACGAGCATGGGCAATGCACGACCGAGGCGCACGATCCTATACGCACGACCGTGCGGCATGAGCATGTGCCTTGGGATAATGAGACGCACGACCGTGCATTGGATCTGCAAGACTCGTGCCAGCATGATGCACAACGCTGCCCGAGGAGACCGCACGACTTTGGCCGGCGCACGGGCTTAGCCATGGCACCGCACGACTCTAGCCATGGCAGCGCACGGTCGTGCGCTTGGCACCGCACGACTCGTGCCATTCTCTGAGTGTTGACACACGACCGTGCGCCATAGGCGCACGATCCGAAGATTTGCAACTCCGTCTTGCACGACCTTGGCCTTGATCGTGTGGTTCCTTCTTTTCGACTCTTCAATCGATCTTTTCCGGTCCCGTTGCCTCCTAGACTGAAGTCTTGATTCCGCCATGTCTCCAAACACGTTCCAATGAAGCTCGAACTTCTCCAAAGTACCCGAAAAGCATACACATACGCGTGTAGATATCCATAACGGAAACTAAACTAAAAGTACTAGAAAACACAAGACTAATGCATGAAAACATACTAAACTAATGTCTTAAATGCATGTCCTAAGATGCTCTAAAATGCAAGCTATCAATCTTTCAATCTGATTTGAAGTTCCCTTTGCTTGGTGATACAAATAACAAAGGCTTATCGCCAAGAGAGGAATGAGTGTGTGGTACGTTTCTTGCCAAGAGAGAAGGTCATCAAGAAGTCACTTGAGGAAAGTAATAGGCAAGAAGCCTTTAGCGGAGAGAAAATTTATTGGAAAGTTGGTAGATATAATACTTTGATTATTTTTCTATTGTCAATTAATTTTAGAGAAATCGACAAAAAAAATTAGAGAAATATTCTTTTTTAAAATATATTTTTTCAAACCCCATGGCGATAGCACTCTTCGATTATTTATAAGGATATGAAAGTTACTTGTGAAATGCTTAAGGGTGATGTGATGTGTCATCATTTTACTTGTACATGCGTGAGGTGGTGTCCTCGTGGTTCCATTCAAGCACGTGCAAGGGTTGTGCTAGACCAAAAAAAATAGTTGAAATTATTTTATTTAATTTTTTTTCCTATTATATAAGGTAAATTTAGCTTACTAAAATTTTCAATTCCAATTTATATAAGGAAAATTCAACATATCAATATCTATATGACAAATTCAACTTATGAAGATAAATTTGGCTTATCAAAGTAAATTTTCTACCAAAAAGCTTCAATCTTGGTTTCGTCTTCGGTTCCATTGGAAGCAACTCACATACAACTTGACTTTTAAGAGTCACATTATTCATATCATTTGCATACTAGTTTGGCAAGGGAGTGTCATGATTGATGAGTGGAATTTTATCTTTTTTTGACTCATTAACAGTGGTAGACCTAGGAATTGTTGGAAGGGGGCTTACTTTACAAAATTAAAAACTTGGTGTGGCTTAATATATGGTTCAAATACAAGAAATTACAAAAAATAGCGACGAAAAGTCCCATAACAAAAATTAGATAACCATGGATTCATTACATCACTTAAGACAAAGGAGGTAAATCTATTTTACGAGTTTTCATATTTTGAAAATGTTACATGATATATTCATTATCAATGCTTCTACAAAACTCTTTCTCCACTTAGCACACTAGACAGCCACTAAGAAACTCATAATTCATCTTGTTACGCAAGTTAGTTTTGATGATGTTCATTGCATAGAAGACTCTTTCCATAGTAGCGGTGGCAATGGGCAACACTAAAACTAACTCGATAAGACGATATACCAAGTGAAAAGTGTTGTGAATTCCTACCTCAACTATCTTCGTAGCAAGAGCTCCTATATTTTCCAACTTTGAATTTTTTTTATTTCCTTTCATCTTAAAAATCCACAATATCAATTGATCTTTAAGCTCCATTTGATCATACTCTAAGAAATCTTGTGGATATAATTCCGCAAGTCGAAGTAGCTTTGACTCACTAAAGTTGGAGAACATATTCTTTGGATCAAGGCAACCGAGTTTATTATGTGCTTGACTCGGTGAAACAATCCTCCATCTCTTGATCAATAATGTCAACAACGTACAATTCGAAAGTGGTGGTCATGTATCTGAATTCGAAAGTGGTGGTCATAAGTAATATCATGTCTAGCACGTCTAGAGCGAAAGAAACCAACATTATCTTCCATGTTGGTAATGACGATATTATGCTTAGCACAACAGTTGTTGACATATTGGAAAAATGCTTCCAACCTATTGTCCCTCAAATCTTGCAAATCTTTCTTAGTGCTTTCAATCAAACTCGCGACCTCCAAAATATTTTCATCTTTTTCTTGCAAGAATTATGACAAAATATTTGCCATCCCCAACACAAGCTTCATCAAGTAAGTAATAAAAACAAATTTATAATTCTTCATTTTTCCACTAAGCTAGCGGGAAGGCCTCGAGCATCCGAGTTGGTCCCATCATTAAATATGTTTAAAAGCACTTCAATTATTGGGTCCATGAAGATAGAAGATAAACAATAGTTGTATAGTGTGAATCCCAACGTGTAGATCCCGAACGAGATAAGCTAGTTTCTTGATTCAAACCTTTTCCGATAGAAATTTCACCATTTAGCAACCTCTCCACCATGTTTTCATGTTGCTTTTGTCGGAATTGGTATTTTCTTTTGCAAGAAGCTCCAAACATATTCGTAATCATGAACATATTGTTGAGAGGGTTTCTTGACAACAAATAAATTTATAATCAAGACCACGTTGAGTACTTTCTTCAAGTCAATGCCCTTATCAAAAGCAACATCAAAGCACAAGTAGAAATATATAGACAAGTGAATCTAATGTCATCACACATATAGGCAACCTCAAGCAAAAGCAACCAAAAATCCAACCTCACAAGGTAATGTGTTTCACTCAACTCTCATGTGTTTAGGCTTTAGAATAACAACTCTCAACTCAATCCAATATGCAAAAACCAACATAGTCATTGTTACTTATATCACCAAACTCTCTACCAAAGATTATCAAATTTTATAAATTTGTTCGATCCCCGACAACGGAGCCAATTTGTTGAGAGGGTTTCTTGACAACAAATAAATTTATAATCAAGACCCCGTTGAGTACAGGAGAGTCAGGTTCGTCCACGGGAGAAAGTCAATATCAAGTTTTGTTCTTACTTAGGGTGCAAGTAAGAGAGAAAGTTCAAGTTTTTATCAATTAAAGGAGAAAATCTAAGGTTTAGGTGTCCCCACAACAATAATCATGCATACAAACGTTTAATGAAACATAAAGATCATGCCTTTATCACATAAAGGTGTCAACTTTCGTCAATTAATAGCAAGTAAATCAACTAACTTTTGTTCAATCAATAAACTTAACTATCTTTCTCTTCTACTTCAACTAGGATTGATCCGCTTTCGCTTAAAAATCCTAAATTGACTATTTTGATTCAAAGTTTCCGTTTTCGCTTCAACTATGAATGAGAAATTCCTTTTCCACTTTTGTTTCAAGGAGTTAAGAACAAGAGAGAAGATTCATGCAATAAAAACAATCAAAACATGATCAAGAGCAAGCATGCACAACCATTGTTGGGTTAACCCCAACCTTAAATAAGAAGACTACTCACTAAACATGATTAGAAAACAACTAATTGAATTAAGAAAAGACTTACAAACTGAATTCAAAACGAAACTTGTCTTCCAAGCAATCTCCACAAACTCGTCCTCTCTATCTCTACTCTATCTCACGCCCCTCTCTCTCTCTTCTCTCCTCCTCTGAACTAGGTTAATTGTGGGATAAGAAAACTAAAGCTAGAACAAGAGTATTTATAGAGAAAACTAATCTATCTATAAGGAAATAAATTTCTAAAAGATATATCCCTAAAAACTATCTAATAACAGGGTTAAAAGTACATTAATTGTGCCGACTCTGTCTTCGCTACCGACACGGGACCCTCGGTACCGACCCTGTCAGGGTCGGTAGGACTCTTTGCTGAATTCTTCACTTCTTTTGTTGAACACCTCGTTACCGACCTAGGCCACCTCGGTAACGACCCTCTGCAACCTTGTTATTTGGGTCGTTAACCTCCTTTTGCCTTGATTCTTTCTCCTTAAGCTCGGTAACGGTCTTTATAGATTTCTCTCATGGCTCGAACTTTGATCTTCACTTCATTCCATAAGTGTTCTCCTTTGGTTTCTCATCTTCTCCTTAAAATATGCTCCAAACAGCTCCAAAACCTACAAAACACCACCAAAGCTTATGTAGACTCCATATCTTAAGGAAATACGAAAACCTACACAAACGACTCAAAACAAAACACAAAAATAAAGAAAAAGACTCAAAGACATAAAAACACTCCCTAAAAACATGACTAAAAAGGAGGATATTACATATACAAAAAAAATCACTCACAAAGTCGTTAGTTTTTTATAATTTCAACAACTAATTGGAGTTGATGAGCAAAACAATGGATATACCTTGCACATGCATTTTCGTTCAACATAAGAGTCTTCAAGCCATTGAGTTCACCTCGCATATTAGAAGCTCCATCATATCCTTGACCTCTAATTTTAGAGATTGATAAATTATGTCTAGCAAAAAAATTATCAATGTCATTTTTCAAAGCTAAAGCGGTTGTGTTAACAACATGAACAACTCCAAGAAAGCGTTCCACCACCACACCATGATTGTCTAAATATCTTAAGACAATAACCATTTGCTCTTTTACCGAACTATCTCTAGCCTCATCAATCAATAAAGAGAAGCACTTGTCTCCAATATCACTCGTTATGACTTTTATAGTCTCTGAAGTACAAGCAATAATGATTTTCTTTTGAATCCAAGGATAAGTACGTTGGTTATTTCTCGGTGCGTTTCCCATCGCCGCCCTTTGAACATCAAGATTATATGAACTTAAAAGTTCAAGAAGCTCGAGAAAATTTCCTCTATTTAATGAGCTTACTGACTCATCATGCCCCCGAAAAGCCATCCCTTGTCGAAGTATATATCTAACAACATCCACACCTACCTTCAAACGAAGGCGGTATGCCTCATCCAATACTTCCTTTCCCAAATTCACCTTTCTCGTCAAACTTTGCTTTTGAATTATTGAAAGTAAAGAATGATGTTTGAGCATCATTGTGTACACTACCTTGATCTCCCACATGCTCTTTAAATTTATCACAAGCCTTCTTCCAATTAAGAAATCTCGATTTCACAAATACACATTCTCCAAATTTTCTCCCTTCACCCCCCTTAAAAACATAGCACTAAAAGCAAAATGCGGCATGTTTAGAAACATTATATTCCAACCATCCCCATTTCTTGAACCACTCAACTTGAAAACACCTTGAAGTGTTGCCAAATGGACTTTGCACAAAATCATGAGAAAGCGGTTGACAAGGACCTTTAACCACATATTCTCTCCTAACATCAACTCTAAATTGGGTTCATAATCATTGATAGACTTTCGTAATCTTGGATCACTAACAATTTCACTCTCACATATTCGGGCTCTTTTTGGACTCAATTCACCCACATTAACATTGACATCACCATTAATATTTGGTGTTCATTGTTGAAAGGGTTTCTTGACAACAAATAAATTTATATCAAGACCCCGCTGTTGTATAGCAGAGTCAGGTTCATCCGCAGGGAGAAAGTCAGTGCTAAGTTCTATTACTTCTCACGCAAGCAATCAAATAAAGGTAGGGTTTTTAACAAGGAAAGAGGAATTCTAAGGTAAAGGTGTCACAACAACAACAATTATGCATGCCAAACGTTAATAAAACACATAGATCATGCTTTTATCACATAAAGATGCTAACTTTCGTTAACTTAAGCAAGTAAATTAATCAATTTTCGTCCTATCAATAAACTTACTATCTATCTCTTCTACTTCAACTAGAATTGATCTGATTTCGCTTCAAAACCCTAATTTGACTATTCTGATTCAAGGTTTCTGCTTTCGCTTCAACTATGAATGAGAAATTCCCTTCAACTTTCGTCTCAAGGATTAAGAACAAGAGAATAGATTCATGCAATAAAAACAATCAAGACATGATCATAAACAAGCATGCACAACCATTGTTGGGTTTAACCCCAACCTTAGAGAGAGACTACTCACAAAGCATAATTGAAAACATCTAAATTAAATAAAAGGGAAAGCTTACAACTTGAATCCAAAACAATAGTTCTTCTCCACAAAAGCTCGTCTCTTCCCCCTCTCGCCTCCTCTCAGTTGTCTCTCCTCCTCCTCCTCCTCTAACTTAAATGCTAAGAAAACTGAAGAGAGGACAAGTGTATTTATAGAGAAACTATCCTATCTTAAATCTATCTCTAAGAAAATAATATCTTCTAATAAGATATATCCCTTTCTATCTATCTAATAACATAAAAGGAAACAAGATAGAAGCCCATTAAAAACACGCCGACTCGGACACGCTGCTCCTCGCGGTACCTCGTTAACGACCTTATCAGGGTCGTTAACGACCCTGTTCAGCACTTCAAACAGCTTTGAGTAAAACTTGCGTAGAGGATTCGCTACAACTCCGTTTGACTCGATTCTTTTTCCTATGTTCTTGTAACGAATTTCTCTATCTCTTTCCAAGCTCAAAATTGATCTTCAATAACTTTACTTAAGTGCTTAATCTTCATCTTCTCTTCAATCTTGAGTGCTATCTTCACCGGCTTTGCTCCTTTCTCTCAAAAGTGCTCCAAATAGCTTCTAAAAACCTACAAAACACCACCAAAGCTTATGTAGACTCCATATCTTAAGAAAATACGAAAACCTACACAAACAACTCAAAACAGAACACAAAACTAAAGAAAAAGACTCAAACACACTAAAAACACACCCTAAAAACATGACTAAAAAAGCGGACATCATTCATCATGCTCATGAAGATTTTTTGAAGGTCCAATTGTTGACTTCTTACTTCTAATCACAAATTTATCCATAATTCTAAATAAAAACAATTTAATTTAGTTACTCAAACAAACAATCAAACAAAATCCCTTCAAAATCAAACCTTTAACCCAAACTAATTTAATTCAAGTATTCAACCAAATGAACCAATACTCAACTTATTTCAATCAATAATCTTGAAGAAAAGCAACCCAATTCCACACAAATACTCAATTCAAACTTTCACACTTTAATAAACATAAAAATAAAATTACCAAGAGGGATGATCGGAAGAGGACGGTGGATTGGTAGGCGTGGGCGGCTGGGTTGTGGGCTGCCGACAGCATGGGCAGAGGCCAGAGGCGGCCGACGATCGAATTACGAAATTTTGACCGAAGAAGGCATAATAGGGTCAGTCTTAGTCACTCAGTCGAAGTAGATTTGGGGCAGTAGAATTGAGTCTGGTAAGGGCTAATGGGCAATTGCCTCTCACCACTCCAATAATATCAACGACTCTCGGGGGAAGCGGGGGTGGCCGCCCCCTCAAGCCATCCTGGTCCGCTACTACTCATTAATACGTGGTGTGATTTATGCTACCTTGAAGGTTTTCAAAAGATTGTATCGATTTTTATTGGTGCTTTAGTTCCTTTGTTTGTTTTGTGCCTTATCGTGGTGATAGGGCGTTTTATACCATGTCTAGTCATGAATCAAGTTGCCAGTATTTTGACCTTTTGGTTTTTGTTATTTATACTTGTACTTGGTTTATTCGGAACTCTCTGTCCTAAAAGGTCGTGTTATGTTTGATCTCAACCATGCATGAATTTAATCTCACTTTTAGACAGTTGTTTATCGTTGGCGAAAATACGTATACCAGGTATTTTTCATACACTTAAATCCCATTTTAATTTTCTCTTACTTTCATTAGAAATATCGCTCACCATCCATCACAATTTTAAACCCATTCCAAAAGTTTTTGTGCTAACATGTCTCATCATAGATTTGTGTAAGTCTCACTCCCACTACCTTTCATATGGTGACCAACACACTGATTGTTGGAACTACACCAACCAATTTGCTAATTAGACCTCGAGTTCAACATGTCACCACTCTTACAACAACGTCTACAAAGCCCAACACGTCCATGCAAACATTAGAATTAGGGAGGTGTTTACTGGCTAGGTTGCTATTGTTGTAGACAATGCAAAAATTTGAGAGATGGGAATTTAAGAGAAAATAAGTACAATTGTCAAACAATGGAGGAGAATACGAGCATTTGAGTTCAAGACAAGGGGTAGAGACAACAAGAGGAAGAAAGGCGAGAGGCAATTTGACAAATGGTGAATTTGATCACCTAGAATTTAATCTGTTAATCTATGTCTTAGGATATAGATAAAAATGTCATTTTAAAAAACTAAACACTAAAAGGAAAATGATAAACTCCATAAAAAAAAAATCTTCAATTCACCTAGTAAATTACACTTAAACAAGTCTTTATAAATACAAAACAATAAATAAAGAGATCGTTTAATGTACATACATTTTTTTTCCCGCCAAATATCCCTAATAGGAATAAAATATGCGATTCTATTTTTAAACAAATAAACAGACCCGATGAACTGGCGCATCAAAGACCTTATTGCGTTCACATGTATGAGATATCTATTTAACGCAACAAATCACAAAATAATAAAATACTTAAACTTGCACTTCATGTAATTAGATACTTCCTCCGTTTGAATAAACTTGTTGTTTTGGAGTTTGTCTTAAAAATTAAGAAAATGATTTGGTTTGACTTAAATATACTCAATCTTGTTAAGATCTTTCCCCTTATTTTATAGATTTATATAAATATTTTAAATTAGTAGGAATATTATTGAAAAAATGGATTAAAATAAGTTGAATGATAACTTTTGTTGACAAGAAAATTAAGCTACAATGACAAATTTATCTTAATGGAGAGGGTAGATAATTAATTAATGACAATTAAATGAAAAACAAATCATCTTATAAAGATATATGGACAACTCGAACTTGTGTCACACCCCCATCAAAGTACACTGTCCAAATCTCAACTAGTTAGTAGTTAGTACAAAACTCCATCTCAATTTCTCAACACTACACTTATTAACAAAACCCTACTCCTAAATTCAAACTCAAAATCCCCCAAAATACCCCTACCCTCTCGTCTTCCCCTTCAGAGAAACAAGAGCGAGCGAGCGAGCGAGCACAACAACACACAGAAAGCTAGAGAGCAAAAACCGAAGCCCCAAAAATGGATCCCAACACGCCGCGTGTGGAGGCGGAGCGGTGGCTAGGGATCTCCGAGAAGCTATTGGCCTCCCGCGACCTCGTCGGAAGCCGCTCCTTCGCGATCCGAGCGCGTGAATCGGACCCTACGAACCCTATCTCCGAGCAGATTCTCGCCGTCGTCGACACTCTAATGGCCGCCGAGAAGCGCGTCATCAACTCCGTCCACCACGACTGGTACTCCATCCTCCAGCTCTCCCCGCTCGTCCGCGATCCTGACCTAATCGCCTCTCACTATCGCCGCCTCGTCCTCCTCCTCAATCCCGAGCACAATCACCTCCCGTACGCCGATTTCGCCATCCGTGTTGTCTTCGATGCTTGGTCCGTGCTCTCCGATCCGACGAAGAAGTGGATGTACGACTCCGATTTGTCAATCTTCCTCCAACGCACCTCCGCGCCGCCTGATCCCGAGCCTGTTCGAGTTGACTCGTCGTCGTCGGCGACCTACCAATTCTTCCACCAGCCTCCTCCGCCGCAGCAAGCGCCGCCGCCTCCGCCGCAACAGCAGCAGTGGATTCATCATCTCCATCAGCAAGAACAGCCTCAGGAGCGGCAGCTCTTCCACCAGCAACACCACCATCAGCCTCAGCCTATTTCGCCGCCTCCGCCGCCGCAACCACCGCAATCTCAGTGGCTTCCGCAAACGCAATCGCAGCTCCAGCAGCTTCTGCCGGAGCAACAACAACGGCCTTCTCCATCCCAGTGGCTTCCACAGCCTCAGCAACAGCAGCAACAGCGAATCCCTCATGCTCCGCCGCCGCAACGGCCGCCACAGTGGCTGCCGGAGCAACAACTGCCTTCTCCTCCTCGACAACAACAACAACAACAACAACAACAACAACAACCACAACCGAAAGAGCCTCAGATTCCGCCTCAATTACAAAGGCAGCAACCACCACCACAACAAAAGCAGCAGAGGAAGAAAACTCCACCACCACCTCCTGCTCCTGCTCCTGCTCCGGCGCAAACAACGCCACCTCACCGTCCCCTTCAGCCGCCGCCTCAGCCACCCCCTATGCAGCCGCCTCAGCAACTCCCTCAACAGCCGCCTCAGCCTCCGCCTCCACCCAAGGAGAACAATGTGGCCAAAGAAAAGGCCACCGACAATGGCAATAATGAGAGGAATGATTGTAATGATTCTGCTAATGTGATTGATAATGATAAATTTCATGATGGAGGTGAGCCTGGTGAGAGATTTTGGACGGCTTGCCCTTACTGTTATTACCTATATGAGTACTCCAAGATTTTCCAGGACTATACCTTAAGGTGCCAGAATTGCAGGAGGGCGTTTCAAGCTGTCCAGATTCCGAACCCACCGGGAGCAGGTGGCGAGTCTTCGTTCTGTTCTTGGGGGTTTTTCCCAATAGGGTTTTCCATGAATAAATGGAAGAAGAGCATGCCCAATGCGAACGGATTTGGGTCTACTTGGATGCCGTTTTCGCCTATGTTTGCTTGTCCAGTGCAGGAGGTGAAGAAGAAAGTTTGGACGATTGTGGATGCGAGTGATGATGATGATGATCTTGATGTTTCGAGTGATGATTCGGATTCGTCTGGCGAATGGGGCAGTACTAGGAAAAAGGTGAAACGAGCGAATGGGCGAAGTAAGAGAGGTAGACCACCGGGGAGAAAGAGTAATGCTGAGAGGGAGAAGATGGCTAATCAGCATCCGGTTGTCGGGGAGAACTCGCAAATTCCGAGGAATGATGTGGTTAATAATAAGGCTGTTGCTAGTGGTAGTTTGAGGAAGCAGATGGGTAAAGGTGTTAGAGGTAGGAAGAAATTGGATTTGAATGTGGAATTCAGTAATGAGGTTGAAGATCATGCCCCTGTGGCAAGAGATGGAAATGGAGAAGAAGTCGGGTTCTTTGAAGGTTTGGACGAGTTTTTAAGTACATTGCCAATCCTGCATGTTGTTGGAGATGACAAAGCTAAGCCTTCGTAGTTAACTGCATGATCCTTGTAATGTTATTATTATTTTCTGTTGTTGATCTCTTGTTCTGTAGCTTTTTTTTGTGTTAATTATGTAGAGCACCCATGAATTTGGTAAAACCTGGTCACTGGTTTTGGTTTCTACCATGTAATTTGCTGGTGCAATGGCATGTCTATGTCCCTTAGTTTCAATAACAATATTATCCGGTGGTTGATGTCATTAGAACTACGTCTGTTAGTGCTGCAATATTTTGTATACATTGTTTGTAATGACTGTTTGTAGAGTTTACTTTGACAGGTCTGGATAATTTGCAAGTGATACAAAGAGAGGTGGAAGAAGTGATCAGGTATTTAGAGATTTCGACATGTGTAGTTTACTAGTTTGTGCGTTTGAATTGAATGTCATTGATGTTAACATTCTGATTGAAGTTGAGTTGAAACTTTTACGAATTGTATATTCGTATGCCACATTGTGGGTTTGGCTATCTTGTGTAAAATGTAAATTGCTGTGCTTATATTGAACTTTACATAAATCTTACTGTGAAGTTGCTAGATCTATTTCATGAATTCTTGGGAGGAAGAATTTGAACTTTCAATTGATTGTCTTCTATTATGCAAGAAAAAATGCTGGAAGTACTAGGTTGGACTTTAGGATTTAAATATATTCAAAGTCTGAACTTTAGAGCATATTGGTGTTCACTGTGTCACTCATTTTTAGTAAGTTACGAATCCGAAGTAAGAAAAATACTGAAACCTCTGTGCTTTTACTTGCATTGTTAAATGAGTTTTGCAGTTTGGTATTTAGAACTTCTTGCTCTTAACATTTTCCTGATATTTCTTTAGATATTGGCAAAAGAAATGTTCTTCCGGTAACAATGATAACCAGGACAAATATCTAAGCTTTCTGTTGCAGGTTCCATCTTCATTTTGCTGAGTTACAAAATTGCAGCTGCAAATTTTATGTTGAGATGAGAATACTTTTGATATAAGAGTAAGGTCCGAATGACACAATGAGATGTTTTTTCTGCTTCATTTTGTTTCATTGCTTTTGTGCTTATCCCACAGTTTATCTAAACTGATTACTGGTGTTAGGATTGCTTAATATGTCAGATAAGTTTGACATACCACTAATCTCACTTCATGTCCCATCACATGAATACTTCAATGTAGGAAAAAAACATGAAAATTATGTAATTGTTAATTTCTAATCTGCATTAGGTTCTCTTGAGCAAAAAAGCAAAGTTGTCCTATTCCTCTCTCAAGAAATTGGTTAAATTCTTGCATTTTTTCCAAAACATGTTTTAAATTTCTGAATTGTAAGATTCTCATACACAAGAATCTGTGCATGATCTGTGTGGGAAACAATTTTGGCATGCATGGCTTGTCCTTCACACTTCAGATTTTTTGGGTTCAACAGTGCTACTATGAATTTGTGTGTTTTGTGTGAACTTTACTGAAGCTTTCAACTATGCAGATGTCTAATCTCCATACAGTAATTAGTCAGTCTAACCAAATTGAATTTGGTTTGTTCTCTTTGATCCCCTGTTGCTAATGCATCCTTAATTGCTATTGGAATAATTGATTTTTCTGTTTATTCGCATGGTTTGTGTGGTTCAATGTTTTGAGACAAATTCATTTTCATTTTCTTTTTTTTTTCCCCCTTTCCCCAAATTCTAAAGAAAAGAAAATTCGAAACCTTGAATACATGGGTCAATATAATGTAGAGAAGAGATTCATTTTTACCCCAAAAATTAAGGGAGATTCAAACCTATAAAAGCCACATTACAAATAAGGTGAAGGTACCAATGACTTAAAATTACAATTGCTCAATAATTGGTTGTATTGTATCCATACAATTAGAATATAATATGAAAAGAAATGTATGTTTTCCAGATAATTTAGGGCATTCAAAATTTCAAACACATGGTTATAAACATAATTATTTGTGAAAGAAGAAAATCACCAATTAATGCACTGAATAATGAATCTAATAATGTCAATAATGTAGATAGAAGTACAGCGAACTTATTCTTGAGAAGCACTTGCAGCACTGAGGTCCACAGAAAGGTCAAGAGCCTAGAGAATAATTACACAAAAAAAAATAGGTTTGTTAATCAATAATCATCCAATCCTCTGATTGAAAATCCATCAAACACAATAATAAACATTTCATGTAAGTTCTACTTCATTCATTTATGTTACAAGAACTTTCAAAATAGTTATTCATGATAGTTCATCAAAGTATACATATGATGTAAAGGCATAAGACAGCTTAGTTATCATATGAATTACCTTGCCAGTTATCTTACTATACATATGAATCACATCATCTATAGTATTCTCAAAGTGTGTGGACGGATCATAACTCTGCCAAAAAAAACATGAAACAAAGAATTATTGCTCAAGAACTTCATCAAATGGTTGAAACTGAGCCAGTTTTGTCAACTTACCACTGATATGAAGCAACTGTCGGTTTCAGGATCGTTTACAGGTTCATATCTATCATACACATCAAAGAAGATCTCATCGACTTCCCCAAGAAGTTCGATTCCCGGCTTGAGCTCAGCCTCGGGCTCATCAGTCTCTGCTTCAGTTGTAACAAAGGCAATGTACTTGTTCTTTGGAGCCACATTGTGAGTGTAGGAGCAACAGAAGAGATACCTAGCAAAATTTTAAGCAATTTTCTTAGTGTAACTTTCAATGAATTATCCAAACTCTTATAAGGTTTAAAAACACATACATGTCTGATTTACGACCGAGTTGCTTCTGTGGTAAAATGACCTGAGCTGAGTGAGACTCGTTCGTGTTTGGAATAGGATGGCTCATTATGCACATAGCCCGAGCAACTCTTCCTACCTTCTTCACCTATTATGTGAAAGATGATCAAAACTAGCACAATCTCCAGTCATATAATCTATTATCCACATGTGTATGGCTCGTTCCGTTCAACTTTGAGTTTCCAGTTTTAGTTTTGGAACATTTTTATCTTCTTATAGTTATTAATAATTGTTTCAAGCCAATAAAAAGGTGTTTCCAAAAATCTGTTTTCATTTTGAAAAAAAAAAGGAAGCTAAAAACTCAAAGTTGAACCAAACAAGCAAGTAATTTGACATTTTTAAGTGTATTTACCTTGTCAGATAAGTATGAAGGATCACAGACCACTTTCTTACACTTTGCAGTTTCTCCTTGAGAAGAGACACCAATGGCCCTTCCATCATCACCAAACTCCACCTGACACAGAAAGAAGATGTTTGTATGAAAATATGTCAAAGTGAAAAAATTACTTCAAAGTGGAAAGTTTACCTTGCAATCTGGTTTGTTAAGCATATAGGTTCCACCATACACTGCACTAAGCCGCGCAAATGCCTGCATATCAAGAATAAATCATCATTCTTATAAATAGACACAAAACATCTCAAATCTTGGGGTATCACAAAAGTGAGTAAAATTGATGAAATAGATCATACACAAAAACATACCTGAGGCAATTCTCCTAGTCCATATTGTGGATAGATGTATGGAGATCCTCCACCAAATCGAGCCAATGAGTCAGCATATAACTTTGAAAAGAAAAACCCTAATGTAATTAGCATCTTACTGGAAACTTGATCTAATGATTTTTAACTGCAACAGATATATTATAGTTACCCTTATTCTCTTGAGGAAGTCCCTAGCTGGCTGATCCAAGTAATCATCATGATTGTATAGTGCCAAGGCATGGCCAATGAAATCCACCGTGTCATCTTCTAGCCCATACTTCCTACAGACACCATGAAAACAAACTTTATACTCAAATAAAACCGATACATTCAAATAGGCCATGCCTAATGTAATTAGCATTTTTGTCTTTCAAATTTGGAGAAGATTTAAAGAGCAGAAGATATAAAATTAAAGACTGAACGTACGAAATGAGGTCTCTGGCAGTAATTTTGTCCATATCCAGCCCCTCGTGAGATTTTGGATCTGAATCTTCGTAGTCTTGTACATAGATGAAGAACTTCCGAGCTCGTCTCTTCTCAAAAAGTCCCATAATGGGCGACTTTAACGCTTCAACATCATTAGCCGGAACCTTATAGATCTGGAAAATACAATGTGTTTATATACAGGAATCAAATCACAAGGAGCTAGCAAATTTGTAAAATTTCATATCATTAGGAGCTTATACCTTGTTTTTGTTGTACACAAAGCTTCCATCCACAGCCTTAAAATTTAGATACTTAGTCACATCTGTGTGGATAAGTGCACGAACAAAGGTGCCATTTGCCATCATGAACTACAAGAACCGAGACAAATCAAGAAACAAATCAAAGATCTAAAATTAGGGCGTATTTGTAAGATAACGCATTATATCACACTGTAATGCAAGATTTAATGTAATATAATGAATTATATAGTACATGGTAATGCATTATGTGATGTAGTCCAAAATCACAAGAGGAATGCATACCTTGGGTATCATGTCGACGTTGTATTCCTTACTAGAACCCAAGCTTTCCGGATGATCTTCGTTTCCCTTGAAACGCTTCCATAGCTGTTTGATCCAGAGGCAAATGTGACGGTTTAAGCAAATTCGCGCTTTGATAGGCCCTTAATTGGAAGGCTAATAGGGTGACAGATATGAGTTATGTTACCTGTTTAAGACTGAGAGAACTTGATTCTCCACCATAGTAATCATTCCTATCCATATGTAAAACCTGCAGACTCATATACAAAGAAAATCCATCATCAACCTGAAAATCTCCATTTCCGAATGAATCAAAATCTGAAATCAATTTGACCCAACTTGATCTATCTGTAGCTTATAATTGAGTTTGATTTCGATTCAAAATCTACCCAATTATGTAACCTGAAAGGATGAAACCTATATAATCGAGTTCTACATGATCTAAAATCAATGCAAAAACATATACATCAAGTATAATAGTGCCAGAACCTGAGCAAACTCAAACCGAATTGATTGAAACCGACCAAAACCAAACCCAATTCAAGTGTTCGAGTTACTCGAAATTATCCAAATTAATAAACCGAATCATGTAAATGATTCGGATAGAGCATCCCCTAAACGAATCAAATTATGCAAACATAACGACACTTCATCCAATTTTCTTCATCAATTGCCACCATCGACAAATCTCAGAATCCGTCAATTCACAAATTCGAAATGAAATTATCAAAAAATCGAGCAATGTTTTTACCTTGAGGCCGTCGACGGAGAGAAGGCCACTGATGATGCATTCCTTGAGCCCAGTGCCGAGCACAATCACGTCGTACTCTTCATCCATGGCGGATCTGGCTCTACTTCAAGCTTTTCGAAAATCGGAAAGAGGAGAAATGAAGAAAGGGAGAGACGAATAAGGTGAGGATCGGTTGAATTTGGCATGTGTAATTTTAAAGAAGAAGAAGGGGATGTGACTGATTTTAGGGCGAACGCCATGAACATCTCCCCTTCGAGCTCTGAGGGCGCCAAGTGTGAAGGGGGATTTCGTGGTGTGTTTTTGTTTTCCTTTCTTATTTCCCGCCCTTTTATTGAGGAGATGAAATAGCATCAGATGGTGGACCCCAGTCAAGGGCGTGTTTGGTTGAGTCCTTTTCTCTAAACAAAAGGTATATAGTTTTTTTTTATTTATTAAGGAGATGTAAAGTTGCTCTTTCTAAAGGTTTATACAATTATACCCATCCTTAGTCATTTGTGTTTGTCTTATGTGTAGCACTTCTCTTGACCCACCTAATTGTCATGTTTGTTATTTTTTACGATCTCTCAGACTATCAAGTCTGTTTGGTATTTCTAATTCTTACCTTTAAAAAAAAAAGACAAGTTTGGATCTAGCTTAAATTATTGTTTGGGCTTGGTTCATATAAAGACTCATCGAGCAATTCAGCTCGCAAGTCGTTGGTTTAATGTGTTTATGAGACAGTCTCGTGAATAGCTAATTATTTTTTTAGATTTCTCACCCGGTTCGATTAGTCAGAGTAAATCTACATCCGGACCGAGTACTACAAAGGCCCATTGTTGGGGATGTCCCTCCCAATTCAGTTTTTTCCATATAGGCAGCCAGGGAAATTCGAACTTCGAACCTTCTGAACAAATATAAATGATTATCTATACAAGCAAATGAAACTAAAAATTAATTAAACTGTGCGGCTTAAGAGACCATTAAAACTATCCAATTTTAAACTATATATATATATATATATATATATATATATATATATATATATATATATATATATATACAGACCCTTGTGTGAGCAAGTTATACTAGCAACAATACATAGTAGAGCTTGTCATGCATGTATGATGTATAATTAAGCTTGTTCATGAACGTAAAATCGAGTTGTTTATGAACGTATAATCAAGCTTGCTCATGAACGTATAATCGAGTTTGTTCATGAGAAAAAGAGTGGAGTTTTCTTGTGCTCATGTTCGACTTATTTATCTTTCGAGCCTTAAAACGATGTTCATGTTGGAATAAAGTGTTCATTCCCACATCGGTGGGTGGATGAAAATTACCACTAGATATAAGAGGGTTGAAATCCCGACCTTATCCATTGGCTTAAACTTTTGAATTGAAAGATGAGCGAATATCACCTTTATATGTGAAATGGTTAAAAATCTCGACATATTATATGTTTGTTTTGGCTCGAAATTTCATAGTTCAAGTTCGACTTATTTTACAAATCAAACTAGGCGAACAAAAATGTATAAGAATGAGATTTAATCAAATTGAACACCGAATTTATCGTGAACGGCTTCATTAAGAACCCTACCGAACTTTAAGATGATCTACTAAAAGGTTATACGAACTCGGGCCTGATTTTGGTGGATTTGGTTAGGGTTGAGCATCGGTTCAAAACTGAACCGAACCGATAAAAATCGAACCGAAAACCAAAATTTCATTTAAAAATGAATCAATTTGGTGATTCGGTTCGGTTTTGGTTTTTGTCGTTTTTAGATAAATAGAAGGTTATTTTTTGGAAAATTCGAACCAAAACGAACCGAACGGAACCAAAACTGAATTTTGGAAAATTCCTAAATCGAATCGAATAATATCAGTTTCAGCGTTATTCGGTCCGATTAGTTCGGTATAAAATTTTGGTGAGTCGACCCATGCTCAATCCTAGATCCGGCCAATTGGTGTACAAAAATGAACAAGTATTTTGTTTGATTGATAAAGGACATGTTTCAATCACTCTAGCTACGTGTGTTATAAGAATGTTTTAATGGTTAAGTCTTTGAATAAGCAATAGTTAAGCTATGTAGCTCTTACTCCTCTTAGTGTGTGAACATAGTGTAGAAGATGTATAATATTTGTATTTGAGGATCCGGCCAATTGGTGTATATATAGGTGTTGTTTTTACTAACGTGTCATTGAGATAGTAATGTTGATCCATTGTGTTGTGTCTACGTGTACCGTTATCTTTATCTTAATTATCCAAACGATGAGCAATCGTGGACAATCGTACGTTTATTTCTGCCGTCTTCTTCTTCTTCTACTTGTTTCACTCTCTTTTAATTTCAGCTTGTCGTCTTTCAAAGCTAAGCACTAACTACTAAAACCCACGACTCAACACGTAGCCTACATGCATACGTCCTCCCTTCAATGTGCTTTAATTACTACGTGGTATATATATGATACTCCACTATATTCAATCAATTCATTGATGATCGATGCAAATGAATGAAAATCAAGCAATTGGGTACGTTTAATTCGATATATATATATGGATCGATCGATAAAAATTAAGGATATGGAGCCGACGACGACGACGGAGTCGACGAGGAAGAGCGGAGGACAACCGTACGGATGGTGGTTCCAGAGCCACGACACCAGCCTGGGATGCTCTCCCTGGCTTCACTCCGCTCTGTCAGGTTCATTTCCCGCCATCCAACCTATTTGACAGTTTTTTCTGTTATGAAAAGATATGGTGCCTCTTTGTAACTATGATGGTGATCATCTGTTCAAAAAGACTAAGTAGTAATCAAACATGATAATCCGATCGCTTATATTAGTAGAAATTAAATCTAGAATACCCTCAGGAGTTAGGGGGTCAAGCAATACATAAAATTCAAGTTCAAAAGGGAAAGTAAACAAAGCTGAATAATCAATCAGCCACAACATTAGTCTCTCTAAAAATATGACGGAACCGGACTTGCTAGTCCCTATGAATAAAGCTTTGGTACAGGTGAATCAAGATATCTAAAGGATGACTGTGCTCCATATAGATCGACTAAGCAAAAAAATCAAATTTGGTTTTTGGAGTATTAGTCTAATTTATACCCCTTTCGATTCATAATAAATTGTATTTTGCTATATTCACGATTTTTAAGATTAGCTTAGAATAGAAATAAGAATGATTTGTTGTCTTAAATTTTAATTTATATTTTGAATCATCATCATCATCATTGACCCAGTAAGACTCCGCTACAACAAAATCTGGGGGGTCAAGATGAGGGTACCCCTGCCCAAGGGAAAGGGGGTACGTCCGATAGACCCAAGAACAACTGAAATTCAGCTATGTGACAACAATAACTGAATTTAGTTAGAATGCACCAAAATTTATATAGGGACTAAATCCATCTCAAAGACAATGTATAAAAGTCAATGAACATGACGATGCGCCCCATTATGAATCAGAGGAAGTAATATTTAGGTTATCAATTACTCTCATCTCTTTTTATTGAAATTCTAAAAAAAATTAAATATTATGAATAAGTATTTCATTGAAATTAGAGCAAAATAAATTAATAAATAAAGGTAGGTTATTTTAGAATATTTTAGTATTAATCGAATAAAAAAATTAAACATTATGAATAAGTATTTTAAAATAAAAAGATCATCTATTATAAATCAGAGGAAGTAATCTTTAGGTTATCAATTACTCTCATCTCTTTTCGAGTAATAGTTTTTATATTGTTCATAATGACACATGTATGACTTGATGATTATCTCTACTTCAATGGATTTGTGTCTCTAGATACTTCATAGTTGTGCTTCTATATCAGAACTCAATGAGAAGACACGGGCAATGTTAAGGATGATCGAGGAAGACGCCGATACATTCACAGAGCGCGTAGAGATGTACTACGAAAAGAGGCCACAATTAGTTAGCTTCATTGAGGACTTCTATCGTGCACAACGCTCTTTACTTGAGCAAATCGCTCACCTAAGACATGATCATCTGTGTACTCATCACTACAACACTTCACCTCTTCCGTGCTTGTATAAATCATGTGATGTCTCATTTCCATCGAAGGATCCATCCAAGGCGGCGCCTTTGGATGACTCGGATGTGGATGATTTCTTATCAGACGTTTGTCACGGAGACAAAAGCGAAGAAAGCGAAGAGATAGATGGACTCAAAGAAGAGAATTTGATTCGGGATCAACGAATCATGGAAAAAGAGAGGACGATTGAAGAGATGCAACGAAGACTGTCTGAAAGTGAGAATACATCTGTTGAGCTTATGCGAGAAAATGAGAGGCTTAGAGTGGAAAATGCGGAGAGGAATCTGATTAAGAACAGGTCTGAGGCGGAGAGGGATCGGATGGAAATGGATTTGAAATGTGAGATTGGGGCTTTGAACGATCAAGTAGTGAAGATGGACGAAGAGAATGAAGAGCAATGCGAGCTCCTCATCATGAAAGACGAGGAGAAGAGGGAAGTTATAAGGCAATTAAGCTTAGCTGTGGAATTGCTCAAGGGTGAGAATGTGTTTCTCAAGAAGAGGCTTGCACGCAAGAGATGGCGGTTCTTTGATCCCCGTATGCTCCAATTAAGTAGCTTGTTTGATTGCTAGAGGACATGTTTCAATCAGTCTAGGTGTGTGTTATATATGAGAATGTTTTAATGGGTAACTCTTTGCATAAGCTATAGTTATGTAGCTTATAGTGTGTGAACATAGTGTAGAAGATGTATAATATTTGTATTTAAGGTTATCAATCGAAGTTGTTTGGAAGATGTATAATATTTGTGGGCTTTAGTGATAAGTTTATAGATAATTTTCATAATCTGTTAGTTTTAAAAACTTAGTTCAATTCTCGTGCCATTGTTTAAATTTTTTTTAAAATTAACTTGGAATAGATTGGCTTTCTTGCGCTTGCATATAAATATCGAATAAAAGGCAACATATGAATAAATCATCATTTTTGTACTCATAACTATAAATTGTGTGACGTCTCGTTCCCCTATAAGGATCCAACTAAGGCGGCGCCTATGGATGACTCGGATGTAGATGATTTCTTGTACGCCATTTGGCTTGGAGACAAAAACGAAGACTTGGAAGAGATAGGTAGACTTAGAAAAGAGATCTTGATTCAGGATCATCGAATCATGGAAGAAGAGAAGACGATTGAGGAGATGCAACATAGTCTGTCTAAAACCGAGAATACATTTGTTGAGCTTATGTGAGAAAATGAGAGGCTTGTAGTGAAAAACGCGGAGATGGATCTGATTAAGAGAGGTATGAAGCGGAGAGGGATCGGATGGGGATTGATTTGAAAGGCGAGATTGAGACTTTGAACGATCAACTAGTGAAGATGGACGAAGAGAACGAAGAGCAAATGGAGTTCCTCATCATAAAAGACGAGGAGAAGAGGGAAGTTATAAGGCAATTAAGCTTAGTCGTAGAATTGCTTAAGGTGAGAATGTGTTTCTCAAGAAAAGGCTTTTACTCAAGAGATGGCGGTTCTTTAATCCCCATATGCTCCAATTAAGTAGCTTGTTTGATTGCTAAAGGATATGTTTCAATCACTCTAGGTGTGTGTTATAAGAATGTTTTAATGGTTAACTCTTTGTATAAGCTATAGTTATGTAGCTCCTAGTGTGTGAACATAGTGTAGATGAATAAGATGTACAATATTTGTGTTTAGGGTTATTATTAGTTAGAAGTTGTACAATGTGTGTGGGTTTTAAAATATTGGTAGTTAGGTCTATAGATAGTTTTCAACCTCGTGACTTGATATAACAGTTTAGTTTTTAAAGCTAGAGTGTGAAATATGTGCGACATAAAAATTATGTGTAATATAAGGTTCACTAATGGTCGTTGGATGCACTCTATTTACGATCTTTATTAAAAGTGCATCGTAAAGTGTTAAAAGTGTATTCAAATTAGGATTGCACTTTTGATGCTTTACGATGTATTTTTGATGTTTTACGATGCATCTTAATAGTGCCGCTTAGGAATGCACTTTTGAGGATTTACGATGCACTTTTGATGCTTTATGATGTACTTTTATTTGACGTAAATTCGCACAGAATATTTATTCCGCACAAGATTCAAACTCTTTAAAACTAATATCCTAAATTAAAAAAGATAATTCCTGTAATCAAAGAGCTTAAGAAATTTCAATGAATAAAATGTAAAAAATCCTTATAAATTGTAATAACTGCGGTTTTTAAGGATATTTTTGAATTTTTCTCGGATATCCTTTTAACCCCTTTGTTCGTTTTAACGCTTAATTTAATATTTTTGTTGGAGATTAAATCCTAGAAATTTTTTGGTGATATCCTAAAATCACAAAGAAATGATTTTATGGATCGGTGTGAATTCTAGGATTTTTCAATGGAAAAAGAATATTTATTAGATAAGCCGTCTTTTTAATTATGTACCGGAAAGGATGTAAAATGCGAAATGGAAGCCTTAAAAATTAAATGTAGCATGATAAAATCATGAAAAATTGATTTTATTGGTCTACATAATTTACGGGACGTTTTTCGTTTAGTAAGTTTTTCCACCCGAGGTGCATAATATTACCGCTTTAACGCGAGTCCCGTTCCGAGACGGATTTTGGATTCAAAACCAATGTTTCTCCACCTCGTTAAGTAAAGTGAAGTAGAAGAAAGAGGGATGAGGATAGAATTTCACATGGCTTATCTCATAGCCTAGTCAAAGTCCACAAATTCGGTCACCAAAAGGGAGCCGAACCATCTCCTCCACACCGGAACGACGGACTCGGGAATTTCTTCACGCCGGCCACCATCTCCTCCACACCTCCACCTTATCTTATTCTTCCTCTTCCTTCACTTCTTGCTGCAGCTGAACCAGAATCAAGAGAATCAGACGGAACGACGGAAACTCGGGAGGAAGAAGTGAGGTCCATCACCGTCGGCTAGCTTCTCGCCTCGTTGTACATCGTCACCGGCGTGCGCTAGCTCCTCCGACCACCACCCACCGCAGGGGCTGCTGTCGGGCAACGCCCAACCACCCTCGGGCTCTTGGGTCGAGCCACCATCGAGCCGAACAAGCCAAGGATTTAAGTGAAGGTATATACGATCGAAATTAATTAGCGGGGTGATTGCGGAGCCACTGTAAGGACCTTTAGGTTCCGCTTTGCTAATTAAATTTATGGTTTTTATAATCTTGACGTTGATACGGTTCCACAGGTTCAAACCGCACGAGAAACGGACGTCAGGATTTTCAGTTATAGTGAATACAAGTTTTGGATATCGATTGGCAGGTAAGGGACTTCGGATAATTACTCAGGGTTCGTTGTTAATCCGTTTGGTCCGAGATTTGGAAATCTTTAAGAACTGTTGCTAATGAACAATTTTTATTTAGAAAATTGTTTCAAAAGTGAAGCGGATAATTAGTTATAATTTCGCCAAGATGGCTCCTTGAAGCATGATAACTAAGAATTGGTTATATATCGATATTCGGAAATTAAATCGTTGATCGATTAGGAAATTGTAGAATTTGAGTATACAACTAAGAAGTGTTTCCGTGATCTCGTTGTTGAGAAATCTTTTATTATATTTGACAACAGGGGACCACTTTGCGTGTTAGTTACTGTTTGTTGGCCTAGAGAATTCGTCTTTAAGGTAAGTCGTCTAGACTTACTTAGCTTGCGATCATGTTATGTGTTAAACTAGTAAATTGAATGTGTGGAACTCTATTCTGAAATATTATTCCATACTATATTTTCATATTGGAAAGCTATTGGAATAGTTCAATAATTTTTATTGTGCGCAACTTGATCTCTGCGGGTGTGATTATGGACACGGACAAGTCGCTGGAGAAGAGACCCCGGACGTAGTCATGCGGCGTGTGGAGATCACCTTCAAAAAAATTGATTATTTTGGCGAGTGCTCTAGTAGAGGCTTAGACGGGGAAAGAAGGGTGATGGGAAAGAAAATGGGCATGAGTTTAGCGTGCGCGCTAGCCGTGTACCATGTTTCAAAGGCAGGTTCGGGTTGCCTGAATTGGAGAATGATATGGTTGGGATTATGGATGAATTGTTGCTGGTTGTTGTGGTATATATTGTATGAGCGATTTATTGATTAACTTTGAGCTTATTGATTATTGTGGAATTGAAGGTTGGTTTGGAAATTGATATGCTAGTCTATATAATTATATAATGTGTATTGGATGTACACATTAGTTTGGTATGTATATGAATGATTGGTTGTATTATCTTAATAATCTATGTTTTATTCTACATGTTTGATTTGCCCGTTTGGCCCATACCAGGATTGTTAGCTAATGTGTTTATATTCCAATGTTTTTAGGTAAAGATTCTGGTGTGGGAGATGTGCCAGGAGATCAATTTCTGGATGGCGATGCTCGTTCTCGACGTAACGTGTCATAGGGAAAGGATGTTGGTTTAAGTCTTTTTGTTGTCTAAGCCAGTTGGTTTTTGTGGCAAGATAGTCTAAGGCAATGTTATATAGAAACTCGGTAGTATAGTCAGTTTAGTATGGGGTTTTAGTTTTCTTCCTGGTTGCATGAATAATGTTTTGTTAAATCGATTGTAAATATAAGTTGGATGTTTTCTTGGCTTTACGTACTGTGCCTTTGTTGCAAGGTCCAATATTTGTGAATTTGTTGTCAGGTTTGTTTTGGAGGACCCAGATGTGGTCCACAACCAGATAACAACCCGGATTATAAGATGGGGTGTTACATAAATAGGAACTCGTATCGCATATCCCAATGTATATAGAGTAGAAAATTCTTTCTTTGATTCTTGTGCTTAGCTCAAAGTTCTTCGATAAAATTTGTGGGTTTTAAGAAGTTAGTTGTTTAGGGTACATTTGGATTATAAATATAAATAGTTGAATTTGTGTATTATACGCGAATTTTGTTTAAATTATTTTCCTAAATAAATAATTTTTAATTTTTCTTAATTAAATAATTTTATTTTTAAAATTTTGATATGCTTAGATTTTAAAAATAGTAAGCATTTTTAATTTATTCTATAACTATATATTAAAGTTGTATCTTTTCGAGCCACCAGAACGATTTTGGCCCACCTCATATTTATAAATTAATTTTCATTTCTAATATTTAACTTTTTTCTATTAAATTCTTATTTAACTATTTAAATCTATCTTTAACATCAAACAAAAATCTATTTAGTATAATAATATCTTTTGAAAACTTCCTTATACAAATATTTAAAATTAAAGATAACAAATTCAAAATATATTAAAATAAGTATAAATATCTTTTATCTTTTAGCATGATATCTTTTCACGAATTTATTTATAGATATATATATATATTCTTTTATAATAAAAAATTAATGATAAATACTTGTAATGTTTAAAAATAATAAAAATAGGTAATATAATATTTAATAAATATATTGAAATATTTGATGATCTCTAAATTAAGGTACATAGAAAGAAATAAAAAAAAATATAATGTTTAATCTTATCTAATCTTTACTTTATCGAGGTACAAAATGAGTTTGGCCCCGCCTTAAATCAAAATAATTTATTTTTTAATTATTTTCTATCAATAAATTATTCTTATCTTTATATTTCATTTTTTTTATCATATCTTATTAATTAATTTAATTATTATTTTATTTAAATCTTATCTCTTACTTATTCTAACATATAAATCTTTTTTTATTCATATGTTATCTTTTTTTAAATTAAATATCTATGAAATATCATCAATGAAAAGGAGAAATGTATATTATTTTACCTTAATAATTTTTTATTCTCAATATTAAACTTAATAATGTATAGTTATTTTATTTGATTTGATTCCAAAAAAAATTGTACATTGTACAGACGATAAATTAATTACATAAAATTTTATATTATATTTTTCTTTAATATCAATAGAATGTCGAACCATAGTCGTGCATGGATCGACGGGTACAACTAGTTAATATAAAAACTAATTAGTTAATACTCTTTACAAAGTTACATGTATATACCCCTTTGTAAACTATTAGAAAAAATATATCTTGTGGCATAAAAATAGGATAATATGTATATATATCTCCTCTCATATGGAATTGTATTTTTAGATTTAATTCCATATAAGAGAATTAGGAAAGAAGATATCTTGTAGCATAAAATTAGGATACAATATATCGTCTCATAATAAATTGTATTTAGATATAATTCTATCTAGGAGAATAATTTAGAATGTTTGGAGAACAAGATAACTTAAAAATCAAGTAATTAATAGTAATCTATTAACTTGTATTTTTAGATATAAATCTATTTAGGAGAATAATGTAGAATGTTTGGAGGACAAGATAACTTAAAGAGAAAGTAATTACTAGTACTCTTGTATAAATAGACATTCAATCCATGAAGTAATTAATAAGATTCTTTTATCATCAAATACAAAGGGAAAGAAGAAGAAGGAGGTGGTAGTAGAGTCGTTAGAAATTAGGTTTTGGGAGAAAAAGGATAGAGGATAAGGAACAATAGATATATATCCAGAGTCTAAGAGCATATTTCAATAGCGTTTTGAATTGTTCATGAAACTATTCACATGTTATTGTGCTTCTCTTTAACTCTGGATATGTTTCTATGTCGCTTATTCTGTATTTTGTTTCCCAAAGCATAATATTTAACGCCTCCACTACAACCTTGAGTTTGAATGTGAATCGATTAGGTTTTAGAGATTCGTATATTATGTTCTAGGGAGCGCGTAGAGATGTACTACGAGAAGAGGCCACAATTAGTGAGCTTTGTTGAGGACTTCTACCGTGCACAACGTTCTTTACTTGAGCAAATCTCTCACCTAAGACATGATCATCTATGTACTTGTAACCACAACACATGCACCACCTCTTACATGCTCGTATAAGTCGTGCGACGTCTTGCTCCCTCTAAGGACCCACCCAAGTCGGCGCCTTTGGATGACTCGGATGTGGATGATTTCTTGTCCGACGTTTGCCATGGAGACGAAAATGAAGACTTGTGAGAGGAATTTGCATCTATGCAAGTGAAAAAAAGACTTAGAGAAGAGAGATTGGTTCAGGATCACTTAATCACGGAAAAGGAGAAGACGATTGAAGAGATGCAACAGAGACTGTCTGAAGGCGAGAGCTTATGCGAGAAAATGAGAGGCTTAGGGTGGAAAATACGGAGATGATTAATGATTAGCGAATCATGGAAAAAGAGAAGACGATTGAAGAGATGCAATAGAGACTGTCTGAGGGCGAGAATGTAGATATTGAGGCTATGCGAGAAAATGAGAGGCTTATAATGAAAAATGCAGAGATGAATCTGGTTAAGAAGAGGTACGAGGCGGAGAGGGGTCAGATAGAAATGGATTTGAAAGGTCAGATTGAGGCTTTGCACAATCAATTAGTGAAAAGATATGGTGCCTCTTTGTAATTATGATGGCGATCGACCATCTGTTCAAAGGATTCGTACAAATTAGTTGTCTATTAATTTCTTATACAATTTTTTTTTCTAATATAAAGATAAAAAAAAGTTCGTGAAAAAATGTGGGTTCAATTTTATTTTTTCGATTTTTCTATTATTTATAGAATATTTTAGTATTAATCAAATAAAAAATTAAATATTATGAATAAGGATTTTAAAATTAAAGATCATCTATTATGATTCGGAGGAAGTAATATTTAGAATATGAATTACTTTCATTTCGAGTATTAATTTTTATATTGTTTATAATGTGGCTTTATGATTATATGTACTTCAATTGGTCTGGGTCTCTAGATTCTTAATAGTTGTACTTTTATGTTAGAACTCAATGAGAAGACACGGGCAATGTTAAGGATGATCGAGGAAGACGCCGATACATTCACAGAGCGCGTAGAAATGTACTACGAAAAGAGGCCACAATTAGTTAGCTTCGTTGAGGACTTCTAACGTGCACAACGCTCTTTACTTGAGCAAATCGCTCACATAAGACATGATTGTAACATCCCCGAACAAAGTGCATACATAATTTTGCATTCATATAATATTAGAAGCATATGCATAGCATATCGGCATGATATATAGTGACTTTTTAAACGCAATATTTATTTACTAATTAAATATATTATATTTTAAAAAGTTTTTAAGTAAAAGTTAATTAATAATTATTTTAGGGTAAAATTTGTATTAAAGAAGATTTGATGGTAAAAAGTGTAATTTCCTAAAAAAATAAGCCGACTACGTTTCACTATAAATATATATGTGAGGCATGTTCTTTCACCAAGCTACGTAAACTCAAAAAAAAAGAGAGAGACGAGATCAAAATAAGTGAAAAAGTTGAGTTTGGTGATTTCGGTTGTTTTTGGTTCGATTTTGGTACAAGATCTCTTCTATCGGGTTTTAATTTCGAAGTACAAGCGTGATTTGGTAAGTTTTAATTAGTTAATGGTTTATTTGGATTTTCCTAATTTTTCCAGATCTAGATCTATAGTTGCTTTTTATTCGAAAATCAGTCGATTTATAGTTCTCAGAGGGTGTTTTCGATATCGGATTTATATTCGGTAAAAGATTTCAGAGTATTTTTAGGGTTTCGTTTTGTAAGGATATTAGGGAGACCTTTGATCAAGTTTTTCAGAAAGGTTTGAACTAGAAAAATGTTCTTTCATATATAGTTTATCGATGTCAAGTTTTAAAGGATTTTGAATTATGCATAAGAAGTTATAATGCATTCTGGCATTTCATTGCATTTAGGGTTAGAATTTATAAGAGTAAATAGCCTAATTTGTATTGGGTTACATATAGGAGCACTAGTCATAGACCGTGGTCAGAGTCAAGGGGGAGAAATATAGTATCTGCCTTAAATAGGTGAGTATAGACCGGAGATTCAACCCTATGTGCTATATGTGCCATACGGATATATGTGCTTTATGGATATATGTGCTATATGAGTTATATGGATAGATGTGATAGCTCTGAAATTTCCAGAGTTGTTTGCATAGAAAGTATGATAGCAGATAGCATATGATATATGGTTACATGATGCACTTGATTGCATAGCATATTGCAATGAGATTAAAAGGACCTGTGACTGTCTTGCCCTGAACTGTAATTCAGGAAATCTTCGGATTTCTTTGTTAAAGCAACCTACGGGTCATACAGGATATATGAATCATACAGGATCTACGGATCATACAGGACCTACGGGTCAATATTCAGGAGATCTTCGGATTTCTTTGCTAAAGGGACCATAAGAGTCCATATATAGTAAACCCGGGGCAGATTCAGGCTTCAACAGTTCACGTAATAATGAATCGGATACATCAGCATTTGCATTTGCATAGTAAGTACATATATGATATATATAATATGTATGTATATGTATATGGACTAAATGTTTGACTGTGTGAAATAATTGATGATGGTTTATATTCACTGAGTATGGGACTCACGTAAATCGCAAAACAATTTTTCAGGTTCAGCTAGTTCTTACTGACGTGTGTCTCTTTTAGAGGTCACATTCATACAGGTTGGCCGGCTGAAGCTCAATGCAACCTTCTCCTCCTCATTTTGCATCATAGACATATGGGTTGTAATAGAAGTTAAGAGTGACAGATGTATTAGCATAAGAAGTAACTGCATAGAACTGTGTGTGTGCAACCTTTTATGGTTGTTATTTCTGCTTTGTGCTTATGTGGATAATTGTTTTATGTGCATCATCTGTTTATATAAGAGATAAGTTTTTACGAAGTATACGTCATAGGGTATAAGGGTTTCACAATGATCATCTGTGTACTCATCACTACAATACTTCACCTCTTCCGTGCTTGTATAAACCATGTGATGTCTCATTTCCATCGAAGGATCCATCCAAGGCGGTGCCTTTGGATGACTTGGATGTGGATGATTTCTTATCAAACGTTTGTCACAGAGACAAAAGCGAAGAAAGTGAAGAGATAGATGGACTCAGAGAAGAGAACATGATTTGAGATCAACGAATCATGGAAAAAGAGAGGACGATTGAAGAGATGCAACAGAGACTGTCTGAAAGCGAGAATACATCCGTTGAGCTTATGCGAGAAAATGAGAGGCTTAGAGTTGAAAATGCGGAGATGAATCTGATTAAGAACAGGTACGAGGTGGAGAGAGATCGGATGGAAATGGATTTGAAAGGCGAGATTGAGGCTTTGAACAATCAACTGGTGAAGACGGACGAAGAGAATGAAGAGCAATGCGAGCTCCTCATCATGAAAAACGAGGAGAAGAGGGAAGTTATAAGGCAATTAAGCTTAGTCGTGGAATTGCTCAAGGGTGAGAACGTATTTCTCAAGAAGAGGCTTGCACTAAAGAGATGGCGGTTCTTTGACCCCCATATACTCCAATTAAGTAGTTTGTTTGATTGCTAAAGGTAATGTTACAATCCGTCTAGCTAGGTGTGTGTGTGTGTTATAAGAATGTTTTAATGGGTAACTCTTTGTCTAAGCTATAGTTATGTAGCTCTTAGTGTGTGATCATAGTGTAGAAGATGTATAATATTTGTATTTAAGGTTATCAATAGAAGTAGTGTAGAAGATGTATAATATTTATGGGTTTTAAAATATCAGTGATTAAGTTTATAGATAATTTTCATAATATGTTTAGTTTTAAAAAATAACTTAGTTGAATTCTCGTGCCATTGTTTAATTTTTTTTTAAAAACAATCTTGGAAGAGATAGGCAGACTCAGAGAAGAGAGCTTGATTCAAGATCAACGAATCATGGAAAAAGAGAAGACAATTGAAGAGATTCAATAGAGACTATCTGAAAGCGAGAATGTAGATATTGAGCTTATACAAAAAATGAAAGGCTTATAGTGGGAAATGCAGAGATGAATATGATTAAGAAGATGTACGGGGCGAAGAGGGATCAGATGAAAATGGATTTGAAAGGCGAGATTGGGGCTTTGAACGATCAACTAGTGAAGATGGACGAAGAGAATGAAGAACAATGCGAGCTCCTCATCATGAAAGACGAAGAGAAGAGGGAAGTTATAAGGCAATTATGCCTAGTCGTGGAATTGCTCAAGGGTGAGAATGTATTTCTCAAGAAGAGGCTTGCATTATTAAGTATAGCTTTCTCAAGGCAGATCGAGATATTTTGTTCTTGATTACCCGAATGATATCAAACCTACTCTAGAAATGCAAGTTAGCACATTAAAGGAATGCATTCATTTTTAAACCAAGGCTTGAATGAAAGTCAAAGTTGATAAATTGTAACTTAAGGTTTGAATATTAGTAGATGACTTCGTAAAATATAAGGACCTTGTTTGAAAATATGTGAACATATGAACATAAATAATCAATACGTGAACGTTAAAGTACTTATATACAAACATGAATTAATCGTCTTATAAAGGTTGAATTCCTTCTATTGTCCCTAACCTATCACATAAAGTTTTTATTAGTCCCTAACCTTTGTAAATATTTTCCTAGGTCCTCAACCTTTAAAAAGTGTCACTATTTGATCCTTTTTCATTTTAGACTTTAAGTTTAACTACAACCAAGTACCCAAACTTTATATTTACTTTTATCATAACACTAATATTTATCTTTTTAAAAAAAATCACAATTTAAACATTTTAAGGGAAATTAGTAAAATATCACTACATATTTACACCTTTTTCACTTAACTATATGACTTTGTACAAACAAATACTACTTTAGATTTTTTTAATCTAACACTTTTGATATGAAAAACATTATTATTTTTTTCAACAAAGTGTAAAGAAGGGGTGATTGTTTTTTATAAATTATATAAAATAATGGCAAAAAATTGATGGATTAAAAAAAATCACTTTATAAAAATGTTATAAATAACGGGTAAATAAGGGAAGTTAGATTTTTTTGTGAAAAGTTTTTTAAAATTTTTATAAAATATTTTAAAACTATTATTCAATAACAAGTAGAGGTGTCAAACGGGTCGGTCGGGTCGGGTTCGGGTTCGGTTATTTCGGGTTCGGGTTGAGTCGGGTTCGGGTCGTAACGGGTCATCGATCAAATTGGGTCGGGTCATTGCGGGTTGTCGGGCGGGTCGGGTCGACCTAATAGGTCAAGAAAATTGATTTTTTTACAATTATTCAAATATTTTTTATTTAAAAAAATGATATTTAATAATAAATATATTATTTTTTATATTTTATTATTAAAATATATTATAATTTTCAAAATATATTATATATTCTTAAAATATAACAAATTGGGTCAACCCAACGGTTTTTTGAGGTTTGAACCCAACGGATTTCGGGTCTATTAGGTTCGGTTTATTTTGGGTTTCGGGTTCAAATTTTCGGGTCTTGACCCTAAATTTTTCTGGCGGTTCGGGTCGGTTTTTCGGGTCGGGTTAGCTTTTAACAACTCTAATAACAAGGCAATCTATGTATATATATAAAAGACGCAAGGAATAAGGCCACCACGTTGCGCCACCTAGGATTTTCCTACGTGTCGTTCTCACGTTAAGCCACCTAGGATTTCGCCACATAGGATTTTTTTATTTTGGAAATTTATATATGTTGAAATTATTTTAGGATAATATAGAAATAGGATAAATTAGTCTAGGAAAGATTTTATCAAAAATAAAGATGTTATCTATTATATATAAGGAATCAGGATATATCTAAAAGATTTTATCTAAATTTAAAATAAATTATAGAATATTAGATATTATATATTAAGATAGATATATTATTTAGTTTTTCAAATTAAATTTCTATCTATTATATAAAAAAAATCAAAATTCGGATTTTATTTAGAATTAAAGAAAATTATTTTATCTTTATTTTTTTATCTACTTATGTACAAGATTTATCTTAAATAAAATTTTGATAAAAAATAGAACTTTCAATCTTGATAATTACTTGCCTAAATTGACTTTTGATAATAAAAAAATTATGTTATCTTTTCATTAATTTTCTTTTTGAATCAATCTATCTATCTATCTATTACTAATAACTAAAGCCAAAACAATTTCTGCCACCACATTGCGCCACATCACCCCTTTATTAAAATTGTAGTTTTTTATAGTTAATTATGCAAAAACGTTATCTCCAAGTAAACATAAAGATAAAATAATATTTGTAAAAATTTATCTCCAAATAAAAATAAAATAATATTAGTATATTTTACCAATATAGATAAAAAAGGACATTATATTTATTATATTTGTAAAAGATAAATTAAAAAAATAAGAAAAAATATGTATATCGGCACAACAGTTATAACGAGTTAAACCTGGTTATGAAATATTGTCAAGGAAAAAGAACAATGTAGATTATTTCATCTTAATAATCTATATTTATCTTCAATTTTAAACTTAATAATCTAGATTTAATTTGTTTTATTTGATTTCAAAAACAAAATAACTTTTATACATATTATAGGCAATAAATTACTCACATTAAATATAATATTATATTTTTCTTTATTAATATATTTTCTTATAATATACCTAAAAAATATAAAATCATGGACAAGACACAACGAGTACAACTAGTAAATATTTATAACTCACCTTTCACCCTTTCACGTTATCTCTCCGTTAATTTTGCCGTATTATAATATATTATTATCTTAATTTATATTAAAAAATCTTTTCATTGTCTTCTTTCCCAAATTCCACCTCCATTGATACGTACTACCTGTACATTAACCTAAATGCCACCTCCATTGTCTTCTTCATGGCAACGCACCCACTAACCTAAGCACCATGCCACATCGGACCACCAAGCACAACCACCAACAACTGGAAAAAGAGATCGAAGAAAGCCGACCATCCCAACCCAACCACCAGCGGCGCTGCTTGAACCAATGAGAACCGTGGGAAGCAATTTTTTTTTTTGCAAATTCGCATTGAATTTCACAAAATCTAACACAATTGAGTATGAAAATTGTAAAGTCGCACATCAATATACATCATTCAAGACTTCAATGCATCACACTATCAAAAATAAGATCTAGGGTTTTAGTTCATCTAGCCAAAATTGGGGGCTTTAACAAAATTGCTCAAATTGGCATTTCAATTCAAACCTCAGTCCACCATTGCTCATAATGATGGCCACTGTTAGTACAAAACCATGGATGGATATCATAGTGCAGCGGTGAAAGAATGAGAGGGGTAATTTTGAAAAACGAAAGATGAAGCGGTTAAGGCGCGGAGAATGCTTGGTGCTTGGATTTGGAGGTGAGAGTCGACAAAGGTGGTCGGTGAGGCAGGGAGTCGACAAGGACAATTGGAAGGAGGAACTGGAAGAAAACACTATGTTGGTTGAACGGAGAAGATGACACAAGGTAGTAATTATCTTTTGTTAAAAAATGGGCAAGAAAGTAATTTACCACATTTAACAGAGAAATAAGGGATTCTGTTAAATTGGGTGGTAGATTGTGAGATTAAGAATATATAGGGTGGTTTTTAGCCAAAATTAAAATAAAGGGTGGTTAAATATAAACAACTTAAAATAAAGGGTGGTTAAATGTAATTTTTCCTTAATTTTAATCAGCCAAAAAGAATTTTTATTCCCTCTCCTCTCGTATTCGGAAAGTCCTCCAGTAATTACGCTGATCGTTCTTTCCGATCGTGCGTCGTAAAGTTAACATTTGCATTCTCTGGTATTTTAATTTTAATCAAGTTCTCTCCCTAAAATCGAAGAATTCTCCTTCATCTACACCTTTTTACCAACAGATTTAGATCGAAAACCAGTGGAGAACCTTCCGATCTTCAATGGAAGTCGTATCAGTCAGGAAGGGCAACATTGTGAAACAATGAGGCCGTTCACCGGCAACATCTGGAAAACCGTGAGATGGACGACGGTAGTTCTAGGGTTAGCAAATTTCCTCACAATCGCTCTCGCTACGATCCTATTATGTATTGGCCACCAAAATTGCCGTGGTCGGATTCTCGTCTTCGTAATGCTGGTGCTGATTGTTGCGATTTTGCGTATCGTGTCGATGGTGCGTACCGGGATTGTGCAATACGCCACCGCCATTGCTATGCTTGGGGATTCTCCAGAGGCTGAAGTAGATGCAGCTAATGTTTCTCGTATCTATAGAAAGGTATTTGCTTTCCCAATTTTTGTATTTTGCTTTCCCAACGCCTCACAGATTTACAATTGGTAGAGATATCACTCGTTTTACACGAATTTTAATGACCAAATACAACTTGATTTTTCTATTAGGCTAGGTTCAGGCTGGTAGCCTTTAGATTCGAGTACTAATAAGCTAGAAGGTTTGATTTACAAGCTGTGTAGTGCTCAAGCACCAACCTCAAAGTTAGTGTGCTAATTCAGAGTTTGTTAGGGAAGGTATGTGTTTGACAGTTTCAAAACTATCAGAACCTATATTGTGCAATTGGTTCTAGTTAGCATTAACACATTGAGTTGGCTATATTTCATTACTTGTGGGCATATTTTTTACTTGTGAGTGGTTTTATGAAAAATAAAATCAAGTTAGTAGAACATGAAGATGTGTACTTATAAGTAGACTGTAGAGCAAAATGTAATAACAAGTGTTCAGTATTGTTGTACAGATGCAATATGCGAAGTGGGCATTGTGGACAAGGATTTCAACCATTATAGTAGTTTTGCAATTTATTTTGGCAATTTGTGTAATTTGCGCGATTGCTAAAGCCATTTCTAATGATGAAGAATCTCACAGTCAATGCGTCTTGGGTATGTATTTTGAGTATGCTCTTTTTTCTTCAATGTGGTTGAAGGGTGCTTTTGTTTATATAACTTTCAAGCTTCGTCTTGTGTTTATGTTTTTCGTCTTATTAGCAATAGTAATAAAATTCATAAAGGCATCAGAATAGCTCTTGATTATTGATATTAATGAATCCTGGTTGCTTTGTGTTTACAATCCAGGGTTAGTTGGAAAATATGCAACTTGGAAGCAAGATGTGCTAGTTTCATTTCTTGTCTTGGTTACTTTTGTGGCAATGCTACAATGCTTGGCTAGCTCTGATGTACTTCGATGGAGAACTTTCTATTCAACAAATGACAATGTGTGGAAAGCTCACTACCAAGAGGTATTTGACCATAGCATCCGTGAAGCTTTGTGCTGTCTTGGACGGCACAAATACTTGTAGGTACTTGTGCCTTTCTTATCTTTAGAAATTTGAATGTAATTAAAAACAATGTAGTGATCATTCTTTCTTTGGAATTTTATTTGTATCAAGGTCTACTATGGAGGAAGATGAAGTTCATTCAGTTGCTAAGTTGTTAGGAGATCTTGTCACCTATCATGCATCAGGCACAGGGCATATGGAACTTCTTACAGGTTGATCTTTATACATCATATTTTCTCTTTTGGGATAACATTGTCTTGTTCAAATTTGTTAAATAGCTCTTACACTGAACTTCTTTTTCTTCTAAACTGCATTGTCACTTTTCTCAAAGATCTGAGCCAATGGACTTACACCTACAACAAACCAATGAAACCACTTTTTATTTACGGTCAGGAAAAAAGTGAACAGTCTTTTTCCAGGAAAAAAGTGAACCAGTGAAAGATTATTCAATTATAAGTGAGCATTCTTTTTCCATGGTTAGAGGGTGTAAATGTGCAGTACTGTCAAAATTTCTAAGTATCCAAATGTATATGCATATATTTGTTTGTATAAATATACTTGTCCTAATCTATACAGTTCATTTAAATGAAGGAACTAACATTTTATATTATTACCTTATAGGGTTGGCTTTACTACAAACCAAAAACCAATTGCCTGAAGTACAAGAGGAATTTGTAGATGCACCTGAAGATATACTTCAAGAGGCAATCACCTTTCATCCTTTTGCTGAAGCTGCTTACATGGTTTGTGACAAATCTTACGTGTCTTCACTCTTCCTTCTCCTTATTGTTGTAGTCATTGTAAAGTATATAGTGCTTGATTGCAGGGACCCCTTCTTGATCTTGGGAGAACTCTGATCTTATTTCCTTGTGTATGGCTCTACAGGCAAGGGATTTTTAATGCTGTTTGGAGTCGTAATAGGTATTTCATCTGTCATAATTTAACTTTCTTTAATTTTTAGATTAAAACTTTTATATATAAGTTTTTAAATCTAAAATGTGTACATCTTATTTCCATTTTCTATTAATCCTCTCCTTTATATTTCCAACTTGTTCCTTATATATTTCTTTTCTTTTCCCTTTCCGTTAAAGCCGACCTGTTCTTGAAGGTGATAATTGGTGGCGAGGTCATGCAGCAGCATTTCTTAATTATGCTAATGTGTCACCTGTTGATCTACGACGAGGTCGTATCAATCAGGCAAGTACATATTATTTGTGTCAATTATATAATTTTCATAGATCTTAATGACAACTGTGAACATGCATCAAAGACGGTAATCATGATATTCACCAGTAGTTGATAGTCAGTTTATGTTGCCTTTTTACTGTTCCATTTTCAATATTTGTTGGCTATTAAAATAGCCATACTTATAATTGTGCAAAAGTTGACCAACATATTGCACTTTATGTGAAGGAATATTTTCTTTTAGAGGCCAATTAAATTGTTTTTCCCCTGCATAAGATGTAGACTTAGTTATCAAGTGTCGTAAATTCTGTTGATATTTTTACTGTAGGCTGAGTGCCAAGCTGCGTATTTTATTGTGGTCCATCATGCTATGAAGTCTATTATTATAACTGTACGGGGAACTGAGACACCTGAAGACCTTATAACAGATGGTTTATGCAAAGAATGCCCCCTCACTGTTGAAGACTTAGATGGCTTAATCAAGTAATTCTTCTTCATACGTTTTCTCATCTCCCTTTTTCCCTTGCATATCTGAATAGAGACACTCATGTTTAAAGGTAAAGAAATGTATGTGTGCTTGAGTGCTTCTTATACTTTACATGTTATAAAATGAATGATCGTCCAGTGCAGAAGAGTAGAAATATGTAATGGTTTTGGCTAGTGTTGGAATCCTTTTTGTTTTGAAATTTTATTTCAGTCCACTGTCTTTGTTATTTCTATTTGAGTAGCTTTTTTGATTTATAAATTCATCAAGCTTTTTAGAGACAAATGTTTACTGGTGATATTGCTATTTCTTTTTTGCCCTCATGCCATAAACTCTTTGCTATGCTCAAGCAAGACCTTGGAGTATAACGAGCCATATGATTGACTAGGTTATTGATAATGAGCAAATGATTCATTCACTTTCAGTGGCAATATCGACTACCAAGTCAGACAACGTGTCATTTCATCATTTCCACATTATGGACACTCAGGGATAATTGAAGCTGCTCGAGAGCTTTTCAAGCAAATAGATGGAAGTAATTCAGGTAAGTGTGACTAGCTTCTAGTAGTTTGAGAGATATTAATAAGTATTAGAGACCATTATAGTCACTTAAAAAAATTATTATGATTAATGCCAATTGACCTTATTAAACAATTTATATTTAAAGGCATTATGCACAACATCTATGCATATTCTGATATTCATATTTATTTTTATGTACATGGAGCTTCAAGCACAAAGAGCCAAGCATGAAAAAATAGATTTTGATGTATAAGTTATTGCTAAATAATAAATTAGCATGTGGATGTAATATCCCAGCTGATTGGATGTGATATAATCCAGGGGAAGATCATGACATTGAATCTCAACCTCGGGGATTTCTCTCCTCACTATTAGAAGTTGGATGTGAATGTGAAGGATATGATGTTCGTTTAGTTGGGCACTCTCTTGGTGGTGCTATTGCTTCTGTCCTAGCAATGAGGGTACTTTCTACTATTCTCAAAATATCATTCTTATGCTAATGTTGCAATTAGTCAGGTACTACAAAACTGTCTTTTGGGAATGAATTTATTTTTGTTTGGGGTGAAGTATAAAAAGAAATTGTGTTAGACAGTCCGTTCTTCAGAATACCATCTACTCCAAGAAATTGCAAATAACCACCTAATTAGCCCTTAGCAGGCTAGCAGCTACTCAGAACCTTTTAATTAACCATTAAAGATGAAAGAAAAGACTCCATATTTTCACGAGAAAGTATTTCATTGATCCTTTTGTTTTTAAATTGATACAGTTGTATGGTCGGTATCCGAACTTACATGTTTATTCCTTTGGGCCACTTCCATGCGTTGATTTAATCATAGCCGAAGCATGCTCGTGCTTTATTACAAGGTAAGTTTAGCATGTTCTTGTCATAATGTGTACCATTCCTATTAAACTAACATGTTATATACACAGATGGTGTCTTCTAGATCAAACTCAACACTTTCTATTTGTTTTCATTGTTTTTTTGGGAATAAATGACTTACAAGGTGCTTTACTTTGCAGTATTATACATGATGGTGAATTCTCGTCATGCCTTTCAGCTAATTCAATCATTAGGCTTCGTGCTACAGCCCTCACTGCTGTGGCACAGGATAAGTCAACAGATGAATCCCTTACTGACAGATTGGCTAGTCTATTTATCAATGTCAGCAAATTTAATGGGAAAAAGATGGGTAGGGTTGAATCATCTCAGAATGTTGATGTGTCGATGACAAGCTGTCATGACGATGAGCATAATTCCGTACACCATTGTGATGATGCTGAAGGTAAACTCCGAAACTTTCCCCCTTCTATTTTCCTTAAAGTATGTTTTTTGAGGGAGTATTCCCTTGGGTACTATGATGTTTGGCTTAGGTGGTCTTGAAAAATTCTCTTTATAAATACAAATGTCTTTATCAAGACATTGGAGAACATACTAGGTGGAATGTCTAGTTACATAAAGTTAGGCTTTTACTTCACTAACCATTAGAAGCTGCCATGTAAATTCAGATAAGCATCATCTTCATCTTTGACCCAGTGAGGCTCCGCTACAATGGAATCTGGGGGGTCAAGATAGGGGTACCCTGCCCAAGGGAAAGGGGTACGCCCGATAGACCCAAGAAAAACTGAAATTCAGCTATGTGACAATAATAACTGAATTTAGTTAGAATGCACCAAAATTGATATAGGGACTAAATCCATCTCAAAGGCAGTGTATAAAAGCCAATGAGCATGAGGATGCGCCCCATACAGTTGCAATGCCATATCTACTTTATTTGACTCTACATGTTCGTTTTGTATATTACACAAATGGCACTTTTCAAATCTACATACTACCTGTTTGTAACTACATCATGTGCAACAATGTCTTCTTTGATTGTTTATGTATGTTTTATTCATCTCTATTGTTAAATTATAGGTAATTCCGAGTTAGAGCAAGACTCCTTCCTTAAAGAGGCTCATATCTCTGAAACAAATGGTCCATGTAGAATTGATAGTTCAATGGATGATTTAGCTACCACCAAAAACACAACGGTTGATGCTGTGTCTCAATTTATGCAACATGTCCCATCTAGCAAGGGAAAGACGGATGGAAATCCTCCCGAAATGTTCCTCTCTGGTCAAGTTATACACTTAGTGAGACAACAAAGAAGTGTGAAAACACCATTGTGGAAAGGTTGGAGGGTTCAAGAGAGAACACCAAGATACAGGGCTATTATTGCAAATAGAGAGAATTTTAAGGACATCACAGTTTCAGTATATATGTTTCTGGACCATCTGCCTTGGAGGTAATATCTACTCAATTAATTCTTAGTATGAGAATGTGGCAAGTCACAAACCAATGCATATTCATTCTAGTCAGTTTATATGGTTACTTAAGACTAACGTTTGGAAGACTAGTGAAAAATGAGGATTTTAAGGTTAAGGTTAATTATATTTCTGCCTAATGTTTGAAACTATCCGACTTGTAAATGACTAAAAGCTGTAATAATATTAAAGTCTTGACATAATTTGGTTTTGAAATTGTACAAATTTCAAATGAGCTCAAATTTCAATAAACTTGACCTAAAAGTTATAGTTTTATGGTAGAGCATGTTTTGGTTCATAACCTAAGACTACCCGGTATGTGAATGAATTGAAGCCAAACAAATATGGCTTGTCTAACCCAATTGATAGGTCTAGTGTGTGTTTGGATTATCGCCTTTAAGCAATTTAATCCATTAAACGTGGTAATCCAAATGCACCCTTAATAGTATCTTAGCCTATTTTATAAAAGCATTCATAGGGACTGGACTGTTTAATCTCTGGTAGCTAGGCATTGTTCTTACATGAGTTGGGCATAAGTTTTGATTGTCATTTCATATGCTAAGATGAAATTCTATAATCCTGTTAGTTGTATCTGAACCCAAGTACATGAAACTTTCAGATGTAACCAAGCAATGAAGGAGGTTCTGCAGTGCAGAAAGAGAAGAGCCCTTTAGTGCTAATTATTTTCAGGAGTGGTGCATGTTGAAGTAAATTGTTTAATATGCGATTTGCTTTGTGCTTATTTCGGATCCTGCTTGAGCGGGACTTTACCGGGCGATGATGTTTATGTTGTGTAGTAGAAAGGTTTAAAGCATTTACAGTTGGGAAGCACTTAGGCTGTTACAATGAGGGTTGTTCAAACTTGTTCATTCTTACCAGACAAGTTGTGAAGGCTTTTGATGTATATTTATTTTCATAAATTTTGCAAAGAATGTTGAGTTGAAACTATTATACATGATGCGGTGAAGAGTTTAACTATGCCAATTTTGCGACTGATTTTGGGCTATATGTAGACCTGTCAATCGGGTCGGGTCGGGCGGGTTCGGATTCGGTCATTTAGGGTTCGGTTTCGTTATGGGTCAAGTGTCAATCGGGTTGGGTTGCAGCGGGTTTTCGGTCGGGTCGGGTTGACCAGCGGGTCTAAAGTATCCTTTTTTTATGATTATTAAAATCAATTTTTAATTAAATAATAATATTGAATTATAATATATTATTTTCATTTACTTTAATAATAAAATATATTATAATTTTAAAAATAAATTTTAAAAATTCTATAAATATACTAAATCGGTCAACCCAACGGGTTTCGAGTTCTAGCAGGTTCGGTTGATTTCGGGTTCAAATTTTCGGGTCTTGACCCTGAAATTATCGGGCGGTTCGGATTTGATTAGCGGGTTAGGTCAGCTTTTAACAACTCTAGTTATATGCAAAATTTTTCATCTATTATATGTTTGTACGAGTGTTAATAGCTTATAAGCTCCAAACATGGTACTTGTTTGCTAATAACTGAAGTCAAAAGACGTGTTTATAAATACCCAACCCAAATCTATACATTACTCGTATTAAACTTGGTAAAACACTAGAGTTCCTTCGAAAACAAGATTAACCTAAATCATATAACCCGTATGTAAGGCTGACCTAAATTATTTAAACAGATGATCTTTCAGTGTTACGTCACCAAACGAAATCTATTGCCATGTTTCCATCCTTGAAACATGGTTAGCATTCAAGATTGTGAATGTTTCTTTTGGTGACGTAATAGATGAAAATTTAGGTTAGCATTATATATGAAGTATCAAACCTTCTCTCAAACGTTGTCGAGTGTGTCTCATTAAGTCAAATGCTACGTTTTATTTAATGGATGAGTTAAAAAATTAATTACCAATTACTTTTTTTTTTGTTATAAATCAAGCATTATCTTCTAACTATTTTTTCACCATAGTTGAACTTTTAAGAGGTTTAACCTTGGCCGAAGATAACTGTCTATTTCTATTATTGGTAGGGCCGTAATCGAACCGAGTCGAGCTTTGAGTTGCTCAAGCTTGGCTCGTTAAAAATAGACGAGTTCGAGCTCGAATGCGAGCTTGGTTCGAGCTTAAAATCTTGTTTGAGCTTGGTTCATTTAAATGTTCATTGAGCTCGAGCTTGCTCGCGAACCTCTCATTTAGTTTCTTCGAGAGACATATCCGTGATAACGCGTTTACTTGATCAATTATACAAGCAAATGAAACTAAAATTTAAACTACGTGGTTTGAGAAACATCACCAAAACTACGTAATTTAACATAAACTATATATTGTGTATATATATATATATAGTATAGCTTATTCGTGATCATATAATCTAGTTTTTTTTATGAGTGTATAATCGAGCTTGTTCATGAACATATAATCGAGTTTGCTCATGAGCCGAGTTATCTTGTGCTCATGCTCAGTTCATTTATCTTCCGAGCCTTAAAATTGTGCTCAAGTTCGGTTCATTTACAAACCGAGCCGAACACAAAAAAGATTTAACCGAGCCGAATACCGAATTTCTCACGAACGGCTCTGTTGATTGCCCTAATTGGATCAATCCGATTAGCATAAACCGATTTACTTAATGCTAGACAACTTTCTATTTTTTTTAATTAGATTGATTCAATTACCATAAATCGATTTGCCACTAAAATGTAAATATTCTTTAGCATTAAAAAAATCTGAAAATTCTTGGATTATGAGCGGGGCACATCAATATTGTCTTCTTGAATTTTTTTTTGGGGTCAAAACTCAAAAGCACTCCAATTTTTATCTTAGACCACGTAAACAAATGTCACCGCTAAGTCAAGATTCAAAGGCTCATATTAATAGAAGCTAAATATAGAAATATCTTCAATCAATTATACCCCTCTCTTTCAATTAACATCTCAACACAAATTGCCCAAGAGGACGAATTCCAGCCGAATCCTTCAGATCTGGAAAAATTTTACTTAGCACTTCGATTTGCGATCTCGCAAGACTCCAATCATCAATCGCACATTGCAGGAAGATTGATTGATTGACCAATCGATCGATCGATCACAATGGGAGATCCAACGTTCTCGAGGCCGCCGTCCTTCAGCCTCCGGAGCCCGAGCCTGAACTCCGTCCGGCTCCGCCGCGTCTTCGACATGTTCGACAAGAACGGCGACGAGCTAATCACCGCCGACGAGATCGCGAAGGCGCTCGAGTGCCTCGGATTGGAGTCCGATCCGTCCGAATCGACGCTCAATTCCGCGATCAACTCGTTCCTGAAGCCCGGGAGCGCGGGGATGACCTTCGACGACTTCGCCGCCCTCCACAAATCGGTGGACGAGGCGCTGTTCGCCGGCGAAGGCGAGATCGGAGGCGAGGATTCGATGGAGGAGTCGGATCTGATGGAGGCGTTCAAGGTGTTTGACGAGGACGGCGACGGATTCATCTCGGCGAGGGAGTTGCAGGTGGTTCTGGATAAGCTAGGGTTGCCGGAGGCGATGGAGATGGAGAGAGTGGAGCGGATGATCTCGTCCGTTGATCGTAATCATGATGGCGTTGTTGATTTCTCAGAGTTCAAAGATATGATGCGTAATGTTATTTCGCGTAGCACTTGATTAAATCTCTCTCTGTTTTTTTGTTCTTGATTTGGATTTGTGCTCTTCAGCCTTATAATTGTTGTTTCAGGATTACATTCTTTTTGGCTAATTTTTTTTCCATATATGATTCCTTTGTATACATGTATTTGAGTAATCAAACATTGAATGCATATTTATTAGTATCAGTTTGTTTTGGTGCTTGTTGTGTTAGTGCAATGAAAATTTTTGGTATGCATTTGTTGAATCTATAGAGAAATGAATAGGATTGTTTATGTAAGTGTTCGTATAGTGCACACATTTCCTGTTAATCTTATTTGCATCATTTAGAATTCCAAAGTTCTTATTACTATATGTCATCAAAAAATAAGCACCTGTTCGGCATCTCTTATCGTGTTTATCGAGAAAAATAAGCTTAGTCTTTTGTGTATTGAGCTTATCGTGTTTATCGAGAAAAATAAGCTCATTCTTCTGTGTTCGACAATAGAGTACTAATGGAAGCTTATTAGGCTTATTTCGAGCTCAAAAAATAATCAGCACCCCCAACATTATCGAGCTTATCTAAGTAGCTTATCGTATCTTCTTACAATTTTAGGGTTAGTTTGGCTTTTTTATTTTTTATTTTTTATTATTTTTAATCTATTTTGTTAATATATACTCTATGCCCTTTTGGTAATTTCTCCTGCAAATAAATACTCATAAGCAAGTCTCTACCAAACACCTCATAGCTTATTGGAAAAATAAATATCTAATTTCAATATGACTATATGAGCAAGCATAAGCTTCAACACCATCAATACTATAAACTTCAACACGATAAGTATCGTGTTACCGATCGGACCATAAATCCGGAAACTCAAAATTGAGGTCTAAACTATCTTGGAAGTGTGAATAAGTTTGCTAACACTTTCATCCTGCATACTTAGATATACTGGTTATGATTTGTGAAATTAAAAGCCCAAAAATTATGCAAAAGAAAGCATTTTTTGAAGCTAAAGTTATTGCAAATTGTCAATTGTGACACAGGAATCAATTGAAGATTGACGTATTCGTTGACTAGTGGTTGAGAAACGATTTTGATACCAGGGAACATGAAAGAATTTTTCGAATTGATGGACTGAATCGTTCGTTTGTGGGCGAGGATTTTTACATCACTATGTTTACAAATTACAAGTTATAACTAGTACAACCATTATATTTATATTAGACTAGGTAAAATTGATTTCATTTTAAAAGCTCAACATCAACATAGTCCCGCAAAGTAGAATTTGAGAGGTTAAAACAGTATTATCCAAGTTTATAAGTTAAAAACTTCATTATGATATTTCTCAAAGATTTTCCAATATTTTATTTCTATTGACGGAGGGATAATTCAAACTCATAATTACAAATATTATCACTTACAAGTTGAATTAGTAAAATTTGACAAAAGCTTTTTCAATATTATCACTTACAAGTCCTTATAAATCGATTGCTCAGGCTGTTCCATTATACACTATGCCTTGTTTTTCTCTTCCGATATCGCTTTGCAAGGAAATAGAACAGATATTATGTAAATTTTGGTGGGATGACGGAGGAGATAAGTCTCGAATCCACTAGCTGAAATGGAAGAGAATGTGCTTGTCCAAAAGCAAAGGCGGAATTGGTTTTTGGGACATGGCGAACTTCAATCTGGCCATGCTCGCCAAACAGGGATGGAGACTCCTTCAGGAACCTCATTCGTTGTTAGCAAGATTGCTAAAGGCCTGATATTTTCCCAACTCATGTTTCTTGAATGCTTCTCTAGGCTTTCATCCGAGTTATACATGGAGGAGCCTACTCATTGGGCGTCAAGTTTTGGAGAAAGGAATTTATTGGGGTGTTGGGAATGGTGCTTCGATTAATGCCTGGAATGATCGATGGATTCCGAGACCACACAATTTTAAAGTATTGAAGCATCCTAATGAAACTCAAAGTGATTGCAGGGTGATTGATTTGATCGATTGGTTGTCGTGAGTGTGGCGATCCCAGCTTGTTCAGCAGATGTTTGGACAAGAGGATGTTGAGATTATATGCAGGTTGCGGCTTGTTGATGCCTCTTTGACCGATGAGCTGGTGTGGTACTAAAGCAAGGATGGCTTATTTAGTGTAAAAACAGCCTACCACATGTTGCTTTAGCTGGAAATTGAACAAGAGAATGGTATGGGCTCGCACTCGAATTCAGATTCAAGAGGTCTTTGGAAGCGCCTTTGGAATATCAAAACGTTACCTCGGGTTCGCTCGTTTGTTTGGAAGGTTGTGCGAGATATCCTTCCACACAAGGTCAACCTTAGGCGACGGAACATTTGTGAATCTGATTTATGTGAGTTTTGTGTTGAAAATGGATTCCATGTTCTTTTTTCATGTTCAGAAGCTCATAAGGTCTGGAGGAAGGTTCTTATGCTCAGATACTGGGGGCTGAAGGTAAATACTATCCATGCTTTTTTTGATCAGCTTACACTTCATGCGAAGGCGGTGGATATTAAACTTTGGGCTGTCCTGGTATGGAGTATCTGGGATGCAAGGAACAAATGCCTCTTTCTCCTTTGTTTGTTCTGTTTCCTGTTATTGTTCCTCTTTGTATGCAAACTTTGTTATCTATTGATGCTTTAGAGTGAATGCAGTCATTTTTTTGGGGGCTAAAAAAATAATAATAATAATCAAATTAATAGGTAACTCTACAACTAAAAAAAGGTTATGAATACCGCGGTTCACCACAAGGAATTAATATTACACTTATCTACACACAAAAAAATCCTACTTCTCTAGTACATGAGTTTTGTTACGAAGGTAATATTAAATGTAAAGTGAACACTATAATTTGATTCGTGAACTAATCGGTAAAGCGCACGAACCAAGAAATGAACAATATTTTTGTTCCCTCTTCAACTCATAGATTTTGAGCTAAATTAGTTCTAATAAAGTATCTTCAACCTTATAGCAAAATATTTCATAAGGATACAAAAGTAACATATCACTCATTAAGACAAAAAAATGAGTATAAATCTAGTCAATTAGATTAGTATCTCTGAAAAAAAAATCCTATATTATAGTATTATGATTTTGTAGGACTTTTGTTTTCATTTTGATCCCGATTCAAATTAAATCGGTTGAGACGTTGGATTGCCTTGTTCACCTACACAGAAACAAAAACATTAAAAATTCAAAAGAATTTATCTTTGTTATAATATTTTACATAATCAATAGATGAAACTAATATAAGTTTATATTTAACAATTAACAAACATGATGGCCTCTATAATATTAAGTAATACATTCAATTTTTGTTTTACTTATGTCACATATAATACTACACAAACTATTTTTGGAGATGAGAGTAAGAGAATAGAAATATACCTCGATTGTCCAATCAATTCTCAAAGTAATATAAGTCAGAAAAATCCCTTGCACTATTATACCGCTAATTAGTCCAAGCCAAATGCCCTACATTTTCCATTGAACGATCATATCAATATTAAAATAAAAATGAAATAATATGCCATATTTTATTTAATCTAAATTCCACAAATTATTGGCCACTCTATAAAACAACTAATACACATTCTTAGGGCTAAGTATGGGTCGGATGGAACCTAATATTGAGCCGAATCGACTGAACCAAACTAAATCGAATTTCGGTTCTCAATTTGGTTCAATTTTTATTGTTTCGGTTCGGTTTTGAACCGATACTCAATCCTACATATTCTTATTCCCATCCACATATATATAGCTAACATCATCGTGCCCTTAATTAAATTGGCTAAATCTCCAAGTGATATGTACTATGTAACCAATCCAAATAAAAAAAAAAACAATTTCACACATATATAAATAAATTAAGTTGAATCTATAAACATACCGTGATACCATAGTCGGCTATATAAGCAAGAACACACCCAATTGGAATACCAATTATATAATAGGAGGCGATATTAACAAATGCCACCTTTGCCTGTGAACCAGTTCCTATTGCAACACCTACAACAATTTTATTGTATACATTTTAGATTTTCAGACATAGAATAAACAATACGCCTTCCTCTATTCAAATGTGTAACATTTTCATTTTACAAATCACGTACACTTTATATAAAGATAAAATTTTGATCCACTAATTAAAATATCTTATGATCATGACATTTAGCGAACACTAACCATTTAATTAGGACATTTTAAAAATATGTTATAAATTTGGAGGGAAACTTCCAACTTGAAGCCTCTAAGATAACCTAGTTACTAGATTAATTAACCAGTTTAAATTCTAAAGGTTGTTGCTTGCTAATATATGATATTATGTTTCAAATACTTATCGAAAACATGGAAAAGTAAACTCGTAGTTCCTTGCCTGATAAAACTGCTTGGAAACTGTTTAGCAACATGGTGATAGCAAGCAAGAGAAAGAGGTTTGTTGTAGCCGTTGCAACTTCATCGTCGCTTGTAAACCAATACGGGATCTCATCGCGAAACGCTAGACAAAGAACACATATGACTACTCCAAAAGCCAAACAAGTGCTAAGTGTTATCTTGATTGCAAACTTGGCTGCCTTGAGATTGCCTTTTCCAAGCTCATTTGCAACTCTTACACTACATTGATTTTGTCATGAAATAAAACATGTCAAAATATAGTCTAAAAGGCCGGCCAATTAATGGGGGTGTTTGTTCATGTGTAAATGCATATAGACCATGTATGTAAGTCTAATGTGGTTAATTCCTAAAATCAATTAATAATAGGAGGAATAGCTCACTAATCTTACATACTATGCTTGGTTTCACCCAACTTCCAATGTTAGAAGATTTTTTCACTAAAAAGGGTCATACAACTTAAATAATAAGATACCAGGTTAGAGTTCCATAGGCAAATTAATAGAAATGTAAGCACAATACAGATTTCATCTAAAATCAATTGGTAATAAGACGAGTTCACCAATTTTATGCACTAGACTTAGTTTTACCAACTTCCAATATAGGAATAATTGTCACCACACAATATAGTAAAATGATTTAAAAAAAAGGATTAAGCTTCATGATTGAGTGTCGTACCATACAGCGCCCATGAAACCGAGACTGATCATGTATTGCCATTGATTAATGTTGAGGCTGGTAAAAAAAAGGCATAGATGAACACAAGTAAAGTGAAATGTGCATTTCTTTCAATAAAAATACTTTGGAATTGACCTAAATTTGATCCTTACCAAATTGAAAATGCATCTATATTAACTGTTGCATTGCTTGTTAATCCGGCTAACAAGACGAGGATAGAACTGTACCACATCTGCACACTTCTCCAAAATTGCAAAACATAATCAATCAATCACACACTTCTCCAAAATTGCAAAACATAATCAATCAATTTCTAGGATATATGGAATTTCAAGAATGCTAATGATATTAGGATTTAATTATCTTTTTAATCTATGCTCTAAAACTACGGAGTATATGCTAAGAATCCTGATTTAAAAAAAAAAAACTCTAGATAAAAACACATTATATGTTAAATACGGTTTTTCTAAGGACATAAGCTAAACATTCTTGTTTTAAAAATTAAAATCCTACAAAGAAATAAATGAATCCTATTAAAAAAACAAAATTACCCTAAATAATAAAAACTAACAAAAATAGACAATAAAAGAATTTGGAATCACATTCACAAATTCACTGCGGTTATACTACAAATTCTAGATCTTTTCAATTTCTAGATCCTTTTCAATTTATAATACATATAATATATTTTACCCTATGGGCTATGGGTCTAAGCCCACAATTTTCAACTTACTTAATGAGGACAACTACCTTTTTTTTGGTCAAGAGGACAACTACCTTTTATTAGGTAGTACAATTCTCCTAAAATCAAGATCTTGGATGGGAAAAGTGGATATAAAAAAAAGCAAGATCCTAAAATCAAGATCTTGGATGGTTTTGAAAACTCACCAAAGCATAACACCGGAGGAAATGGAAAGCTTAACAATGGGAAGGATATCATGAAATGCTTCCATGGAGAAGCCGGTCCAAGTTTCAGGACACCAACCTCCAAAAGTATAGATGAGCAATGAAACTCCAGGGATCCACCGAGAGAGAACGAGTGCACTCATTGCACCGGCAACACTCCAACTAAGCTTACTAACAAAGATCCACGAAATGAGCACGTGAAGGATTAAGGTTAGGGGCGAAAGAAGCCCTACGAACATGTTCTTGCGTTGTGCCTGTAGAAACGATTGGGTTGTCATGGAGTATACAAGGCCGTATATGAGTCCAATGAACCATAATGAAATCCCTTCTGATGCATCTGCTATGTCGTCTTCTTGCCCTAGTAGCTTGTAAATCGGCGTAGCAAAGAAGTATAAAGGTAGCATAAGGGTTGCAGTGACAAAGTTGATAATCCATGAACGTTGCAAGTAGATTCCCATCATTCGGTAATGCTTAGCTCCAAAGGCTTGCCCACAAAGCGTTTCGGTTGCACTTGACATCCCTGTCTGATCAAACCAAAAGCTAAACACGCCTCATTATTCAAGATGTGTTTAGATGATACATTATAAGGCAATAGTTGATGCAGAATTTTACATTTTAATGCAACATTGATCTTAACATACCCATATTGTAACAATGTATGATAAAGTGAACCGTTGAGAATATGCATTCCTACATCTGAAAGTTGAGACTAAACAAGACTGCCATATAAGTTCATGTGTTACTCCTCCTATAGCCAATTGGTTTTAGGATGGAACCCACTGAGCTTATGCGATGGAGCCAACACGCATAAGCACACGGACAATCATATGCACCCCTCACGTTAACGGCCCACAAACTCTAATATGAACAAAAGAATCACCTAGGACATGCACACATATTATGAGATTCTAACATACCAATATACCATTGCCAAATCGAAATGAGATGGCTTGGACAAGTGAATAAGCGGCGAGATCGACTTGGCTTATATGTCCAATAAACGATTGCGTTACAACTTGAACGCCAAACATTGACAAACGAAACAAAATTGCCGGGAATGCAGTTCTCCATACTAGTTTGCTTTCTTCCCAAATCCTCCTAGCAATACCCGTATCGTGTTTGTGTTCTTGTGCCGGTTCGAGAAGTCTCAAGTCTAATTCATCAATCGAATTCTCATCCATGATTCTGCATATATAACCAACGAGATCAAAATGTAATTGGTACATATGTTTGGTACAAATGACCCAGTACAAAGTCTCGCTAGATATGGTTGACCTGAAACTATATATACTTGTAAAATAAAGCTAGAGGACAAGAAATGGAACTTAGAAGAATATCCATATGAACTAAAAACAAAACACACCAGGAAAAGTTTTACTTTGTGGGAATTATTTAGAGAAAGATAGTACAAACCTGGAAAAGTTTTGCTTGTGCTGTTGAAGGCTGTATGTAATTGAGAAAGTGATTTGAGAGGAAGATATGGCATTAAAGAGAATAATACTAATACATATGCTTTGATTTTCAATGGCAGATTTTGGTCTTTCCATTTCTTATATTTAATACAACATGGTTAGGTAGTGGGTTCGCAATTGGCACATGCGTCTGAAGAGGAGAATTCTCATTTTACGCAATTTGGTAGCTACTCCATTTTTGGATTGAGAATAGTGGTTGGCTATTATATATTAACTAGTTATACCCGTCGTGTCCTGCACGACTACGACTCATCAATTTTTAGATAAATTATAAATATAATATAATAAAGTAAATATATAAAAAATAAATAAAAAGGCAAAAATAATGTAAATTCTTAAAAAAATTAATCAAATTCAATTATTTAAAAATATTTTCAAAAAACAGTTAAAAAGATAATTAATAAGAAAAGATTAAAAAATATAGAATTTTTTAAAGATAAAAATTCTTCTATATTTACATAAAAATCCAAAAATAAAATTAAGGAAAAGGTAATATAATTTTTTATAAAACTTTAATTTAGGCATGTAATCATATAGATATTTAAATTTTTTACTTTTTTATCAAAATTTTATTTAAGATAATTTTTTTAAAAATAGATAAAAAGATAAAGATAAAATAATTTTCTTAATTTTTAATTAAAATTCGAATTAATTTTTTTGACATAAATAAATAGAAAGGAATTTAATTGAAAAAAATATAAATAATTTTTTTAAATATAAGGTGTGTCAGAATTAATGTGGTGGATAGAAAAGTTACAACTTTAATATATAGTTATAGATTTTATTTCAAAGATATATATTTCATATCGGCTACATATTTTTGGAATCTTTTTTATTTATCTTTTACCAATATAATAAATATAATGTCCCTTTATTTATTTATTTATGTCTATTTGGGATAACTTTTTTGCATAATTATTTTTTAATAATTTTATATTTCAAATAACTATAAAAAATTATTATTTTAATAAAGGGGTGATGTGGCGTAAAGTGGTGGCAGAAATTGCTCTGACTTTATTTATTAGTAATAGATATGAAGGGGACTTCTTAGAATTATTATTTAGTTTTTTAAGTTGAAAAAAGTTTTTCCATTATTTTATTCAAGGTATGCCACGTGACACAAATTTTTACACAGACTTGGTTTCTGCTTTACAATGTATTAGGGTAGATACACGTCTCGATTCATTTTCTTTATATATATATATATATTTGGTGATGGATCAAGTGGAAATGAGACTTATCATGAAATCTGTAAATGAATTTTGGCCTTTCAATTTGGCTGTATTTCTTTTATTTTTTTGCGTTTTTTAACTTTTTTTCGTGTAAGCGTTTTAAGGTCTACGAAATGATATAATCTAGTATTGTTGGAACGATGTTCTTAGGGGAACAATCCTAACTCGTGATGTTCCCAAGGGAACAATCTCTTAGATTTTGATGATGATAAACATCATAGGGTTTATGGTTTTTGTGTTGTCAAAGTGTTTCAGGTATGAACAGGTTGCAATGAGAACAAGAAAACCAGAGAATGAAGAAACATTGTTCCCAGAGGAACAGTGTTAGAGGGAATAGTCGTGCAAGAAATGCGATTGGAGCTATAAAAGGAATGCGCGCACATGTGCTTCCGAGAAAACGCGTTGCCAACTAGAATGAGTTGTTATTATCCTCTAAAAGAAGATAATATACTTTGGAAATCATATCTCACGAAGAAGGCAATTGCTTGGGCCACAAGGAGTGAGAAGATTTGGATAAGGAAAGTTGTTAAGGATCTTGATAGAAGATTTTATTGTGTAAATCGTTTATGGTTGATTATTAGGTGGAAAAATATTATTCTATGGCAAGAGAATAATATTATTTAGACCTAATTATCTACTATAAATACGAATTAAGTCTAGGGTTGTAATCAATTGCTAGAGAAAGACTTGATGTGCATCTACGAGAGAGAGAAAATGAGACTTCATTGAAGAGAAGAAGCGACGACTTAAAGGGGTCTTTGGAGGTTTCTTAACCAGTCATTGGTGAAGAAAGAAGCCGTTGTTAGAGTTCTAAGTGAAGATCTTCATGGTGATGGCAATAAGAAACGACAATTGGAGTTATGGAAGTAACAATGGCTACAACAGCAGAGTGTTGTTACCACAAACAAAGGAACTATCTTTGAAGCTTGATTGGCCAAGCTTGTGAGGTAATTTAGTTGGGTTTTAGTTTACTTTGAGTTGCTTATACATTCTAAGTGTAACACCCCTAATTTACAACGATGGGTATTACTGCCAGTGACCTCGGATTTTTTCCCCTCCAGTTCTAGATTATATAATTAAACATAAAGGAATTGAAAGCGAAAATTTTATTTATTACTAAGAACAATCGTTCATTATAATGGTAGTTGTTTTACATAAGATGTAGGAGCGGAAAACAAAGCCCATATTATAAAAGGGTTGTTAAAAAGACGTATTCCCAAGACAACTCATATGATGATGAAATGTTTGACTTATAATGCAAGAGTTGATGCACCATCTTTTGGATGCTTTGTTATAGGAAAATTCCTTCCTTTCTTCAACTCCGTCTTGCCTTGATCTTCTGGATACATTGTATTGATCAAATGATCTCTTTTCAATTTTTTAAATAAACTTGCCTTAAATTAAGATGCTGAAAAAATACACGGAAACAAGTCTAACAAAACAGTAAGTTTTCTCCGCGTGCGTGCTCGCACGTGACACTTGCCTAGTTAGTTAAATATGGGTCAGAAAATAATACCGATACGAGAAGGGCACGATTTTGACACAAAATTCAAGATGACCGAAATATTAGGTTGCTTCTTCTTATTCTAAAAAAATAATACTCTGATGGGCTTTTAATATGCAATTGGGCCTAATTTTTAACTAAAGCCCACCACTACATTTAAAGGTCTACCCCATTACCTAATAAAATAGAAGTCTTATTGCTTCTTCTTCCTATGCATCACCACCGAGCAAAAACAATTGGGACAAGTAGGGGGAGCTGACGGTGGCTTTGGGCGATGGCGGAAGCTGTGGTGGTGGCCGACGTCGATGTTGTTGGTGGTCCGGCGAAGGTGGTTGGTGGGAGGAAGGTGAAAACCCCAAAAATCAGCCCATAAAAAACAGTCCCAAAATAATTTAAAAAAAATGATTTTGGGATTAAGAAAAATCAAATCTGAATTTTTGAGATTTAGTTGGACGAAAATGGAGCTAGAAGATGGTTTGTGTGCTCTTACTCTTGCTCAAACACCCTTTAAATAGGGGAGGAAGAATTTTGAATGGAAGAGAGGAATGAAAGTTATTGCTGGGGGAGGGTGGAGGTGGAGGTGGAGGTGGAGAGAGGAATACAAGTTATCGCGATCGATTTCAACAAGTTTCGATTGAAACCGGCGGAACAAGAATTCGAGAACCGGCTGTTTCACCCCAGTTCAAAACCACCAGTTCCCCGATTCCTGGGTTGGGGAACCGGTACTGGAACTGTGGTTGGAACTGAATTGGCGTTTTGGTGTTTTGATCCGGGCGATAGTGGAACCAGACCCATGTCTATGTAGAATCGTCTTTAATAGAAGAAGCAAACTTTCCAGATTCGTGCAATTTTCTCTAAACTCTTTACAAATCGTACACACAATTATAGTTTCCTGCACCATGCAAAAGAATTGTGTAGAGAACCTGACACAAACAAATTGCTTGGAGTTAAACTACTATACGCTATAGTTAATTAGGATAATTATTTATTTTAGAATATTATATATCCTTTTAATTAGAGATTGATTTTATCTTTTAGGAAGAGTATCTTTTTATTTCAGCAATTAGGGTTTAGCTAGATATTAGAGAATTATAAATACTTCTTTAGGTTGTTATCGAATGAATCAGAAAATCAGTGAATTAATAAATTATCTTTTGCTTTGATTTTATCTCTCATTCTTCTTCCCGTGGCAACCAACCATATTTATCGAGTCAATCCCACATCGGGTGCGTCTCACCCCCTTGACCAACAGGGGTTTCCGATACGAATCTACACTGGGCTCGTATCAGATATCTCACCACCACATCAGGTATGTCATTTTCATGGAGTCCTGCGCAGTTTGTTTGCGTGGAGAAAGAGAAAGAAGAAGTTGGCCGAATATAGATCCAGTTTCACGCAATGGGCTTGCATGGACTACGTGCCGCAATTGGTCTACGCGTTATGAGAGTGAACGCTGACCATAACATAATTTTTTACTAAATTTACTAAAATTAAAAACCATAATCTTTAGTTATGCACTCTTTTATAGCAGTGTAGAAGTGTAGATATGGACTTTTTTTCAGTAGAACCTTCCCTTCAAGAGCATACCCAATTCATTTCACAGAAAATAGTCTATATAAACAAATTAATTGGAGTAATTTATTATTCGGTTTTTCTATAGACATAGGATAATACATTAATACTCAAATGTGGAAAATTAAAATCCTATTTAGAAAAGCATAAATGTTAGATTTTCGGGACCGAAAGATACGGGTAACGTGTCGGGAGTTTTTAACTACTTAACATATAAATTCGAGATTCATCTTTTTACCCAAAAGCTTAAGCCATTGAGTTGGATTTCACTCTCCTTTGTATGCTAGTAGTGTTTGGTATTGTTTACGATGTAGGATTGCTTTTGTTCTCCAACAATAAACTCTTTTAAAATATAATTAAAAAATCTTAATATAAAATTATTACATACTCCGTATTATTTTAAAAAGGAAGTTCTTGACCTATGTCCTTCATAAAAATCATTTACTATTATTTTGGGCCAATACATCAACCAATTGATTAGCCAGCAGCATCTATTGACCCTCATTATCCGCGTATGAAAGTTCATACGTGGGTCTTTATTTATTCATTAATAATTAGGGTACCAATTATTATTGGAAAGTGCAAATTGATTAAGCAACTCGAGGTGTGTGTTTAAATACGGAGTATAAAAGATCTACAGTATTAGTATTTAAACATCATGATATAACGTGTGTACCTCGTATATCCCAAAAGTCCATCCCCAAATCATCACCCTCGTACATATCATTCCTGATCTAGCTGTAAAGAGTTCAACCGGCAAAGTTCAGCACAGAAAGATGACAAATTACAGCAAAAGCTCGAGAGCTTAATTATGGATCGGAATTCAGAGCTTACGAGGAGATTTTAGATAAGGCAAGTATCAATATCCCTTCTTGTGAATAAAACTAGCAAAACCTCACTCTTTCATTTATATGTATGTGAGTTATGGTCATATTTTCAAAGTTAATGTTATTGATTCAGATCTTACGATTTTATCGATTGTATTTGCGATATATTTGGCGATGAAAAAAGGATGACTCTTGGTAGGATTTTAACTGGGGCTAGACCTGTCAATCTTGTCAGGCTGAACGGGTTCGGATTCGGTTTAAATCGGGTTTGGTTTCGTTTTGGGTCACGTGTCAATCTGGTCGGGTTGTTTGCGGGTTTTCGGTCGGGTCGGGTTGACCAGCGGGTCTAAAATATCATTTTTTTTGATGATTATTAAAATCAAATTTTAATTAAACAATAATATTTAATTATAATATATTATTTTTATGTATTTTACTAATAAAATATATTATAAGTTTCAAAATAAAATTTATAAATATAATAAATCGGTCAACCCAACGGGTTTCGGGTTCTAGCAGGTTCGGTTTATTCCGGGTTCAAAATTTTGGGTATTGACCCTAAAATTATCGAACGGTTCGGGTCAGGCTTGCGGATTAGGTCAGCTTTTGACCGCTCTAGTAAGAACTCAATATACACTATGCTAATTTCTACATACAATCTTTGCAATCCTGCTAATTCTACATTACAAGATGATACGAGCCCGATGTGGATTCGTATCGGAAACCCTTGTTGGTCAAGGGGTTTGAGCCTAATCCGATGTGGATTCCGACTCGGGATAAACGTAGTTGGTTGCCACGGGGTTGAAGAACGATAATAAATTGCAAAGGGATAAATTAATTAACTGGCTTTATTGCTTGATTGATTGATAGCAGCCTAACAACTTAAGGGTATTTATAACAACCCTGATATCTAAATAATACGAAAAACCCTAATTGCTGATATAATAAAAAAGATACTCTTCCTAAAAAGATAAAATCAAATCTGGAAAGATAATATTCTAATTATCCTAAATATAATCTAATAACCTAATTTCGGATAATATTCTAGCGTATCAATTACTCCCCCGGTGAGAATCGGCTCGTCCTCGAGGCGGAAATCAGGAGGAGGTTGCGGAAGCCGCAATCAGATCCTCCAGGGTCGAACACAAATGAGGCGATCGATGCAAAGTGGTCGCCAAAATCACAAAACAAAACAGCGAAAATACGCTCAGTCTTAAGCATATGGCGTCTCCACTCAACCGAATACGCAACCAGGGCCACAACTCTAATTTTTGGAAGGGGGTCTTGGCGAGGCGGTGCATCAACGGTCGCGATGGGACGAGCCGCGGGTGCCGGGAAGGTTTTCACGGGCGTCGAAGGGATGGCCGTGGCATCCGGGGGTCTGGCCGCGATCGCGGGGATGCTGGCCGCGGGCGCGGGCGCGGGCTCAGTTTCTGCGAGCGCAAGCTCAGTTTCCGCGAGCGCGGGATCTGTTGCCGGGGGCTCGGGCTCGACTTTGTTGGTTGTCGGGGCAGGGTTTTGCTCCACCTTGCTTGCATCTTCGGGAGGACTGCTCAGGAGATGACCAATTCGGTTCAATTGTTGAATTATAGTGTCGCATTGTTGACCCATAGCATCGTATCTCAACGACATGTCTTGAAGAATGGCTCGGATCTGCGTGTCACTGGACATGATAATTGCGATGTCCAAGAATGAAAGCACCAATTGATACGAGCCCAGTGTGGATTCGTATCGGAAACCCTTGTTGGTCAAGGGGTTTGAGCCTAATCCGGTGTGGATTCCGAAATTAGGGTAATAACACACCGGATTAGGCTCAAACCCCTTGACCAACAAGGGTTTCCGATACGAATCCACACCGGGCTCGTATCAATTGGTGCTTTCATTCTTGAACATCGCAATTATCATGTCCAGTGACACGCAGATCCGAGCCATTCTTCAAGACATGTCGTTGAGATACGATGCTATGGGCCAACAATGCGACGCTATAGTTCAACAATTGAACCGAATTTGTCATCTCTTGAGCAGTCCTCCCGAAGATGGCAAGGTGGAGCAAAACCCTGCCCCGACAACCAACAAAGTCGAGCCCGAGCCCCCGGCAACAGATCCCGCGCTCGCGGAAACTAAGCCCGCGCCCGCGCCCGCGGCCACTGAGCCCGCGCCCGCGGCTAGCATCCCCGCGATCGCGGCCAGACCCCCGGATGCCACGGCCATCCCTTCGACGCCCGTGAAAACCTTCCCGGCACCCGCGGCTCGTCCCATCGCGGCGTCGAAGGGATGGCCGTGGCATCCGGGGGTCTGGCCGCGATCGCGGGGATGCTGGCCGCGGGCGCGGGCTCAGTGGCCGCGGGCGCGGGCTTAGTTTCCGCGAGCGCGGGATCTGTTGCTGGGGGCTCGGGCTCGACTTTGTTGGTTGTCGGGGCAGGGTTTTGCTCCACCTTGCCATCTTCGGGAGGACTGCTCAAGAGATGACAAATTCGGTTCAATTGTTGAACTATAGCGTCGCATTGTTGGCCCATAGCATCGTATCTCAACGACATGTCTTGAAGAATGGCTCGGATCTGCGTGTCACTGGCCATGATAATTGCGATGTTCAAGAATGAAAGCACCAATTGATACGAGCCCGGTGTGGATTCGTATCGGAAACCCTTGTTGGTCAAGGGGTTTGAGCCTAATCCGGTGTGTTATTACCCTAATTTCGGAATCCACACCGGATTAGGCTCAAACCCCTTGACCAACAAGGGTTTCCGATACGAATCCACACTGGGCTCGTATCAATTGGTGCTTTCATTCTTGGACATCGCAATTATCATGTCCAGTGACACGCAGATCCGAGCCATTCTTCAAGACATGTCGTTGAGATACGATGCTATGGGTCAACAATGCGACACTATAATTCAACAATTGAACCGAATTGGTCATCTCCTGAGCAGTCCTCCCGAAGATGCAAGCAAGGTGGAGCAAAACCCTGCCCCGACAACCAACAAAGTCGAGCCCGAGCCCCCGGCAACAGATCCCGCGCTCGCGGAAACTGAGCTTGCGCTCGCAGAAACTGAGCCCGCGCCCGCGCCCGCGGCCACTGAGCCCGCGCCCGCGGCCAGCATCCCCGCGATCGCGGCCAGACCCCCGGATGCCACGGCCATCCCTTCGACGCCCGTGAAAACCTTCCCGGCACCCGCGGCTCGTCCCATCGCGACCGTTGATGCACCGCCTCGCCAAGACCCCCTTCCAAAAATTAGAGTTGTGGCCCTGGTTGCGTATTCGGTTGAGTGGAGACGCCATATGCTTAAGACTGAGCGTATTTTCGCTGTTTTGTTTTGTGATTTTGGCGACCACTTTGCATCGATCGCCTCATTTGTGTTCGACCCTGGAGGATCTGATTGCGGCTTCCGCAACCTCCTCCTGATTTCCGCCTCGAGGACGAGCCGATTCTCACCGGGGGAGTAATTGATACGCTAGAATATTATCCGAAATTAGGTTATTAGATTATATTTAGGATAATTAGAATATTATCTTTCCAGATTTGATTTTATCTTTTTAGGAAGAGTATCTTTTTTATTATATCAGCAATTAGGGTTTTTCGTATTATTTAGATATCAGGGTTGTTATAAATACCCTTAAGTTGTTAGGCTGCTATCAATCAATCAAGCAATAAAGCCAATTAATTAATTTATCCCTTTGCAATTTATTATCGTTCTTCAACCCCGTGGCAACCAACCACGTTTATCCCGAGTCGGAATCCACACCGGATTAGGCTCAAACCCCTTGACCAACAAGGGTTTCCGATACGAATCCACACCGGGCTCGTATCACAAGAGGTCCGGAAAGATCAGAAAAAGGTTGTGCAATCGTTCTATGTTTCATATCAAACGGGGTCCGATTGGTTGGTCACTTTTCAATTAGGTGGATTTGGTCCTCTTGGAATATTAAACTCCCTAGTCTATACTCTTGAATTAATCAAGCCTGTTTTACATAATTCTCGATGTGGAAGACCAATTTGATTCATTTTTTCACATGCTCTTTCAAGTGCAACTACTTGGCCCCGTAAAATATCGATTGCACTTGGCGTCATACATTAAGGCCGGCTAGCCAATTAGTAGGCCAGAAGTAGGGATCCAGGACCGAACGATTCCAATACCATAACATGGGTGTACACACCTCCGTCCATGTGCATATGGAAGTTAGGCCCAATACACTAGCTCATAAGGTTTCATCCTAAAAACAATTGACAATAGAAGAAGTAAGTGCTTATATATATATATATATATATATATATATATATATATATATATATATATATATATATATATACACACTAGGCAAAGGTTTCACATAATTCCCAATGTGGGAGACCAATTTCATTCATTCTTTCACACGTCTCCTCAAGCTCAACTACTTAGCCCCGTAATATGCCAATTGTACTTGATCTTAAGGATGGCTAGCCAATTAGTTATAGACCAGGAATAGAGACCCAAGACCACGACTTTGATACCATGTTAATGTTTGGCGGGTCAATATAACATGGGGGTACGGTACACACCTCTGTTCATGTGCATATGTGCATAGGCTCAACACATAAACCCATGATATTTCATCCTATAACCAATTGGAAATAGGAAAAGTAACCCAAGTGCTTATATACTAGAAAGAGGTTTCGCATAATTCTCAATGTGGGAGACCAATTTCATTCATTCTTTCACACGTCCCTTCAAGTGCAACTACTTGACCCCGCAATATGCCAGTTGCACTTGACGTCATGCATGCCTTAAGGCCGGCTAGCCAATCAATAGACCAGGATTCGTGACCCAGGATCGAACGGCTCAGATACCATGTTAAAGACCATTGGACCAATATATTGTGGGGTACACACCTCCGTCCATGCGCATATGCACGATAAATCCAACAAATAAACCCATGAGATTTCATCTTAAAACCAATTGATAATAAGAGGAGTAATCCAATTTCATTCGTTCTTTAACGGTTTAAGAACTGAATTAATTTGGAAACAAAACGGCAAATCGATCATGTGGTAGTAGAGTATTAAATTTGGATTGCTCATTTCGATGTTGGTTTATCTAGTTACTCCCTAAAATTAGTGTGTTCATTATCTAATGTTGCTGCAAAATTTCCTTGACTTTGTATCCAGTTGTAGCAATTGAAGACGTACACAACGATCTATAATGGCATCTTCGATTGTCACATCGGCTGCAAGACAATTGGGGACCTTGTTGGCTGACGAAGCCAAGTACCTATATGCGGTGAGCGACAAGATCAAAAATATGCAAAGCGAACTCGAATGGATGCAATGCTTTCTACAGGACGTAGATAACAGGGAACACCAGGAGAGCGTGGCGCGTAAGTGGGTTGCGGAAATTCGAGAGTTTGCGTACGAAGCCGAAGACATCGTCGAGAGGTATGTCGCGAAGGTTTCTCATCATCGACGCAATGGGATGTGGAATACCGTTAAGTGGTTCTCGTGCGTTTGGGGCGATGCCCTAACCCTACATGATCTCGGTTCGAGCATGGATGATTTGAGCAACCGGATATCGAAGATGGTCTCTAGGTTGCAAATCTATGGGGTTCACATTTCGACGAAGCAACCCGAATGTCCAACTTGCAATCTTCCTACGAAGAAGCCTCAGAGCTCAAGTTACGATCGTATGGAACATTTCCGTTTAGCCTTCGTTGATACGGAGCACGAAAATGAAGAAACTGTTGGTTTGGAGACCGAAACAGAGAAGCTAGTAGTAGAGGAGCTTGTTACGAAAGGCGATGTCAATGTTGTGGGTATATTTGGAAGGAGTGGGTCGGGGAAAACAACTCTTGCGAGGAAGGTTTATTTACACAAGAATGTCGAACAACGATTCAAGAATCGTGTTTGGGTGTTCGTGTTTGAACAAGAAGGCTCGTTCGAAAGCAGGAATGTTTTCGAGGAGATGCTAACGGGGCTGTGTGGCAACGGGGAGGAGGATCATGGCGTAAGGGAGAAGATCAAAGAGCTAACAAGTGAAGAATTACGTACAAGGCTATGTGAGGTTTTGGAAAAGGAGGACTGCTTAGTGGTTCTAGATGAAGTATTGACTGATTGGTACATTCTCGATCCAACATTTGAGTCAATCAAAAGAGGAGGTAGTAAGATATTGATCACCAGTCCAAACATAGAAATGTGTCGAGATGCCGAATTATATGGACACTCATATTCTATTGGAAGTTATATAGAATCATATGGCCTCGAAGATAGATGGCTACTTCTCCAACAAACCACGTTCATACAACAACAATCTACAGGTACATTCTTTTAACCAATATTTTTTATTGCTAGTACCTTATGTATTTGTTTTTTCAATTCACGTCTTTGTATACTCTCATCAACCATTCTGCCAATATAAAGATACAATCTAGAAAAAGTGATTTTATGCAAACCTTCGATCCTTGCCTTCGTCCATGTACTTATAAAAAATCAAGTCACACCACTCTTTCTTTTATAGAACAAGTCGGTTTACGCAAATCGATTTACCTGGTTCGCAAGGACCCTCGTTAAACAATTACAAGTAGTTTACTATAGTCTTTGGAACACCACTACACGTGCCACACCTAGCTTCTTGAGCTCTCACTCACTTTTTACTCAATCTTAGAGCTTGATCCTTAATTTCCTAAAAACGCCAGGACGGGTTCCTATTTATACTAGTGATACGGGTTGAGACTCTTATTGAACCTGTGCGGCTCTTAGCTAAGTTGAACTCCTTTGATATGCTAAGTTAGACCATGACCGAATGCTCAATAGAAGAATGGTGGATGGTTTTTGTGGGAAAGACTTTATATTACACAAGGAAGCTTTTACAAGGGTGCTTTACAAGTGTGCCTAGTAGCCTAAAACTTTCGTTGCCTAGAGGAAGCTAAGTGAAACTTGGATGCCTTGCCAAATGAGGCCGGGGTGAGGGGTATTTATACTTGAGCCCTTCCCTTTACATGGGAAAATTCTAGACAAACCCCTCCATAGAATAATCTAGACTCGTCCCATGGAGGTGCACCCATGGGAGATGCCTCATGAAGCATCACACCCATTCTAGATCCTTCTGGCACGTTCTGAACGGCGCGCCTGGGCACGCCTGTTCTACCCCCTTTCCTGGAAGGGGCGCGCCTGTTCTGGAACCTTCCAAAAGAGGCACGCCTGAGCTATTCTCTTTTAAAAGTGACACGTCCTTGCTAGATAACTCCGGAATGGCGCGCCTCCTCTAGAAGTCTCTAGCAGGGGTGCACCCTTGCTCTCCTCGCTCCCACGTCCCGAATATTTGATTCATGTGGATACTTCTTACCGGATATCTCGATATTAACAAATCGGATACGAATCAGAATTTTAAGGGAAAAAATGATCGAATATCCAGTATGTCGGACCGAATCGGATCAAATATATCCAATTCCTCAGTCCTAGTCCACTAATTAGGCTTAGAAGCTAACCTCGGTATAATGCAACAATTATAACAATCATGCCAACAATACAATGACATCCAGATAGTAACACAAATAAATTTCAAAACAACCCTGAGCAAATTGGGGTCGGACCTTAAATTCGGACAGTAACCGATCAAAACTTGATCCAATTCGAAATACTCCTTACCTTTATGATGTTAGCCATATTCGTGTTTGTTAAGGGTCAACCATGAACAGAAAGCTACTCTTGGATTGAGAAGTTTACCCCAGATCCAACCATTTCACTCTACTTTCTGGCCCTGACTTCTTGAACATTCATAAAAGGCTTTCCAGTTGAACTTACCACTCCTAGCCAGTAGGGCATTATGCCTTGCGTTATCATCAAGGGTAGCAATTAGTTCATCTCTTGCTTGTAGGATATGCCTCCAAATCGCGCTTGCAGTAGTCTTACATTCTATTGTCCAGAAATTCTGACCCTTAAGTAACACTTTATTGGCCCAAGCATTCCATATAGATTCTTGCTCAGATTCATGCAGTACTTCATACATGAGATACAATCACGCACTCTGCCAATATAAAGATACAATCTAGAAAAAGTTATTTTATGCAAATGTAAAAAAAAAATTTGCAAGCAGTCGTCCCACATGGAGTGACCTAATGCTATAGGTATGGGTAGATGTTGAGGAGGTCCAATCTTCGATCATGGCCTTCAATTCGTCCATCTACTTATAAAAAAATCAAGTCTCACCACTCTTTCTTTCATAGAACAAGTCGGTCGTCTATGCAAACCAATTTACCTGGTTCGTGAGGACTCTCCTTACAAAAATTATGAGTAGTTTACTATAGTCTTTGGAACACCACTAACACACTACACGTGCCCCACCTAGCTTCTTGAGCTCTCACTCACTTCTTACTCAATCTTAGAGCTTGATCCTTAATTTCCTAAAAATGCCAAGACTAGTTACTATTTATACTAGTGGCACGGGTTTAGACTCTTCTCGAACTTGTGCCGCCCTTAGTTAAGTTGAACTCCTTCGATATGCTAAGTTGAACCTGTGCGGCATGGGCGCGCCTATTCTACCCCCTCGCTCGGAAGGGGCGTGCCTGGGCTATTCTCCTTTAAAAGTGGCGCACCCCTTACTCTCCTTGCTTCCACGTCCCAGATATTTGATTCATGTGAATACTTCTTCCGAATATTTGGACATTAACTAATTGGATACGAATCAAAATTTTAAGGAAAAAAATTATCGAATATCCAGTATGCCGGATCGAATCGGATCAAATATATCCAATTCCTCAGTCCTAGTCCACTAATTAGGCTTAGAAGCTAACCTCGGTATAATGAAAAAATTATAAAAAATCATGCCAACAATACAATGACATCCAGATAGTAACACAAACAAATTTCAAAACAACCCTGAGCAAATTGGGGTCGGACCTTAAATTCGGATAGTAACCGATCAAAACTTGATCCAATTCGAACTACTGCCTACCTTTATGTTGTTAGCCACATTCGTGTTTGTTAATATGCCCTGAATTTGTTACTGATCGGTACTCATTAGGGGTTTGGAGGTTGAGCCCCCGACAACACCAGGAGTCCTAGGGGGCAGAGCTGCCTAGCAAAGGGTTCGGGGGCAGCGTCACCCCGCCAAAATGGTTGTGAAAGCCCGTGGGCCATAACAGGGGGTCGTTTGTATATAAGTCCAGTACACAAGCCCATGAGGTTTAATCCTAAAACTAGTTGGCAATAGGAGGAGTAATCCTAGCGCATGAGATTCCATTCTAAAACCAATAGTATGCTATGTTTTCTATTAACAGGTTTATCGTGATCTGTTTTAGGATTAAGGCCCATAATCTGATTTGGGTTTCATGACTCGCTATACACTCATGAAACATCATATTATTGTAATATGTTCCGTTTTATCCCCCCTCATGAAATATCATATTATTGTAACACACTGTTACCTAACCACGTAAATCTCTGTGTCGATCTTTATTGTTTATCATTCTCGTTACAATAGTGTACAAAAGTTTAACATTCAAAACTTGACCAACTCATGTATAATGTGTGTGTGTGTGTGTGTGTTTGTACATTTTGTATAGGTGAAAAGGAGGAATTGTGTAAGGAAATGCTAAGGCATTTTAGCGGTTATCCTATGGAGATTGTCGCACTCGGAGGAATTTTAGCTACCAAAAACACAGATGAAGAGTGGGAAACTGTCAGCAGGAATATTGCACAGTTAATAGAGGATACAGAACAATTTGGTAAAGATAGACTTGTCGCCTTGTTGGAGTTAAGCTACTCTGAGTTGCCATCTTACTTGAAGTCGTGCTTTATGTACTTGGGCTCATTTCCATATGGTTCTGAAATACTGGCTGATAGGCTGTATCATCTGTGGCAAGTGGAAGGGTTCATTACAATTTCAGAAGATGACGGCGCAAATATTCTTGATGATGTAGCTGAATATTATTTGTGTCAATTGGTGAGAAGACGTTTGGTCCAAGTTGATAAGAGGTGGCCACTTGGTTTCATAAAGTCTTGTCGACTCCATCCTATTATTAGAGCATTCTGTCTCAACAAGTGTAGAGAAGCAAACTTTGTAGACATAATAGAGCGTGGAAGCTCAGAAGCAGCAGGTGTATTGAGTTATTCTAGGGACAGAACAAAGTCGCGTCGTCGTGCTATTCATTGGATAGATGATGAGTCCGATCCTTCTGATGCGGTAGGTCTTAATGAAGGCCCCTACCTTAGATCCTTGACGGTGTTTTCAAACGAATCCTATATGGCGGAAAAGTTACTATCACGGAAAATGAGCGATTTCTTGTCCCTGCTTCGCGTTTTGGATCTTCAAGGAGCTGTGGTTAGTCCGCAATGCAATGTAGGGGCGATCAAGTATTGCATCCACTTGAGGTATCTTAGCTTAAGAGGAACGCGGAGCGCTAAAAACAGAGTGCCAAACATTTGGGCTTGCGTCTTCCTCGAGACTCTTGACTTGAGAATCCGTTACAAGTCAGCTAACTCGACTCCAATAGAGATTGGCAATAAGTTGTGGAAACTAACAAGATTGAGACACTTGTATCTTCCTGATCATGATTTCGTAGTCCTGGAGGATGACAAACTACGCCTTACGCCTGCTCAGCTGGGGCAACTAGAGACGCTGATCAACTTCAACGCGAAACGCTGCCAAATAGAGGGATTAAGGAAGACGATGAATCTAAGGACTTTCTCCTTCAACACTAGCATCATAGAGGACAAGGCTGCTTTGGAGCATTTGTTGAATGCGTCGGATGCTCAAAGCCGTCTAAAGTGTTGCGCCTTTCAGCTGAACATTTCAGCTAATGCAATAAACGAAGACCCGACCATATGGAGACCAATGGCCAACTTCACAATATGGATCAGTAGAATGGGTATCTTCGGAAGGATTGATGAGGCGTCATCAGAAGAAGGTCGTATTAGACGGATCTTTCCTAGTATGTTGCAAAGGCTTGATTTGGAAGACTGTGAGATTCTCGGAGAAGGCGTTTTGCAGCTAGAGAAGCTACCTTTCTTAGAAGAGCTTAAACTAAGTAAGCTGGCTATTAGAGGTAGCAAAATGAGGTTCTCGCAAGGAAGTTTCCAGAAGCTGGTTAAGTTAACTCTCAAGGATATGAAGGCCTTGGAGGAGTGGGAGGTCGGGGAAGATGCCCTGCCTCGGCTCCTCCACTTGGCGATACTCGGTTGTAGCAACTTGAAGATGATCCCTCAGAATCTTGGCAGCTCATTAAGGATTTGTTGCTATCCAAGTGATATAAATGGAAGTGAGACGTACGTGCACTATACAGATAGTAGTACGTATTTGAGGCAAGGACAAGATTCAATGAAACCTAGCTTCTTTGATGAATTAAATGTGTGTTTCTCTGTTTGTTAATCCTTGTTTGATGAATTGATGGTACGCATAAAATAATTTGCCATGATCTACATGCACTTGTTCATGTAAATCTTGACAATTAATTAATTCACCATCTGGTGTGTGTGTGTGTGTAACAGACACTCTTTTTCATTGCATTGCTTTGCATTTGATTGATAATTGTTCGTTACTGATTCCAAATAATTGATGCAAGTGACAATTAATTTGCATATTTCTTTTACTTAATTACCTTGCATTCTAGATGTAAGCCTACTACATAAGCTCGATGGAGTTCCATCCTAAAACTAATTGACAATAGGTGAAGTAGCTTACCAACTTATATACTGATCTTTTTTAGTCCCAATATTCAGATGTGGAAATTATATTCTCAACAAAGTGTCACTGAAAAGCCTGGAAGCAAGAAGATCAAGGCGAAACGAAGAGAAGCACTCAAACATAAACAACAAAACATAAGCAATTTTATTGAATCGAATGGGAGCCTCAATCGGAATTCCAATAATCACAAGGGGAACTAGCAAGGGAAAAGAGAATAGAAAAGTAAAGCAAGCGACTGGAAGAGGTCTAAAGTGAGAGATGTGCACAAATTGAACGAATTGATCATCCACGAAGGTCTCCAAGGTGCACTTTCGACCTCTCCTAGATTTGGATTGAGAAGGGAGTTCAAGCTGAGCTCTTTTTTTTTTCAAAAAGAGTTCGCCGACGTCGGAGCTTCAGAATAGGTCCCTCTCCAAATGTGCTTGTGCAAATTTATCTCGACTTCTTAGTAATTAAGACGCATAGAAAAGGAACCAAAAAACTTTCATGTAGTTATAACTAGGCACCCAATTATAAAGAATTTCAAATCGAGTTTTACCGTCTAACAAGTGAGAAGGAGTGCGATTGATCAGATAACACGCACCGAGAGCAGATTCACCCCAGAAAGTGAGAGGGAGATGTGCCTGAAATCGGAGTGCCCAAGCCACAATCAGAAGGTGATGATGTTTTCACTCTACATGTCCATTATGTTGTGGCGTGTATGGACATGTAGTCTCTTATAATTCCATTAGCAACAAAATAGGGAATAAGAGGGAAAAACTCAATTCCATTATCGGACTTGACACGTTTGACAATAGCGTAAAACTACGTGCATACCATGGCACAAAATTGCTCAAGCATCCGTGCAGTGTCAGATTTAGAATTTAGCAAATAAACCCAAATGCCTCTAGAGCAATCTTCAACAATATTAAGAAAAAAAGATGCACCAGAGGTAGAAACCGTACTATACGGTCGCGAAATATCACAATGGATTAAATCAAACATAAAGGCTGCTTTATTAGAACTGAGAGGAGAAGTAGTTCTTGGTTGTTTTGCATGAAAACAAATATCACATAGTTCATTGCAAAAACTAGGAGAATTACGAAAAATAGGCAAAAACTTTATGAGCTTAAATGGATGGATGTCCAAACCGTTGGTGCCACAATGCAGGAGAAGCGGCCGAAACACTACAAACATGAGAATATGAATGGAATGCTCGAAGCCAATAGACCTCACCCCGTTGCTCACCGGCTCCAATCACCATCCCCGAACATAGATCTCGTAACACACATATCCAATTAGTGAGTGTAATAACGCAATGAAAATCGAAAGCAAGCTTTGTAAACGAAAGCAAATTGCAGGTGTGGCCTGGTATAAAAAGAACATAAGGAATTCTTATACTGCCAAAAAAACAAGCTGCCAACACGATTAGCAATAGAAACATCTCCATTTGGTAACAAAATCTTAATAGGCTCTAATTGAACAAACTTCTTGTAAAAAGTCGAGAGTGCCCGTCATATGGTAAGAGGCTCCGATGTCGAGAATCCAAGGCGGAGAGATCTTACCAGAGGATTGATTATTAGAGGCGGGAGTGCTGTTCAAGGAGGAGAAAAGTTGAACCATGTAGGTCAACTGTTCGTTGGTGAATCTTGAACCAAGCGCCTGGTGTCTTTTGACATTGACAAGATACAATATTGAAAACAATCAATTGAATCTTATATTTTGCCTTAGTTTTTCACATTGACAAGTTACAATATTTTTAGTTACAATCTTAGCTTGGTGCTCAAGATATATTTTCAAGACCTAATTACCATTAACAACCTAATACTCGCCTTCCCAATCAATTCTCAAAGTTACATAAGTTTGAATAATCGCACTACTACACTGCTAATCCATCCAAGCCAGATGCACTGTATTTTACCATTAATCAATTTAATATTCAAACAAATAAAACAATGAGACACACTTTGACTTCATATTTACAATAAAGTAAGTTCTTATTGAACACTACAATATTAAGAATTAAATTCAGTCATTGCATGTGAAATAAGGTTCAAATAAAACAACTCCTTATCCTATAAAAAAAGGTGATCCAAGGGATGATATCGATCTATCCCTTTTAGGGACGCGGTGAAATTTTTATAATTTCTCGTAAATTACAAAAGTGCATCGCTATCGTGAAAAAGTGTATTGCTAAATACAAAAAGTGCATTAGTAAGCCGAAAAAGTGCAAACAAAAATGAAGCCAGCAGGGCACGCACTCCATGTTCAGTTCATTGTAAAAGTGCATCATTATGGTGAAAAAAGTGCATTGCGAATTACAAAAAGTGCATTACTAAACCAAAAAGTGCATTATCCTGGGCGTCCAATTGACTCGCTTCTGATTGAATTCAATCGCCCAAAAAATTTGGGTTTAGTAATGCACTTTTTCACCATAACGATGCACTTTTGTAATTTACGAGAAATTGCGAAAATGCCACTGCGTGACTAATTTCCGAGAATATCAACCCTTGGATTAAGGAGATCCAAGGGTTCTAAACGCTCCTTATTTTATAGGATAAGGAGTTGTTTTATTTTATAGGATAAGGTTAACAAAAAAAATTGCCTCCATTTTCAAGTGTAAAATATTTCAATTTCATACATCATGTACACTTTTGCATAAAATCAATTTTATGTTCCATCAAGTAGATCGATTCAGTACAAATCGAGAAATCAATTAGATAATACGAGAAGTTACTTACAAATATACTATCAACATAGGCCATATTTGTGACATATAGCATATAGGTAACTTATAAGCAAATATAGAATTTTAAGTCTAAATTTGGAAGATAATTTAGCATTTGAAGCCAGTTATACCTCATTTAATTGCACTCTCCGTCCCCTCAAAGAAAATTTTAAAACATACTTCTATATTGTTTATACTTATAGAAAACATGCAAGGTAAATCTCAAACTTTTATAATATCGCTCGGAAGCTATTGAGCAACATGCAGGGATGGACTGAGCGGTGGGCGAGCGGTGGGCTGGGTTGGGGTAGGTGATGCGTCCCTCGGATGGGATGCTTCGGATTGAACGGTGTTTGAGTAGTAGGTCTCGAGTTAACACAACGGAAGACTTGATTATGGCACGAATTATGTTGAACAATGCAAGAATACGAGAACTTTGATTGAATAATAGTGGCGGCGCAAGCACGAGAGGGAAAACAAGGAGAAACCTCGACTTAATTAACCCTAAAATGTGCGCTGAATAATAAATGAGTCTGAGAGCTCCTTATAAAGAGGAGGCTCTCGAAACCCTAACAAGCAACAAGGCTTAATGGACTAGGGTTTGCATGCAAGCAAGGCCCAACGTCCAAAAGCCCATAAAACACATAAATAGTAATACTAAAAATAGCAACAACTAAATCTAGAAAGACATAAATAGAAATATGCTAAAATAGGGAAATACATAATATATCACTAAGTCCTACGCCAAGGGGGTCGCCAAGGCCTAGGGAGTCGTGGGCTAGCCGGGATCAGGTCCAAGTCTAGGCAAGGTCGCATCATTCTCCCCCGCTTAGATTCGAAGCGTCCTCGCTTCGAGTTGGTGAAGGAAAAGGCGACTAAAACAACAAAGAAGTGGAGCTTGTCATCGACCTCGGTCTTCTCGAAAGTCAATATGTACGGGGTCGATGTAGGCTCAAACTGGATCTTGGACTCGGTGCCAAACAATGAAGGTAAAGGCATGGGAAGTGGCCAATCCAACGTCGAAGATAAGTCCAAAAAAGGTGTTGGTGCTTGTAGCGAATTGCGGCGCGTCTTCGACCTCAAGAGCGGGACTCGAAATAGAAGGCGTGGTGACCTCGATGTGTGCCAGCATTGGAATCAACTGTGGTGTCGGAGTGGACTCGGGTATCGACTCGAAGATCGGCACGTTCACGGGCGTGCCAACATACTCGGTTGGCTCCTCGGTGGCTTCGACCACGGGCACATGCGGCGTGTTGTTGGGCAACACAAATGGCATGACTGACTCCTCGGTGTCCTCGACCACGACCATGTGTGGCGTGGCCATGGGCGTGACCACGGGCAATGGTGTCGATGTCACACGACCTGTGCCCAACGATGCTCGCTTTGGTTCCTTCGCCGTGTCGAACCTGTACATCCCTCGTCTTTTGTCCATGCGCCTTAAAAGATACTCTTGAAAGGCTACGACGTCCACATTAGGCGCAAAGTCTCGAGCCATATAGTACACAAGTTGGAACCATGTCTCAATTGGGGGCCGCTTCCTATACCATCGATCATCCTCCAAACGCTCAAACCAATCTCGAGTGTAGCTAGTGAAGCAACCAATGGCAATGTCACATTGCTCAAATTTGTCGTAGTCTCGTTGGCCGAAGTAGTTGGCCATGTGCTTTGCCCAATCCAAAAACGCCTCGGGGTCATCGTACCCGGCAAAGCGTCTTCGGTGAAGTCCTGTATGAGACATGACAAGACGAGAGTAAAAGCGAACCAATGATATAGAAACTCACAGTCAATATAAGCACTCAAACAATTGAACACGCAAAGGTCAAGGTTGATTTAGCTAGCCGAGACGTCGGCTTAAGGCTAAACACAATATGTGGCGATAGAATAAACAACCCGCAAGAACAAGCAATTCAACCACGATATGCAAACAATTGATCAAACACGAGAAGATTTTTTTTTTGGGTAGTCGGCTAAGCACAACTTGCAAAAAGAATTAAAAAAAAACTAACTAGATTACCTGCAGATTTGTTATTATGCCGATAAGGAAGTGAAAAAGATATGGCAAAATAAAAAGAGGATATAGGAGAGAAAGAAAAAAAAACTAAGAGATTTATTTAAAGTGGGATGTATGGAAACAAAATAAATGGAAGGATGTCTCTGCATGTGATATTATTGCACAATTAGAACCAACAAAATCCTAACGATTAGGAAAGAAATCAATATAATTATAATGGCTTACGTGGGCAGAGGATTGAAATGTGAATATATGATTTTGTACCCAAAATAAAGATATGCGTGCGATTGTTTTATTTATTTATTTTTTTGAATTCGGCTACACCCAATTGGAAAAATGATATAGCAAAGATTCTGGAGATCAAATTGGATGATGTACGATGCACGATGCACGCATGAACTAGCAAGTTCAAAAGTATGTACGCACAAGATGGAAACTAGTAGATGACAGAGAATGGGCAAATCAAATTTGATCAATTAATCACAAGCAGTCATGGAAGAAAATCACGAGTTACAAGCAAGAATGAAGATTCAATCACACCACAAACGCAGGGCAAGAAAAAAAAATTAGGGCACAAAAAATGGATCAAGACTTGCTCGATCCCACTCGGTCTCGGCTCATTTTTTTCTTGTAATTTTGTTTTGAACAGTGAGGTATGGATTGAATGGAAAAAAAGACAGCGTGATCAAAGGTTCAATGACTTATGAGACGTGAGACTTACTCAAACTTTGGCTCTGATGCCAGTTGATGCGTCCCTCGGATGGGATGCTTCGGATCGAACAGTGTTTGAGTCGTAGGTCTCGAGTTAACACAGCGGAAGACTTGATTATGGCACGAACTATGTTGAACAATGCAAGAATACGAGAACTTTGATTGAATAATAGTGGCGGCGCAAGCATGAGAGAGAAAACAAGGAGAAACCTCGACTTAATTAACCCTAAAATGTGCGCTGAGAGCTCCTTATAAAGAGGAGGCTCTCGAAACCCTAACAAGCAACAAGGCTTAATGGACTAGGGTTTGCATGCAAGCAAGGCCCAACGTCCAAAAGCCCGTAAAACACATAAATAGTAATACTAAAAATAGCAACAACTAAATCTAGAAAGACATAAATAGAAATATGCTAAAATAGGGAAATACATAATATATCACTAAGTCCAACGCCAAGGGGGTCACCAAGGCCTAGGGAGTCGTGGGCTAGCCGAGATCGGGTCCGAGCCTAGGCAAGGTTGCATCAGTAGGCCCTAGCCCACCCTAAAAAAATTAGAAAAAATAAAATTAGTAAATTAAATAATAAAAGGTAAATTTAGTAGTAAAAATTGTTAAATTAAGGTAATTTAGTTCACCCCAAAATACTCCAGCCCACCCTAAAAAAATTAGAAAAAATAAAAATAGTAAATTAAATAATAAAAAAATAATAAAAGGTAAATTTAGTAGTAAAATTTATTAAATTAAGGTAATTTATTTAACTCAAATTTTTTTAATGATAATTCTTCCATCCTAATTTGAAATCTCGGACCTGTTCCGGCAACATGATGATGATAAGCATTACAAAGAGGTTAGAAGTCATCGATGGAAACTTATTAGGCTGTGAATTATTTATTGAGAAGAAAGGGTTTGTGCAGAAAATTGCAAATGAGGTGGATTGTGAGAAAAGAATTGTTTATTAGTATGTGCATGTGTAATGTGTTATGAGCTGCTACATATATATACATTGGAAACTACAAATGAAGCTGAACATGTATTAAAATGAATTAATTAAAAAGGGCAAAGGGCAAAGGGAAAAGGGAGAAATTATTTTATCATGATATCTACAAATCGTGAGAGCACTACTTGCTAATTAATGAAGGCTGTACTTGTGAAAGTCATTGGCTAGAAGGTTTGGGAGACCATTTCTGCAACATTTTTTTATACTGCTACAACAACAACTCAGTGTAAACCTGCTTTAGGTAAGATTTGAAAGATCAGAATGTACCGATTCTATTGAATATCAGTAAATTTGTCCAACATGTCGGTTTGGTCAGATTAGGTTCAGTTATTTCGGATTCGAATTGAATATGCGTCGGATTAATCGATCAGGGTGTATATTAAATTTGCTTAGATTATGATAAGTTATCGTACAGGTTTAGGTCAACCCAACAGATTAAGAATCAAACTCTTTATAATTATTAAAATAATATTGTAATTGAATGATATTATTTAAGAATTATTTTTTATATTTCAATAATAAAATACATTATAATATTAACATAGTTTTTAGAATTTTTTCAAAAACATTAATTAGGGTCAACCCAGTGGGTTTTGAGTTAGTCTAATCGGGTCTTCAACAACCCATTAACTTTCGATCGGGTCGACTTTCATCTCTAAAATTTTCGGGCAGTCCAGGTTGAATTTTTAGATCAACTCGAGTCGAGTTTTTACAAGTCTAATCGGAACGTGAATAATCATGTCAATCTACTAAAATCAACTACTGATTCCATTATGGTGTGAAATTCTCTAAGATAAACAATTGTATTTGTCACAGGGATAGAAATAATTGTATTTGTGCCGGTACCAAATCGGCAAGAAAATCTTTCTACCAGATCAATTCCAAGGCGGTCTGGATCTGGATAATAAACTCACCCAGAGAGCAACTTGGAAATCAACTACTCGTAGGTATCTAAGCATTTCGAAAAAGCACGTTTTCAACCGGTTGGGAGACCATCAATCTCGATTCCGCTAACAAAAAGCAAAAGCAATGGCGTGCATGGAAGACTTGGTGTCGCAACCTACCCACTTTCCAAACTCATTCAACTACTCGAAACATTTTCGTTAGATACAAAGGATCGAAGTCTGAGAAGTTGAAGAAATGTTTGTAAAAATTGTACTATAATAAATTAAAGGTCATGTTTAGGCTACTGCAAAGCTTAAATCAAGAAAGAAGAGGTAGAGAGCTTGTCGATTCTCTTTTAGCAAAGACTTTGTTCAGATAAAAGATTGTCCTATCTTCTTGTTATAAAAACTAAGGTTGTTATAAGGCCCATTGTATTTCATTTCACGATAATGTTTTCTAAATCCTTGCAAAGTTTGAGTTATCGATTAATAAAGATTAAGTTCTTCTACACACATTTTGTTGTTTTTCACTATTATACTTCTGATTTGTATGATTCTAGTGTGTTTTGTGAGTTTAAAGCTTTAGGTAACTTTGGTATAGTCCTAATCGAGGTTATTGACGGTAATAGCTCCAGGATAGGGAAGGGGATTTTACAAGAAGTGGGGTTCAATCTTCTCTTGTTGCTATTCAAGACAACATCCGACGTTCTACATCTACATGCGATAGGATTCCATATGTAAAATTGCATGATTTTATGTGTCATATTGTACAACGTCGGGAAGCCCCATCATCTCGTTCTCTACCTTCATTTTTATCATTAGGTACCTCCTATCCCATAACTAATTATTTTAATTTTGATCGGTTCTCTACCTTCATACTACTTACACTACTGCCATTTAATCTCATGTAGAACTAGCGAAAAAATCTAAAATTGTTCGTCATCCACAATGGACAGAGGCTATAAAAGTAGAAATTGATGCTCTATAACATAATAGAACCCGACCATAGATGATCTCCCTGTCGAAAAGAAACCCATAGGCTTTAAGAGGGATTTCCAGATCAAATTTAAATCCAATAGTTCTATTGAGCGCTACAAAACATGTTTAGTTGTCCCCTGTAACAATCAAAAAGCCAAGATAGACTATAAGGAGACATTTACGCCTGTATCTAAAATGGTTTGTGTGCGTACTTGTCTTGCTATTGTTGCTGCTCGTAATTGGGAACTCCATCCATCAGATGGACGTTCATAATGCCTTCTTGTCATCTCAATCGCTCGCTATATGATCTGAAAAAAGCGCTCCGAAATTGGTTTACCAAGATTGTCTCGGTCGAAGGTTCAGTTTTATTTAGTCTTGTTGACTATTCCCTATTTTCATATAATCGTTCGGGGATCTCTCTACATGTGTTGATGATTTGATGTTGGTTACGATTCTGCTGCTATTGCTAAATTCAAGGGCCATTTGAGTTCTTGCTTTCATATATAGGACTTAAGGGCTTTGAAATACTTACTGGCTATTGAGATTACTCGTTCTGCTAATGATTTGTCTCTATGTCAATGTAAGTACAATCTTGATATTCTCTTTGAGTCCAGGCATCTTGCTAGCAAGCAACATATGAAACAAAATCACAAGCTTGTTCTCTCTACCTCTCCTCCTTTTAACGAACTAATAGGTATTGCCGTTTGATTGGAAATGGGGTGTTTTTCTCGTAACGACACCATAGAGCTCACTGCTTATAGTGATTTTGATTATGCGTTCTATTACTGGTTATTTTGTTGAGCTTAGGTCTTCTCTAGTCTCTTGAAAGACTAAAAGTAATAGTACATCTCTAGTCTCTACATAACATTAGATGAATAAGAAATAAATTGTCCTTTGACATAATATGCTTAAATTCAATAAATTCTAAGAGAATTAATTATATACCTGTACATATTAAAATTGAGTGCCAATTGTTGGCAAGCAAATTAATTGTAAAAGCCTGAAGTTGCCTCTCATTTGTATCAAAATTGCAAATGTGCATTTGTGCAATGAATTGGAATGAGTATGAATACAATGCACTAAAAAGTTTAATATGTTTTCAAACAAAAACGTTTATTATGAATCTCTAGGATTTTCGCTCCTCTCTTGATCCTGATTTAAATTAAATCGATTGAGACGATGGGTTACCTTGTTCACCTGCATAAAAATAACCATAGTTACATAGTCAGAGACAATCCAAATTCGAAAAAATCTTACTTTGTTACGGTATTTCATATTATCAAAAGAATTGTGTTTTTTCAAGGTTTGTTAAACTTTATTAATGCTAAAGATGATAATGCTTAAGCTAAATTAACCCCAAGTTATATTTGATAAATATAGTAAACAAATTAGAGAGGACTAATGCCGATTTATATAGTATTATCCACATATATTTAGCACTTACGAAAAGAAAAAGAAAGTTGATACCTCCATATAATTAGTTATGCATTTGCTCAAAAAATAAGTTATGCATTCAAATTTCTCCTTATGTCACATATAAAACTAAATAAATGAACTATTATTGAAGGAAAAACAAATAATCAAGTAAATACAAATCGTACCTCGCTTTCCCAATCAATTCTCAAAGTTATATAAGCGAGAAAAATCACTTGTACTACTACACCGCTAATCAGGCCAAGCCAAATGCCCTACATTTTACCATTCATTATTTCAATATTCAAATAAAATGCAAACTAATTTGATATACAACAAAGAAAACTATTATTGACCACACTACAAAATTTATAATTAAATTAAATCATTTTCACATATATATTTTGTATTTCTGGCCTTGTAAGCATTCTTTTTGAGCAAGCTCATTCATATCCTTACATAATAAGTAGTGACTTCGATAATAAGTGTACAATATACATTTACTTGGAAATTTAGGTTAAGTGATATAGATGTATGTTCAGGTAAGACAACTATTATGGTAAGACCGTGCGACCTATCTGTATTCATGATTTTAAGTTGCATATACATGCTTTTGAATGACTGTATTTATGCATTTGAGTTGCATATGAATGCTTTTGAATGATTGTATTCATGCATTTGAGTTGCATATTCATGCTTTTTAATGACTTTATTCATGTTATTTAATGATTGTAATCATGCTTTTTATAATTGTATTCATGCTTTTTATAACTATATTTATGTTTTCATAGTTACATATTCTTGTTTTTATAATTCACTATATTCATGTTTATGAATGTACTCATGCTTTTTATGATTGTATTCATTTTTCATAGTTGCATATTCACGTTTTCATATTGCATTATATTCAATTTTATAGAGTTGTACATTCATGTGTTTAAGTTGCATATTCGTTTTTTCATGTTACTATCTTCACGAAGCTTTTTTCATCTTCGAATTCCTTCTCATGCTTATAAAGTTGCATATTCATGAAAGTGAACTCAAAAGCATGAGTATGCAACTCAAAAACACGAATACATTCATTCAAAAACATGCATATGTAACTCAAAAGCATGAATACAGATTAGTCGTACGGTTTTACTATAAGAGTGGTCTTACTTGAACTTAAATCAAGTGAAATATACCATGTAAATTAACCTTCCAAATGAAGGAACGTGTAATTTGAACTAAAAATATAAATATGCATACCATGATATCGTAGTCTGCTACATAAGCAAGAATACATCCAACTGGAATGCCGATTATGTAATATGAGATGATATTAACAAATGCCACCTTTGCTTGTGAACCCGTTCCTATTGCTACACCTGCAACAATTATATGTACATTTTGATCAGATTTTAAGATGCAAGATTAAAACAAAATTGCTTCCTTTTTCATGTGTAAAATATTTCAATTTCATATATTATGTACACTTCTTTGTAAAGGCAAAATTTAAATCCACCACGTAGTTTCGTTACAAACCAAGAAACTAATCACATAGGAGAAATGAAGGTGTGCTTGGATATTACTAGATGTTACTTAAAAATATGTTATCAACATATTTCAAACTTATCAAAAACATGCTAGGTGAGACTTAAAATTTTCTTGCCTGATAAAACCGCTTGGGAACTATTTACCAACATTGTGAAGGCAAGCAATCCAAAGAGATTTGATGCAGTTGTTGCAACCTCATCATCGCTAGTAAACCAATAAGGGATTTCATTGGCAAACACTAGACAAAAAACACAAAACAAAACTCCAATGGCCAAACTAGTGCTAAGTATTAACTTAATTGCAAACTTGGATGAATTTGCATTGCCTCTCCCAAGTTCATTCGCAACTCTTACACTGCAATTTAGTCGTGAAAAAAGTAAAAGAAATAAAAATAAAAATGATAAAAATAATTAGTATCGTAGAGCTAAATGTATGATTGATTATGTCGTACCATGTAGTGCCCATGAAGCCAAGGCAGATCATGTATTGCAATAAATTGACGCCAAGGCTTAAAAAATAGATGATCACGTAAATCAATTGTTTATTTTTCTTGAAAATTTTCGTTTAAATTGACCTAAAATTGAACTTTACCAGATCGAGAATGCATCAATGCTTATTGTTGCATTGCTTGTGTATCCAGCTAACAAGACGAGGATAGAATTGTACCACATCTGCACACTGCTCCATGATAATAGAGGATGATAATAAATTGATCCATATTGAAAGTTAGAGCTCTAATGATATTAGGGTATTAAAATAATTTTGTGATCAAATTGCATAATTTTCATTCACAAGTTTTGATTTATGAGCATGTGTGATTTACCAGAGCATAATGCCGGAGGAAATGGAGAGCTTCACAACAGGAACAATATCATGAAACGCTTCCATGGAGAAGCCGGTCCATGTTTCAGGGCACCAACCTCCAAACATATAGACGTGCAACGAGGCAACAAAGATCCACCGAGTCAAAACATGTGCACTCATTGCGCCAGCAACACCCCAACTAAGCTTACTAACAAAGATCCAAGAAATGAAAACGTGAATGATGACGGTAAAGGGTGAAACTAACCCTATGAACATATTTTTACGTTGCGCTTGTAGAAAAGATTCGGTGGTCAAAGTGAAAACAAAGCCATATGTGAGACCTATGAACCAAAATGAAATTTCTTCTGTTGCATCCGCTATTTCGTCCTCTTGACCTAGTAGCTTGTAAATCGGTGTAGCAAAGACGTAGAGAGGAAGCAATATCATTGCAGTGATAAAGTTGATAATCCATGAGCGTTGCAAGTAGATTCCCATCAATAACTTCTATAATTTGCAATTGATGTCTTCATATATTTACAATCCTCGCAAAGTTTTCCTTTCTCGGCAAGATAATATGAAGAGGCTTCAACTTCTTGTGAAGCACAAAATTTGTCACTCTAGTTGAATTTTTAGTGGAAATGAAGATAACAAAGTCCATATCGAAAACAACATAGAGTAGTACATATGTAATGTCTATCAAAGTTCGGTTGGCCAATACGGACGGAGAGGGGGACCGTCCTTGCGCACACGCACGATAGACCCAACACGTAAGCCAATGAGATTCCATCTTAAAACCTATTGGCAATAGGAGGAGTAATTCAAGATATAATACTAGGAAGGCAATTCATTCCTCAATTTCCTAATGTGGGGATAACTATCTTCACAGTTTCTCTTCTTTATGAGGGTGTACAACAATATACATTGGTCAAGATTCTTCAATATGATACAGTGAACAAAAGAATCGCCTAACAATGCACATAATTGAGATTCTAACTTACCAATATACCAGTGGCAAATTGTAATGAGATGGAACTCTGAGGCCACCAAGAAATGGAACTCTGAGGCCACCAAGAAGAACACCCACATGAATAAATACAAAAACAAGCCCGCAAGTTGATGTGGAGAGTTTAGAGAAAATTGCACAAATCTGAAAATTTTGCTTCCATAGAGAAGAAAGGATTTGTGCAAAAAATTGCGAATGAGGTGGAGTTTGAGGAGAGAATTGTTAATTAATTAGTACGTTTATGTTTTATGAGCTGAACATGTATTAAAACGAATTAATTAAAAAGGGGGAAAAAAGGTAAATTATTTTATCATGTGATGATATCTACAAATCGTGAGACCATTTATGCAACATTTTTAATACGCAATTCCATATTCCAAGAACCAATTCCATTGAATATAAGTAGACTTGTCCAACGTGTCGGTTGGGTCAGGTTAGGTTTCGGTTATTTCGGATTTAGATCGAGTACGTGTGAATTCGGATTAATCAGGTTGTATATCAAATTTGGTTCGATTATGATAAGTTATCGTACGAGTTCGGATCAATCTAGCAGGTTAAGAATACTAACATTTTATAATTATTAAAATAATATTGTAATTGAATAATATTATTTAACAATACTTTTTGCATTTTAATAATAAATATTTTATAGTTTTTTCTAAAAAATAATTAGGGCCAATCTAGCGCGCTTCGAGTTAACCCAATCGGTTCGGGTTAGTCAAGTATGGGTCTTTCAACAACAACAACAACATCATCATCATCAAACCAGTGTTAACCCGCCTCGGGTGAGATGTGAGAGGCGAAGATGTACACATCCTTGCCCCGACATAAAATCGAGAGGGTGTATGTGAAAGGCCCAAGCATTTTCATCATCGCCCTAAAAACCCAAGGAAAATTGAAATTCCGCTATGTGACAATAATAACTAAATTAACCTAGCGCATCCTTAGGACTATACAACTCAACCTAGCACATCCTTACGGATGAGGGAATGAAGCCCTAAATGGGTCTGAATTTGATTGACACTAACCAAATGTCTTAGGTCAGCAATCAAATCCGCCACTTTATCGCAGTCACGTGGTGTATGTAGGAAACGGACCACCTCAAAGGACTGCAAATTAACCAACGTATCGACAATTAGCATTTCAATTTGCCAAGGGCAAGATCTACTTCCTTTTAAAGTGTTTATGACAATAAGACTGTCTCCTTCAATTTCAATTTTTGAAATATTCCTAGCCGTAGCTTCACAAACTGCATCATACATTCCCCTGGCCTTAGCCTGAATGACGTTCCAGTCATCATTTGTCGTAGCATTCATTGTGATCACTCTTCCGCAATGGTCTCTAATAATATATCCCACCGTTACCACCCCATTACTCTATTTTGATCCGTCAAAATTAATTTTTGCAAAACCTTGAGCTGGTTTAGTCCATTTCTTAATTCTTTTTTCCAGTTTTCTTTTTATCGTTCCAACTTCAGTAGAAAAATCTTCGTGTCTTTTAATTTATCGTTTGCACTTTAGTCCACAAATTTATCTGTGATTTTATAAATTCGTCTATATTTCTTGTTGTTCCTTCAATTGTTTGATTGAATGTAGTTCTATTTCTATAGTACCATACACTCCACCAGGCAATAGTTAGCTTCGTGATAGTGACTCATTCAATTGTTCTGTTAGTCTATGTATAATTGTCATTAATGAGACATTATTTGGCCCAAGTTGCAAAATTCTGTTGACAATATTCGAGTCAACTTTAGCTAATGTAGTTAATGCCACGAGACACTTGATGTCCGCCTTTTTAGTCATGTTTTTAGGGTGTATTTTTGTGTCTTTGAGTCTTTTTCTTTAGTTTTGTGTTTTGTTTTGAGTCGTTTGTGTAGGTTTTCGTATTTTCTTAAGATATGGAGTCTACATAAGCTTTGGTGGTGTTTTGTAGGTTTTAGGAGCTTTTTGGAGCACTTTTGAGGAAAGGAGCAAAACCGATGAAGATAGCACTCAAGAATGAAGAGAAGATGAAGATTAAGCGCTCAAGTAAACTCATTGAAGATCAAGTTTGAGCATTAAAAGAGATAGAGAATTTCGTTACAAGAACATAGGAAAAAGAATCGAGTCAAACGGAGTTGTAACGAATCCTCTACGCAATTTTTACTCAAGGTTGTTCGAAGTGCTGAACATGGTCCGTGACGACCTACTTTGGGTCGGCACCGAGCCACCCCGAGAGTAGCGGAAGACCGAGTCGGCGTGTTTAATGGGCTTTTATCCTATTTCCTTTTATGTTATTAGATAGATAGAAGGAATATATCTTATTAAAAGATTTATTTCCTTAGAGATAGATTTATGATAGAATAGTTTCTTTATAAATACTCTTGTCTACCCTTTAATTTGGGGGGAGGGGGACACAATCAATTGCCTTGGAGGGCAAGTAAGGGAGGAGGAGAGAAGAGAGGGGCGAGAGGGAAGAGACGAGTAGGGTTTGTGGAGAAGAACTATTGTTTTGGATTCAAGTTGTAAGCTTTCCCTTTCATTAATATAGTTGTTTGTTTTTAATTATGATTTGTGAGTACTCTATCAACAAATGTTTTAATGTTTCCCGTTGGTTCTGACATAACGGACATTCTGCAGTTACAGACACGTGTCTTTGTAGTAATTGATCTTTAGTCGGAAGTCCTTTTACAAATATTTTCCATAAGAAAAATTTAACTTTTGGCTTTATATTTAACCGCCATATCCACATAAAGTCACAATCTATCCTGCTATGTTCATGTGATACGAAGGATGAGGCTGAGTGAGTAGAAAACCATCCATTCTTACTCAGGTACCAATACAAAAGATCTCTAATCGCATTCTTTGGAATTAGTATAGACGCAATTTTTCTCACCCATTCATCAGGTAACCAGGTAGAAAACTCTCAAGTCTTCCATTGTCCGTTATCATTGATAAACTGAGACACGGTTGCATTTAGATCTATGTCCTGTGTATTCGAGCAAACCTTCTCTAAAGGGAAATTCGTAGCCCATTGATCCTTCCAACAACGAATACTACAACCATCCCCTATCTGCCACATTAGGCCTTTCAGGAATTTGTTCTTTAGTCGCATTAGTTTAGTCCACTGCCATGTAAGTAGACTTGTCCAACATGTCGGTTGGGTTGGGTTAGGTTTCGGTTATTTTGGATTCAGATTGAGTGTGAGTTCGAATTAATCAGTGTGGGTTTGGCTGGATTATGATAAGTTATCGTACGAGTTTGGGTCAATCTAGCATGTCAACAATAGTAACTTTTTATAATTTTAAAATAATATTGTAATTAAATAATATTATTTAATAATACTTTTTGTATTTTAATAAGAAAATATTTTATAATTTTTTCTAAGAAATAATTAGGTTCAACCTAGCGGGCTTCAAGTTAACCCAGTCGGGTTCGGGTTAGTCAGGTTTGGGTCTTTCAACAACAACAACAACATCAACCCAGTGTTAACCCGCCTCGGGTGGGATCTGGGAGGCGAAGACGTACACATCCTTGCCCCGACATAAAATCGAGAGGGTCAGAGGCCGAACTATATGGCGGCGGGAGTGGGCCATGGCCCCCTCAATCCATTTTTTCGTATATATGTTCCTCTTGCCAATAGCTTCGATTTGATATATTATAAGCTCCATTCTCACATTTGAATAAAAAGTTATGAAAATTTGAAGATTGGACCTATATAGAGGACGTCTATTTTTTTGATTAGGTAAGGATTAGGAGGCACTCCTTCACGGAGGGCGTCCTAGAGCATCCTTTCGGATGAGAACAGATAGTTCTGGATGAGTCTTGATGAACTCAGCGGGAAGACTATGGCCCAATTTAGCAATTTTTTCGGTCAAAGAATTACACTCCCTAGGAATATGATTAATTAAAATATCATGGGCTCCAGAAATAGAGACAAGGATGTCAGAAATTATTAGTTCAATCTCCCAACGGCATTTATTTATCCCTTTAACCGCATTAATGACCCGGAGGTTGTCTCCTTCAATTTCAACTTTCCTTAGATTTCTGTCTTTCACTTCTCGAATAGCCTCTCGAAAGGCCAGAGCTTCAGCTTTCAAGGCAGAGGTCTTGCCGAAGTTACACATCCTCAAGTCAATCATCTGGCCTAGGTGATTTTTTATTATAATTCCTCCCGTTGCTTGGTTGTTGGGGAGCCTAGATGCATCAAAGTTGATTTTCACTTGGTCTTGTTTAGGCTTTTTCCATTTCCTATTCATTACTCTTCGTTGGTTCGTTTTACGATGTTGATCCGCTCTTATGATTTCCTCATCTTCTGACCATTGTTTTGCCTTTTCCCAGTTTTTAATTTGGGATCGGATATAGCTTGTCAGGTCTTGAATGCCATCGCACTGATCTTGTTGAAAAGTTAATTTATTTCATTAATGCCAAACAGTCCACCAAATAACCGATATCTCCGTGAACTCCTTTTTCCCTAGTATTTGTTTAATTTCATTAAGAATTACTCTTGGTGATTTATTGTACGGATCAACTCCCCTAATTACTTGAGCAGTGTTTGGGTTTACTTTATTTTCTATATAAATCATGTACGGGCACTTAGTAAGTATGTGGTTTGTGTCTTCGATGGTATAGTCACACAATATGCATCCTCCTGGTGTAACAACCTGTTTTTCGCGTAACCGTGCTTTTGTGGGGGAGGCCATTGTTATCATTTTCTATAAGAAATTTTTCACTTTCGAGTATATGTCCAGTTTCCATATCCAGTTATTTAGGCTTGGAGTTTGTCCCTCTATATTAGTAATTAACTCTACTGTCGAAGCAGTAGAAAACACCCATTTTTGCTGGATGCCCAATCGAGCCGATCTTGTATGTACTTGTCTGGGATCGGAATTGTTTGAATTTCGTCAACTATCTCATCCGGTAGAACTTATCTTAAATGGTCTATCTTCCATATTTTTTGGTTTGATATCCAATCTACAACTTTCGACGTTTCATCAATAGTTGAAGGATCCTTGGCATGGAGGTGCAAGGGACCTTCAACTCTTCAAGGATCCATTTATCAATCCAGAAGTCAATCGTTTTTCCGTCACCGATTTGTCATATTAGTCCCTTGCAGAACTCCCTAAGTTGAATGAGTTCTTTCCATTTCCACGATGTATTCTGTTTTGGCTTATATGTGAAGATATTATCATTTTAAGGTATTTTTGCTTAACTATCCTCACCCAAATATTGTTTGGTTCTGCTAAGATTTTCCATAATAGTTTCATTGGCAACACTTTGTTCATATGTTCCGTCTTCCTTAGTCCTAAGCCACCTATTTCCTTTGTTTTACATATCTTATCCCATCCCACAAGTGGCTTATATTGTATCTATCTTTGTTCCAGAAAAAACCTCTATCAATTTTATCCATTTCAGCATGGATGGAGTTGGGGAGCATAAAGCTTTGCATTACATAGTTGGATTTTATAGCAAGGTTGGCTCGGATTAAGGTTGTTCTCTCTTCTTGAGAAAGCGAGTTGGCTTTCCACTTAGTAAGTTGTTTCTGTGCCTTGCCTATAGACTCCTTAAAGGTGTCTTTGTTAACTTTACCACTAATGATTGGGCATCCAAGGTATTTTTTGATATTTCTCATTGTTGGTATTCCTAGCGTTTGATGGACAATGTTTCTTTGCTGGGCATTCATATTTTTGGAAGCTTGGAATGCAGATTTGGTGTAATTTACTTTTTGACCCGAAATCCTACAAAATTCATCGATTATGTTTTTCACCTTAGTACACGAGCCCTGTGATGCTTTAGCAAAAATTATAATGTCGTCGGCAAAGGCAAGAAAGGGTATTCTAGTTCCACCACGAGTAATAGGAAAACCAATCGATTTTCTATCAGTTTCACTTGTTAACTGTAATTTTTGTGCCAGGATTTCTGCTGCAAGAACAAAAAGGAACGGTGATAATGGATCACCTTGTCTTAGGCCTCTCTCAGGCATGAATGGTTCCGTGGGGCCATTATTAACAAGGATCGATAGTGACACCGAGCACATGCATTCCCGAATCCATCCCACAAATTTTCTATCGAATCCAAATTTCTTTAGGACATCTAGGAGGTAATCCTAATCAACTCTGTCGTATGCCTTCTCCATATCAAGTTTGATTGCAATCCATCCATCTTTAGCGTTACTAGTTTCTAAAAGAGTGTAGTATCTCATGGGCAATAAGACTATTATCTTGGATGGCTCGGTTCGCAATAAAGACTCCTTGAAGCGGATGCGTAATTTTACTTATTACTTTCTTCAGTCTTTCCATTATGATTTTAGATATGATTTTGTATATGGTGAAACAAAGACTAATTGGACGATAATGATTTGTTGAACTTGGATTTTCTATTTTCGGTATAAGGGTTATGAAAGTATGGTTGATTTGTCCTAGTATCTTTCCCGAGTGAAAGAAACTTTTCACCGCTTTGGTTACCGTTGAGCCTACAATATCCCAATATGTTTTATAAAACTCTTCCGTAATTCCATCTGGTCCTAATGATTTATCCGACCCAAGGCTCATTACCGTATCTTTAATCTTTTCATTCGTAACCGGCTTTATTAACATAATGTTATCTTCTTCCGTTATTTCTTTAATAATTAGGTTCATATAGTCACTAGCATTTCTTAAATATGTTGGTTCTTTTGTATATTGTTTCTGTCTTATTTCTTTGCGAATGTTCTTTATCCCAATAATTTGTGTACCTTCAAACTGTTCTAATTTCTTTTTAAAATTTTCCGATTTCGTCTCCCACTTGAAACCTTATGAAAGTATCCTGAGTTTGCATCGGACAACTTAATATGCTTCATTTTTGCCCTTTGTCTCCAATATGTTTTATGGTAGTTCAAAATACACTCTTTCTTTTTCAATAGTCGCAATTGTTTTTGTATAATATCTGGTTGTGGTGAGATTGATATATTTTTTTGGATCTCAAGAAGTTGTTCTTCAAGATCTTTTATTTGTTCAAATATGTTTCCTAGTGTATGCTTATTCCATCGTTTTGATGTTGTTTAAACAACTGTGTTTTTTTACTAATTGGAACATGTTAGAACCCTGAAATTGGATCCTCCATGCCTGCTTTACTACATTTCGAAAATCTTTCATGTACATCCACATTTTTTCTACTTTAAAGGGTTGTGCTTTAATCATCTTATCATTACTTAACTCTACTGAGATTTTGCAGTGGCCAGAACTGGTAAAGGTGTGGTTTCTTGTACTTATATTTGGTAACCATTGGATAATGCTGTTACTAACCAACACTCTGTCTAATTTTTCATAAATATTAACAATTTTTGTCTTATTTTTTCTCCATGTAAAGATATTCCCAGAGGACGGAATATCTTCGAGGATGCAATCATTTTTGAAGTTTATTAGCCTTTCGAATCTATGTGGTTCCAGGTGGGCTCCTCCTTTTTTTCATTGGGTTCTTGAATTTCGTTTAGATCTCCCATCATCAAGATTGGAAGGTTAATATTTTGTAAAATTCCAGTTAGTTCATTCCAGAAAGCGTACTTATCCCCAACATTAGGCGGGGCGTAAGCTAAGCAAATAGCAAGTGTATTTTTGGTAATTACATGAAAATATTTTAGAATAATGTACCTTGGCGCTTGGGCGAGTACGATGATTTCTTCGTTGATGAGTTGGTGTGCTTTCCAAAAACTCCTATTCCACCAGCCCGACCACTAGCAGGAGACCCTAAGACATTATCAAATCCAGCTCATCGCCAAACCTGATCGCTAAGTAGAGTGTCAGTTTTTGTTTCTCCTATTGCCATAATTTGTATTTTTTGAATGTTGCAGAATGAATCTAGTTCCAGCCAAAATGATTTCCTCCCAATTCCTCTACTATTCCAAAATCCTTTCTTCATAGTAACCTATTTTTTAATCCCAAATGCCACCAATTGCACTTGTTTTTATCTTAGTGAAGGTGTGGTTCATTATATGTGTAAGTTGTTCCATCTTCCTTCTCTTAAAGAACAGTTTAATATGATCAAAGCTAATCTGCAAAAAAAATGCAGTAGACATATATATTGGTCGAATCTGATGGTAATATTGTAAACACTGCTTTCCAAGTAGAACAACACCAAACAAACATACTAGTTTTACATAATTGTACATCCAACAAAGAGGTATCATTCTAATCTCTAGTACATCATTATTGTAATAAAAGCTAATCTTTCCAAACCTGTTCATACAATTCAAAGATGTCAAATAACATTTACAATCATGGTTTTCAAGTGTAATCCTGTTACACCAACACAGAAGAAGTATTCTAATATCCAGAACATAGGTGTTGTAATAAATGCTAATTTTTACAACTTTGTCCATACAATTTAAAGATGTCCGGTAACAGTTGCAATCATGGTCTTCAAATGTACTCATCAATAGGATAGTATTAACTGCTTCTTTTTCTTGCTTCCATGTTATGTTCTTCAATTGTATCATATGTGTCATTCTTCCTCTGTGCTCTAGCCACCAGCCGCACCACATAATTGCATCTAATTCCATTATGAATTCTTCACTAATGAGGTTTTTACAACAGGCAGCAGCAAAGTAATATTCAAGACAATCAGTATCTTTAGCTATAGTGGGATGTATCTTCCTACATAAAGAATGAACAATCAATGAGCTCTTTTTTCTCCCATGTAGCCAGAATATATTCATAGTAATCCAGGCTTGAGTCATAGAGGTGTATTGCTTGTACATCTTTGTAATACTCAAATTAGTGTCATTTATAGGGCTCCTCACAGTTATCAAATCACCTAAACTGGCATTTCCATATCTTAAATGTATATCCAAGCAATCATCGTCATACATGATCTCCAATAAATGGCTCAACTGCTTCCTAATATGATTCTCAATCATCATGACTCTCATAGTCATACACATATTTCCAATTATTTTAGCATTTATCACAGTTGGCTTTTCATCTAAGTTGGCATTTCCATATCTTAAATGTATATTACCGTAAGCATCATCATACATGGTATCCAAGCCAAGACTCAGTGGAATCCTAATCCGTTCCTCAATAATCAGGCTTTCGACATTTCTACACATATTTCCATTGCATAAAATAGCATTAGAATTTGAACATGTTTTTGGACAGGTAGAAGCACACATGAGATACTTCTTTCTAGAGCTATTATCATCTCTCTTTGACTTCCTAACCTCTTGCCAAATATTAGTCCAAACAACTTTTTCATTCTCCAAATCCAGCAGAGGCCAAAGCAATAGTTCGTAAAGTTTATTTCGTTCCATCAATGCAATAATTTTAGACGACATTATCCAACCCTTAGAAAGGGGATTAGAGTGCAATAAAATTTTATAATCCAGACCTCTTACAATCATAACAACATAATGACTTAAATCTTTGCATATTATGGTTGACCATTAGACTATTTTCTTTATTTGGTTTCCTCAGATTAGCTGTTTCTGCACAAAAAAGGTAATCATTCCCTGGAATTTGGGTCTTGATCATAATTATCTTGTGGCATTATACAAGCATGGTCATAATTTTTTTCCATAGCATATTCCTTAAACTTTTCCAATTTTTACTTAACCACCTTAGATTGCTTCCTTTCCAATCATAGGGGCATTCATCATTAAGTTTTAGTTGGTTAGGTTTACCAGTGTCATGACGCACACCGATCCTTTTCCAACCATAATTTGTCACAACATTCATAGAGAGTTCATGAAGTATGTTCTCTTTCACATCAGACAATTGGCTTAAGAAAACCAAACTGTTAATTTTCTTCTTCCCTTTTTCTTTTATGGAACCCGAAGGCTTTGCCTCAAAAGGCTGATTTCTTTTGCCACTCTTTAAGATCTCTAGGACCTTAGTAGGCATTGGTTCATTTTGAGAATGAGTAAACTCAATCTCTTCATTTTCTTTAGTTGATGACGGATCAGAAATCATAATCTTCTTAAAGGATCTTTTATTGTTCTTCATGTCATCTTCTTTTTTTCCCCATAGTAGAGTAATCCCCATCCCAACCCAAAAGATTCTCAGAGGCAATAACAACTAATGTAGAGAGAAATAGAGATAAAGAAGGAAACGAGCTTGTGGGGAAAGAGGGACCCCAATTTCTCCATACATAGGCAAAAGTATCAACACATGCATCGAAGGATAAGTAGAGATTAAAATAAAGGTCTATAGAGAAGGAGAGGTATAACCTGATGGAGTTGGTGTCTCTAATGGCACCTCTGATGTTCTTTAGGCAGTAGGCAAACCCCATCACCAAGGAGGCCACCCACCACCATATCTCAAGGAAGAGCCCCTCCCAAGCCCCTCTAAGAGACACCTTGAGACCTGTTGTGAACAGGATCGATTCCAAACCCTAGCAAGCCCTAGTCTCCACTACGATCGAAGATTTGTTGAAAAGGAGCCCTTTCTTATCCCGCACCGCGAATACAAAGCCACCAGAATGATAATTTGTGAGCCCAAACCAAATTTTGCCCCATCTCTCATCCAAGGAAGCGAATCAGAAGACATGCACAGGGGGCACATCGCGTAACATCGGGACCAAATCCATTCGATTTGGGTCAAAAAGACAAATAGGTATTTAAAGTGACCCCCTTGAGACACTTTGGTATTTTAAAGTATAAAAGAGACAAATAGGTATTTAAAGTGGATTAAAATAGACAAATAAGTATTTACCTAGATAACCACTGGTTTAACCGGTTTACTTGTATATTAATCTGATTTGAATTAAACTGAACCGATTTATTAAAGTTAAAACCCGTTTACCCTTGTGCACAACATCTTGAACCACCCCCCTCTCCAACTCTTCCCCAAACAAGTAAAAAAGTACTCCAGTATGCTACACCTAAAAGATTTTTTAACTTTCAAAAGGCTACAACCTAAAATTCTGACATTTGATGTCTTGGAATGTGCAAAAAAGCTCACGTAGGAAGGAAATAGTACTAGTTTCCACTTTGCAACTTAATATATATATAAAAATATTGGCATGTAATGCTTAAAACATGAAATGAAAATGCACTGCTATAAAGCTGTATATTAAATACTATTATAAAATATGTTCTTGCAGTACTTGATATCAACTAAAAAGCATAAGATAACAGTAATAAGTAGTCTGACATTTACCATCTAGACCAAACCATAAATTAGTAAAAAAAAAATGGTGCATACGGCGTTCATAACAGTGCCAATTCAAAGCAAGATGTAGATTATATATGTCTATTGTTGAGATTGAGCATCTCTAATAACCACTCCAGGCCTATGTGTAGCAGATCTGAAAGTCACCTCCCCATCATCTCCCTGGTATAAGCCCAGGCCTACATGGCTACCAAAAGCAGGTGCTCTTCCTCTTGTAGATGTTCTTCCTCTACCTCTTCCTCTTCTAGTTGTAACTATAAAATAAAAACATCATATTAATACAAAAACTTATAATTTATAATTGATACATTCTTGATCTTTTACCCACCTGATGATGGCCAAGCACTTGAATGTTGGTTAGGCTGAACAACCGCATTTGTTTGCTCTATAGTGTGGCTTGAGTTAAGATTTTTCTTCTTCTTACTAGCAAGATACTGTGCTGGTGGTAAAATGTCATCTCTACCAATTCTGTTTTTGCTCCCCTTTGGTCTGCCTCTGATGTTAGTAGACTGGTTTGTAGGCTTTGGGGCTTGTCTAGTTGGTACCTCCTACAAATACAAATACAAAATTAATGGTACTTTGCCCCAATAGAAAAAAAAATACGGTATAAAAGATGGATAAACTAAGACTTACATGGAGTGGAAGAGCACATTTTCTTCTATCATGACCTTGTTGACCACAATTACTACATTTAATAGGCAGTCCTTTCCTTGAATAAATCGCTTTCTTCTTTGGCTCATCAACATCTTTTCTTCTGTTGGTCTTTCTCCTACCAGGCCTTCTCCTTCCAATATTTGGGGGTAACACCAATCCAGCCCCAACATGAGCCCAAAAAATACTGCCTCGTACAGGTTGCAACAACCGTGAATATGTTTGCTGATATGTCTCCACCTTATACCACTTGGCAATGTAGTCTTCTGGTAATTTATTCATGTATAAAATTGCACTCATTGCATGACAACAAGGTACTCCAGTCAAGTCCCACACTCTACATGAGCAAGTTCTTTTCTCCAAGCCAACTGCGTGACTAACACCATTATGCAATACTTCAAAACCAGATTGGTTATCACTACCATTCCATCTGCACTCACATTGTTTTTGCTCATTATATGCTTCTTCCATCTTCTCACTAATCCTTGGAGAAACACCAGCTATTAACTTAGAAGCAAACTCCTTTTTGATCTTCATTCTATCCATTAAAGCGAGTCGAATTTCCTCGAACATGGAAACTATAGGCTTGTATCTAGCTAGTAGAATGAATGAGTTAAACGTTTCTGCCATATTGTTATCTACCACATCACACTGACTAGTTGTCTTGAAATGGGACTTGCAAAAGGTATTAGGATCCTGTCGCATAAAAGCATCATAGGCATCTGGTGACAATTTCCTTAAATCTTCAACTTCAGCATAAAATTGCCCCATTGTTGTAGCCTTAGAGCACCTCCAAAATTGGCGTTGAAGCTCTCTCCCCTTATGTAACTTCCTCCAATTAGAGAATATATGCCTAGCACATTGTCTATGCTCAATGTTTGGCCATAGTGCATGAATTGATGGAACTAGACCCTGAAATTAAGCAAGTATATATATTTAATAAAGGTTTAAAAAACAAGAAAATAACAAAAAAATGTGTTAAACAAACCTTTTGTTGGTCAGAAATTACAGTCCAGCCATCACCCAATTCCATTTTCAAATCTTCTCCCACTAGTCTAAGAAACCAATCCCAACTACTTCTATTCTCAACTTCAACTACGGCCCAAGCAATAGGATACATGTGATTATTTCCATCTCGACCTACTACACATAGAAGTTGTCCTCCACATGCGTGCTTAAGAAAACAACCATCAACCCCAATGATTGGTCTACAAGTCTCTATAAAGCTTCTTTTCAACGCCTCAAAGCAAACATAAAATCTATGAAAAATTGCAGGTTCACCTTGAGGAGCTTCTAAAATCTTCAAAACACAAGTAGTGCCGGGATTTGTCCTACATAACTCTAGTCGATATGGCTTCAAAAGCCCATATTGACGCTTCATCAAATTATTCACAAATGTAAGAGAATTGTTCTTAGCTCTCACGCACATCTTAATGTGAACTAAGATGTCATATTTGCTCTTTACGTCATCCTTCATTTCCATTGACGTCATCTTTGGATTTCTCAATATCTTATCTAGGTACTGCTCTGCAAGCCAATTTTCAGAAATCATTTTATTCTTAAAAGTCCTCACACATCTATGTTCTCCTCGTAAAGACTTAATCTGCCATGCACCCTTGTTATCTAAATCTTTCCCTGCAGACAACTCCCACATACAACCATGACAACCTACATGTATCCTTTTTTTATCATTCTTAAGGTACCTAATGTCTTTCTTCTGTTGTATACTATACCACATGATTGCATCCTTTAATACCTTTTGAGACTGAAATCTCAATCCCACTTCAAAATAGACATTTCTCATGTCTGTCTTCTCGTTGAAAAAAGGATAATCCACCTTCATTTTACCTTTCCTCATTTTCACCGCCTCATTTTCAGCTTCAAATTCTTCCTCTTCATCATTGGCAATAGGATCCTCATCATCTGAATCCCTTTGATCGGATATATATCCCCCTTCATAAGTAGTCCAAAATGATGGCCAATTGTTTGATGGCACACTCTTCCCACTCTCAAGTTCCTCTATCCTGGTATGAATATCATCAATCGGCTCATCCGTTGTGATAGTAGAAGCATGTATGCCACCTATTTTAACAAAATACTGATATAAATACAAATGTGTTTATGAAGTATTCAAAAAAAAACTATAAATTTTTGAGTGAAACTTACCATTTTCATTTGATTCATTTGTTGTAGGAGGACCAATTTGATTTTTTTGTGCCCTTTTCAAATTCAAATTCATTTGCCTGATTAGAATCAACTCATCAACATCATATTGGAGCTCCTCTTCTATTTGGTCGTCACATTCTACGGAATTGTCTGAATTCAAACTATCATTTTCATTCTCACTCATCTCAAAGTTCTCCATATCATCTTCCAACTCATCTTCCTCGTCAACTTCAACATCATCTTCTTCTATCATTTTCCTCTTACATTTATCCACATCCCTCCTTGGGGTCAATTTTCTTCTTTCACATTGTAATGGTTCATCCATCTAAAAAAACATACACAAATTTTATTCTAAGTGTAAAGAAATAAAAAAACTTGAAATCTTACCAATCAAAATATATTAAAATTTAAAATACAGATTGTAATCATTTATGTGAGATCACCAATTAGACATAGATGATTAAACAACATACTAAATTAAAGTACTAATTAATTAACAACATACCACAATAAAACACTGATTACACAACATATTACTAATGGGCACTAATTATTAAAGAGTACTAAGCATATCAAATTGTAAGAAATTGTAGGATAATAAGATAAATAGAGGACTGTAATTCAACTCATTCTTCAACAATAATTAAGATGAGACAAACAAAACGAGTAACTAAAACTAATGATGTTAATAGCACTTGTAAGCAAAACCTAATTACACAGCTTATATATTACTTATCGGCGCCGCTTTCAGTGCTTTCATACCGAAGAAACCATCCATTATTTACACAACAATTTGGTACAGTCATAATGTGATACCCATTGTAACACCCCGTCTTTCGACGAGGCACTACTAGGGAATAGACCTTACAAGGTACTATTATTTAGGTTGACAACTACACTGTAGGACCTTACAACTCGGGCACGATGAGAAAACATAATAAAACATCCAACCTTTATTTAATAAAAACTTAGAAAAACGTATCATGCATGAATCCCCGAAAAATTATAAATAATCAAATACGTCATAACGCCTACTGAAACTGAACTATCTGAACCGAAAGACAATAACCGCAATAAAATACCAACTCCGTCTAACAAATATTAAAATCAATATTCTAACTAATATAAATAACTAATGTAAACCGATCCCACTATGACACGCGCTCTTTACCGCTCCGGCCCGCCATCTTGCCTCGGTTCCTGCACGGCTCCCTGATTCATACCTGGAACTGAAAAATGTTCCCCGAAGGGTCAGCGTCTAATCTACCAAGCTAGAAAGAATACGGAGATTATAGAACGTTTTAAAATCAGTTATCTATAGTCAGCATACAGATCCACAACCGCAATCATAACTCTAAAGGCCAATACCTATATTAGTTATATCAGTCACAACAGTCACATACGCAGATACAATCACAGTCATACAGCAATGCAGTTCTTCCTTTGTCCACAATCCGTCTTCCAAGGCGCTCATCACCGCGCCGAGTGCAGAGGCAGGCCCTCCCACTCCACTTCACAATCTCCCTTCTAACCCCTGGCTAAGCCTCCACTGGAGCGCTTGCCAAAAACACACAGATAATAATTTTCGTTTTGAAGGGGCACGATTTTCCCAGTCACACGGGTCAAAGTAGCCAACACTTCCTCAACACCAGCTACGATGGGCCGTGTCGGAATCGGTACCAACACAGAGAAAACGTTCCAAAATAATTTCCGATAAAACACATTTAAAATCATTAACGCACACAACACACAAGGAGTTCAAAACAATTTAAAAAAAAAAGTATTCGGGACTAGTTCCCAAAACCCGTCCTACAACATCGATACGCAATCTAACAAGGGAGAAAAGAACCGAGCAAGTCGAAAAACGACTTACCTCAACTGAAGGATCCTTTGACAAAGACGGAAACTAAGAGCTTGATTAAAAGTGATTCCCTAAAGAAGTACATATTAACGTAAGACTAAATTAGATACGATCCACTATACTAAACGGACCTTAGACCAACACTTCTATTTTTACATACCCCACTAAATTAAAATAACTTTATAGACATGTTTTTCTACTACATAAACTACTAATTAGCTACTAAAAATTTAAGTACGTAGTCTTCCCACATGCCTATATATAAAAACGTTTCAACAGAAACTTTTATTCACCCACTTAATAAACTATAATGATCTTGATTTTTAAACTCATTGACCACTTTTAATCTTAATTTGGTACAACCCCCCATTAAAAGTTAACTAGCTATCTTCCTTCTAAATTGCCTCGGTTGACATACAAATAGCAGAACCACAATCTACTAGCCCAAACTCCACCATGCGAGCCATCAACAGGCCACGCAACTCCTTCTAATTAACGAATTTATTCTACCCCCAAATTTCAATTAGTGCGCTAAACCTTACCAAGTCACGATCACCACCCACACCCACCACAACCTGCGCACTCTTCCATCGTTGACACAACCCCGATCGTTCCCGAAAACCCCGACTACCGAATAGAACAAGAAAGGCTATCAGAATCCGGGGTACTTACCGGCGGCGACTGACAATCTACGAGACCAGTGAATGAGGACGCCATAACTTATTAAGGGGCGTCGGAGGACGCGGTAGCCTACTTCCGGGGAAACAATGCACTTACGGTCACCGGTAGGTTCTGCTTGGCTGGAAAGAACGACCGGTTGTCGACGCCAAGGAGAGATCTCAACTTAGGGAAGAGACGAGTCTGACTCTCGGTTTGGTTTTGACGAGGATAAAACGGAAAGGTTTTTAACTTAAATACTTAGGGCTAATTAAAGATATAAAATTATGTGATCTCCGTAGCTTGAAGATAGGATTCCAAGATACGATTTCGGCCGATCGGTTAAAAAAAAAAAGGGATTTTTTTTTAAATTATTATATTAGCTGTTATTTTTATTATTTAAGTAACCACATAATCATATGACAAGTATGTATATGTGGAAGGTATTTCTAACGGAGTAATAATAGCAATTAATCATTCTCAAGAGGTTCCTTATTGTTCAAGACATCTCGATCTTGCAAGTCAGAAAACTCGTTCTCCCAACCGAGAAAGAAAAACGAACCCGAATATTACATACTATCCCCCTTAAGAAAGTTTCGTCCCGAAACTTAGGAATGGACAGAACTGACGTAATGGCGGAATACTTAAAGATTACTAGTCCTATTACGAGATTCTACAATTACCTCCCTCTAAGAAAACGGTTCGTCCCCGAACCGACTTTTATCAAATAAAAAAAAACTATAATCACTACTAAACATCAAAAACACGCTATACGACAACCAAACAATCAAACAACCAAGTCAAGAGAAATAGGCAATCACACAAACAAGCATCGATATTGTACTCCTACTAGCTATTAATTAAACTCTCCCCTCAAACACATTTACTAAACCTGGTTAGATCTCCGGGTAGCTCTATCTCATCATAGACTCGTTCTCCCAAGTGGCCTCCTCGACTCCTCATCGAGGCCACTGAATCAGCACCAACAGAATCTCCTGGCCTGTTTCGCAACTTCTTCATTCGTTGATCTAAAATCTTCAACGGTTGTTTCCGGAGAGTGTGATCTAGTTCCACCTCTATCTCCTCATACTTGAGTCTATGACTAGGATCTGGGACATACTCTCAGCTACGAAATGTGGAAGACAGAATGATCTCGGTTCATGCGATCATCTTATTTACACCAGAATCGAACACTGGTAGTTTACTCAGAAAGTTGTCTATAACCAAATAGTGGTACCATAAACTTCATAAAATTCAATGTTTTCCAAAATTGACCTTCACAACCTTTCCTGCAAGCCCTAAATTCCAATATCTCGATCAGGTTTATGCAAATCCGTTAGATCAGTCTAATCCTGGACTCCGAGTTACGGTTAAGATTTACTCCCATCGCTAGGATGATAATTCGTGGTATTTCTTCATGAATACATCCTCAAAGGCTCATGAAAATTAGATATCTGGAGATCGTATTCACTACTTGAATCATGGCCGACTTGTATCAACTAATCGATATATTCTGCGTTCGAACGACACGACTTAGGTCGTAGAGTGAATATCTCCTTGCATCCATGACAATACCTGTAGCTCCCTCTGGATTAGTCCTTCTTTACCATCACATCCTTGTCCTATTGTCAATGCCCAAAGGTCTTTTCCCTTACGTTTTCTTTTATCCTACAATTGTGGTATTGTAACCACTACTTCTCCATAGTTCATACATAAGGCTTTAGTCTTAATTAACTCTAACTAGAGCATCGCTCAACCATTTCCAATAACAGTTCGTTGTTTAAACATGTTTTCTTCCCAAGCTTACGCATCTTCTGATTCTCGTTTCTATGGACGGTACAAGTTCTTATTCACTTCACTAGTGCGATCGCCCCAATCTACTGCTCAATGCCTTATTGTAAATGGCTTCATTGATTATTGTAATCACTCCTTGTGCTTCCATCTTCAACTGCATACTCTTTGTACTCCTCGGAAGTCTTCTTAAGTCGGGTGTTCAGCTCTTCTCAAAGCGATCAACATCCTTCCTTCAATCGACATTTCTAGTTTGGGTTCGACTACTTCCAATCCGATAACTTAGATGCTTAGTTTAGATTTTCTCCATCTTGCTCCATCTTCCTTCGATGTCGACCACTTCTGCATCTTCTTGTACTAGATTCAACAACTCGATGATGGTATTACGAAGCTCTTGGAGACCATATAGCCCAACACTACAATTCTACCTTTGTTGATTCCTCACACTTCCCTAATAATTCTAACACTACGAAACAGAATTAACATCTTCCAAACTTACACTTAGAATTAGATTGTTAAAAGCACTAAACTACCGGAGGTCCTTCAGCTGATGGTGGCGGAGTCGCGACGTGTCAACTACCCACCTATATGCAACATGTCTACCCCAGTGAAAACATTTTGAAAACACCGGCCGGTTTTGGTTTTAAGTTGGACCTCGGGTACTCTTTGTTGGTCAGTTCCATGTGCCCTGTTGTCAACCTGGCTCTGATACCAATTTGTAACACCCCGTCTTTCGACGAGGCACTACTAGGGAATAGACCTTACAAGGTACTATTATTTAGGTTGACAACTACACTGTAGGACCTTACAACTCGGGCACGATGAGAAAACATAATAAAACATCCAACCTTTATTTAATAAAAACTTAGAAAAACGTATCATGCATGAATCCCCGAAAAATTATAAATAATCAAATACGTCATAACGCCTACTGAAACTGAACTATCTGAACCGAAAGACAATAACCGCAATAAAATACCAACTCCGTCTAACAAATATTAAAATCAATATTCTAACTAATATAAATAACTAATGTAAACCGATCCCACTATGACACGCGCTCTTTACCGCTCCGGCCCGCCATCTTGCCTCGGTTCCTGCACGGCTCCCTGATTCATACCTGGAACTGAAAAATGTTCCCCGAAGGGTCAGCGTCTAATCTACCAAGCTAGAAAGAATACGGAGATTATAGAACGTTTTAAAATCAGTTATCTATAGTCAGCATACAGATCCACAACCGCAATCATAACTCTAAAGGCCAATACCTATATTAGTTATATCAGTCACAACAGTCACATACGCAGATACAATCACAGTCATACAGCAATGCAGTTCTTCCTTTGTCCACAATCCGTCTTCCAAGGCGCTCATCACCGCGCCGAGTGCAGAGGCAGGCCCTCCCACTCCACTTCACAATCTCCCTTCTAACCCCTGGCTAAGCCTCCACTGGAGCGCTTGCCAAAAACACACAGATAATAATTTTCGTTTTGAAGGGGCACGATTTTCCCAGTCACACGGGTCAAAGTAGCCAACACTTCCTCAACACCAGCTACGATGGGCCGTGTCGGAATCGGTACCAACACAGAGAAAACGTTCCAAAATAATTTCCGATAAAACACATTTAAAATCATTAACGCACACAACACACAAGGAGTTCAAAACAATTTAAAAAAAAAAGTATTCGGGACTAGTTCCCAAAACCCGTCCTACAACATCGATACGCAATCTAACAAGGGAGAAAAGAACCGAGCAAGTCGAAAAACGACTTACCTCAACTGAAGGATCCTTTGACAAAGACGGAAACTAAGAGCTTGATTAAAAGTGATTCCCTAAAGAAGTACATATTAACGTAAGACTAAATTAGATACGATCCACTATACTAAACGGACCTTAGACCAACACTTCTATTTTTACATACCCCACTAAATTAAAATAACTTTATAGACATGTTTTTCTACTACATAAACTACTAATTAGCTACTAAAAATTTAAGTACGTAGTCTTCCCACATGCCTATATATAAAAACGTTTCAACAGAAACTTTTATTCACCCACTTAATAAACTATAATGATCTTGATTTTTAAACTCATTGACCACTTTTAATCTTAATTTGGTACAACCCCCCATTAAAAGTTAACTAGCTATCTTCCTTCTAAATTGCCTCGGTTGACATACAAATAGCAGAACCACAATCTACTAGCCCAAACTCCACCATGCGAGCCATCAACAGGCCACGCAACTCCTTCTAATTAACGAATTTATTCTACCCCCAAATTTCAATTAGTGCGCTAAACCTTACCAAGTCACGATCACCACCCACACCCACCACAACCTGCGCACTCTTCCATCGTTGACACAACCCCGATCGTTCCCGAAAACCCCGACTACCGAATAGAACAAGAAAGGCTATCAGAATCCGGGGTACTTACCGGCGGCGACTGACAATCTACGAGACCAGTGAATGAGGACGCCATAACTTATTAAGGGGCGTCGGAGGACGCGGTAGCCTACTTCCGGGGAAACAATGCACTTACGGTCACCGGTAGGTTCTGCTTGGCTGGAAAGAACGACCGGTTGTCGACGCCAAGGAGAGATCTCAACTTAGGGAAGAGACGAGTCTGACTCTCGGTTTGGTTTTGACGAGGATAAAACGGAAAGGTTTTTAACTTAAATACTTAGGGCTAATTAAAGATATAAAATTATGTGATCTCCGTAGCTTGAAGATAGGATTCCAAGATACGATTTCGGCCGATCGGTTAAAAAAAAAAAGGGATTTTTTTTTAAATTATTATATTAGCTGTTATTTTTATTATTTAAGTAACCACATAATCATATGACAAGTATGTATATGTGGAAGGTATTTCTAACGGAGTAATAATAGCAATTAATCATTCTCAAGAGGTTCCTTATTGTTCAAGACATCTCGATCTTGCAAGTCAGAAAACTCGTTCTCCCAACCGAGAAAGAAAAACGAACCCGAATATTACATACTATCCCCCTTAAGAAAGTTTCGTCCCGAAACTTAGGAATGGACAGAACTGACGTAATGGCGGAATACTTAAAGATTACTAGTCCTATTACGAGATTCTACAATTACCTCCCTCTAAGAAAACGGTTCGTCCCCGAACCGACTTTTATCAAATAAAAAAAAACTATAATCACTACTAAACATCAAAAACACGCTATACGACAACCAAACAATCAAACAACCAAGTCAAGAGAAATAGGCAATCACACAAACAAGCATCGATATTGTACTCCTACTAGCTATTAATTAAACTCTCCCCTCAAACACATTTACTAAACCTGGTTAGATCTCCGGGTAGCTCTATCTCATCATAGACTCGTTCTCCCAAGTGGCCTCCTCGACTCCTCATCGAGGCCACTGAATCAGCACCAACAGAATCTCCTGGCCTGTTTCGCAACTTCTTCATTCGTTGATCTAAAATCTTCAACGGTTGTTTCCGGAGAGTGTGATCTAGTTCCACCTCTATCTCCTCATACTTGAGTCTATGACTAGGATCTGGGACATACTCTCAGCTACGAAATGTGGAAGACAGAATGATCTCGGTTCATGCGATCATCTTATTTACACCAGAATCGAACACTGGTAGTTTACTCAGAAAGTTGTCTATAACCAAATAGTGGTACCATAAACTTCATAAAATTCAATGTTTTCCAAAATTGACCTTCACAACCTTTCCTGCAAGCCCTAAATTCCAATATCTCGATCAGGTTTATGCAAATCCGTTAGATCAGTCTAATCCTGGACTCCGAGTTACGGTTAAGATTTACTCCCATCGCTAGGATGATAATTCGTGGTATTTCTTCATGAATACATCCTCAAAGGCTCATGAAAATTAGATATCTGGAGATCGTATTCACTACTTGAATCATGGCCGACTTGTATCAACTAATCGATATATTCTGCGTTCGAACGACACGACTTAGGTCGTAGAGTGAATATCTCCTTGCATCCATGACAATACCTGTAGCTCCCTCTGGATTAGTCCTTCTTTACCATCACATCCTTGTCCTATTGTCAATGCCCAAAGGTCTTTTCCCTTACGTTTTCTTTTATCCTACAATTGTGGTATTGTAACCACTACTTCTCCATAGTTCATACATAAGGCTTTAGTCTTAATTAACTCTAACTAGAGCATCGCTCAACCATTTCCAATAACAGTTCGTTGTTTAAACATGTTTTCTTCCCAAGCTTACGCATCTTCTGATTCTCGTTTCTATGGACGGTACAAGTTCTTATTCACTTCACTAGTGCGATCGCCCCAATCTACTGCTCAATGCCTTATTGTAAATGGCTTCATTGATTATTGTAATCACTCCTTGTGCTTCCATCTTCAACTGCATACTCTTTGTACTCCTCGGAAGTCTTCTTAAGTCGGGTGTTCAGCTCTTCTCAAAGCGATCAACATCCTTCCTTCAATCGACATTTCTAGTTTGGGTTCGACTACTTCCAATCCGATAACTTAGATGCTTAGTTTAGATTTTCTCCATCTTGCTCCATCTTCCTTCGATGTCGACCACTTCTGCATCTTCTTGTACTAGATTCAACAACTCGATGATGGTATTACGAAGCTCTTGGAGACCATATAGCCCAACACTACAATTCTACCTTTGTTGATTCCTCACACTTCCCTAATAATTCTAACACTACGAAACAGAATTAACATCTTCCAAACTTACACTTAGAATTAGATTGTTAAAAGCACTAAACTACCGGAGGTCCTTCAGCTGATGGTGGCGGAGTCGCGACGTGTCAACTACCCACCTATATGCAACATGTCTACCCCAGTGAAAACATTTTGAAAACACCGGCCGGTTTTGGTTTTAAGTTGGACCTCGGGTACTCTTTGTTGGTCAGTTCCATGTGCCCTGTTGTCAACCTGGCTCTGATACCAATTTGTAACACCCCGTCTTTCGACGAGGCACTACTAGGGAATAGACCTTACAAGGTACTATTATTTAGGTTGACAACTACACTGTAGGACCTTACAACTCGGGCACGATGAGAAAACATAATAAAACATCCAACCTTTATTTAATAAAAACTTAGAAAAACGTATCATGCATGAATCCCCGAAAAATTATAAATAATCAAATACGTCATAACGCCTACTGAAACTGAACTATCTGAACCGAAAGACAATAACCGCAATAAAATACCAACTCCGTCTAACAAATATTAAAATCAATATTCTAACTAATATAAATAACTAATGTAAACCGATCCCACTATGACACGCGCTCTTTACCGCTCCGGCCCGCCATCTTGCCTCGGTTCCTGCACGGCTCCCTGATTCATACCTGGAACTGAAAAATGTTCCCCGAAGGGTCAGCGTCTAATCTACCAAGCTAGAAAGAATACGGAGATTATAGAACGTTTTAAAATCAGTTATCTATAGTCAGCATACAGATCCACAACCGCAATCATAACTCTAAAGGCCAATACCTATATTAGTTATATCAGTCACAACAGTCACATACGCAGATACAATCACAGTCATACAGCAATGCAGTTCTTCCTTTGTCCACAATCCGTCTTCCAAGGCGCTCATCACCGCGCCGAGTGCAGAGGCAGGCCCTCCCACTCCACTTCACAATCTCCCTTCTAACCCCTGGCTAAGCCTCCACTGGAGCGCTTGCCAAAAACACACAGATAATAATTTTCGTTTTGAAGGGGCACGATTTTCCCAGTCACACGGGTCAAAGTAGCCAACACTTCCTCAACACCAGCTACGATGGGCCGTGTCGGAAACGGTACCAACACAGAGAAAACGTTCCAAAATAATTTCCGATAAAACACATTTAAAATCATTAACGCACACAACACACAAGGAGTTCAAAACAATTTAAAAAAAAAAGTATTCGGGACTAGTTCCCAAAACCCGTCCTACAACATCGATACGCAATCTAACAAGGGAGAAAAGAACCGAGCAAGTCGAAAAACGACTTACCTCAACTGAAGGATCCTTTGACAAAGACGGAAACTAAGAGCTTGATTAAAAGTGATTCCCTAAAGAAGTACATATTAACGTAAGACTAAATTAGATACGATCCACTATACTAAACGGACCTTAGACCAACACTTCTATTTTTACATACCCCACTAAATTAAAATAACTTTATAGACATGTTTTTCTACTACATAAACTACTAATTAGCTACTAAAAATTTAAGTACGTAGTCTTCCCACATGCCTATATATAAAAACGTTTCAACAGAAACTTTTATTCACCCACTTAATAAACTATAATGATCTTGATTTTTAAACTCATTGACCACTTTTAATCTTAATTTGGTACAACCCCCCATTAAAAGTTAACTAGCTATCTTCCTTCTAAATTGCCTCGGTTGACATACAAATAGCAGAACCACAATCTACTAGCCCAAACTCCACCATGCGAGCCATCAACAGGCCACGCAACTCCTTCTAATTAACGAATTTATTCTACCCCCAAATTTCAATTAGTGCGCTAAACCTTACCAAGTCACGATCACCACCCACACCCACCACAACCTGCGCACTCTTCCATCGTTGACACAACCCCGATCGTTCCCGAAAACCCCGACTACCGAATAGAACAAGAAAGGCTATCAGAATCCGGGGTACTTACCGGCGGCGACTGACAATCTACGAGACCAGTGAATGAGGACGCCATAACTTATTAAGGGGCGTCGGAGGACGCGGTAGCCTACTTCCGGGGAAACAATGCACTTACGGTCACCGGTAGGTTCTGCTTGGCTGGAAAGAACGACCGGTTGTCGACGCCAAGGAGAGATCTCAACTTAGGGAAGAGACGAGTCTGACTCTCGGTTTGGTTTTGACGAGGATAAAACGGAAAGGTTTTTAACTTAAATACTTAGGGCTAATTAAAGATATAAAATTATGTGATCTCCGTAGCTTGAAGATAGGATTCCAAGATACGATTTCGGCCGATCGGTTAAAAAAAAAAAAGGGATTTTTTTTTAAATTATTATATTAGCTGTTATTTTTATTATTTAAGTAACCACATAATCATATGACAAGTATGTATATGTGGAAGGTATTTCTAACGGAGTAATAATAGCAATTAATCATTCTCAAGAGGTTCCTTATTGTTCAAGACATCTCGATCTTGCAAGTCAGAAAACTCGTTCTCCCAACCGAGAAAGAAAAACGAACCCGAATATTACATACTATCCCCCTTAAGAAAGTTTCGTCCCGAAACTTAGGAATGGACAGAACTGACGTAATGGCGGAATACTTAAAGATTACTAGTCCTATTACGAGATTCTACAATTACCTCCCTCTAAGAAAACGGTTCGTCCCCGAACCGACTTTTATCAAATAAAAAAAAACTATAATCACTACTAAACATCAAAAACACGCTATACGACAACCAAACAATCAAACAACCAAGTCAAGAGAAATAGGCAATCACACAAACAAGCATCGATATTGTACTCCTACTAGCTATTAATTAAACTCTCCCCTCAAACACATTTACTAAACCTGGTTAGATCTCCGGGTAGCTCTATCTCATCATAGACTCGTTCTCCCAAGTGGCCTCCTCGACTCCTCATCGAGGCCACTGAATCAGCACCAACAGAATCTCCTGGCCTGTTTCGCAACTTCTTCATTCGTTGATCTAAAATCTTCAACGGTTGTTTCCGGAGAGTGTGATCTAGTTCCACCTCTATCTCCTCATACTTGAGTCTATGACTAGGATCTGGGACATACTCTCAGCTACGAAATGTGGAAGACAGAATGATCTCGGTTCATGCGATCATCTTATTTACACCAGAATCGAACACTGGTAGTTTACTCAGAAAGTTGTCTATAACCAAATAGTGGTACCATAAACTTCATAAAATTCAATGTTTTCCAAAATTGACCTTCACAACCTTTCCTGCAAGCCCTAAATTCCAATATCTCGAACAGGTTTATGCAAATCCGTTAGATCAGTCTAATCCTGGACTCCGAGTTACGGTTAAGATTTACTCCCATCGCTAGGATGATAATTCGTGGTATTTCTTCATGAATACATCCTCAAAGGCTCATGAAAATTAGATATCTGGAGATCGTATTCACTACTTGAATCATGGCCGACTTGTATCAACTAATCGATATATTCTGCGTTCGAACGACACGACTTAGGTCGTAGAGTGAATATCTCCTTGCATCCATGACAATACCTGTAGCTCCCTCTGGATTAGTCCTTCTTTACCATCACATCCTTGTCCTATTGTCAATGCCCAAAGGTCTTTTCCCTTACGTTTTCTTTTATCCTACAATTGTGGTATTGTAACCACTACTTCTCCATAGTTCATACATAAGGCTTTAGTCTTAATTAACTCTAACTAGAGCATCGCTCAACCATTTCCAATAACAGTTCGTTGTTTAAACATGTTTTCTTCCCAAGCTTACGCATCTTCTGATTCTCGTTTCTATGGACGGTACAAGTTCTTATTCACTTCACTAGTGCGATCGCCCCAATCTACTGCTCAATGCCTTATTGTAAATGGCTTCATTGATTATTGTAATCACTCCTTGTGCTTCCATCTTCAACTGCATACTCTTTGTACTCCTCGGAAGTCTTCTTAAGTCGGGTGTTCAGCTCTTCTCAAAGCGATCAACATCCTTCCTTCAATCGACATTTCTAGTTTGGGTTCGACTACTTCCAATCCGATAACTTAGATGCTTAGTTTAGATTTTCTCCATCTTGCTCCATCTTCCTTCGATGTCGACCACTTCTGCATCTTCTTGTACTAGATTCAACAACTCGATGATGGTATTACGAAGCTCTTGGAGACCATATAGCCCAACACTACAATTCTACCTTTGTTGATTCCTCACACTTCCCTAATAATTCTAACACTACGAAACAGAATTAACATCTTCCAAACTTACACTTAGAATTAGATTGTTAAAAGCACTAAACTACCGGAGGTCCTTCAGCTGATGGTGGCGGAGTCGCGACGTGTCAACTACCCACCTATATGCAACATGTCTACCCCAGTGAAAACATTTTGAAAACACCGGCCGGTTTTGGTTTTAAGTTGGACCTCGGGTACTCTTTGTTGGTCAGTTCCATGTGCCCTGTTGTCAACCTGGCTCTGATACCAATTTGTAACACCCCGTCTTTCGACGAGGCACTACTAGGGAATAGACCTTACAAGGTACTATTATTTAGGTTGACAACTACACTGTAGGACCTTACAACTCGGGCACGATGAGAAAACATAATAAAACATCCAACCTTTATTTAATAAAAACTTAGAAAAACGTATCATGCATGAATCCCCGAAAAATTATAAATAATCAAATACGTCATAACGCCTACTGAAACTGAACTATCTGAACCGAAAGACAATAACCGCAATAAAATACCAACTCCGTCTAACAAATATTAAAATCAATATTCTAACTAATATAAATAACTAATGTAAACCGATCCCACTATGACACGCGCTCTTTACCGCTCCGGCCCGCCATCTTGCCTCGGTTCCTGCACGGCTCCCTGATTCATACCTGGAACTGAAAAATGTTCCCCGAAGGGTCAGCGTCTAATCTACCAAGCTAGAAAGAATACGGAGATTATAGAACGTTTTAAAATCAGTTATCTATAGTCAGCATACAGATCCACAACCGCAATCATAACTCTAAAGGCCAATACCTATATTAGTTATATCAGTCACAACAGTCACATACGCAGATACAATCACAGTCATACAGCAATGCAGTTCTTCCTTTGTCCACAATCCGTCTTCCAAGGCGCTCATCACCGCGCCGAGTGCAGAGGCAGGCCCTCCCACTCCACTTCACAATCTCCCTTCTAACCCCTGGCTAAGCCTCCACTGGAGCGCTTGCCAAAAACACACAGATAATAATTTTCGTTTTGAAGGGGCACGATTTTCCCAGTCACACGGGTCAAAGTAGCCAACACTTCCTCAACACCAGCTACGATGGGCCGTGTCGGAAACGGTACCAACACAGAGAAAACGTTCCAAAATAATTTCCGATAAAACACATTTAAAATCATTAACGCACACAACACACAAGGAGTTCAAAACAATTTAAAAAAAAAAGTATTCGGGACTAGTTCCCAAAACCCGTCCTACAACATCGATACGCAATCTAACAAGGGAGAAAAGAACCGAGCAAGTCGAAAAACGACTTACCTCAACTGAAGGATCCTTTGACAAAGACGGAAACTAAGAGCTTGATTAAAAGTGATTCCCTAAAGAAGTACATATTAACGTAAGACTAAATTAGATACGATCCACTATACTAAACGGACCTTAGACCAACACTTCTATTTTTACATACCCCACTAAATTAAAATAACTTTATAGACATGTTTTTCTACTACATAAACTACTAATTAGCTACTAAAAATTTAAGTACGTAGTCTTCCCACATGCCTATATATAAAAACGTTTCAACAGAAACTTTTATTCACCCACTTAATAAACTATAATGATCTTGATTTTTAAACTCATTGACCACTTTTAATCTTAATTTGGTACAACCCCCCATTAAAAGTTAACTAGCTATCTTCCTTCTAAATTGCCTCGGTTGACATACAAATAGCAGAACCACAATCTACTAGCCCAAACTCCACCATGCGAGCCATCAACAGGCCACGCAACTCCTTCTAATTAACGAATTTATTCTACCCCCAAATTTCAATTAGTGCGCTAAACCTTACCAAGTCACGATCACCACCCACACCCACCACAACCTGCGCACTCTTCCATCGTTGACACAACCCCGATCGTACCCGAAAACCCCGACTACCGAATAGAACAAGAAAGGCTATCAGAATCCGGGGTACTTACCGGCGGCGACTGACAATCTACGAGACCAGTGAATGAGGACGCCATAACTTATTAAGGGGCGTCGGAGGACGCGGTAGCCTACTTCCGGGGAAACAACGCACTTACGGTCACCGGTAGGTTCTGCTTGGCTGGAAAGAACGACCGGTTGTCGACGCCAAGGAGAGATCTCAACTTAGGGAAGAGACGAGTCTGACTCTCGGTTTGGTTTTGACGAGGATAAAACGGAAAGGTTTTTAACTTAAATACTTAGGGCTAATTAAAGATATAAAATTATGTGATCTCCGTAGCTTGAAGATAGGATTCCAAGATACGATTTCGGCCGATCGGTTAAAAAAAAAAAGGGATTTTTTTTTAAATTATTATATTAGCTGTTATTTTTATTATTTAAGTAACCACATAATCATATGACAAGTATGTATATGTGGAAGGTATTTCTAACGGAGTAATAATAGCAATTAATCATTCTCAAGAGGTTCCTTATTGTTCAAGACATCTCGATCTTGCAAGTCAGAAAACTCGTTCTCCCAACCGAGAAAGAAAAACGAACCCGAATATTACACCCATTAATTAATCTAATTTGTATATTGCATCTACAATTCTGATCAACTAATTTCTAAAATTCTAAACCCTAACATAGTAGATAGAGTATAAACATTCTAAATTAACACTTTGCAACTTGAATCTTACCATGTATTCGGCGGGTGCGATTGAATCACCCAAATTTTCGAAGTTAATTAATGCCCATGGATCATCAAGATTAGTCATCGGTCCATCACCCATATCTTCTCTAGAGTACATGGCTTGAGAAAGAACGTGTTTAGTCAAATCATAAATAGAGTAGATAGGGTGGATGGGTTTTAATTTTAATGAATTGGTTTAATTATAAACCTGTTGATCTTTTTTAAACCGATTAAATTTATAAGTGAACCGGTAAAACCGATGAGTTTCTAGAAAAAATACCTACTTGTCTATTTTAAGTCACATTAAATACCTATTTGTCTCTGTTATATTTTAAAATACCAAAGTGTCTTAAGGGGGTCACTTTAAATACTTATTTGTCTTTTTAGCCATTCGATTTGTGTACCGAAAAACCAAGAACCATCAATACCTTGGGTATGACTTAGAAGAATGATAGAAAAGGTTGCAAATTGACTCCACAATCTCAATCTATTGCTTTTGATTTGGGGGGGATTATTTTGAAAGGGGGCTAGGGTTTGGTCGCAAGGGAGGAAGAGAGTTCGGGTCTTCATTTCTCTAGCTGTGTTTTTAATGAAAAAGCTGCTAGTCTTCCTCTTACATAGAGCACTTCTAACAAGTCATTTACTTAGTCCGAATATTTTTATTTTTTGCTAAATTTCCTACTTCCATAAAGTGATTAAACCCGAAAGCTTTGAAACAATAAGTTATTGTTGGGATGTCTTGAATCACACAATTCATTATTAGCACGAGATCTTTAATTTGGGTTTTAGTTTTTAGTTATGAGCCTTTAGTATTTATTTATGGATTCAATTCATTTGTATTTTGAAACATTTTTGTTTTCTTAGTCTAAATGTATTTTTAAACATAATTGTATAAATTGTCTTTATAAACTCTTGTTTTCTTAATGTAATTGTATTTTGAAAGATTTTAGTACCTTCTCAATAAAAATATGTTCTCTTCTTTGTCTAAATTTTTTATTTTTTATTTTTTATTTTTTATTTCTATATCTTTCTCGAAATGTATCTTATATAATATATTTTTTTAAATTGAAAAAACATTAGATATATTAGACAATTTTATTAGCCCCTACAATGAGAAATTTCTGGTTCCGCTCCTGGAGAGGGTGTATGTGAAAGGCCCAAGCATTCTCATCATCGCCCGAAAAACCCAAGTAAAATTGAAATTCAGCTATGTGACAATAATAACTAAATTTAGTTAAAATGCACCAGTATTGGTATAGAGACTATATCCATATCAAAGGCACTGTATAAAAGCCAATCCGCCTGAGGATGTGCCTCATTAATTTTGTGGTCTTTGAATGACCCATTAATTTTGTAGTCGAGTTTCAACCCTAAAATTTTTGGATAATTCAAATCGGATTTTTAGATCAGGTCAAGTCGAGTTTTAACACGTCTATATATAAGGGAACATGAATATTCAGGTCAATCAACTAAAATTAACTATTGATTCCATTTTGGTGTGGAATTCTCTGAGATAAATGACCGGAGATGGAAATAATTGTATTTGTCTTTGTACCAAAGCGGCCAAGCAATTGATTCACAAACCTCTCAATTCTTGCCTCCAATGGAAGTGGGTGAGAAACCCCAAGAAAAATCGCCTTGTAAATATGTCTACTAGATGAATTCCAAAGCGGTATGGATCTGGACAATAAACTCACCCAGGGAGTAGCTTGGATTGTCCTCCTCGGGTTGGCTCTTAGCTATCTAGGAATTTCAAAAAAGCACGTTTTCAACCGATTGGGAGACCATCAATCTCCATTCTGCTAACAAAAAGCAAGAGCAATGGCGTGGAAGATTTGGAGTCGCAACCTACCCACTTTCCAAACTCGTTCAACTACTCGAAACAATTTTTTTAGATACAAAGGATCAAAGTCTGAGAAGTTGAAGAAAAGTTTTCAAAAGTTGTACTTGAACAAATTAAAGATCATGTTTAGACTACTGCAAAGTGTTATGACCTGACTCAATTAAGTGGTAAAGAAAGAAGAAGATTAGGGTTAAAAGAGATTAGGGAAGAAAGGGTTAAGGAAAGAGATAGAAAGATAAGAGAGGATTTCTGTTATTGATTTCCAGAGATACGTACAAATGAATTGTAAGAGACCTTTTATAGACTTTTGGCCTATTTACCACTTAAAGCCCATATTTCCTCAAATTACACATTCCTAACACAAAGCTTAAATCAAGAAAGAAGATGTAGAGAGCTTGTCGATTCTCTTTTAGTAAAGAAGATGTTTAGGCTACTGCAAAGCTTAAATTAAATTTGTTATAAGGCCCATTGTATTTCATTTCACGACAATGTTTTCTAAAACTTTGAAAAATATGAGTTATCGATTAATAAAGATTAAGTTAATCTACACACATTTTGTTGTTTTCCGCTATTATACTTTTGATTTGTATGATTCTAGTGTGTTTCGTGAGTTTACAACCTTATGTAACTTTGGTTTAATCCTAATCGAGGTTATTGATGGTAATACCTCTAGGATAGGGAAGGGGATTTTACAAGAAGCGGGGTTCAATCTTCTCTTGTTGCTATTCAAGACAACATTCGACGTTCTACATGTACATGCGATAGGATTCCATCTATAAAATTGCTTGATTTTATATGTCATATTGTACGACGTCGGGAAGCCCCATCATCTCGTTCTCTACCTTCATTTGTATCATTAGGTACCTCCTATCGCATAGCTAATTATTTTAATTTTGATCGGTACTCTACCTTCATACTACTTATACTACTGCCATTTAGTATCATGTAGAACTAGCAAAATACTCTAAAATTGTTCGTCGTCCACACTAGACAGAGGCTATAAAAGCAGAAATTAATGCTCTAGAACATAATAGAACCCGACCATAGATGATCTCCATGTCTAAAAGAAACCCATAGGCTTTAACTGGGATTTCCAAATCAAATTTAAATCCAATAGTTCTATTGAGTGCTACAAAACATGTTTAGTTGTCCACTATAACAATAAAAAAGCTGAGGTAGACTATAAGGAGACATTTACGCTTGTCTCTAAAATGGTTTGTGTGTGTACTTTTCTTGCTATTGTTGCTGCTAGTAATTGGGAAGTCCATCCATCAGATGGACGTTCATAATGTCTTTTTGTCATCTCAATCGCTCGCTATATGATCTGAAAAAGCGTCCCAGAATTGGTTTACCAAGCATGTCTCGGTCGAAGGTTCAGTTTTATTTAGTCTCTTGTTGACTATTCCCTATTTTTATATAATCGTTCGGGGATCTCTCTACATGTGTTGATTTATGTTGATGATTTGATGCTGGTAATGATTCTGCTGCTATTGCTAAATTCAAGGGTCATTTGAGTTCTTGCTTTCATATGAAGGACTTAGGGGCTTTGAAATACTTACTGGCTATTGAGATTACTCGTCTGCTAATGATTTGTCTCTATGTCAAGGCAAGTACAATCTTGATATGATTTTCCTATGAAACAAAATCGCAAGCTTGTTCTCTCTACCTCTCCTCTTTTTGATGAACTAATAGGTATTGTTGTTTGATTGGACGCTGGATATATCAAGTGATTACTCGTCTTGAGATTTGTTATGATGTTCGAATCATTGGAATTTATAGGATCACCATAGACAAGGGGTGTTTTTCTCGTAACTACACTGTAGAGCTCACTGCTTATTGTGATTTTGATTATGCGTTCTATTACTGGTTATTTTGTTCAGCTTAGGTCTTCTCTAGTCTCTTGAAAGACTAAAAAGTAATAGTACACCTCTAGTCGCTACATAACATTAGATGAATAAGAAATAAATTGTACTTTGACATAATATGCTTAAATTCAACAAATTCTAAGAGAATGAATTATATGTATGTACATATTAAAATTGAGTGCCAATTGTTGGCAAGCAAATTAATTGTAAACGCCTGAAGTTGCCTCTCATTTGTATCAAAATTTGCAAATGTGCATATGTGCAATGACAATTGGAATGAGTATAAATACAATGTACTAAAAAGTTTAATATGTTTCCAAACAAAAACATTTATTATGAATCTCTAGGATTTTCGCTTCTCTCTTGATCCCGATTCAAATTAAATCGATTGAGACGATGGGATGCCTTGTTCACCTGCACAAAAATAACCATAGTTACATAGTCAAGACAATCCAAGTTCGAAAAAATCTTAATTTGTTACAATATTCATATTATCAAAAGAATTGTGTTTTTTCAAGGTTTGTTAAACTTTATTAATGTTAAAGATGACAATGCTTAAGTTAAATTAACCCCAAGTTAAAATTGGTAAATATAGTAAACAAATTAGAGAGGACTAATGTAGATTTATATAGTATTATTCACATATATTTAGCACTTACGAAAAGAAAAAGAAATTGATACCTCCATATAAATAGTTATGCATTTGCTCAAAAAATTAGTTATGCTTTCAAATTCTCTTTATAACACACATAAAACTAAATACTTGAACTATTATTGAAGGAAAAACAAATAATCAAGTAAATACAAATCGTACCTCGCTTTCCCAATCAATTCTCAAAGTTATATAAGCGAGAAAAATCACTTGCAGTATTACACCGCTGATCAACCCAAGCCAAATGCCCTACATTTTACCATTCACCATTTCAATATCAAAATAAAATGCAAATCATTAGAGACCCAAAAAATAAAACTACTATTGACCACTCTACAAATTTTATAATTAAATTAAATCATTTTCACGGATATATTTTGTATTTTTGGTCTTGTAAACATTTGTTTAGAGCAATAATAGTTTAATGATTTTATTCATGTTTCATAGTTGCATATTTATGTTTTCATATTACACTATATTCATGTTTATAGGGTTATACATTCATGTTTTTAAGTCACATATTCACATTTTATATTAATGTATTCGCGAAGTTTTCTTCATCTTCCATCTCTTTATCATGCTTATAAAGTCGCGTATTCTTGTTTTTAAGTTACATATTCATGAAAGTGTGCAACTCAAAAGCATGAATATGCTACTCAAAAATACGAATACAATTATTTAAAACCATACATATGCAACTCAAAAATATGAATACAGATTAGCCTTACGACTTTACTATAAGAGTGGTCTCACTTGAACTTAAATCAAGTGATATATGCCATGTAAATTAACCTTCCAAATGAAGGAACATGTAATTTCAACTAAAAGTATAAATATGCATACCATGATACCGTAGTCTGCTACATAAGCAAGAATACATCCAATTGGAATGCCTATTATGTAATAGGAGATGATATTAACAAATGCCACCTTTACTTGTGAACCCGTTCCTATTGCTACACCTACAACAATTATATGTACATATATATATATATATATCAGATATTTCAAACTTATAAATATGTTATTACTAGACATTACTTATAAATATGCTATCAACATATCAAACTTACAAAAAACATTCAAGGGGAAACTTAAAATTTTCTTGCCTGATAAAACTGCTTGGGAACTATTTAGCAACATTGTGAAGGCAAGCAATCCAAAGAGATTTGATGCAGTTGTTGCAACCTCATCGTTGTTTGTAAACCAATAGGGGATTTCATTGCCAAACACTAGACAAAGAACAGAAAATACTACTCCAATCGCCAAACTAGTGCTAAGTATTAACTTAATTGCAAACTTGGCTGCATTTGCATTGCCTCTCCCAAGTTCATTCGCAACTCTTACACTACAATTTATTCGTGAAAGAGTTAAAAGAAAAAAATGTGAATGATAAAAATAATTAGTGTGGTAAAGCTAAATATATGATTGATTATGTCATACCAAGTAGTGCCCATGAAGCCAAGACAGATCATGTATTGCACTGAATTGACACTGAGGCTGAAAAAGTAGATGATCAAGTAAATCAATTGTTTCTTTCTCTTGAAAGCTTCCTTCTAAAGTAAGCCAACATTGAACCTTACCAGATTGAAAATGCATCTATGCTTATTGTTGCATTACTTGTGTATCCAGCTAACAAGACGAGGATAGAATTGTACCACATCTGCACACTGCTCCATGATAATAGAGGATGATGATAAATTGATCCATATTGAAAGTTAAAGAGATCTAGTGATATTAGGGTATTAAAATAATTTGATGATCAAATTGCATGATTTTCATTCATAAGTATTGGTTTATAAGTGTGTGTGATTTACCAGAGCATAATACCGGAGGAAATGGAGAGCTTCACAATGGGAATAATATCATGAAACGCTTCCATGGAAAAACCGGTCCATGTTTCAGGGCACCAACCTCCAAACATATAGACATGCAATGAGGCAGCAAATATCCACCGAGAGAAAACTAGTGCACTCATTGCGCCAGCAACACCCCAACTAAGCTTACTAACAAAGATCCAAGAAATGAACATGTGAAGGATGACGGTAATGGGTGAAAGCAACCCTATGAACATATTTTTACGTTGTGCTTGTAGGAAAGATTCGGTTGTCAAGGTGAAAAGAAAACCGTACATAACACCTATGAACCACAACGAAACTCCTTCTGTTGCATCTGCTATTTCATCATCTTGCCCAAGTAGCTTGTAAATCGGTGTAGCAAAGATGTAGAAAGGAAGCAATATAGATATTGTGACGAAGTTGATTATCCATGAGCGTTGCAAGTAGACTCCCATCATTCGATAATGCTTTGCTCCAAAGGCTTGCCCACATAGCGTTTCAGTTGCACTTGTCATTCCTGTCTGAAATGAAAAAATTGAAGTTACGCCATAATTTGCGTATTACAATCTAAGTGTCCAAATTTTTTGTATTTAGAAGTTCATGTTTTCCTTTGTACTCTCACAAATTTTCCCTTTCCCATCAAGATAATATGAAGACACGACAAACTTTTTTAAAATGATAATAAATTTTGTCACTTTAGTTTGAGTTTCAAGTGGAAATGTGTTGAAGATAACAAAGCTCATATCAATTATGTATTACTTTATAAAATAATAACTGATTTAGAGTGCCTATAACATAAAATGTTATAACAGATGTGAAAAGATTAGTAAGAACAACAATAAGAACACACATATTTATGTGGTTTACCAACATTGTGTTGGCTACATCCATGTGCAGAAGGAAAACTTATTTTATTAGGAGGAAAAAGATCCATAATTCGAACTAATTTTTTGAGAAATTTTAGGAGTATATATAGAAACTCTAGAAACCCTAATTCAGATTATGAGTCGTAGGCCTAAACAGATTACAAAAGGCCCAATAACAACATAGCTGTCGTTTTGCCGGGGGGGGGGGGGGGGGGGGGGCTGCTCCCTAGCCTATCATCCCTTGAACTCCCAACTCGCCCCTTAGAACCCCTACTAGAGGGCTCCATCCCCGAATCCTTAGTGGGTACTGATTAACGACATATTCAAAACACATTAACAAAAAACATACCAAAGATTCAAAACCTTTACTAGAAATTTTATCCAAAAAACAACATAATATAGAATTTATACATTGCTCAAAGATTGTTCAATACACAGTATGATAAAGCGAAGAAAAGAATCACTTAAACATGAACAAGATTGAGATTCTTACTTACCAATATAGCATTGGCAAATCGTACTGAGATGTTAAGAACGAGAGAATAAGCAGCGAGCTCGATTTGACTTATATGCCCAATAAACGATTGTGTAACAAGTTGCACGGCAAGCATTGACAAACGAAACAACATTGCTGGCAATGCTGTTCTCCATATCAATTTGCTCTCTTCCCATATCCTCCTAAGAAGAGTACTCGTATCATTTTCGAGTACTCCTTCGATAAGTCGCGAACCTAACTCATTATTCTCATCCATGACTCTGCTGACCCAAATCTAGCAAAAATGACCCATCTGAGCAAAGCACACTGACTTTGATAAGCTAGATTGATAACTAAAAAGTGGAGTAAATCTTACCCACTTCTTCATATTGGGTCATGACATTCAAAAATAAAAATTTACCCACTTCTTCATATTGGGTCATGACATTCAAAAATAAAAAATAAATTGTTGTGGAGACTTGAGAGGAAATAGCACAAACCTGAGAATTAGTTTGCTAGCTTCTTCTTTTTGTTGAGGAAGATAGCAAATTTGACAGGAAGATGTATAGCGCAATTTGGAATCGTCTTTTCATTTTTTAACTATTATTATTATTAGTATTATAAATGACGTGGTAGGGTGTGGGATTATTTAATGAGAAGAAAGGGTTTGTGCAAACAAGTGCAAGTGGGGTGGATTGTGAGCAGAGAATTGTTTATTAGTAGATGCATTAATTATTTCTTTCCTTGGTTTTTGCTAGATTGATTTGTAATCTACGTTATTTTTAAGATGAGTCAACTCATCTAGTTTAATAAAATAAGCAATAATAAAATGGAGATGCAGCCAAACCCATGGCCTAAGCAATAATAAAATGTATTTTTGTGTACATTTTTTTATATAATATAAAATTGTTGGTGTACAAAATCTCGTCTTCAATTCGTCTTTAATACACCAATTAAGAATTCCTGCTCTTCCGCTCCATTCAATCTCTTGACCTAGAAACCTGCAAAACAATGGACACAAGGGGCGGGGACTCCCTAATCCACCTCCGATGCCTAAGTCAGAAGAGCAATTGTCGTTTTGAGTGACGAGGTACAACAAGAGAGCGGTGAATCCCCGGGCAGTCGAGCTAAGCGAGTATTAGCCTGCCTAGGGTTTCTGAATATGCCGATGTGCACATGTGTCTCTCCCTACACGCCTAGGGCGTGTATTTATAATGGAAGAGGGAGATCAGGGGGGGCTTATTTAATTATTTCCTAGGGTTGCTTAAAGCCCAAGCTATGAATATTCCCACATTCTCCGGATTTAATCTTATCATATTTGCAGGATAAGATCTCCCATTAAGTTGCATAATCGCCATACATTATGTTTGTTTTTAATAAATACCTTTATAACTATGGTAATTATGTTTGTTTTACCCGCTCACAAGGAGCCTTCAAGAAGAGATTGATGCCGGCGATTCCGCGGTCAATGTTCTCATCCAATTTTGCATATCACGGGCACTTGCCATCTAAAATCTTCACATGGTTTCATTTCTTGTGATCACGGTCATAATTGCAAGCACGTTCTTGCTCACAATTTTGCCTCAGCTGTCAATTTGTTGGACATTCCGCTGCGTCGACGTGCATCGAGGTCTTAAGCGATTCTTGCACGAGTGCTGACGTTGCCAATGCTTCAACAGACTTGTTTTTTATCGCTTGATCATTGTCCAATCTTGAATAACTCAGACTCTTCTACCATACTCGACCATTGTTGATTTTCTGGTTTTACAATGCCCTAGCACTTATTTCCGAGTCCTGAATTCCGACACGCGTCGTACGATTCCAAGGATTGATCTTCAATTTGAAGTTCACGGGGGCGAACCGCGGTTGCCATTTAGGGACTCGCGGGCACGGTACTCATAAAATGAGGTGCGAACACTTCTGGAGGCTGGCCGCGACCGCGGCCTTGCTGGTCGCGATCGCGGTCTTCGTCGTTCGCAAGGTTGTGCGATTGCGGTAATTTTCCCCAATACTTGGCTTGTATACTTCTTCGATCCTTTCATCAGCATTTTACTGGCTCGGGACTGTGGCGGTCATCGGCGAATTCGATAACACTAACGAGCCGTCGATTGGTCCATTCGATCGTCGATTCATCGATGAGGCGCTCATCTTGGATCTCTACAAAGAAAGCTTTCAGCCTAGCGATTCCTCCAAGGCTTGATAGCAACAAGTCTTGATTCTATAATGCTTGTCTTGAATCCGCTGGTTTTCTCTTAAAGCGGAAGCTAGAGTGCGTATTAAGCACATTCTCGTTTTTATTCTTGATGGTGGTCGATGCCCCACTATCTTGATCGGTTTCGGGTTCAGCGACGCGCATCGCTGATTCTCAGAGATGACTAAATTCATCAAATTGTGTAGCGCTAGGACCATTACTTCCGTCGCTCGATCCGAACCTCGTTTGGCTTGCACGAAGAGCAACCATGCTCTGACGGTGAGGTCGGGTCACGGATTTGATCATCTTCGAGTAAGTCATTTTGTTTGGAACTTTCTAGGGTTTGATCCTCCGAGCGAATATCAGAGCCTCGCTTGATCACCCTGTGAGTCTTGATCACTTTCCGAGCGAAGATCGGGCTTTGCCCCCAACTCTTTTAGGGTTTTCGGGTTTCGAAAAAAAAATACGGCAATTGCTATCGCATGGGCCGCGGCCGCGGTGGTACGGACCGCGGTTGCGGTTGACGAGGTCGCGGTCGCGGCTGACGGGGCCGCGATCGCGTTTGCGCTAGAATTCGCTGGCGGTTTAGGGCTTATGAGTTCGTCGTTTCTTCGGGGCCAAGAAAGCTTGCTTCTTGGTTGACAAAAATCGATTCCAGCCTCACGCTTGCATGGGTTGATCGCTTTTTGACATCCTCTGAAAAACTTCTCTTGTAGCTTGATTTGGAACCCACTGATTGGTTGATCTTTGAAAGCGAGAAAAAGTTTGTTGGATGCGCTCTATTGAAATTGGTAAAGTCTGCTCAGACTCTCCAATCCTTCTTGATTGTGATGGTGTTTGATGACCAATTTGGATACCCAATTTCTTTTAATAGGGCTGAATTACTTTACTCCCTATTTTAGCGATTAAGGCTTCGGATTGCTAGACAGGATCATTTATCTTGCTTTTACGATTGACTTTACGTTTATAAGGACGTTCAGCTTGTGGCAGATAAGATCCGATTCTATTCCAAACAAATTGTATGGGCACTATGCAGAGAGGTCACGATTACGCCGCAATAGGTTTACGATTGTCGAAAGCTTGTTAGGTTTGCCCAACGGAAAACGAGCTTCTTCTTGGTTTTCCTTTTTCTTTATCACTGGTAGTTGTAGACGCCTGATTCCCGCCGTTTGGAGTGGATAACAAGCTGACGCGATTGTTACCTCTAACGGGATTGGACCCGATATGACTAGATTGGCCTTGCTCTAAGCGAGAGTTAACCAAATTAGGGTTTGACTCGCGAATAGAGAGGATGCTCCGAAATACGCAGCCCGCGATCGCGGTTTCTGAACCGCGGGCGCGGCTTGACTGACCGCGGTCGCGACGCTCCTGGCCGCGGCCGTTGTTCGGTTCGGCGATGCGATCTCTTGGATCGACTCGCTTTGCTCTTGAACCCTTTGATTATTCTCGTTTTCGGCAACACGCATTGCTGTTTCCCAGGCTTGATCAAATTCAGACGATTCAGGCCTTGAAGTACCAGGACTGACGATTCCGTCGATCGATGCAGGCCTCGAACGGTCTGTGCGATGAACAACCGTATCAACTAGAGGGGTCGGGTCACGGTTCAAGTCGTTCTCGGGCACAAAGGTCTGACCTTCAGAGCAAATATCGGAATTAGATTGATCAATCCTCATTAGGGTTCGATTTTCCGAGCGATTTTCGGAAATCCCAACTTCTCCTGCCGAACCGCGGTCGCGGTTCACTGTGCCGTGGTCGTGGCCTCGATACTGCGATCGCAGTTTTCTTCGTTGGGCGTACCTCGCGCGATTCGCTTTTCGACGGTACCCCAGGGTTTCAAAAAAACGACTTCTTAATCTTTAGGGATCGATTCCAACACCACAATTGTGTGGATCGAGTACTCTTTTCCCAATATTGTTTTTCGCCGCTTTGATTGTGCTTGGGCATTGGTTCACAATCAAATCTTCAATTTTGGGCTTTCGGGCACGCACCCGGAGCCTAATCCGTCAAATGGTGGTCGACTACCAACCTTAAGCGAGATTGAATTCTATAAGGGCTAACAAGGTTGCACCCTGCCCCTAGTGTCGTCGATTTCGCAGCACGCACTACGATCGACACTAGTTGTGGTGATTCTATCAAGATTTTGCTTAGGGTTCAAACGAATCCCAAAGCGAATCTCTTTTGTTGATTTTTGGGGAGCCTTTAGGCTAGAAAAACCTAAAAACACAAATTTCCAGTCATATATTTCCGGAGGGGCACCCCGATCGAAAATCCGGAGTAGGCGAATTTCCAGAGGCGCACTCCGGTAAACCGCGCCCGCGGTTGGGACCCGCGCTCGTGGCTGTGACCCGCGCCCGCGGCTTAGTCCCTGAGGGCGATTCGATTCGCTCGATCCGATCGACGTGCTCGCGGCCAGTTTCTGAATGGATTGTCGAGGTCGTGCGCGATTGATCGAGTTTCCCGGGACGGTCGTTGCTTACGCGATCCTTTCTTTCGATCCCGGAATTCTTTGATTCCGTTCCACTTGGAGTTCGTCACTTTGATTGATTGACGGGTTCTTCATCACATAGCTTCCGCTTTCGGGGGCTAAGGCACGCACCTGCCCCCTGACCGTCGCCTTCCTCCTAATTTTCGATCATAGGGATTGTTAGGGTTCGATCAAGAATCGAACATCGCGAGATCGCACCGCCGACTGGCCGCGATCGCGGCTTCCTTGTTCAGCGATCGCGGCGTCCAACCGCGAGCGCGGTTCTCTTCGATTGGGGCACCGCGATCGGCTTCTCCAGGCGAGGACGCCCTAAGTTTTCGAAAAAAACCTACGCTTTTGTTCGAGATCCGTTCCGCTGATCAGACCACGTGGTCGTGGGTTCGATCCCCCACGGTCGGCGCCAATTGTTGGTGTACAAAATCTCGTCTTCAATTCGTCTTTAATACACCAATTAAGAACTCCTCCTCTTCCGCTCCGTCTTCAATCTCTTGACCTAGAAACCTGCAAAACAATGGAGACAGGGGGCGGGGACTCCCTAATCCACCTCCGATGCCTAAGTCAGAAGAGCAATTGTCGTTTTGAGTGACGAGGTACAACAAGAGAGCGGTGAATCCCCGGGCAGTCGAGCTAAGCGAGTATTAGCCTGCCTAGGGTTTCTGAATATGCCGATGTACACATGTGTCTCTCCCTACACGCCTAGGGCGTGTATTTATAATGGAAGAGGGAGATCAGGGGGCCTTATTTAATTATTTCCTAGGGTTGCTTAAAGCCCAAGCTATGAATATTCCCACATTCTCCGGATTTAATCTTATCATATTTGCAGGATAAGATCTCCCATTAAGTTGCATAACAAAAATACCTTTATAGCAAAAATAACTATGGTAATTATGTTTGTTTTACCCGCTTATAAAAATTTATTTTATCAAAATTATTTTCTTTTTGTCGGTGAGATTTTGAGGAGTGTACATAAATACTTGAAGAGTCGTTTTTCTAATAAAATAATTATTTTGTCATGTGATATCTACATTCCGTGAGAGTTCTTTCTACTTTTTTTGGTCGAAAGAGAGTTCTTTCTACTTGTAAGTTCACGAAAGCCGCACTTGAAAAACCATTTCTGTAGTGTTTTTAATATGCAATTCCATATATTAAGAACCGGTTTAATTGAATATATTGGAACATTTAAACCTTGTCAATCAACTAAAATTAACAACTAAGGCCAAGGGAAGGATGGGTGATATTGGATTGGAGGGGGCAATGGGTTAGAGGGTTTGTGCATGAGGTAGGTTCTTCTTCGGCTCATATAGCATAATTGTGGGGCGTTTTGCATAGAATGGTGGATAGGGAAAGAAAATTTCGTCATGTAGTCCTAAAATTTAAATCGCAATTAGTGGTTGACTTTCTTGGTAAGATGCTGAAAAAATTATCACCTGTTATTTAGTCTGGTGTCTCAACGTCAATGTTTTATGAAAATGAATTCACATGTCCAACTGCATAACATTTATTGCGAGGCAAATTATTTCACTGATCACTCGAGGGTATTTTTCTATTATTGTATGATACTAGGTGGATGACCCGTGCTATCGCACGGGTTCTCATTGATTATGGTTTATATTATCTATGTGAATTTATATTTTTTTGTATATTATTGGTATATTGGTATATTCTTTTCGCTTACTTTTTTTGTACTTTAGTGGGATGTCTCAAAATATAAGCACACGGGCGGGGTCATCAGATATCCTTATATGAGCCTTGCAGATATTAAAAATTAATTAAATATATCATTGAAGTGTAGTTGATTAATTGAGTACAAAGATAATATAATATTAACTATAGTATGTTAAGTTAGAAGGAATAAAATTTTGAATGTAACAATTAATTTATATTAAAAAAATCTAAATTCTCACACCATATGACCGTGCAATACATTTTTCATTTTGTATTATATATTTAGTGATAGATTTAAGCATCCATAAAAAAACCTAATATAAAAAATACATTGATATTGTACCTTATTGTAAATAATCGATATCACTATTTTTTAGGACATACTCTTAAACATTAGAGTTGTCTGAATCTATATTTATACCTTGATACAAAGATAACGTATACTTGCATCCATGCATTTTTGTGTATACATTCACATATTCGCCTCTTCACCACTACCAACTTGGCTTCTTGTAAACTCTTTTTAATTTTTCCTCTAATCTACCATTTTTTCCACTTGTTGTGAACCTCTATAGGGATAGGAGATATTGTATTTAGTTACCAAACCATTTATAGTTGTCAATATAAAGAGGATGAAATGATTTTTTATATTAGAAAAGTTGGAAATTTAGAAATGTGAAAGGTTATTTAGGATTGTGAAAAGTTGGATGAATTAATTTGTACTCCCTCCGATTCAAATTACGTGTCGTTTTAGCACTTTAAATTTGATCCAGTTTATCTGTCATTTTAGGATTTCTAGGCAATTGATTAGGAGTGAGTTATGAGAATTGTTATTGGAATGTGTTTTTATTAATTAATGTTATTCATTCATTGGTTGAAAAAGGTGATGAGTGGTAAAGTTTACATTTTTGAGTTTAGTTAATACTTTTCTTAAATCTTGTGTCAAAAACTAAAACGACACTTATTTTGGATCGAAGAGAGTATGTTACAATTGCGCTTTTAATATGAATATTTATTTTGATCATATTTATTTTCTTCTTATCTTTTGATATTTATTCATATGCAATATGTAATGCCAAAAGCCTATTTAAGGTGCAAATTGATGTTCTCATTATCATTGCAAAAAGACTATTTTTTGGATTGAGTGACTAATAATAGCATTAGTTTAATTTGATAATTAGATTTCTTTTAATTTTTCTATTTTATATTATATATAGAAGATTATAAATTATTTTTATTAATTATGTATTTGAATTGTTTTTTTTATAAAAAATATAGGTTAATTTATCAATTTCGATTCTAAATTTATTGTACAGCTTTCTTAATCTATTATAAATTTAAAAATGCTTAATTTATAAGTTTATAATTAATTTTTTATTATTATTCTATGAGCTTTAGGGGTGTTCAAAGGGCCGAGTCGCCCGCGACCCGCACTCACCCGACCCGCAATTTGCGGGTTGCGGGTCGAATTTTTTTATTTTGTGGGTCGGGTCGGGTTAAACCCGCGCGGGTTGCGAGTCGACCCGTGACCCGCAATATTTTTAAAAATATATATTTTTATAATTTTATTAATATATAAACTATTTTTTTATAAAAAAATTGGGTCGACCCGCAACCCAACTCGACCCGCAATGACCCGACCCGCAATTTGCAAGTTGGGGTCGACCCGCGACCCGCAAGTCGGTTTGCGAGTCTGGTCGCGGGTCAAAAGTAAATTTTTTGCGGGTCGCGGGCCGACCCGACCCGACCCGTGAGCATCCCTAATGAGCATTGATGGCTAAATAATTCTCTATATTTTATAAGATATAAACAAATTAGATTGAATTTAGAAATGAATATTTAGGTCATTTAAATGAGCATTAATTGTCCAAGATTTTTCGATTTTATAATATATATAGAAGATTTCACCTTTTCGTCTTTCAACAGAAAAAAACTTGCATCTTATATGTATGGAGTACGTGCATGGCGCATAGTTCGGCCGGTCAAGACCTCAGCACTTGTGCATGTGGTCTCCGGTTCGAACCCCCGAGACGACGATTTGCTCCTTTCTTTTTAAAAACTGGTTAGTAACCAGTTTTCACCCGTTTACGGGTGCTCTAGGCTAGTCCAAGTAGTATTTTGACTACCCTAAATCATACCAAATAAAAAAAAGGAACTTTGCACCACCAGCAAGCAACTTGTACAAAACCGGTGATGCATGGACGATGAAAGTTGTCTAACATTCTACCAAAAAAATGAAAGTTGGCTAACACATACACAACCAAGATTAATCGTCAATGAATGCCTCATACACAGGGACGGACCGAAGGGCGGGCTGGGGTACACTGCAGCCCGCCCTGAAAAAAATAAAAAATAAAAATAGGGTAAATTTAATAATAATAAAAATAAGATAAATTTAGTGTTAAATTAAGGTAATTTAGCCCACCCAAAATTTTTTAGTGACAATTATCCCATCCTAATATTAAATTCTGCGTCCGTCCTTGATCATAAGTTTTAATTATGGTCGCATTTCGACCCGCTGGTCGAATTTTTTTATTTTGTGGGTCGGGTCAGGTTAAACCCGCGCGGGTTGCGAGTCGACCCGCGACCCGCAATATTTTTAAAAATATATATATTTTTATAATTTTATTAATATATAAACTATTTTTTTATAAAAAAAATTGGGTCGACCCACAACCCAACCCGACCCGCAATGACCCAACCCGCAATTTGCGGGTCGGGGTTGACCCGTGACCCGCAAGTCGGGTTGCTGGTCGGGTCGCGGGTCAAAAGTAAATTTTTTGCGGGTCGCGGGCCGACCCGACCCGATCCGTGAGCATCCCTAATGAGCATTGATGGCTAAATAATTCTCTTTATTTTATAAGATATAAATGAATTAGATTGAATTTAGAAATAAATATTTAGGTCATTTAAATGAGCGTTAATTGTCCAAGATTTTCTATTTTATAATATATACTAGTGGTGATACCCGTGCTATGCACGGGTTACATTTTTTAAATAAATGGAATAATTGTGTATATATGTATTTGTTTTTTTTATTTATGAGATTAAAAGTAAGATATTAATAATATCTATTTGTTCTTTGTATTTAATAGATCAAATACAATATTGAACAATATAAATAAATACAATATTGATTTTACATATTGTTTTAGGGCCATATATGTTCTGATTTTTCATTTGTACAATTGTATAAATATAAATAAGTTAAGAACTTTATGTATTGGCTAATGTATGTTTGCAATGAAATTATAAAATGTCGAGCATTGATTGTTAAAAAAGCTTACTTTATTGGTTTATAGATAGATTGTAATAAGTTAAGAACTTTAGGTATTGGCTAATATATGTTTGCAATGCAATTATGAAATATCTTATATATTTATTAATTATTATGTGATTGGGTCATGATCTCTAGTTTCATAGAGTCAAGTGTAACCCAGCAGGCAACATGAATACAACATGCAACCCAACTTCAAAAGAGGTATTAGTGAAATATTCATCTTCACATTCCACGTATAAATAAGACTGAAAGAGGGTTGTTAGATTAGAATCATTAGATGTATATACTTTTTCGGCACAATTTATTTTCACAATTGAATAGGTGATTTATAATTAAATGGGTGACTTGTAATGGGGTATTTAATATTCTTAATTAGGTGGTGTAAATTTTCTGTCCTAAACGGCTTTTTATATCAATCAGAAACGGCTGGGCTCAATTAACGATTATAAATTTATACCTTTAAAGTTAATAATAATATGGTAATAGCAAAAGACATACAATGGTTGATTTTTCAAGGTTTTTAATGAACATAAACGTTTTTCCTTCCATTAACTTTCTACCTAAATTACTCCCTTTCAATTAGCCAACTCCCTATTTTACTTTATTTTATTAGTTGACGAGGCTAAAACAACCTTCGTTCCAAAAATCAACCGTTGCGTGGCCTTGTTTCACTTTCATTACAAAACCCATTTCTACCCAAAAACTACTTTTAATACACTTGAAATTCGTGCAACTCTCTCTATGCATAAGAAAAATATCATTTTAAACTACTTGTCTTCTTCCATCATCTTAAAAATATCATTTTGATTTCACCTTTGATTAGATAAAAAATACACAAAAAATATAATAATCTTACCATACATAAGAAATGTTTACATCAAATGAACATAATAGCTTTCATGATTTAAACAAAAAGTAATAATGTTTTACCTTAATAATTTAGTTTGATGATCCTTCAATCCTTTTTTCTCATGAACATATTCTCTCATTGTCTTATAGCCCATATAAAAAGATAAAAATACACCAAGAAAACATGAGAAATTAAAATTAACTATATATTGCCTATGAAATTAGGCATGAGAGTCATTTGGAGCGAGAAAAATAATAATAATTTCTAAATATAGTGGTAAAAGAAATTAAATAAGTTCCTTTTTGTTGAATTAAAAAAAACATAAAAAATGGAATAGAAACTTTAAAAGAAACAATCAATTACCTCATTGTTCTTTGCTTGTATTCGTAATTCCTTTCATTTTTTAAAACAAAAGTCTTGCATCTACTCCCTTTTTTTCGTTCCATAAAAATCCTCCAAATTAGCTAAACTTCATCCTCCAACACATAAATAAGGATGATATAATACATAGACTTTATTGCTAGTTAATAATTATATAAATTCTCTTTTCTTATTGAAAAAATTAATGTAATGAATTTGATCTTATCTAGTTTTTTAGGGGTATGGAATGTGAAGGGATAGACAAATAAATTTCATCTTATCTAGTTTTTAGGGGGTATGGAATGTGAGGGGATAGACAAAATTAATGTAATAAATTTGATCTTATCTAGTTTTTATTAATTTGTTTTTTTATTAAAATCTCATTTCTCATTTTAATAAATAATACAGATGAAACTTTATATATATTTATAAAAATAAAATATAACTTGAGATCCCAAATTTACGAAATAATTTGTCAATTTTTTCAAATATTTTTTAATTATTAATTGTGACAAATTATGGATTTCAAAAGTTGTTCAATTGAAAGTTATAGTCTTGTGTTTGTAATAGAGGTTTATACAAATGGATCTTTTGTATTATTTTTTTGCAATTTTTGTTTTTTTCAATGAACTTTAATTAATTTGTAAAATTTGAATTTAATTGAGGATGGTCATAAATGACCCAAGTTTTTCAATTTTATATGTTATATAGATAAATATAGATATAGATATAGATTAACTTTATGTGTATTATTAGTTTTTTTGGATCCTAAATAATTCAATCCCTATTTATTTTCTTTCGTTTATTCTCTAATTTTATTTTTGCATAGCTCTTCACCAACTCTTTCCAGCTACTTAACAAAACTCATAACAATATTAGTTTTTGAAGATAAAAAAAGATGACAAAAGGTGATCTCTAAGATAAAAAAGAAAAAAAAATTACTCCCAAATACTCTTTGTTTGTAATTATTTTTGTTATTTAAAGGAAAAAATTTATAATTTTAAATGTCATTTAAAGGGTTATTAGCAATACCATGAAAATTTACAGGGTTATATATTCTACATGAAAAATCATTACAAATTGCTTAGATAAAATACATGCACATGAGAGACTTAAAGAAATGATTAACTTACAATTTTTCTTGGATAAACTAAACATGTATCTTCCTTTCCATTTTGTGTAATTGCAATTGAGGAAGAAAAATTTATTCACCAAACCTAAAAACAAAATATATTATTAATAATTGTATAATATATAAAATAAGAACCAAACAACAACTCCATCACAAAAAAATAAAAAATAAATAGAAAGGTTTGCTAGTATCCTACAATTTGACAACTTCAATTTGTTCTTGTGAATATATATAGGAGTAGAGAACTACATAATGTACATCATCACCATGAATGTACACCCAAATGGATATGGATTGTAATTAATACTAATTTGTAAGGAATGATATTATCACTTTAATTACAAAATTTAAAATTTAATTAGTAGGATAATACTAAAGGTCTCCTAATGTATAATAGAAACTTATAAAAAGAGAGTAAATACTAATTAATCCTATCCTATATTAAGGTAATATCAAAGGTCACATCATTTATTAAAAATCTATTTTGATATAATGTATTTAAACTTATGAGTTTTACTTTTTTCCTTAAATTTTTTATAATTTTGAATAGCACAATATTTTAATGTTAATAGTACAATTTATATAATATCATTTCTTACAACAAAATTTGATTTTGGAATTGAAAAAATTATTATATGTATTCATATTATGATTATTTTTAGTTAATTGATAAAAATAACATAAATTTTTAGTCAATTTTTTTTTCTTATTGTTGTACTATTTTTTACAAATGAAAAAATTATTATATGTATTTATATTATGATTATTATTAGTTAATTGATAAAAATAACATAAATTTATTAGTGAATATTTCTATATTTTTTAATTGTATTAGTGAATATTTATTAAAAATAATCTAATTATTTTTTAAATATTTAATCATTTATAATATTTAATCATTTGGTTTATATGCTAATATATAGTGAATATCACATTATATATTTGTGCATTGAATTACTTATTAATTATATGAATATTAATGGTAAAAAAAGCTTCTCTTAAACTATAGTTATAAAATATATTGTATGCTTTCAATGAAATTATAAAAAAGCTTATAATTTGCATGAGCATTAATTACCTAGTTATTTAAGTTTATAGTATTAAAGATACGTATAGGAATTCTATAAGTCATGACTCTTCATATTATAGAATGGGTTGATTTTTAATGAGCATATAAGTCTTTTTTTAATCTCATTTTTCTTATTTTTTTTTTGCTTTATGATATTAACTTATAGTTGGATAAAAAAAAAGAGCAATGAAAATCTAGATAGATAGTTCCTATCAATTTAATAGGAAAATTAAATGATAGTAAAAAAATATCATTAAAGAAAAAAATAAATATCATAATCTTTGTAATTTGATTAAGAATATGGAGGATTATCACATAGAATAAGGTATTTTTTAGGTACTATATTTTTAAAATTTTTATTATATCTTGCTAGATATGTGAAAATACATATATTTAAATCTAAATAATTTCATTCCAAAACTTGTAAGGTATAGATTAATCATCATATAAAATTTGTAAGGTATATATTTTCATGCAATTGATGAACGATATTATGTTAAGTTATATATGTATACATAAAACCATATTATAGTGGGATAAGAATTCAATATTGGGTCAAATTAAATGAGGCATTAATTGTCCATATTTGTCTATTTTATAATATATATATATATAGATAGATAGATAATTAGAGATTGGTCTATTATTTATCTGACTACTATTTAGTGCTTGTTTGGTTAACTAGTAAAATCCCATGATTTGCAAAATCCCAAGAAGTGTCATTTATTATCTGTGTTTGGTTGAAAAAAATTCAACCAAAAATCCTAGGAAGTCCAATTCCCATGATTTCCTATTCCTACAAAATGGAGGAATTATAATTACCAAGAAAGGGGTAGGTAAGATCTACTTCCACCCTTTTTTTATAATTATTTTTTCTTTTAAATTTAATTATTTGTAAAATCTCTATTATACCCATGAATCAACCAATCACATTTCATAAATTAGGGTTATGATAGTAACTTTATATAAATTCCCACAATTTTTCAAATCTAACCAAACAAAATGTAGAAATTTAATTCCTACAAAAATATTTATAACCAAACACTTTTACGCAATTTCTATGAAGTTTAATTCCCGTGATTTAATTTCACATGATTTAATTTCCTAGTAAGTACATTTCCTATGTTTAACCAAACGAGCACTTAGTTCTTTTAATTCCGCTGTTTTACAAAATCCTAGAAAACTCCTCTCTTTCTACCAAAAAAAATTTGGGAGAAGATGGATTGCCATAAAATGATCCAATGGTTTCGGTTTAAATGCAAAATTAGGGCTTTTCAAACTGTTCTTATAAATTCACCCAATCAATAAAGCCAATTCATACTACAATTTCGCTAAAAAAATCCAGTTAATACCAATAGTATCTCCAGAATACAAACTCATTACAAAGTATTTTATTCCAAAAGTATGTTACAAAAAGTTTATCACTATTAGCAAATAAAAAACTTTGCATTATGAATCTATAGGTTTTTCGTTTCCTCTTTGATCTTGATTCAAATTAAATCGGTTAAGACGTTGGGTTGCCTTGTTCACCTACACAAATGTAGCAACAATAAAAAATGACCCCACCTTCAAAAAAGTATCATATTTTGCCTAAATTTTCACACTAAGACAAAAAGTATTACTTTTTACCAAAATGTGCCTTTTGGTAAGAACTATAGCAAAACCGAAACAACTATAACTATATATAACAATTTACAAACATAATATCCCCATAATAATAAGTACAAATATTCCTTTTTTCACTTATATCACATCAATTCTTAAAATATTAAGAATTGATGTGATATAAGTAAAATAAAAGGATTGAAAGCATACCTCAGTTGTCCAATCAATTCTCAAAGTAATATAGGCTAGAAAAATCCCTTGCATTACTATACCGCTAATCAGTCCAAGCCAGATGCCCTGAATTTTACCATTGAGTTATTTAAATGAAGAAACAATTTCAAAAATATGTTTTTTTTTTTTAATTTAAAAAGTGATGCATACGTATACATACCGTGATACCATAGTCAGCTACATAAGCCAGAACACATCCAATTGGAATGCCAATTATGTAATAGGAAGCAATATTAACAAATGCCACCTTTGCTTGTGAACCAGTTCCTATTGCAACCCCTGCAACAATTTTATTGTACATGTTTCAAATTTTTTGGACATATTATGAATCGGGTGTGTTACTCTGTTCAAATGTGAAACATTTTAATTATAACATTTAATGTACACTAAACTTGAAATAAGGACATTTTAAAATATGTTATATAGATATATATTCTTTTTAATAGTCAAAATAAAATAGATCGTGATACGAATAAATTCTAGAATTATTAATAGACTAAATTATAAAAATCAAATCCTCATTGAAAATATGGCAAAAATGTCTAAATACTTGCCTGATAAAACTGCTTGGAAGCTGTTTAGTAACATTGTGATGGCAAGCAAAAGAAAGAGGTCAGATGCAGTCGTTGCAACTTCATCATCGCTTGTAAACCAATAAGGGATTTCATCGCCAAACACTAGACAAAGAATGCAAAACACTACTCCAAAAGCCATAGAAGTGCCAAGTATTATCTTGATTGCAAACTTGGCTGACTTGACATTGCCTTTTCCAAGCTCATTTGCAACTCTTACACTACATTAGTTTTTTTCAATAAATATATAAAAAAACAATGTGACTTGACAAAAAAAAAAAAAAGAAGAAGAAGGATTGGGGTTTATGACAGAGTTTCGTACCATGCAGCTCCCATGAAGCCAAGACAGATCATTAATTGCCATGTATTAATGTTGAGGCTGGAAAAGAAAGACAGATGGACAAGTAATTTTATAGAAATAAGAATGAAATAAATAAAGCTTTTCATATCGGAAGTTTGATAAATAAAAGTAATATATAATTTTTAGATTACTCCTATTGCCAATTGATTTTAGGATGGAACCTCGTGAATTCGTGTGTGAGGGGCCTAATGTGTACGGAAAAACGTGTGGACCCTCCCCCCACGTTATATTAGCCCACTGGAGTTTAATATGATATCAAAGTCGTTCGATCCTAGGTCCGACTCCTGGTTTACTGGGCTTGTCAGCCTTAAGACACTAATGGGTTAGCCTGCTTAAAGGCATGCCGTAAAGTGAACTTGTCATATTGCGAAGCCAGGCAGTTGCACTTGAGTGAGCTTGTGGAAATAAGAATAAAATAAATAAGGCTTCTTAAATCAGAAGTTTGATGAATGAAAGGCTAATATATAATCTTTGGGTTACTCCTCCTATATATTGTCAATTGGTTTTGTGATGAAATTTCACGGACTTATGTGCCGGGCCTAACGTACATATGCGCATTGACGAACATGTAAATCTCCCACGTTATATTGGCCCGCAAAAGTTCAACAAATTTAAATGTGCATTCCTCTCAAAAAATGCTATGGAATTGATCCAACTTAAATGCTTACCAGATCGAAAATGCATCTATATTAACTGTTGCATTGCTTGTTAATCCGGCTAACAAGACAAGAATAGAACTGTACCACATCTGCACACTTCTCCAAAATAATAGGATATGATGATAAGTTTTTATTCATGTGTACAATATATATTGCAAAACATAATCAATCAATTTTTCAACCAAGAAAAATCAAATAACTAGGATATATGGAATTTCAAGAATGCTAATCATATTAGGCTCTTAAAAGAATAATCCTTCTAATCTAGCTCTAAAAGTACGTAGTATGTATAAGTTATGAATCCTGATTTAAAAAATATTTTTATCAATTAAAAATAAAAATTTAATCATTTTCTATTTATAGATTCTCGTTGGAGTGGATTGAATAAAGGCCCAAGAGTCAAAGACACAAGGGTACCATATATTTGAACTTATGGGCTTATTAGCTTGGAAATAAACTCACACTTTCAACTTATCTAATTAGAACAATTACCTCTTACAGGTAGTATAATTCTCCCCCAAAATCAATTGTAATAAGTTGGTGGAAAAAACAATGAGAAATTTCGTGCAAGACCCTAAAAATCAAGTTTTTGATACAAGTATAATTTTTATAAGTGCTAGTTTACCAATTTGTCATTTAGATCGTTTTGAAAACTCACCAGAGCATAACGCCGGAGGAAAGGGAAAGCTTAACGATGGGAATGATATCATGAAATGCTTCCATGGAAAAACCGGTCCATGTTTCAGGACACCAACCTCCAAACATATAGACGAGCAACGAAACCATAAAGATCCACCGAGTGAGAACGAGTGCACTCATTGCACCAGCGACACCCCAAGCAAGTTTACTAACAAAGATCCAAGAAATGAGCACGTGAAGGATGAAGTTAAGGGGTGAAAGAAGCCCTATGAACATGTTCTTGCGTTGTGCTTGCAGGAATGATTCGGTTGTCATGGTGAAAACAAAGCCGTATGTGACACCTATGAACCATAATGAGATTCCTTCTGATGCATCTGCTATGTCGTCCTCTTGCCCTAGTAGCTTGTAAATCGGTGTAGCAAAGACGTAGAAAGGAAGCAATATGGTCGCAGTGATGAAGTTGATTATCCACGAGCGTTGCAAGTAGATTCCCATCATTCGATAATACTTAGCTCCAAAGGCTTGCCCACAAAGCGTTTCGGTTGCACTTGACATTCCTGTCTAATCAACTCATAAATTAAATATGAATACATCCCCCAAACGCTATATGAGATCACCTATTACCAGCTCTGTTTCCAAATATATTAAACTCCAACATAAATTAACTTATTCCAGATTTGGTGCATGTTTGGATCGCAGAGAATAATACATTATCTTGCATTATAATACATGATTTAATCGCAGAGAATTAACTTATTCCAAATATATTAAACTCCATCATTTCCTTTCTCATATTTCCTCACCCTTTCTTTTCTCATCAATTCTCAATTGGCAAACAGACTGTTAATGTATCAAGGCATGATAGAGTGATAAAAAATCACCTAGCTAGCTAAAACATGCCTAACAACTTGAGATTCAAACTCACCAGTACACCATTGTTAAATCGAAATGAGATGGCCTGGACAAGTGAATAAGCGGCGAGATCGACTTGGCTTATATGTCCAATAAACGATTGCGTTACAACTTGAACGCCAAACATTGACAAACGGAATAGAATTGCCGGGAATGCAGTTCTCCATACCAATTTGCTTTCTTCCCATACCCTCCTAACAATACCGGTATCGTCGTTTTCTTGTATTCGTGCTGGCTCGATAAGTCTAGACTCTAACTCATTGCTTGAATTCTCATCCATGATTCTGCAGAGCCAACAAGATCAAACATTGGCAAAGTTTAACAGAATTTAAAACAGAGGCCAAACTAGTTCAAATTAAAGAAATCAGTACAAAACTAAAAAGAACACTAAATTGAGCAAGTCTAAGTACAAATCTGGGGAGTTCAGCTTGTGTTGTTGAATGCTATAGCTGAGAAAGACAGTATATTTGAAGAGAATTCTACATATGTGCTTTAGTGTTGAATGGTAGATTACTCTCTTTCCTTTTTTTTAAACAATATTATACATAGTTAGGTTGTGAATTATTAATATTAATATTATATAATGGGAATAATGAATGTCTGGATCTAAAGAAGATTTGTCGATCAGTAGGTACAGAATGACACTGAAGTTTACAGAGGAGTAGTTGGAGTATCAATTAATTAGTAATTTGTTAGCTACTTGGATCCATTTTAGCAAACGAGAGGGGAAATAATGTTTCACCAAACTGAACAAAATACAAGAAGTAAGAATAGCCTTAATAATAGAAGTAAGAATGATGCACTAGGAAGCTTGAAAGGTATGTAAATGCTAGCCTTAATAATAGAAGATTTTGCAAGCGACGAAATCTAGAGCGATACGCTAGAATCCACCAGAAATAATAGAACCTAGAAAAGATAAAAGTTAGAAATTTTGAAATTACAAAAAAAAAAACCCGAAAAATAGTAAAATACTAATTTTAGCCCTGAAACAATCTAGAATGTCCGAAAAAGTCATTAGGTCACAACAAAGCGGTGAATTTGACTCGTGAGTCGATTCCTTATCCGAAAAGGTATAATGGAACTCAATCGGACACCGGACGATAGAATTACTTCCGAAAAGTACACCCTTTCCGACGATCAACTACTTCTTCTATGCGCGCGGCAAACCTCTCTATATCAAAGAATTGGGAGATGATAGAGAGTAAGGTCAAAAACATAAAATACATTATCGCTTTTACGGGTAGTTTTTTTTTGAAGGATTTTATAGGTAGTCCTAGGCGTTTCTGGGTTCTTGTGTTGTTCCTCTTTAGGTCTTTTGGGCGCACTCCTCTGACGCATGTCAAGGTAGGGGTGCCCCATCATGGCCCCCCAAATTCCGCTGCAGTGGAACTTGACTAAATCAATGCTGTTGTTGTTGATTTTATGGGTAGTATATATAGATCTTTTGGAAAGTATTTTTTTTCTCTCGTTCGATCCTATCAGATATGGCCATTCTACGTCCGAATTGAATATTGCAGAAGTCTTTAATGGGATCGACCCTCAAAATTCAATCTTTTCATTGTGTTGGCTACATCCTTAGGCAAAAGGAGAACCGATTTTATTAGGAGGAAAAATATCTAGAATTCGAACTAATTTAATGAGAAGTTTTAAGAGTATATATAGAAACTCTGAAATCCTAATTCAGATTATAAGCCGTAGGCCCAAATCGATCACAATAGGCCCAATAACGAGATAGCCTATAATCCCCCCAGGGATGGGGAGGGGGGGGGGGGGACTGCCTCCCTAGCCTCCACCAGGGGCACATCACCCCTTGGACAAACTCGTCCCCCAAAACTAGACATGTCAAATGGGTCCGGCGGGTCGGGTTCGGGTTTGGGTCAATCGGGTTCGGGTCAAAATGGGTCACGGGTCGTAAAATTTCCGGGTTCATATGGACCGGGTTTGGTACGGGTTCGGGTTGATCTAACGGGTCAGAATCGTCAATTTTGTTAAACTTTATCTTTATCTTTATAAAATAATTAATATTATATTATATAAAATATTATTTAATAATAATTTTATACAAATTTTATAATAAAATATTGAATTTTAATTGAAATAATATTTTATCGGGTTGATCGGGTCAACCCAACGGGTTGGTGACCCAACCCAGTTTTTTCCAGGTCGACCGGGTTCGGGTTACTCTTGACCCATTGATTTTCGGGTCGGGTTTAAACCCAAAAAACTTCGGGTGGGTCGGGTCGGTATTTCGGTTCGGGTCAAGTTTTGACAGGTCTACCTAAAACCCCCTACCAGGGGCTCCTTCCTCGAATCCCTGGTAGATATTGATTAACGATAAATTCAAGACATATTAACATAAAACATACCAAAGATCCAAAACCTATAGTAGAAATTTTATCTAGAAAACAACATAATATAGAATTTATACATTGGTCAAAGATTGTTCAAATCCATAGTATGATAAAGTGAGAAAAGAATCACTTAAACATGAACAAGATTGAGATTCTAACTTACTTACTAATATAGCATTAGCAAACCGTATTGAGATGTTCACAACGAGTGAATAAGCAGCGAGCTCGACTTGACTTATATGCCCAATAAACGATTGTGTAACAAGTTGCATGGCAAGCATTGACAAACGAAACAACATCTAACTCATTATTCTCATCCATGACTCTGCTCACCCAAAACCAGATCAAAATGTCATCAACAAATCTAGCAAAAATGACCCATCCGAGCAAATTTAAAAATAGGACACTAATTTTGTGGACCAAAATTTGTTTCCCTTTTTGATCAGCTAGAGTTTTTTTTGATAAAATTGATCAGCTAGATTGATAACTAAAAGGTGGAGTAAATCTTACCCACTTCGTATTGGGTCATAAAATTGACAAACAAAAAATAAATTGTTGTGGAGACTTGAGAGGAAATATGAAGAATTCTAGATCTGTTCACATAAATATAGTAGCGAAAGCAAACTAAGATTAACAAAACAACGATCAACCGATCGTATGGAAGAACTTCTCTACTAAACCATTCTGTTACAAGAATAGTGTTTGGAGGGAAAAGAGAGAAAACGAGAAGCTGGAAAATTACACAGAAAATCTAACAGAAAGCTATTTATTACAGTGTGACAAAAGCTAATAAGAGAGTGACCAATAGGAAGCTTCCACATCAGCTCCAACCCCACGCCGTTTGTTTGTTGGCTCCGGTTGTCTCTAATCTGGTAGCTTGATCAAGTAATGACAACACTCAACATCCCCTCCTCAAGCTGGAGAAGATTGCAAACCCAGCTTGAAAATAAGGAATTGGTGTCGATGCTCCCCTAAACCTTTTGTCATCAAATCAGCCAATTGAATCCGTGAAGGTATATAAGATGCGCAAAGAAACCCTTCCTGGATCTTGTCTCTTGTGAAATGACAATCAATATCAAGATGCTTGGTACGCTCATGAAAGCAAGGATTGACAACAATATGCTGAGCAGCACGATTGTCACAAAATAATGTGTCTGGAAACGAAACTGAAACTTGCAAATCTCGAAGCAAATAACTAACCCAAAGCAACTCAGCTGTTGTAGTAGCCATACTCCGATACTCTGCCTCAGCTGAAGACCTTGACACAGTGGTTTGCTTCTTGGTTTTCCAAGAAACTAAAGCATGCCCCAGGAAAATACAATAACCAGTCAAAGAACGCCGAGTCATTGCACAAGAACCCCAATCAGCATCGGAAAACCCAGTAATTTGAAGAGAAGGCTGAACTGGATAATAAAGACCCAGAGTAGAAGAACCTTTCAAATACTTCAAGACATGGATGGCAGCTTGGAGATGAGGAACTCGAGGGTGAGCAACAAACTGACTAAGGTGTTGCACACTATAAGAAAGATCCGGTCTAGTTAAAGACAAGTAAAGCAACCGCCCTACTAGTCTTCTATATTGTTCTTCATCTTGTAACAGTTCTCCATCATCTGTACTAAGCTTCACACCAGCAGGAAAAGGAAAGGAAACTGGCTTGGAATTAACTAATCCAGCATCAATAATTAAATCTGAAATGTATTTTCTCTGAGTCAAATAAATGCCTGTTGAGTCACGAAACAATTCCATACCTAAGAAATACCGAGCATGACCTAGATCTTTGATGGTGAATTGTCGATCTAAAGCCATCTTAACATGCTGTATTTCTGAAACATCACTCCCAAAGAAGACCATGCAACCTTAGTAAACAGTGAATAATCATGCTTGGATTGCACATCACCCAACTTGAACAAAAACTGAGTTAATTCCAAGTTCCACTGTCTACTAGCCTGCTTCAACCCATATAATGATCTCTTTAACTGACAAACCTGCCCAGATTGTGCCTTAAAATAACCTTCTAGAGGTTCCATGTAAATTTCCTCTTCAAGGAAACCATGCAAGAAAGCATTGTTAATGTCTAATTGGAACAATGGCCATTGCTTTGAAGCAGCTAAGGCCACAACAATTCTCGCTGTAGGTAACTTTGCTACAGGTGAGAAAGTATGCTTATAGTCTTTTCCAATTTTTTGACTAAAGCCCTTAACTACTAATCTTGCCCTATATCTTTCAATTGAGCCATCACTCTTGTATTTAATCTTGTATACGCATTTAGATTTGATAGCCTCTTTCCCAGTAGGCAAAGTGGTTAAAATCCAAGTACCATTGGTTTCTAAAGCTTGGAGTTCCTTGTCTATGGCTTCCTGCCACTTAGGATCACCTTTAGCTTCTTTATACAACCGAGGTTCAAAAACTGCCATAACTGCAGCCAAAGACACATGAAAATCAGTTGAACTGTATTCAATACATAATCACTCATCCAAACAGGTGGTTGTTTAACCCTTGTAGACTATCGAGGCAGATGTGTAACTGGTGAGGCTTGATTCTGATTGTAAACCACATCAGTACCTTCATTAAGAGTTGAACCAGTACCACGCTGAATGTCAAGAGGAACCGAATTTGTTGCATGAACAAGTTGTTCTTCACTGTCAACAACATTCACATCATCAAGCTCCAAACAACTGACCTTGGAAACATAGGAATATTAGTGTGTGGAGCAACTGAACAGTCTGGTTTTGCGGACTTTTGCAAGAAAGGAAACACATTTTCCCTGAATATCACATCTGGACTATGAAAGACTGATTTACTTTCTAAATCATATAACTTGTAACCTTTTTGATGTGGAGGATAACCTATCATGATACACCTCCTCCCACTTTGACCAAACTTATCCGATTTAGGCCCTGTAATTACTGCATACCCTAAACAACCCATAACTCTAAGATGATGATAAATAGGATGCCTGTTTCAAAGCCCGAGCTGTATCTAGTAAATGTCTATGTTTACGCTCCACAACTCCATTTTGTTGTGGAGTATAAACCATAGATTTTTGATGAATGATGCCTAAGTCAGCGAACTGAGCCATTAACAAATTCTGAGCCATTATCAGTACGAACCACCTTTGGAATCACCTCAAACTGTCTCCTCACATACTGGATTAAATCAGAAATTATGTATCCCATTTGACTCTTGTTAGACATCAAATAAGTCCATGTAGCTCGGCTACATCATCAACCACAGTCAAAAAATAATAGGAATCATTCAAAGAAGCTGTTTTATAAGGACCCCAAAGGTCAAAATGAACAAGATCAAAGCATTTGACAACATGAGTGTCACTCTCAGGAAATGGTAACCTATGAGTCTTTGACATAGAGCAAACATCACAAACCATACTATGGTTGTGAAAATACTTTCCAACATTCAAATGAGACAACTTGGAAGCTGAAATGTGCCCCATTCTTTGATGTAACAAATTCAAATCAACAGTTTTGGACAAAGAAGAACAAGAAACTGCATCTGATGTATGCATTACATCTTTGTCTTTATTCTTGACTCCAGCTTTTACTTTGTACAATCCTCCTTGCTCAAATCCTTTAGCAATGCTTGTCCCATCAGAAAGGGCCTGTAGAACACAATAATCTTCATAAAAATGTGTGCTAATCTGGTTATCTTTAATCAATCTCCCAACCGAGAGAAGATTAAACTTGAATTTTGGAATATAAAGCACATTTTCCAGAAGTAAACCATCTATAGCTGAACTTTCCCAACTAATTCCACTTTCATTGATGAACCATCATGCAAAACAATAGAAACTGGATTTAATAGGGAAGTTTGCTCTATCAAATAATGGATTTGTGAAGTCATGTGGTCCGAAGCACCACTATCAACAATCCACTCATCAGGAGCATTCAAAGAAGCATGAAAACCAAAGAAACGAGTACCTGAGAACTCCCAGTTAGCACCTTGTTTTGCACCTGAATTCTTTGAACACTCTCCCTTAGATGATCCAGAATAGCCACGGATGCATGCATAACTGTCTTTTCTGGCTGATAAGCCTTTATCATAGCATGGCAAGCATTTGAATATCTACTAACTGCATTCATCATCTCTAAATCCAGACCACCTTTCTGCTCATTCACCTCCAAAGGCGAATCCATGACACTTCCTTTGTCATTGTCAGCAAAAGCAGCCAGTCGACCTCCTTTCTTGGCCTTTTTCCCTTTATACCAATCAGGATAACCTATAATATCGAAGCAATGGTCATAATCATGACCTTCTTCTTTAAAATGAGTACAATAGAACCTCTTCTTGTCTTTCTTGACATCTCTCCTACCTGCACCATTGCCATTTCCTGAAATATTTCCATTATACTGAGAAGAATTCCTCGACTCATATCCAGAATTCCTATTTTGATCAGCCATAAAAGTTGTTGGCTCTACAACACCTCTCCTAGTCACTTGTTTTTATTTCTCAACTTGATGAACAGTCTGATATGCTTTATTCACATTAGGAAGCGAATCCAAGGAGAAGAGATAGCTTTTGGTAGATTCATAATCAGAATTCAAACGCAGCAGGAATTGCATTAGACGAGATTGATTCTCTAATTCAGCCATTTTAGCAAACAAACCACATCCACATCTCTCAATAGCACCACAATTACAGACCGGAACTCCATTCAAACTCTGAATTTCATCCCGAATACTCTTCAATTTCACATAATATTGAGTAACAGAGAGATTATTTTGACTGACCTGATTGAGCTCCTACTGCAATTGATAGATCAACGGTCCATTGTTCTGGTAATAGCGCTCCTTGATCTCTAACCAGAGCGCGTATGCTGAACCGTTGTAAATGAACGCACTGGCGAGCTCCTTTTCCATGGAATTAAGTATCCAACAGGCTACCATGGAGTCTGATAGAGCATATAGATGTAGTTGTTAGAGCATGTTTTTATTCTCGTTTTATGCATGTTTAGCTAGATTTTCGCTTTAAGTTGTAGTTTAGGTTTTATTTCGGTTTAGTTCGGAATCTACGCGTTTGTGTGCTTTATTGCAGGTTGGAGGGTGAAGCATGGTGGATATGAAGCTAAGGGACGGAGCTTAGGGGACTTAAGCATTCTTCTCACACAAGCTCTTGGGCCTTAGCTCTTCTCCATATTTGAATCTTAAATCACTTTACTTGCTTTGTTTTAATTAGTTTTAATAACTTAGATTTTTAGTTTACAATCATAAAATCTCCCCCTTAACTTAGTAACATTACTTAAATCCGAATAATCCGAGTCTCTGTGGGTTCGACCCTTACTTCCACTTTGCTAAGGTTAGGAAGTTAGGGATTTTCTTTGACAGTGCTTTTATAGCGACGCAAAAGTGCTCGTCAAATTTGGTGCCGTTGCCGGGGACTCGGCATATTATTTGTGTTTATTTAGTGTTACTTTTTTTTTTAGGGTGTGAACCACTTGCATGGTTCATACCCGTGCTACTAATCCATCTCTTGTTGAGTTTGATTCAGAAATCGAAAGGACAATCTCTAGGTTGCGCAGGCAAGCTCGTGCGATTTCTCGAGAATTACCGTTCAATCTGGAACCTTTTTCTTCTGATTATGATTCTGATAGTGTTCCTGAAATAACAGAGATGGCTCAGACACTGAGACAGTTGATTGCACCTGATTTGGCCCAACAACCATTGGCGGTGAAGCTACCTGCACTCCTTGACGGTGTCCAATTTGAATTGAAATCAGGGCTGATTCACCTCCTTCCTCAATTCTATGGGAAGGCGGGTGAAGATCCCAACAAACATTTATCTGATTTTCATGCTGTCTGCACTAGCATGAAACCAAACGGCGTCACTGATGATCAAATCAAGCTGAGAGCTTTCTCTTTCTCTTTGAAAGATGGAGCGAGTGATTGGCTCTATTATCTGGCTCCTGGCAGTATCGAGACTTGGGAGGAACTGAAAAAGGCTTTTCTTGAGAAGTATTTCCCAGCCACAAAACTCTCGAGTATGAAGAAGAGCATTAGCAACATTGAACAACTCCCGAACGAATCGCTCTACGAGTATTATGAGAGGTTCAAAAAGCTAATCTCAAGCTGCCCCTATCATGGTTATTCTCGGATGGATCTTGTTATGTACCTTCATGAGGGCTTATTGGATGAAGAACGCCGACTTGTTAATGCTGCCTATGGAGGAAACATCCTGAACAAGACTCCTGATGAAGCCTTTGATCTATTTCATGAACTTTCTGAAGGCTCTCGTCAATTTAGCAAAAGAGCTTCAATGAAGTCAGCCCATTCTATTGATGTTACGGCTTTACATGAAGAGGTGAATGAGTTGAAGTCAATGTTCAGGCAATTCATGTTGAAAGGACAACAATAACTCAAGCCTTGCGGTTTCTGCTCTGACACTACTCATAAGACGGATGCCTGTCCTACTCTTCATACTCAGGAGGAAGAAGTCAACGCACTTGGAGGTTATGGGCCGAACAGACCTGCATATGATCCCTATTCGACCACATACAATCCAGGGTGGAGGGATCATCATAATTTGAGGTATGGGAATCAGAACCAACAATATGTACCTCCAAACGGTCCTCTAGGTTTTAGACCTCAACCTCAACTTCAGCCTCAAGCACTGAATCAAGCCCCATCCTTATCCACAAATGAAATGATCCGTGCTCTTACCCAAAATATGACTATTATGCATCAATCTGTGGGGCAATTTCAGCAAGATACCAAGTCAAGCATCACCAACTTGGAAAATCAAATGAGCCAGCTTGCAAAGGCGATGAGTAAACTTGAAGCTAGAGATTCCAACAGATTACATTCTCAGACGGAAGTCAATCCTAAACAAAATGTGAATGCAATCTCGCTCCGTAGTGGTAAAGCGTTGGAAAACAAAGCAGACAAGCAACCAACCTTGCATGAGGAAGAAACCGAGGAGGGTGAAATTTCGGAGTTGGAATATCAGAACGACCGCGGGCAAAACAGCCGGAGCGCCCCCGCGCCACCAAGCCCTAAACCGCGCTCCGACGGGCCAATTCTCTGCGGCCAAAGCGAGGCCAAAATCGGCCATAGCGCGACCGCGCTCCAGGGCTCCCAAACCGCGCCGGTGGTGATCAACGACGACTCCTCGATTCCTTCGACCTCGGCTCTCAAACCTCTTCCACCCTTCCCCTATGCATTAAAGGAAACCCGTAAGATCGAGAGCGACAAAGAGATCTTCGAGACGTTTAGCAATTGCAAGGTGAACATTCCACTTCTCAAGCTTATCAAGAGCATTCCTCGCTATGCTAAATTCTTGAAGGAGCTATGCACAGTTAAGCGGAATCAAAAGCCTAAAGGGAAGCAAAAGATCAAGGTTAGCGAGCAAATATCAGCGGTCTTCCAAAGACGCATGCCAAAGAAATGCGAAGACCCAGGTATGTTCACTATCCCTTGTACTATAGGTGAGACGAAATTTGATAAGGCCATGCTAGACTTGGGTGCTTCTATAAATGTTTTGCCTTATTCAATTTATAAATCACTTGAGCTTGGTTCATTACGTACAACGGATGTAGTAATTCAATTGGCTGATGGATCCAATGTTTACCCAAAAGGGATTGTAGAAGATGTGATTGTCATGGTTGATAAGTTGGTTTTTCCCGCTGATTTCTATGTACTTGATATGGAACATGACAAGCAGGCGGCTCCAATCCTCTTAGGTAGACCATTCTTAAAAACGGCCAATACAAAAATCGATGTGCGTAGGGGCTCATTAACTATGGAGTTTGATGGGAAAGGGTTGAGTATAACGTCTCTAATGCCATGAAATTTCCCTACAATAACAATTCTTTGTGCTCTATTAATATTTTAGATACGCCCGTCCCGGTCTTCTTTAATGTTAAAGATCATGATGGATTGCAATTTTCGCTTGAAAATCCGTTAGTTAATGATAAAGTGGATTGTATGCTTAACAGTGACATGAAGGAAGTTGTAGCTAAGTCGAACGCTCACTATGAGCGACCACCCTTGTTACCGGGCTTTAAGCCCAAGCTACTAACAATGCCAGGCAAGAAGCTTGTTTCTTTTGCTTTGCAGGGCCCTAAATTGGAGATCAATCAATCACCGAGCCAATCTAAATCCGTGTTTCTAGATGATGGAGCCACTCATTCAGTGCAGAAAGTGAATGGACAACGTTTGAAGCCGTACTTTGAAGAATTTAGCAATGCTATTCTTGAAGAGACGGTTTTGAACGAACCAAACACATGAGCGGTAATGCATCAAGCTAATGACGTTAAACAAGCGCTTCTTGGGAGGCAACCCAAGCTTTTAATTTAGTTTTTCTTTGTTTTCGGTTTGTTTTTGTTTTTTTTTTTGCTTTGTTTTGGTTCGTTTTTGTTCTTAGTTTTAGGTAAAGTCGAGAAACAGGTACACGCGGTTCGAGGAAGCTAAGACGCCCTCGTGCTCATATCCTGGATTTCTAGATCCTATATATCCATACCCGGGATACCCACCACCACCACCATCTGAGGAGTAGATTCTGGTGTTTGTCAAGCTCTTATGATAAGGTTAGTTTTCTTTTACTCTTATGTTTTCTTTTAATTTGGGGACAAAGTAAAGTTCAAGCATGGGGGAAGGGGATTCTTTATTTTGTCATAAGTGCTTAGTTGTAGTTAGTTCATGTATTTGCATTTGCATGTTTATTTTATTGTCATGCATTGATTAAAATCTTGAAAAAAATGAAAAAATCAGAAAATTTGAAAAAAAAAATTTAAAAATATTGCATTTAGGTTCTTATTTCCCCATTGTTTGTTTCCTCTTGTGTTTCTATGCTAAGTATAAGTCCTAACCCATGATTTGCATGATTTGCTGAAGTTTATATGATATGAGCATGATCATTGATTAATTACCTTGATTATAGGATGGAGCATGTATTTAGCTTGAGTATTTGATTCATTCTGAAGTTCTAGACAACAAATTGCCTTGTGAGATTTTTGGCCTTTCATGATATATTTGTTCTCCATATTTCTTGAGTATATCACCATGATTATTTAGCTCTAGAACTTGCGTTATGACTCTTTGTCAAGACTGCTTTATATGATTGAATATATGACATTAAAATGATTGAGGCAATGTTTCTTATAAGCCTATTATTTCCCTTCCTACCTTACAAGATCCATGTTCTTGACACGCCTATTCTTTTGAGCTTTAAGCCTATTTTTCTTTATTAGCTCCACAAAATTTCCCTAGCCTAATAAGCTTGACCCATAATTCGGGATTTAGGACTTTAGGTTATGTTTTGTTTTGTGTGGGTTATATATAAGTATGGGGGAATTAGAAGAAAAGGAGGAAAAGAAGAAATAAAACTCTTGTGTGTAAAGTGAAAAAAAATTGAAGATGAAAGTATGTTGCAAAGCAAAAGAAAAAAAAGTTAAGTACAATTGTTAGTAGTCTTCATAAAGGAAAGAAAGAGTTGAAGAAGAGGCAAAGAAAAGAAAAGAAACAAAGAGCTTGAAAGTGTTAATGGAGTTGGTAAAAGAAGTTGGGAAGTGTTGTAAGAAGAAACTGTGTTGAATTTTGGGTTAGGATTAGTTCTTTATCCCGGATTTAGCACCACATGCCAAATATGATCCCTACCTACTTGTCTATACCTTGGCCTCATTAAAACCTTGAAAAAGACCTCATGATTTATGTTTTGGATTTGAACATTCGTGGTGGAGATTTAGTGCACTGATGCAAGCATATGGTAGTTGACATTCAAAGATGATTTTTGAGCGAAAATACATACCCTTAAACACTTGAGTGTTGAGTGCAAACACAAAATACCTTGGTGAGGATTAGAATTGATTAAAAGCTTGGTTTGAAGCTTTCGTTGAATGTATGCAAATATTTCATGGTTAAGTTTGAGTTTCTTGAAAATGAATGGAAGTCATGGCTTGCTTGTTTGTGGTGAGATGGATTTATGTCTTGCTTGAGGACAAGCAAGGTTCAAGCATTGGGGAATTTGATAGAGCATATAGATGTAGTTGTTAGAGCATGTTTTTATTCTCGTTTTATGCATGTTTAGCTAGATTTTCGCTTTAAGTTGTAGTTTAGGTTTTATTTCGGTTTAGTTCAGAATCTACGCGTTTGTGTGCTTTATTGCAGGTTGGAAGGTGAAGCATGGTGGATATGAAGCTAAGGGACGGAGCTTAGGGGACTATGGAGAAGTTTGATGAAGCTTAGAGCGATATAAGTGAAGATTGAAAGAGCTAAGGCCCAAGAGATTGTGTGAGAAGAACGCTTAAATCCGGGTCAAGCATTGGAGTCTTGTTTTGACACCTCCATCTTGAAATGCTTGGTTTGGGAGCTACAGTGGTCGGATGAACCTGAATTTGGTGTCACTGGAAAGCTAACTCGAAGAGCTACAATTCATATTTTTACTCCGAGTCCAAATTCCAACTAAAAGGGGTTCAAAACATCCTCTGAATTGTCGTTTAAATGCTGAACCGAGGCTGAGCGCGGGCAAGAAGGCCATAGCGCGACCGCGCTCCTCAGTGCCAAACCGCGCCGCGGAGATGAAGTTTCTGCAGGCGGAGCGCGGCCAAAACCCCCATAGCGCGACCGCGCTCTCACTGGACCAAACCGCGCTTTGGCGCATTGATGCGACGCTGATTGGGCTTCCGCGAAGATCTTTTGGGCCGACTTTAGTTTATGTTTTTGGATATTTTTAGAGATAATATAAATACTTTCCTTAGGGTTATTTGGATCTTACGCTATCTTTTGTTTGGAGTTTTATGCTATTGAAGAATTTGGAGATTTGTGGGAGACAAAACCCTAGATTTGCAATTGAAGAGAAATTTGACTCTTGTAAGTTTTATTTTTCTTTAATGTCGATTTCTAGCTAATTTTCTCATGTCCAACTAGTTAGTTGAAGTTGTATGCATGATCGCTTGTGAGATTTGAATTATTTTAGTTTGCCTTGGCTAGATTGAATCTCTCCGTGCTTGATTGATTAAAATTCGCTTAGGATTATAATAGATTGGTCATCTATTTTACTTCTAGGTTGAATTAGAACTAGAATAATTAAATAGACGGTGGAATTTGATTATTCATGGATGAATCCTTTGATTAAACTTATAGACGGTGGAATAAGGTTAATCAAAGGCGGAGAATTTAATCACAAGACGTCATGAATAGACGGTGGAATTCATGAATTATTGTTTCTATTGAATGCTTTGAACTTAATTGCATGATCAACTTGACATAGAAGGTTTTCTAGGTTAATTGATTAAAAGGTTGTTAAAGACGGTGTATATTAACAACCACTTTAAGCTTGAATTCATAAATTCACAATAGATTAGTCAAGGGAAATTGAAATAAGAATAATCGAGGATCAAAACTCATGTATGCAATGGATACAAAACTAGTTGGACGCTTTTCTCCATATTTGAATCTTAAATCACTTTACTTGCTTTGTTTTAATTAGTTTTAATAACTTAGATTTTTAGTTTACAATCATAAAATCTCCCCCTTAACTTAGTAACATTACTTAAATCCGAATAATCCGAGTCTTTGTGGGTTCGACCCTTACTTCCACTTTGCTAAGGTTAGGAAGTTAGGGATTTTCTTTGACAGTGCTTTTATAGCGACGTAAAAGTGCTCGTCAGAGTCACACCTCTTCCAGCGGCCATAATTCGGCGAGTTCCTCTCCGGCGCCACCTCGGTTCCATCAATGAATTCGAGCTTGAGCTTTGCCTCCAGTGCTAAAGTAATCTGCCGACTCCACATCAAAAAATTCCTGCCGTCGAACAGCGAAGATGTGAGTGACATGCCTGGATTATCAGAATTATTGAGGAGCAACGGATCATTCTGATTTGCATCTCATGAATATTAGCAACTAGGAGATTGCGATTCGCATCTGGATTGTTGCTATTTCCATCCATTATCAAGGATCAAACCCTAACTTAGTAAATTAACGAAAGAGGAAGTGAAAAGAGTCTAGAATTTCTCAATCAAGCTCTGATACCATGAAGAATTCTAGATCTGTTCACAGAAATATAGTAGCGGAAGCAAACTGAGATTAACAAAACAACGATCAACCGATCGTATGGAAGAACTTCTCTACTAAACCATTCTGTTACAAGAACAATGTTTAATTTGGAGGGGAAAGAGAGAAAACGAGAAGCTGGAAAATTACACAGAAAATCTAACAGAAAGCTATTTATTACAGTGTGACAAAAGCTAATAAGAGAGTGACCAATAGGAAGCTGTCACATCAGCTCCAACCTCACTCCGTTTATTTGTTGACTCCGATTGTCTCTAATCTGGTAGCTTGATCAAGTAATGATAACACTCAACAAAATAGCACAAACCTGAGAATTAGTTTGCTGGCTTCTTCTTTTTGTTGACGGGGTGCAGTTGAAAAAGATAGCAGATTTGACAGGAAGATGTATATCATAATTTGGAATTGGAGGAGGCAGTTAGTCTTTTCATTTTTTAATTATTATTAATTATTATTATTGACGTGGTAGGTTGTGAATTATTTAATGTGAAGAAAGGGTTTGTGCAAATAAGTGCAAGTGGGGTGGATTATTGTGAGCAGATAATTGTTTATTAGTAGATGCATTATTTTTTTCCTTAGATTTTGTTGGATTGATTTGTAATCAATGTTATTTTTAAGATGAGTCAACTCATCTAGTTTAATAAAATAAGCAATAGTAAAATGGAGGTCACTACCTCTGCATCGACAACTAAGGCACCGTTCGACACTAGCGGAATTGCTAATGTTTTTAGCTAGGGGAGCGGAATATTGGACGGATTGAAGAAGCTCCTCCTCACGAGCTTTTTCAATTTCCGCTAGATGAAGCGGAAAAAAAGCTCCCTCTAGTGCCAGTCGAACGGACCCTAAACCAAACCATGGCCTAAGTGATAATAAAATATATTTTTGTGTACATTTCATTATCTAACATAAAATTTATTTGATCAAACCATTTTCTTTGTGTCGGTGAGGTTTTGGTGAGTGTATAAAAATATTGGAAGAGTCGTTTTTTAATAAAAATAATTATTTTGTCACGTGATATCTACATCCTGTGAGAGTTCTTTCTACTTTTTTTGGTCGAAAGAGAGTTCTTTCTACTTGTACGTTCACGAAAGCCGCACTTGAAAAACCATTTCTGTAGTGTTTTTAATATGCAATTCCATATATTAAGAACCGGTTTAATTGAATATATTGGAACATTTAAACCTTGTCAATCAACTAAAATTAACAACTAAGGCCAAGGGAAGGATGGGTGATATTGGATTGGAGGGGGCAATGGGTTAGAGGGTTTGTGCATGAGGTAGGTTCTTCTTCGGTTCCTATAGCATAATTGTGTGGCGTTTTGCATCGAATGGTTAGGGAGAGAAAATTTCGCCATGAAGTCCTAAAATTTAAGTCGCAATTAGTGGTTGACTTTCTTGGTAAGACGCTGAAAAAATTGTCACCTCTTATTTAGTCTGGTGTCTCAATGTCAATGTTTTAAGAAAATGGATTCACATGTCCAACTGTATAATATTTATCGCGAGGCAAATTATGTCACTGATCACTCGAGGGTATTTTTCTATTATTGTATGATAATATTAGAGATCGGTCTATTCTTTATCTGACTACTATTTAGTTCTTTTAATTCCTCTGTTTTTCAAAATCCTAGAAAATTCGTCTCTTTCTACCAAAAAAAATTTGGAAGAAGATGGATTGCCATAAAATGATCCAATGGTTTCGGTTTAAATGCTAAATTAGGGCTTTTCAAACCGTTCTTATAAATTCATCCAAAGTAATCAATAAAGCATACTTCCAACGGATTTCATATACGTAGAAAAAAAAAAGCCAATTCATACTACAATTTCGCTAAAAAAATCCAGTTAATTCCAATAGTATCTCCAGAATACAAACTGATACGCTATAATTTATTATATTTAGATTATATTTAGATTATATTTTATATGATCTTATCTTTTATGTTACGTAAGATATTGTCACAGTATTTTATATGATCTTATCTTTTATGTTAGGTAAGATATTACCAATTCATACTACAATATGCCTTAGTACAAGGATATTATGATATGTATCTTTATATATTGGAGATTTCTCCATCAATAATCAATCAATGAATCAAATCAATTAAGAAATTATCTTTTGCTCTAAATTTATTATCGTTATTCTTCCCGTGGCTACCAACCACGTTTATCGAGTCAAACCCACATCGGGTGCGTCTCACCCCCTTGACCAACAAGGGTTTCCGATACGAATCCACACCGGGTCCATATCAATTGGTGCTTTCATTGAGAGTGAGTCCACATCGGACCAATCTCGCCTCCTTCTACCATCACCATGTCAGTAGTTCCAAGCAATATATGGGAACTTCACCAAAATACGGCGTGGAAGATCCGTAATATTGATATGGAATATGAGGATCGTCGTCGTCGGATACATCAGATTTTTTCTAGATTGGAAATTGAAATGGAATATGAGGCTCGTCGTCGTCGGATACATCAGATTTTTTCTAGATTGGAACTCCATTCCGCAGGTGTGAACGAGCCGTCGCAAACCCCTGCCTCGGCAACCAACAAAGTCGAGCCCGCAGCCAATGCCTCGACACCTGCGACCGATGCCCCAACGCTCGCGGCCGATGCCCCAGCGCCCGCGGCCAGCCCTCCGGCGCCCGCAGCCAGCCCTCTGGCGCCCGCGACCCATTCCCCCGCGCCCGCGGCGTCTGTCCCCGCACCCGCGGCTCCCGCCACACTGCACCCGACGCCGGCGTCGCTTTCCTCTCCCACATCTGAACCGTTTGTGCGGGAAGTTGCGCCTCCGCGCTTGAAGGTGCAGGCTCACCAATCCAGTTCGCAAATCTTTGGCGCTAAGCCAATTGACAACAACTTCAAAGACTCTATGGATGAATTGGTGGAACCCGAGTTTTCAGCTTTTCTAGGCGATATCTTCATGTATTGGTTTAGGAGTTATGGGGTTCACAACCAATTTGCTTTTCTGGTGCTGAATCAAGTCATGCTACATGTGCAATGGGATCCTGGCGGATTCAGCTCGAAGTTCCGTTTAATAAGTTTCCTCTTGATTTCCGACTTGAGGACAAGTCGATTCTCAACGGGGGAGAATTGATACGCTTGATGAAACCCGAAATGAAAGGCTCGCTAGAAGACAAGAAACTAGATTATTATATTCGAAAGTGCAAACACTTGCTTCTTTATTTATGATTTTCTTTACAGCGAGGTTTACAGGCCCACGAGGCCAACATATTATTTGAGAATTACAGCCTTCACCTCCTACGATTATCCGAGATCTCGACCTAACAATGTCCGAGAGCCCCCAGTGGCCAGCTAGCTCTAAGCGTCACTTGTCGGTCCCTTTGAGCGAGGTTGAGTTGCGGAGTCTTTGATGTGAGGTAGAGCGAGGTGTAAGAGGCTTACGAGGTGGTGTAGCGAGGTCTTTGATGTGAGCGGAGACTCTGTGAGACTTGAAGCCTTTTTGTTGAATTCGCTTGTCTATTGCGAGGCCTTTTAACGGTGTTCCGATCACGTCGATCTTCAACGAGCAAGAAAGTTCTTGAGTTCAAGATGTTTTCGACCCCTTTTCCATTCGAGAATCTCCTCTATTTATAGAGGGTTGGGGAGTCGAGTTTTGGTTGTTTGTCCGATGTGGGACGCCCGAGATCAAGGGCTCTGATTGGCCTAGAGGCGAGGCCGCCGGTGATTGGCTCGAAGAGCGGCGTTCGCTGAGTGGTCATGGTGGGCGGGCGCAGGTAGAGTCGGTTATGAGGTCGAGACCTCGCTCCGAGGTCGAGGGGGATCTCGTGGGGTAGGAATTTTGTTAAAATAAGTGGGTGTGGTTGTGGGTCCCAGGATCATCCTCTGGGGCCCCTTTGTCCCGGTTTGACCCTCATACCTCGGGCCCACCTCTTGCTTCGCTATTCTGAGCATCATCACAACCCCATGGCCTGGGGACCTCGGCCCGAGGGTCGCAGGGCATAAGTTCTCAAAGATTGCGGGGTGCGAGGCTCTGAGAGGTGGGTAGGCATTTTGCGAGGCTTCAAGGGTTTCCGAGGTCCCTGGAGATCATCTTGCGAAGACCTGCCTTTGCGAGGTTCTACACTTAGCTTTTCTTTGGTTGGCAAGGGTAAAGCTTTTCTGGGCTTGCTCTTCGTGTTTTGCTTAATGGGCCGCGCAGGAGGGACATGCCCAATAAGCCTAACTGGGTAGGGGAGGCCCAAGCCTGCCCTTTATATGTGCGGACTTCACACGCCTCCCCATTTATCTCTTCTTCCCAGATTTTCACCTTCTCTCTTTCTGTCTTTTCGGCTTCCTACGAACGGTTTCTTCAGACGGTTTCCGGCGAGCCTCAGCCATCTTCCGGTTGCACCACCGCCTCCTCCTCGTCGATTCTGAACAAGTGAGTTTTCGACTTTTCTTCTCCCGCTCCTTGTTTGCTTTTGATTTCTCCCTGCTTGTTTTTTGCGCCGTGTTTTGGAGAGGCGATGGAGTGTCGCCTGGTGTTTCGCGCCGACATCACGGTGGCGAAACTGCGGTGGTGAGGTCGGCGTGAGTTTCCGCCTGCTTTTTATCGCCGTTTTCCCGTTGCTCCCTTCTCTTCTTTTCTCTTTCGTTTCGCCTTGTGCCCTAGCGGGCAGTGGTTGCCCCTTGGCGTTTCGCACCGGCGACAAGGTGGCGGGATGGTGGGGTGAGGGTGGCGAACGCCATGCACTCGGATCCCTCGCCCCCCAACCGACGGTTGTTTCTTTTTATCTTTCGGCGGTTTCGAATTTTGAAGTTCTTGGAAACCCAAACGTCCTGACGACTGGTTGATGGGACGTTAGGGTCTCCACCGCTGGCTTCCATTTCATCTTCTCTTTCCTCTTTCTGGCGCTTCGACTTTTTTCCTTTTTGGCGCTTCGACTTCTCCCTCGCCGTCTTATCTTGTCAGAGTAGCCCCTAGGGTGCCACGTGGTTCCTCGCCCCTTATGATCCGGAATTTCTCTTTCTCACGATCCGAGGTTACGACCTCGCACTGTTTTTCTTTCGAGGTTGCGACCTCGCGCTGCTTTTCTTCCGAGGTTGTGATCTCGCATTGTTTTTTCTTGGTTATAGTGCCCGACGTCTCAACGCTTCTTTCTTTTCCAGGTGCTAGCCTTCCGCGGCCTGGACATCGTTCTTTTCATGCCTAGGAGAGCCTCTGCTAGCCCTCCGCCCGGCTTCGCTTTCAGAGTCCAAGAGGGTTTTTACGAGGAGGTTTCGGAGTCCGCGCGAAGCGTAGAACTCAGCGACTCTCAGAATCCGAGGTCCCCTTCGTTGGTTTTCAACGAGCCTTCTTCAAGCGACTCCGAGGTCTCTATTAATTCGTGCTTCTCCCATCTTCGAACGTCGTCGGGCGTTGAAATGGCTTCGTCTTCTACCCCAGACGAGGTTGTTACTGAGGTCGAAGCGCGGCCGATTGTGGGAACGACCTCAGCGCCTCCTCCTTACGTGCCCCCGAGCTTCCCTGCGGCGTACATCACCGACGCCGTGTCCCGCGTCCCGAGGGTCCTGGAGGAACGGATCCCCATGACCCCGGGTTCCGCCGAGCCTCGTCTATCCGAGGGGGTGGCCACCGAGCTCGAGTTGAAGGACCTTACAGATATTGCCAAGGACTTTGCTTGGCCCGAGGGGGTTGAGTTGGCGCTTCCCGAGGAGGGGGGGTCACTCCTTGGCGTCTTACGACAGGTGCGTGGTTGTGCACCTCTTCAGCCTTCAGGCGGGCTTCAGGCTGCCCTTGGCCCAGCATTTTGTTGATTATCTGTGGGCCATGAGGATCTGCCCTGCGCAGCTGTTTCCGAACGCTTGGCGGTTGCTGTGTGCCTACACGATTCGCAGTCGCGAACTTGGGGACGAACCGAGACATGACTACCTGTCGGCTTTATTCCTAGCGAGGAGAGACACTCGGTCCCGAAGCCTTATCAACCTTAGCACGTCGCTTATCAAGATCACCACGGCCCCTTCGAACGTCGGGCCGTGGAAGCCGAATTGGTTCTTGGTTCGCGACCCCACCGGGAGATATCTCAATTTTCCCTTAACGCCGGGCGAATTTGTCCGGTGCGTGACCCCGCTGGAGGTTGATGAGCTTAAGGCGCTCAGGGTCCGATACGCCACGGCGAGTCAGGCACCGTTTCAGGTGTATCTTTCTCAGGACCAGCTTGAGCGGGCTGGTCTGAGCCTCAGCCTCCCTCCCAGCGAGGGAAAAGAGGGTACTCAATCTCTTTCCTGACATTCCCTGATTTGATTTTTTTTTCTTTTTGAAGTTGAGGGGCGAGGTTTACAACCCCGAGGGCTTATTTTGTCTCATTACTGTCATTAATTTGCTTCTTGCTTTTCTTATCTAATTTTTTCGTTCTCTTTTTTTTTCTAACAGTGAACCTACTCGGCGCTCTTACCTCGAAGTCATAGGGCAAAAGGCCTGTGACTTCTTCCTCCAACGCTCCGAGACCCCAGGGCCAACTTGGGGTCGTCATAAAGGAACCGGCCTCGCAGGCGAGGCCTCCCGCCCCGCAAAGCAAGACGACAGCCCCGACGCAGAAGGCGCCGGCGGCGAAGACGAGCGGGGGGGGGGGGGGGGGGGTGGCGTCCAAGGGGGACGCCGCAAGGACATCCTCCCATCACTCTCGAGGATCCGGAGATAAGGTCGGGTCCAAAAGGAAGGACGAGGGTTCTCCTCGGGGGGAGAAAAGGAAGAAACGAAAGGAGGATGGGCGGGGGGAAACCCCGGGGGGCGTGATGGTCGAACGCCCTGGGCCCGCGAGCCGAGTTATCTCGGCCACCGGGCCTCCTGCCGAGAAGTTCCACTGCCTTGGTCCTTCCCGGGGCGTGTCCGAAGACTGGGACAGGACCGTTTGGCCCGACGAGGTTGCATGGGCCAACAACCTCTCGGAGGCAGCCCTCAACGATGAGATCCTCCGCTACTCCGCGATGATATATCTTGCCCTTTTTCGTTCATTATTTTTTGTTTGGCTTTATTATTCTTGTTCTTGTTTTTACGTGCTCTTTTATTGCTCCAGAATACCTTCTTCGCGAACTACAACTGCGGCCGCGCCGTCCTTCTCCATAGGAATCTGGGCAGGATGGAGGCGAGGCTCCAAGAGCGGGACGCCGAGCTCGAGAAGAAGCGAAAGAGCCTTTCAAAGGCCGAGAAACGCGTTCGTGCCGCGGAGATCGCGGCAGCGGACGAGGCCAAGGACGCCTCGAGGGCCAAGGAGGAGCTGAGGAAGGTGAGGGAGGAGAACAAGGATTTGAAGTATGAGAACGGGGATTTCAAGGATGAGGTCAAAAAGCTCAAAGGCCAGCTATTCGAAGAACACCAATTCTTCAGAGAGAAGGAGGCGGAGCTTCGGAAAGCCGAGGAGGAGGTTACCAGGCTCCAATGGCGTATTGTTGAGCTCAGCAAGGAACTGGATCTCGAGGGGCCCAGGTATGTGAAGTCCGAGGCCTTTCAGGCCGAGATGGTGGACAGTGTGAGGAAGATGTTCAAGCAGTCCGTCGGGATGGGGGTAAAGCAGTCGGTCGCGAAGTATGGGCACCTCGACCGCCGCATCAAGTTTTTCATCCCCAACTATCAGGAGACTATGGGGGAACTTGAAGGGGAAGAGCCTGAGGGAGAGTGCGAGTTCTTTCTCAATGAGGATGGAACTGTGGCTAGCGAGGCGCCTACTGTGGCAGCCATCGCCCAGGAAGATGCGCCCAGCTCCCAGCCTTCTGCCATCACCGCCCCTGCCCCGGAGACTCCCCAAGGACCTACTGCTCAAGCCCCCGAAGATCCTCCGAAGACCTCCGACCCTGCCGCCGAAGCCTCGAAGATGTAAAGGATGTCGTTGTCTGCTTCTGTTTTTTTTTGTTTTGTTGTTTTGCTTGTTGTTTTGTTGGTGGCCCTGCGGGGCCTGTAATTAAACATCTGGGCACACGTGCCCCAGCTTTTTATGTTATTTTCCTTACCCTATGATTGCTTGTTTGTTCTAGCTTTCTCGTATATGCTCGCACATATTATCTACCCAACCCCATGGCCCGAGTGTCACAATAATTTTGGTATTCGGGCCACATCGGGTGTTTCTGATTATGTATCGAGATCTCGAGCTTTGCTTCAATGATTCGCCGAGGCCCCGAGCCTTTTCCGGACTTCGCACAACGACTTTGCCGAGGCCACGAGCGGGAAGCGAGGGAGGGATTTAACGAGATTCTCCATCGCCTTGCGTGAAGCGAGGTTTGGACTTAACGAACCCCAAGCGGGAAGCGAGGGATGGACTTAACGAGATTCTCCAACACCTCGCGTGAAGCGAGGTTTGGACTTTTAACGAAAATATCCAAAGCGGGAAGCGAGGGATGGACTTAACGAGATTATCCAACACCTCGCGTGAAGCGAGGTTTGGACTTAACGAAGATCTCCAACCCCAAGCGGGAAGCGAGGGTTGGACTTAACGAGATTCTCCAACACCTCGCGTGAAGCGAGGTTTGGACTTAACGAAGATCTCCAACCCCAATCGGGAAGCGAGGGATGGACTTAACGAGATTCTCCAACACCTCGCGTGAAGCGAGGTTTGGACTTAACGAAGATCTCCAAACCCAAGCGGGGAGCGAGGGATGGACTTTTGACGAAATTCTCCAACACCTCGCGTGAAGCGAGGTTTGGACTTTTAACGAAAATCTCCAACCCCAAGCGGGAGGCGAGGGATGGATTTAACGAGATTCTCCAACACCTCGCGTGAAGCGAGGTTTGGAGTTAACAAAGATCTCCAACCCCAAGCAGGAAGCGAGGGATGGACTAAACGAGATTCTCCAACACCTCGCATGAAGTGAGGTTTGGACTTAACGTAGATCTCCAACCCCAAGCGGGAAGCGAGGGATGGACTTAACGAGATTCTCCAACACCTCGCGTGAAGCGAGGTTTGGACTTAATGAAGATCTCCAACCCCAAGCGGGAAGCGAGGGATGGACTTAACGAGATTCTCCAACACCTCGCGTGAAGCGAGGTTTGGACTTAACGAAGATCTCCAACCCCAAGCGGGGAGCGAGGGATGGACTTTTGACGAAATTCTCCAACACCTCGCGTGAAGCGAGGTTTGGACTTTTAACGAAAATCTCCAACCCCAAGCGGGAGGCGAGGGATGGATTTAACGAGATTCTCCAACACCTCGCGTGAAGCGAGGTTTGGAGTTAACAAAGATCTCCAACCCCAAGCGGGAAGTGAGGGATTGCCTTAACGAGATTCTCCAACACCTCGCGTGAAGCGAGGTTTGGACTTAACGAAGATCTCCAACCCCAAGCGGGAAGCGAGGGATGGACTTAACGAGATTCTCCAACACCTCGCGTGAAGCGAGGTTTGGACTTAACGAAGATCTCCAACCCCAAGCGGGAAGCGAGGGATGGACTTAACGAGATTCTCCAACACCTCGCGTAAATCGAGGTTTGGACTTAACGAAGATCTCCAACCCCAAGCGGGGAGCGAGGGATGGACTTTTGACGAAATTCTCAAACACCTCGCGTGAAGCGAGGTTTGGACTTTTAACGAAAATCTCCAACCCCAAGCGGGAGGCGAGGGATGGATTTAACGAGATTCTCCAACACCTCGCGTGAAGCGAGGTTTGGAGTTAACAAAGATCTCCAACCCCAAGCGGGAAGCGAGGGATGGACTAAACGAGATTCTCCAACACCTCGCATGAAGTGAGGTTTGGACTTAACGTAGATCTCCAACCCCAAGCGGGAAGCGAGGGATGGACTTAACGAGATTCTCCAACACCTCGCGTGAAGCGAGGTTTGGACTTAATGAAGATCTCCAACCCCAAGCGGGAAGCGAGGGATGGACTTAACGAGATTCTCCAACACCTCGCGTGAAGCGAGGTTTGGACTTAACGAAGATCTCCAACCCCAAGCGGGGAGCGAGGGATGGACTTTTGACGAAATTCTCCAACACCTCGCGTGAAGCGAGGTTTGGACTTTTAACGAAAATCTCCAACCCCAAGCGGGAGGCGAGGGATGGATTTAACGAGATTCTCCAACACCTCGCGTGAAGCGAGGTTTGGAGTTAACAAAGATCTCCAACCCCAAGCGGGAAGTGAGGGATGGACTTAACGAGATTCTCCAACACCTCGCGTGAAGCGAGGTTTGGACTTAACGAAGATCTCCAACCCCAAGCGGGAAGCGAGGGATGGACTTAACGAGATTCTCCAACACCTCGCGTGAAGCGAGGTTTGGACTTAACGAAGATCTCCAACCCCAAGCGGGAAGCGAGGGATGGACTTAACGAGATTCTCCAACACCTCGCGTAAATCGAGGTTTGGACTTAACGAAGATCTCCAACCCCAAGCGGGGAGCGAGGGATGGACTTTTGACGAAATTCTCCAACACCTCGCGTGAAGCGAGGTTTGGACTTTTAACGAAAATCTCCAACCCCAAGCGGGAGGCGAGGGATGGACTTAACGAGATTCTCCAACACCTCGCGTGAAGCGAGGTTTGGACTTAACGAAGATATCCAACCCCAAGCGGGAAGCGAGGGATGGACTTAACGAGATTCTCCAACACCTCGCGTGAAGCGAGGTTTGGACTTAATGAAGATCTCCAACCCCAAGCGGGGAGCGAGGGATGGACTTTTGACGAAATTCTCCAACACCTCGCGTGAAGCGAGGTTTGGACTTTTAACGAAAATCTCCAACCCCAAGCGGGGGATGGACTTTTAACCCGGAGTTTTTATTTTTGAGAGAGATTTTGAAAGTCCCACAACCCTTTATTCACAAAAAGCAGTAACGGAGTTCAGAGAGTTTACACGAAATATTTCCTTAACCGGTCGACGTTCCACGTCTTGCTAGGGTTCGCCCCTCGTTGTCTTTGAGCTTAAAGGCTCCGGGAGCGACCTCCTCCCCGAGGATGTATGGTCCCTCCCAGTTGGGGTCCAGTTTGCCACCTTCAGTTATTCTCAAGACGAGATTGCATGTGGACAGGGGCCGAGGTCTCACCTTCTTGTCGTGGTAAACTACCACGCGACGCTTGTATTCCCTGGAGCGAAGGTCGGCTACTTCGCGTAGCTCGTCGCGGAAGAGCAACTCGACCTTGAGATTTGCCTCGTTCTCCTTTTCATCAAAATCGAACACCCTCGCCGATGGGACCATGGTTTCTACCGGGACTAGGGCCTCTGCCCCGTAGGTTAGGGCGAACGGCGTTTCTCCGGTCGCGCGGCGCGCGGTTGTACGGTACGTCCATAAGACGAGCGGGAGAAGCTCTGCCCAACGACCTTGCGCCATGCCCAACCGCTTTTTTAGATCGGACAGGATGCGGGCGTTGACGTTTTCTACCTGGCCGTTGGACAGAGGATGGGCCACGGAGGAGAACTTGAGGGATATGCCGAGTTCTGAGCAGAATCTCCGGGTCTCTTCACAATCAAATTGAGGGCCATGGTCGGTCATGATGGTCATGGGAACGCCGAAGCGGCAAACAAGGTTCTTCCACAGAAAGTCGCAGACCTTAGTCCCCGTGATCTTCGCCATTGCTTGTGCCTCAACCCACTTCGTGAAGTAGTCGACGATGACCAGGATATACCGCACCTGACCGAGGGCCTTGGGGAAGGGGCCGAGGATGTCCATCCCCCACATCGTGAAGGGGCACGGTGCGTGGATGGAGTGAAGCGGCAAGGTCGGGGCGTGCAAGAGGTTACTGTGCTTCTGGCATCCATCACATCGCTGGACATAGTCCCTCGCGTCTTGCCGGAGGGTGGGCCAGAAGTACCCCAAGTGGGCGATCTTATGCGAAAGGGTTCGCCATCCGGGGTGGCCGCCACAGACCCCTTCATGGGCCTCATAGAGGATGTGCTCCGTCGACTCGGTCGGGACGCACAGTAGGTTGGGTTCGGCATAGCCTCGGCGATAAAGGCAGCCACCTATGACGCAATACCGCGCCACCTGCATTTTCAGCTTCCTGGCCTGCGCGGGGTCCTCTGTGAGGACCCCGCTTTCCAAATACCGTGTTATCGGGATCCTCTGATCCTCCGCGGTGACGGATAGAACCTCGTTGTTCACACTCCGCGAGAGTTTTCGCTCTACCATCACGCGGTTCCCCACTTCAAGGGGAAGGGCGGATCCTAACCTTGCTAGCGCGGTTCCCCACTTCAAGGGGAAGGGCGGATCCTAACCTCGAGGTTCGAGGGATGGACTCTACCGCGAAGGTTTTCAGGCATGACACCAAGGCTTTGACCTTTTCTCGGTACGCGGGCAGGAACCCCGTTTTGGTGTCGTACTGACCGTTGAGCTGGCGCGCTACCAGCTCGGAGTCGGTGTAGACCCTGATTTTCCGGGCCCCACTGAGGAGTGCCATCTCGATTCCCACGATCATGGCTTCGTACTCGGCCTCGTTATTGGTGGCGTCGAAGGCGAAGTTAAGTGAGTACTCCGTCTCGATCGAGGGCCCAGCGAGGAATACGCCAGCCCCACCACCAGCGTCACATCGCGAGCCGTCGACGAACACCTTCCACTCTTCCGAGCTTGTTTCTGTTTCAGGGAAAGTGACCTCCACCATGAAGTCAGCGAGGGCCTGCCCCTTCATGGCAGTTCTTGGGAGGTAGCTGATGTCGAACTCGGAGAGCTCGACTGCCCACTTCGTCATCCGCCCGGAGAGGGCGGGCTGGTGGAGGATTTGTCGAAGTGGGAGGTCAGACAGGACCTGGATGGGGTGCGCATGGAAGTAAGGGCGCAGACGCCTTGCGGCGGTCACAACCGCCAGCACCATCTTTTCGGCTGGGGAATATCGCTGCTCCGCGGGCTGGAGCACACGGCTCACGAAATAAACTGGGTGCGTGGCCTTTCTGGTGAGCACCGCGCTGACCGTCTCGGGGCTGACGGCCACATAAAGTTGCAAGTCTTCACCCGCCAGTGGGGGCGACAGTGTGGGGAGCTTTGTCAGGAAGGCCTTTATCTCAGAGAAGGCAAGCTCCAGATTCTCGTCCCACACGAACTTATCATTCTGCTTGAGAGCCGCGAAAAAGGGGAGGGATCTTTCCGCCAGGCGGGAGCAGAACCTCCCAAGGTAGTTGACAGCACCGTTAAGCCGTTGCACCTCGGTGTGAGACCGTGGTGACCTCATGGAGAGGATCGACTCGAGCTTGGCAGGGTTTACGTCGATGCCCCGTTCGCTAATCATAAAGCCCAAGAATTTTCCCGATGACACGCCGAAGACGCACTTCTCGGAGTTCAGGCTGAGGCGGTTGTGCCTAAGAGTTGCGAAGGCCTCAGTGAGGTCGACCAGATGCTCCTCAGGGGTCTTGCTCTGGACAACAATGTCGTCGACATAAGCGGACACGTTCCGTCCGAGATGGCTTTTGAAAACGCGGTCGACGAGGCGTTGAAAGGTTGCCCCCGCATTTTTCAGCCCAAACGGCATGACTTTGTAGCAATAAGTGTCGCGCTGGGTGATGAAAGATGTTTCCTCCTCTTCTCGCGGGTTCATCAGGACCTGATTGTACCCCGAGTATGCGTCGAGGAAGCTCAAAACCCCGTGACCTGCGGTTGAGTCAACGAGCTCGTCGATCAAGGGCAAGGGGTAGCTGTCTTTGGGACAGGCTTTGTTGAGATCCTTGAAATCGACGCACATTCTCCACTTCCCGCTGGCTTTTTTGACAAGCACGACGTTGGACAACCACCGGGGGTATTGGACCTCGCGTATAAACCCCGCAGCCAGCAATTTTGTCACCTCGTCATTTGCGGCGCTTGCCCTTTCCTCGTTCATTTTTCTTCGTCGCTGCACCACAGGGCGAGTGGTGACGTCGACGTTCAGAGAGTGATGGGCTACGGTCCGCGGGACACCTCGGAGGTCCTTCGCAGTCCAAGCGAAAACGTCGCGGGACCCTGCAAGCAAGGCTTCTAGCGACGTCGCCGATGCCCCCGAGAGGCACTCCCCGAGGTAGATCTTCTCGGACTCGCTCTCGAAAGGGGATATCACCCTTCTTTCCGGCTCTTGAGTGGGGACTGTGAAATCCCGGACTTCGAGGTCGGCCTCGCCGGGAGATTCCACCATGAACACCGGGCACTTTTGCTTTGCAGAGGTTGCGTAGCAAACGCGACCTTCCTCCTGATTGCCCTTTACCTCTCCAACCCCTCAATCGACGGGGAACTTCATCTTCAAGTGATAGATAGAAACTACCGCCTGGAACTTCATCAAGGAGACCCTCCCAATGATTACGTTCCACACCGAAGGCAGGCGCACCACTGTGAACTCCACCATTTCGGTTCTCCTGGTGGACCCGGTGCCGAGCGTCATCCAGAGGTCGATGAGTCCGGCCACGTCGACTTCGTCTCCCGAGAAGGAAGTGAGTTTCCCAGCGTAGGGCTTCAAGGAGGTCTCGGAGATGCCCAATTGCTCGAACGCACCATAGTACATGATGTCCACGGAGGATCCCGTGTCCACTAGTACTCGCTTAACCATCTTTGAGCCCATCTGCGCGTGGACCACCAGGGGGTCGGAGTGTGGCATGTGAAGCCCCTCGGCATCATCTGACGAGAAGGACAAACCTATGTGGGCGCGCGAGGTTTGTGCGACGCTGAACACCGAGGGTTCATGATGGCTTTCCCTCGCGTATCTCTTCCGCTCTGCTTGGGTTGACCCAGCCGGTGATGGTCCGCCCGAGATGGTATGGATGTACCCATCGGGCGTCGTTGCCTGTCCCGACCGGGCCTGCTTCGCGGGCGCCTGTTGCTCGACGTTGTTGTTGTTGTTAGTCTGGGTCTGACTTGGGCCTTGCGGCTCGAGGTTGGCTCCCGACGCGGGGTTGGCACGACCCTTTTCATTTGGGTCATATGAGGGACCTCCCTTGCCTCGGTAACCCCGCGGTCTCCTGCCAAAGCAGTTCCAGCCTCCGCCACCACCTCCACGGTTGTTGTTCCGGTTATTGTTGTTGTTGTTGTCATTGTTCCAGCTATTGTTGTTGTTTCTGTTGTTGTTGTTGTTGTTGTTGTTGTTGGGGTTGTGTGCCTGCGTCACATACGCATCGCGCGCGGCCGGCGCGGCCACCTTTGCCTTCCCCTTGGCCTCGGCGACGATCTCTTTGTCAGTTCGTGGCCGCGAACTCTGGTTGGCGGCATCCTCGGCGTATACTTGGGCCGTGATTCGGGCGCACAAGCTTTCGTATGTCTCTGGATTCTTATAAAAAATGCGGTTTTTGAATTCCCCGATGCGAAGGTTGCCCATGAGGGTGTCACACACCGACGACTCGTCGACGTGCGCGATCTCCGCCACCGCGGTCGTGAACCTTGTGAAGAAAGCGCCTAAGGATTCGCTCTCCCCCTGCTCGATCCCGCGGAGGTCCCGCATGTTCTTCTTGCGCTTCCTGGAGCCGCTGAAGTGCGTGACAAAGGAATCACACAGTTGGGTGAACGAGGTCACGGAGCCGACCTTCTTGCTTGAGAACCATGTCAACGCGGCCTTTTCCAGGGTGGTGGGGAAAACCCTGCAGAATATCGCGTCATTGTAAGCATTGACGTTCATCTGGACCGCGAAGTGTTTTACGTGCTCCTCGGGGTCCGCTGAACCGTCATAAAGCCCCATTTGCGGCCTCAAGAAGCCCTTGGGCATGGGCGCGTTCCGGATCGCGTCCATGAACGGGGAGGTGATCTTGGCTTCCTCCTGATTTTGTGGCGGTGGCCTCGAGTTATGCGATCGAGACCTCGGGTAGTGCATCGCGCTCCCCGCTGTTTCGGACAACTCTGGCTCCTGCAGCCTCGATCGACGCGATCGGGACCGCGAGATCTGCATGGGATCTCGGGGAGGTCTCTTTGTCGACGAGCCGTTGGTGGAGGACTCGGGCTCATGCGCACGCCTAGGGACGTACGCAGGGACATACTCGTAGTGCGGCTCACCCTGGGGGGGATGGGGGACGTACGAAGGGGCGAAGCCCTGCTGGTATTGCCCATAAGCCGGGTAGGGATATGGGTTCGGGGGATCGCCGCCCTGCTCGAGGCTTTGGAATGGGAATGGATTTTGCGGGGCGATGTACGTCCATCCCGGAGGGACCACGAACGGGAAGCCCGGAGGTCCCGCGGCTGTCCATTGCGTAGTTTCTGGCATGTTGTCGGGGTGTTGAAGGAAGAAATTGTTTGGGCAAACCATTTTGAGGGAATCGAAGCCAAGGTTTTGCACGAATCGAGGAACTACTTAGGATGAAGAAGTTCCCACAGACGACGCCAGTGATGAAACCCGAAATGAAAGGCTCGCTAGAAGACAAGAAACGAGATTATTATATTCGAAAGTGCAAACACTTGCTTCTTTATTTATGATTTTCTTTACAGCGAGGTTTACAGGCCCACGAGGCCAACAGATTATTTGAGAATTACACCCTTCACCTCCTACGATTATCCGAGATCTCGACCTAACAATGTCCGAGATCCCCCAGTGGCCAGCTAGCTCTAAGCGTCACTTGCCGGTCCCTTTGAGCGAGGTTGAGTTGCGGAATCTTTGATGTGAGGTAGAGCGAGGTGTAAGGGGCTTGCGAGGTGGTGTAGCGAGGTCTTTGATGTGAGCGGAGACTCTGTGAGACTTGAAGCCTTTTTGTGGACTTCGCTTGTCTATTGCGAGGCCTTTTAACGGTGTTACGATCACGTCGATCTTCAACGAGCAAGAAAGTTCTTGAGTTCAAGATGTTTTTCGACCCCTTTTCCATTCGAGAATCTCCTCTATTTATAGAGGGTTGGGGAGTCGAGTTTTGGTTGTTTGTCCGATGTGGGACGCCCGAGATCAAGGGCTCTGATTGGCGTAGAGGCGAGGCCGTCGGTGATTGGCTCGAAGAGCGGCGTTCGCTGAGTGGTCATGGTGGGCGGGCGCAGGTAGAGTCGGTTACGAGGTCGAGACCTCGCTCCGAGGTCGAGGGGGATCTCGTGGGGTAGGAATTTTGTTAAAATAAGTGGGTGTGGTTGTGGGTCCCAGGATCATCCTCGGGGGTCCCTTTGACCCGGTTTGACCCTCATACCTCGGGCCCACCTCTTGCTTCGCTATTCTGAGCATCATCAACGCTATCATTAATTAATTATAATTATTTATTTTAGAATATGTTGTTTCCTTTTATCTAGAGATTTGATTTTATTTTCTAGTAAGAGTATCTTTTTAATATTATAGCAATTAGGGTTTTTCTTATTTAGATATCAGGGTTATTATAAATACCCTTAAGTTGTTAGGCTGCTATCAATCAATGAAACCAATTAATTAATTTATCCCTTTGCTCTAAATTTATTACCGATCTTCTTCCCGTGGCTACCAACCACGTTTATCGAGTCAATCCCACATCGGGTGCGTCTCACCCCCTTGACCAACAAGGATTTCCGATATGAATCCACACCGGGTCCGTATCAATTGGTGCTTTCATTGAGAGTGAGTCCACATCGGACCATTCTCGTCTCCTTCTTGACCAACTGGTGCTTTCACCGCGAACGCTACCATGTCCGTCGTTACAGGCACTACCGCGGTTCTCCCCGCTATCCGCGAACTCATCCAAAACCTGTCGTTGGAGATCCGTAAAACTCGCTAGGCGCTAGCGGTTCAACATCGCCGGACAGATCAACTTTTTTCTATCCTAGGAATTCCTCTCGAAGATGCGACTACGACGCCGCGAAACCCTACCCCAGCGATTGTGCCCGCGACAACCGAGCCTGTGCCCGCGGCAACCGAGCCAGCGCCCGCGGCAACTACGCCCGCGCCCGCGGTGACCAATTACGCGCCCGCGACCATCACCCCTTCCCTCGGGACTGAACCGGCAAAGGTCGTTACCGACCCGGCCCCGTGCCTTGCGCCTGCTGTTGCCCCTTGCTTAGTTGTTTGTCGAAGTCTGACAAATCCGACGCTAGGAATTGTTGTACTTGATGAGGATAAAGGGTTTGGTGTGTCTCTACCGAGGATTTTGATGCAAAGTTCTATAATTATTTTTGGAAGTTTTGTTGCACAACAGGTGTTCGAAGACATGCCTATTAGACGGTTCAATGCTTATGTTGAAGTTGTTCCAGTGAGTAACGCGAGGTTACATTTAGGTAATCGGGTTTTCGACCCTGGTGGATTAAACTTCAAGATTCGTTTAATGAGTCTCCTCCTGATTTCCGACTTGAGGACAAGTCGATTCTCAACGGGGAGAATTGATACGCTATAATTTATTATATTTAGATTATATTTTATATGATCTTATCTTTTATGTTAGACAAGATATTGCCACAATATTTTCTATCCTTTAGGAAAAGATATGCCTTAGTACAAGGATATTATGATATGTATCTTTATATATTGGAGATTTCTCCATCAATAATCAATCAATGAATCAAATCAATTAAGAAATTATCTTTTGCTCTAAATTTATTATCGTTCTTCTTCCCGTGGCTACCAACCACGTTTATCGAGCCAAACCCACATCGGATGCGTCTCACCCCCTTGACCAACAAGGGTTTCCGATACGAATCCACACCGGGTCCGTATCACAAACTCATTACAAAGTATTTTATTCAAAAAGTATGTTACAAAAAGTTTATCACTATTAGAAAATAAAAAAAACTTTGCATTATGAATCTATAGGTTTTTCGTTTCCTCTTTGATCTTGATTCAAATTAAATCGGTTAAGACGTTGGGTTGCCTTGTTCACCTATACATTAATGTAGCAAAAATCAAAGATGACCCCACCTTCAAAAAAGTATCATATTTTGCCTAAATTTTCACACATTTTAAGACAAAAAATACTCCCTCCGTCTAAGTCTAATTTGTTTTTAAGCAATATACACACATATTAAGACAAATATTATTCTTACCAAAATACCCTTATTTATTAACTCTCCTTTCTTACAACTTCCAATCTAATTATTGCATGTAATACACTTTACATTTTCCAATTCATTTAGTTGAGGATAAATCTGGAAAGTGTTGTGCAAAATAGCTAAAAGTCCAAATAAAATTAGACAAATATTTGAGTCTAAAAAATCAAATAGACTTAGACGGAAGAAGTATTATTTTTTTACCAAAATATGCTTTTTGGTAAGAACTATAGCAAAACCGAAACAACTATAACTATATACAACAATTAACAAACATAATATCCCCATAATAATAAGTGTTTTAAGAATTGATGTGATATAAGAAAAATAAAAGGATTGAAAGCATACCTCAGTTGCCCAATCTATTCTCAAAGTAATATAGGCCAGAAATATCCCTTGCTAATAACTATACCGCTAATTAGTCCAAGCCAGATGCCCTGTATTTTTACTATTGAGTTATTTAAATGAAGAAACAATTTCAAAAACATATTATTTTTAATTTAAAAAGTGATGCATACGTATACATACCATGATACCATAATCAGCTACATAAGCAAGAACACATCCAATTGGAATTCCAATTATGTAATAGGAAGCAATATTAACAAATGCCACCTTTGCTTGTGAACCAGATCCTATTGCAACCCCTGCAACAATTTTATTGTACATGTTTCAAATTTTTCGGACATAATATGAACCAGGTGTGTTACTCTATTCAAATGTGAAACATTTTAATTATAACATATAATGTACACTAAACTTAGAATAAGGACATTTTCAAATATGTTATATAGATATATATTGTTTTTAATAGTCGAAATCAAACAGATCATGGTACGAATAGATTCTAGAATTATTAATCGACTAAGTTATATTAAAAAACAAGGCTAGAATTAGTAATAGACTAAATTATAAAAATCAAATAATCGTTGAAAATATGGAAAAAAAGTCTAATTACTTGCCTGATAAAACTGCTTGGAAACTGTTTAGCAACATTGTGATGGCAAGCAAAAGAAAGAGGTTAGATGCAGTTGTTGCAACTTCATCGTCGCTTGTAAACCAATAAGGGATTTTATCGCCAAACACTAGACAAAGAATACGAAACACAACTCCGAAAGCCATACAAGTGCTTAGTATAAACTTGATTGCAAACTTGGCTGTCTTGACATTGCCTTTTCCAAGCTCATTTGCAACTCTTACACTACATTTGTTTTCTCAAAAATGTATAAAAAACAATGTGACATGTTAAAAATAAGAAAAAGAAGGATTGAGCTATATGATAGAGTTTCGTACCATGCAGCACCCATGAAGCCAAGACAGATCATGTATTGCCACATACTAATGTTGAGGCTGGAAAAGAAAGACACATGAACAAGTAATTTTGTGGAAATAAGAATGAAATAAATAAGGTCTTTTATATCGGAAGTTTCATAATGAAAGCCTAGTATATAATATTTTAGATTATTTCTATTGTTAATTGGTTTTAGGATGGAACCCCATAAACTTGTGTGTTTCTCCTAATGCACATATGCGCACGGACGAACATGTGGACCCCCTCGCGTTATATTGGCCTGCCGGAGTTTAACATGGTATCAGAGCCATTCGGTCATGGGTCCCAACTCCTAGTTAATTGGGCTTGTCGACCTTAAGACACTAAAGGGTTAGCCAACCTAAAGGCGTGTCGTTAAGTGCAACTGACATATTGTGGAGTCAAACAGTTACACTTGAGGGGCATATGAAAATAACAATAAATAAATAAGGCTTCCCAAATCAGAAGTTTGATGAATGAAAGCCTTATATATATATATCAGGTGAGGAGGGCTCTTACTGTAAATAATTAGGAGGCTTCTCAGCCTTTGGATTTAAGAAAATTAATGGATAAGATTTTTTGGAATTAAAAGAAAAACATATAAATCTAACCATATCTAATTTCCTCTCTCCTATAATATCTCGTGCAAATGAACAAGTAATTACCAGAGGAGAGACGCGCGAGATATTAGATGAGAGAGAGAAAATTAGATATGGATAGATTTATTTGTTTTTCTGTTAATTCTAAAAAATCTTATCAATTAGATTTTTTTTAAATCTAAAGGCGGACGATCCTCCTAATTATATACGGTAAGAATCCTCCTCACCTGATCTTAATCCTATATATATATATATATATATATATATATATATATATATATATTAGGGCATGGTTCCAGTGAGGACCACTCTTGTGGTAAAGACTAGGCTTAAAATGAGGACTAATCTCAACCATTGGATTTACTCCTTTACTATATATTGAATGGTCAAGATTTTTTCAAAAATTATTTTATTTTATTTTATATTTTTAGTTTTGTGATAATCGAATTTTATAAAAAAAAATGAACTCAAAGCACATAAAAATTGAACTTATCATAGATAAAAAAATGAACTCGTAGAGTATGAAAATTGAACTCATACAATATAGAAAATTGAACTCCTAACATAAAAAGTTGAACTTCTAGTGTATAAAAATGAACTCGTAGTATATATAAATTGAGCTGTCATATTTAACGTTTTTAAAGCTTTTAAAAAAAAGAACATAATTTTAAAAAAGTAAAAAATAAATCGAAAAAAATCGAATTATATGAAAAACGAACTCAAAGAAAATAAAAATTGAACTTATCATAGATAAAAAAAAATATTGAACTCGTAGAATATAAAAATTGAACTCATACAATATATAAAATTGAACTCCTAACAAAAAAAATTGAACTTCTAGTGTATAAAAACGAACTCGTAGTATATAAAAATTGAACTGTAATATTTAACATTTTTAATGCTTTTTTAAATAAGAAAATAGTTTTAAAAAGGTAAAAAATAAAAAAATTGAAAAAAATCATCTATTGGTTATGTGAAAAATAGTTTTTAAATATTTTTTTAGTTATGTGAAAAACGAATTATTTGAAAAATGAACTCAAAGGACATAAAAATTGAACTTATCATCGATAAAAAAATGAACTCATAGAATATAAAAATTAAACCCATACAATATAGAAAATTGAACTCCTAAAATAAAAAAATTGAACTTCTAATGTATAAAAATGAACTCGTAGTATATAAAAATTGAACTGCCATATTTATCATTTTTAAAGGTTTTTAAACAAAGAAAAAAATATTAGAAAAAAATTAAAAAAAATTATTGGCCATCCAATATATAGTAAAGATGTAAATCTCATGGTTAAGATTAGTCTTCATTTTAAGCAAAAATTCACAGACTTGCATTTGTTTTGAACCTAACACACATATGCACACTGACAAACGTGTGGATTCCCCAACATTATATTGGCCTGCTGGAGTTTAAAAAATTTAAATGTGCAACTTCAATACTTACTAGATCGAAAATGCATCTATATTAACCGTTGCATTGCTTGTTAATCCGGCTAACAAGACAAGGATAGAATTGTACCACATCTGCACACTTCTCCAAAATAATAGGATATGATGATAAGTTTTGATTCATATGTACAAATATATTACAAAACATAATCAATCATTTTTTCAACCCAAAAAATAATAATAATCAATTTCTAGGATATATGGAATTTCAAGAATGCTAATTAGGGTCTTAAAAGAATAATCTTTCTAATCTAGCTCTAAAGTACGTTTATAATTTTTGAATCATGATTTAAAAAATATTTTTATCAATTAAAAACCATAAAGATGTAATCATTTTCTAATAGATCCTCGTTGGAGTGGATTGAATAAAGGCCCAAGAGCCAAAGACATCAATTTGTCATTTTCTGTTTACAAGTTACGAACAAATATGGCCTTAGCATTTTTCTGAGTGCTAGTTTATCAATTTGTGTTGGAACGATGTTGGGACCTCTGGTTCTAAACATCGGATCAACGATACAGTTCTCCGAGTTTTGATAATGACAAACGCTATAAGGGACATAATGTGCCTTGATCAAGTATTTCTAAGGAACACAGGTTTAGCAAAGAACTTCCATGAATGAGCACACAATGAAGAGTTCCCATCAAGGGAACTCTGAGGAGGAAAGTTCCCATGAAATGAGAACTCCCAGGAATGACCAGAGAACACAGGCTTACACAATGAAGAGTTTCTCTCAAAGGAACTCAGCAGAGGACAGTTCCCACGATATGGGAACTCACATGTGAGGACAAGGACCGATCAACGCATATCACGGGATCCTGTCTTGGACAGGATGAAGGCACAGTCTGAGGAGCAGACTGTCACGATTGATCCAACGGTCCGATCATCTCAAGAAGTTGACCTAGTTCAAATCGAAGTCACATGTGATGAAAGTACAACTTGGGCATCAAGCAAAGGGCATTTCGGACACAAATGAAAGATGCGATTGAAGCCCAAGTTCACTCGAGTATAAAGCCAAATGGATAGTTCTCGGATTGAGTACTTCTCCCAGAACTTACAAATACCCACAACAAAGAAAGAGAAAAGAAGAAGAGAAGTCCCCGACGGCGAGTGTCTGATCTCGACGACGGTGAAGCCGAGTTCCCAGGAGCAAGGGAACTGCGATTCGGTGTAAGGTTTGAGTTACTTATTTAGTGATTGCTGTTCGCTTAGGAACTCAGTTGAGAAGATTCATTAGTGTTGCTAGAGTTAGGTAAAACTCGTAGGAACAGAGAAGTTTGAATCTGGTTGTTTGTAACTAAGGAACAAATCAATAATATAAGTAAGTCATTCAAAATCCTCCAAGCGGAGGTAGAGGTTTACCCATACAACTAGTTGGTTGTAGTGGGGTTCCTCTATAAGGAACTGTGTTTTTTCAGTGTCTTAATTACTTGCGATTATTTCTTCCGCTGCCTTGGGAACAGCTTAACAGCTAGTTCCCAAGCTCTTGCTAACTCGTTTACGATCCAACAATTGGTATCAGAGCAGGCTGCTCTAGATTTGTGTTAACATCGCAGGTTTCAAACATGGCTCACGAACTCACCCAAGTCGGTCACAACAACAGCAAGCCACCAAGGCTCATCACTGGGAGATTCGAAGTCTGGCAACGCGACATGAAGAACTGGATGCGCAGCCAGGACTACCAAGCTTGGTGCGTCATTGAGAAAGGGAACTTCAAAATTGATCCAGCAATTGAGAATGACCTGTCAAAATGGGGACCTAATGAGTACAAGTGCATGGAGGCCAACTTCAAAGCCATCCAGTACCTCAAGAATGCCATGTCGGTGCAAGACTGCGACAGAGTGGCAAACCTAGACACGGCAAAGGAAGTGTGGGAAGCCATTCAGAAAATGCACATTGGGAACTCAGACCTCCGAGAAGATCTTCAGATGAACGCAAGGAGGGAGTTCTTCACCTTCCAGATGGAGATAGGAGAATCCGTTGATAGTTACCAATCCCGTTTTGAGGGACTTTGCACCAAGATGACTGGCCTTGGGATCACTAAAGAGGAAGTCACCGACAAAATGAAGGTTCAACAACTCTTCAATGGTTTGACTGGAGAATGGACAAATGAAAGAACGATGTTCAAAGAGAATCCCGAAAACAGGGCTCTTATGCTCCACCAGGTTTTTGGAAAACTGGTGGGATATGAGAAGAGAAAGATAGATGACAGGGAGCAAAAGCGAGCACATCAGGGGATAGCTCTCAAACTTGAAAACGTAATCAAGGAAGTACAAGAGCAACATGAAGAATCTGAAGAAGATGAGGATGAAGAGCTAGTCCTTGTAACAAAAGCTCTTCGATCTTTCTACAAAGGGAAGTTCAAGAATAATTATGGGAACTCAGGAAAAGGACAGAGTTCCCAAAGAAAATCTGCTGAAAAGGACCTCTCGGATGTAACGTGCTACAAGTGTTACAAGAAGGGACACTTTGCCAAGGAGTGCCCTCAGGAGGCGGACAACCGAGGAAAAGAAAAAAAGGCCTACATAGCCACATGGAGTGACGATGAAGACGAAGAGCCTGAATCATGGGCTCAACCTGACATGTGCGCCATGGCCTTAGGAGAAACCACTGGGGAACAACCCAGTGAGGTAACCCCCGAATCCGTTCTTGCTTCCTTGTCAAATTATGAGAAACCTGAACTGCTTAAAATTCTCACAAGTCTTGTCAAAGATAATATTAAATTGCAAAAGAAGTTGGAAAAGTCAGAACACACAAATGCTGAACTAGTTGGTCTAGAGCCATGTCCCAACTGTGTGTCCCTTCTAGAAAAACTTCAGTCTTATGTGTCTCACATCGTAGATGTGAGACACCCTAAGAAGTGATGAAAACACCCTTCTACAAAATTTGAGTAAAGCAAAAGGGAACTCTGAAGCCTCTAGTTCCCAAACAAAGTTTGTCCCAGCCAGACACGGAATAGGGTATGAGTCAGAGAGCCCTAGAAAAGGGAAGTCCCCCTTGAGTGAAAAAGAGATGAACGAGTGCAGGGCCCTAGAGCTTCAGTGTGAGAAACAAAAAAATGCACACTTGGAAGAGAAAATCCGTGTTCTGGAGAGTGGGGTGAATGGAGAAGTAGATTATTACACTGGGAACACTGGACACAAGTTGTATGTTCAAATAGCTAAGGGAAACAAGTCTAGAGTGTACAACAAGGAAACTATGGATAGGAACAAGATACAGAGACCCCATCCTAAGTACTACCTAGGAGAATACTATAAGACCTGCTGGAACTGTGGTGCTCATGGGCACTACAAGGAAAGTTGTCCAAAAGTTAAGGCCCAAGCCCAGAAAAACCACGAGTACTGGAACAAGCAGAATCAACAAACCAACAAGCGTGCTAGAGTTCCCATTAAAAGAAACAACCATAGGAACCTTGCCTATAACAAGTACTCTCGTGGCATTAACATTGCTGATTATATGCTATTTGAGACTGTCTTCCCTTGCAAGGAACCAGGCAAGAGTCATCTTGCTTGGGTCCTCAAAAACTAACTTTTCTTGTAGGTGGCAGTGAGGGGGAACAGCACATGGGTCATTGACAGTGGATGTTCCAACCACATGACTGGAAACAAAGACCATCTCACCTCACTCCACCCAAAGGCCGAAGGAGGTCACGTGTCCTTTGGCAACAAAAATAAAGGAGAGATCATAGGAACAGGGGAAGTGCTACTCAACAAATCAATCAAAATCAGCAACGTTAACTTGGTGAAAGATCTGGGATTCAATCTCTTGAACGTCTCTCAAATATGTGATCAAGGGAACAACATCGTCACCTTTGACTCAAAGGAATGTCTAGTGATCAACAAGAAGACTAACAAAATCATCCTGAAAGGAAGAAGGTCCAACAACATATATGTGGTGGATACAAACTTTGAGCCACCAAGGAAACTGTGCTTGGCAAGTTCCCTTGATGAAACGGAACTTTGGCACCGAAGGTTAGGACACGCAGGTATGAACCAAATCTTGAAGCTCTATCTACAAGATCTCGTCGTCGGTCTCCCACGAATCAACCTTGAAGGAGTCAAGATGTGTGAAGCCTGTGCTCGAGGAAAGCAAACAAGGACCTCCTTCAAGCCCAAAAGGATGGTGAGCACGACCAGGCCCTTAGAGCTAATTCATATGGATCTTTGTGGTCCCATGCACACCGAAAGCTATGGAGGAAAGAGGTACATGTATGTTTTAATCGATGATTTTTCATGATTCACATGGGTGCTATTCTTGAGATCAAAATCAGATACCTTCAAGGAATTCGAAGTCCTAATCACAAGAATGGAGGTCAGCATGGGACTCAAACTAAAGGCTCTCAGATCTGATCATGGAACAGAGTTTGAAAACTCACAGTTCCTCAGATACTGTGACAAACATGGGATCTCTCATAACTTCTCGGCCCCTCGCACTCCTTAGCAAAACGGAGTTGTCGAAAGGAAGAACAGGACCTTGGAAGACATGGCTAGAACTATGTTGTTTGAAAGAGGAGTTCCAGAGTACTTTTGGGCTGAAGCCATCTCCACAGCTACTTATATCCTGAATCGAGCCATGATCAGACCCTTGATCAAGAAGACATCCTATGAGCTCATCAAAGGGAGAAAGCCAAATATCGCTCATCTTAGGACCTTCGGATGCAAATGCTTCGTCCACAACAATGGGAAAGAAAACCTTGGCAAATTTGATCCCAGGAGCGATGAAGGGATATTCTTGGGATACTCTTCCCATAGCAAGGCGTACAGGGTCTATAACAAGAGGACCAAGAAGATAGAGGAAAGCATTCACGTCATCTTCGACGAGAAGTCTGTAAAGATGGGAACAGAGGTTCAAGGAAAGGGAACTCTATTTAAGCTGGTCAGACAAGAAGAAGACGACAACGAGGATGAACCAAGAAAGAAAGATGAAGACTATCCAAGTGGGAACAATGCCCCACAATCAGGGAACAACGAAGGAGATCAAAACTCCACAGATCAAAGCTCCTTTGAAGTTCCCTCTTCAACAGAAGAACCACAAGATGCCTCCAATTCTCTCGTTCCTCAAAATGAAAATGCACCAAAATCTAGTGTTCAGGGAGAACAACGAGGGAACTCCGAAGAGAATCCTGACGAAAGTCCCAGCAAAGAAGCTGAACATAACTGTTCTCCTGAGGAAGAGGAAACTCAAGACACAGATGGAGAAGAGTCAAGGGAACAGGTTGACGTCTCACACATTCTAACAAGAAACTACCAACAAAAGAGAGATCACCCCATCAACAACATCATCACTCCATATGAAAAAGGTGTTCTAACTCGCTCTTCTCTCAATAATTTTTGTGCTTTTAATGCCTTTGTCTCAATGGTGGAACCAAAAAGCATAAAAGAAGCTCTAAAGGACCCAGACTGGATCCAAGCTATGCAAGAAGAACTACACCAATTTGAGAGGAACAAGGTATGGAAGCTAGTTCCTAGGCCCAAAAACAAGAACATCATAGGAACTCGATGGGTGTTTCGGAACAAGCTAGATGATACTGGGGCCGTAGCTAGGAACAAGGCTCGTCTGGTTGCTCAAGGCTATAGACAAGAAGAAGGAATCGACTATGACAAGACCTTCGCACCAGTTGCAAGGATCGAGGCCATCCGCCTTCTCATAGCCTATGCAACCCACAAAGGATTCAAGCTATACCAGATGGATGTGAAGACATCATTTCTCAATGGGCACCTCAAGGAAGAAGTATACGTAGCTCAACCCCCAGGATTCGAAGATGAGAAGCTACCCAACCACGTCTACTTCTTGGAGAGGGCCCTCTACGGACTCAAACAAGCTCCTCGAGCATGGTATGACAGGTTTGCTCAGTTCCTTCTGTCTCATGGATACCTTCAAGGTTCCATAGACAAAACTCTTTTCCTTAAGAAAGAGTCTAAGGATATCTTGATTGTTCAAGTTTATGTTGATGACATTATTTTTGGAGCAACTAACGAAACTCTTGTAAAGAAGTTTAAGGACCTCATGAGTAGTGAGTTTGAGATGAGTCTCATAGGGGAACTCACGTTCTTCCTAGGACTCCAGATTTCTCAAACAAAGGAGGGAACAAGGATTCATCAACAGAAATACATCAAAGAAATGCTAGTCAAGTATGAGATGGACCACTCACGGCCCATCGACACTCCCATCTCCCCAAATTCCAGGCTCAATGCTGATGAAACAGGGGTAAGTGTCGATCAAAGGAACTTTAGAGGTATGATTGGCTCTCTCCTATACTTAACTGCTAGTAGGCCTGATATTATGTTCTCAGTGTGCTTATGTGCACGTTTTCAAGCTAATCCCAAAGAATCACACCTGAAAGAGGTGAAGAGGATTTTCAGGTACCTCAAAGGGAACGACAACTTGTGCCTCTGGTATCCAAGGAACAGTTCCCTTGAGCTCATTGCTTATACAGATGCAGATTTTGCTGGGCACCTAGTTGATAGAAAGAGCACATCAGGAATGGCCCAGTTCCTCGGGTCATGCCTAGTCTCTTGGGGATCCAAGAAGCAAAATTCCGTTGCACTCTCCACAGCTGAAGCAGAATACGTGGCTGCCGCATCATGCTGTTCCCAAGTACTATGGCTCAAGTCCCAACTTCAGGATTACGGTATGTCATTTGGCCCAGTTCCTATACTCTGTGATAATACTAGTGCCATTAACATTTCCAAAAATCATGTGCATCATTCTAGGACTAAGCACATAGACATTAGGCATCATTTTCTACGTGACAATGTTGAAAATGGGAACATCTCTATGCAACACTGTAGAACGGAAGAGCAAATTGCGGACATTCTCACCAAAGCTTTAGATAGACATCCCTACCAGCGTTTTCGAATGCTTCTAGGGATGATAACTCTAAACTAAACAAGTCCCTGTTTGTCTCTCCCTCAATGCTTGATTAGTCTAACTAGAAATGCATGATAGGGAACTGTAGGACTCAGTGCTTTCATTTTGCCATATTACTGGTCTAGAGCTTGATGTGTATAGAGGAACATTATTTCTTTTGACCCAAAATGATCAACCAGAGTTCCCTTTAACCCTCTCTACAAGCCACTATGACGGTTGATCATAAAACCTACCCTAAGCTGAGGACCAGACAAACGTTTCTCATGAGCCCAACTCTTTATCCCAAAATCGAGTTGCAATTGTCTGGTTCTCTTTTGAGTTCCTCAGCCTCACAAAGAAAATTGAGTGTGAGTTCCCCTAACCTCTCCACTCAATATGACCTTTCTAGAGATCATGGGAACTGGTGCTAACAAGCAAGGGAACACTGGATCTGAAAAGATGAACCGTCACTAGGGAAATGGGAAATTGTGTCAGACTCTGAAGCGTTTTGGGCCAAGCACTCAAAAATTCAAAAGACTTCCCCTGGAAGAAAACGACGCGTGTAAGAGGCATGCTCGAGAAGTTGAAACGGCTCTCCGCTCTTATTGGCCAACGGTTATCGAGGCCTTTCTCAACTTCCCTTTCTACCCTCGTCTCTCTCTCTCAATAAAACCCTACTTTACCACTTTTGGGTTCCTTCTTCCTCATCCTTCCCTGTCACTCTCCTCCTTTGCAACTTTGCCTCCTCCCTCTTTCGAGAAAACTTCCAGAAAAAAAAAACTCTCTTTCCCAAACCTTTCTCAAATGGCTCCAACCCATTCTTATGCCGAGATGAAGGCATGGATCCAAAACAACCCTAAAGCTCTCTTCCTCACCATGATGGCGGACGTCGAGAAGGAGCAAAATGAAGCTCTTCGCGATGTTCTCATCGAGGGACTTTACAATTATGTAAGTCCCTTTCTTCCTCCTCCCTCGGCGGATCAACCTCCAACACCGTCGACCTCCACTCTTCCACCTCCCTCTTCCTCCGAAGTTCGCATCGTCGACACTTTCGGATCCGAACCCCCTTCTAAATACGAAAAACCCAAACAATCCAAACACAAACACTCGTCCAAAGACCCCTCCAAATCCAAACACCACTCCTCAAAATCCAAACACAACTCCTCCAAACGCAAACACTCACAAATCTCCACTTCTTCATCCCCATCTCTTCCCATTCCAAAGAAAAAATCCCTCCTCAACATGGAGGAGGTCCTTAATCTATCCAAACCCGACGCCTATGTCGTCTTTCACCCATCCGAGGTCGAGAAGCTCTTTCTCCCTCGTCCCTAATCAATCCCTGAGACCTCCGGTCCCAGGGACTCCACGATAACCACTTCCTCCCCTATTCCCATGGTTGAGGGAACTACTAACCCTCCACCCTCTTCCTCCCCCAGAGTTCCCCCACCCACCTCACCCATTCCCACATCCCCCATCACTTCAAAATCTGCCTCTGGGACCTCAAGTCCCAAGGCTCGCACCCCTACTCCTCCTCCTTCCACTCCCAAGGTCCCAACTCCACAAAACTCTCCTCTACCTCCCTCTTCTCCCACCACACTAAAACTCCCTTCCCCATCTTCTTCGGCCCAGAAAACCATAGACCTCGACTCCGACGAGGATAATCTCCCCATCGGAGTCCTTGTTCGCCAGAAGACCAATTCCCCCATCGTGATGGGAACTGTTCAAGAGGAAGCCCAACTAAAGACCCTCGAAAAAGAATTCGAAGGCGCACTCAACGGGCCTTCCGAAAATCAAGGGGGCAAAGCCCAAGAAGAAGGGAACCCAACACTAACTGACGGTGCTAAGACAAGCAGTCCTCGTCAGGAAGACGACGAGGAGGAAACAGGGTTGACCTCCTCCAATGATGAAGGGACCTCCAGTGATGACGTTGAAGAGGAAGAAGAGGCCCCCACTTACAAAGAGCTTGCCAGCATCCCTGCTCCTGAACAACAAATGGTGGTGTCGGCACAGGTCCCAGAGGAAAGGACCCGCCCACTACTGATCGAAGCGGCTGACCCCCCTCAACAAAAAGGAAAGACTACGGTCTCTAGGGGGAACTCCAAGAAGAAAGGGAAAGGAACTGTGCCCAAGAAAGTCCATATCTCTGAGAATCGCAAACTCCTTCCCCCACTCATCCTCTCTGAAAGACAACTCGTTGATGAAGGGCTCGGGCAACTATGGGACCTGATCAAGGCCCAAGGATGGGAACACATGTGCAGTGAGGCCGGGAGTATTGATCCCTCTCAGGTGCGCCGATTCTACAACCATTTTGTGGTCCATGACAACGGCACCAAGGGAACTCTCTCCCTCGAAGGCGATGACTTCATCTTCACAACCTCCACCATCCGCCTTCAACTACAAGTCCCTGTCCAGGGCCTACAGGAACTGCCCACCAAGAGCTGGGGCGACTTCAACAGTGAGGAGATTTACAACACGATCTACGAGGGCCGTGTTCCCACCACTGGCACCTCTACTCATCACTTGTCCCTCATTGCAAAGCTGGCTCATCAATTCATCATCAATATGGTGATCCCTCGCCAGGAGAAGCGCCTTGTTATCAACATCCCTGATGCCATTATCCTCTACCACTTCCTCCTCAAAAAGCCCATCAATCTTCCTCGCATAATCTTGGGGCACACGGAGAAGTGCATGGCTTCCAAATCCCACTCCCTTCCTTATGCTGGCCTCATCAAGAAACTCTTGCTAAGAGAGGGCCTCTACGACACATCCCAGGAAGAGGTCACCATAGGTAGGGAACTGGACATCTCTATTGTCCACAAAATGCGGCACTCTGAGCCTGTGGAGGAACACGAAAGGCTGCCATCTGGTGAAGGCACTCAGGATGGGAACACTCCAGTGTTGGTGCACATTGCCAACACTCTCGACAAGATAGCCAGGGAACAAGAAAAGATGGCAAGGGACCAAGAACAAATTGCTAAAGGCCAGGAAAAGCTTGTACAAGTCTTGACACAGCTTTGTGATGCCCTGTTCCCAAGCCAATGATCTTTCCCTTCTTTTTCCTAGCCTCAATGTTCCCACAAATATTGTCTCTTGTGTTCCTATGTACAAATTTTTGCTTAAGTAATGCATGGTTTTTAGTATGATTGCGTGTTCTTTTCCTTCCTTATCTATGTGTTTACTTGTTTTCGATGATGTCAAAAGGGGGAAAGACAAAAAATGCGAGATGAGTTAAGTTGAAAAGATATCACAGAATACGCTATAACTAAGGGGGAACAATTGCATAAAAAGCTAAGTACGAACTCAGTGATTCACAAGAAGTGGCTCCCTAGGAACACGCGTAGGAACTCATTTGCATATCATGCTTTGAAATACTTGCTGATTTTTGCGATAGGTTTGTCATCATCAAAAAGAGGGAAATTGTTGGAACGATGTTGGGACCTCTGGTTCTAAACATCGGATCAACGATACAGTTCTCCGAGTTTTGATAATGACAAACGCTATAAGGGAACTAATGTGCCTTGATCAAGTATTTCTAAGGAACACAGGTTTAGCAAAGAACTTCCATGAATGAGCACACAATGAAGAGTTCCCATCAAGGGAACTCTGAAGAGGAAAGTTCCCATGAAATGAGAACTCCCAGGAATGACCAGAGAACACAGGCTTACACAATGAAAAGTTTCTCTCAAAGGAACTCAGCAGAGGACAGTTCCCACGATATGGGAACTCACATGTGAGGACAAGGACCGATCAGCGCATATCACGGGATCCTGTCTTGGATAGGATGAAGGCACAGTCTTAGGAGCAGACTGTCACGATTGATCCAACGGTCCGATCATCTCAAGAAGTTGACCTAGTTCAAATCGAAGTCACATGTGAAGAAAGTATAACTTGGGCATCAAGCAAAGGGCATTTCGGACACAAATGAAAGATGCGATTGAAGCCCAAGTTCACTCGAGTATAAAGCCAAATGAATAGTGCTCGGATTGAGTACTTCTCCCAGAACTTACAAATACCCACAACAAAGAAAGAGAAAAGAAGAAGAGAAGTCCCCGGCGGCGAGTGTCTGATCTCGACAACGGTGAAGCCGAGTTCCCAGGAGCAAGGGAATTGCGATTCGGTGTAAGGTTTGAGTTACTTATTTAGTGATTGTTGTTCGCTTAGGAACTCAGTTGAGAAGATTCATTAGTGTTGCTAGAGTTAGGTAGAACTCGTAGGAACAGAGAAGTTTGAATCTGGCTGTTTGTAACTAAGGAACAAATCAATAATATAAGTAAGTCATTCAAAATCCTCCAAGCGGAGGTAGAGGTTTACCCATACAACTAGTTGGTTGTAGTGGGGTTCCTCTATAAGGAACTGTGTTTTTTCAGTGTCTTAATTACTTGCGATTATTTCTTCCGCTGCCTTGGGAACAGCTTAACAGCCAGTTCCCAAGCTCTTGCTAACTCGTTTACGATCCAACAATTTGTCATTTAGATCGTTTTGAAAACTCACCAGAGCACAACGCCGGAGGAAAGGGAAAGCTTAACAATGGGAATGATATCATGAAACGCTTCCATGGAAAAGCCGGTCCAAGTTTCAGGACACCAACCTCCAAACATATAGACGAGCAACGAAACCATAAAGACACATCGAGTGAGAAGGAGTGCACTCATTGCACCAGCGACACCCCAATCAAGTTTACTAACAAAGATCCAAGAAATGAGCACGTGAAGGATGAAGTTAAGGGGCGAAAGAAGCCCTATGAACATGTTCTTGCGTTGTGCTTGCAAGAATGATTCGGTTGTCAAGATGAAAACAAAGCCGTATAGGACACATATGAACCATAACGAGATTCCTTCTGATGCATCCGCTATGTCGTCCTCTTGCCCTAGTAGCTTGTAAATTGGTGTAGCAAAGATGAAGAAAGGAAGCAATATGGTTGCAGTTATGAAGTTGATTATCCACGAGCGTTACAAGTAGATTCCCATCATTCGGTAATGCTTAGCTCCAAAGGCTTGCCCACAAAGTGTTTCGGTTGCACTTGACATTCCTGTCTAATCAACTCGTAAATTAAATATGAATGCATCCCCCAAACGCTACACGAGATCACCTATTAATTACCAACTTTGTTTCCAAATATATTCAACTCCAACATGATTAACATATTTGGTGCATGTTCGAATCGCAGAGAATAATGTATTATCTTGCATTATAATTAATGTAAAATTGCATTAAATCTTGTATTATAATGCATTATTCTCTGCGATCCAAACAAGCCCTTGTAATCACCGAGCTAAAACATGCATAACAACTTGAGATTCAAACTCACCATTACACCATTGGCAAATCTTAAAGAGATGGCCATGACAAGTGAATAAGCCGCGAGATCGACTTGGCTTATATGTCCAATAAACGATTGCGTTACAACTTGAACGCCAAACACTGACAAACGGAATAGAATTGCTGGGAATGCAGTTCTCCATACCAATTTGCTTTCTTCCCATGACCTTCTAACAATGCCCGTATCGTTTTCGTGTACTCGTGCTTGTTCAAGAAGTCTAGTGTCTAGCTCATTATGTGAATTCTCATCCATTATTCTGTAATTGACAATTCTAACAGATTTTGGTAAGAAAAGAATGACGAATTAATCTGACATAAAAACATTTACAAGACACTGCTTTTTGAGGACCACAATTTTGTGAAGAGTTTAGAGAAAACTGTACAAACCTGGAAACTTTTGCTTGTGCTGTTGAAGACTGCAATTGAGAAAGATAACACTGATTTGATGAGACAAAGATATGGCCTAAAAAAAATGTATGCTTCAATTTGGAATGGCTGATTTTAATCTATTGAGAGCGAGAAATTTGTTGGATATGAAGTTTAGATTTGTTGATTTGTAGGTAACAATTGGCACGTGTAGCTTTGTACGTAGCTTCTCCATTTGGACTGAGATAGTGGTTCACTAGAAAATTTCTCGATGTTTGCAGGCTATTAATAAGCAACACTATTTCCCCACATCTCGATCTGCTTAACATTAACTGCATGTCGAAAAAATAATAAAAAAATCGTCCCTTGAAATAAGGGCCTATTTTGATCTCACATTATAATACACAATTTTATACTCCGTATTAAAAATATGTATTATAATATAAAAATTTACATTACAATGCGCGATCGAAATAGGCCCTAAAAATTCAATGAGAAAAACTCGACATAAAATTGTAATAAATATGCTTAAATTTAACTAATTCAAGAGAAGTAATTATTCCATTCGTTTATATTTTTTTGAATGAAGGGGTAATTCATTCATAGATAAAAACTAAGTACTCCCTCCATTTCTTAAAATATATACTTTTAACTCAATGCACATATATTAAGCAAGGAATATTTTGCCCAAATTATCCTTATATTTAGAGAAATGTGTACTCTAACTTCCTCCTAGAAAATTATTAAGAGTAATTATTACTCCTATAAAGTGAGGGCAAATTTGAAAAAAAGTGGGAAAAAATGCTAAAAAGACATATTTTATAAAAAAAAAAAATGGGCTAAAAGGACATGTTTTAAAAATCGGAGAAAGTACAAAATAGCTCTAAGAGGACCTAGAAATACAAATCATTCAAGACCTAGAAATACAAATCATTCAAGGCCCAATTTGGCTAACCATCTCCTCCACTCCCAATTTTGTTTCTTCCATCTAAATAGCACACAATTTCTTACATAATTGATTACTAATCTTAAGCACTCATCTACAGTGCAAGTTTTTTTCTGGAACACTTTCCTATTTTTGGCCATCCATATTAAATAAATAGCTAAACAAATAGAAGTTATCTAGATGTTGAAGCCAAAGCTCTTTTCATTGTTGTCTTCCAATAATCTAGGTTGTCATACCTTCTTCCTAGGGTGGTTTCATTAGTTAATAGAAAGTAGATTTGGGTGAAAATTTATTTTTTTATGTCTTGGAAAATATAAACAGTGAAGAGAGATGCATAGATTTCAGTGTTAAAAGTAGTATTTGGGAACAAATGAAACAAGTCTATCCCAAGCTAGCACTTTGATGATCATAGCTTTGGAGAATTTGCATTCAAAACACAAATGGTATTTGATGTCATGCATACTGTCTCCACATAAGTCACATCTATCTTCACACAAAAGGCCCATATCTCTCAACTTGACCTTAGTGTAAATGAGACTCTTGGTGTATTAAGTCCTCCCTAGATTCATTTATTCCAGTCAGTAAAGACACGTCTCCAGTCAAACTTGTCCCTATTGGTCATTATGATGGTTTGATTGTCATTCTCTTCTAAAGTAGCTTTGATTTCCTCCATGGTCATGATTCTAGGCCAATGTTTCTTTTAGGCCTATAACTCCCTCTGCTCATGGTCTGCAAACAATCTTCCAAGCAATAGGTGACTTCCTACTCTCATTTGTCCTTAACCACAAAAAGCTTCTAAGCAACCTCGCAATCTGTTTCTGTTGCGACGGTGTTGGGAACTCTGGTTCCAAACATCGGAACAACGATATGATACTCCAGTTTTGACAATGACAAACACCATATGGGAACTAACGTGTTATATCCAAGTATTTCTAAGGAACACAGACTCACATGACGAAGAGTTCCTCTCAAAGGAACTCTGAAGAAGACAGTTCCCATCAAATGGGAACTCACATGTGCAAACAAAGACCAGTCAGCGAGATTCACGGGATCCTGTCTCAAGACAAAACAAACGCTCAGTCCGAGGAACAAACTGAAGCGATTGATCCAACGGCCCGATTGCTTTTCAAAGTTGACTCAATTCAAATTGTCACATGTGAAGGGAAAAGACTTGACACACAAGACAAAGGGCATTTCGGACACAAATGAAAGTCAAGATTGCAGCCCAAGTATTGACAAGTATAAGCCAAGTGAATAGTGCTCAGACAAAAGCACTTCTCCCAAAACTCACTCATACTCACAAAGAAAGAAAGAAAGAACAAGAGAAGTCCCCGATGACGAGTGTGTGATCTCGACGACGGCGAAGTCAAGTTCCCAGGAGTAAGGGAACTGTGATAGTCAAGGTGTAAGGTTTGATTTACGTGTCTTAGTTGAGTTGTTCGCTTAGGAACTCGGTTGAGAAGATTCATTAGTGTTACTAGAGTTAGGTAGAACTCCTAGGAACAGAGAAGTTTGAATCTGACCTATTGTAACTAAGGAACAATCAATAATACAAGTGAATCATTCAAAATCCTCCAAGCGGAGGTAGAGGTTTACCCACACAACTAGTTGTTTGTCGTGGGGTTCCTCTATAAGGAACTGTGTTCATAGCATTCTGTTTACTTGCTTATATAGAACTTCCGCTGCCTTGGGAACAGTCTAACAGCTAGTTCCCAAGCTCTCACTAACACTTAACGATCCAACAATTGGTATCAGAGCAGGAACACTCTAGATTTTCTGTGTTAAGCATCGCAGGTCACGGGATGTCGGACGAACTCACTCAGGTTGGACATGGGAACAACAAGCCTCCAAGGCTTATCACTGGAAGTTTTGAGAGTTGGCAACGCAACATGAAAGACTGGATGCGAAGCCACGACTTCTAAGCCTGCTGCGTCATCGAAGTAGGGAACTTCGAGGTAGACGCAACCATTCGCAACGACTTCACCAAATAGGGACCAAACGAATGGAAATGCATGTAAGCTAACTTCAAGGCCAAATAGTATCTCAAGAATGCCATGACAGTCCAAGACTGTGACAGAGTAGCGAACATCGAAACGGCAAAAGAGATGTGGGAGGCCATCCAGCAAATGCACATTAGGAACTCTGACCTTAGAGAGGACCTCCAGATGAACGCAAGGAGGGAGTTCTTCAACTTCCAGATGGAGAGAGGATAGTCAGTCGACAGTTACCAATCTCGCTTTGAAGGCCTCTGCACCAAACTGGTTGGACTAGGAATCACAAAAGAAGAGATCGCCGACAAGATGAAGGTTCAACAGCTGTTCAACGGCCTTACTGGTGAATGGGCCAATGAGAGGACCATGTTCAAAGAGAATCCTGAAAACAGAACCCTCATGCTTCACCAAGTCTTTGGAAAGCTGGTGAGACATGAGAAAAGGAAGAAGGATGATAAGGAGCAAGCAAGGGCACACAAAGGGATCACCCTAAAACTTGAAAAGATGCTCAAGTCAGTTCAAGAGCAACATGAAAAATCTTAAGAAGAAGAGGATGAGGAACTAGTCTTGGTAACAAAGGCCCTTCGGTCCTTCTACAAAGGGAAGTTCAAAAAGGGCAATGGGAACTCACAGAAAGGACAGAGTTCCCAAAGAAAACCTTTTGAGAAGGACCTCTCGGACGTCACTTGCTACAAGTGTTACAAAAAAGGACACTTCGCGAAGGAGTGCCCACAGGGAATTGGCGACCGAAAGCAAGGAAAGAAGGCCTACATCGCCACCTGGAGCGATGACGGGGACGAAGATCCTGAATCATGGGCACACCCGGACATGTGCGCAATGGTCATAGGGGAGACCACTAGGGAACAACCCAGTGAGGTAACTACTGAATCTGTTCTTGCTTCCTTAGCAAATTATAAAAAACCTGAATTGCTAAAACTTCTTTCAAGTCTTGTTAAAGATAACATTAAACTGCAAAAGAAGTTGGAAAAATTGAAACACACTAATGCTGAATTGGTTGGCCTTGAGAGTCATGTTCCAACTGTGTGTCCCTAGTCGACAAGCTTCGGTCCTATCTATCTCACATTGTAGATCTTAAGGATGAGATTAAGACCCTAGAGAGTGATAAGAATGCCTTTCTACAAAAACTGAGTGAGAAAGATAAGAGCCCTGAAGCCTCCTGTTCCCAAACTAAGTTCGTACCTGCCAAACTCGGGATAGGGTATAAGTGAGAGTGCCCTAAGAAAGGAAAGTCTCCTTTGAGTGAACAAGAAATTAATGAATGTAGGGCCTTAGAACTCCAGTGTGAGAAACAAAAGAATGCCCACTTAAAAGAGAAAATCCGTGTCCTGGAAAGTGGAGTGGATGGAGAAGTAGATTATTACACTGGGAACACTGGGCATAAGCTGTATGTCCGAATAGCCAAGGGAAATGGGTCTAGAGTGTATAACAAGGAAATCATGTATAGGAACAGGATACAAAGACCTCATCCTAAGTACTACCTAGGAGAATACTACAAGACCTGCAAGAACTGTGGTGCTCATGGGCACTACAAAGAAAGTTGTCCCAAAGTTAAAGCCCAAACCTAGAGGAATCACGAGTATTGGAACAGGCAAAACCAAAAGGCCAACAAATCTGCTAGAGGTCCCACTCATGGGAACAAACATAAGAACTTTGCTTATAACTCTAGGAATCCTCGTGACATCAATATTGCTGATTACGTGTTATTTGAAACTGTCTTTCCTTGTAAGGGACTAGGCAAGAGTCATCTTGCCTGGGTCATCAAAAACTAACTTTCTTTGTAGGTGGCAGTGAGGGGGAACAACACATGGGTCATTGATATTGGATGTTCGAATCATATGACTGGAAACAAAGATAACCTCACCTCACTCCATACAAAAGCCGAAGGAGGTCATGTGTCTTTTGGCAACAAGAATAAGGGAGAAATCATAGGAACAGGGGAAGTACTACTCAACAAAATCAATCAAGATCAGCAATGTCAACCTGGTAAAGGACCTAGGGTACAACCTCTTGAGCGTATCTCAGATATGCGATCAAGAAAACAACATTGTTACCTTTGATTCAAAAGAGTGTCTGGTCATCAACAAGAAGTCTAACAAAATCATCCTAAGAGGAAGAAGGTCCAACAACGTCTATGTGGTGGATACAGACTTTGAGCCACCAAGGAAACTATGCCTAGCGAGTTCCCATAATGAAACAGAACTCTGGCACAAAAGATTAGGCCACACATGCATTAATCGGATCTTGAAGCTCTATCTGCAAGACCTGGACATTGGTCTTCCACGAATCAACATCGAGGGCGCTAAGATGTGTGAAGCATGTGTTCGTGGCAAGCAAACCAGGAGTTCCTTCAGGCCAAAAAGGGTGGTCAGCACAACAAGGCCCTTGGAACTAATTCACATGGATCTCGGTGATCCCATGGACACCGTCAGCTACGGAGGAAAGAGGTACATGTATGTTTTAATTGATGATTTTTCAAGGTTTACATGGGTTCTTTTCTTGAGATCAAAATCAGATACATTCAAAGAGTTTGAGACTCTAATCAAGAGGATGGAAGTTAGCATGGGACTCAAGCTCAAGGCCCTCAGATCTGATCATGGAACTGAGTTCAAAAACTCAAAGTTCCTAAGGTATTGTGATGATAATCGTGTATCCCACAACTTCTCGGCCCCTCGCACCCCTCAACAAAATGGCGTGGGGGAAAGGAAAAACAGAACCTTAGAAGACATGACACGGACCATGATGCTTGAGAGTGGAGTTCCCGAAAGTTTATGGGCCGAAGCTATCTGCACAGCCACGTACATCCTAAATCGAGCAATGATTCATCCCATGATCAAGAAAACATCTTATGAATTGATCAAGGGAAGAAAGCCCAACATCTCTCATCTCAGGACTTTTGGGTGCAAATGTTTTGTCCACAACAATGGAAAAGACAACCTTGGGAAGTTTGATCCTAGGACTGATGAAGGGATCTTCCTAGGATATTCCTCCCAAAGCAAGGCGTACAGAGTTTACAACAAAAGGACCAAGAAGATAGAGGAGAGCATACACGTCATCTTCGATGAACAATCTGTAAAGGTGGGAACAGATTCCCAAGGAAAGGGAACTCTTTTCAAACTAGTTAGACAAGAAGAGGAAGACGACGATGACGAACCAAGAAAGCAAGATGAGGATTATCCAAGTAGGAACAACATCCCGCAACAAGGGAACAACGAAGGAGATTAAAATTCCACAGATTAGGATTCCTTTGAAGTTCCCTCCTCAACAGAAGAGCCTCAAGATGCATCAAACTCCCTTGTTCCCTAAAATGAAGTCGTACCAGACTCTAGTGTTCAGGGGGAACAACGAGGGAACCTTGAAGAAAATCTTGAAGAGAACCTCAGCGAAGAAGTTGAGAACAATTGTTCCCATGAAGAAGAAGAAGCCCAAGCTACAGATGAAGAATAGACAAGGGAACCAGTTGACGTCTCACACATCCGAACTAGGAACTACCACTAAAAGAGGGATCACCCCATTGATAACATCATCACTCCCTATGATAAAGGCATACAGACTCTCTCTTCCCTCAACAACTTCTGCGCCTTCAATGCCTTTGTCTCATTGGTGGAACCCAAGACCATCAAGGAAGCCCTAAAGGACCCAGACTAGATCCAAGCCATGCAAGAAGAGCTCCACCAATTCGAGTGGAACAAGGTGTGGAAACTGGTTCCTAGGCCCAAAAACAAGAACATCATAGGAACTCGATGGGTCTTCAGGAACAAGCTTGACGACACTGGGTCTGTAGCTAGGAACAAAGCCCATCTGGTTGCTCAAGGATACATGCAAGGGGAGGGAATCAACTACGATGAAACCTTCGCACCAGTTGCAAGAATCGAAGCAATTCGTCTCCTCATAGCCTATGCAGCCCACAAAGGTTTCAAGTTGTATCAAATGGATGTCAAGACGGCGTTCCTAAACGGGCACCTCAAGGAAGAAGTCTACGTGGCACAACCACCAGGATTTGAGGATGAGCACTTCCCAAACCACGTATACTTCTTGGAGAGGGCCCTATATGGTCTCAAACAAGCTCCCAGGGCATGGTACGACAGGTTCACTCAATTTCTCTTGTCTCATGGATACCTTCATGGTTCCATAGACAAAACTCTCTTCATTAAGAAAGGATCAAAAGATATTTTAATTTTTCAAGTATACGTTGATGACATTGTGTTTGGTGCTACTAATGAGATTCTTGTTGAAAAGTTTAAAGATTTGATGAGTAGCGAATTCGAAATGAGTCTCATAGGGGAACTCACGTTCTTCTTGGGACTTCAAATATCCCAAATCAAGGAGGGAACAAGGAACCATCAACAAAAGTACATCAGAGAAATGCTAGTGAAGTATGGGATGGAACACTCCATGCCCATCGACACTCCCATCTCACCAAACTCAAGGCTCAATGCAGATGAGACAGGTATAAGTGTAGATCAAAGGAACTTTCGAGGTATGATTGGGTCTCTTCTCTACTTAATTGCTAGTCGACCCGATATCATGTTTTCAGTGTGCCTATGTGCACGCTTTTAGGCTAATCCTAAAGAATCACACCTGAAAGAGGTGAAGAGGATTTTCAAGTACCTCAAAGGGAACAACAACTTGTGCCTTTGGTATCCAAGGAACAACTCCCTTGAGCTAGTCGCATACTCGGATGCAGATTTCGCTGGGCACCTAGTTGATCGAAAGAGCACCTCTAGAATGGGCCAGTTCCTAGGATCATGCCTAGTCTCATGGGGATCAAAGAAGAAAAACTCAGTGGCACTCTCCACAGCAGAAGCGGAGTATGTGACTGCCGCCTCATGTTGTTCCCAAGTTCTATGGCTTAAGTATCAACTCCAGGATTACGGTATGTCCTTTGGCCCTGTTCCCATTAGATGTGATAATACAAGTGTCATTAACATATCCAAAAATCCTATGCATCATTCACGGACTAAGCATATAGACATTAGGCATCACTTCCTATGTGATAATGTGGAACATGGGAACATCTCTATGGAACACTGTAGAACTGAAGAGCAAATTGCAGACATTCTCAATAAAGCTTTAGACAGACGTCCCTACCAGCGTCTCCGGATGCTTCTAGGGATGATAACTCTAAACTGAACAAGTCCCTGTTTGTTATTCCCTCAATGCTTGGCTAGTTTATATTGATTTGCATGATAGGGAACACTAGGAATAATTGCTTTCATTTTGCCATATTACTAGTCTAGAGCTTGTATTGTGCATTTGGAACTTTATTTCTTTCGGCCCAAAATGATCAAACAGAGTTCCCTTTAACCCTCATTACAAGCCACTATGACGGTTGATCATAAAACCAACCCTTAGCCGAGGGCCAGACAAACACTTCTCATGAGCTCAACTTTTGTTCCTTCATCGAGTTGTAATTGTCTGGTTCCCCTTTGAGTTCCCTAGCCTCACTAAAAGAACTTGATTGTGAGTTCCCTCGACCACTCCACTCAACCTGAACTTTCGAAAGATCATGGGAACTGGTGTGCGGAATAGTTACGAACAAGGGAACACTGGTATATTTGAGAAGATGAAGCGTCACTTGGGAAACAGGAAATTATGTCAGAATTCGAAGCATTCTGGGCCAAGCATTTGAATTTCTCGAAGAAACGTCCCTTGGAAGAAAGCGACGCGTGTCCTAAGCGTGCTACAGAAGTTGAAACGCCTCTCTTCATCTATTGACTAACGGTTATCGAGGTTATTCATCTTTCCCTTTCTACTCCTCTCCTTGCCTCACATAAAAAACCCTGTTTGCCATTTTTGGGCCCTTCCTCATCCTTCACCCTCTGAAACCCTTTCTCCTCGAAACATCCCTTCATTCCCTTTCAAGCAAAACTTCAAAACCCTTCTCTTTCCCAGATTTCCTCATGGCTCCAGTTCACCCAAATGAGCAAGTTAGAGAATGGATCCAAAACAACCCTCGCACCCTTTTCATCACCATGTTAAGGGACGCCGACAACGAGAAGGATCCTGCCCTTTGTGAAATCCTCTACAAAGGGCTCCATGATTATGTGCGTCCCTTCCTCCATCAACCTCGCACTGGATCCTCGCTCCTTGAGTTCGAGATCCTAGGCGCAAATGTCTCCCTCCCGGCAACGCAAACTCTAGCGTTGCCTTCCTCCACCACTTCCTCTCAATCTCTTCCTCCTCCACCTCCTCCAAAACCCCTTTCCGTTTCCTCCTCTGGAACTGTCATTTACGACAGTTTCGGTTCTGAACCTCCCCCAAAATCCTCAAAATCCAAACCTTCAAAATCCAAAAGCTCTTCCTCAAAGCCCCACAAACGCAAACACAGTTCTTCTCCCGATCCCCTCACATCAAAGAAGAAGAAGTCCTTGCTAGCCATGGATGAAGTTCTCCACCTCTCCAAACCTGACTCCTACATAATCCTACCTCCCCCACAAACTTCCTCTCTACCACCTCCCTCGGATTCTGGGAACTCTCAACCTCAAAATCTTCCACCTCCGCCTCCCTCTCACCCCAACCCCGTCTCTGGAAACTCTAGTCACAAAGACTCCCTCCCCACCTCCTCTTCACTTCCCACCTCTGAGGGAACTCCCAACCCATCCACCTCTCACCTCAAAATTCCCACACCACCTCTCTCTCCTCCCACAAAAACTCCCTCTCCTCCGAAATCACCTCTTCCACCCACTCAAAAATCGCCCCCTTCCTCCACCACTGATATAACCTCCTCCCCCTCTCCGTCCAAGCAACACATAGACCTCGACTCCGACGAGGACGCGCTACCAATCGTTGAGTTTGCTCGTCGGAAGGCCAAGAACTCAGCGCCCATTGTCATGGGAACTGCTGAAGAAAATGCTCGTCTCAATGCCCCTGAGGCTGAGCTACAGGCAGTCATCAATCAAACGCCTTCTAGGAAAGAAGGTGAGGTCCAAGAAGAAGGGAACCCAGCACCGGCTGATGGTGCTGGGACAAGCACTGGTCATCCCGAGGGAGCTGACGACGAGGACTTGGGTCTGTCCTCTGATGAGGAAGGAATCTCGGCCGATGGTGCCGCCACTAAGGTTCTTGACCAAGATGGTCGTGAACGAGAACATGTCGCATCTCTTGAAGAAGATGAACAAGGACACCAAATGGTGGTGTCGAAGAGTGCCCACGAAGAAAGGGACCCTCCTCTCATGCTCGAATCGGTTGTAAACCCCCAACAGAAAAGAAAGGTTGCCGCCTCCAGGGGGAACAAGAAGAAGAAAGGAAAGGGAACCGTTTCCAAGAGAGTTCCCATCACTGAGGAACGCAAACTCATCGCCCCACTCATCCTCAATGAACCTCAACTCCAAGAAAAGGGACTTGGGGAACTCTGGGACCTCATCAAGGCCCAGGGGTGGGAGCACGTATGCGACGCTGCTGTGATCGTCGACCCTGCTCAGGTGCGCCTCTTCTACAACAACTTCGTCATTCATGACGAGCGCACCAAGGGAACTCTCTTCCTCCAGGGCAACGATTTTGTCTTCACCGCCTCCTCTATCCGTCTTCAGCTCCGGGTCCCTATCAAGGGCCTTAGCTCCGTTCCCTTCAAGAATTGGGGAGAGTTCGACAGCGACGTGATCTACGACGCCATCTACGAGGGTCGTGTTCCCGAGAATGGAACACCCACTCACAACCTGTCCCTCATTGGTAAGCTGGCCCACCAGTTCATCATCACGGTTGTGATCCCCCGACAAGAGAAGCGTCACCACATCAACATTCAAGATGCCATCCTTCTCTATCACTTCCTCCATAAGATGCCCATCAATCTTCCTTGCATCATCTTTGGTCACATGGAGAAGTGAATGGCCTCGAGCTCCCACTCCTTGCCCTATGCTGGTCTGATCAAGAAACTAATGATCAAAGAAGGGCTCTATGACGCCAACAACGAAGAAGTGACCATTGGTAGGGAACTGGACCTCTCCGTGGTCAAAAAGATGCGTCACTCGGAGCAAGCTGAGGATCAAGGGACACTTCCATCTGGTGAAGGCCCAAGGGTTGGGAACACTCAAGTGTTGATGCACATCGCATCCACTCTCGAGAACATGGCAGGCACTCTTCAGAATATCTTGTCTGTTATGACCCAGCTGCGTGACAACTCGCTCCACCGGGGCCCATGATCTCCCTTTTTCTTCTATCCTTATCTTTGTTTTCCCCACAAAAATGTTATGTGTTCCTTTTGTACATTTAATGCTTAAGTAATATAAATGGTTTCTAGTATGATTGCGTGTTCCCGTCTTTCTTATTTATGCTTGTCTGTTTTCGATGATGCCAAAAGGGGAAGGACAAAATGTGTGAGATGAGTCTTTTATGAGTTATCATAGAATATGCTTTGGCTTAGGGGGAACTATTGCATAAAATGCTAAGAAAGAACTTATTGTTTCATAGAAGTGGATCTCAAGGATCTCACACGTTTTCACATTGGAACTCTATTGCATATCATACTCTGAAATACTTGGGGTTTTTTTGATGGGTTTGTCATCATCAAAAAGGGGGAAATTGTTGGGACGGTGTTGGGAACTCTGGTTCCAAACATCAGAACAACGATATGATACTCCAGTTTTGACAATGACAAACACCATATGGGAACTAACGTATTATATCCAAGTATTTCTAAGGAACACACGCTCACATGACGAAGAGTTCCTCTCAAAGGAACTCTGAAGAAGACAGTTCCCATCAAATGGGAACTCACATGTGCAAACAAAGACCAGTCAGCGAGATTCACGGGATCCTATCTCAAGACAAAACAAACGCTTAGTCTAAGGAACAAATTGAAGCGATTGATCCAACGGCCCGATTGCTTATCAAAGTTGACTCAATTCAAATTGTCACATGTGAAGGACAAAGAATTGGCACACAAGACAAAGGGCATTTTGGACACAAATGAAAGTCAAGATTGCAGCCCAAGTATTGACAAGTATAAAGCCAAGTGAATAGTGCTCAGACAAAAGCACTTCTCCCAGAACTCACTCATACTCACAAAGAAAGAAAGAAAGAAAGAAGAGAAGTCCCCGACGGCGAGTGTGTGATATCGTCGACGGCGAAGTCAAGTTCCCAGGAGTAAGGGAACTGTGATAGTCAAGGTGTAAGGTTTGATTTACGTGTATTAGTTGAGTTGTTCGCTTAGGAACTCGGTTGAGAAGATTCATTAGTGTTACTAGAGTTAGGTAGAACTCCTAGGAACAGAGAAGTTTGAATCTGGCCTATTGTAACTAAGGAACAATCAATAATACAAGTGAATCATTCAAAATCCTCCAAGCGGAGGTAGAGGTTTACCCACACAACTGGTTGGTTGTCGTGGGGTTCCTCTATAAGGAACTGTGTTCATAGCATTCTGCTTACTTGCTTATATAGAACTTCCACTGCCTTGGGAATAGTCTAACAGCTAGTTCCCAAGCTCTCGCTAACACTTAACGATCCAACAGTTTCATCACAACCTTGGGCAAAATGAAGATTTTGCACTAATAATGTAGAACTCCATAAAACACTACTTTCACAATTTCAAGCCTCCCGACATATGAGAGCTTCCTGGCAGCTCAAGCATTCACCTTTGTTGTAATTTTTTGGATCAAACCTAAGTTATGTAGTCATCGCATATTGCCTTGGTGCCACACAGAGGTACACCCAGACATGTGACAAGCAAGACACCAATCTCCATATTCCTCAAACTAGCCATCTCGTTAGCTTTGTGCTTGTGTGTGCGTATCCAACCTAGCACAAAACACCTTGGATTTATAGTGATTGACATTCAATCTTGACATTGCACAAAATTTATCAAGAACATCCTTCATAGATCCAAGTGATTCATGATCCCCATGTGAGAAGAGGAATAGATCATTAGTAAAGCAACTATTAGTGATCCATGTCCTTCCACAACTTGGGCGATACTTGAAAGTTCTTCCTCTACTCATTCTTCTCAACATACTATTCAAAAACTCCATAACAAGAACAAATAAATAAGATGACAAAGGGTCTCCTTGGCGCAAACCCTTTTCACCTTTGAAGTAGCCATGAAGTTCACCTTGTAACTTGATTGAGTAGGAGCAAAGGGTAACCCCTTATTGAATCTATTTGATCATTTGAGGATGAAACCAAAACCCTTCAAAATCTGAATGAGAAACCTCCAGTCAATTGTATCATAAGCCTTGTTTTCAGTGGGACTTCCCACTATGTCACCAATGACTTTCAAAACTTAAGCCTCCATTATTCTTATGAAGGTTTGGATCAGATGAACTCCTTGTTGGAAATGATAATGGTGTTAACATCTCTAGAATCCAAAAACTCAATTTTAAAACAATCAACCATACTTTTAACATTGATTTGTCCTCTATGTTCTTCAACTTTCCAATATCATTATTTCTGTCTCACGATTTTCCGCTCAAAATCATTTCTTTATCGAATTTTTACCCACTTGTTTTCTTGTGTTGATGGTGTTTATATGTAGCCATTGTTAGTCTCCCCTCAATCCCTCACATGTCAAGCATTTGATGTCTCTTCTTGGCATCATAAGATGGGTCATCCGCATCCACTAAGGTTAAGATTCATTCAAAATATTTCTCACTTAGGCAATCTTTCTTCAAAGTCTCATATTTGTACTTTTTCTTCCATAAATGAAAGACATTAATACCATTATTTCGTCCATTGCTCCTCTAGAAATGATTATTTCTAATGTATGGCCACCTCCTCAAACAAAGTATATTTCGCTTTATATATTCACTAAAACAGAAATCTGATGCAAAAGAAATTTTCATTAAATTCAAAGTCCTGGTTAATTGAAAATTATTTTCAATCCAAAATCAAAATTTTGCATTTTTACCATGGTGGAATACTTGTTGAGACTAATGTTGCTCTAATGGTATATATATTCCGGCCTCCCCAAACACTATGGCCTTTTGCTTTCGGAATAGCGGTCTATATGTTAGAATGTCCATCCCATATCTGAAAGTTGGGACTTAATTGGACTAGTATATAACTCAGCAGATTACTCCTCCTATTTCCAATTGGTTTTAGGATGGAACCCCGCTGGGCTAATATGGTATCAGAGCTATTTGCCTAACGGCCTCTCTCGATCCTAGGCTCGCGCCCGTTATGTTGTCCAAGTGTCAACTGGGTCAGTTCCCCCAGTTGCACTTGCGATGGCGTGTTAAAATGTCCATCCCACATTTGAAAGTTGGGACTTGATTGGACTAGTATATAACTCAGCGGATTACTCCTCATATTGCCAATTGATTTTATGATGAAACCCCGTTGGGCTAATACTATACTCCCTCCGTTCATAAATACATGATGTTTAAGGATTTGTCTCTAAAATTAAGAAAGTATGTGATTTGACTTAAATACCCCATAATCTTGTGAAAATCTTTCCTTTTTTATTTTATATGTTTATTATTCTTTTTAATTAATGAGGACAATATTGGAAAAATTATGGTAAATTATGTAAAACATCAAGTATTATTGAACAAGAAAATCAAGCTAAAACATCATGTATTTTTGAACGGAGGGAGTATAATTTTCGAATGGACACACCATCTCTTTAAAATACATCTCCTTTTCTTAAGCTTTTCCAAACATGACCCAATCTCTACACAAATTACACTAAAATGAACATCAATATATTAACACACTCAACTAGAATTGAGTGAGAAAAAACTAAATACATAAATTCAACAAATTTAAAAGAAGTGATTATATATCTTCTTACACGTCAAAATTGAATGCCAATTGTTGAAAGCAAATTAGTTGTAAAACCCTAAAGTTGCCTGAAGTAAAATGGGGGCATATAAATCTTATAACAAAAACTTATAATTATGAATCACTAGAATTTTTCGTTTCCCTCTTGATCCCGATTCAAATTAAATCGGTTGAGACGTTGTGTTGCCTTGTTGACCTGCACAAAAGTAACCATAGTCAAAGACAATCCAAGACTTCCAAGTTCAAAAGATTAGTACTTTGTTTTGACCAAAAAACAAGATTATTACTTTGTTACAACATTTTTTTATTAAAAGATTTGCATGTTTCCAAAGTTACATACCTCGCCTTCCCAATCAATTCTCAAAGTTACATAAGTTAGAACAATCGCTTGCACTACTAAACCGCTGATCAATCCAATCCAAATACCCTGTATTTTACCATTTATCAATTCAATATTCAAATAAATAAAACAATGAGACACACATTGACTTCATTTTCACAATAAAGTAAGTTCTTATAGAACACTCTACAATATTAATAATTAAATTCAGTCATTTTCATAAGATAAACTTGGTATTTTTGGCCAAAATGTAAGTTGTAAATTGTAAATATTTCTTTCGAGTAAGCTCACTCATACCCTAACATAGCTAATATATACCTTGTGATTAATTAAGATTACAAATGAAAGAACAATTTGAAAGATTTGAACTAAAATTATACATATGCATACCGTGATACCGTAGTCTGCTACATAAGCAAGAACACACCCGATTGGAATGCCGATTATGAAATAAGAGACGATATTAATATATGCCACCTTTGCCTGTGAACCAATTCCTATTGCAACACCTACAACAATTACACATACATTTTAATCATATTTTTCAAACTAGGTTAACAAAAAATTGCCTCCCTTTTCAAGTCTAAAATGTTTCAATTTCTGGTCCATCCAGTAGATTCGATACAAATTGAGAAATCAATCACATAGACTGGGTGAAGGTGTGTTTAGATTATACAAGAAGTTACTTACAAATATGTAATCAACATATGCCTTTGTGACATATATTATCTATAGGTAACTTATACGCAAATATAGAATTTGAAGTCTAAATTTGGAAGGAAATATAGCATTTTAAGTCGGTTATACCTCAACTTGAAATGAAAAAGATTGATCCATTTAGAAACTTTTTTTTTACCCAATTTGAACATACAATCCTATCTTGTTTATACTCATAGAAAACATGCAAGGAAAGACTCAAACTTTCTTGCCTGATAATATCGCTCGGAAACTATTGAGCAACATGGTGATGGCAAGCAATACAAAGAGGTTAGAAGCCGTCGATGCAACCTCGTCATTGCTTGTAAACCAATAGGGGATTTCATTTCCAAACACTAGACAAAGAACACAAAACACTACTCCAAAAGCCATACTAGTGCAAAGTGTTAACTTGATTGCAAACTTGGCTGCCTTTGCATTGCCTCTCCCAAGTTCATTCGCAACTCTTACACTGCAATTTGACAATGAAAAGAAGTAAACACTTTGCACTAGTATATTAGAGCTTAATGATTGATCATAACATACCATGTTGCGCCCATGAAGCCAAGGCAGATCATGTATTGCCATGTATTGATGTTGAGGCTGGAAAAAAAAGATCAAGTAAGTCAAATGTGTGTTTCTCTTGAAATCTTTCAAAAAAATTGACCCAAAATTTAGCCTTACCATATCGAAAATGCATCTATGTTTACTGTTGCATTGCTTGTGTAGCCCGCTAACAAGACAAGGATTGAAGTGTACCACATCTGCACACTGCTCCAAAATAGTAGGGGATGATGAATATATCCATATGCTTAATGGTATTTGGGTTTTCAAAGAAATTGGCGATCAAGGTACATAATTTTCTTGTCAAAGTATTGATTTATGTGCATGTGTGATTTACCAGAGCATGACGCCAGAGGAAATGGAGAGCTTAACAATGGGCATGATATCATGAAACGCTTCAATGGAGAAGCCATTCCAAGTTTCAGAACACCAACCTCCAAACATATAGATGAGCAACAAGGCAACACATATCCACCGAGAGAGAACGAGTGCACTCATTGCGCCAACAACTCCCCAACTAAGCTTACTAACAAAGATCCAAGAAATTAACACATGGAGGATGAATGTGAGGGGCGAAATCAACCCTATGAACATGTTTTTACGCTGTGCTTGCAAGAAAGATTCGGTTGTCACGGTGAAAGCATAGCAATATATGAAACCTATGAGCCACAATGACATTCCTTCTGTTGCATCAGCTATTTCATCCTCTTGACCAAGTAGCTTGTAAATCGGTGTAGCAAAGATGTAGAGAGGAAGCAATACGGTTGCAGTGATGGAGTTGATAATCCACGAGCGTTGCAAGTAGATTCCCATCATTCGGTAATGCTTTGCTCCAAAGGCTTGCCCACATAATGTTTTAGTTGCACTTGACATTCCAATCTGAAAGGAGAAAGTTGATGTTACACCCTCATTTAAGGAATTCCGAATCAAGTCGTCCATAACTTCTATAATTTGTAGTTGAGGTCTTCATATATTTACGATCCTCGCGGGGTTTCCCTTTCTTGGCAAGATACTATGAAGAGGCTTCAACTTCTTGTGAAGTATAAAACTTGTCACTGTAGTTGTATTTTAAGTGGAAATGAAGATAACAAAGTGCATATCGATCAAAAACAACATAGAGTAGTACATATGCAACTTATGTCAAAGTCCGATGGATCAATACGAACGGAGAGGGGACAGTGCCAGCACACATACACAACAGGCCCAACTCATAAATCCATGAGATTCCATCCTAAAACCAAATAGCAATAGAAGAACTAATTCAAGATATATACACTAGGCAATTCATTCCTTACAATTTCTCTTCTTTTTGAGGGTCCACAACAATATACATTGGTCAAGATTGTTCAATATGATATAGTGAAGAAAAGAATCGCCTAAACAGCAATATAGCAATACAGCAATATGCACATAATTGAGATTCTAACTTACCAATATAGCAGTGGTGAATTGTAATGAGATTGACATGGTGAGTGAATAAGCAGCAAGGTCTACTTGGCTTATATGCCCGATAAACGATTGCGTTACAATCTGCACACCGTACATTGACAATCGAAACAAAATTGCCGGGAATGCAATTCTCCATACCAATTTGTTCTCTTCCCATACTCTCCTAACAAGACTCTTGTCGTCTTCATCTTCGAGTGCTCCTTTGGGTTCGATAAGTCTCGAATCTAACTCATTATTCTCACCCATGATTCTGCTTGCCCAAAACCAGATCCAAATTTTATCAACAATCTCAATAGAGTTGACCTGAAACTATACATCCAAAATAGGGCTAGAAGACATGAAATGGAACTCAGAGGCCACCAAGAAGAACAAATACAAAAACAAGACCGCAATTTGATGTGGAGAGTTTAGAGAAAATTGCACAAATCTGAGAATTTTGCTTGTTCTTGTTGTTGACGGGTGCAATAGAGAAGATGTAGCATTTTCTGTACATTTTTTATTCTTATAAATTGACTTTGTACAAGAGATTGCAAATGAGGTGGAGCGTACGTGAGGACAGAATTGTTTATTAGTATTTGCATGCACATGTGTCAAACGGGTCGGTCAGGCTGGGTTCGGGTTCGGTTATTTCGGGTTCAGGTTGGGTTCGCGTTCGGGTCGTACGGGTCACCAGTCAAATCGAGTCGGGTCATTGCGGGTGTTCGGGCAGATCGGGTCGACCCAATAGGTCAAGACAATCGATTTTTTTACAATTATTAAAATATTATTTTTATTTAAAAAGTTATATTTAATAATAATCTATTATTTTTATATATTTTAATAATAAATATATATTATTATTTTCAAAACGTATTATATATATTCTAAAAATATAAAAAATCGGGCCAACTCAACGGGTTTCGGGTCTATCGGGTTCAGTTTATTTTGTGTTTTGTGTTCATTTTTTCGAGTCTTGATCCTAAATTTTTCGGACGGTTCGTATCTTTTTTTCGAGTCAGATCAGCTTTTAACAACTCTATATGTATGTGTTATGTGAGCTGATATATATGGAAACTAAAAATGAGTCTGAACTGCCTGAACAGTGCATTATAATGAATTAAAAAGAGGAAAAAAGGTATATTATTTTTTCACGTAATATCTACAAATCGTGAGAGCGCTCTTCTTGTTTAAGTGTTAACTAACTTGGGAAATTCATTTGGCTAGAAGGTTTGGGAGACCATTTCTGCAACATTTTTAATGCGCAATTCCATATTCCAAGAACCAATTCCATTGTATATCAGTAGACTTGTCGTGTCGTTTCGGTCGGGTTAGAGTTCGGTTTTCAATTTTAGTTGAGTATGGATTCGAGTTAATCGAATATATTTTAAAGGTTTGAGGAGGTTTAAAAACACAAAAAATCAAAAATTTAATATAAATAAGTTTAAGGAGTTCTTTACCAAAAACAAATTAGGAGATTTGTAAGAAATTTAACACAATCTTTTGTAATTATTTTAGGCTCCGTTCGGTAAATAGGTACTTATCAGTGTTGATGTTGATGTTGATGTTGATGCTGATACTCATGGTTGTTGATGTTAATCGTGTATGCTAATATATGATACTGATATGAGTTATTTATTTTCCAAATAATCCGGAATGTGTTCGGTAAACTGAATTGCTGATATTTTAAGCAAGAGGTGTACAATTACCAAAAATGGCTTAATAAAGGATAAAAAAATAAAAATTTTAATTTAATTGGGAAATCACGTGGGTCCCGCTAACTTATATTTTGGTAGAAAAGTTAGCTTATTTGACATAAGGTTGGGGGCGCTGATTATTTTTTCAGCAGATAAGTATCGGACATAAGTAACTTATTTCAAATAAGCAAATTTTGCCGAACACATAAAACGAAGCTTATTTTTTCCATATAAGTAATTGCGTACTTATAAGTATCCAGATAAGCGTTGCCGAACGGAGCCTTAATTAACATTGTTTTTGGTAGCTTTGAAGTAGAATATATCTAAAAATCTTACAATTAATATCAAACATAAAATTAGATTTTAGGAGATTTTAAATAAGAAAACCTTGGCCTACGGAAAAAACCTATACCTATTTAAAAACTTTTATAAAAGGGTTTTTCATGGACACACACTAACAATGATTGGGGGTTTTAATTAGAAGTTTAAAGGTAAGTATTACTTAATAATTTTAAAATTAGTAATAAAGAGAAATAATATTCTTCCAAAATTAAGTTATGATTTCCTTATTTATATATTTCCTTTCTCAATTTACACTCTCCTCCTTCTCAATTTACATTCTCTTTTCTAATTAAAGTGACCTAATCATTGTTAGTGTGTGCCCAAAAAACTCTACCTTTTCAAAAACCTTATTTTATAAAACGAACCCTTAATTAATGAAGAAGGATCATATGGAAAGAAAAAGGAGTTAAATGAAATTTGTTAAAAAAGGAAACCCAACCTCTTGGAGAATGTGCATAGAATATTTTCCATTTAGAAAAGATCAGATAAACTAACTGATGCTTAATAATAAGGATATACAAATCTGAATTGGCCCATATCTCTTAGTTCTCATACTAATTACCTGTGCATTTTAGTCCCTAATTACAAAGTCGGCCGATTGTTGTCAATTCTCTCATTTGAGCCATCAAAATATATTGTAAAAATCTTGTATTGGTTTCTGCCACTTCTTTTACCTAGCGCTCCTACAAACTTTAGGATATACCTAATGAATCTCATCTTTTTCATCCTCATTCCATCGCTCAACTTTCTCCCATATATGAAGCCAATTGGTGTTTAATGTATTGTACCAGGTCTAAGATATAGTCATTCCTGGTTTGTTGAAATACTAATTTATTTCGATGATGCCAAATGCTTGCTCCGAGTTCTGTTAAATCTCGAGTGTCAATTATATTTTTCAATCCGTTTATTATAACAGATGGCTTTTTGTTCCTGGTCTTCACATGTGCAATGTCGCATAAGACATTCAGAGATATTGTTATTTGTTTATCTCGTAGTCTTGCCTTAGTGAGCAGCCCGTTATTAACCATTTTTCATAAAGTATCCTTTACTTTTAGATATGTGTTTAATTTTCATATCAAGTTGTTTGGACTTGGATTTTGGTTATTTTTTATGTTCCCTAAAAAAAACTTTATTTTTATGTTCAAATTTTATAATTACTCCTCACAAGTAGCAAACTTTTCTAGTTTATGCTATTTTCTCTCAAGCAAATATTTTAGCAAGAGAGCCTTCTTATATGCAATGGTAACCGGTCTTGTTCCCATGGAGTTTGTTAGAAACTTTATGGATGAAATTCTAAAACCCTATAATAATTTGGTGAACCCTAGTGTTGGATCAGTGTTAGTTCCCTAACACTGGAACAATGGTTTCTCTATTCGAGTAATCGAAGTTTTGATAATGACAAACAATTGAAACTAATTCTCTATACAAGTGATAACAGGAAAGATACAGGTTTATAGGAAAAACAAGGGAAACATTCCCCATGAAATCATCTGAGTACGTGGCAAATATCTTGAAGGATAAAGAGGACATTTCACTGTTGTCTTGGGCGGTAAGAAGAGTCCCGAGAAGAAAAGGATCCAAAAGGGTACGCTGGTCCTTTTGAAGAGTTTCGCACTCCCTAAGACAAAAAGGATAAAAGCATCAAGATAAAAGAGGCAACCTCTATAAATAGAATGCGATGAAACTAGGTCATTTACACTCTCAGATAGAAAGTACGAGATCCATATAGAGAAAGAGAGAGCTCGAGTTGATTAAGTGAAGACGACGATCCAGATTCTGAGAAGGTTGATCCAGATCCAAGTGATGGGAACTGCGTGAAGATCGCCATCGACTTGGAGAGTTGGTTCCAGTGCTAAAGAGAACTACACACGGAACGAGTCAGGTTCACGTATTATATTGATTTTGTCTAGATCTTGATTCACAATGACTTAATCGTTAGTATTGTTTGTAAGTGTGATTACGAACAATAGAGAAGTTCGTCTTTATATTGTATATCCTTTGATCTATCAATCTAAATATAATAGTTGTTCAAAATCCTCCAAGGGAGGTAGAGGTTTACTCTCCAGCTAGTTAGTTGTAGAGGTTCCTCTATAAGGAAACGTGTCCTTGCTTTTGCGTTACAAATTTACTTTTCTATGTTGATCTATTCTGTTGCGTAAGGGAACTGTCACTGGAACAGTTCCCGATTTGTCTTACTAACACAGATCTACGATCCTACACCTAGAGTATTAAGTAAAGTGAAAAAAAAGTAGATTTCGTGAGAGAAAAATCTCAATCTTAACCATTAATATTATATTAACGGTTAAGATCTTTCTAACTCCACCCATAGAGTTTTTTTACAACTCCAGTGGAACTAAACCCAATAGTAATGGTAAGATTTTCATTTGTGCTACTCTTCTTGGTGGGTCCATTAGTTCCATTTCTTGACTTCTACCTACCGGTCAACATTGAGACTGATGGGTCATTTTTGGTAAGTCAACAAAGTCATGACATAAGACTAGCTAAAATAGGCTCCTTCTCAGCGCCCCGTTGACAACTCCCACTAACTTTATGTTTTTTCAGGTTTTGCACTCAATTTAGGTTAAATTACCAGATCTACCCAAAAGTTTTAAACTTTTATAAATATACCCAAACTAATACGATTTATAAATTTTATGACCTTAAATGGTACTAACTACCATAATCTACTAACTATAGCATGAATAAACTATTTTCTATGAACACAAGCCCACCATGCTCCGTAATTAAAGAAAATTATAAATTAGAGAGGTTTGACCGTTACCTGAGCATAGTATCGCTGGACCTCCGGTGTTCCTGTAGCTTCCGGATTTCTAGGGGTTGCTAATCCTCAACCAAGACTCCCTTAGCTCAAGCACAACACAAATCTGTTTCATTTCCTACCTCAGACTGTAGTCTCTAACTTAAAAATTTCTCAATTTTAGTGGATGGAGGATTTGTATTCAAGAAAGAGGTTTATTTAAGTCATAGTTTTCGATTAAGTGGCTTTCCCTTACTTAAAAACAAACTTTTATTGAATTTGAAAGGATTACAAGCACACAAACACACTGAAAACACTCAAACACTCAAACTAGAAAGATCCATAGAAGGATTTGAACTCTTAGAGTGAAGGAACCCCGCTTCACTTCCAAGTTCAAAGCTTTCTCTTTCTCTTTCTCTAGATTCAGACTTTGTTTTTTGATTTTTGGTACCCTTCCTTCAGCTTACAAGGGTCCTATTTATAGAGCCTTGGAGAGCATTGGATGCTCTATCAATGCTCTTTACAACTTGCTACCGAAAAAGTCTCAGGGAATCCACTCACATGGCAAACAGTGCCACCACTCTGAAAAGAAAAAGCACACTGAACAGTAATAAAAAGACAACACACTAAAGAGATTCCTTCTGGTGGTCCACGTGGCTTGGCATCATGATGTGGTCTTTGATGGTTAATAATCCATGCAGTATTCGATGCTGTACATGCCTTCTTCTCCAACATTATCCTCCCATCCTGCAGCAGCATCTTCATCTAAGTCGAGCTCTAATTGCTTCATCAAATTTTCTGAATATTCTGGATCCCAATCCATAACCTTATCCCATATAAAGTCTTGACCTTTGGGCGATAGATATCTCCCAAATTCTATTGCTGATAAGTAATCTTGGATTGAATCAGATGACTCTATTGCTTCTGAAAAATTTGGTTGAAGCTCCTTCGGAATTATAACAGTGGTGAATCCTACTTTGAATATTAGCATGTCGGTTTTTTTATACTGCTTGATGTATTCATAGATGTAGAAAAGTCCCATAGCTCTGGCTTCAGTGGCATTTTTTAGGATTGGTTGCCTTAATGTTATTGGATCCGCAGAGAACTGGTCTTTAACAAATCTAATCAAGTAGTGAGGTGCTCTTGATTTTCCTCCTTCTGTCTCCATGTTTGCTCCATGCACAAAACAGATTAGCTTATCTTCTATCCCAGATTGCTTGACTCTGTTGAACACATAATTCTGAAACTTGGTGAAATGCTTTCTGATTGGACTCCATTTATAAGGAAATTTTCCATATATGCCGCTGCACATTCCATAATCCCATGCCTTTAATATTCCCATATCTTCAGAAGGATTACCGGGAAGGTTTATTCCTCCAATTCTAGAATTATCACGAAAGAGAACTAGAGTTCCCCATTCTTCCCAAATATCATAGTACGGACATCTATCTCTGCTCGTCACGTAAGAATACCATTGTGGAAACTCTTTATACTTCCAATAACCCTTCAACTTTTCTTGGAGCTCTCAAGGGAGCTGAAGTATTTTATTTGTTATTTCCAATTCTAACACCCGAAAGGTCATCAAATGGTTCACCAATTGATACCCATAACGACACCTACTCTTACTAACTTCTTCCATTATTGAAATTTTAAACTGGCTGGGAGGTGACACCCATCCCTTGTGGTACTTTTCTTTCTCCTCAAGTTCCCTCCTCTCTGCGTATGATGGACGCTGAGATAGGAAATTGTGGGCTATTTGGACCATTTCTTCTGGAGAGAAATTCTCGTACCCATAATCGTGATACATTCTTAAAATTCCTTGTGGAGGTGGTACTCTGTTCACCATTCTTCTCACTTGCAAGTTCTCATGTCAAGTTGTCTGCTAATGAGTTTTTTGATCCCTGCACATGTTCAATATTAAAGGAAAACTGGTTAAGGGCTAATTGCCAACGCAGGAGCCTCCCTTGCGCTTTCATATTATCCAAATTATTATGGATAAATCTCAATATTCCTTTACAATCAGTTCTCACTGTAAAGGGTTTTGGAGCAAAAAAAATTATGAATTTATTAATTCCTTTTAAGATAGCAAGAATCTCCTTCTCCATTACGGTGTAATTACATTCAGCTTTGTTGAAACTTCCACTATTGTACATGCAAAGCTTGTTATCTTTCTTTAAGTTCAAAATAGCACCCCAATGATAATTACTAGCATCAGTTTCAAGAACAAGTTCATCTTCCTCATTGGGTAGAGTTAATACTGGCAGATTCATACAACATTTTTTCAGTTCTTGGACTACCTTTGTATCCTGATTAGTCCAGTTCCAAACTTCTTCTTTTTTCAACTTGACTTGTAAAGGCTTTCTTAATTTGGCTAATTTTTTATAAAATCAGAGGCATAAGTAAGACATCCTAAAAATCTTTCTAATTGCTTCCTATCCTCTATTTTATTAGGAAAATTTTCTACTTTTTCTAGGATATGATCTTGTAATACTATTTGTCCAGCTTTGATCTTCAACCCAAGAAATTCGATCTCTGGCATAGCATAAATACATTTTTTCTGTCCTAGGATGATGCCATGATTAACACATTCTTGAGTTATAGCCCTAAGGTCGTGCATATGCTGTTCTATTGTCTTGGAAAAGATCAAGATATCATCAATATAAACAAGACAACAATGCTTAAGATTCTTAAAGATTTTATCCATTCTCCTTTGAAATATTTGTGGTGCATTTTTTAGACCAAATGGCATAACTATCCATTCATAATGACCTTGTGGTGCACTAAAAGTTGTTAATGGTATACTGTCTTCTTCCATCTTAATTTGCCAATATCCACTTTTACAGTCCATTTTTGAGAACCATGTGGCTCCCTGTCTTCTATTAAATAGAACTGTTTTATTAGGGATATAATATCCATCAAAGATAGTATTATCATTTAATTTCTTACAATTGATAACCATCCTAGCCTTTCCTCTCTTTTCTTCGTCATTATTTCTAACCATAAAAGCAGGACTAGAATGAGGACTTTTACTTTCTCTAATTAAACCCTTTTTTAGTAAATCATCAATTTGCTCTTTAAATTCTTGTTGGTCTTTAAAGGTGTAAAGCATATGCTTTACTCTTATAACAGTCTTAGGATCTATTAATTCTATCTTAGCAAATGACTTATCCTTATCCCAAAACTTTAAAGGGTCTTCAGATTATAACTCCTTACACAAATCCTTTTGTTGACTAATAATCTGTTCTTTTATAGTTATCTCATCTATTAGTAGTGTGAATTCTCTTTGTGTAGGAACAATATGCTCCTCACCACGCTTACTGCGCGTGAATTCAATCTTTTGATGCGTATAGGCCTCTTTCATTTTTCTTACCCAAGCTAATTCTCCATTAACAGTAAATATCATTTTATCTAAACTTCGGGTACATGGAGAATATAACCTTTGGAAATTATTTCCTAATATCATGTCATGAGATGTTTGTTCAGTAACCCATAATATAAGAATTATACATGGGTAACCCCCTAGCATAATTGGTAGATCTAGGATGACTTCTGAGTGAGTCATGATACTATTATCAACTATTCTGACCTGAATAGGTTTGGATGCTGATTTCCACATAAATTCTGGGAATAAAGATTTCTTTCCAAAACACACAGAACATCCACTATCTACGAAAGCACATAATTCATAATCATTAAATCCTTCAATGCATATAGTTATAGGGATGTATATGCTATTTGGGTTAGTGACTCTCATGAACGTTTTTATCTGCATATTTGATTCCTCGTCTCCTTCATAGACAGGTTCACTAATAGTTTTTGTTTTAAACCCTATTAATCTTTTATCAGCTCTAGAAGTAGACGCTTCTCCTGGTGCTGCTGGAAGAAATGAGGGGTTTGAGCTAGCATTAGAACTAGAAACTGATGTTGATCCTAGATCTATACTATGTCTAGCTGGTTCATGAAGTGTTCTTCCAAGGCTGTTAAGTTCTAACTTCCTATTTAATGCTGCTAGAAGACTAGCAATATCTTCATCTACTCGGAATGGACTCTCTTCATTAACACTTCTAATTGAAGGGGATAACTGGTTTCTCTGAGCAAGATTAAGACTAGGATTGAACCTAGAACTTTGACTTCTAGAAAGACTCCTGTTTCTTGTTAAACTTGATGGAGGTTGTGAGTTTGTATGGATTTTTCCTTCCTCATCAATTGTTAAGACCTTTTCACATTTAGTGGTCGAAGGATTTTCAAAGGCATTTACCCAAACTGTTTTTAGATTAATTTGTTCTGGCTTTACCTTAACGGGTACTGCTAATTGTCCTGGTCCACTAATTTCATATTTATCAGCTTCTACCATTTGAGTTCCGAGTGGAGGATTGGTGGTATTTTCCAACTTATATACTACCTTCCATTTTAACTGTAGAGGACAAGTTCCCTTATGCATATTAATCCCTTGAGTTAACAGTTTTAACGATCAAAACTTAGATGCAAATTGGTCTTCTAGACTAACATAATAGTTTGGCCTAACATAATAGTTTGGCCTACATATCCAAGACACTGGTCCTTGACTCAAGTTACACACTACTCCACTAATAGTTTGGTCACTAAATTTCTTGTGCCTAGTGTCACAAACAAAGTTAATGCAGTGCACATTTTTACCAAAATCTTGTAGAGGAGTAATGAATATTTGGATTCCACACACATAAATATATTTGTACTTTTTATCCTTGTTGTGTTTTTGAATATTTTTCCAATTAATTAGGTTGATTTTAGTAGCTTGATTTTCGTTATTTTTTATTACTATATCTCCTAGCATTTCTTCGCACACGAATTTAGAGAATGCTGGGAAGAAATGTCTCTTGAAGAACTGTTCTTTAGCGATAACCGAGAATTCGACCCCTGATTTTCGCATGCTTTCTATTTTTTCTTCATCTATGGATGATTCTGCTTCTTGGAGTTGAGCTAGAGTGGTCATTTCTCCACCTGAATCGAAGGCTTCTTCGGTGAAATTTGAAGAATCTATTTCCTCTCCTTGCATCATCTCATTGACTTCCTCATAATCCGACTCCTCACCTTCTTCTTCCTCAACTACTTCAACAACTCCTTTGTTGTTGCTTAAAGCTAATTCAATAGCTTCATCCTCGGATATTTCAATGTAATCCATACTTCCTAGTGCTTCTGCTAACTTATTATTTTTCCTATTTTTGCATTCATTAGCATAATGCCCCGTTTCTCCACATGCCCAATACTTGCAATTTCTTTTCTTTTCAGGGCAGTAAGAGGCTTTCCTAAAAAACCTTCTTTTCTTAATAAACGGTTTCTTATAATACTTCTTATGATATTTCTATCCTCTTTGCTTGTTGAAGCTTTTCTTTCTATAATTATTTCTTCTTTGATTATCTCTTCTATCACACCCCCATTCATTTGGTAAATCCCAATATGGTAGAAATTGTCTCTTCATTTGTTGTGTTCCTTTTTCTTCTCGACATTTCTTTTCTACCCATCTTTTTATAAATTTCGTTCTATTACCCAGAGTATCTCTAGAATTATACCTATTTTTCCATTCATGGTATCCATCACTAATTTCTTCGTTAATAGGTTTTGGGAGCTTATCGAAGAGCATTTGAAGATTAGTTTGGTTTTCTCCTATCTTATAATAATAATGTTCAAATTCAGAGAGATAGTTATCCAAATATCTCATATTACAGATTTCAAGAGTGTTTAACTTTCTTTGCCACTCGATAAATTTTTTGTCAATTTCATCTCTTTCTCCAACAAACTCTTCGTCTATAGCTTCACATAATGTGGTAAACATTTCTGCTGGAGATACTTTTGTTCTAAGATTTTCTTTATATTCTTCAGGTATTCCTTCATACCAGTCAGCTACTATACCATACAGACTGTGTTCTATGTAATTTAAAAAATTTGACGATCTCCAATCTGTATTTAGGTTTAAGACACTCATCATGCTTTTCTTCCAAAAATCTAATACTTCTTCTCGTCTTCTTACGCCATCTAGATTTAGCTTATATCCAGTTTCACTTATTGGTTCTAAAGTGAGTTCTTTTTTATTAGGTCGTTGATTTGGCATAATCCTTACTCCAAATCTAGCCGTTTTTTCTAAAAACTCTTTAGGTTTAACATTGGGCCTTCGATAGCTACATGATCCTTCTTCATATTTTTTATAGTAGGATCTGTTTGCCTCATTAGTCTCTTCTAACATTATAGGTGTTATCTCTTCCTCAACTTCATTAAAATCTAACACCTTTTTACCAACAATTTTATCTACTCTTCTTTTGACTTCGTTAATAGGTATAGTTTCCATATCTTTTAATTTTATTAATCCCATTTGTTGATACATTTCTTCTTCTTCAGTACCATATTCAGATTCTTCGCTACTAGTTATACCTGATTCTTCAATGATATTTTCAAGTAACTTAGAGTTATTCTCTATTTCATAATTCTTCATCTCCGGGTTCAGTTTTCTTTTCAATTTTTAAATTGGGGACTGAAAACGTTTTTGATGGGTTTTGATTTTGAAAAGGATATTTATGTGGAAATAGAGTCGGTCTCTTACCTACTTTTATTTTAGTAATAGCACCTTGGTGTCTAATTTCGTTAGTAAGTGCAATAGCAAATTTTTGGTTTTCTTCTAAGTGAATTTTTTGGACTAAAGTAAGCTCTTCTTTAATTTTTTGGATTTTCTCACTTAATCTAAAAATACAACTTTTTAAATCTGCGATGTCGTCGACAATGGTGTTTAGTATGGCTTCATAATGTTTTTCACCAATTTTTAGATGTCTAATATGTGGAGATTCTCGATTAGGACATTTATCGGAAATTTCCAGTTTGTCGACTTGATAATTTGTCGTTTATAACAGTACTTAGTATGGCTCTGATACCAAATTTCAGGACCTATATTAAATTAAGCGATACTAAGATAAACTAAGAAAAAAGATATTTGATAAAGCTAATATTTTTAAATCTAAGGATATTTTTTATAACTTAATGATTAATTTTATAATTATATAAGAATAACGGGAATGAAATATAGATACTACAAATAAAAAAGAAATAACTGTAATTAACGAAAATAAAAACCCAGGCCGCTGAGCAAAAAGTGTCGGGCCGCTGAGCACACCTCGCTAAAATAGGATCTGGATGTACTTAGTAATTCAGTAGAAAAAAACCTGGTCATAATACGCAGAAATTCAAAAGGAATGATTATAAAATTTTCCACATGTCAAAATTGAATGTCAATTGTTACAAGCAAATTAATTGCACGGTAATAATTTGACTCCTAGTCTAATAATGTTGTTTTTAAAAAAAGTTGGCTTGGCTATTAAAAAATGCTAGTGTTAGATTATGTGAAGCTATATAACGGGAGATTCATACATTTGCTTGTGCTTACATGTTTATCAGGCTTAAACAGATAAGTCTATTGAGATCCATGACATCATGTTTTATGACCGACTAGCCCAATAGACTAGGGACCTATAGATCGAATTGGTTTGATATGGTCAATATAATGTGGTGGTCTACACATTCGTTCTTGTGCATAGAGTGTTAGGCTACATAAACCTGTGAGATTTGTTCCTAAATCTAATTAACAATAGGAGTGTGGGTGTACAAAAATTCCGCCTTCAATTCGTCTTTAATACATCAATTAATAACTCCTCCTCTTCCGCTCCTCCTTCGATCTCTTGACCTAGAAACCTGCAAAATAATGGACATAGGGGGCGGGGACCCCTAATCCACCTCCGATGCCTAAGTCAGAAGAGCAATTGTCGTTTTGAGCGACAAGGTACAACAAGAGAGTGGTGAATCCCTGAACAGTCGAGCTAAGCGAGTATTAGCCTGTACTAGTCTAGGGTTTCTGAATATGTCGATGTGCACCTGTGTCTCTCCCTACACGCCTAGGGCGTGTATTTATAATGAAGAGGGAGATCAGGGGGCTTTATTTAATTATTTCCTAGGGTTGCTTAAACCCCAAGCTAGGAATATTCCCACCTTCTCCGGGTTTAATTCTATCATATTTACAGGATAGAATCTTCCATAAAGTTGCATAACAGCCATATATTTTATAATATAGAAAATAACGAAAATAACTGCGCAGTAATTTAAGAAATACCTTTTTAATAGCGAAAATAAATATGGTAATTATGTTTGTTTTACCCGCTCACAAATGTCCCACCTACACCGCCTTACATGTCTTATCATGTTTGGCGACGTAGGGTACATAGGGTTTTAAATCGGAGTGGCCAAGTGGATTGGTCGATGTCAAGTCCCCTGACGCTTTCTTATATTCATATATTCGTAAATTCGTAGACAATGGAGCGAATATCATATGTTTTATGAGTGAGTATCATAAACTTTCTCATACACGCATTGAAAAATCCATTAGTGCGATTAACTAATGTTGCACTATATTTTTTTTTAAGACTCAAACTAATGCAAAAAAGCTGACTTTTATTAATAAATAAACGTGAATGTCATGAACTTACAGAGCTAAACGGAATGAATGTAAAAAAACGAAAAAACCTAAGGGCCTCATCAAAACCACGTGGGAAAAAGAGTGCCCTGTCTATATGAAATCCCTAGTCCCGAGATCCCTGCGCAGGGGAAGACGGGTGATCGCGCTCACGATCTTCGTCTCGCGAAGCGAGGCTGTCAGCTCCAGTGCCGCGATCGCGGCGAGGTGACCTGCGATCGCGGTCTTCAGTACCGCGACCGCAGTTTTGCCCCAGACCCGGGGTCTTAGGCTCGGCTTCAGCGCCGTGGTCGCGACCCTTTGGCCCGTGGTTGCGGTTTCGTGGCTGGTTCTCGGCTTTCGACTCGTGTTCTATTTTTTGCATAAATTCCGACTTAGGACGATTTCCCTTGGAGCATAGACAAGCATCCAACTGATTTGCCCAGACTCGAACGATGGCATCTCCATCTCTGAATTGGACCATTTGATGGAGGGTCGATGGTACTGCTCCAATCCCATGGATCCAAGGCCTCCCCAAGATCAAATTATAGGGCGAAGGCACATCAACGATCAAGAACTCAACGGTCATCACTTTCTTAGCAAGGCTGACTTGGGTTTTATACATTCCGAGCGGATATGTCGGATAGCCACCGAGTCCAGTTATCTTCATCTTGACCGGGATCAAATCTTCATTGCTTTTCCCGAGGAGTTAGAAGACTTCAAAGTACATGATGTCAACCGAGCTTCCTGGATCAACAAGAGCACGATGCACTTTAAACCCTTCTATCTCGATTGCTAGAACCAATGGGTCGTTATGAGGAACATGGACTGTCGCGAGGTCCTTGTCTCTAAAGACTAGTTCGTCCACCGCACGCACGGGGGAAGGAGGTCGTCGTGGCTCGGCCTGTTGAACTCTCATAACTTCAAGCTCATGGAAAGACTTTCTGAAGTTACTTCTTGCTTCATCATCTTCGTGTTTGTAAGATGCCGAGATTGTCTGAATAACCTCAACCTGTTTCTGCCCCGGCTCATCATTCTTCTCAAGCCTATCTTTCTTGATGAACTCTTGCAAGTACCCCTTTTCCACCAGACTCTCCAGATACCGTTTAAATGGCTCACATTGTTCGGTCATATGTCCCCGAATCCTGTGATACATACAGTACTTTCTGCTACGCGGATCGTCTTCACGACATTCTTCTTTGGGGGGATATTGGAAGAAGCCTTCATGCTTAATGCGAGGTAGGATCCGATAGATCGGCACGCTAAAAGTGGTGTAAATCACTCTGACTTGGCCTTCTCCGTTGAAGTTCTCAGCACGGCGGCGGATTTTACGAGGAGGAGAGGACGATCTTCCTCTTATCTTGAAGTTGTCCTCCTCTAACCACACATATTGATGAACGCGCTCTTGAAGCTCGACTATTGTGGAGGGAAGACGAAGTGTCAATTCTTCTCTCAACTTACTATCTGTGAAGATCGCTCTTTTAAAGACAGTGATAGCGGTTCTAGGATCGCACCCTTCAATTTCCGTATAGCATTCCATAAATCGATTAAAGAAGCGACGCAAGCTTTCCCCCTTCTCTTGCTTGAGACCGAAAAGTGTGTCAAGCGAAGCAGCATCTCGACTGTTAGCTATGTATCGCCTCACGAACTTAGAAGCCAATCATCCCCAACTTCGGATCAACCCCGACCTCAGACTCTGAAACCATTTCATAGGACCTTTACCAAGGCTACTCGGAAACATCTTGCACATGATAGCGTCCTCAGACACCCACATCGCCATTTTATGGGTGTAAGAGGCTATGTGGCTTACAGGATCCGTGTTCCCGTCGTACACAGCAAAGGATGGTGGAGAAAATTTTGACGGCGGTAGGGCTCGTTGAATATCTGCATGGAATGGCGTTGATGTTAGAAAAGCCAACTTATGCTCTGCTTGATCCCGAGCCGATTGCAAGGTATTGCCTTGCGGTCTTAAAAGATCAAGTAGCTTGTTCTGAGTACGCTCAAGAGCTCGGGCCCTTCCTTCAATTCTCTCAAGGTTGACACTCCGACGCTGGTTGTGCCGTCTCTTCCTCCTTTCCTGGCCTCGATCGCGATTAGAAGGGTCATAGTGATCGTTTCGTTCGCGCGAAGAATTGCGCCGACCGTCAGACCCGTGATTGCGGCCTAATCTGCCGCGATCGCGGCCACCGTGGTCGCGGTCCTTCGAGCCGCGCTCGCGGCTTTGACCGCGGCGACTATCGTGGTTGTTGTGCTTGCTTGAGTCGCTGGAGGACAGCTTGCTGGGCTGAGGGGAATCCGCGGCCCGTGACATCTTAAGTGGGGGTGACTCGTGGCGGTGATCTCTTCGCCGACTCCTTGGAGCTCTTCTATCGCTGTCGTAATCAATCTGCATATCGCCTAGTCCGTCGGAACTGATCGATTGAGGACTACGACGATTATAGGCGAGTTCAATAACACTAGCGAGCCGTCGAGTAGTCCTCTCAATTTTCGACTCGTCAATAGGGCGCTTGCCTTGGACTTTATCCAAGGAACGCTTTAACCTGGCGACCTCTTCTAGGGCATGTTCTAATCGAGACTCGGCCTCTGCACACCTCGTTTGATATTTCTCGTTCTCCTCAGGGTGCTAGCCAATGCGTGGGTGATCTCGTCTTCTTCTTCATTCCCGTTGGTGGTAGATGCCCCATTCCCGCTGTTTGGAGCGGACGACAAGACGATGCGGTTGTCACCTCTCACGGGATTGGACCCGGCACGGCTAGATTGGCCTTGCTCTAGACGAGGGCTAACCAAACTAGGGTTTGGCTCGCGAATAGAGAGCGAAGGCTCGGAGATACGCAGCCCGCGGTCGCGGTTTGACTGACCGTTGTCGCGGTTTTGTCCGGCGATCGCGGTCGCTTGTACTGGTTCGCTTTGCCCCCGAACTCTTCGTTTTTTTCATTCTCAGCCACACGCATTGCCGATTCCCATGCTCGATCAATCTTGGTTTATTCGGGCCCTGAAGTATCATGATCGACGATCCCGTCGCTTGACTCGGACCCCAAATGGTCTGTGCGATGAACAGCCGTACTAGCGAGAGGGACCGGGTCATGGTATAGGTCATCTCTAGGCACCAAGGTCTGATCTTCCGAGCGAATATCGGAATTAACGTGATCGATCTCCATTAGGGCACGGTTTTCCGAGCGAATTTTCGGCCTCGGCCGCCGACCCGCGATCGCGGTGTAGAGTACCGCGGTCCCGATTCTCAGTGTCGCGGTCGTGGCCTTTAGTGTCGCGCTCGCGGTCTCGTTCGCCGGGCATGGTTCGCGCGGTTTCGCTTCGCGACGATGCCCCGGTTTCTTCAAAATTGACTTCTTGATTCTCCGGGATCGATTCCAGCACCATGACTGCGTGGATCGAATACTCGTTTCCCATAGACGGCACCAATTGTTATTGTACAAAAATTTCGCCTTCAATTCGTCTTTAATACACCAATTAATAACTCCTCCTCTTCCGCTCCTCCTTCAATCTCTTGACCTAGAAACCTGCAAAATAATGGACATAAGGGTAATTACGTTTATTTTACCCGCTCACAAGGGAGTAACCCAAATATAAGAAACTTATATGTTAAACAAGTTTTCTTAAAATTTTCGATATGGGGTATATTCTTTCATACTTTCATAGCTAGCGACATGATTTATTGATTGCTTGCCTTCAATTATCATGTAATCTCTAGTTATATACACCATCATTCAGCCATAGTTTTAGATGTTTCAAATCTTATGACCGATATTTGAAGAGTTTAGCACCATTGTATCACTAGATTGATTAACTCAATAATTTGTATAATTTTTAGATGTTTTTTCATTCTAAATGTCATAATGTTCTACTATTTATGTAAAATTAAAGGCATTAGCGTACAAATAATGACATGTAAAAGTGTACTTCCTCCGTTTAATCAAACATGTTTTTTACCCCAACGTGTATATATTACATAAAATGCCTCTAAATTAAGTTGTACAATGTAATTGATTTATTCTACTACTCGCTCATAATAGTGAAATTGATTTACTCCTCTATTAAAGTGGTGTTTGTCTAACACCACTTCTAAAAAGTTGTTAAAATTAATTATTACTTCTCCAAAAGACAAAACTAGAGGGATGGAAAAAAATATATAAAAAAGCAAGCTTTATAAAACAGGGAAAAAAAGCTAAATAGACATTATCAAGAAAAGCAAAGCTCCATGGTAGAGCTAGAAGAATGATCGAGAAAAGAGAAATGACTTGATTCAATGTATTCAGCTTGGCTACTGAGTTTGTTATTACAGCCCTTTTATACTACAGCTACTCCTAACTAACAACACTCTACCCCACATGTTCACCCAGACGCCACTAGTTATTAAGCTTCTATAATAAGACTACAACTAAGTAACAACATATATCTCAATATCCCCCCCTCAAGCTAGACTAGGATGATCAAATACAAGTCCTAGCTTGAGACATAGAAACTTATGCTGTTGAGCTCCAAGAGGTTTAGTTAAAGAATCAGCTAATTGAAGATGAGTAGGAACATGGACAGTAGATAAGAAACCATCTTGGACCATGTCCCGAACAAAATGACAATCAATTCGAAGGTGTTTTGTTCTTTCATGGAAAACAGGGTTAGCTGCCAAATGCTGAGCTGCCCGATTGTCACAACACAAGGGAATGGGAAGAGGAATAACAACACCAAAATCAGACAACAACCCTTCTAACCAGACCACTTCACTAGTAGTGGCTGACATACTTCTATACTCGCTTTCAGTACTGGATTTAGACACAGTTTTCTGTTTCTTGGTCTTCCAAGAAACCAAAGAACCCCCTAAGAACACACAATAGCCTGTCAAAGAGCGACAAGAATAGGGACAACTACCCCAATCAGCATCTGAATAAGCCAACAATCTCAAATCAGAATCGGCTGGATAAAATAAGGCACAATGCATTGTCCCCTTCAAATATCTGAGCAAGTACAAAGCAGCATTCAGATGCGGTACACGAGGAGATGCTAAGAACTGACTCAATTGTTGCACTGTATAAGCAATATCAGGGCGAGAAAGGGTGAGATAGAGAAGTTTACCAATCAACCTTCTATAAGTTTCAGCATCTGGAATTAAATCTCCTTTATCTACTGACAATTGAAGTCCTCGTTGCATAGGAAAAGGAGCAGGTTTGCAATTCATCATATTTGCATGAGTAAGTAAATCAACAACATACTTTCTTTGATTCAACAATATCCCCTGAGATGATCTAGCAATTTCCATTCCAAGGAAATACCGGGCAAGACCTAAGTCCTTTATGGTAAAGGCTTTATCAAGAGAAGCTTTAGTGGATGCAATCTCAGCAGAATCATCACCAGACAGTAATAGATCATCAACATACACCAAGGCAACAGTAATAGAGGAATCAACTCTTTTAACAAAGAGAGAATAATCATGTTTGGACTGAACAAAACCTAAAGAAAGGAGATGTTTGGAAAGTTCAATGTTCCATTGTCGGCTAGCTTGTTTGAGGCCATAAAGAGACCTTTTAAGTCTACAAACTTGCCCTGGAGAAGCCGAGGTATAACCTAAAGGTGGTTGCATATACACCTCTTCATCTAAAAACCCATGTAGGAAAGCATTATTGATATCTAGTTGATGAAGAGGCCAAGATTTTGCTGCAGCTAAGGCTAAAAGAACCCTGACAGTGGAGAATTTAGCAACAGGAGAAAAAGTATGTTTATAATCTTTGTTTTTGATTTGGTTATACCCTTTAGCAACAAGACGTGCCTTCAACCTTTCTACCTCCCCATTAGGACGAAATTTGGTCTTGTATACCCATTTAGAACCAATGACATGTTTACCAGGAGGCAATGAAGTTAATTCCCAAGTATTGTTGAGATCTAGAGCTTGTAACTCCTTGTTCATGGCCTCTACCCAACCAGGATATTTAATAGCCTCTTTATAGGAACTAGGTTCAGGGTTAGACAATACATTGAAAAAGGAAGAAACATAATCAGCAGAGTAATGATGCAGATCTTGGACTGAGAAAACCTGAGATAAAGAGGTTCTAGAAGAAGATGGCCTAGTAGGCAGATTAGTGCATATAAAGTCCTTGAGATATCCTGGTGGTTTAACAGTACGAGTTGGTCTTTGAGATGGAAAATCAAGGGAAGATGAAGATGGTGGTAAAGAAGGACTAACTAAAGAACTAGGTTCAGCAGAAGCAGAAGGTGTAGTTGGTATAAGCTGATTTAATGGAGATTGTGAAGCTGAATTGGAAGGAATAGACTCATCACACTCTGAATCAGTGATGGGCATAGGAAGAGATGAAACATGAGGAGAAATATCAATCTTCCTAAAAGGAAATATATGTTCCTTAAACTCCACATGCCTACTAACAAAAATTTTCTGAGAAGCAAGATGATATACCTTGTAAGCCTTTTGACCGGGTGGATATCCCAAGAAAATGCATTCCTGAGAAGTGGCTTCAAACTTGGATCTATGATTTTTTGGTATTAAAGCAAAACACTGACAACCAAAGACCTTTAAATGATCATAAGTAGGAGAGGTTTTGTACAACACTGAATAAGGAGTTTCCCAGTGTAGAACTGAAGAAGGTAGGAGATTAATCAGGTAAGTAGCTGTCAAGACACACTCTCCCCAAAACTGATCAGGCAAGGAAGCATGCAATTTCATTGCTCTAGCAGTTTCTACCAAGTGCCTATGTTTTCGTTCTACCCTTCCATTCTGTTCAGGTGTACCAGGTGCAGACCTTTGATGAATAATACCCCTTTTGGATAAAGCCTCATGCATAAAAGCATTTATGAATTCAGTTCCATTATCAGACCGAAGGATCTTGACTGTGGTTTGGAACTGATTCTCTACATAAGCAAGAAATTCTACCACAATTCTTCCAACTTGATCTTTGCAATTCAGCAGAAAAGTCCAAGTATTCCTAGAATGATCATCTAGGATAGTTAAAAAATACTTGGCACCACATAATGAAGGTGTTTTATATGGACCCCAAAGATCCAAATGAATAAGCTCAAAACATTGCTTAGCATGAGAAGAACTTAATGGAAAAGGCAATTTATGGTGTTTGGATAAGGAACAAGCAGTGCAATCAAAAAATCCAGTATGAGTACAAGCACAATTTTCCATATGTCTGAGCTTACTGATAGAAACATGTCCCAAACGGGCATGAGCTAAATCAAGGTTTTGATGCACCTTACAAACTGAATTAGATGTCTTATTAAGACTGTAATCAGTCAAGCTGTTCAAAATATCTGCTGCATTCACAAATTGAGAGTGATGATCAGTACCTTCTTCCTTCAGTCTGTATAAACCTCTTTCCTTGTAACCCCTTGCCACAACTGCACTAGTTGAACGGTCCTGTAATATGAAATGGTTGGCAAAGAACATGAAAACCAAACCATCATCTGTCAATATTTTAGGAACTGACAAGAGATTATGTCTGAATGTGGGAAGAAACAACACATCTTTCAGTTTTAAATTGGAAGAAAGAACCACTATGCCCACAAATTCAACCTTTTGTGTGGATCCATCAAGCAAACCAATGAGAATGGGTTTGGACAAAGGTTGCATGACAGAAAATAGATCCTTATTGAAAGAAATATGATCTGTCGCACCAGAGTCGACAATCCAGGTCTGATCAAGGGACTGTGTAGAATAAGTATGCAACAAAGAATTGAGATTACCTGCAAAGTTGATGGAACTAAACTGATTGGCTCCAACCTTGCTACTCTCAGCATGATGCTTTCCCTTCATCTTCTTTAACACCTCAGCAAAGACAGCATTGACCAGATTGGGATCAATATTGCCAGCATCAACTGACTCCAAAGGAGTGTTTTCTTGCATAACAACATCTCGATCTCTAACATTGTTGATGTTAGCTGCAATCCTGTTATTTCCGTTCTCTTTATTACCTTTCCACCAGTCAGGATACCCTATAAGCTTGAAGCAAGTATCACGAACATGTCCTCTCTCATTGCAATAGTCACAGAACCTGTCATCTCTGCCTCGTTTGTAGTCCTTCTTGGAATTTCCTTGATTCCCTGAGCTAGAACCTTCACCGTAATTCTTATTACCATAATTCTTGTTCTGTCCATGACTAGATACATTGTTATTACCATTTCCTTGATTCCCATTGTTCTTGCCAGTACCCTGCCAATTCTTGTTTGTCTATCGATTGACTGCCAAAGCATTCTTATCAAAAGAAATCACCCCTATAATCTCCTTTTGCCTCTCAATCCTTTGTATGGTCTGATAGACTTTGTTAATATTCGGTAAAGGATCAGAAGCTAATATGGAACTCCTAGCCGTCTCATAAGCATCAGAGAGCCCCATTAGAAACTGCATCAACCTGGTTGTATCCTCTCTTTCATACATTCTCTTGATTACAAGGCAAGTGCACTGTTCTAAAGCTCCACAAGAACAGACAGGAATTCCTTCAATCATCTGAATTTCATCCCAGACACGCTTGAGTTTCCTATAATAAGCAGCGACACTGAGATTCTCCTGCTTAATCTGGCTAAGTTCTTTCTGTAACTGATACAATAAAGGTGCACTTGATTCCTCAAACCTTTCAACTAAATCATCCCATAGTTGTTTTGAGAATTGCACATACAGAAAATTCTCAGCAATATCACCATTAATGGAATTCAGGAGCCAACTCAGCACCATACAATCGCACCGTTTCCATCTCTCAAATTCTTCGGTTCCCTCAGTAGGCCTCGTGATATTTCCAGAAATAAAGCATAATTTCATTTTTGATCCTAAAGCAATTTTGACAGATTTGCTCCAGCTATGAAAATTGGAACCATTGAACTTCACGACAACCAGAACATTGCCAGGATGATCGGAATTGGAAAGAAAAAGTGGATCGGAGTAATTACCAGCCATTTGTGACCTGAACTGGCTTGTAGCAGTATCATCAAGCTCATTCACCATTCTGAACTCTTGATCGGGAACAAAAACGAAATCTCGTTCGCGTAGGATCTTCAAATTGACCTAATTTGTCTCCTCTGTGTTAACAATCCAATCGATCACCAAAACAAGCGATCGAACAAAGAGAATTGTGCGGAATTACGAAAAGAAAGAAGCAATCGAGCCGATTAGCTCGTGCTCTGATACCATATCAAGAAAAGCAAAGCTCCATGGTAGAGCTAGAAGAATGATCGAGAAAAGAGAAATGACTTGATTCAATGTATTCAGCTTGGCTACTGAGTTTGTTATTACAGCCCTTTTATACTACAGCTACTCCTAACTAACAACACTCTACCCCACATGTTCACTCAGACGCCACTAGTTATTAAGTTTCTATAATAAGACTACAACTAAGTAACAACATATATCTCAATAGACATGTATAATAAAAACAAAGAGATTAATTGAAACTATCATTCATTCAAAGCTTGAAAGTTGCATCTCATGTGTCATGGGTGCAAATATGTTGGTTTAATACAATTTAATGTAAGTTAATACATTTAATGTGCGATCCAAACAAGAACTAAGCATTATTTTCGCAAAAAAAGAAGAAGCTAAAGACAAACAAAAAATATACACTTTGTACTATGAATCACCAGAATGTTCGTTTCCCTCTTGATTCCTATTCAAATTAAATCTATTAAGACGTTGGGTTGCCTTGTTCACCTGCATATATAAAATAAGCCAAATTAAAATTAAGAAATTTGCTTTGTTCTAAGAATTTTTTTTAATATATGCTCATGGTTACACAATAAGAATAACAATACGAACTTTAGTAAAAGAGCAAGTAAATATAAAACATACCTCGGTTGTCCAATCAATTCTCAAAGTTACATAAGTCATGAAAATTCCTTGCACTACTACACCGCTAATCAATCCAAGCCAAATGCCCTACATTTTGCAATTTATCGGTCATTTTAGTACTCAAATAAAAAGAAATTAATCAGCCACACTATAACATAACCTCTACAATATAACAAATAATTATTGGCCACCTTATTAATTTACTAACTATATTCAAATAAACCTTATATTTTCAGCCTAATTGTAACATGTAAATAATTCTTCTGAGCAATATCAACATTCCAAATTAATGAAGGGACAATTATATATATATATATATATATAATTTCAAATAACTATATCGTACATACCATGATACCGTAGTCTACTACATAAGCAAGAATACATCCAATTGGAATACCAATCAGGTAATAGGAGATGATATTAACAAGCGCCACCTTTGATTGTGACCCAGTTCCTATTGCAACCCCTGAAAAAAAATTGGTATGCATTTTAGATTTTTAAACGTACAATGAAAACATTATTTCAAAGAAAAACTTCAATTTCCTTGCCTGATAAAACAGCTTGGATGCTGTTTAATAACATAGTGAATGCAAGTAGATCAAAGACGTTTGATGCAGCTTCCGCGACTTCATCATCGCTCGTAAACAAATAGGGGATCTCCTTGCCGAACAATAGACATATTACAAAAAATAATGCTCCGAAAGTCATTGAAGTAGCTAATATTAGCTTGATTGCAAACTTGGCTGCCTTGACATTTCCTTTCCCTAGTTCATTCGCAACTCTTACGCTGCAATTTTGTTGTAAAAACATTTCAAAGAAATTGTTAGGGAGAAACCTTTAATGGGCCCAATCATCAAGCTCAACACATAAGCCCAACAAGGCTTTGTCCTAAAACCATTTAGGAGGAGCAACTCATCTATCTTCTAGGTTTGGATCCTTCGGACATTTCCGATGTGAGATTCACAATTAACCCAATAGAAACAATGTAAAATAATTTCAAATCAAAAGTTAGAAGAAGTTGAGCTTTTGTGTCGTACCAAGTAGCGCCCATGAATCCAACGCAGATCATGTATTGCCATGTATTGATGTTGAGGCTAGAAAAGACACAAATAATCAAGTACATTAAATGTGTGATTTGTTTGAGAATTTCTTTGATACCAACCTAAGATTGATGCTTACCAGATCGAAAATGCATCTATATCTACTGTTGCATTGGTTGTGTATCCGGCTAACAAGACGAGAATGGAATTGTACCACATTTGCACACTGCTCCAAAGTAGAGGATGATGGTAAATTAATTCATATGAACATATAAATCCATAAGAAAATGGAAGAATATGTGGAATATGTGGAATTCAAAGAATTTTAATAATTTTGCGACTAAATAGCGTAACCCCTCTAAAATGATAAGAGGTTACATTTATACAATCCATTAATCAACAAAAAAAAGTAATTTTTAGAACAAACTTATAAATCGAAATTGAAATAACTTAATCTTTTTCATAAAAATTCACATTAATTAATAGATTAGTAATGATAAAATAAAGCCATTGTATAAGCAATCAAGCCATTTCATAAGCAATGAGCTTCATTCGATTTCCAAATTTTTAAAAATACTAATTTGTCTTTAAAAATCATACCAGAGCATAACGCCAGAGGAAATAGAGAGCTTCATAATGGGAACGATATCATGGAATGCTTCCATGGAGAACCCGGTCCAAGTTTCGGGACACCAACCTCCGAACACATAAATGATCATCGACACTCCAAAGATCCACCGCGAGAGAACAAGTACACTCATCGCACCCGGGACGCCCCAACCAAACTTACTCACAAAGATCCAGGAAATGAGTATATGAAGGACAAAAGTCAAAGGAGAAAACAACCCTATGAACATATTCTTGCGTTGCGCTTGTAGGAATGATTCGGTTGTCATGGTGAAAGCAAAGCCATATACAACACCTATGAACCACAATGATATTCCTTCTGATGCATCCGCTATGTCGTCCTCTTGCCCAAGAAGCTTGTAAATCGGCGAAGCAAATATGTAGAAAGGAAGAATAATGGTTGTGGTGACAAAGTTGATTATCCATGAGCGTTGCAAGTAAATTCCCATCATCCGGTAATGCTTCGCTCCAAACGCTTGCCCGCAAAGTGTTTGAGTTGCACTTGACATTCCTGTCTGATATCAATGTACATGATGTTAAATTCTAATTGGCCAATAATCAGAAAGTCGAGTTAGACTCCAACCTAAAACCAATTGATAATGTGTATGTTGAAAATATACATTTTGACATTTGAAAGTGGAGAATAAACAAGATCACTGTACACAGTTCCCGCAAAGTGTTTGCGTTGCACTTGACATTCCTGTCTGATATCAATGTACATGATGTTAAATTCTATTGGCCAATAATCAGACAGTCGAGTTAGACTCCAAGCTAAAACCAATTGATAATGTGTATGTTGAAAATATTCATTCCAACATCTGAAAATGGAGACTAAACAAGATCCTATATAAAGTTCATGAGTTACTCCTCCTATTGCCAATTGGTTTTATAATGGAATCCCACGGTTTTGTGTATTAGGCCCAATACATATATACGCACGGACGGTTGTGTACACCCCACGTGAACGGCTCACAAACTCTCTAATAGAGTAAAAGAGTCCAACGACCTTATATAGACTATGTTTGTTCTTCCTATTTTTAGATGTTAGACGTTCTTTATATGTCCACACATGATAAAAAGTGAAGAAAACAATCATCTTAAATTGCACAAGAATTGAGATCTAAACTTACCAATACACCATTGGCAAATTTTACTCCTCATATTACCAATTGGTTATGGGTTACTCCTCATATTACCAATTGATTTTAGGATGGAACTCCACAGATTTTTGTATTGAGCCCAATACACATATGCGCACAAATAGTCATGTGCACCACACGTGAACGGCCCACAGACTCTATAGAGTAAAAGAGTCCAATGACCTTATATAGACTATGTTTGGTCTTCCTATTTTTAGATGTGAGACGTACTTTATATGTCCACACATGATAAAAAGTGAAGAAAATAATCATCCTAAATTGCACAAGAATTGAGATCTAAACTTACCAATACACCATTGGCAAATTTCACAGAGATGGTTTGGACAAGTGAATAAGCAGCGAGCTCGACTTGGCTTATATGACCGATAAACGATTGTGTTACAATTTGCACACCAAACATTGACAAACGGAATAGAATCGCAGGGAATGCAGTTCTCCATACCAATTTGCTTTCTTCCCATACCCTCCTAACAATAACGGTATCGTTTTCTTGTACTCGTGCTGGCTCGATAAGTCTAGACTCTAACTCATTACTTGAATTCTCATCCATGATCCTGCAGACCCAACAAGATCAAACATTGGCAAAATTTAACACAATTTACAACAGAGGCCAAACTAGTTCAAGTTAAAGAAATCAGTACAAGACTAAACAGAACACTAAATTAAGCAAGTCTAAGTACAAACCTGGGGAGTTCAGCTTTTGTTGTTGAATGCTATAGCTGAGAAAGATGAGTAAATTAAAGAGAATTCTACATATGTGCTTTAGTGTTGAATGGTAGATTACTCTCTTTCCGTTAGGTTGTGAATTATTAATAGTATTATTAATTAATGGGAATAAACAATGTCTAGATCTAGAAGGTTTGTTGATCAGTAGGTACACAATGACACTGCAGTTTACAGAGGAGTAGTTGGAGTATCAATTAATTAGTAATTTGTTAGCTACTTCGATCCATTTCATTAATCCATTCCATTTTAGCAAAAGAGAGGGGAAATAATTTTTCACCAAGCTGAACAAAATAGTCTATTGTAAGCGGAGAAAACAGTCTAGTGCAGAGGTGTCATCGTCGTAGAAAAGATAGAATACGAGGAGCAAGAATGACGTAGTAGGACGCTTAGAACTTGGAAGGTAAGCAAACGCTAGCTCTAACAATAGAAGATTTCGCAAGCGACAAAATCCTAGAACAATACGCTAGAATCCACAAAACAAGACAAACTCTCTAAAATTGTATCGAAAGATAAGATCATAATGTTCTCAAGGTTATTGTATATTGGAAAACCTAGAAAAGATAAAATATAGAAAATCCGAAATTGCAAAAAAAAAAACTCGAAAAATAATAAAAATATTAATTTTAGCCCTGAAATGATCTAAAATGTCTGAAAAGCCCTAAGGTCGGGAAAAAGCGGCCAGTTAGGTTCGTGAGACGATTCCCTATCCAAAAAGGTATATATAATGCAACTCAATCGGACACCGGACGATTGAATTTTTTCCGACACGTACGCACGTTCCGGCGATCAACTACTTCTTCCATCCGCGTGGAAAACCTCTCTACATCAAAAGTTGGGAGATGACAGAGTATGGTCAAAATTAAAACATAAAATATAATATCGCTTTTATGTGTAGTTTTTTTTTTGAAGGATTTTATGGGTAGTCCTACTCTTTTCTGAGTTGTGTTGTTTCTTTTTAGGTTTTTCGGGCGCACCCCTCTAATGACGTGTCAAGGTAGGGGTGTCCTCATCGTGGCCCCAAATTCCGCTGCAGTGCAACTTGACTGGATCAATGTTGTTGTTGTTGATTTTTTGGGTAGTATGGAACTTTTGGAAAATATTTTTTTCTCTCATCCGGTTCGATCAGATATGGCCATTCTACGTCTGAATCAAATATTGCAGAACTCCTTAATGAAATCGACCCTTAAAGTTCAATCTTTTCATAGATACAGTTAGGGTGAATTTTTGAACAAGTGCTTAAGAAAATCTAGTGTCACTAGAGCAATTGGTGATCTTGGAAAGTATAGGTAAACAATATACTCCCTCAATTTTTTGGTCGAAAAATAATACCCGGTCTAGCTTTGCCTTGCTTCATCACTCAACGCATTAGTGGGCTGTTGGGCTACCAAGTAATATATATTTGGGCCTTGCAATATGTGAATTGGCATTCTTGGTCCATGTACTCATGCGATGTGCCAACAGCCCATGTGACAACCACCATAACACCCAACTTACATAACAATATAAACTAATTATTTTACAAAATTAAGCTCATACACACTTAATTAAAAATTACATTTATTTTTTTAAATAAAGATTATGCACACTTAATTATAAAATAGAGCATACACACTTAATTAAAAAACCATGCACAATTATTTACATTATTATACATTCATGCACACTCATCTAATAAACCATGCACATTCAGTAAAAAAAAAAGGTGTGCACAATCGATAACACAATTAAGCACAATTAGTAATAAAATTAGGAACAATCAATTGTAACTTGAATTGCACATTCACTTATAATAAGTATTTATTTCAAATGGCCGAATTTTCCATTTTAATGATGTTTTAATCTTGACCGTTTATTTCTTCGAGATATAATGACAGTGGGAGTTCTCAATTCTATCTACAAATAACGACAATGGGAGTTCTCAATTCTCAATCCCACTGTTCTCAATTTCTTCACAGCTTGTACCCTATATTGGCTACCCCCGCTTTTCTCTTGATCACCTCATTCCTAATCTTGTCCAATCTCATGTGGCCACACATCCATTTGAGCATCCGTATTTCAGCTACCATTAATCTCTGCTCTTGTGCTCTTGTAGTTGGTTGACACTTTGCACCGTACCATAGAGAATGACATGCCTAACAACTGCTCTATAGAACTTACCTTTGAGCCTAAGTGGTACCTTATTATCACACTGAACCTCTGAAGTTACTCTCCACTTTTACCACCTTCTCTAGATCTGACATGTGAATATCTTCTTTTATGTCCTCATCGCTTTTTAAGACTGACCCCAAATACCTAGAGCTGTCCTTTTTGTGATGACTTTCCCCCTAAACGCACTTCATCTATGTGGTTTGGGCATTTCCCAAACTTTAAAAAAAACTCATATTGTTGTATATTAGTTTATTTAAACAAGCCAAAAATAAATAATATTAAATCAATGGTGGCTTTATGGGTATCTCAACCAAAGCTTCCAAATGAATTAAAGTGTTCGAGTTGCCTCTTGTATCTTCTTTGCTACCTTGTTATTGGATCATTAAAAGGAATCTTTAACTTGTAATCCTTATTGTGAAATTTGAATAACTAACGTAGCAAATGTGGCCTCAAAACTAGCTAATTCTCAAAGCCTTGAAGGTGAAAACATGTGAAGTGGAAATTGGAATCGCTAGGAATTGCTAGAATTTTCATTTATCTCTTGATCTCGTTTCAAATTATATTTGTTGAGTCGTTGGGTTGTCCTATTCACCTGCAAAAATGTATATCATAGTCAGAGACATTAAAATTCAAAAGTATACTATTTTGTTACATATTTCATATTATCAAAAGAATGATGTGTTTTCATAGTTTAGCAAACTTTATTAATGCTAAAGATGATAATGTTAATTTGAGCTTAGTGTGACCCTAAAGCTAACAATATTAAATCAATATTGTAATTATCTGGACAGGAATAATGTGTAAAAATCATTGTAAAATTATATATTCTCTACTTTTATTAAGAAATTCTGTAAAATGTAAACATTATCTTTGGAATTTTAATATTTTCTAAATCTAATCACTAACTCATTACTCATCACATTTGATACCCAATAGATCAATTAAGTGGAAAAAGTCAATATAATTTTTTTTTAATATACTCCCTCCATTTTTTTTTAAAATCTTGTTCAGGAAAAACTATTCTTTTGCATATTTTGATCACAATTTTCCCACTTTAATTCTTATATACTTATATTAATGTATAGAGTAAACTAAATTCTTACCATTTTCATTTTCAATGTCCAAAGTAGGTATATAATTAAAGATATTTATATAATTCAAAATTTTTTATATATGTGTCGAACTTTTAAAAAAAAAAGTTTTAATTAAATGAAAAATCTAAAGGGACAATTAAGAGTAAGTGAGTAGAAATTGTACCTCGTTTGCCCAATCAATTTTCAAAGATACATAAGCCATAAAGATCGCTTGCACTACTACACCACTAATCAGTCCAAGCCAAATGCCCTGTATTTTGACCATTTATAGTTTCAATGTTAAAAAAAAAATAAAATTAGATACACAATAAGTCTGTGACCCAATTTCTACAATGAACAAAATATTGCTGGCCTCTCAACAAATTTAATAATTACATATTCAACCATTTTCACAAGATTCATTTTGTATTTTTAGTCCAATTGTAAACATTTTTTCAAGCTAGCTCATTCATATCTTGAGTTCCTGACAAAGCTAGTGCCTTGATTATAAGTCTACAAGTATACTTTTTCCTAGACAAAGGCTTTAAGGTAAGTACAGATATATATACCATGTTCATCAACATCACTAAGTCAAGGAATAAATTATAAAATGTATTAATTGAATTAAAAGTAATTGACAAATGGACTCAACCGGAGAACTCGAGACGACATTTTCAAATATTTTAGGGTTGAAATCCAAACTTAAAATCGATCAGTTAAATACCGACTCGAATCCGACTTACTCGAATCGTTATTTTTACAAAACTTATAGTACCTTTAAAATATGATAATATATTCTACTATCAGATATATATATATATAATAGTATTTTTCACATTTTTTTGAATAAGTTAAAGCTTTTGACATGTTAGGTTGGCCAAAACTATTACCAAACCTGCAACGATCATACCCTATTAATCCATAAATATAGTGACCAAACCTTACACGTGTAATCCATCTCTGACAAGTTTTACTAGTATACAATAAACGTACCACGATACCGTAGTCTGCTACATAAGCAAGTATACATCCAATTGGAATGCCGATGATGTAATAGGAGATGATATTAACAAATGCCACCTTTGTTTGTGAACCAGTCCCTATTGCAACACCTGCCACAATCATATATACATTTTGATCAGATATTTAAATGGGGATCATCACAAAACTGCTCCCTTTTTTATATATAAAATAGTTCAATGTCATACTTGTAGACAATATGATATATTAAGGTGTGTGGGTTGATAGATTAGAAGACGTATACATGTAACCCATTAAGTATATGTAATAGTTTAGTTATCGGATAATTTCTCATCTAGCAATTCATGTTTTTAAGTACAACTGACTTCACCTAGCTAGTTGACAGTCTTATAAGTAGGTCTAACATCTCAATTCCTTTATAGCTAGCTTGGGTAACAAGGGGTGACAATTCTATCTCTTCATAGCCAAACTCAACCTAAACAATAGATGAATAGTATCATTCGCTAAATCCAACCCAAACATCTATGAAAGAAACCCAAGACCAAATCTTTAGCTCTATTGCCACATTAAATTTCATAAATTAGCAGAATGATTGTCATGTACATCTAAGTCAGGCTATCCTAAAATCAAATGACAATAAATGAATAACCCACCAAATCAAGCTTATTTGATTGTCTATATTACTACCCAATTTCAACATGATTGAAGATGTACTTGAATAACTAAAGAGGTTGTTTATATGTAACTTATCTACATGTATTTATCATTTAAATAAATTTTTTTCTTGCCTGATAGAACCGTTTGGAAGCTATTTAGCATCATGGTGATAATAAGGTAGAAAAAGAGGTTTGATGTAGCCTCTGCCACTTCATCATCAGTTGTAAACAAATAGGGGATTTGCTCGGCAAACACTAGACAAAGAACACAAAACACCACTCCAAAAGCCAAAGAAGTGATAAGTATAAGCTTGATCGCGAATTTGGCTGCCTTGATATTGCCTCTCCCAAGTTCGTTCGCAACTCTTACACTGTAATTTAGTCGTGAACAAAAAAAAAGAAGAAATTAACAATACAGTGACAAAAAGAGTTATTGCTCTTCAACTAAGTATATGATTGATCATATATATTACCATGTAGCGCCCATGAAGCCAAGGCAAATCATATTTTGCCACAAATTGATACTGATGCTGTAAAGAAGAAGAAGAAGAAGAGATGGTCAAGTTAATCAAATATGTATATATATGTCTTGAACATTTCTTTTGAAATTGACCTAAAATGAACCTTACCAGACCGAAAATGCATCAATGTTTACTGTTGCATTGCTTGTGTATCCGGCTAACAAGACGAGAATAGAACAATACCACTGTTGCACACTACTCCAAAACAATATGAGGAGATGGTGATAAATCAATCCATATGTTGCAAAAATGGAAAAGTGATATCAAATGAATCTAATGATATTACCATAGCATCACACCAGAGGAAATGGAGAGCTTCACAATGTGTATCAAATCATGAAATGCTTCCATGGAGAAGCCGGTCCATGTTTCAGGGCACCAACCTCCAAACGTATAGATGTGCAAGAACACAACAAAGATCCATCGAGAGATAACAAATGCACCCATAGCGCCAGCAATACCCCAACTCAACTTGCTAACAAAGATCCAAGAAATTAACACATGAAAGATTAAGGTAAGGGGCGAAATCAACCCTATGAACATGTTTTTGCGTTGCGCTTGTAGGAAAGATTCCGTTGTTACACTAAAAACAAAGGCATATATGCCACCTATGAACCAAAACGCGATTCCTTCTGTTGCATCTGCTATTTTGGCATCTTGTCCAAGTAGCTTGTAAATCGAGTCAGAAAATAGGTACAAAGGAAGCATCAAGGTTGTAGTAACTAAGTTGATTATCCATGAGCGTTGCAAATAGATTCCCATCACTCGGTAATGCTTTGCTCCAAAGGCTTGCCCACATAGTGTTTCAGTTGCACTGGACATTCCAATCTAAAAGAAGAAAATTGATATTACATCAACATTTAAGAACTAGAATTGAAGTCGTCCAAAAAAATTTCAACTTTATGAATGAATTAGACAATAATCAAATAACACTGAAGAAGTTAAAAGAAGTAAATGTAATAAAATGTAAATCACAACAAGAAAGTTTATCTTTAATTTCTTGAATAGATATAAACAAGATATTACAAGTAACTTCACAAGTTGGACAAAGTTGCATATATTAAAGATTGTAAATACTAGTTAAGAACTTTAGATCTATGGCATCAATGGTGTATTGTGTGTGCTTATGTGTGAAAAAGTGAGGAAGAATTAAGTATGAGGGAATGAATTCAAGAGAGAGCGTAAGTGTGATCCTGAAAGCTAGCATACACCCTATAATGTAAATTTGACACTTTTTTTTTTTTGTCTGGGCAGTGTCCATTGGAGTCGAAACGAGGATCTTATGGCACTACTTGAAATCTTTACCGCTTGACTAGATGTTTGATTATTTTGGTCCAAGGGAATGTCTTTACAAGAGATGAATAACGTGTATTTATAGGTAATAATAATATCCTTAAAAAGTCTTTTAATATTCTAAAAATATACTTCTCGTTAGTTCATGTAGATTACTATATTAAAAGTCAGAGAGTTAGCTTCTTATTTATGAGGTCTCTACTTTGACTTTTGCCTCGAGTACAAAATCTTTACATGTATAAAATTAATTAATTAAATAATTAAATTAAGATAAACTTAATAAAAAATAAAAATAAAAATAAAAATAAATTTAATACTTAATTAGCCAAGTTAAGATAATTTAATATATCTGAAAAAAAATACCATCTTTTGCCTTGAGTACAAAATCTTTACACCATAAGCTTTCATTTACCTTGAGGGAAGCAACAATAATAACATCTATTATCCTACGTTGGTCAAGATTTTTCAAAAGCTTGATAAATTCAGTGAAAGAATTAATTAATCACCACCTAAACATGCACAAATTAAATAAAATTGAGATTCCAACTTACCAAAACAGCATTGGCAAATCGTACTGTGATGTTCATAACGATTGAATAAGCAGCTAGGTCGACTTGGCTTATACGCCCAACAAACGATTGTGTCACAAGTTGCACACCAGACATTGACAGTCGAAACAAGATTGCTGGCAATGCTGTTCTCCATATCAACTTGTTCTCTTCCCATACCCTCTTAACAAGACTCTTATCATCATCATCATTTTCGAGTACTCGTTCGGGTTCGATAAGTCTCGAATCCAGCTCATTACTCTCATCCATGCTCAAATTTGTTGAAGGATGCAATTGATGATGAACCAAGCAAATTTGATATGAAGATGTAGCATAGAAGAGAATTCAAGATTTGCCTTATCATCTTTATTGATAGGGTAGGTAGTGGTGTATGAAAATCTGTCAACTAACGGTCTTTCTTTATGTGATATTATTTGGTCCCAATTATTTTTCATATGTGGAAGGTTTATTTGTTATACTTAAATATGGCTTAGTTTAGATTGAATTGATGTGACATGAAAATAAATAAATTTAAATGAAAATGTATTTAGTTTTGTTAATATACATAGAGTCTGTCGTTAATTGTTGCTTACAAGTAATTTAGGAGCAAGTCTCTTAGAATCTGAATTAGGGTCTATAGAGTATGTATATAAAGGTCTTGAAACGCCTCTTATGTATTCGTACTCCAAAATTTATATTTATCTTCTAATAAAATCAGTTTCTCTTCTGCCTATAAATGTAACCAATATTAATAAATCTCGTAAATCTATGTTTTCTTATTAATATTGTTGTTGTTGAACATTTTCACATGCATAATAACAAGTTTTATATTCAATCCTTAAGGTTTAACACTTCAACCAATAACCACATCTTTTTCTCTTTATTCAACTTTTTTTTCTCTCTTAATTTTATTCTATCTTTCATGTGATTTAGGTATTTTCTTCATTTGATTTTTGTAGTCTACGTGTCCTTTTTTCCTTCATTCGCTCTCATGTAGTGCTGTATGATCCAAACAAAAGCTGGGCTGATTTAAGAAGGATAATGGGGCCCAGAATAAAAACATGGATAAATTTTAGAAAACAGCCCCTCAATAAATGGAAATTGCTTAAACCACCCGTAGTAAGAACTAGACCTGGGCAAAAGCGGACCGACCCGCCCGATCCGGCCCGTCCGCCCATGAAAATGGGAGGATATGGACAAAATTGTCAGCCCTAAAAGGCTGTTAAAGCCCGGCCCGAATACCCGTTGGACCAGATGTGGACTAGGAGTTTAGCCCTATAGGGCCGATAAGCCCGGCCCATATATATATATATATATATATATATATATATATATATATATATATATATATATATATATTATAAGAATATTTTTAAATTTTAAATTTATTACCCACCCTTAAGATGTTCTTCTTTCCTTCCTGTATTATATAAAAAAATCTCTTTGTAGGTTATTTTTTGGCTTTGTTTAGCTTTAATGGATTGATATTTATATTTTTCCTATACTATTTCTTTCTTGTATTGTTTCTTTCCTGGATTGATATTTATCTTTTCATTTTTTTGAAGAAAACTAATTAATAATCCTCCCTTGGTCAATACAATTTCAGAATGAAGGTTGGCTTGCCAGATTTGAACATATCACGGATTGAATATTAAAATGGGTCAAATATTAATATACAATTAAGTCTTAACAAATAATTACAATTTTATACCTTTTGTAATTACTAGCTTGAATTGCTAGAATATGTATGGGTCCAACGGGCTATCCGGGTCCGTCAATATGGGCGGACGTGGACAATGCTTCCAGCCCGTAACCATGTATCGGCCCGGGTCCGGATCCGCATAAATGGACAAAATCTTATGGTCAAGCCCGTCCCATATCCGGCTCGGGTCCGCGTTTGCCCAGGTCTAGTAAGAACGTTGGGGCAATAAAGTTGGGTTCGTATGATAACCGGTCTAGTATACAAGTCCAATAAGGTTAATTCTAATTCAAAAGCATATGACAATAGACGGAGTAACTCATGGAATTATATACTAGACAATTTATGTCTATGTTTTCCATGTGGGAAACGCTCTCAACAAGCCCCCTCAAGTGACAACTGTCTTGGCCCAATTGACATTTTTTAAATTCTCGATGTGGGATAACTTATCTCCAAACGCCCCTCAAGTGACAACTAGTCTGGCCGAGTTAGCACTTGACAACATAATGACCTTAAAATCGACGGATTGTCAACGAGCCCAAACAACTAGCCCAAATCCCGTCATTATGGAGGGCTAGTCGAATACAACGGACGGGGAGCATTTCGGCCCGACCTAAATAACCATGATAAAGTCCAGTGAGCCGATAAAACTGGAGGTCTTATTGTAACGGGACCAACATACGAACACAATAAGGTTCTAGCTCAAAATTACATGAATATGTGGAGTAACTTCTGTGTATTTTTCCAATTTTTTTCACACATTTTTTTAGATCGGTTTAGTCGAATATTCGTCGAGTGCGGTTGAAATTGGCATGTCTAGTTAGATCCTCGTTGTCCATATTTCATACACAACTCCATTTCACAACGGGTTCAATTGGATATTAGGGAGCACAAAATAAGATCTCGAAGCCAGGAAACATATTTATCATCATTATTATTGGTAGGGACTTTTCTTTGGATTCATCAATATTCGTCTGCATAGGGTAGGTTTAAATTTGAATTTTTGGACAGGGGGAGGTAGGAATGAGGTGTCAAATTGTGTGGTCCGATTTCTTATAGGCTCCAGCTCCAAAGTTTATGTCGAAAGATAAATAAGTTTAAGGTCTTGTTTGTCAAAATTAATGGTAGCAGATAGCTTTATCTGTAGTTGTAGCTATGACGATTGACAAAGCGGTTGAAATTAACGATTTAATAAAAAATTAAAACGCTAATGTATGTTTGGTTGAGGTACCTTTTGGTCTAGTTTATGCTTATAAAATGACAAAATGAGACATATAATTTATTAAAATATGTATGATTTTCCTTTTTGGTTAATGACATATTGTTGAGAGGGTTTTACTCGACAACAAATAAATTTGTACTCAAGACCCCGCTGAGTATAGGGAGGTCAGGATCGTCCACGTGAAGCAAGGTTTGTTTGATTACTAAACTATAAAACAAGAAAACACAGAAACAAAGCAAAACAGAAACAACAGAAGAAAACAAGGCTACGGCAGCCTCGGAACCGACCTTGTCAGGGTCGGTAACGATGCTGAGTTTCAATACGAACTAAGCAACTAAACACAGATCAACTGCAGGCTCGTTACCGATCTGTGGTACTCGGTAACGAGTCTGAACAAAATATAAAAGAAGGTAATTCAAAGGTAAAAGAATCTAGGACAAAGGTTTACACGACATAATTATGCATACGAAATAGTGTGAAGGATAAATAACATGCCTCAAAGATAAACCTATCAACTTTCGTTTATCTAAGCAAGCAAATCAATCAATTTTCATAAATCAATTTACTCTCTACTTATTTTTGAATCCAAAGCTTGAAACTTTCGTTACCGAACAATTTCAACATTCAAGATTACAACTTTCTCTTTCGATCAAGCAATAAACTCAAATTATTTCAACTTTCATCTAAGTATAAGCACAAACAAGTAGATAAAGGATAGAAGGCAATCAAACATTCATCACACACATTCAATCATGCATAACTATGCCGGGTTCTCAACCCCGACCATAGAAAGGTAAACTACTCACTCATGATCGAAATAAAACAAGCAACTAAATTGAATGAGAATATTGAACAAGAACTAAATAAAAGCTTACTTGAATTATAAAAATCTCGTCTTTGAATACAACCAAGCTCGAAAACGAAGAACAAAAGAAGACAAGAACTCGGTTTCTCTCTCTCGAACTCGTTCGTAAATTCCCACCGGAAATCTGAATTCTCCTCTCTCGTCTCTATCGTCTCTCGTGAATGTCAAATCCCCCTCTCAAGACTTAAAACAAGAGTATTTATACTAAGAGAAACTATCTAACAAGGGTCCTAAAAGATAGAAACTTACCTAACTAAAAAGATTACGAGATAAAAGATAGAAATATTGAAAGTCGGCGTCGCCTACCGACACAGGTCACCTCTGTAACGACCTGCACATGGTCGGTAGGACTTCTACTGAACTTTTCTGATTAGACTCTGTTGCACAGCTCGTTACCGACCTGTGTTGCACAGCTCGGTACCGACCCTCACAGGTCGGTAACGAGCTCTCTGTGTTGGATCTTTTGTACACTTTGTATATATAGCTCCTTTTGGATTTAACGGGATCTTCAGAATGTATTTCTTCTTCTCTTCTTTTCCACACACTCCACAATCAACCACTTGACTTTAACTCTCTCGAAATGCTCCCTTCTGCTTCAAAAACCTATAAAAAACACAAAAACGGAGTAGTTTCCATACTTTTCACAAAATATGTAAACTTATCCAAAAACACACAAAACAAGCACTAAAACTTACTAAAACTAAGCTAAACAACTCAAGAAAAACACCTAAAACTATACTAAAAACATGAACATCACATATATGGAGAAAAAATTCAAATGCTAGTTCAAATCTCAAAAACCTTTCTAGAATAGGTTTCAAAGTTCAAGCTTATGAAAGCTAGATATATTAGTAATAATTAATACATTAATATTATTACCTTTCAATAAACCTACATTGATCTGTTTCCTTATTAGTTATCAATCAAGGATTAGCCATATTCATGTATCTAAGAGTTTCCATGCATAGTTCACGTACCCATGTATATGTATGCTACTCTCCTCATTCAATATGATCAAGTTACATTACTATTCTATTAATTCTCTCATTATGGTATTTGAGCAATTTGCCTAACGGTTTTTTATCCTCCATTTTTTTCCATGGCTTCTGATGTATATGATCAGCTTCCAATAACTACCACCAAATCGAAAAATGCGCTTCCGCAAAACTCTTTCGTTGAAAATAAATCCAAGTGTCTCCTTCATAAACCATCAAAAAATTAACCGCCCGAGATCGCCTCCCAGCATATCGCCTCTGGCATCTCCGACAAAACCGAGATCACCTTTGGGCGTCTCCGATGAAACTGAGATTGCCTTTGGGCTTTTTCGACGAAACTGAGATCGCCTTTGGGTGTCTCCGATGAAACCGAGATAGCCTTTAGGCAACTCCGACAAAACCGGGATTGCCTTCCAGCATCTCCGATAAAACTAGATAGCCTTCGGCGTCTCATACAAAAACAGGATAGCCTTTGGGCGTCTCATACAAAACCGGGATTGCCTTCGAGAGTCTCATACAAAATCGAGATTGTCTTCGAGCGACTCACAAAAGTCAAGATCGCCTCCGGGCGACTCACAAAAGTCGAAATCGCCTCCGGGCGACTCACAAAAGTCGAAATCGCCTCCGGGCGACTCACAAAAGCTCGTGAATGTCCTCACAAAGCCTTTACTTCGACATCGGTTTGAAGAACTCATCTCCAAGCTTGGACTCTCCAATGGACGTCGCGCTTGAGGGAGCATATTAGTAATAATTAATACATTAACATTATTACCTTTCAAATAAGCCTAGATTGCTATCAATCAAGGATTAGCCATATTCATGTTATCTAAGAGTTTCCATGCATAGTTCACATACCCTGTTATATGTATGCTACTCTCCTCATTCAATATGATCAAGTTACATTACTATTCTATTTATTCTCTCATTAAGATATACCTCTACAGCTGATTATACCAAACATTCTAGTAGCTTTCAAAATGAAATTTTAAAAGCTAAACGCTAGCGTTTTGGTGTTGATAAACAGAGCATAAATTGTGTTGTAATATTAGGGTAGATTTAGATTTAATTTTTCTATTTTCATACACAAGTGAACATATTGTTACTTACAAAGTTACCATATAACATAAACTACTCTCTTTTATGTTCAAACTCTTTGTTTGCTACCAGTAGATCGAAGAATTGGTTAGATCCATCTCTATCGTTTCTTTGCTACTTGTAGATCGAAGAATACGACTTTGTTTTGACATATATATATATAAATCTTGTAAAATCGCCTCCACTAGTTCAAAATCATAGGCAAAATGCCTTGGAATGTTACATTAGCATAGGTAAACGCCTTAGTTTTGACACATACATACATACATATATTATTTATTTTGATTAATTTAGAAGTTAACATTTGATAATAGTTAATCAGATGCAATCTAAGCCTGATTTTTCATCAGTGAATCCCTTATTATTATTTTTCCAAGGATTGGTCTGACCCATATTTGCATATTGTCGGTGAAGGCATTATATTTTATGTTTATCAGTTTATGTATATCCTGTTAATATTTATACTAATCATCTTCTGAAATTTAATGATGAGTTCATCCGGAAGCTTATCAAAGAATGGAGAAACTATCTTGTAAGGGAAAATAGAAAAAGAATTTGAGTTATTTAAACTGGATTCCGTGCGGTTCTTATGTTTTTTATTTGGGCCATTCACAGCTCAATAAAGCAGACTGGGCCCAATGCAATGGGCCCAATTACCCAATAGCTGAACTACATGGCTTTAGACCACGCCACATCTTCTTCCATGTCTTGCCTCTTTAATAATCCTAATATCTGTTAATATGCAGTGAATCTGTTGTTGATCGATACTCGTTAAAGATTCGCCGGGATGAAGCCCCTGACAATATCATGGGTCCAAGGGACTTATCGTGATCTATATTGGGCTTAGGCTCATAATCTTATTAGGGTTTCATGAGTCGCTATAAATGCTCATAAAACGCCTTATTCTCGTAATCTGTTCTGTTTCGCCTCCATAATAAAATTCTGATTCTCTACCGATGGACATAGGTAGCACACTGTTATCGAACCACGTAAATTTTTGTCGTTGAAGGTGTTTTAGCGAGAAAAAATTTCCTCGCTAAAAGTGGAGATTTTGTCGCTGAAGGTGTTTGGCAAGGAAATTAATTTCCTCGCAAGTTCGTCGCAGAAAGCTCGTCAAGGAAGGGTTTCAACGAGAAAAAAAATATTTTCTTGAAAAAGACTTTTCGCGATGATAATAATTTTTCTCGATATTACATTTTCGCGACCATTATTTTTCTCGCAAAAAGGTATAGAATTTTGTTGTAAGATGAAGGATGAGACAATGGTCGTTGAATATTATTGTCGACCAAATAAATTTTCTCGCTAATCCTTTTATTTCCTCGTTAAAAATGCCTTGTAATTAAAATATTATAAAATAAAAAATATTTAAAATAATATTAGCGACGACTTTTTTTCTCGAGATGTGTACTTTTTGTTGAGAAAATCAAATTCCTCGTTATTTTTACCCCATTGATCATCGCTAAATATAGTTTTTAGTGAGAAAGTTATTTCATCGCTAAATGTATCCTTTTAATGAGAAAATGTATTATGGTCAATATAAGGAGATGTTTTAGCGAGAAAACTTGATAAAAATATTATAAAATCTACAAAATATCAAAACAATGAATACCTTAATTTTAATATAAATAGTAATAATTCAATAATATATTAAAATCCTAATAAAAAAAACAACTTGATAGAATATAGTATATGTATTTCTAGCATAACTAGTAATTGTACTAATAAGTGCAAACTAAGTTCCAAATAGAAATGAGCTAAAAGTCTAACTATCAAGTGGTTGGTTGTTGAAGTTTGCCATAAACTCTTCAAATTTCTTCGTATTCTTTTCCAATGCATTGATTTGCGCATTTTGAGCTTTGATCTTATCTTCCAAGGCTTTGTTTTTCTCACGCATTTCATGTAATGATGATTGAGAATGCTTAGCAGCTGTAGGCCGAGGTCCAAAACCTAAAATGTAGAATTGTGTTCAGAGTGCACCATATAATGAGTTCAAATGGATATAACATGTGCAGCAGATGATCAACACAAAATGTAATTTCCAATACTACAACCTACTCAGCAATATTGCATTTTCAATACTACATCCTACTCAAATATATAGATATGGAACTTTCAATTAAGCATGCTAGATATGATCTTTCACAAATATATACAGAAGGAACTTAAATATAAAGCAAGGAATTAAAATATATAAGATAGGAACTGAAATACACATATGCAACAAATATATAGAAGGAATATAGACAACAGGAATGCACAAATGTACAACAGAGAGAGCAAACAAACAAATCAGGAACTGCAAGCAACTACAACAGAAATCACTTGCCACTAAGATATGTCTGCGTATGGTTGTTGGTATTATTCAAGTCTATGAATAATGCCAATATGTAGCCTGATTAGCAAGCCTACACTGTCCGAACTTTATTCCAAAGAATAAGATGTGCAAATAACTTGCAAGAAACAAGCTTACAAATTTAATATTGAGGAAAAGGGAGCTAGGGAATGGAATTTTTCAAGTGAGATTATTCATGAGAAAAGACCAATATAAATATAAGAGGGGTAAGCTTTAGAGGGTTACCTTGGAGGTTAGCAAGTGCAAATCTAAAAAGGCTAAAATAGAAAAAGGTAAAGCCTTCAGAAAGTACATCTAAAAGACCTAGCATTAAACCCTCTCACTTGTAGTATGATAATGTACAAGATGACAATTTAGAAAAAAAAAACTTGTCCTTTCCCATATTTGGTTGGTTGGAGATTATATGATACTTTATTTTTTCCACAGCCACAAGGAGATGAGATAAAAATTCAGAAATTATTGTATATGATGATCCGTTTAGTAGCAGGGTTTCCTTTCGTATCTGTATGTCATAATTGTATGTGGCATTAACAATGCATTTCTATTTGATACAATGTCAAATTCATTATACTCTGAATTGCACAAAGGGAAGTACAATTCAGCTAAAATTCGATTCCTTACCTAACAAAAGATAATTACAGAAATCAAGAAGAACTGTTGGAAAATCATAGCAGATAGAAAAAATTTAAAGAAAGTAAAAAAGCTATATACCTGCTGGTAAGCGTGGAAGCAGAGTGCTGCCACGAGGATCCTTGTGTAAAGCTGTTTAACATTCAATCCTGCTGCCTGCATGTATGTAGGAGTAAACTTGATTCCTTCCGTGAAAACAACAGCTGGTGCTAAGAGTATAAATGACATTAATGTAATAATCGAGAACAGAGTGATGTTGTCCAAAGAATCCTCTTTCTTAACCATAAACTTCTTGTTGATGGCATTACGAGTTTGGAAACTCAAATTGGAAGCTCTTGCACTTAGAAATCCACCCCAAATTCAAATCAGTAAAAGCAAATCCAAATTAGGTCAATTGATCCAACATGTTGCTTGAGTGCTTGGCTAATTTGGATTCATGTTACTCGGCGTGGCAATAAGGGCCTTTGCCTGAAATACCAAACGAGCATATCAAGATTGTTTACGTTTGCAACAACAATGATCCAATACCTTCTAGGCATTTGGAGGTGGCTTTTAACACAAAGGAATAAAACAGGATATAACTAGTAGAAAATTTAAAGGTTAAGACAGCTCATCAAAATTATGCAGCAAGACCCGGCAAGCTATTTGCTACAGCTTCCATCCTTAATGCAATAGCATATGCAAGGGAAGCTCAATTTACTACAACCTGCCTTTTTTTATTTTCTAAGTGATCATATATTCTCATCTTTATCATTGATAGCTCCTGTTCAATGGATATCTAAGAACTTTTCTACCGCTTGGCCTACTCTCAAGTACTGAAATGGCTCTAAGTTGGTTACTATAAAAAGCCATGGGAATAGTAAGAAAAAAAAAACAAATTTAAGAGAAAAGTAGATGAATTACAGCAAATCAAAGTATCAAACCATAGTAAAACAAACATGTAACAACTCTTCATTCTACAAAAAAAAAAACACAAAGTCATTTCATGTCCTTTTCTACTTCAATTTAAGATAATTACGAGGCTTCAAATCAATAAAACAAAAGAATTACATACCACTGTTGAGTTATCCTGATTATCAACTATCCTTGAAGCCTGCAAGTCCCAGATTAGAATCAATGTTCTTGCTAAAGACAGTAATTGAGAAGACACAACCCAAAAAATAATAAATATCTTACATGAGTAAACAAATAAAGAACTAGGTTATTCCCAAACAATTGTACAACAGGATCAATTGCAAGCAAACAAACATCTCCAACCAGAATCATTTACAAAACAAATCAAAATCAATTGACTAATCTGAATGAGCGAGAACTGGGACTCCCCAGAAGAGGAGAACGCAAAAGCGCAGAGAGAGAGCCAATTCGGAATTTCGGATGTGAGAGCAAGAGAGAAAAGAAAGAGCGGATGTGAGAGAGAGATAGCCGACGGATATTTACTCCCAATTCCAAATCTTTGATTTTTTGACCGCCTAATTAATTGGAAACTGTTATGAAGTCCAAATTATCATACTATAAGCTATCTATTTACACACACATGTATTACACATATTATGTATGAACAAGTTTAAAATGGAGGAAAATTTTACAAGGTGAATTATTCACCTTCTTCACCTCCTTATTTCCATGTATAAATCATGGAGATTTACCAAAATTTTACCCCACTCTTGGCCTATAAATATGGTCATCATCCATTGTAAAACTTGCACCAAAGTAGAGTAAGAAACAGTGGCGGATCCAGAATCCACCGGATGGGTGGGCGGACATTAAACAAGCCTAAAAGAAAAAAAATTGGACAAATCAAATTTATTTAACTATCAAAGTATAATAATAATAATAATAATAATAATAATAATAATAATAATAATAATAATAATAATAATAATAATAGTTTCACATAACCAAATAAACGTACAAATCAAACTATATTCGATTTTCTACTACATGATAATTGACATCTACTAGTATTTAAACTTTAAAAACGATTCAAAATAACTTCGTTTTAAATAGTTACAAACTCATCTTTCTCTATTCAAAATAACCCTTGTCAATTTCAAAACTTTCAATATCTAAATATATTCTAAATGAATATAAAAAACCAAATTTTTTAATCATTTTTATTCAAAAAATTAACCTATACATCCACATCAAACAATTCACATAATTAAATAATTAACCAATTTATTCCACAATTACAAAAAAATTATCAAAAAAACTACCAAGCAAATACCAAAATATTACCAAGCAGAGAGTAAATTGGTGGGCTGAATTGGTTTTTATTTTTATTTGGTGGGCTGAATTTGTTTTGTGGTGAATTTGGTGGGCTGAATTTTAGAGCAATTTGAGTCCACGGATAATTGGGGGCTAAAAATTGCAAATGACATTTTGTGATTAAATGAAACGACGAGTTTCATGCCGCCCATAATCCCATCTTCTTCAATCGATCGACAGGCCGCCTACAACACTGCTCCTAATTCAACAGTGGCGGACGCGATGAACGACGGTTACCACTGGCGCCCTCCGGCGATTCCGGGCCTTCCAGCCTCAGCCCTGCCGCGTCCTGCTCCCAGGCATCTCCGCCCCTCAAGGGCATATACACTAATATCAACAAAATTTCCGGCGAACGGGGGGCAGTTGCCCACCCCTGCCCCCCCTAAATCCGCCGCTGATAAGAAATACACTCTCTAAAGTTCTTACTCTCCCTCCCTCTCTTCTAATGATCTAAAAGTTATCATAAAGTTTGTTTAAGTGTTCTTTCCAAAAGATAAAGTGGTCTTGCCTTTATAATCATTTATAATCATTCCAAAAGATAAAGTGTTCTTTCCAAAAGATAAAGTGGTCTTGCTTTTATAATTACCAAAAGATAAAGTGGTCTTGCACGAGTCTCTAATTACCAATTGAGCTTCAATAATCACCAAGGTACAAAATTCTATCTCTTCCTAACCTTAATCATGCAAGAAGTTTATTTCCTAAAACCGTTTTGAGGAGTATGCTCTGTAGTTGCCCGATTTGGGATCTTCTGCATCAGAAACTCGTTTTCTTCCTAGATTTGAAACGATTTCTTACCAAAATAAATCATGCTTTTGGATATGTACAAGATACAAACAAAATATTAGATTTTCTTACCTCTTTTGAAGTATAAACCGATTTCACCTCCGAACTCTTCACTTTCACCACTTAGATTGGAAATAAGTTTTAACCAAAATGATTAAGAGCATGATGTTGGTAATCACAATAAGAACAAGGCAAATGAAAAGCTCAATAATAAATCTCCTATTACCGGCCCTAAGACGACGCATAATCTCGTCGTCGGCCATGGAGAATGTCGAAAGAAAAATTGGTAAAGGTGGTCGAATATGGAAGTGGAGGAAGGAGATAAGGTCGGAAGTGAAAAAGTGAAAAAGGGGATGAAGGGAATCAAATTTTACGGACTTCATACTTTGGACTTTAAGGACCTCGGACTCTAAGGACTTTAAGGACTTCGAACTCTAAGGACTTTAAGGACTTCGGACTCTAATGACTTTAAGGACTTTAAAGACTTTAAAATTCCCGCTATATAATTTTCTTTCATTTCATATGATCTCTTTCTTTTGTCTTACGATATTGTCTATGTCTATATCTTATTGATTACTTCTCTGACTCACGCAATCTTTCTTTATGCATTCTGAATATATCATCTACATGCATATATTTATTGTTTGATATGACATGTCCTTCAATCATCTCATACACGATTCATGCATTATATTATTGATTATGTTAACCTTTAATTTGCATATCTTTATATGTAGCAACTTATGGCAAAAATCGCTAAAAGGGAGTTTGATATCCTTGATCTATTGGGCCAGAAATACCTCGAATGGAGGGTAGATGCCGTGGCTCACCTCAAGGCAAATGGCCTTGAGGAAACAATTGTGGCAAACAATAGTGCCACCCCACAGGAAAAGGCGAAAGCCATTGTGTTCCTCTGTCACCACATTCATGAGAGTCTCAAAACTGAGTACTTATTTGTGGAGGATCCTAGAGAGTTGTGGGAAAGCCTGAATGAGCGTTATGCTCATCAAAATGAAGTTTTGCTCCCACAAGCAACACATGAGTGGAACACTATAAGGTTCTAGGACTTTAAGTCCATCACTGAGTACAACAGTGCTATCCACAAGATCACTTTTTAATTGAGACTGTGTGGTAAAACGATCACTCAGGAAGAGATGTTGGAGAAAACTTTCTCCACTATGCATGCTTCAAACATATTATTGGAACAATAATATAGAGAAAGAAATTTCAAAAGATATTCTGACTTGTTGAAAGTATTGTTGGTTGCTGAAAAGAATAATGAGCTCCTAATGAAAAACCACAACATAAGGCCTACTGGCTCAACAACTGCCCCATAAGCGAATGCTATGAACAAAGCGTTCCATGATAGGAACAACAATGAACGTGGGCAGCAATCACGTCGTAACAATGGGTGTGGACGAGGTCGTGGTAACTATGGGAGCCGTGGTGGTCGTGGTGGCCATGGGCGTGGCCGAGTCTACAACAAAAGCCACGATAATCACCGTGAGAACCATGGCTACAAGGGGGATGTGAAGCAAAAGGTCCAGACGGGTCCATTAGGATCCTCCCAGAAATCCAAATCAACGTGCTACAGATGTGGCATGACTGGTCACTGGTCAAAGGTATGCCGCACAGCTCCACACCTAGTGAAGCTCTACCAAGCTGAAAAGAATAAAAAAATGGATACCGAGACCAACTACATCGATAATAAAGATGTGGATAGGTCACTAGTGACTAGTCTAGATGTCAATGACTTTCTCAACCTTGAGAATGATGATGGCTATGCCTTATGGGCTTAAATGAAAAGCACGAGGCCCTAAATATCTCTACTATCTCCCATGCTATTTTATAATACTTGCAATTTCTTTTGTATTCCATGCTTTAACCTTTATTTCGCATGAGTTTGTGTAATAAGCCTTCTATAATAGAACTTGTGTAATAGAATTATCCTTAATATATAAAGCTTTTATTTATGTTTTAATTCTCCTTTTCTTTATATTTATAGAAAACATGGACTCACCTAAAGTGAAACCCGATGGGAAGGAGAAATGTCTTTTGGACAGTGCAACAACACACACCATCTTGAGGAGTAAAGAATACTTTACCCAATTAAGAGCCTTTGAAGGCAATGTCACTACAATATCCGGTGTGTCAAAACTCATCGAAGGCTCTGGAAGAGCTGTCATTCTACCAAAGGGAACGAAGCTAGTAATAAATGACGCACTATATTCGAGTAATTCTCGAAGAAATTTACTAAGGTTTAAAGATGTGCGTCTAAATGGGTTTCATATGGAAACCATGAATGAAAATGGGAAAGAATACTTGTGCATCATAAAACATGAATCTGGCCATAAATAGATTCTCGAAAGGATGCCAACGCAAACCTTCGGATTATATCATACATACATTTATCCGTTTGAGGTCAATGCAGTGTTTAACAAAAGGTCATATGACCAAGCTGCATTCACATTATGGCATGACCGATTGGGTCATCCAGGAGCAGTAATGATGCACAAAATCATAAAGAGCTCACTCGGACATACATTAAAGAACATTAAGGTTCTTCCATCCAGTGATTTTAATTGCACTGCTTGCTCACTTGGAAAGCTAATTATCAGGCCTTCTAAGAACAAGATTGCAAGTGAGAATCATGCATTCTTGGAAAGAATCCAAGGAGATATATGTGGGCCAATTGCTCCACCATGTGGACCATTCCGATACTTTATGGTGCTAATTGATGCATCTCCACATGTAAGCCTACTATCATCAAGAAATGTTGCATTTGCTAAACTCCTTGCCCAAATAATCCGATTGAGGGCCCAATTTCCGGATTATACAATAAAGAAAATCCGGCTCGATAATGCAGGAGAATTTACATCTCAAACATTAAATGACTATTGTATGTCAATTGGGCTTGATATAGAGCATCCAGTGGCTCATGTTCACACACAAAATGGTCTCGCTGAATCATTGATAAAGCGATTGCAATTAATTGGCAGACCATTATTAATGAAATCAAAATTACCACCATCGGTATTGGGACATGCAATATTACATGCATCAACCTTAATTCGATTAAGGCCAAGTGCAAACCATGAACATTCCCCTATGCAACTTGTGTTTGATAAGGAGCCAAATATTTCACATCTAAAAATATTTGGATGTGCATTTTATGTTCCTATTGCTCCACCTCAACGCACAAAGATGGGACCACAAAGGAGATTAGGAATTTATGCTGGTTTTGAGTCTCCCTCGATAATCAAATATCTTGAACCAACAACAGATCATTCATTTGCAAAATGTTGCAAATCAGTTACCAGATGCATTTACTGATACAAAGAAGGTAACTAAATTACATATACCTGTAGCAAATGCTCCAGCAAGAATTGAAATACCCAATGGGTTGCCAGATGCATCCATCGCAAGTGAGTCTGCAACACGCCGAAAGCGTGGTAGACCGTTAGGTGCAAAATATTTGAAACCGAGAAAGGCAAGGAGCCAAAAGGGTATAGCAGGAGAAGCCACAATGGATCATGATAATGATGATAAAGGCAAAGATATTGAAAATGAGAATACCTCAACAAAGGATGATATTCTATACAAGAATAATGATACCGACAATTTTGAGATTTCCATAAACTATGTGTCCACAGGCACACAATGGAATCGAAAAGATGTAATTGTCGATGATGTATTTGCCTACTCAGTGGCTAGTAATATTGTAATTGAAGATAATGATTTTGAGCCAAAATCGGTCGATGAATGTCGACGAAGAAATGATAGGCCAAAATGGAAAGAGGCTATTCAGGCAGAACTAAAATCGCTTGAAAAGCGAGAGGTCTTTGGACCAATAGTTTGTACACCCAATGGTGTGAAACCAGTCAACTATAAATGGGTCTTCGTGCGCAAACGAAATGATAAAAACGAAATTGTAAGATATAAAGCAAGGCTTGTAGCACAAGGTTTTCCTCATATCCATGGAATTGATTATCAAGAAACATACTCTCCACTAGTTGATGCAACTACATTGAGATTTCTAATTGGCATGACTGTCTTTGAAAGTGTAACACCCCGACTTCCGTCGAGGCGCTACTAGGGAATAGCCCTTACAAGGTACTATTATTTAGGTTGACAACTACACTGTAGGACCTTACAACTCGGGCACGACGAGAAAACATAATAAAACATCCAACCTTTATTTAGTAAAACTTAGAAAAACGTATCATGCATGAATCCCCAAAAATTATAAATAATCAAATACGTCACAACGCATACTGATTGAACTACTCGAACAAAGTTATAATAAACAAAACACAATACCAACTCCGTCCAACAAATATCAAAATCAACATCCTAACTATTATAAATAACTAATAAAAACCGATCCCACTATGACACGCGCTCTTTACCGCTCCGGCCCGCCATCTGGCCTCGGTTCCTAACGGTTCCCTGATTCATACCTGGAACTGAAAAATGTTCCCCGAAGGGTCAGCGTCTAATCTACCAAGCTAGAAAGAATATGGAAACTGTAGAACGTTTTGAAATCAGTTATCTAAAGTCAGCATACAAATCCACAATCGCAATCATAACTCTAGAGGCCAATACCTAAATTAGTTATATCAGTCACACAAGTCACATACGCATTCACAATCACAATCACAATCACAATCACACAGCAATGCAATTCTTCCTTTGTCCACGATCCGACTTCCAAGGCGCTCATCACCGCGCCGAGTGCAGAGGCAGGCCCTCCCACTCCACTTCCCAATCTCCCTTCTAACTCCGGGCTAAGCCTCCACTGGAGCGCTTGCCAAAAACACACAGATAATAATTTTCGTTTGAAGGGGTACGATTTTCCCAGTCACACGGGTCAAAGTAGCCAACTCTTCCTCAACACCAGCTACAATGGGCCGTGTCGGAAACGGTACCAACACAGAGAAAACGTTCCAAAATAATTTCCGATAAAATATATTTAAAATCATTAACGCACACAGCACCCAAGGAGCTCAAAACATTTTAAAAGGTATTCGGGACTAGTTCCCAAAACCCGTCCTACAATATCGATACGCAATCTAACAAGGGAGAAAAGAACCGAGCAAGTCGAAAAACGACTTACCTTGAAACTAGGAATCCTTCGAAGCAGACGGAAAAATAAGAGCGCGAGCGAATGTGATTCCCTAATAGAATATATGACGAAAAGATTAGGTTCGACCCTTAATACCTTTCAACAACATTTGAATCAACAACCCTTGTTTTATGAACCCGACTCAACTATAATTATTAGACCCTTCTACCCTCCAAATTCAACCAACAATACCAATATACTCGTGACATAAGCATATAAATACTACCCCACCTACTAGATACTACCTAATACTAATTTATATCTAAAATAATGCTACCCCAACTTACTAATTCACCCAGGCCACCGTCCCCAAACCAAATCCAAAGTCAAACCTAACATATTAATTTCTAAAGCCCATCTGCACAAACCAATTAATTTACCCACAAAACAACAACTCATTTTTACATAAAGTCTTAGCCCAAATCGTATGGATCAGCCCAGCCACCCTTTAATGTAGACCATATCACACAACCCACTTCCTCTCTCCCAGGTTTCAACCGAACAACCCCTCAAACCCACCCTTTTGACTATTCCAAATGGGACCCGCCCCTTTCCTTCTTCAACCTATAAATCTGGACCTCAATACTGGTTCCGTCCTTTCTGCTCATTCCCTCCGGCGGCAACTTCTTCTCCCGCTCCGTCTTCCCAACTCGACCCCTCGCCACACCTCCGTTCCAACCTTGCCCGACGACCTCGAAGAAACAGAGGCAGGCGTGCAAGAATGCCCCGTTCGCCCGTTGTTCGACCCCGCCGGCGGCCATGACCACTCACCCCCTCTCGTTCCCAATCCCGACTAATGACGCGTTCCGACCCTAATTCACGCTAGTACCCGACCCAAGAACATCAGTAACGAAAACATAGGCAAAGAACTCACCGGTAATCGTCCCGAACGGCGATTGACAACGGCGGCGAATTTCGGTGAGCTTGTTGTCCTCTCCCGTTGGCGCACTATCCGAAGAACCGAGCGGCGGCGAGGTCGTCTAGATTGCAGAAAGAAAACTCACCACAACTGCCCCGGAAGAACCGGAACTTGCGCGTTCTGATCGAGTGTGAAACGGATCCGAGGAATGCGATTGCTGGCTGAGCCGAAGAAGAACAAGGGAATGGGATTGATTCTCGCAGAAGGAATCGGAAGGAGGCGTTTATAAGGAATAGACGAGGTTAAGGATATCATGGATAAAGATTTTGATGATCCACGAATTTGGGTTTAGATATGATTTGTGTTTAGATAAAAATATTGTTATGATATGATTTGGGTTTATATATAGTAACGAATTTAATCTGATTTGACTTAAAAGATGGGAAATTAAGATCGACGTCCCCGGTAGAAAAATACATACGGAAGATTATATATTATTATTTTATACATATATATATACTATAGGATCAACTCCTTCCTAAAAATAAAATAAAAATATATATATATATGTATATATTTGACTTGTCAAATCGGATTAGCGAATCGGGTTAGGAATCGTATTTTTGTTAAAATGACGTTGCTTGCGGTTTAAGAAACTCGATTCCCGTCTATATGACCAAAATTGAATTCGGGTATTACAGAAAGGTTACAAATGCGCCTCATGGATGTCGTTACAACATATTTATATGGATCACTTGATACAGACATCTACATGAGAGTCCCAGAAGGACTCAAGCTTCCTGAAGCCAATAATTGTGGACCTCGTGAAATGTTTTCCATAAAATTGAGGAGGTCATTGTATGGACTAAAGCAATCTGGGCGAATATGGTACAACCGCCTAAGTGAATACCTCATGAAAGAGGAATACAAGAACGACACCGTTTGTCCATGTGTTTTCATCAAGCGATCCGAAAAGGGATTCGCTATTATCGCAATTTACGTTGACGATTTAAACATCATCGGAACTCCAAATGAACTTCAAGCTACTGCGAAATATTTGATGAAAGAATTCGAGATGAAAGATCTCGGACAAACAAAGCTTTGTCTTGGCTTACAAATTGAGCACTTAAGGGATGGAATCTTTATCCATCAGTCTAATTACACTAAGAAGGTTCTTAAAAGATTTTACATGGACAAAGCACACCCTTTGAGCTCTCCAATGGAAGTTCGATCCCTCAATGTAGAAAAGGATCAATTTCGTCCCCGAGAAGAAGATGGAGAAGTTCTTGGTCCCGAGGAACTATATTTAAGTGCAATTGGTGATTTAATGTACTTAACTAACAATACAAGACCAGATATTGCTTTTGCAGTAAATTTGTTGTCCAATTATAGCATTGCAACCACAAGGAGGCATTGGAACGGGATCAAACATGTATTCCGCTATCTCCGAGACACACATGATCTTGGGTTGTATTATCGTAATCAAAGGGATGCGACCTTAATTGGATATGCAGATCCATGGTACTTGTCTGACCCACACAAAGCCAAATCTCAAAATGGCTATGTGTTCACATACGGAGGCACTGCCATCTCTTAGAGATCAACAAAGCAGAATGTGATTGCCACATCATCAAATCAAGAAGAATTGATTGCACTATATGAGGCAGGAAGAGAATGCGTGTCCCTGCGAGCAATGATTCAATTCATCCAGAAAGAAAGTGGAATGAAGCCCATCACCGATGATCCAACAGTATTATATGAGGATAACTCAGCATGCGTTGCTCAAATGAAGAAGGGCTACATCAAAGGTGACCGCACAAAGCACATATCTCCCAAAATCTTCTCCACTCGTGAATTGGAAGAAGCTGGTGAAGTGGACAACCAAAAAATTCGGTCAAATGACAACTTGGCTGACTTGTTCACAAAGTCTTTAATCCCCAATAAATTTGGAGAACTGGTATCCAAAATTGGAATGTGCAGACTTCTAGACATATGTTGAAGTCAGGGGGAGTATCATACGCGCTGCACTCTTTTTCCCTTCGATCAAGTTTTTATCCCACTGGGTTTTGCTTGAAAAGGTTTTTAATGAGGCAGCATCAAGGCGTACAATGGGATCAATGGTTGCACTCTTTTTCCCTTCGTTCAGGTTTTTATCCCACTGGATTTTTCCTGACAAGGTTTTAATGAGGCAACGTCTACCCATATCCTACTCCATGCAAAGAAGGTGAATATTCAAGGGGGAGTGTTATGAAGTCCAAATTATCATATTATAAGGTATCTATTTACACACACATGTATTACACATATTATGTATGAACAAGTGTATAATGGAGGAAAATTGTACAAGGTGAATTATTCCCCTTCTTCACCTCCTTATTTCCATGCCTAAATCATGGAGATCTACCAAAGTTTTACTCCAATCCTGACCTATAAATATGGCAATCATCCATTGTAAAACTTGCACCAAAGTAGAGTAAGAAATACACTCTCTAAAGTTCTTACTCTCCCTCCCTCTCTTCTAATGATCTAAAAGTTATCATAAAGTTTGTTTAAGTGTTCTTTCCAAAAGATAAAGTGGTCTTGCTTTTATAATCATTTCATAACAGAAACAAATCAATTTTACCGCCTAATTAATTGAGATAAACTTTCAAAAAGAATGGATTAACCGCCTAATTCATTTAGCACTAATCAATAATGGATTGTTGAATGCAAATTTTTTCATAAAGAGGCCAACTAGCTAGTTTTCATAAATTACTACTTATTATTTGTGATATTTATTTATATTTTGTCAATTTTTTATTCAATTTTATGAACAACAAATATTATTAAGAAGTTATTAGGGATGTTCAAACACAATTAATCGGATATTGATTAATCAAATTTGTTGGTTCATTTTTTTAGTTAACTTATATTAGTTTTTGTATTATAAACTTAAAAAATAATAAAAGTATTAAATATTTTGGTTCGGTTTGTACATATTTACATGATACCATGATTATGCCTTAACAATGGTAATAAAATATAATGTTAAGCCATTTTCGGAGTACTTAATAATGATAATAAAATAAATATTATACGACCAAAAAAATAATGATGTTGTAAAATAATGTCAATTTTCAAAATGTCAGTTTTTTCGGTTTTCGGTTATTTTTTGACAAAATATTATGGATTATTTTAAACTTATGATCTAAGTCGTAACTCTAAACCCCTAATCTCAAACCTTAAATCCAAAACCAAACCCCATACACAAACCCTAAACTCTAAATCCTAACCTAAACCCCAATCCTATACCCCAACACACCAACCTCGTATCGTTATCACAAACCTTAAACTCTAACCCTAACCATAATACTAATCTCTAACCCCAAAATACAAACCCCATATCTCAACCACAAACCCTAAAACCTAACACTAACACTAATCCATAACCCTAATCTTAAACCCCATACACAAACCCAAACCCAAATCACATATCCCAATCACAAATTCTAAACCCTAACCCCAAGGTCAACGTCTCATTTCTGTTAAAATAGTTGACTAGTCCATTCTACAACATTTTTAATAATCAAATTATTAATACTTATTATGTTCTTGCTTCATATATAACAAAATATGCATTATATTAAGTTGTCCTTAGATACTTTTAGTTATAATGTAAGATCTTACGATTCGACGATTGGATCTTACGATTTGATCTTACGGTTCGATCCAAAAGACCCTCAACGATCTGATCTATGATCCCAATCCTTAATCCTGATAACCTAAGCCGGGTTTTATTTTCTTCATTCAAATGTTGTCTTGCATCATCCAAGATTAAGTTGAGACCATTAGTAAATTCAAATTGAAATTTGTGCTTCAAATACATCCAACTTCGATCCATCCTGAAACTACAAAGAAATTGTTATTTTTTTTAGAAACTAGTAGTAAAAAAAAATCTCAATAAGAATAAGATATAAATTTACTATTAAGAACAAAGGCTAATCTCTATTACACCTTTCATAAAAACCTAACAAGTACAACATTTAAGAACGTTTAAATAAACATCAATATGTAATTGAGCATATGAACACTTAAGAATTGATCAATTATATTTTACCCACATTAATCGAATTCCAACAAAAAAAAATCACTATGAAAAAACTTGTGATTAATAAATAAATAAATAAAAATATAATACAAACTTTAATATAAGTATTTTATTGCTCGTAAAATGTATATAATTTTTTAATCAAATATTATATTCCTCATATTTTATTACTTAAATTTAGTGTTTATCAAATATTTCAATATATCTATTAAATACTTTATTATATATTTTTAGTAATTTTAAAAATTATAAAATTTTAACTTTAATTTTATATAAATGAAAATCAATATATATCTATAAATAAATTTATCAAAAGATATATGCTAAAATATTTATATTTATTTTAATGTATTTTAAATATTTCATCTTTAATTTTAAATACTTGTATAAGGAAGCTTTCAAAGAATATTATTATACTAAATAGATATTTGTTTGATGTTAGAGATGAATTTAATAGAAAGAAGTTATAATATTAGAAATAAAAATTAATTTTTTAAATATGAGGTGGGGCTAGAATCGTTCTGGTGGCTAAAAAAGGTACATCTTTAATATATAGTTATATATATTACCTATTTTAATTATTTTTAAACATTATAAGTATTAATCATTAATTTTTTATTACAAAATAAAAAATATTTCTATAAATAAATTCGTGAAAAGACATCATGCTAAAAGATAAAAGATATTTATAATTATTTAAAAATATTTTAAATTTAACTATAACTATATATTAAAGCTATCCCTTTTCGAGCCACCAGAACCATTCTGGTCCCACCTTATATTTACAAAATTAATTTTTATTTCTAATATTTTAACTTTTTTCTATTATATTCTTCTTTAACTATTTAAATCTATCATTAACATCAAATAAATATCTATTTAGTATAACAATATCTTTTGAAAACTTCCTTATACAAATATTTAAACTTAAAGATAACAAATCTAAAATATTTTAAAATAAGTATAAATATCTTTTACCTTTTAGCATAATGTCTTTTAACGAAATTATTTGTAGATATATTTTTTCTTTTATAACAAAAAAGTTAATGATAAATACTTCTAATGTTTATAAATAAAAAAAACAGGTAATATCTATAACTATATATTAAAATTGTACCTTTTCGAGTCACCATAATGATTCTAGCCCCACCTTATATTAAAAAATTAATTTATATTTCTATTATTATAATTTCTTTCTATTAAATTCTTTTTAACCATTTAAATTTATCTCTAACATCAAAAAATATCTTTTTAGTATAACAATATATTTTTTTGAAAGCTTCCTTATACAAGTATTTAAAATTAAAGATAAAATATTTAAAAATAAATATAAATATTTTATCATATATCTTTTGACGAATTAATTTATAGAAATATAGTGATTTTCTTTTATAAAAAAATTAATGATAAATAGTTTAAAAAATTTAAATTAATAAAAATGGATAATAAAATATTTAATAGATATTGAAATATTTGATAAACTCTGAATTTACGTACATGAAAAGTAATAACATAGGAAGAATATAATATTTGATTAAAAAATTATATACATTCTACGAATAATAAATCACTTATATTAAATTTTATATTATATTTTTATTTATTTATTAATTTATTATTTATAATATTTATAAAATATCGAATTGTAGTCGTACATGGTACGACGAGTAAAACTAGTTATCTTTAATTTTAAATATTTGTATAAGGAAGTTTTGAAAGATATTGTTATCTAATAGATATTTTTTTGATGTTAAAGATAGATTTAAATAGTTAAAGAATAATTTAATAGGAAAAAGTTAAAATATTAGGAATAAGAATAAATTTTGTAAATATGAGGTGGAGCCATAATCGTTCTTGTAACACCCCTATTTTACAACATTGGGTATTACCGCCAGTGACCTCGGATTTTACCGTCCAAAGTCACCCAAGGCTTTTAGAATGATATTGAACACATAAAATACGGAAATTAACATAATTTATAAAATAAAAGGATGCTCTCGAAAGAGACTTTGTTCGTACAAACCTTCGTTACAATACCTTAACAAAATGAAGTTTGATAACGGAAAGCATAAACTTGTGCTTGAGACATAAATAGAAATAAAACCAAAGTACGGAAAATACATCTTTGCGATTCATGCCATTCCTTTCTACTTCACTTACGCCTTGCTCGGGTTCCTAGTGATGGTGCTCAAAATAGTAGAACAGGAAGTGGGCCCGGGGTACGAGGAACAAGAGGGCCCGACGGGATTCCCAAGGCCGATTCCGGGGCCCACAACCATGCCCACCTTTTATTTTAACAAAATCCTTATCCACACGAGGTCTTCCGAGACCTCGGGGGAGAGGTCCAAACCTCGTTGCCGACTTAGCTGACATCCCCGCCCCCCTGAACCACTCAGCTGTCGCCGTTCCTCCCAACCAATCATCGGCTGCCTCACCTCCGGACCAATCAGAGGCCCTAATCTCGAGCATCCCACATCGAGTAAACACTAAAACTCGACCCCTCAATTCTCTATAAATAGAGGAGAACCTCGTTGGAAGCAAGGGGTCGAAAAACATCTTGAACTCAAGAACTATCTTGCTCGTTGAAGATCGACGTGTTGAAACATTGTCAAAAGACCTCGCTATAGACAAGTGAAGTCCACAAAAGACTTCAAGTCACACAGAACTTTCGCTCACACCAAAGACCTCGCTGCATCATCTCGCAAGCCATCATCACCATACTCAAAACTCGAAGCTCAACCTCGCTACCGGAGTTCATCAAGCGGCATGTGGGTAGTAGAATCTCGTAGTGATTAGGAGATCTTGAACCTTGTTAGATCGAGATCTCAAATATTCTTAGGTGGTCTAAGTTGTAAACCCGGTTCGCTTGTAACCTCGCTGTAACAAAACAATAAATAAAGAGCAAGTGTTTGCACAATCGAATAATAGAATCTCGTTTCTTGTCTTCTAGCGACGTTTTATTTCGGGTTTCATCACTGGCGCCGTCTGTGGGAACCTCTTCATCCTAAGCAGTTTCTCGATTTGTGCAAACCTTGGCTTTGATCCCCTCAAAATGGCTTGCCCAAACAATTTCTTCCCCCAACACCCCGATAACATGCCCGAAACCACGCAATGGATGGGCGCGGGACCTCCGGGTTGTCCGTTTGTGGTCTCTCCGGGTTGGATGTACACCGCCCCACAAAAACCCTACCCGTTCCAAGGGTATGAGCCGGGTGGTGCACCCCTGAACCCATATCCCTACTCGGGCTATGGACAGTACCAGCAGGGTTTCGCCCCTTCATACGTCCCTGTTCCCCCCCAGGGCAACCCCACTCCGAGTACGTACCTACGTACATCCCTGGGCATGTGCCGGAACACGAGACTTCCACCAACGGCTCATCGACGGAGAGGCCCCCCGCGATCCCATGCAGATCTCGCGGTCGCGCTCAGGACGTTCGAGAATGCATGACACGGAGTTGTCCGAAACGGCGGGGAGTGCTATGCATCCCCTCAAATCAAGGCCAACGACGCCGATGCGCTCCCTCAAATCAAGGTCGCGACGTCAACCCATTGAGGCCGGATGTCGTTCCCCCTTCGTGGATGAGATTCAGGAGGCGCCTATGCCCAAAGGTTTCCATTGGCCACAAATGGGGCTCTACGACGGCACGTCTGACCCGGAGGAGCACGTGAAGCACTTTGCTGTCCAAATGAATGTCAACTCCTACAATGACGCCATATTTTGCCTCATCTTCCCCACCACCCTAGACAAGGCCGCGATGACGTGGTTCATAAGCCTCAAGATAGGGTATGTGGCCTCGTTCGCTCAGCTGTGTGAATCCTTTGTCACACACTTCATCGGCTCAAGGAAGCGCAAGAAGAACATGCGGGATCTCCGCGGTATTGAGCAGGGAGAGGGCGAGTTGTTGGGGACCTTCTTCACGAGGTTCACCACCGTAGTAGCGGAGATCGCACACATCGACGAATCATCGGTGCGAGAAACCCTCATGGGCAACCTGTGTCTGGGGCCCTTCAAGACTTACGTTTTCTTGAAATGCCCAACGACGTACGACAACCTGTGCGCCCCGATCACGTCCCAGGTGTATGTCGAGGATGCCGCAAACCAGAGCTCGCGACCGAAGACCAACAAGGAAATCGTCGCCGAGTCTAAAGGAAAGGCGAAGGTGGCCGCACCACCCGCGAGGGATGCGTATGTAACGCAGGCCTAAAACTCCGTCAACAACAACAACAACAACAGGAACTACAACAACAAAAATAGAAGCAACAACAACAATAACAACGGGAACGACGCCAACCGCAACAACAACCGCGGTTGATGAAACCCGAAATAAACCGTTCGCTAAAAGACAAGAAACGTGATTATTATATTCGATTGTGCGAACACTTGCTTCTTTATTTATGATTTTCTTTACAACGAGGTTGCAGTATTACGAGGTTACAAACCAACGAGGTTACAAACGCTTGGAGGTTCACACCCTAGATCTCCTACGATTAACCGAGATCTCGACCTAACAATGTTCGAGATCTCCTAATTGCTAGACAATTTTCAGTATTGCTTGTTTGACCTTTTGAGCGAGGTTGATCTAGCGGGACGGTGTTGACGACTCGCGAGATCGGGCAGCGAAGTCTTTGTTGTGAATGAGAGCGAGGTGTAGGCGGCTTGCAAGATGGTGTAGCGAGATCTTTGGTGTGAGTAGAAACTTTGTGAGACTTGAAGTCTTTTTGTGGACTTCACTTGTCTTTAGCGAGGCCTTTTGGCGATGTTTCGATCACGTCGATCTTCAACGAGCAAGATAGTTCTTGAGTTCAAGATGTTTTTCGACCCCTTTTCCATACGAGATTCTCCTCTATTTATAGAGGATTGGGGAGTCGAGTTCTGATCATTGTCCGATGTGGGACGCCCAAGATCAAGGGCTCTGATTGGTCTAGCGGCGAGGCAGCTTGTGATTGGCTCGGGAGAGTGGCGCTAGCTGAGTGGTTCTGGTGGGCGGGCGTGTTGGTAGAGTCGGTTACGAGGTGTAGACCTCGTTCCAAGGTTTCGGAGGACCTCGCGGGGGTAGGAATTTTGTTAAAATAAAAGGTGGATATGGTTGTGGGCCCCAAGATCATCCTCGGGAGGCCCGTCGGGTCTGTATGTTCCTCGTACCCCGGGCCCACTTCTTACTTTCCCATTTTGAGCATCATCACAACCCCATGGCCTGGGGATCTCGCCCCGAGGGCCGCAGGGCATAAGTTCTCAAAGATCGCGGGGTGCGAGGCTCTGAGAGGTGGGTAGGCATTTTGCGAGGTTTCAAGGGCTTCCGAGGTTCATGGGGGGCATTCCGCGAAGCCCTCTTTTTGCGAGGTTCTACACTTAGATTTTTTTTGTTTGCAAGGGTGAAGCTTTTCTGGGCTCGCTCTTCGTATTTTGCTTAATGGGCCGTTCAGGGGGGACATGCCCAATAAGCCTCCCTGGGAAGGGGAGGCCCGAGCCTGCTCTTTATAAGAGCGCACTTCACACGCCTCCCCTTTATCTCTTCTTCCAACATTTTCGCCTTCTCTCTTTCTGTCTTTCCGGCTTCCTGCGAGCGGTTTCTCCAGACGGTTTCCGGCGAGCCTTAGCCACCTTTCAATTGCACCACCGCTCCTTCCTCGTTGATTCTGAACAACTAAGTCTTCGACTTTCCTCCTCCGGGCTTTTGTTCGCTTTCGATTTTTCCCTGCTTGCTTTTTGTTCTGTGTTTTGTAGAGGCGACAGTGTGTCGCCTGGCGTCTTGCGCCAGCGTCTCGGCGGCGAAACGGCGGTGGTCCGTTTTTCCTTTGCTCTTTTCTCTTTCTTTGCTTTTTGCTCGGCCTTGTGCCCTAGCGGGCAGGGGTTGCCTCTTGGTGTTTTGCACCGGCGTCACGGTGGAGGGATGGTGGGGTGAGGGTGGCGACCGCCATGCACTTGAACCCCTCGCCCTCCAACCGACGGCCGTCTCTTTTTCTTTTTCGGCGGTTTTGAATTTTGAGGCTCTTGGAAACCCAAACGTCTCGACGGCTGATTGATGGGACGTTAGGGTCTTCGCCGCTGCTTTCCACTGCTGGCCTCCATTTCTCCTTCTCTTTCCTCTTTTTGGCGCTTCGACTTCTCCATCGCCGTCCTGTCTTGTCAGAGTAGCCCCTAGGGTGCCACGCGTCTTTTGGTCTCTTACGACCTTGAATTCTCTTTCCTTCAGACGCTGTCACGACCTCGTCTTGTTCTCCCTTTTGTTGTCGTAACCTCGCGTTCCCTTCCCTTCGAGGTCATGACCTCGCATTGTTTTTCCTTGGTTACTTTGCCCGATGTCTCAACGCTTCTTTCTTTTCCAGGTGCTAGCCTTCCGCGGCCTGGACGTCGTTCTTTTCATGCCTAGGAGAACCTCTGTGAGCCCTTCGCCCGCCTTCGTTTTCAGAGTTCAAGAGGGTTTTTACGAGGAGGAGTCCGCGGGAAGCGCAGAACTTAGCGACTCCCAGAACCCGAGGTCCCCTTCGCTGGTTTTCAGCGAACCTTCTTCAAGCGACTCTGAGGCTTCTATCAATTCGCGCTTCTCCCACCTTCGAACGTCGTCGGGTGTTGAAATGGCTTCGTCTTCAACCCCAGACGAGGTTATTGCTGACGTTGAGGTGCGACCGGATTCGGGAACGACCTCGGCGCCGCCTCCCTACGTGCCTCTGAGCTTCCCTGCAGCGTATATTACTGACGCCGTGTCTCGCGTTCTGCATGTCCTCGAAGAGCGGATTCCCATGACCCCGGGTACCCTTGAGAGCTATCTGTCCGAGGGAATGGCCACCCAACTCAAGCGTGAGGATCTCGCGAAGATTGCCAAAGACTTCGCCTGGCCCGAGGGAATTGAGTTGGCACTTCCCGAAGAGGGGGGCCGGCTCTTGGCGTCCTACGAGAGGTGTGTGGTCGTGCACCTCTTTAGTCTTCAGGCGGGTTTCAGGCTGCCTCTAGCCCAGCACATTGTCGACTACCTGTGGGCCATGCAGATCTGTCCCGCATAGTTGTTCCCGAACGCTTGGCGGCTGCTGTGCGCCTACACGATTCGAAGTTGTGAACTCGGGGACGGGTCGAATCTTGATAACTTGTCGGCTTTATTCCTAGCGAGGAGGGAACCTCGGTCCTGCCTCATCAATCTCAGCACGCCGAATGTTAAAATCACCACGGCCCAATCAAACGTCGGGCCGTGGAAACCGAATTGGTTTTTGGTCCGAGATCCCATCGGGAGATATCTCAATTTTCCCGTGGTGCCAGGCACCTTTGTTCGGTGTGTGTGCCCGCATACGGTTGACGAGCTCAAAGCCATCAAGGCCCGATATGCCACAGCGAGTCAGGCACCGTACCAGGTGTATCTCTCTCAGGGCCGGCTTGAGCGGGCCGGCCTGAGTCTCAGCCTCCCCCCTAGCAAGGGCAGAGAGGGTATTCAATCTCTTTCTTGATTGTTTCTTCCTTTTGTTGCTGGTAAGCAAGGTTATGAACCTCGCTAGTTCGTTTTTTCCTTTTGTCTAACTTTTATTTCTTTTTTGTTTTGACAGTGGATCTACTTGGCGCTCTTACCGCGAAGTCACAGGGCAAAAGGCATGTGACTTCTTCCTCCAACGCTCCGAGACCCTAGGGCCAACATGGAGTCGTCATAAAGGAGCCGACCTCGCAAGTGAGGCCCCTTGCCTCGCAGCCGAAGGCCCCAATCCCGACGTTGAAGGCGCCTGAGGCGAAGAAGATCGAGGGGGCGTCGACGAAGGGGACACTGCCAGAACGTCATCCCAACACTCCCGAGGATCTGGTGACAAAACCGGGTCCAAGAGAAAGGGCACAGGGTCTCCTCGTGGAGAGAAGAGGAAGAAGCAAAAGGGGGATGGCCAAGGGGGAACCCCAGGGGGCGAGATGGTCGAGCGCCCTGGCTCGAAGAGCCGAGTTGTCTTGGCCACCGGGCCTCCTTCCGACAAGTTCCACTGCCCCGGTCCTTCCCGGGGCGTGTCCCAAGACTGGGATAGGTCAGCTTGGACCGATGAGGTTGCATGGGCCAACAACCTCTCGGAGGCAGCCCTTAACGATGAGATCCTCCGCTACTCAGCGATGGTATGTCTTGTTCTTTCGCGTGTTTTTTCTTGATTGGCTTTATTATTTTTGTTCTTGTTTCAACGTGCTCTTCTATTGCTTCGGAATACCTTTTCGCGAACTACAACTACGGTCGCGTCGGCCTTCTCCATAGGAATATGGATAGGATGGAGGCGAGGCTCCAAGAGCGGGACGCCGAGATTGAGAAGAGGGGAAAAAGCCTCGCAGAGGCCGAGAGACGCGTTCGCGCCGCGGAGACCGCGACAGCGGACGAGGCCAAGGCCGCCGCGAAGGTTAGGGAGGAGCTAAGGAAGGCGAAGAAGGAGGCTAAGGACTTGAAGGAAGAGAACGGGGGCTTCAAGGGCGAAGTCGCAAAGCTCAAGGGACAGCTATCCGCGGAGCATCAAATTTTCAGAGAAAAAGAGGCGGAGCTTCGGAAAGCTGAGGAGGAGATCACCAGGCTCCAACGGCGTGTTGTTGAGCTTAGCAAGGAGCTGGACGCCGAGGGGCCCAGGTATGTGAAGTCGGAGGCCTTTCAGGCTGAGATGGTGGAAAGTGTGAGGAAGATGTTCCACCAGTCCGTCCGCATGGGGGTTAAACAGGCGGTCGCAAAGTATGGGCACATTGACCCCCGCATTAAGTTCTTCATTCCCAACTACGAGGAGACTATGGGGGAACTTGACGGGGAAGAGCCCGAGGGAGAATGTGAATTCTTTCTTAACGAGGACGGCACTGTGGCCAGCGAGGCGCCTACCTCGGCGGACATCGCTCGGGAAGCTGCGCCAAGCTCTCAACCTTCTGCCATCCCCGCCCCTGCCCTGGAGCTTCCCAAAGACCCTACTGCTCAAGATTTATCGAGATTCTCCAACCCCAAGCTGGAAGCGAGGGATGGATTTAACGAGATTCTCCAACACCAAGCGGGAAGCGAGGTTTGGACTTAACGAGATTCTCCAACCCCAAGCGGGGAGCGAGGGATGGATTTATCGAGATTCTCCAACCCCAAGCGGGAAGCGAGGGATGGATTTAACGAGATTCTCCAACACCAAGCGGGAAGCGAGGTTTGGACTCGAAACCCGAAGTTTTTTATTTTTGAGAGAGATTTTGAAAATTCCACAACCCTTTATTTACAAAAAGAGGTAATGGAGTTCAGAGAGTTTACACAAAATATTTCTTTAACCGGTTGACGTTCCACGTCTTGCTGAGGGTACGCCCCTCGTTGTCTTTGAGCTTATAAGCTCCGGGAGCGACCTCCTCGCCGAGGATGTATGGCCCCTCCTAGTTGGGGTCTAGTTTGCCACCTTCGGTTCTCCTTGGGACGAGATTGCCTGTGGCCAGGAACCGAGGTCTCACCTTCTTGTTGTGTTAGACGACCACGCGGCGCTTGTATTCCCTGGAGCGGAGGTCGGCTACTTCGCGTAGCTCGTCACGGAAGAGAAACTCGACCCTGAGATTGGCCTCGTTCTCTTTTTCATCGAAATAAAACACCCTTGCTGACGGGACCAGGGTTTCTACCGGGACTAGGGCCTCCGCCCCGTAGGTTAGGGCGAAAGGCGTTTCTCCGGTCGCGCGGCGCGCGGTGGTGCGGTACGTCCATAGGACGAGTGGGAGAAGCTCTGCCCAACGACCTTGTGCCACGCCTAGTCGTTTCTTTAGATCGGACAGGATGCGGGCGTTGACGTTCTCTACTTGGCTGTTGGACTGAGGATGGGACGGAGGAGAACTTGAGGGTTATGCCCAGGTCTGAGCAGAATGTCCGGATCTCTTCGCAATCGAACTGGGGGCCATGGTCGGTCATGGGAACGCCGAAACGGCAGACGAGGTTCTTCCACAGAAAGTCGCAGACCTTAGTCCCCGTGATCTTTGCCATTGCTTGTGCCTCAACCCACTTTGTGAAGTAGTCAACAATGACCAGGATATACCGCACCTGACCGGCAGCCTTGGGGAAGGGGCCGAGGATGTCCATCCCCCACATCGCGAAGGGGCATGGCGCGTGGATGGAGCGACGCTGCGAGGTTGGGGCCTGCAAGAGGTTACCGTGCTTCTGACATCCGTCGCATCGCTGGACATAGGCCCTTGCGTGTTGCCGGAGGGTGGGCCAGAAGTATCCCAAGTGAGCGATCTTATGCGAAAGGGTTCGCCATCCTGGGTGGCCGCCACAGACCCCTTCATGGGCCTCATAAAGGATGTGCTCCGTGGATTCGGTCGGGACGCATAATAGATTGGGCTCGGCATAGCCTTGGCGATAAAGGCAGCCACCTATGACGCAATATCGCGCCGCCTGCATTTTCAGCTTTCTGGCCTGTGCAGGGTCCTCTTGGAGGACTCCGCTCTCCACATACCGTGTTATCGGGATCCTCCAATCCCCCGCGGCGACAGATAGAACCTCTCTGTTCACACTTCTTGAGAGTTTTTGTTCTACCATTACGCGGTTCCCCACTTCAAGGGGGAGGGCGGATCCTAACCTCGCAAGTGCATCTGCTTTGGTGTTCGAGGTTCGCGGGATGGACTCAACCGCAAAGGTTTCCAGGCACGATACCAAGGCCTTGACCTTTTCTCAGTACGCTGGCAGGAACCCCGTTCTGGTGTCGTACTGACCGTTAAGTTGGCGCGCCACCAGCTCGGAGTCGGTGTAGACCCTGATTTTCCGGGCCCCACTTAGGAGCGCCATCTCGATTCCAACGATCATGGCTTCATATTCGGCCTCGTTATTGGTGGCGTCGAAGGCGAAGTTAAGTGAGTACTCCGTCTCGATCGAGGGCCCAGCGAGGAATACGCCAGCCCCACCACCGGCGTCACATCATGAGCCGTCAACGAACACCTTCCACTCTTCCGATCTTGTTTCTGTCTCAGAGAAGGTGACCTCCACCATGAAGTCAGCGAGGGCCTGCCCCTTCATGGCGGTTCTTGGGAGGTAGCTGATGTCGAACTCGGAGAGCTCGACTGCTCACTTCGTCATTTGCACGGAGAGGGCGGGCTGGTGGAGGATTTATCGAAGTGGGAGGTCAGACAGGACCTGAATGGGGTGCGCATGGAAGTAAGGGCGCAGACGCCTTGTGGCGGTCACAACTGCCAGCGCCATCTTCTCTGCTGGGGAATATCGCTGCTCTGCGGGCTGGAGCACACGACTCACGAAGTAAACTGGGTGCGTGGCCTTTCTGGTTAGCACCGCGCTGACCGTCTCGGGATTGACGGCCACATAAAGTTGCAAGTCTTCACCCGCCAATGGGGGCGACAATGTGGGGAGCTTTGTCAGGAAGGCCTTTAGCTTAGAGAAAGCGAGCTCAAGCCTCTCATCCCACACGAACTTGTCATTCTGCTTGAGAGCCGCGAAAAAGGGGAGGGAACTTTTCGCCAAGCGGGAGCAAAACCTCCCAAGGTAGTTGACGGCACCGTTGAGCCGTTGCACCTCGATGCGATACCGTGGTGACCTCATTGAGAGGATCGACTCGACCTTGGCAGAGTTTACGTCGATGCCTCGCTCGCTAATCATAAAGCCTAAAAATTTTCCTGATGACACGCCGAAGACGCACTTCTCGGGGTTCAGGATGAGACGGTTGTGCCTGAGAGTTGTGAAGACCTCAGCGAGGTCGACCAGATGCTCCTCAGGGTTCTTGCTCCGGACAACAATGTCGTCGACATAAGCCAACACGTTCCGTCCGAGATGGTTCTTGAAGACGCAGTCGACGAGGCGTTGAAAGGTGGCCCCTGCATTCTTCAGCCCAAACGGCATGACTTTGTAGCAATAAGTGCCTCGCTGGGTGATGAAGGATGTCTCCTCTTCTTCTCGCGTGTTCATCAGAACTTGATTGTACCCTGAGTATGCGTCGAGGAAGCTCAAAACCCCGTGACCTGCGGTTGAGTCAACGAGCTCGTCGATCAAGGGCAAGGGGTAACTGTCTTTGGGACAGGCTTTGTTGAGGTCCTTGAAATCGACGTACATCCTCCATTTCCCACTGGCTTTTATGAAAAGCACGACGTTAGACACCCACCGGGGTATTGAACCTTGCGTATAAATCCCGCATCCAGCAATTTTTCCACCTCGTCATTTGCGGCGCTCGCCCTTTCTTCTTTCCTTTTTCTTCGTCGCTACACCACGGGGCGAGTGGTGACATCGACGTTCAAAGAGTGTTGGGCCACGTTCCGCGGGACACCTCGGAGGTCCTTTGCAGTCCAAGCGAACACGTCGCGGGACCTAGCGAGCAAGGCTTCTAGCGACGTCGCCGACGCCCCCGAGATGCATTCCCCGAGTTAGATCTTCTCAGACTCGCTCTCGAAAGGGGATATCACCCTTCTTTCTCGCTCTGGAGTGGGGACTGTGAAATCCCGGACTTCGAGGTCGGCCTCGCCGGGAGATTCCACCATGAACCCGGACACTTCTGTTTTGCAGAGGTCGCGTGGCAAACGTGACCCTCCTCCTGATTGCCTTTTACCTCTCCAACCCCGCCATCGACGGGGAACTTCATCTTCAAGTGATAGATAGAAACTACCGCCTGGAATTTCATCAGGGAGACTCTCCCAATGATTGCATTCCACACCGAAGGCAGGCGCACCACCGTGAACTCCACCATCTCGGTCCTCCTGGCGGAGCCGGTGCCTAGAGTCATCCAGAGGTCGATGAGACCTGCCACGTCGACTTCGTCTCCCGAGAAGGACGTGAGTTTCCCAGCGTAGGGCTTCAAGGATGTCTCGGAGATGCCCAATTGGTCGAACGCGCCATAGTACATGATGTCCACGGAGGATCCTGTGTCCACCAGCACTCGCTTAACCATCTTCGAGCCCATTTGAGCGTGGACCACCAAGGGGTCGGAGTGTGGCATGTGGAGCCCCTCGGCATCTTCGGACGAGAAGGACAAACCTACGTGGGCCGGCGAGGTTTGCGCGACGCTAAATACCGAGGGCTCATGATGGCTTTCCCTCGCGTATCTCTTCCGCTCTGCCTGGCTTGACCCAACAGGTGATGGTCCGCCCGAGATGGTATGGATGTACCCATCGGGTGCCGTCGCTTGTCCAGACCGGGCCTGCTTCGCGGGCGCCTGTTGCTCGACGTTGTTGTTGTTGTTAGCCTGAGCCCGGCTCGGGCCTTGCGGCTCGAGGTTGGCTCCTGACGCGGGGTTGACGCAGCCTTTTTCATTTGGGTTGTACGCGGGACCTCCCTTGCCTCGGTAACCCCGCGGTTTCCCGCCAAAGCAGTTCCAACCTCCGCCGCCGCCTCCGCGGTTGTTGTTCCGGTTATTGTTGTTGTTGTTGTTGTTGTTCCGGTTATTGTTGTTGTTTCTGTTGTTGTTGGGGTTATGTGCCTACGTCACATACGCATCTCGCGCCGCCGGCGCGGCCGCCTTTGCCTTTCCCATGGCCTCGGCGACGATCTCTTTGTCAGTTCGCGGTCGCGAGCTATGGTTGGCGGCATCCTCGGCGTATACTTGGGCCGTGATCCGGGCGCACAGGCTTTCGTAGGTCTCCAGATTCTTCAAGAAAATGCGGTTCTTGAAATCCCCGATGCGCAGATTGCCCATGAGGGTGTCGCGCACCGAGGACTCGTCGACGTGCGCGATCTCCGCCACAGCGGTCGTGAACCTCGTGAAGAAGGCGCCCAAAGATTCGCTCTCCCCCTGCTCGATTCCGCTAAGATCCCGCATGTTCTTCTTGCGCTTCCTGGAGCCGCTGAAGTGAGTGACAAAGGAGTCACACAGTTGGGCGAACGAGGTCACGGAGCCGACCTTCTTGTTTCAGAACCATGTTAATGCGGCCTTTTCCTGGGTGGTTGGGAAAACCCGGCAGAATATCGCATCATTATAGGCATTGACGTTCATCTGGACCGCGAAGTGTTTTACGTGCTCCTCGGGGTCCGCCGAGCCATCATAAAGGCCCATTTGTGGCCTTAAGAAGCCCTTGGGCATGGGCGCGTTCCGGGTCGCGTCCATGAATGGAGAAGTGATCTTGGCCTCCTCTTGATTTTGGGGCGGTGGCCTTGATTGTGCGATCGAGACCTCGGGTAGTGCATCACGCTCCCCGCTGTTTCGGACAACTCCGGCTCCTACAGCCTCGATCGTCGCGATCGAGACTGCGAGATCTGCATGGGATCTCGGGGAGGCCTCTCTGTTGACGAGCCGTTGGTGGAGGACTCGGGCTCCGTCGCTTGCCTAGGGACGTACGCGGGAACGTACTCGGAGTGAGGTTCACCCTGGGGGGCAAGGGGACGTACGAAGGGGCGAAGTCCTGCTGGTATTGCCCATAGGCCGGGTAGGGATATGGGTTCGGGGGCGCGCCGCCCTGCTCGAAGCCTTGGAATGGCAATGGGTTTTGCGGGGCGGCGTACGTCCATCCCGGAGGGACCACGAACGGGCAACCCGGAGGCCCCGCAGTTGTCCATTGCGTAGTTTCGGGCATGTTGTTGGGGTGTTGAGGGAAGAAATTGTTTGGGCAAGCCATTTTGAGGGGATCGAAGCTAGGGTTTGCACGAATTGAGGAACTGCTTAGGATGAAGAAATTCCCACAGACGGCCAGTGATGAAACCCGAAATAAACCGTTCACTAAAAGACAAGAAACGGGATTATTATATTCGATTGTGCGAACACTTGCTTCTTTATTTATGATTTTGTTTACAAGGAGGTTGCAGTATTACGAGGTTACAAACCAACGAGGTTACAAACGCTTGGAGGTTCACACCCTAGATCTCCTACGATTAACCGAGATCTCGACCTAACAATGTTCGAGATCTCCTAATTGCTAGACAATTTTAAGTATTGCTTGTTTGACCTTTTGAGCGAGGTTGATCTAGCGGGACGGTGTTGACGACTCGCGAGATCGGGCAGCGAAGTCTTTGTTGTGAATGAGAGCGAGGTGTAGGCGGCTTGCAAGATGGTGTAGCGAGATCTTTGGTGTGAGTAGAAACTTTGTGAGACTTGAAGTCTTTTTGTGGACTTCACTTGTCTTTAGCGAGGCCTTTTGGCGATGTTTCGATCACGTCGATCTTCAACGAGCAAGATAGTTCTTGAGTTCAAGATGTTTTTCGACCCCTTTTCCATACGAGATTCTCCTCTATTTATAGAGGATTGGGGAGTCGAGTTCTGATCATTGTCCGATGTGGGACGCCCGAGATCAAGGGCTCTGATTCGTCTAGCAGCAAGGCAGCTTGTGATTGGCTCGGGAGAGTGGCGCTAGCTGAGTGGTTCTGGTGGGCGGGCGTGTTGGTAGAGTCGGTTACGAGGTGTAGACCTCGTTCCAAGGTTTCAAAGGACCTCGCGGGGGTAGGAATTTTGTTAAAATAAAAGGTGGATATGGTTGTGGGCTCCAGGATCATCCTCGGGAGGCCCGTCGGGTCTGTATGTTCCTCGTACCCTAGGCCCACTTCTTACTTTACCATTTTGAGCATCATCAGCGGTGACAATTGGAACTGCTTCGGCGAAAAGCAACGAGTCTATAGGGGCAAGGGCGGCCCTTTGTACAATCCAAACGAAAAGGGACGTGCCAACCCCGCGTCAGGCGCCAAAAACTCACCACGAGGTCCGAGTCAAGCTCAGGCCAACAACGTCGAGCAGCAGGCTCCCGCGGAGCAGGCACGGTCTGGGCAAACAACAACACCCGATGGGTATATCCATACCATCTCGGGTGGACCATCGCTGGCTGGATCAAGCCATGCAGAAAGAAAGAGGTACGCGAAGGCAAGCCATCATGAGCCCTCGGTATTTAGCGTCGCCCAGACCTCGCGGTCTCACGTAATCTTGGCCTTCACCTCCAAAGATGCCGAGGGACTCCACATGCCGCACTCTGACCCCTTGGTGGTGCACGCTCAAGTGAGCTCGAAAATGGTGAAGCGAGTGCTAGTGGACACGGGATCCTCCGTGGACATCATGTACTACGGCGCATTCGAGCAGTTGGGCATCTCCGAAACATCCTTGAAGCCCTAAGCTGGGAAGCTCACCTCCTTCTCGGGAGATGAGGTCGACGTGGCAGGTCTCATAGACCTTTGGATGACGTTGGGCACCGGCTCCACAAGGAGGACCGAGATGGTGGAGTTCACGGTGGTATACCTGCCTTCGGTGTGGAATACAATCATCGGGAGGGTATCCCTGATGAATTTATAGGCGGTAGTCTCCATCTATCCCCTGAAGATGAAATTCCCTATTGACGGCGGGGTTGGAGAGGTAAAGGGCAACCAGGAGGAGGGTTGTGTTTGCTATGCGACCTCGGCAAAACAAAAATGCTCGTTCTTCATGGTGGAGTCCCTCGGCGAGGCCGACCTCGAAGTCCGGGACTTCACGGTCCCCATCCCCGAGGCAGAAAGAAGGGTGGTTACCCCCTTCGGGAATGAGTTCGAGAAGATCTACTTGGGAGAGTGTCTCTCCGGGAAATCGGCGGAGTCGCTGGAGGCCCTGCTGTCCAGATTTCGCGATGCGTTCGCATGGACCGCCAAGGACCTCTACGACGTCCCGCGCATCGTGGCCCGACACTCCTTGAACATCGACGTCACCACCCGCCCTGTTGTGCAACGATAGAGGAAGATGAACGAGGAAAGGGTAAACGCCGCGAATGAAGAGGTGGCTAAGTTGTTGGCCGTGGGGTTTATCCGCGAGGTCCAGTACCCAAAATGGTTGTCCAACGTCGTGCTGGTCAAAAAGGCCAGCGGCAAGTGCCGGATGTCCGTGGACTTCAAAGACCTCAACAAAGCGTGCCCCAAAGACAGCTACCCCCTACCCTCGATCAACGAACTAGTTGATTCAACCGCGGGGCACGGGGTCTTGAGTTTCCTCGAGGCGTACTAAGGATACAATCAGATCTCGATGAGTCCGTGTGACGAGGAGGAGACGTCCTTCATCAGGCAGCGGGGTACATACTGCTATAAGGTCGTGCCCTTCGTCCTTAAAAACGCAGGGGCGACCTTCCAGCGTCTCGTTGACCGGGTCTTCAAAAACCATTTGGGGAGAAACGTGTCGGCCTACGTCGACGACATTGTGTTGCGGAGCAAAAGCCCCGAAGAGCATCTGGCCGATCTCCACGAGGTCTTCGTGACCTTCAGGCACAATCGTCTCAGCCTGGACCCCGAGAAGTGCGTCTTCGGCATGTCATCGGGGAAGTTCCTAGGCTTCATGATCAGCGAGCGCGGGATCGACGTTAATCTCGCCAAGTTCGAATCAATCCTCTCAATGAGGTCACCACGATCCCGCACCGAGGTACAACGGCTCAACGACGCCATGAACTACCTAGGGAGGTTTTGCTCTCGCTTGGCGGACAAGTCTCTACCCTTTTTTGCTGCCCTCAAGAAGAACGACAAGTTTGTTTGGGACGAGGAGCTAGAGCTCGCTTTCTCTGAGTTAAAAGCCTTCTTATCAAAGCTCCCTACGTTGTCATCTCCAATGGCAGGCAAGGACTTGCAGTTGTATGTGGCGGTAAGCCGGGAGACGGTCAGCGCGGTGCTAACCGGAAAAGCCATGTACCCAGTCTATTTCACAAGTCGCGTGCTCCAGCCCGCGGAGCAGCGATACTCCCCGATGGAGAAGATGGCACTGGCTGTCGTGAACGCCGCCAGGCGCCTACGCCCCTACTTCCACGCGCATCCCATTCAGGTCCTCTCTAACCTCCCACTTCGACAAATCCTCCACCAGCCCGCCCTCTTCGGGCGAATGACGAAGTGGGCAGTCGAGCTCTCCGAGTTCGATATCAGCTACCTCCCTAGGATTGCAATGAATGGATAAGCCCTCGTTGACTTCATGGTGGAGGTCACCTTCCCCGAAATTGATGCAAGCTCGGAGGAGTGGAAGATATTCGTTGATGGTTCACGATGTGATGCCGGTGGCGGGGCAGGCGTATTCCTCGCCGGTCCCTCGTTCGAGACGGAGTACGCCCTTAACATCGCCTTCGATGCCACCACCAACGAGGCCGAGTATGAGGCCATGATCGCCGGGATAGAGATGGCGCTCCTCAGTGGAGCCCGAAAAATCAGGGTCTACATCGACTCCGAGCTGATTTCACGTCAGCTCAACGGGCAATACGACACCCGGACGGGGTTCCTGCCTGCGTACCGAGAGAAAGTTAGGATCTTGGTGTCGTGCCTAGAAACCATTGCGGTAGAATCCATCCCGCGAACCTCGAACACGAAGGCGGATGCTCTCGCGAGGTTGGGCTCTGCCCTCCCCTTGGAGGTAGGGAATCGCGTGATGGTAGAAAGAAAACTCTCGCGGGGTATAACCAGCGAGGTTCTCTCCGTTACCACTGGGGAATGGAGGATCCCGATCAGGCGATACGTGGAAAGCGGCGTCCTCCCAAAGGACCTCGCGGAGGCCCGGAAGTTTAAAATGCAGGTGGCACGCTATTGCGTCATTGGTGGCCGGTTCTATCGCCAAGGCTATGCGGAGCCCAACTTGTTGTGTGTGTCGACCGAGTCTACGGAGCATATCCTCTACGAGGCACACGAGGGGGTCTGTGGCGGCCACCCAGGGTGGCGAGCCCTGTCACAAAAAATCACCCATTTGGGATACTTTTGGCCCACCCTTCGATAGGACGCGAGGGCCTATGTCCAGAGATGTGACGGGTGTCATAAGCACGGTAACGTCCAGCACGCCCCGACCTCGCGTCTTCATTCCATCCATGCATCGTGTCCCTTTGCGATGTGGAGAATGGACATCCTCGGCCCCTTCCCCAAGGCTGTTGGCCAGGTGCGGTACATCTTTGTCATCGTCGATTATTTCACGAAGTGGGTCGAGGCGCAATCAATGGCAAAGATCACTGGGACAAAGGTCTGCCACTTCCTGTGGAAGAACCTCGTTTGCCGCTTTGGCGTTCCCATGACCATCATGACTGACCATGGCCCCCAATTCGACTGCGAGGAGACTCGGACTTTCTGCTCTGACCTGGGCATAACCCTCAAGTTCTCCTCCGTGGCCCACCCCCAGTCCAACGGCCAGGTGGAGAACGTCAATGCCCGCATCCTGTCCGATCTAAAGAAGCACCTGGGCATGGCGCATGTTCGCTGGGCGGATCTTCTCCCACTCGTCCTATGGACATATCGCACCACCGCGCGTCGCACAACGGGAGAAACGCCTTTCGCCCTAACCTACGGAGCGGAAGCGCTAGTCCAAGTGAAGACCTTGGTCCCTTCGACGAGAGTTTTTTATTTCGATGAAAAAGAGAACGAGGCCAACCACAGGGTCGAGCTGCTGTTTAGGGACGAATTGCGCGAGGTGGCTGACCGGCGCTCCAGAGAATACAAACGGCGCGTAGTGGTGTATCACGATAAGAAGGTTAGGCTCCGGTGCTTGGCCACGGGTAGCCTCGTCTTGAGGCGTACCGATGGTGCCAAGCTGGACCCCAATTGGGAGGGGCCATACCTCCTCGGAGCTTTCAAGCTCAAAGACAACGAGGGACGTACCCTGAGCAAAACATGGAACATCGATCGGCTCAAAAAATATTATGTGTAAACTCTCCGAACTCTGCTGTTTTCGTTAAATTTTGTGAATAAAGTGTTGTGGTATTTTGAAATCTCTCTAAAATAAAAATTTCGTGCGAAGTCTACCCCTCGCTTCTCGCTTAGGGTTGGAGATTCTCGGTTTTAAGTTGCGAAGTCCACCCCACGCTTCTCGCTTGGGGTTGGAGATTCTCGGTTTTAAGTTGCGAAGTCCACCCCTCGCTTCCCGCTTGGGGTTGGAGATTCTCGGTTTTAAGTTGCGAAGTCCACCCCTCGCTTCTCGCTTGGGGTTGGATATTCTCGGTTTTAAGTTGCGAAGTCCACCCCTCGCTTCCCACTTGGGGTTGGAGATTCTCGGTTTTAAGTTGCGAAGTCCACCCCTCGCTTCCCGCTTGGGGTTGGAGATTCTCGGTTTTAAGTTGCGAAGTCCACCCCTCGCTTCCCGCTTGGGGTTGGATATTCTCGGTTTTACGAAGTTCAAACTCCACCCCTCGCTTCCCGCTTGGGGTTGGAGATTCTCGGTTTTACGAAGTTCAAATCCCACCCCTCGCTTCCCGCTTGGGGTTGGAGATTCTTGGTTAAACAAAGATCAAATTCCACCCCTCGCTTCCCGCTTGGGGTTGGAGACAATCAAAACAATCATGCGCGATCCGAGTGAGGCTCGTGGTCGTGGCATACAAAAAATCATGCGCGATCCGAGCGAGGCTCGTGGTTGTGGCATAAAATCTATCATGCGCGATTCGAGTAAGGCTCGTGATCGTGGCATAAAATCTATCATGCGTGATCCGAGCGAGGCTCGTGGCATAAAATCTATCATGCGCGATCCGAGAGAGGCTCGTGATCGTGGCATAAAATCTATCATGCGCGATCCGAGCGAGGCTCGTAGTCATGGCATAAAATCTATCATGCACGATCCAAGCGAGGCTCGTGATCGTGGCATAAAATCTATCATGCGCGATCCGAGCGAGGCTCGTGATCGTGGCATAAAATCTATCATGCGCGATCTGAGCGAGGCTCTAGACATCTTGAGCAAAATGGAAAACTCTCCAAATTTGTTCAGTATCATCCTCAAATTCATCTTGAAGAATGGAACCCTGGAAATGCCAAGAAGTTATGTCAAGGAATACGGTAAACGTTTGTTCAAGTATGCTATTCTGAAAGCGCCAACTAGTGCAGAGTACAAGATGGAGTTGAAGATGCGCGATGGCCGAGCATGGTTGTGCCAGGTTTGGCCGGAATTCGTTGAGAAATACTTAATCAAATTTGGATATTTCTTGGTCTTCAGATATGAAGGCCGACGACGATCCCTTTTCAATGTTCTGATTTTTTATTTGAGCACTTGGGAGATTGACTATCCTCCTAAAACCAGCCGTCACTTTCACAAAGAACTCATCCAAGTCAAGGAGTAAGATAGCGATGCTGATGATTGTCCACACATGCAAAGTAACAAAAGGCAGGAAAATGAAGAACACCAGCAAGGCTTAAATCCACCCCTCGCTTCCCGCTTGGGGTTGAAGACAATAAAAACAATCATGCGAGATCCGAGAGAGGCTCGTGATCTCGGCATAAAAACAATCATGTAAGATCCGAGCGAGGCTCGTGATCTTGGCACGAAAACAATCATGCACGATCCGAGCAAAGCTCGGGTTCGCGGCATAAAACGAGCGCCCGATGTGGCCCGAGGGTGCCACAAATGTTGTGACACTTGGGCCATGGGGTTGGATCGGGATATATATACAAGTAAACTAAAGTAAGAAACACAACACAACCATAAAACAAGGAGAGTTACATAAAATAAGGCCACGAGGGCCGAAATGTCATAATTACAGACCCCGGTGGGGCCACCAAAATTCCAAAAATATAAAAAATTAAAACTTAACGGCTCAAGAGGGTCTCCCTCACTCCTTCGAGGTCTCTTCGGCGGCCTCTGTGGTGACCGGCGGACGGGTGCGACGGCGATCACATCGGCGATGGAGGATGGCGCATCCATCGCCTGTTGGGGGTCTGCGGTGGCAAGGTCTGAACCTCCCTGGACGAGGTCCTCTGCTGTGGGTGCCTCGGTAGCCACGGTTCCATCCTCTCTAAGGAAGAACTCGCATTCCCCCTCAGGCTCCTCCCTAGTCTCTTCCCCCATTGTCAGCGCATAGTTGGGGTTGAAGAAGGCAATGCGGGGGTCGATGTGCCCATACTTCGTGACCGCCTGCTAGACCCCCATGCGGACGGGCTGGCGGAACATCTTGTTCATGCTGCCCACCAACTCTTCCTTGTACTCCGCAGACTCCACATACTTGGGCCCCGCAGCCTCCACTTCCTCATTGAGCTCGCTAATGCACTGACGGAGGCTGTTGATCTCCTCCTCGGCCTTCTAGAGCTCCGCTTTCTTCTCCCTAAAAAATTTGTGCTTCGCGGACAATTTACCCCGGAGCTCCTTGTTCTCAGCCTTGAGGTTCCCAAACTCGTCCTTGAGACCCCTAATGGCCTTTTCCCTCTCCTCCTTAGCCTTCTTCGCCTTCTCCTTGGTCTCGTCCACCGCCGCAACCTCCGCGGCTCGAATCCGCTTCTCGGCCACAGCGAGGTCCTTGTCCTTCTTCTCAACCTCAGCGTCGCGGGCCTTGAGCTGTGCCTCCATCCTATCCATGTTCTTATGGAGGAGGGTGATGCGGCTGCAGTTGTAATTTTCGAAGAAGTGATGCTGAAAAACCAAAAAGAAATGTGATGTAAAAAAATGATAATAATAAAACCAACACAAAGGACAACTTCATAGAAGTAAGGCATACCATGGCCGAGTAGCGGAGGATCTCGTCATTAAGGGCGGCCTCCGAGAGGTTGTTTGCCCAAGCAACCTCCTCTTTCCAGTCTGCCCGGTCCCAGTCCCTGGACACACCCCAGGCGGGTCCGGGACAATGGAAATTCTCCGCGGGGGGGCCGTCGGTGGACACAACCCGAATCACGGGGCCGGGGCGGTGGGCTGTCTCCCCTCCCGAGGTTCCCCTCTGGCTATCCCTCTTCTGTTTCTTCTTCTTGTCCTGGCGGGGGGACCCTCGGACTCTATTCTTTTGGATCCGACTCCATCGCCGGATCCTCGGCGAGCTTGGGAGGACGTCCTAGTAATGTCCCCCCTTTGAGAGACCCCCTTGGTAACCTTCACCCCCGGCGCCATAGGTGGCGGGGGTGTCACCTTCGGTTGCGAGGTGGGTGGCCTCGTCTGCGGGGTCGGTTCCTTTATGACAACGCCCTTTTGGCCACGAGGAACCTGGGCGGTGGAACTGGAGGTTGCAGGTTTCTTTCTCTGCGGTTTCGAGGTCAAGGCACTGAAAAGGTACACTGTCAAAAACATAAGAAAAAACAAGTTAGATGAAAAACGAAGGGCGGAATTCCACGAGCGAGGCTCGTGGTCATCACTTAATAAGCAAGGTTTAACCCAGGGGCCGAGCGTTTCCCAAAACCAAAAGCATGTAACAAAAACAAAAACAAGCAACAAAAGGAAAAGTAAGTACCCTCTTCTCACTCGCGGGGTGGAAGGGTGAGGCTCAGGCCGGCCCGCTCAAGCCGGTCCTGTGCCAGATACTCCTGGAACGGCTCCTGACATTCTGGCGCGTATCGCGCCTTGAGCTCGTCCACCGTTTGTGTACCCTTGGGTCGGACGAAGTTGTCCGGAGCCGTGGGGAAGTTGAGATACCTCCCGGTAGGGTCCCGGACCAAAAAACCATTTCTTCTTCCACGGCCCGACGTTCGAGGGGGCCGTGGTAATTTTAAGGCCATTCAGGCTGAGGTTGACGAGGCAGAACTCGTGTTCCCTTCTCTACAAAAATAAGCTCGACATAGTGTCGAGGTCGGGTCCGTCCCCGAGCTCATGGCGCGAAGGGTGTAAGCACACAGGAGGCTCCACGCATTGGGAAAAAGTTGCGCGGGACAGACATGCATGGCCCACAAGAAGTCGGACGACCTCGCACCTTTCGTATGACGCCAAGGAGGAGCCCTCCCCTTCGGGAAGCGCTAGCTCAACCCCATCGGGCCAAGCGAAGTCCTTGGCAATCTTCGCGAGGTCTTTCGGCTCCAAGATCGTAGGCATCCCCTCGTATAGAAAGTTCCCTTTCGAGTCCGAGGACATGTCACAGATGCTGGACACAGCATTGGTGATATGCTCTGCAAAAAAGCTCGTCGGGTCGTTGGAGTCGGACGACCTCGCAATAACACCAGCCACTTTCTCATCAGAGATCGAGGACGATGCCATTTCGACACCAGACGAGGTGCAAAGTCGGGAGAAGCGTGAGTTGACGGAGACGTCGGAATCACTAGAAGAAGGCTCGCTAAAAACCAGCGAGGGAGACCTCGGGTTCTGGGAATCACTGGTCTCAACACTCTCCTCGGCCTCAGAGGCCTCCTCGTAGAACCTCTCTTGAATTTTGAACGCGAAGCTTGGTGGAGGGCTCAAAGAGGCTACTCTAGGCATGAACAAACGACGTCCAAGCCACGAGAGGCGGACACCTGGAAAAGAAAGAGGATTGAGACATCGAGCAAAGCCACAAAAAAGAATATGCGAGGTGATAACGGGAAGAAATCACGTGGCACCCTAGGGCTACTCTGACAGATAGGACGGATGGGGAAGAATGTGAAGCGCCAAAAAGAGGAAAGAGAAGACATAATGGAAGTCAGCACGGTGGGAAACCAAACGTCCCGTCAGTCAGACATCATGACGTTTGGTTTCCCAAGAAATTCGAATTTCGAAAGAAAAGGGGACGAGGGAACTCAACCGTCGGTTGGAAAATGAAGGGGTTCGCAAGCGTGGCGAGCGCCACCCTCGCCCCACCGTTTAGTCGTCGTGGCGCTGGCGCAAAATGCCGAAAAGCGACTGTCGCTCGCTAGGGCACGAAACAGAAAAGGGAAAACGCGTGGAAAAGAGGAGCAAGGGCACAACGTAGTAGCGAGCGCCACCCTCGCCCCACCGTTTCGCCGCCGAGACGCTAGCGTGAAACGCCGAAAAACAACCGTCGCGAGTTAGGGCACGAAATGAAGAAAGAAAGAACGCGAGAAAAAGAAAATCGAGGGCATCGCGCAAGCGCGAGCGCCGCCCTCATCCCATCCGTTTTGCCACTGCGAGGCACCGGGAAACGCCCATCTCCCGACGAGGCAAAGGGCGGCAAAAGAAAGGGGGAGGAACATCGAAAAAGCGAAAAAGGGAGTAGAGCGCTTACTTGTTTAAAACTGACGCGGCTGGTGCGGTAGCGCTCCTGGGCGGTGTCGGAAGATCGTCGGAGAACCGTCTGGAAACTGATCACCGGGAACTGAAAGGACAAGAGAGAAAGAGAGAGAGAGGGAGCGCTGGAGGAAGAAGATGGAGATGAGGCGTGGGAGTTATGATTCTTATAAAGGAAAAACTTCGGCCTCTCCCCTCTCCCGAAAGGCATATTGGGCCTGGTCTACCTCGACGGCCCATTAAGCAAAATACGGGGGAGCATGCCAGGAAGTATCGCACGTACAGACGAGAAAAAAGCCTAAGTGTCAGTCCTCGGGAGAAAGTTTCTCGCAGTATGTCCACCCAACCTCTAGACCTCGCACCTCGTAATCCTAGGAAGTACGAACCCCGCACCCCGGGTTCAATGAACCAACTACGCCTCGTGCTTATGACCTGTAATCCTCGGGACGAGGTCCCCAGGCCATGGGGTTGTGATGGTGCTCAAAATAGTAGAACAGGAAGTGGGCCCAGAGTACGAGGAACAAGCGGGCCCGACGGGATTCCCAAGGCGGATTCCGGGGCCCACAACCATGCCCACCTTTTATTTTAACAAAATCCCTATCCACACGAGGTCTTCCGAGACCTCGGGGACGAGGTCCAAACCTCGTTGCCGACTTAGATGACATCCCCGCCCCCCTGAAACCACTCAGCTGTCGCAATTCCTCCCAACCAATCATCAACTGCCTCACCTCTAGACCAATCAGAGGCCATAATCTCGAGCATCCCACATCAAGTAAACACCAAAACTCGAACCCTCAATTCTCTATAAATAGAGGAGAACCTCGTTGGAAGCAAGAGGTCGAAAAACATCTTGAACTCAAGTCTATATTGCTCGTTGAAGATCGACGTGTTGAAACATCGTCAAAAGACCTCGCTATAGACAAGTGAAATCCACAAAAAGACTTCAAGTCACACAGAACTTTCGCTCACACCAAAGACCTCGCTACATCATCTCGCAAGCCATCATCACCATACTCAAAACGCGAAGCTCAACCTCGCTACCGGAGTTCGTCAAGCGGCCTGTGGGTAGTAGAATCTCGTAGTGATTAGGAGATCTCGAACCTTGTTAGATCGAGATCTCAAATACTCTTAGAAGGTCTAAATTGTAAACCTCGTTTTCTTGTAACCTCGCTGTAAGAAAACAATAAATAAAGAGCAAGTGTTTGCACAGTCGAATAATAGAATCTCGTTTCTTGTCTTCTAGCGACTTTTTATTTCGGGTTTCATCACCTAGGTTATGACATAATTCGCGAGGGGCGAGAATATGCCAGGCAAACATGCGGAAAAGAAGAATTAGTCTAAGAGACTAAGCAAGCGGGAACGGAACTTCCCTAGGGTAATTTGGTAATGTTTAATATTCGAGGGAGATGTGATCGTATGTGTTTTGAAGTATAGAACTTTATGTGGGGTTTATCGTAACGAAGAAGAGCGTATCTCAAACGGAGAAAGCTCGTTAATGGAGAGAAGAGCTACTAGATTGTAGACTTCTTTTTAGAGTAGAAAATATGTTGGGAACATTATTATTCATACAAGTTTCGAAAATCTCTCGCGCCCTTGCGAGAGATTGGGCACTTATCTTGTATAGTGATAAAACTATCGATTACGTTAATGATTTTTACAAAGTGTGGGGGGCTTGCATGGCCCGGGCCACTTAAGGGAAAACTCAGTTTCCGACAGTTAGTTAAAGTGCCACTCATCCCTCCTTGCAATCGGAGCAGACATGGATCATGATCCTGAAATTCGTACTTCAAGCGGCATACGACTTAGTAAGTTATATAGAGGCGTCAGGATAATCTCGCGCCCCTCACTAGTTCATTCGAACCGTTCTCTTAACGAGACCGTAAACAATCAAGGCCACGACCAAACTAGCATAATAGTCCTATCAAATAATAAATAGCATAATAACGATAATAGAGGTCATTATTTCTAACAATCGATATTCCTAGGTTCGTTTATTATTAGCAAACAAGTTGTTCTCAACATCGAGAAATTTCACGAAAACGAATTTATTAAGGCTACAAGGAGAAATTCCACTTGCCTTTGCTTGTGCCATAGCGGATTAACAAAAGGGCGGAAACGTTGTTCTCGAAACGGAACAGGAGCTCGACCTATTGACACGGAATATTCGAACGAATTTTAATAAGAATTTTCTTTAAATTCTTTTAAAGTTTTGGAAATCTCTTATATCCTTGTTATAAGAGAATAATTTCTAAATTATTATAAAAAAATTAGATGGAGATGAATAAAATAATAATATTCCTTATTATTATTTTAAATTTGTAATATCCTTTTATTCCTTATAAAATCCTTATTTTAATTTTATTTACTATAATCTTTGATGATCAAGTCATGACATGATTTATATTATTAAAATATTTTTTTTTAATTTAACTTATTATTCTTTCATTATAACCAAGCAAGGATAATGTCTTTATAAATTATTAAGATATAGTTTTCATAACTATATGAAATATTCTTTTTATAAAACCCTTCTTAGGATGTGAAAAGTCTAAAATACCCTTGTCATTAAATATATTTTATTTCTCTTATTATTATTTTAATATCCACGTTATCAAATAATATCTTTTTAAATCTTATAATATATTCTCATTATAATATCTTTATTATTATGCTCTTCATAAAAGACATGCAATAATAAATAAATATATTTATGTTAATATATCATTTTCTAGTATTTTCCTTAAGTAGGAATATCTACTAAATTTATCATTGTAACTTTCTATGTATATGATATAGTGATATTATCTTATTATCTATTTACATAATTTTCCCATATATATTTAGTTTATAAGATAGAAACATATCTTAGAATATTATTTAAATCTCATATTGATCATATTAATTACTTTCTTTATTTATGAAAGATAACAATAATTTCTTATTAAATTAAAAAGGTTCTTCATATCTAGAGCATTATTTTATAAAATATGAGTATGTAATTCATTATTTTATATATATATATATATATATAAGTATTGATAATATTCCTAGCATATATTTTCTAACAACTTAGGTCTTTACATTAATATCTTTAAATCTAGTATATTTAATATAAATATCTTATTATACATGTATATATAAATAATGATGAAAAGTCCATTATTTTATTTAAGAAAACTCATGTCATAAGATCTATTTTATATTAAAATAACATGTATGACAATAATTTTATCCATGTACAAGGAAAATAATAATTTGATGTATCTTGCTCTAACCACCTAGATTTTATGCCCTTATTATAATGTGTTTCTTTATAAGAACACGTGCAAATTATTTAATATATCTTTTTAGTCTTTAACTTAATCATATAAAATTATCTTATGATAAGAATATCTTATCCATATTATTTCCAAGTTTATAATAAGATTAAAAACATGAAAGACTATTTTCTTTTATTACTAAAGTCTTGTTTTAATAAATCTCCCTTATTTTGGACTATTACTTTTATAATAGAAGAAAAATATGTCCAATATAATATTATATTTTTTTAAATCCGAATTTAATGTTAAGAAAATTATTTTTATGATTCTTACAATGTATTTGAATTTATTTAATACTTACTAGAAATATTTCTCTTTAGATATTCTTATAAAATAGCCTTTAACAATTAAGTGCTTCATACTTTATAACAATGATAACTTATATAAAAGTACTTTTAACATAAGTATTATTTTTATTTATTAACAAAACATCTCTAGGGATTTATTTAATTATTAAGCACATAAACAAGGTAGAAACTTTATCTAGTTACCTATTTGATTTTTACCTTAACCAACTAACAAGATCTTGTAGGATTTTTTTTAATAAGTTAATTTATTCTAGTAAAAATCAGCATAAGGTAAATAATTTATAAGCACAAATTAATTAAATTAAAAGGGGAATTAAATTAATTAAAATTGGACCTTTCTCTACTGATTTGTACGTACAGTACAACAGAAGAAGAGGGGAGGAGGGAGGCACCCAGGGCAGAGCGGCGACGGGCTGGTGGTGGCTCGGCTGGGTAGTGGCGGCGCACAGGGTGGCTCGGAGCTGGCTCGGTGGTGACCCAGGGGCGGTCCGATGGAGTTTGGAGGAGCTTCAATGGAGTTTTTATGAGAAAATTCAGAATTTTGGTGGCTGATTTTTGGAGAATTGAACTTAGAAAAATTGATAGGAGAAGAGAGTGAATGAAGGTGTGAGTTTGAAGGAGAAGTAGAGCCTTTTATATAGGCAAATGAGGGGAGCTTGAGGATCCATGGCACTTGAATTTGACCATAGATGGAGAAGAGGGTTGCTCTCCATTGGTGGAAGGTGTGCTTGTTTGATGGTGATGAGGGATGATGCAACAATGTTGGTCTTGCAAGCAAAGGGAGAAGGAGAAGAAGGCTCCATTGCCATGCATTGAGGCAATTTCAATCAACGTCAATTCAATCAGACAAAGTTTGATGTCTCTTTGGAAGAAGAAGATAAGGTTAAGATAAAAATAAGATAGTTGGGTAATTGAATAGAAAGTCACAATGGTCTAGCGGATTATGTGTGTGGGCGTGTGGGAGGAGATGCAAGAGGTCTCGGGTTTGAGTCTCGGCCCTTGCCTCCTTTTTATTAACTTTTTAATGTATTATTTTTAGCTTATTGTACTCTTTTTATTTAATAAAAAAATTCCGAAAAAATATAAAGCATTATTTTTATTTAAATGCTTTTTATACCTCCATAATCCTTTATAATATATTCTTGAATTTATTTATTTAAATTATTTAAATTCTCTTGTTTAAGAGAAAAAGGATTATAAATTATATTATAATGGTTTTAAAACCTTGGAACATTGCGGATATTACCTTTATAATATTTTTATAATTTATTAAGACAATTATAAAAATACTTAAACTCTCTTTTCAAGAGAAAATAGATATCCGACTTGCATAATATATTTAATTAAATTCTTCATTTCCATTGTAGTAAACTTTTATAACCTCTTATAATTTGATTGTAATACTCGGTTCTAATCTGTCTCGTATCGGCCCCATTTTCTTGACCCGCAAGTTATTTCTTTCTAGTCTCCGGGGTAAAGAAAATAATCTTTAGATATTCAGTAATAAATATCCACATATAAAAAAAAAGTAATAATTTCATTAACGCATAGTAGATGTTAGCCAAAAACTTCCCTATCTATTCTATCGGGGATCTAAATAGTTATCCAATTAGAGCCAAAATAATTAAACTAAAACAACCTGATCTTATCTTAACTAATATTTCCTACCGATCAATTAGCATCGTAACCACTTCCGTAAACTCCCCAGCCTATAATTGCACTTGACCCCGGGTTCCTCGCGTATCATTCTCACGTCTTATTCCAATTCTCGCTGGGATCGTTTGTTTGTCTTCAAACCGGTAAGCTAGACTCGCCATTGTTTTCTCCCTCCGTATCATGTACAATTCCCCTGCTTACTTTCTGTTTGCGGTTCTCCTGGGCGGTCGTCGGCCGTGATTCTTCGCCAGTCTCCAACAGCCGCCGTGTCCGTCAATTTCGTCGTCGGATTTTCGCCGAAATTCTCGTAGTTCGCCGGTAAAGCCTATTCCTTTCCCTTCTCCGTTTCTGGTTGTAATCAGCATCTCAACGTGGGTCTCCCCGTCCTGTTTATTCACCAGATCGCTCGGGTCGCGGCGTTCTCGGTGAGTTGGGCTCCGCTCTTTTCTTCGTTGTCGGGCGGGGCAGGGTAAAGGCTAAGTCGGGTTGGGTGGCGAGCGCGAGTGCGAGAGTGAGGGAGAGGGCGAGGGTGAGAGGAAGTCGGAGCAACGATGGGTCGCCGGCGTCGGTACAGCCGCGAAACAGAGGCCGTCTCGGCTTCCTGTTGCGGAGAAGGATATGTTGAAGAAAGGGGGTGGGGCCGCCAAGCCGGGTCAAAGACCAATTGTGGGGTCAACTGGTTTAATCGGTAAGGGAGATGGGCTGGATTGGGGCATTCCTTTTTTTGTCCAAATTGTTGGGCTGGGCTGTTGGGTTGTACTAGGTAGTATCACATAGGTTGTTCGGTTATATTAGTAATAGGATGATATTAGGATTTGGGTGGGCTAATGCGGGTAGGGCTAAGGATTAATTAGTCGGTTAAAGAGATATTAAAAGTCCGGTTAGTATTATTATTAATATTATATATATATTTTTATGATGATCTTTCCTTTAATTACATAAGCCTCGGTGGTTTAAATTTACAAGTGACACATTAATCGGGTTACCTAATTGGTTCGGTTTATACTTAGTCTAATCTCTCGCCTTATAAATGCTTTAGGGAATTGTTTCCGCTCGCGTTCTTAACCTCCGTCATCTTTAAGGATCCTTCATTTCGAGTTAAGTCGTTTTCGACTTGCTCGGTTCTTCTCTATCCTGTTAGATTGCGTACCGTTATTGTAGGGCGGATTTTGGGAACTAGTCCCGAATGCCTTTTTAAACTGGTTTGAACTTCTCGTATTGTGTGGTTGCAAAATGGTTTGAATGTATTTTATCGGAAGGAGATTTTTGGAACGTTTTCTCTGTGTTGGTACCGTTTCCGACACGGCCCATCATAGCTTGCGTGGAGGAAGAGTTGGCTTTGTATGACCCGTGTGACAGGGAAAACCGTGCCCCTTCAAAACAAAATTATTATCTGTGTGTTTTGGGAAAGTGCTCCAGTGGAGGCTTAGCCTGGGTTAGAAGGGAGATTGTGAAGTGGAGTGAGAGGGCCTGCCTCTGCACTCGGTGCGGTGATGAGCGCATTGGAAGTCGGAATGTGGAAAAAGGAGGAATTACATTGTTATGGGATTGTGATTGTAAATGCGTATGTGACTGATTGTAACTAATTTAGGTATTGGCCTGTAGAGTTATGATTGCGATTGTGGATTTGTATGCTGACTTTAGAAATGCTTTGAAAACGTTCTGTAATTTCCGTATTCTCTCTAGCTTGGTAGATTAGAAGCTGACCCTTCGGGGAATATTTTTCAGTTCCAGGTATGAACCAAGGACTCGTGCAGGAACCGAAGCCAGATGGCGGGCCGGAGCGGTAAAAAGCGCGTGTCATAGTGGGATTGGTTTTACGCTAGATTATTTATGACATTTAGTTTGTTGATTTTATTATTGATAAGATGAAGTTAGCAGTATGTTTTATTTATTATTTTGTTTGATTAGTTCAGTATTAGTAAGCGTTGTGTCGTATTGGAATAATTATATTTTCGGGAGTTCATGCATAACTACGTTTTCTAAGTTTTACTAAATAAAAGGTTGGATGTTTTATTTTGTTTTCTCGTCGTGCCCGCGTTGCAAGATCCTAAAGTGTAGTTGTCAACCTATTTAATAGTACCTAGTAAGGTCTATATATTAGTAGCGCTCCGTCGGAAGTCGGGGTGTTACAATGATATTATAAAATTATTAAATTCTCTACTTTAGAGAAAGAAAAAAAAATATTGGGATAATTACCCATTTTATTTTATTTAGAATTTAGTGGATATTACAATTCTGGTGGCTCGAAAAGGTATTGTAATAACTGTGGTTTTTAAGGATATTTTTGAATTTTTCTCGGATATCCTTTTAACCTCTTTGTTCGTTTTAACGCTTAATCCAATATTTTTGTTGGAGATTAAATCCAAGAAAATTCTTGGTGATACCCTAAAATCACAAAGAAATAATTTTATGGATCGGTGTGAATTCTAGGATTTTTCAGTGGAAAAAGAATATTTATTGGATAAGTCATCTTTTAATTATGTATCGGAAAGGATTTAAAATACGAAACGGAAGCCTTGAAAGTTGAAGGTAGTAAGATAAAATCATGAAAAATTGGTTTTATTGGTCTACATAATTTACGGGACGTTTTATGTGTAGTAAGTTTTTCCACCCGAGGTACATAATTTTACCACTTAACGAAAAATCCCGTTTCGAAACTGGAAATTCTTATTTATCCTCACTTACTTAATGTGGAAGGAAAAGTTGATTTCTTTCTTGGATATGTATGCGTAGATGGTAGAAGCAGAGGGGGAAGTTCGAGCGAGAATTAGGGCGGAACAAACTGGGGAGGAAGAATTCGAGCGTCTTCACCGCCGGCTACCTCTTCTCCTCCGCCTTCTCTTCCCCGTCCACCACCCTCCCCTCCGCCTCATCTTCTTACTCTTTATGGGTGCTTGGGTGTTGTTGCTGCTGAAAAACAGAACCAGGATAGAATCAGGATGACGATGGACTCGGGAAGAAAGAATTCTACACCGCCGGTAATCTTCTTTGCCTCGCCAAACGTCGTCGTCGGCGATCACCTCTGCTCCGACCACCAACCACCACGAGAGAGACCACCGGGCAACACCAAGCCACCCTTGGTCTCGGGGATCGAGCCACTATCGAGCCAAACGAGCCATGGGCTCAAGTGAAGGTAATTACGATCGAAATTAATTAGCGAGTTAGTTGCGGAGCCACCGTAAGGACTTCGGATGTTCAAACCGCTCACATGTTCAAACCGCTCGAGAAACGGACGTCCGGATCTTCAGTTATAGCGAATACAAGTTTTGACACCGATTGACAGGTAAAGGACTTCGGATAATTACTCGGGATTCGTTGTTAATTCGTTTGATCCGAGATTTGGTCACCTTTAAGAAACGTTACTAATGAACAATTTTTATTTAGAAAATTGTTTCAAAAGTGAAGCGGATAATTAGTTATAATTTCGCCAAGATGGCTCCTTAAAGCATGATAACTAAGGATTATTTATGAATCGATATTCGGAAATCAAATCGTTTATCGATTAGAAAGTTGTAGGAGTTGAGAATACAACTAAGAAGTGTATCCATGAGCTCGTTGTTGAGAAATCTTTTGTTATATTTGGCAGAAGGGTGATAAAGATTACTGATGAATTGCTAAGGACGTTGAGCACGCCTTCTAAGGCAAGTGGACGATTCTTTCTTGCGTTATGGTTATTAATGAGGAATTGAATTCCATTTGATCCTCATGTTGGGAATAATTTGTATGTTGAATAAAGTTTGATAGGTTGTTATTTTGTTAGAAATAACGACCATGTCGTTATTTCAGTTTTTACGCTAGAACTGAACTTAGGATCGTTGTATGATTAGCTGTCTCATGCTAAGATATTGTTGTGAAGTAAGATGGTAGAGATGGGAGTTTAGACTCCAAGACATCTCTTTAGTGGTCCTGTGCTGAAACACTGTTGCAAAATAGGTAGTCCAGGGGTAGGAGCCTAGTCTCCAATGACCTCTTTATAACAAAGTCTGTATTGGGGGGCGTAGCTTGCTAGCGTATCCCAATATTGGAGTCATGACTCATGTCTCTGTAATGGCCGTGAGGGCCTGATAGTAAAAGAAGAATGGAAGTGAGGATTGGAAGAGAGAAGAGGAAGAGAAAGAAAAGAATTAAGGAGGAGGAATTCGTTTATTATCCAGATAGTTTGTTACAAGCTTAACCAACACCCTTTTATGGTAATTGGTTTACTAATCCTCTCTATTAACCGGTTTATAACAAAACCCGGTTCAACATTGCTCCCCCCCCCCCCCCCCCCCCCTAAGGACTTGTCCTCAAGGCCTATTACTGAAATCTGGAAACTGCTATATGATATGTCCAGCAGCTTCCCAAGTAGCCTCCTCTGGTCCCAAATTAATCCACTGTATCAGCCACTCTGTCACCGGTTCACCCTGCTTCAGATATCTCACACGAGTGTCAAGAATGGCTTGAGGAGCTACAATAATCTCACCTCCAACATCAGTCAAAGGAGGAGTAACATGTGTTTGAATATTAGGTCCCACTCTCTTCTTGAGTTGAGAAATATGGAATATAGGATGAATCATAGATCCTGCGGGCAATTCCAGCTTATAAGCTACTTTGCCAAACTTTTCCAGCACTTTAAAAGGACCGTAATATTTAGAACTCAGCTTCACATTTTTTCTTATAGCGACTGAGGCTTGTCGATAGGGCTGTAACTTCAAGTACACCATGTCGCCTACAGCAAACTCCCTTTCAGACCGATGAACATCAGCAACTTATTTCATTCGTGCTTGTGCTTGTTGTAGATTAAGTCTGAGTTGAGCCACTACATGTTGTCTTTCCAACAACCAATCTTCCACTGATGCAGTTGAAACTGAAATTTCATGCATTCCAAGATGAGGAGGTTTGTACCCATATAATGCTTGAAATGGTGTAAGCTTAAGTGCTGAGTGGTAGTTGGTATTATACCACCATTCAGCCAAAGCTAGCCATTTGCACCATTTCTGTGGTGAGGTCGAAGTCATGCTGCGTAAGTAATTCTCTAGACATTGATTCACCCGTTCCGTCTGACCATCCGTCTGTGGATGGAAGGCTGTAGACATCTTCAGTTTGGTACCCATTGCAGTGAAAAGCTCTTGCCAAAAGTGACTAACAAACACCTTGTCTCTATCGAATACTATGCTCTTGGGTAACCCATGCAACTTGAAGATTGAATTCATAAATTCCTGAGCTACTTTTGCTGCAGTGAAGGGATGACTCAAAGCAATCAAATGCACATACTTGGTAAATCTATCCACAACCACCATAATCGTGTCCTTCCCCATAGATTTAGGCAGACCCTCCACAAAATCCATACAAATATGTTGCCAAGCATGATCAGGAATTTCTAACGGATGTAAGAGCCCCGGATAAGCAACATTCTCACTCTTATTTCGCTGACAATTATCACAACTCTTCACAAACTGCTCAACCATTTTTTTCATATTAGGCCAGTAGAACAAAACCTTCAATCTCTGATAAGTGCCATGAATCCCAGAGTGACCCCCTAAAGGAGATTCATGCAAACTGGATATCAACTTTAATTGTAACTCAGAAGCAGATGAAGAGCCAACATAGATACGACCCTTGTATTTAAGCAACCCATTTATGACAGCGAAATGTAGACTAGGAGATACTGAATTTGATGTCAACAACTGAAGCGCGACATCATCCTGAGCATAACTCTTTATCACTTCTGTCAGCCACTGAGGTTGTACAACAGAAACAGTACAAACAGAATTTTCAGACTCAAATCGCCTAGAAAGTGCATCAGCCACCTTATTTTCAGAACCATTCTTATACTCAATTGAATAAGACAGACCAAGCAATCTTCTTACAGCCTTCTTCTGTAAATGAGTAGTTAGTTTTTGATCTAGAATATACCTCAGTGATTGATGATCTGTTTTGATGAAGAAATGAGCCGGTTCAAGATAATGTCACCATTTCTCCACTGCTAACAAAATAGCTAAGAGCTCTTTTTCATAGGTAGACAAGTGAAGATTCTTTCCGTGCAAAGCTTTACTGATAAATGCCAGAGGTTTCCCTTGCTGCATTAGAACGGCACCCATCCCTGAATTAGATGCATCAGCTTCAATGGTAAAAGGAAGATTGAAATTCGGCAATGCCAAAACTGGTGCACTGGTCATGATTTGTTTGAGCTGTTGAAAAGCAAATTCAGCCTCCACTGACCATTTAAAGTCCTCCTTCTTCAATAACTCAGTCAGAGGTCTTGCAATCCCACCATAACCATGAATAAATCGCCTATAATAACCTGTGAGCCCAAGAAACCCCCTTAACTCCTTTACATTCTTAGGAGATTTCCAATTCACCATAGCTTCAATTTTGGAGGGATCTGTGGCTACACCTTTTTCTGAAATCAAATGTCCCAAGTATTCGACATGCAACTGAGCAAACGAACACTTGCTTCTCTTGGCAAAAATCTGGTGTTGTCTCAACAACTGTAACACCACTTTCAAATGATCCACATGTAGTTCTAATGAAGCACTGTATACCAGTATATCATCAAAGAAAACAAGGATAAATTTCCTTAGGAAAGGCTGAAATACCTCATTCATCAAGGATTGAAATGTTGCCGGTGCGTTTGTCAAACCGAAGGGCATAACTCTAAACTCGTAATGTCCTTGGTGAGTACGAAAAGTTGTTTTCTCAATATCATGTTCAGCCATACGCACTTGATGATACCCTGCCCGGAGATCCAACTTTGAGAAATAAACTGCACCATTTAATTCATCCAAAAGTTCCTCCACATGTGGAATTGGAAACTTATCCTTTACGGTTATGTCATTGAGCTGCCTGTAGTCGATGCAAAAACGCCACGATCCATCTTTCTTCTTCACTAAAATAGTAGGTGAAGCAAATGGACTTTGACTCGGCCTAATGATGGAAGAATGCAGCATCTCTTGTACTGGCTTCTCAATCTCAGTTTTCTGTAGATAAGGATACCTATAAGGTCGAGAACAAACCGGCTGAGCATCTTTCTTGAGTCTAATAGTGTGTTCATGACCCCTCAAAGGAGGTAAACCTTTTGGTTCTTCAAACACATCCTTAAACTCAATTAACAATTGCTGAATTTCCCTTGGTTCTTCTACAAACTGTCCTTCCAAGGAAAAAATCCTAGCAACTTGAGTAATAAGCATGGGCACTTTCTTCTTCAACAGCTTTTGAAACTTATTTCCTGTCATCATCCTCAATGTCGCCTCTTCCTTATCACCGCAGATCTCTACTGTTTTTCCATTCATCATAAATGAGATCTTCAATTTCTTGATATCAAATAGCACCGGACTGAACTCCCATAACCAATCTCCACCTAAAATCATGTCACAACCACCCAATTTCAACAACCTCAAGTCATGCCTAAACTTATGCCCCTGCATTGTCCACACCAGACCTTTACACACTTGATTACAGTACATTTTCTCGCCATTAGCTACACAAACTTCCAGAATTGTAGCATCTTGTATCTCCACCTGAATTTCCTTAAGCATTCTAGGATCCACAAAACTGTGCGTGGCCCCACTATCTACCAATATAACAATGCATTGGCCCATAATTTCTCCCTTAATCCGGATTGTTGTCTTAGGATTAGTACCAGCTATAGCGTGAACATACACTTCCTGATCACCATTCAAATCAACTTATTCAGTTTCATCAGTTTCTATCATTTCACCCAACTCACCTTTTTGCAATTCATCAATTTGTGCCGCCATTAAGCTATGTAAAGTCTGTGTTTTACAGCGGTGCCCAACAAAATACTTTTCACCGCATTTAAAGAACAACCCTTGTTGTTTCCTCGCCTCAAACAAAGCATTGTTACCAGAATTTCTAGTAACACCTGAACTGAACGTGTTGTTTGCCTGAGGAAGAGCTATCTTCTGCGAATTCTTACTATCCATTCCCAAATTCCTATTAGCTGCATAATTCGACAATGGTGGTTTCCATAGTGGTTTGCTCAACTTGACAATAGCATGTACTGCTTCAGAGTTTAGTTTAGCTTGTTCAAATGCCTCAGCCAAATCTTTAGGTTTACTCAACTTCACCAATGACTTAATCTCGTCCTTAAGCCCGCTCACATAACTCGATACGAAGTAAGCCTCAGGAAGATGCGAATCATAAGCCAAAACACTAGCTCTCAGCTCTTCAAATCTTTCTGTATACTCATCTATTTCACCCTTTTGCTCAATTTTGTTAAATTCCTCTATTACATCCACACCCTGTTTCTCCCCGAAACGTATACAAATCGCTTCACTCAATTCTTCCCAAGACACGTCTGATTTCTGCATTAACAGACCTTGTAGCCACACATCAGCTCGGCCATGGACATACATAGAAGCTAGTTCAACCCTCTGATTACCCTGAATTCCGAAAATCACAAAGTATTTTTCGCATTTTCTCACCCAACTCCTAGGTTTTATACCATCAAAAGTAGGGAAATCAATTTTAGGAGTGCGATTCATACCGTTTCCCAGAGAAAGTGAACTCCTGTTTGATGTTTCTTGCAAGGGATTTATCAGTGAACCCCAAATGGACCAATCTTTGCAGCTTCGGCCATTCTTTCGGTTGACCGGCCCGCTCCAAGAAGCTCATCAGATCTCGCTTTAGCAATTCTGTCGGCTGACCGACCCGCTCCAAGAAGCCCATCAGATCTGTGATCCCCGTTCAGTCTGATTCCACTGGTCGATCCAAGATTCACGGGAATTTCCAGTGGCGGCGACGACGTCTTATCAATTGGAAGCGCCGACCTCAACATTGCTGCAAGCCACTCGATTTTGGAATCCAGTTTCTCGTCAATCTTGTCCAATTTCTGATCCGTAGTCGCAAAATGAACCAGATTCTCCTCTTGTTGCAATCTTGTCTCTTGAATGAATTCTTTTGTAGAATCCATGAATTGACGAGATTCTGCTAGATTGTCAATCACCATCTGTTGCAATTGCTGAATTTGGGCCTCGTTTTTCCGCTGGCCTTCTTCAATCGATCGGAAACGCGTTCCATCTGCCATGATTGCTGTACAGAATCCAAGCTCTGATACCAAATGTAATGGCCGTGAGGGCCTGATAGTAAAAGAAGAATGGAAGTGAGGATTGGAAGAGAGAAGAGGAAGAGAAAGAAAAGAATTAAGGAGGAGGAATTCGTTTATTATCCAGATAGTTTGTTACAAGCTTAACCAACACCCTTTTATGGTAATTGGTTTACTAATCCTCTCTATTAACCGGTTTATAACAAAACCCGGTTCTATACAATATGTAACAGTCTCGCTCCGCGATGGAGGAGGACAATGGTGCACTCTAGCTAAGTGCAAAAATGAACTGATGTGGGTCAAGTGATCACGGATGAAATAGGCCCTCTCACCCTGATGACATCAGTTACAAGAGAGTGCGATAGGCACGTTAATGTAACTAAATGGTTAGTTCTTTTGATAACCATTCTTGCTCCTGATTAAGTTTGATTCTTAATCAAACTTTGATGAAGTTAAGCTGATTAGTCGTTGAAGACGGTTGTGAATGTTGAGTGGTTAGTATAAGTTTCCATTAATCGTTTATGCTTCTTAAAGGAACCACAAACGGTGGTGTTCTCTCTCTTGATTATGCAAGTCTCCTTCTTATTCTCTATAAGACTGCTAACTGTTGGATCATAATCCGTGTCTATTCGGATTTGGATGCCAATATGTTTAGTTACAACCATAAGAATCAAGTTAGTTTCTCCGCTTGCTTAGTCTTTCATTAGACTAACCCGTCCATCTTCTTTTCTTTTGTATGGTCATCTGGTGTCCACCGTTGGTATACGACACATCAGGTTTTTCTTGGAAGTTGTTTCAAGAGGCGGATCCAGAGGTTTGAAACTCCAGAAGTTGAAGAAAGGTTTCCAATGGCCATACTTAAATGAAGTTCTTGGTTAAGTTGCTACAAAGCGAAGTGTGAAAGAAGTTAAGAACTTAAAGAAAACTTTTTAAAGACTTTGTTCAAATAGAAGGTTGTTCTATTTATTTATTCTTTTTAAGTTAAGGTTTTGTATAAGACCTTTTACTTGTTTTTCCGCTGTAATATTTTACTTAATTTTGTTAGATTTTAAAGAATTTCTTTTACCTTGTTCTAGTAAGTTCTGTCAAGTTAAAGCCTTGGGTAACTCTGGTTTAGTCATAATCGGGGTTACTGGCGGTGATACCTCCAAGGTAAAGTAAGGGAGTGTTACAGATATAGCTTTAATATATAGTTATAGATAGATAGTATATCAGTTATTTATCTAAATTTGTTGAAGATACTTATATCTTTTATTGAAATATTTTTCCAAGCTTCAAAAATGGATTAGAAAGAAAAAGATGTTCGTTGAATATAATATTAGTATTGATATTATGATAAAATTTGATATACTATGAATAATTTTTTGTTGAATAAGAATTTAATATTTTAGGAACTAATTTTTATTTTTCAACAAGTAAAACATTTATATACATAAAGGTGATATATATTAGGATAGAATTTGTTATGATTTTTTTGTATTAAATTTTATTCAAAATAAAAACGAATTTATTTATTAAATATTATATGCACTTAATATAATAATATGAAAATATTACAATTTTATATTATATATTTTTACCTTTGAAACTCAATTAAAATTAAATAAAAAATAAATTTGTTTATAAAAAATGTAAATCATAATTTGCACCAATTTTACAACGACAAAATTGGTATTTTCTCACTACATAGTTGTTTCAACGAGAAAATGGTCTCTCGTAAAGAATGTACTTTTAGCGAGGAAATAAAAATTTCATCGTAGTTGAATATTGCATGTTCTAAATTATTTCCTGCCAAACATATTATGGTGTCCTCGTTAAATGCCTTTTTAGCGACGAAAATAATCCTCAATAAATGCTTCAAAATTCATCGTTGTTGACCTTATATTTTACCAAACCAAATTATGGGTACAAATAGCGATGAACTAACATATTTGTCGTCGAATGTGATTTTTAACAAGGAATATATGTTTCTCATTAAAAGTGAAGTCACATTTAAAGAGGAATGATTAAATTCCTCGCCAAAAGTCAAATTTAGCGAGGAAAAAAATTTCTCGCTAAAAACATATAACGACGAATTTATTATGTCCTTGCTGAATGTTTTTTGCGGCGAAAAAATTTCTCAATAAATACTTCAAAATTCGTTGTTGTTGACGTTATATTTTACGAAACCAAATTATGAGTACAAATAGCGATGAACCAACATATTTGTCGTAGAATGTGATGTTTAACAAGGAATATAAATTTCTCGCTAAAAGTAAAGTCACATTTAAAGAGGAATCGTTAAATTCCTCGACAAAAGTAACATTTAGCGAGGAAAATAAATTTCTCGCTAAAAAAATGGTCGTAAAAAAGCATTTCTGCTGTAGTGTATGGTCCATCTCCCCTTGGCTCTAATTTGGACTTTCTTTGTTGTGGAAACCGCTCTTTTCTCAAATACAACAACACCAAGTCACCCTCTTTGAATTGGACATTCTTCTTGTGCTTATCGGCCTCAGCTTTGTATTGAGCAACTTTCCTCTCAAGTTGCATTCAAGTTCTCTCATCGAGCTTTTTAACATAATCAACCCGCTTAGACGCCTCAAAGCACTCCTTCTCCTTAAGGGGACGTGGCATCAAATCAAAGGGGATGAGAGGATCCCTCCCATAGACAACTTAAAAAAGAGTCATCTTGTATCTTCTTGGCTCTATACCATGTTATTGAACCATCAAAAGAAACATTCAAGTTATCCTAAATGTCTCTCGGAGTCATGGCTAGACGTCTTATATCAGAATAGATCCTAAATACTTCATACATTGCCTTTGTAATCCATTTTACCATTAGTCTTAGACTCTTAGTAAAAACAAGTTATTTCCACATAGGAAGAAGCTACATATGAAAAGCAGAGTTGTAGAGAGTGCAAAATAGATGCTCTAAGTTTAAGCAAAGCTTTCCATAGGCAGGAGTCATCAACCAAAGATTTTAAGCTCCAAAAGCCAAATCTCGTAGTTAAATTTCGTGTAACCCACAAAGATTTTATTTTGCAAAAATGCCCAAAAAAGGTATCCTTGCAATGTGAAAAGAAAGTTTAGGCATTTTTTGTAACTACTAGACTCAAATTGGGTATTTGTGCAAATCCGCGGAAAAGAACTTTGTGGTGTGTACTATGTAATATTTGCAAATTGGAAAATCATACTCAAGTATGCATAAATTCTGACCAACCGGCAAAGCACACAGACCAAGTAAACCAGCTTACACCAACTGGCTCGATCTAGTGGTAGGAAAAATAATTAGATTGTTTTCACCCAAGTGAGAAAGGCGAAGACAAGTATCGAATATGAGATCTTTTAACATCCCTCCATATCTGTTATCAATAGGCCGCCCACTTCATGAGGGGTCATGACTTGTGATTTTACTAATGAAGTCAAACTCGTAACTTTTATTAGAATCCTTATTGTGAAATTTGAATAACTAACGTCGCAAATGTGGCCTCAAAACTAGCTAATTCTCAAAGCCTTGAAGGTGAAAACAAGCAAAGTGGAAATTGGAATCGCTAGGAATTGCTAGAATTTTCATTTATCTCTTGATCTCGTTTCAAATTATATTTGTTGAGTCGTTGGGTTGTCCTATTCACCTGCAAAAATGTATATCATAGTCAGAGACATTAAAATTCAAAAGTATACTATTTTGTCACATTATTTCATATTATCAAAAGAATGATGTGTTTTCATAGTTTAGCAAACTTTATTAATGCTAAAGATGATAATGTTTTTTTTTTGGATAAGGAAAGAAATTAGGATGACCACTAACAGACTAGTGGTTCCCTAAAACATCCTGACAGATAAGGGTAAGGAAGCCTAAAGCTAACAATATTAAATCAATATTGTAATTATCTGGACATGACTAATGTGTAAAAATCATTGTATTCTCTACTTTTATTAAGAAATTCTGTAAAATGTAAACATTTTCTTTGGAATTTTAATATTTTCTAAATCTAATCACTAATTCATTACTCATTACCTTTGATACCCAATAGATAAGAGGAAAATGCATGGCAAAATAAAAAAATTTAATATACTCCCTACATTCATTTTTAATTGCCTTTAGTGCAAAATCTTGTTTATGAAAAACTATTCTTTTACATATTATGATCATAATTTTCCCACTTTAATTCTTATATACTTTTTTTTGCTCTCGCGCCTGGTTCACCCGTACGGGCTACGTCCAGACCGAGGTACTGAATGGGATTACGGCAGACCCCTCCCAACGACATTGCGGGGAATCTTTAATTCTTATATACTTATATTAATGTATAGAGTAAACTAAATTCTTACCATTTTCATTTTCAATGTCCAAAGTAGGTATATAATTAAAGATATTTTATATAATTCAAAATTTTCTATATATGTGTCCAACTCTTAAAAAAAAGTTTTAATTAAATGAAAAATCTAAAGGGACAAATTAAGAATAAGTGAGTAGAAATTGTACCTCGTTTGCCCAATCAATTTTCAAAGATACATAAGCCATAAAGATCGCTTGCACTACTACACCACTAATCAGTCCAAGCCAAATGCCCTGTATTTTAACCATTTATAGTTTCAATGTTCAAACAAAAACAAAACAATGAACAAAATATTGCTGGCCTCTCAACAAATTTAATAATTACATATTCAACCATTTTCACAAGGTTCATTTTGTATTTTTGGTCCAATTGTAAACATTTTTTCAAGCTAGCTCATTCATATCTTGAGTTCCTGACAAAGCTAGTGCCTTGATTATAAGTCTACAAATATACTTTTTCCTAGACAAAGGCTTTAAGGCAAGTACAGATATATATACCATGTTCATCAACATCACTAAGTCAAGGAATAAATTATAAAATGTATTAATTGAATTAAAAGTAATTGACAAATGGACCCAACCGGAGAACTCGAGACGACATTTTCGAAGATTTTAGGGTTGAAATCCAAACTTAAAATCGATCAGTTAAATACCGACCCGAATCCGACTTACTCGAATCGTTATTTTTACAAAACTTATAGTACCTTTAAAATATGATAATATATCTACTATCATATATATATAATAGTATTTTTCACAGTTTTTTTGAATAAGTTAAAGCTTTTGACATGTTAGGTCGTCCAGAACTATTATCAAACCTGCAACGTTCATACTCTATTAATCTATAAATATAGTGACCAAACCTGACACATGTAATCCATCTCTGACAAGTTTTACTAGTATACAATAAACGTACCACGACACCATAGTCTGCTACATAAGCAAGTATACATCCAATTGGAATGCCGATGATGTAATAGGAGATGATATTAACAAATGCCACCTTTGTTTGTAAACCAGTCCCTATTGCAACACCTGCCACAATTATATATACATTTTGATCAGATATTTAAATGTGGGATCATCACAAAACTTCTCCCTTTTTTATATGTAAAATAGTTCAATGTCATACTTGTAGACAAACTGCTATATATATTAAGGTGTGTGGGTTGATAGATTGGAAGATGTACATGTAACCCATTAAGTATATGTAATAGTTTAGTTTATCGGATAATTTCTCATCTAGCAATTCATGTTTTTAAGTAAAACTGACTTGATCTAGCTAGTTGACCGTCTTACAAGTAGGTCTAACATCTCAATTCCTTTATAGCTAGTTTGGGTAAGAAGGGGTGACAATTCAATCTCTTCATAGCCAAACTAAATCTAAACAATAGGTGAATAGTATCATTCGCTAAATCCAACCCAAACAAACATCTATGAAAGAAACCCAAGAGCAAATCGTTAGCTCTAATGCCACATTAAATTTCATAAATTAACAAAGTGATGGTCATGTACATCTAAATCAGGCTATCCTAAAATCAAATGACAATAAATGAATAACCCACCAAATCAAGCTTATTTGATTTGTCTATATTAGTACCCAATTTCGACATGATCAAAAATGTATTTGCATAACTAAAGAGGTTGTTTATCTGTAACTTATCTAAATGTATTCATCATTTAAAGAATTTTTTTCTTGCCTGATAGAACCGTTTGGAAGCTATTTAACATCATGGTGATAATAAGGTAGAAAAAGAGGTTTGATGTAGCCTCTGCCACTTCATCATTAGTTGTAAACAAATAGGGGATTTCCTTGTCAAACACTAGACAAAGAACACAAAACACCACTCCAAAAGCCAAAGAAGTGATAAGTATAAGCTTGATCGAGAATTTGGCTGCTTTGATATTTCCTCTCCCAAGTTCATTCGCAACTCTTACACTGTAATTTAGTCGTGAACAAAAAAGAAAGAAGAAATTAACAATACGAGTGACAAAAAAGAGTTATTGCTCTTCAACTAAGTATATAATTGATCATATATATTACCATGTAGCGCCCATGAAGCCAAGGCAAATCATATTTTGCCACAAATTGATACTGATGCTGTAAAGAAGAAGAAGAAGAAGAAGAAGAAGAAGAAGACGAGATGATCAAGTTAATCAAATATGTACATATATGTCTTGAACATTTCTTTTGAAATTGACCTAAAATGAACCGTACCAGACCGAAAATGCATCAATGTTTACTATTGCATTGCTTGTGTATCCGGCTAACAAGACGAGAATAGAACAATACCACTGTTGCAAACTACTCCAAAACAATATGGGGAGATGGTGATAAATCAATCCATATGTTGCAAAAATGGAAAAGTGATATCAAATGAATCTAATGATATTACCATAGCATTACACCAGAGGAAATGGAGAGCTTCACAATGTGTATCAAATCATGAAACGCTTCCATGGAGAAGCCGGTCCATGTTTCAGAGCACCAACCTCCAAACGTATAGGCATGCAAGAACACATTAAAGATCCATCGAGAGATAACAAATGCACCCATAGCGCCAACAATACCCCAACTCAACTTGCTAACAAAGATCCAAGAAATTAACACATGAAAGATAAAGGTAAGGGGCGAAACCAACCCTATCAACATGTTTTTTCGTTGCGCTTGTAGGAAGGATTCCGTTGTTACACTAAAAACAAAGGCATATAGGTCACCTATGAACCAGAACACGATTCCTTCTGTTGCATCTGCTATTTTGGCATCTTGTCCAAGTAGCTTGTAAATCGAGTCAGAAAATAAGTACAAAGGAAGCATCAAGGTTGTAGTAACTAAGTTGATTATCCATGAGCGCTGCAAATAGATTCCCATCACTCGGTAATGCTTTGCTCCAAAGGCTTGCCCACATAGTGTTTCAGTTGCACTGGACATTCCAATCTGACAGAAAAGAATTAATAATTCATTTTGAGTGGTAATTCAAATAGGTTCTAAAAGTCACAAAGCTAAAAGTCAACCTAACAAAGATAAAAGGTCACTAGAAAATTGCAAAATGTTTAAAATTAAGTGTTCGCATTATAAAAATATGTTTTTGCTAAAAAAAATTAAATGGTTCTTTAAAAAAATTAATATAAGTTTTAGCAAAAATAAAAACTAAAAATCAAGGAAAGTGTTGGAACTATGGTTGTTTCATGGTTTCTCTTAGTTTTGATGATCACAAACTTAGTTAACATAACTTGCTTCTACATGTAAGTGTTTCAGGAAAACAGGTACATAGTCACGAGTGGCGGAACATTGTGAGGAACGATGGAGGGAACGAGTGACAAATTTAGGAAGCGCGTCTCAGAAGGAACGCGGGTTTCTATTAATGGCAAGGTACCAGATCTTTTATGAGTAATCTTGTAAGAAGATATGAAAGCTGTAGGCGGTTGCTTGAGGAGATTAAAGGAAGGATAAGATTAAGCTTCACACGATCTTATCTAAGGAAATCCGAGATCATTCAGTTTTTGGCAAGAATCGACATGGTTAAGGATCTGAAATCACAAACAATACTTTCTCCTTATTCTGTGGGATTTGTTAAGTGGAATATCTGCGTAATTAGGCAAGAATTACGTATGAGATCAGACTTGACATATCTTATAAATAACTAGGTTATAGCTAGGGTTTAAGTAAGTGGTTGAAGATGGCGAACTTGGAGAGAGAGCTTTTCAAGTGTACGAGTGTGTGGCTTTTTCGGTGAAGAACCCACAAGTAAGTCAGTAGGTTACTTCCATTTAGGTTTACGCTTAGGGTTGTAGAAGTCTAGTCGGTTGAAATTTGGTTGGTGCCTTAGTTACCAGGGAACTTGACTTTCCTTGTAATCGTTGAAACTTAATAAAAGTATTCTATTGAAAATCCTCTAAGAAGGAGTCTCAGAGGTAGAGGTTTTTCTTTCTACGACGTGTTGGTCGGACAGAAAGTTTTCCTCTCTAAATTATGTGTTCTTATTGTTTATTTCCGCTGCCTAGGGAAAATTGCTAGTTCCCTGACTTGTTACTAACGCATCACGATCTAACTATTAGTATCAAAGCAGGCTTGCTCTAGATTGTGTGCTAGTGCAGGAATACAGAATGAATTCAAATAACACTCACAATGTCGGGATTGGAAACAAAAAGCCTCCACTGCTTGTTGCTGGAGAATATGACCACTGGAGGATTCTCTTCGCTACTTGGCTCAAAAGCAATGACTAACAAGCCTGGACAGTCATTGAGGATGGAAACTATGTCATTGCTGCGGACAAGAAGAACAAAAAGTCTGAATGGGGACAAACTGAATGGTCAGGAATGGAGAAGAATTACAAGGCACAAATGTTGCTGAACAATGCCTTTGGTGCTGAAGATCTGCTGAGGGTGGTGAGCTGCAAAACCGCAAAAGAGGCATGGGCGGCTATTGAGCAAATGCACATCGACAGTACAGATCTGAAGGAAAGCCATCAAAAGGAAGCCAAGAAGGAGTTCTATAACTTCCAAATGAAGGATGGTGAAACCATTGCCACCTACCAATCTCGGTTCGAAGCATTGGTGAATCGCATCAACCATCTTGGTATCGGAAAGGACATCACTCAGTCGGAGAAAATCTCTATGATTATTGATGGTCTTGGTCCCAAGTATGTTGTGACCAGAGGTTTGCTAAGAGAAAATCCAATCACGAAGACATGCACTCTTCATGAAATCTTTGGGAAGCTGACGGACTACGAGCGATATGAGACAATCAAAAGTGGTACCTCAAGTTCTGACAAGGAAGGGTAGTGCTCTCAAAGTGGAGAAGGCCATTGAGAACATTACTGTCGGAAGAGAAGTGTATTCCTCAGAGGAGGACTTTGATGTGGCTCTCATAACAAAAACAATGAGGGCATTCTACAAGAGAGGCAAGAAGTAAGGGGCCTTGAAGGAAAAAGAAAAGGTCAATTCTGAGAAGAAGGAGATCAAGGACGTTACCTGCTACAACTGTCAAGAAAAGGGTCACTATGCTAAGAGTTGTCCCAAAGGTAACGAGTCTGAGAACGAGAAGAAGAAGGCCTACATCGCTGCATGGGATCTTGACTCAGATGATGAATCTGAATCAAAGCTTTGCGCCATGACTCTAAAGACTGAAGATGTCGACCAAGAGGTAACTCCTGAACAGTTCCTTTCTAGTTTAGAGAATGCTAAACAATCTGATCTTGTCATTCTTGTTAAAAAGCTTTTTGAAGATAACTTGAAAATGCAAGATGAAATAGAAGCTGCTGATGAGAAATGTCTTAATCTTGAAGAAAAATTATCAGAGTCTACTGTTACTAGAGTTGTTCCGTGTTCAGAATGTGGAGATCTAAAGAAAGATATTAAGACTCTCACTAAAACCAATAACGAACTTAGAACGGATTTGCTTATATATAAACTCAAAGGAGAGGAATTAGAGAATGAGCTTAATAAACGAACTCAAATTGTGTTTAATCCGGCTAGGTGTGGTATTGGTTATGGTAAAGATAAATCTGAATATCCTCCCGATGACCTTAGCTTTGAAGAGAAGATGGAAAGAAAAGCTAGGAAACTTCAATCCGCTAGAAATAGAGTTACGCATCTAGAGGGTAGGGTCAAGATTCTTGAGAGTAATTTAAATGATAACTCAGAGTGGTATTTTGGAAAAATGACTCATAAGATATATCTAAAACAGTCTCAAGGGAACAAGCACAGAGTTCCTTCCACGTGCAAAGGAATGTACCCTCCAAAAACCACATCCTAAACGCTATCTCGGCGAATATTATAGGGTGTGATATCACTATGGTCAAGGAGGTCATGTTTAAAAGGACTGTAAGGTTAAATTAGGTGTGTCAAACAAAGAGGTTAAAAGCCAGAATACAGGGAACAACAAGAAACAGTGGTCTGGTACGAAAAATCAAGGGTATGACCAATCTCATCAAAACAAAAGGAAACCAACTCATCAACCACAAAAGAAGCAAGATTCCAAAGCTGATAAAGGGAAAAACCATGTTGATCTTCTAGTTCCAAGAGTCCACAGAAAGCTACTTTAGTTCAATCTCAAATTTATCATTCTGTGAGCTCCACTAACCGACCCGGGAACGCTAAGCAGGCCTGGGTCGTTAAAATGTGATTTCTTTCTTGCAAGTTGAAGTGAGGGGGAACATCCGCTGGATCCTTGACAGCGGGTGTTCATGTCACATGACAAGGAACGAGAGTATTCTGTCCTCACTTCAGATCAATGCTAGAGGAAAAATTTCCTTTAGCAACAACAATCAAGGAGAAGTCATTGGAACAGGTGAAGTCAAGCTAAATGATAAAACCATCGTTAAAGACGTAAGCTTGGTGAAGGGTCTTGGTTACAATCTATTGAGTATTGCTCAACTTTGTGACCAAGGGAACAACGAGGTATCTTTTACCTCAGATGGCTTTACAATCAAGAGCAAAAATTCAAACCTGTCCTGAAGGGAAAGAGGTGAAAAAATGTGTATTTTTTCGACTCAAGTTTCCAACCACAAGAAGAGTTATGCTTTGTTACAGTTGTTGATAAGACCGATCTCTGGCATAGGAGATTTGGTCATGCAAATCGTCGAGGAATTCACAAACTCTACTCACAAAATCTGGTGATTGGACTTCCCAAAGTTCTTGCAGAGAAGGAAAGGTTGTGTGAAGAATGTGTGAAGGGAAAACAAAGCAAATCGTCTTTTCAGCCAAAGTTGTCGATCAACACTTCTCATCCTCTTGAGATCGTACACATGGATTTGTGTGGTCCCATGTGGGTGAAAAGTCATGGAGGTAGCAGGTACATTTTTGTTATTGTTGATGATTTTACTAGATATACATGGACCCTCTTTCTAGGTTCCAAAGATGATACGTTCATAGCATTAAAAAGCTGGATCAAGAAAGTAGAAGCATCAACAGGACAAAAATTGAAGGCTATCAGGTCGGATAACAGAACAGAGTTCAAGAATTCCATGTTTCGTAGTTTCTGTGATGAACATGGAGTGTCTCAGAACTTTTCTGTGCCAAGGACTCCTCAAAAAAACGGCGTAGCAGAAAGAAAGAATGGAACACTGCAAAATATGGCTCGTACTATGATGTTGGCATGTAACTTGCCTCTGTCCTTTTGGGCTGAGGTAGTCGGTACCACTTGATACATGTTTAATCGAGTCACTATACATTCCAACTTTTCTAAAACTCCATATGAACTAATCAAGGGAAGAAAGCCAAATATTTCCCACTTGAAAGTCTTTGGATGTAGGTGCTTTATTCAAAACAACGGGAAAGACGAGCTAGGCAAGTTTGATCCAAGAAGTGACGAAGACCTCTTTCTGGGGTATGCATCCAACAGCAAGGCTTACAAGGTGTTCAATAAAAGGACTAAGAAGTTTGAAGAAAGCATTCATGTTGTCTTTGACGAGTCCAAAAATGGAGGGAACCTGTCAAGTAACAAGGACGTACTAAAGGTTCTAAATACAGACTCAGATGATGAAGTCGATCCAGATCCAAGTACACAAGCTCCAGATGAAGAAGTCACCCCTCCCAGTCCTAATCTAGATGGAGATGACACAGAAGGTACCTTGTTTCCTGAAGATGATACTCCACAAAATGAAGATCAAGTGGAAGATCAAGCGGAAGGAACATCTCCTAGAACGACACATCAACAGGAACAAGAGGAGTAAAGAACAGATCCCACTCAGATCGAAGTCAGAAACTATCATCAAAAGAGGGATCATCCTGTTGACAACATCATCACTCCATACGATAAAGGTGTGCTTACTCGTTCCTCTATTAAGATTTTTTGTGTTTTCAATGCGTTTATCTCTCTTGCAGAGCCTAAGAATGTGAAGGAAGTATTAAAAGATCCTGACTGGATAGTTGTTATTCAAGAGGAACTACACCAGTTTGGGAGGAAAAAAGTATGGAGATTAGTTCCCAAGCCAAAGCACAAAATGGCAATAGGAACAAAGTGGATATTCAGAAACAAACTTAATGACATCGGAGTTGTCACAAGGAACAAGGCGAGGCTTGTAGCAAAAGGATACAATCAACAAGAAGGGATTGATTACGATGAAACGTACGCTCCTGTTGCAAGAATAGAAGCCATCCGTCTTCTAATCGCGTATGATGCTCACAAGGGATTCAAATTATATCAAATGGACGTGAAGATAACATTCCTGAATGGTTACCTACAAGAGGAGGTGTATGTGTTGCAACCTCCGGGGTTTGAAAATGTTGATCACCCTGACCATGTCTACGTACTAGATAAGGCTCTCTATGGTCTTAAACAGGCTCCTCGTGCTTGGTATGATAGATTCCCTTAGTTTCTATTGGCCAATGGATATAGACGTGGTGTGATCGACAAGACGTTGTTCCTAAGGGAAAAAGGCGGTGAGGTTTTAGTAGTTCAAGTTTATGTCGATGATTTATATTTGGTTCTACTAACCCTAAACTTGTAGAAAGCTTCAAGAATCTAATGAGCAGTGAATTTGAGATGAGCATGATCGGTGAACATACTTTCTTTCTTGGTCTACAAGTGGTACACAGTGATGAGGGAACGAAGGTACATCAAGGAGTTATTGAAGAAGTATGGTATGGACTCTACAAAATCTTTTGATACTCCTATTTCTCCTAATACTCGTCTTGATGCTAACCTTAGTGGTGTTGATGTTGATCAAACGATGTACCGTGGCATGATTGGTTCCCTATTGTACCTAACGGCCAGTCGGCCAGATATTATGTTCAGTGTGTGTCTCTGTGCTAGATTCCAGGCCAATCCTAAAGAAACACATATGAAAGAAGTCAAGAGAATTATGCGCTACTTGAAAGGAAACGATGGGTTGTGTCTATGGTATCCAAGACACAACTCGTTCCATCTTGTCGAATTCTCGGATGCAGATTTTGCAGGTCACTTGGTAGATAGGAAGAGCACATCAGGCATGGCCTAATTTCTTGGCCCTTGTTTGGTGTCTTGGGGATCGAAGAAGCAAAATTCGGTTGCTTTTTCAACGGTTGAAGCGGAGTATGTCACCGCATCCGCCTGTTGTTCCCAGGTTTTGTGGTTAAAACAACAACTTGTGGATTTTGGTATGTCTCTTGACACTATCCCTATTTTATGTGATAATACAAGTGCAATCAATATATCCAAAAATCATGTGCATCACTCTAGAACCAAACATATAGATATTCGACATCATTGCTTAAGAGATAATGTTGAAAAAGGTTTTATCAAGATGGATCATTATAGGAATGAAAATCAAGTGGCAGATATTTTTACTAAGGCTTTGGACAGAAAACCCTATGAGCATCTGAGGATGTTGCTAGGAATGATTTCCTTGTAGTAAACAAGTCTCGGTCCTCTATTCCCTCAGTGCCTGACTAAAGAGGTAACTTCTCTGGGAACTACGTATCATTTGACAAGTTTTCTAATGGCTTATATCTTTCCTCTATGCATATATGTTGTATATATTAGAAATTGTTAAGTGTTGCATGCTAAAAGGAACTGAAACTGAATTGTTTACATCCAAGATTTTCTTTTAGCCCAAAATAACCAACTTGATCTATTCTATCCCTCACTTCAAGCCGAAATGATGGTTGGTTATAAGTTGTCCCTTAGCCTAGTCTAAACAAACGTTCCCTATGAACCCCCTTTGATACCTGAATACGGGGAATAATCGTTTGGATGACAAAAATAATCCAAGCCCATAAAATGTTTGAATGGAACGTCTCTTGTCCCTTGTCTGTTCAAACAATGCCTTTTATCCATTCATGGTAACGAGGTTTGGAACTAGTGGTTGAAAATAGTGTCACATTAAAGGAACATCTTTGATTACAATTGAAGACTTTTCTGCAAAGGAACAGATGCCAATCAGTCCAGAGAACGCAGTAGAGTAATAGCCGTTGTGACTGCTCGTTTGAAAAATACAACCGTTGCACAGTGCTTTTGCAGGGAACAATAGGATGTTTGGCGCAGTCGAGAATTAATGGCGGTGAAATTTCATCATTATGGAAACTCTTAGCCGTTATGATTTGGATAGAAAATCTTGGGAAGATTACGATCTTTATCAACAAGGAAAGAGGTGTGCTTTATAATCCCTTCTCTTGGTCATTATTTTTTCACCGCATCTCTGTTTTTACTTTCCAAAACCCTAATCTTCTTCAAGCTTCAAACTTTCTTCTCTACTACTTCAATGGCTTCCTCTTCAAACACTCTTGTCCTCAACTTTGATGGACTCGACCCCTCCGAGATCGAAGCTCTTCAAGCTCGACTCGAATCCTTCAAAAAGGCCAAACTTTCTTCTCCCTCTCCAGTTTCCAAGCTTGAAACCCAGTTTGATGTTCTAGCTACCATTGGAGTAGAGGCTGCTGCTAAGGTCTCTAGCAAAAAGGAGGCTCTGGCTAAAGAGTCTGAAAAGGATCCTTCCATGGTTCCTTCTGAAAACCCTTCCGAAAAGACTGCTGAAACAGGGGAAGGAAAGGAGGGTCAAGACGAATCTGAAAAAGAAGAGGTGAACTCGCCTCCTAAGCAAGTCGTCGACGATCAAGGAAAGGTGGAAACTTTGCCAGTACATCTACGCCCAGGATGGGTAAAGCCAAAGAGCCAAGGCAAACGCAAGGCTAGGAAGAAGGTTCCTCCCCACCCCTCTGAGATCTTCCATATCTCTGAGTCGGAACGAACCCCTTCCCATGCCTCCAAAAAGGAGAAGCTTGCTCCTATAGGAACTAAGTACAACCTTCGCTCCACCGCTTCAAAGAAACCGATGGCTCAGGAGTACTCTGAGGAAGAAGATCCCAAAGAAGACGATGAGGAGGTTGAGTCTGAGCCTGAAGAGGTCGAGGATGAAGAAAAGAAGGAGTCTGGTGATGATAGTGATGAAGAAGAGTAGGAGTTGGAAGAAGAGGTTGAGACGGACCTCAAGTCTGCTAAGGCGAAAGGAAAATTGCCGATGGAACCTGAGGCTAGTTCCAAGAAGGTTTCAAAGAAGGTCGTCGCTCCTCTGGTGATCGATGAAGAGTTTCTGCAAGGGAAGGGCATGACTTGGAAGAGTTCTGGGAACTTCTCAAGTTTCAAGGATGGGAGAAGATCCGTGCCTTTGGTGTTAAGGTAGACGTGTCTCTTCTTGCCCAATTCTTTTGAACCTACCAACTAGCTGATCTTGTGACTGGTCCTCTAGGATTTTCCACCATTGGGAAACACGAAATCTCTTTCTCTCTGGGGTCTGTTGCGACGATTTTGAAGGTTCCTACTGAAGGTTATGGTGAGTTGCACACTGATTGGTTGAAAGTCGTCGTGCCAAATCAAAAATAAATCCATAGTTACACAACTAGTATAGCTGGTAAGTCGGGGTCGTACCCAAGAGACACTTGTAATTCGGAGTAATATTGTTATCAACTTAATAGTAATATGGGGAGATTTTGATTATTAAACTAACACTAAGGAATTGAAACAAACAAAGCAAGTAATCAAACAAAGCAAAAGTTGGATTGTTATTAATTAAGGAAAATAATCTTATTCAAGCATCCACTTTCTTCATCAAGTTATTGATCATCAATTCAAACAAGTTATTTCTTTTTGTTATTCCTATCCTGATCAGATATATAACATGGTAACGAGACATGCAAACTTAATATCCAAACCACTCATGAAACGATCATAAATAATAGGGATTTTAGCAATGAGAACAAGGATAAGCAGGATACATGCAATTGAATTCCAACGAGTCAAACAATCAACATGCATTCAAATCTCTTTCTCAATTGTTTTAGTCCAACGAGTCCTAAACCAATTGAGTTGCTACAAAGATTAGGTTTTGCTACGAGAAAACCTAGATCTAGCAATAGAGAGTATTAATTCCAACTAGTTGGCCAGAAAAGCAGAAATCAACACAATCAATATCAATTACGCACAAGAGAATTGAAATAACCTGTAGAAATAAACCTAAATAGAAGAATCTCACAATAGACTTGAATTTGAAAGCTTCAACTTGAATAGAATCAAAGGAGTTTAGTTCTCCATAGGAGAGAATACAAAAGTATAGGATAATATAAACTAGGTCTAAGAGATTATGTCCTAACAAAAGCTGAAAACTAGGCTTAAGTAGCCAAAAACCCAAAAACCCATAAACCCAAAAACACGAACTAGGAATAAAAAGGAAACAAGATAATAAAAGATAGATAGAATCTTTTGTCTCGGTGCTTTGACGTAAAATTCCGCGAGCACGGAATGGGACCCGCAATCGCGGAGCTGATGTAAAGCTGAAATGTCGAGTCGATGTCGTCCGCGGGCGCGGAATGATCCTCCGCGATCGCGGATCTGCTCTTGACAGAATTCTAACAGTATTTTCGAAGGTTGTTTTGACCCACATAGAATTGGAATTTGAACTTGAAGTAAAAATATGAATTGTAGCTATTCGAGTTAGCTTTCCAATGTAAAGCCGAAATGCCGAGTCGGTGTCGTCCGCGGGCGCGGAATGATCCTCCGCGATCGCGGATCTGCTCTTGACAAAATTCTGACAGTACTTTCAAAGGCTGTTTTGACCCACTTAGAATTGGAATTTGAACTTGAAGTAAAAAAATGAATTGTAGCTATTCGAGTTATCTTTCCAATGATACCAAATTCATCTTCATTCGACCAACATAGCTCCTGAAATAAGCGTCATAAGAAAGTGGTGTCGAAACAACAACTTCAATGGATGGTCCGGATTTAAGCATTCTGTTCCACAACCATTTGGGCCTTAATGATCATCAGAAATGGCTTGAATGTCCTTGGAAAAGACACTTGAATACTTCCAATCTTTAATCCTTGAACTTAACCAATCCTTACTCCTTAAAACGACCTAAAAACACGAAAACACAAGACTAGACACCGGAATGCAAAAATACAAAAACTAAGCAAAATGCATGCAACTTCCTAAGATTTATACATAAATATGCCCTAAAACTAACCCTTAAATGCATGATATCACATACTTCAATCAACTGGCCAAGGAAAAGGGCTCAACTAATTAAGCGCGTCATGGGAAAGGCGTCTGATGTTGGTTCTTATTCAACAAATGATTTGAGCTACAATGCAAGGATTGTGCATCAGTTTCTGATCAAGGTTGTTGTTCCTAGGCTGGAGAAAAGGACTACACTCACCATTAATGACATGATTCAATTGGAGAAGTTTTTAAGGAGGAAACATATCAGTCTTCCTGCGATTGTGATGAGGCAAATGGCTAAGTGTGCAGGAAAGAAACATGGTTTGCCTTATCCACAGTTTGTGAAGGCAATCCTGAAGGAGAGGAAGGTATACAAGCCTTCAAGTGAGGAGTTCTTTGGATTACCACTAGATATGCGCAATATCTTGAGGATAAACTTCCAAGGTGATTCAAAGGGAACAACTGCAAAGAAGACTGCCCAGATGGACGTTGGGAGCTCTTCGATGAGTGAAAGTGTTACTACCAAGATGTTGTCTGAGCTTCAAAAGATTTCCTCTCAGTTGAGTACCATCATTGGTTACCTGGCTAAGAGAGACACTGACACTGTTGTTGCTGATTCCACCTCCTCCGAACCATGATGTGGACCGTCTCTAGCTCCCTAACCTATCTATCCCCAGTTTAAAAGTTTTTTTCTCTTTCTTGGATGCTAAGACTTTTTATGTTTTTTGTTTTTCTGGATGTGATCCCTACAACAATTATCTATAATATCAATTATCTTTTGCTTATGATTGGTTTGAGTTTCAATTGAATTTGTTCATTTTCTCTACGTTTTGCTTGATGATTGTTGACCTTTTGATGATGTCAAAAGGGGGAAGTTAGGAAAAATGCAGAGATGCGTTCTATCCAGGAAATACAGAGGGGTCTTTGGCTAAGGGGGAATATGGTGTTAACTCTGATGAGTAGGAACAACGGTGGATCTGTTAAGGGGGAACCATACAAGAATGGAATTTTTATTTCTGATCTATATTTTTACTGGTTTCTAAGACATGCATTTTTGTATAGGTTTGTCATCATCAAAAAGGGGAAAATTGTTGGAACAATGGTTGTTCCATGGTTTTTCTTAGTTTTGATGATCACAAACTTAGTTAACATAACTTGCTTCTACATGTAAGTGTTTCAGGAAAACAGGTACATAGTCACGAGTGACGGAACATTGTGAGGAACGATGGAGGGAACGAGTGACAAATTTAGGAAGCGCGTCTCAGAAGGAACGCGGGTTTCTATTAATGGCAAGGTACCAGATCTTTTACGAGCAATCTTCTACGAAGATATGAAAGCTGTAGGTGGTTGCTTGAGGAGATTAAAGGAAGGATAAGATTAAGCTTCACACGATCTTATCTAAGGAAATCCGAGATCATTCAGTTTTTGGCAAGAATCGACATGGTTAAGGATCTGAAATCACAAACAATACTTTCTCCTTATTCTGTGGGATTTGTTAAGTGGAATATCTGCGTAATTAGGCAAGAATTACGTATGAGATCAGATTTGACATATCTTATAAATAGCTAGGTTATAGCTAGGGTTTAAGTAAGTGGTTGAAGACGGTGAACTTGGAGAGAGAGCTTTTCAAGTGTACGAGTGTGTGGCTTTTTCGGTGAAGAACCCACAAGTAAGTTAGTAGGTTACTTCCATTTAGGTTTACGCTTAGGGTTGTAGAAGTCTAGTTGGTTGAACTTTGGTTGGTGTCTTAGTTACCAGGGAACTTGACTTGCCTTGTAATCGTTGAAACTTAATAAAAGTTGTTTGAGCCAAAATTTACCAAAGGTCGGACTTTGGCCTAGATCGGGCCTTGATCAAGTAAACCGAGAAGAGCACGAACGAGAATGTGTTTGTATTGATGTGGAAATCACGAGAAGTTATGCGAATGAATTGTTCCCACGCCCTTAAGGATTACATCGACTTATATAGCTCCTTAGGGCATATTCTATCTTAATCAAAGATATGATCTTATCCCTAACTAACAAATCTTTTCTTATTTCTATCTTATAACGGATAAAATCTTGAGAGGAATCTATCTCGTAACAAACATATCTTGGACCTTCTTTCCTCCAACCGACTTAGCCAATCCCGAAGATCTTCCGTAGCTCTAGATGCGTTGGAGATTTCCTGACTATGGGCTGACACTTCTTTGCCTAAAATCTGGGTCCAACAAAAGTATTCTATTGAAAATCCTCTAAGAAGGAGTCTCAGAGGTAGAGGTTTTTTCTTTCTACGACGTGTTGGTTGGACCAAAAGTTTTCCTCTCTAAATTTTGTGTTCTTATTGTTTATTTCCGCTGCCTAGGGAACATTGCTAGTTCCCTGACTTGTTACTAACGCGTCACGATCCAACAGAAAGTGAGTACGTAGTACTAATTAATGAAATTAAAATAATTTATCCTATCTTATAAAATTAAGTAAAAATTAGTGTACTCAGATTTTAATTCAGAGTGAATTTATACATTTAAGCTTTGAAGAAAAAGCATCAAATAGTTTCATTTTTCTTGAGGGAAACAACAAGAGAATTAACATTAATAACAGCTACCTAAACATACACGTACAAATTGAAATTGAGATTCCAACTTACCAAAACAGCAGTGGCAAATCGTACTGTGATGTTCAAGACGATTGAATAAGCAGCTAGGTCGACTTGGCTTATACGCCCAACAAACGATTGTGTCACAAGTTGCACACCAGACATTGACAGTCGAAACAAGATTGCTGGCAATGCTGTTCTCCATATCAACTTGTTCTCTTCCCATACCCTCTTAACAAGATTCTTATCATCGTCATCGTCTTCGAGGACTCGTTCGGGTTCGATAAGTCTCGAATCCAGCTCATTAGTCTCATCCATGCTCAAATTTGTGACAAACTTGGAAAGTTTGCTGGGTATTGTTGAAGGATGCAATTGATGATGAATTACGCAAATTTGATATGAAGATGTAGCATAGAAGAGAATTCAAGGTAGTGGTGTATTAAAATTGTCAACTAACGGTCTCTCTTTATGTGATATTTGGTCCCAATTATTCTCATATGTGGAAGGTTTATACTCCGTACGTTATACTTAAATATGGGTTAGTTTATATTGAATTGATGTGACATGAAAATAAATTAATTTAAATGAAGATGTATTGTCTTGTTTCACTTTCCTCACAAAAATATTTTCTATCGAAAAACTTTTTTAATACTCTTGAAATCCGTGCAACTCTTTCTAGTTTTTTATGTTTTTCGAGACACTAAAAATCAATTTTCGATTACCCAAAAAGCCTTTCATTCCCACCAGGAAAACAAGGCCTTTGTTAATATACATTGAGTCTGTCATTGATTATTGCTTACAAGTAATTTAGGAGCAAGTCTATTAAAAACTGAATTAGGGTCTATAGAGTCTCTATATAAAGGTCTTGAAAGACCTCTTATGTAATCATACTCTAAAATTTATATTTATGTTCTAATAAAACCAGTTTCTCTTTTATCTATAAATGTAACCAATATTTATAAATCTATATAAACTTATTAATATTGTTGTTGTTGAACATTTTCACGTGCATAATAACAAGTTTTATATTCAATCCTTAAGGTTTAAGACTTCAACCAATACCCACATCTTTTTCTCTTTATTCAATGTTTTTCTCTTAATTTTATTCTCGGTTTTTCTAATCTATGCCCTTAGAACATAAAATAAAAATCCTAATATAGAAACTAAAACCCTAGATAGAAAAGTGTAAACCTTTTTAAAAAATAATCAAAAATATTCTAAATAAAAAATTTAAAATTTATTTTTAAAATTAAACTCTTATGCCCCAAGGATCTAGGATAAAAAAATCATTTTATTCTATCTTTCATGTGATTTAGGTATTTTCTTCATTTGGTTTTTGTAGTCTTCTACGTGTCCTTTTTTCCCTTCACTCGCTCTCATGTAGTGCTGTATGATCCAAACAAAAGCTGGGCTGATTTAAGAAGGATAATGGGGCCTAGAACAAAGACATGGATAAATTTTACAAAACAGCCCCTCAATAAATGGAAATTGCTTAAACCACCAATAAGTAAGAATGTTGGGGCAATAAAGTTGGGTTCGTATGATAACCGGTCTAGTATACAAGTCCAATAAGGTTTCAATTCAAAAGCATATGATAATAGACAGAGTAACTCATTGAATTATATACTAAACAATTCATGTCTAACACTACTAGAAAACGCGTCTGTAGCTAGAAAATATTTAGCCACGAATTTTGTCGAGGTTAATTTGGGTGGCAAAGGCCATAAGTTTAACCACAAATATTTACGTTTGCGGTTATATGGCCATGAAATATATAGTTGTGGCTATTTTGGGGCCGAATAGCCGCGAAAAGAGAGCGCGGCTAGATTTGGTTGTAGATTTCTGGCCATATTGTCATGAAAACAGACTTGTGGATAAAGTTAAGGCCAAATGGACGCGAATGTCTCACGCAGCTAGATTCATTTCTAGTGTAGTAGCTAATTAGCCACGAAAAAAGATTCGAGTGTATATTCACGACAAAGTCTGGAGCTAAGTACCCATATAATATTCGTGGCTAGGTTTGTGGCTATTTGTGTGGGTAATTTGAACCATTGGTTCATAATTGGTCCTTCATTTCGTTAGAATTTTTAGAAATAACCACAAGACTAGCCACGAGTTCTTATTTTCGTGTCTAACTTAGTTTGTTTGGAAAAATCTACGATAACAGTCACGAGATTAGCCACGAGTTCTTTATTTCGTGAGAAATCTGTAGAAATTAAATAACCACGAGACTAGTCACGAGTTCTTCATTTCGTGTCTAACTTTCTTTGTTTGGAAAACTCTGCAGAAACAGTCATGAGATTAGCCACGAGTTCTTTATTTCGTGGTAAATCTGCAGAAATAAGCACAATATTTAAAACGAAGGGGAGAAGAGTTTCGATTGGGCTGCTCATCCATCTTGGCCGAGTAGGGTGATTCAAAAACGGGCCCATGCCTTTTGACTCCCAAGTGCATCATATTTTCTTTTGGCTCCCAAGCCCATTTCTATTTAATTCTTATTATTTGTAAAATTATTTCCACTATAAATAACAATTATTTTAGAATTCTAATAAATATTATCCATAGGCCTTTATAAAGAATATTTATTAAAATAAAATATCAATCATGCTCACCTAGGAAATTTATAATTTTTAAGAAATTATAAATGACTTCCTAGAATAATAATATTATCCATCGTTATATTCCTTTATAATCGTTCATTCTTATAAGAAATCGTTATATTCTTTTAGAACAGTTCATTCTTATAAGAAAACTTTAATTTCTTTAGAATCGATCATTCTTATAAGAAATCGTTATATTCACTTAGAATCGTTCATTCTTATAAGAAATTGTTACATCCCTTTAGAATCTTTCATTCTTATAAGAAATAGTTATATTCCTTTATAATCGGTCATTCTTATAAGAAATCGTTATATTTATTTAGAATCATTCATTCTTATAACAAATCGTTATATTCCTTTAGAATTGGTCATTCTTATAAGAAATTGTTATATTCTTTTAGAATCGTTCATTCTTATAAGAAATCAATGTATTCCTTTAGAATCGTTCATTCTTATAAAAAAATGATATATTCACTTATAATCGTTCATTCTTATAAGAAAACATTATATTCACTTAGAATTGTTCATTCTTGTAAGAAATCGTTATATTCCTTTAGAATCGTTCATTCTTATAAAAAAACGTTATATTCCTTTTGAACTGTTCATTCTTATAAGAAAACATTATATTCACTTAGAGTCGTTCATTGCTGTAAGAAAACTTTATATTACTTTAGAATCATTCATTCTTATAAGAAATCGTTATATCCTTTTAGAATCATTCATTCTTATAAGAAATCAATATATCCCTTTAGAACCGTTCATTTTTATAAGAAGACTTTCTATTACTTTAGAGCCGTTCATTGTTGTAAGAAAACGTTATACTCACTTAGAATCGTTCATTCTTATAAGAAATTGTTATATTCCTTTAGAATCGTTCATTCTTATAAGAAATTGTTATATTCCTTTAGAACCGTTCATTCTTATAAGAAATCGTTATATTCCTTTAGAATTGTTCATTCTTATAAGAAATCATTACATTCCCTTAGAATCATTCATTCTTATAAGAAATCATTATATTCCTTTAGAATCATTCATTCTTATAAGAAATCGTTATATTCATTTAGAATCGTTTATTCTTATAAGAAATCGTTATATTCATTTAGAACCGTTCATTCTTATTAGAAATCGTTATATTACTTTAGAATTGTTCATTCTTATAAGAAATCATTACATTCCTTTAGAATCATTATTCTTATAATTCTTTGGAATCATTCATTCTTATAAGAAATCATTACATTCCTTTAGAACCGTTCATTCTTATAAGAAAATGTTATATTTCTTTAGAGTCGTTCGTTCTTATAAGAAATCATTATATTTCTTTAAAATTAACAATACCTAAATCCTTATGATGATCTTCATATGCTTGATGTTGGTAAGTACCCGCCAGGGGTTCGGGGGGCAACGCCCCACGACGGTGGTCTCGCTGACCGGTCAGCGAGTTAGGGGTCCAGGGGGCAACGCGCCCTTGGCGGGGTTGGGTGGTTCATTCTTATAAATGATTTTTTTAAAATATTTGCTAATTTAATCATCTAGAATTTTATATTATATTAAGAATTACACTAAAAAATACTCCCTCCGTTTCACAATAGTTGTTCTTAGACAAAATTTCAAACATATTAAGGAAAAAAAAATTTCTCCAAATTGCCCCTATTAAATGCTCTCTCTTTTTTCTCAATTACCAATAAGTGATTTGTACTTTTAAAAAGAAATTTTGGGAGAAGTGTAATGTGCGGTATACTCTAAGGGTATAAATGGAAAAAAAAACTTTATATGAACAACTATTTTGAAACAAAAAAAATTGACTTTAAGAACAACTATTGTGAAACGGAGGGAGTATGTGAATATGATTTTATAATTTATTATAATCCTACTTATTTATAAATTATTATTCAACTTTTAAACAATTTGTTAAAAATGTGTGCAAAACTTAATTGCGGGTTTAATAGAAGGAATCATTACTTTAGGAGGGAAAATGAAATTTAGGCTAAATTATTGGCGGGCTTGGAAGGAAACAAAAATTTGGGCTAAGTTATTGGCGGGCTTGGCGGGCTCAAACCCTATTTTCTAATGTGTGGCTCAAATGTCCATGTCATTCAACTGATAAACCCTAAAGGAACACGAAATAGAATCAGAATGGAGCGATGGTCTCTTCTCCACCGCCGAAATATCTTCTCCACCTCCTCAAAATCTACAAATTCGTCTCCAAATTGAAAGGAACCCGAGAGAGAGAATGAGGATGGACTGATATACTCGGGGGAAAAGAATTTGGAGTCTTCACCGCCGTCTTGTCTTCTTCGCCTTGTCAAAATCTACAATCTTGCTCTTCCGGTCACACCAAGAGTCTCAATTAAGGACCAGATGGCTCGGCGGCGGCTTCGCTGCTTCTGGTTTTGTCGGACGAAGGTGAGGCGGAGGTTGGAAAAGTGGAAGGAGAGTTGGGGAGAAAGAATTCGGATTCTTCACCGTTGGCATATCATCTCCGCCTCATCAATGTCTCCAAATTAGTCTCCAAAATTGATCGGTTTGAACATGTCTTTCTCAATTGAATTTTGTTTTTAATGTTTTCTTATGTGAGAAAGATCCAAATTTTCATTTTTTTTATGACTGAGAACTCTCGGCCTGCCTCCAGTACGGGGATATTTCTATCTTTTTTTAATTCGGATCTTGTTTACCCACTCTGGTTGATCTTCTCTTTGGACTTCCTCCTACAGGTCGGACAATCGCTCCTTCCTTTGGGTCAACAAAACTCTAAGCCAAACAATATCTCCGAAATTCATTTCAAGTTAAAGCACATCTTAATACACGACCCTTGTGAGCTTCTGAGCAATATGATCATGTGCAGTTTCTTTTGGATAAGATATTGATAGGCTATTTTCCTACACCGCAAGTATACGGTTCGGTTGTAGTAATCAAGGTGTCGAACACAAGGAACTTTGTAGTACCAATTGGTATTCGAACTAGTAGATCAATCCAAATAAATAAGAGAAAGAGTTTATGATTGAATTGAAATGTTAACAAGTAATCGAAAATAACAAGGAAATATCAGTGGAGAAAAGCTTCCAAGGTTAGGATTACCACAATGATGTTTCAGTAGATTTTAAGTGATGCCTATTTGGATTTCAACTTGAATGTCATTTGAAGGAACTGACTATCTAAAACCAACACAAATCTCTTTTCAGAAAATATGTGAATGTGCCTAGACTCAACTAACAATCGCTGTCGCGTAAGATTAATCAGTTTTAGACCCTTTAAGATCTTTAGAGACTAGGGGCAAACAACCTAGCATTCGTTGTCGCGTTCCGCTAGAATTATCCAACCCTAGAACTACTACGATAGTTGAAATTCACACAAGAGAAATTAAGTTGTTGTCGCATAAATAACTCTCTAGTTTAATACCTAGGGATCTCATTCAGAACCAATTTTTGGTACTTGTCAAATCAATATCTTGTTACGATTATCTCCGGTCGGTCTCAAATTATAACAAGAATCCTATATGCAAGGCAAATAGGGCATAAAGCAACCTAGGATTAAATCAAACTTCAATCAAGTTTCCATTCAATCAAACATCACAATTCAGATCTACCTACTTCATCATTGGGTTCACCCAACCTCAGAATAAGAGAATTAGCTAGACATGAGAAGGGAGGAAAGCAAATCAAATTTAATAAACAACATACCAAATTGTCTTCAAATTGATGCAAAACTTCATTCCAACAAGTCTATAGAAATCTCTAAGCAATCTCCAACTAGGGTTCTCTCTAGAGAGGCTAGAAACAATAATATCTAATAATCATCATAAAACTAGGGTTATAGTGTTTTAAGAGACAAAACAAAGTGAAACTCGGCCCAAATCCCGACACGGGGAACTACCCAGTCATGTACTCGGTCGGGTAAGTTTCTGCAGCCTCAACGATATTATTTGAAGTACCCGGTCTTAAACCCGGTCACATACTCGGTCGGGTAGTTGAGAACCCAGCCACGTACTTCGTCACGTACTTGGCTGAGCTGTCTTTACTTCCTTTTCTCCGTCTTGGCACCCGAGCAACCGCTTTTAAGCTCCGTCCTTCATCACTTAGGCTCCATCAAACACTCCTTTTAGCCATGATCCTTGAAAATGCTTGAATCTCCATCCAGAATAGCCTGAAATCCACACAACACAAGAGTAGATACCGAACCAAGAAAACAAACGAAACAAACATAAAACTAAATCAAAACTAAGCTAAAAAGACTCAAAACATGAAAGTAAACATGTCCTAAACTATGTCTAAATGCATGCTATCAAAATTTCCCAAGCTTAAACCTTACTTGTCCTCAAGTAAGAAATCAAATCCGACACCCCACAAGACAAGCAAGTCATGGATCCATTTTGACAATAACCTAGACGAGAATTATAGAAGCAAAGAATGACAACCAAAATCATAGAATGCATTTGTAACATCAAAGAGATAAAGCCAACATATCCATTCTAAACCTCACATAGGACAATTGTGTTTTCGCTCTCTCTCAAGTGTTTGAATAGGATGTGTTTCACTCATGTCTCATCTTTTGAAAGCTTTGCTACCATAAGCTTGCATGTCGTTCTAAATCTCCACCGCATAGGACCTTGCATTCAACAATGATCAAGAGGTCTTTTATTGGGTTGTAATGGGGCCAAGGTGATAAAAAATAGGTGGGGAAATATTTAGGCCATGTGGTGCTAAATCCGGAAATCTAGATTTAAATAAACTCGATTGAACACCGTGTCTCAAGATTTTCTTTCCAAGCAACCTATTCTCAAACACCAACACCCTTTATTCCCTTATTTCTCATACTCTTTTTTCCTTTTCGCTTTGTTTTTGTTTTTCTTCTTCTTCTTTTTTCATTGCATTTTTTTTGACTTTTTTTCTTTTTAATTTGATTTTCCAAGATAAAAAGTATTAGCACATTACACAGCCCAATCACCAAATACATATAAGTCTTCCCCAAGCTTAGCTTGCAACCACAGAGTCAATCAAGTAATTATCCTAGTTCCCGGATGGGTCAGGCTTATAAAGGCTCGAAATTAATTTTGTGGAGCTTCAAAAGAATAAGGCTAATTTAGGCTCGAAAAAGGGGCTTCAAAAAGAGGATAATATGCAAGGTGGATAGGGAGTATAAAGGCTAAGAAAATAGTGCCTCAATCACTTCAAAGTCGCATGCAAGAGTCATAAGAGCGGTCTTGAAAGAGAGTCTAATGCAAGTTCTAGAGGAAGCAATCAAAAGTGAGAATCACACATGAAAAGAGAGGACTCTTAATAGAAAATAGTCCTAGAAAGGTCAAAAATCTCACATGGCTTTTTGTTTAGAACTTCAATGTCAACTAAAATCTCAAAGAATATACATGCTCATTCAATCATCAAACAAGTTCATAAACATTGCTAGATATCACCAAAACTCAAACACTTCAAGCAAGTCTAGGGGATAGGATTTCATTCAATAATTTTGAAGAACAAGAGGCTTGTTACTTTAGGGGGAAATAATAGCTCCTAAAATGCAATTTTTTTTTCATTATTTTTGACATTTTTCTAAAAAAAAATTTCAATTTTTTTCTTTTTCAATGCAAATGCAATCTAAAATGCAACTATATGCATCTAATTAACATGAAACATGTTTCCCTCCCCCACGCTTAAACTACATTGTCCCCAATGTATAGATAAAAGAGAGAGATAAGAAAACACTAACCTTGGGTTGCCTCCCAAGCAGCGCTTGTTTAAGGTCGTTAGCTCGACCTCCCATCTTCTTTCAAGTGGTCGGGTCAGGAGGGTCTTTGGTACCCACCCTGACTGGATCAGGCTCATCCACAAGATTCAACCTATTTCGTTGCACTTTGAACTTCCCCGAGTTTTTATGCCGAAGCTCAGTTCCTCCTCCTTTTAAAACTCGAGTCACTATGTATGGCCTTGACCATCTTGTTCCTTTTCTACCAGGAAACATGTTGGATCTTTCATGGAATAACTTCACCTTGTCTCCTCTTTTAATCTCAGCTTTTGCTCTGGCCTTCTTCTTTTTCTTGTGATCCCTACCCTTTATATCCTCAGCAATACCACCATCCATGAGGCTTTTAACTTCTAAGGTTTCTTGAGAAGGTTGAGCAATATCAGATTGAATCTCCTCACTAGCCAGCTTCACTTCAATACTACAGCAAGCTACTTTGACAGTCTCTTGTGGAGGATTCTTGTCCACTTTAAGGAAGTTATCTTTGAAATATACATACTCTATCTTCTCTTCCCCTATAGTGAGTGAGATCTTTTCATTCCTGACATCAATGTTAGCTCTAGCAGTGGCTAAAAAGGGTCTCCCAAAGATGATAGGAGTCCTGTCGTTCATCACCTCCATGTCAAGGATCACAAAATCACCTGGTATAAAGAACTTGCCCACCTTCACTGGAAAGTTCTCAATAATGCCCACAGGATGAGTGACTAAATTATCAGCCATGATAAGACGCATCTTGGTTGGAATAGGATCACCCAAATTCAGATTTTTGCAAATTGACAAGGGCATGATATTGACACTAGACCCAAGATCACAAAGGCAATAAAATTGAAGAGAACCAAAACCAGCAGGGATAAAGAACTCGCCTGGATCTTTTAGGTTTCTTGGCATCTTCTCAACTTGATCCATCACCAAGGCGACTGTCTCATAGTCTTCAATCCCCCTCTTTTTGCATAGAATCTCCTTCAAGAATTTTGCATATGTAGGCATTTGAGTGAGGACATCTATAAAAGGAATGTCAATGTGGAGCTTCTTTATCATACTCATGAATTTCCCAAATAGTTGCTCTTGCACCACCTGAATCTTCCTTTGTGGGAAAGGTAGAGGTGGTTTGTAAGGTGGGGGAGCAACATATTTAGGTTCTTCATCATTAGATGGCTTCTCCGTTGTCTTTTCTTCAACTCCATTTTTCACCGGTGGGAGCTCTTCAAGCTCTTTTCCACTCCTTAGAATGACAACCCGACATTGCTCCTTAGGATTGACTTCAGGTTGCCCAGGCAATTGACCAGGAGGTCTAGGAACATTCAAAGCTTGTTGAGCCACTTGTTGTTCTATGATCTTCAAATTCTTTCCCTGAGCTCTCACTTCTTCTATTAGCGTCTTCATGGAGGTGGCAAGGCTCTCAATAGCAATCTCTCATGCTGGCTTTTGGGAGGGTTGAGCCTCTTGGTTTGGGTGCAGTGGAGCCCTTGGTGGAAACCCAGGAGGTGCTCGCTGTTGTGACTGATTGTTCCCATAAGAGAAGTTGGGGTGATTTCTCCAATCAGGGTTGTAGGAATTAGAGTAGGGATCATTCTTAGGCCCCCTGTCAAAGTTATTCATGTATCTCACCTCCTCCTCATGTGGTTCCTCCTTAGAAGCAAATAATTGGCAGGATGATATAGTGTGATCACCTGCTCCACAGAACTGACACACCACACTTGAGACAACCTGATTAGAGCTTTCTTCATTCCGGTTATTATGCCCATTCACCTTCAAATTCAACTGCTTGATCTGTTGAGCAAAAACCTCCATTTGTGCTTCACGAAGAGTTTCCCTATCCACCTCATAGAGCCCAGCTGATCTCTTAGAACTTGGAATAGATCGAGCATCATTATAGTAGTGAGTATGCTGGGCAATATCCTCAATCTAATTCCAAGCGTCATCAACATTCATCTTCATAATAGTACCTCCAGATGAGGCATCAATGAGTAGCCTGGTGGTGGTGTCAACAGCATTGTAAAAAGTGTGAAGAAGCACCCACTTGTCTATTCCATGGTGAGGACATAACAATAGGAGCTCCTTGAACCTCTCCCAAGCTTCATAAAGAGATTCCCCATCCTTCATTTGAAATGAGTTGATTTGGTTCCTCATCTCTGCAGTCTTCTTAGGCGGAAAATACTTGGTCAGGAAAGCTTTGGCTAACTCATCCCATGTAGTAATAGTGCCATGAGGCAGGGCCTTGAACCATGCTTTAGTCCTGTCCCTTAGAGAGAATGAGAAGGTGCGCAAATAAAGCGCGTCGTTAGAAACATCATGAATCTTCACCGTATGCATAAGCTCCAGAAAAGTGTTGAGATGTTGGTGAGGATTCTCAGAAGGTAGACCTCCAAACTGATTCTGCTGAACCATATTAATCAGAGATGGCTTCAGCTCAAAATTTCTGGCTGGAACTGGAGGTCGGACCACACCAGCTGTGGGTCCTTGATAGCGTGGCAACACATAATCCCCAATGTCATAGGTGGTTGAGCATTCAACTGTTGTTGCAACAATAGTTGTTGTGCATTTGCCTGATCGCCTTCCAGAACTTGGGTTCTAGCTTCCCTTTGCTCTCTTCTTCTTCTAAGAAAAGCACGCTCGGGTTCAGAATCGAAATTGTGTAGTGCATTAGCGCTCAGAGATCTTCTCATAAGAAGGAGAACAAACTGAAACCAAAACAAAAAAGAAACAAATTAAAAATAAAAACAAGACTTAATCTACCGGTTACGAGAAACAACCAATACTAGCAATAGTTCCCCCGGCAACGGCGCCAAAAACTTGATAGGCTATTTTCCTACACCGCAAGTATACGGTTCGGTTGTAGTAATCAAGGTGTCGAACACAGGGAACTTTGTAGTACCAATTGGTATTCGAACTAGTAGATCAAGCCAAATAAATAAGAGAAAGAGTTTATGATTGAATTAAAATGTTAACAAGTAATCGAAAATAACAAGGAAATATCAGTGGAGAAAAGCTTCCAAGGTTAGGATTCCCACAATGATGTTTCAGTAGATTTTAAGTGATGCCTATTTGGATTTCAACTTGAATGTCGTTTGAAGGAACTCACTATCTAAAACCAACACAAATCTCTTTTCAGAAAATATGTGAATGTGCCTAGACTCAACTAACAATCGTTGTCGCGTAAGATTAATCAGTTTTAGACCCTTTAAGCTCTTTAGAGACTAGGGGCAAACAACCTAGCATTCTTTGTCGCGTTCCGCTAGAATTATCCAACCCTAGAACTACTACGATAGTTGAAATTCACACAAGAGAAATTAAGTTGTTGTCACATAAATAACTCTCTAGTTTAATACCTAGGGATCTCATTCAGAACCAATTTTTGGTACTTGTCAAATCAATATCTTGTTATGATTATCTCCTGTCGGTCTCAAATTATAACAAGAATCCTATATGCAAGGCAAATAGGGCATAAAGCAACCTAGGATTAAATCAAACTTCAATCAAGTTTCCATTCAATCAAACATCACAATTCAGATCTACCTACTTCATCATTGGGTTCACCCAACCTCAGAATAAGAGAATTAGCTAGACATGAGAAGGGAGGAAAGCAAATCAAATTTAATAAACAACATACCAAATTGTCTTCAAATTGATGCAAAACTCCAATCCAACAAGTCTATAGAAATCTCCAAGAAATCTCCAACTAGGGTTCTCTCTAGAGAGGCCAGAAACAATAATATCTAATAATCATCATAAAACTAGGGTTATAGTGTTTTAAGAGACAAAACAAAGTGAAACTCGGCCCAAATCCCGACACGGGAAACTACCCAGGCAACTACCCGGTCATGTACTCGGTCGGGTAAGTTTCTGCAGCCTCAACGATATTATTTGAAGTACCCGGACTTAAACCCGGTCACGTACTCGTTCGGTAGTTGAGAACCCGGCCACGTACTTCGTCACGTACTTGGCTGAGCTGTCTTTTCTTCCTTTTTCGCTCTTTCTCCGTCTTGGCACCCGAGCAACCGCTTTTAAGCTCCATCCTTCATCACTTAGGCTCCATGAAACACTCCTCTTAGCTTTGATCCTTGAAAATGCTTGAATCTCCATCCAGAATAGCCTAAAATCCACACAACACAAGAGTAGATACCGAACCAAGAAAACAAACGAAACAAACATAAAACTAACTCAAAACTAAGCTAAAAAGTCTCAAAACATGAAAGTAAACATGTCCTAAACTATGTCTAAATGCATGCTATCAAATATCTGGATTTATACATTTGCAAACTCTTGTGGATTGAATGTGGTAAATGACCATCACCTGGATGGATTTGAGGTTGAGGAATGTTGTGAGCTACGTAGCAAACTTGATTCAACACAGGTAAGATGTCTATATTTTGTGTATTAACGCTGAGTCAGAGACATTATTAACAAGAATGTGTATTTTGTAGAAAGATTTAAGCGTTACACTGTAACACCCCCTTCCTACCCTGGAGGTATTACCGCCAGTAACCCCGATTAAGACTAAACCGAAGCTACCCAAGGCTTTAAACTGATTGAACAAACTAAAAACAAGGTAAATGAAACCATTTAAAACCTAACAAAATTAAGTAAAACTTTGCAGCGGAAAAGAGAATAAAAGGTCTTATACAAGCCTTAACTTAAAAAGAAATGTGTAAATAAATAGAACAACCTTCTATTTAAACAAAATCTTCATCCGGTCTTCCTTAAGTTCTTATTTTTGAAACTCAGCTTCACTTTGAAGTAGTTCAACCATGATCTTCACTCAAGTATAGCCATTGGAAACCTTTCTTCAACTTATGGAGCTTCAAACATCTGAATTCGCCTCTTGAATCAAATTCCAAGAAGAACCTGATGTGCCATAAACCAACGATGGACACCAGCCAACCATATAAAAGAAAAGAAGATGGACGGGTTAGTCTAATGAAAGACTAAGCAAGCGGAGAAACTAACTTGGTTCTTATGGTTGTAACTAAACATATTGGCATCCAAATCCGATTAGACTTAGATTATGATCCAACAGTTAGCAGTCTTATAGAGAATAAGAAGGAGACTCTTATAATCAAGAGAGAGAACACCACCGCTTGTGATTTCTTTAAGAAGCATAAACAAATGTTGGGAACTCATATTAATCACATAACATCTTGAAAAGTCTCCATCGACTAATCAGATTGACTTAATCAAAGCTTGATTAAGAATCATTCATAACCGGGAGTAAGAATGGTTATCGAATAGACTAACCATCCGGGTATATTAATGTGCCTAACGCACTTGTCTTATATCACTTTCAAAACTTTTTATAAACATATTGGTAACTTTTAATCGACGGAAACCGTCGAGAATCCACATGTACATGTGATGTCAAGATGAGAGGGCTTATTTCATCCATGATCATTGACAAACGACTAGTACCAATTGCACTTAGCTAGAGTGCATAACACCTCCTCCAGCATTGAGTGAGGTATGAGTCATGACCCTAATGTTGGGATATGATAGCGAACTAAACCTCCCAACATAGACTGTGTTATAAAGAGGTCATCGGAGACTCGGCTCCTACCCCTGGAAACTAACTTACTTCACAATAATGTCTCTGCATGATACAACATACAAGGTCACACATAACGGACCTAAATCCAGTTCTATCGCGAAACTGAACGAATAACAATATGTTAATTATTTCTAACAAAACAACAACTTATCATATTTTATTAATCATACAAGTTGTTCCCAACGCAAATATTAAATGGGATTTAATTCCTCATTTAATAACAATAACGCAAGAGAGAGTCATCCACTTTCCTTAGAAGGCGTGCTCAACGTCCTTAGCAATTCAACAGTAATCTTTATCATCCTTCTGAAAAATATAACAAAAGGATTTCTCATAAACGAGCTCACAGAAACACTTCTTAGTTGTATACTCAAATTCTACAACTTCCTAATCGATAAACGATTTAATTTCCGAATATCGGTATATAGTAAATCCTTAGTTATCATGCTTTAAGGAGCCATCTTGGCGGAATTATAACTAATTATCCGCTTCACTTTTGAAACAATTTTCTAAACAAAAAGTGTTCCTCAATAACAATTCTTAAAGGTGACCAAATCTCGGATCAAACGGATTAACAACGAATCCCGAGTAATTATCCAAAGCCCTTTACCTGCCAATCGGTATCCAAAACTTGTATTCGCTATAACTGAAGATCCTGACGTCCGTTTCTCGAGCAGTTTGAACCTGAGGGACCGTATCAACGTCAATATTATAAAAACCATAAATTTAATTAGCAAAGCGGAACCGAAAGGCCCTTACGGTGGCTCCGTAATCAACCCGCTAATTAATTTCGATAGTATATACCTTCACTCGATCCCATGGCTCGTTTGGCTCGATAGTGGCTCGATCCCCGAGCCCAAGGGTGGTCGAGTATTGCCCAGCGGCAGCTCTCGCAGTGGGTGGTGGTCGGAGGAGCTAGCGATCACCGGCGAGGTCGCTTGGCGAGGCTAGAAGAGACTGGCGGTGATGGATTTGAATTCTATCTCCCCGTCCGTCGTTCCTACCTGATTCTCTGGCTCGGTTCCTCTTTTGCAGCAGCCCAAGAGAGGAAGAAGAAGTAGATGAGGTAGGATATGAGGAAGTGGCAGGGGAGATCGCCGGCGGTGAAGGTTTCGGCTTTTCGTCGTCGTCCGCCCTCTCTCGTCTTTCTTTTTTTGAATAGGTTCAAATTTGTAGACTTTGACAATTGTTAGTCTTTGGATAAGGTAGAAAGAATTGCCTTCCCAATCCACTCTCTCTGGTTCCTTCCTAACTAAGACAAGAGAAAGGCGGTTTAACGAGATTTTCCGTTTCGGAACGGGACTCGCGTTAAAACGGTAAAATTATGTACCTCGGATGGAAAAAACTCACTAAACGAAAAACGTCCCGTAAATTATGTAGACCAATAAAACCAATTTTCCATGATTTTATCTTGCTACCTTCAATTTTTAAGGCTTCCGTTTTGTATTTTAAATCCTTTCTGGTACATAATTAAAAAGACGGCTTATCCAATAAATATTCTTTTTCCACTGAAAAATCCTAGAATTCACATTGATGCATAAAATCTTTTCTTTGTGATTTTAGGATATCACCAAGAATTTTCTAGGATTTAACCTCCAACAAAATATCGGATTAAACGTTAAAACAGACAAAGAGGTTAAAAGGATATCCTAGAAAAATTCAAAAATATCCTCAAAAACCACAGTTATTACATACACAGAAGTTGCTTGCGCTGCTTTTAGGTCAAGTTGCTTTCTTTGTAATGGCGCTCATGAGCTTCTCTTGCTCTTATTTGGCTGATCTCGGTAAGGTTGAAAAACCTAAATACTAAATAAGATGCTGAATTCTTAGTAATTTTGAGTCAATCTGTCTCAATTTGCAATCTTGCAAGCGTGGATGCACCTCTTACGCTGTCATTCTTCCCATACTTGAGCTTAGTTGTAGTTTATGGGTCCATTATGGTATATCGGAGAAACAAGTTTCTGGTAATTTCCCCTGTTTTGCTTTTTAAGTCTGAGTCATTCTTTCAATGCTCAAACCCTAGAAATTTTTTGGCTAAAGAAAGACTTGTGATTTTTCCTAATTTAGATGTGGAAAATAGTTTATTCACCCTTTTCTTTGGTGGGATTTGCAGATTCCTTGGTACTATTATGTGCTATTAGGATTTGTTGATGCTCAAGGAAACTATCTTGGTGAGTGATTCTGGTTTATCTAAAATGATGATTGAGCTTGCTTGATAGCCACTAGAAAATAGATTTCTGGTTTACAATGGGATATTTAAATTAGATTTTTTATGCTATGGCCTATTGTAGTGTTTTTTGTAGATCATAAATAAGTTTTCATCTTGGAATTGGGTGATTAGCTAGCTGTTGACTCAGTCTTTCTTATAAGAGTGAAGTAGGAATAATGTATATCGTTTGAGGATTCATTCCAACACGTATGCAGTTAATAAAGCATACCAATATATCATCTGAGGTCCTAATTTTCATTGCATTCATTTTTTTGTTCATTCATTCAATCTAGACTTCAACCTTCTCAACACCTTTTGGACTAGTATGGTTTTATAAGATGTTTGCTTTCTTCACAACGTTTTGGTGTTGGTGATGCATCTCAAATTGGTTTGGACATTGATGAGGTAATTTAATATCTCAAATTGGTTTGGACATTGATGGGGCACTCTATTAGAGTCATAATTTACTAATAGAGTCATTAGCCCAGGATCAATAATGTATGAAACGTACTAGTTTTGACTTCCTGCTTGCAACATCTCCTTGTTTGATGTGCATATGATCAACATTTCATCATTAATTTACATTTTGTGTGCACTTGGATACAACTGAATCATGTGACTGGTTTGTTTTCTAGATTGGAAACGAATATGGGAAGCAAAGCAAGATGCTTGGGCAAGAAGGGTATAAAGAAGGAGCCTAAAGGACGGGGTCGAACCATCATTCAGGATTTGATGTGTTAAAAGTTGGTTTTCCAAGATTCATGATGCTTAGCTTTAGTTTCAGAAAATGTTTGTATAATTGTATCAAACATACGAAATGTGTTATGACATATAATGATGTGTTATGTCATTTTCAATTGCTTCTTGTATTGTTTGCATTTGTTTGTTGCTTTTGATGTTCAACTTTCTGTATATTTTACTACTATTTTGACTGAACTAGGGAACATTAGAAAAAAAATTAGCCTATATATTATAGTATAATATTTTTTTAAATGTGTAATTATTTAACCACAAAATTTGAAACAAAATAAATTCATGGTAAATTTCAAGGCTAATGGCCACAAAATAGGGGCGATTATGAGTTCAAATTCGATTTGAATTTAGATACAAAATACATTTGTGGCTAAAATTTGATGGTGATTCACTCAAAACCAACCACGAAATTCAATTCTGGCTAATATGGTTAAACGTGACTTTCATGGCCAATAGCCACACATTTGGCAATGAACTAATTCGCGGCTATTATTTGCAGCTAAATAGCCACAAAACTAGAATTTTGTGGTTCTTTTCCACAGTGATATTTAGCCTCGGCCGTTTTAGCCCCAGGGCACCTTTTCGTAGGGCAATCTGTTGGGGATGTCGTGGCTAACTTGATTTCGTGGTTATTTTTGTGGCTTAAGTCGTGTCTATTTTCCTGGCTACAGACGCGTTTTCCATCGGTGTAAGTCTTCCATGTGGGAAGCACTCTCAACAAGCCCCCTCAAGTGACAACTGTCTTGGCCCAATTGACAATTCTTTAAATTCCCGATGTGGGATAACTTATCTCCACACGTCCTTCAAGTGATAACTAGTCTGGCCCAATTAGCACTTGACAACATAATGACCTTAAATTCGACGGATCGTCAACAAGCCCAAACAACTAGCTCAAATCCCGCCATTATGGAGGGCTAGTCGAATACAACGGGCGGGGAGCATCCTGGCCCGACCTAAATAACAGGGACCCAAGACTAAACATGCTTTGATACAATGATAAAGTCTGGTGGACCGATAAAACTGGAGGTCATATGGTAACATGCCTAACATACAAGCACAATAAGGTTCTAGCTCAAAATTACATGATAATATGTGGAGTAACTTATGTGATTATATACTAGACAATTTATGTTTCTATTTTTCCAGTTATTTCACACGTTTTTCGGATCGGTTTAGTCGAATATCTGTCGAGTGCAGTTAAAATTGTCATGCCTAGTTGGATCCTCGTTGTCGAGCACAAAATAAGATCTCGAAGCCAAGAAACATATTTATCATCATTATTATTGGTAGGGACTTTTCTTTGGATTCATCAATATTCGTCTGCATAGGGTAGGTTTAAATTTGAATTTTTGGACCGGAGGAGGTAGGAATTGGGTGTGAAATTGTGTGGTCCGATTTGTAGTAGGCTCCAAAATTTATGTCTAAAGATAAAGAAGTTTAAAGTCCTGTTTGTCAAAATTAGTGGAAGCAGATAGGTTTAGTTGTAGTTGTAGTAGTGACGGTTGACAAAGTGGTTGAAATTAACGGTTTAATAAAAATAAAACGCTAATGTGTGTTTGGTTTAGATAGCTTTTAGTCTATCTTATGCTTATAAAATATCAAAATGAGACATATGATTTATTAAAGAATGTATGATTTTCCTTTTTGGTTAATGACATATACGGAAAAAAATTCAAACGCTAGTTAAAATCTTAAAAACCTTTCTAGAACAGCTTTCAAAATTCAAGCTTCTGAACAAGATATACCTCCACGGCTGATTATAACAAACACCCTAGTAGGATTCAAAATGAAATTTTAAAAACTAAACGCTAGTGTTTTGGTGTTAACAAACAGAGCCTAAATTGTGTTGTAATATTAGGGTAGATTTAGATTAATTTTTCTATTTTCATACACAAGTGTACATATTGCTACTTACAAAGTTACCGTATAACATAAACTACTCTCTTTTATGTTCAAACTCTTTGTTTGCTACCAGTAGATCGAAGAATTGGTTATGTTTAAAGAATTGGTTAGATCCATCTCTATCGTTTCTTTGCTACTTGTAGATCGCACTTTGTTTTGACATATATATAAATCTTGTAAAATCGCCTCCACTAGTTCAAAATCATAGGCAAATGCCTTGGAATGTTACATTAGCATAGTAAATGCCTTAGTTTTGACACATACATACTAGACCTGTCAATCGGGTCGGGTCGTGCAGGTTCGGGTTAGGTCATTTCGGGTTCGAGTTGAGTCGGGTTCAGGTCGTTACGGGTCACATGTTAAACCGGGTCGGGTCGATGCGGGTTTTCGGGTGGGTCGGGTTGACCAGCGGGTCAAAAACATAGAATGTTTTATGATTATTAAAATAGATTTTTAATTAAATAATAATATTTAATTATAATATATTATTTGTATGTATTTTAAAAATAAAATATATTATATTTTTTAAAATTAATTTTATACATTTTATAAATATACTAAATCGGTCAACCCAACGGGTTTCGGGTTTCAATCCAATGGGTTTCGGGTTCTATCGGGTTCGGTTGATTTCGGGTTTAAATTTTCGGGTCTTGACCCTAAAATTATCGGTCGAGTCGGGTTGGCGGGTTCGGTCAGCTTTTAACAGCTCTATACATACATACATATATTATGTATTTTGATTAATTTAGCAGTTAACATTTGATAATAGTTAATCAGATGCAATCTGAGTCTGATTTTTCATCAGTGAATCCCTTATTGTTATTTTTCCAAGGATTGGTTTGACCCATATTTGCATATTGTGGGTCATGGCATTATATTTCATGTTTATCAGTTTATGTATATCTTGTTAATCAATATATATTTTCAGGTTTAATCAATATATATTTTCTAAACCTGAAATACTTTTGGGCAGTTTTGTCATTACAAATTTATATTACAGTCACCCTATTTTTAATAATGATTTTTTAATTAATTATATATTATGTACTTCAATCACCTTATGAAATTTCCAATTTTATACACTCATCTTATTTAATAATTTTTTTTATCAATTATTATGAGATTGGATAATTTTTATCTCTACCCATTATTTTTTTTTATCTTTGTTCATGTTCATTATATTATAATATGAAATCATCTTCTATCCATATATTAATAATGATTTTTTATCAATAAAAATTGAAAATTTATCTATAACTATATATTAAAGTTGTACCTTTTCTAAATACTACATTAAGTCTAGCCCCACCTTATATTTAAAAAATAATTTTTGTTTATATAATTTTTGTTTTCTAATTAAATTCCTTTATATCTTTTTATGTGGAAAAAATTAAGTCGAATTTTAATTAAAAATCACGAAAATTATTTTCATTATCCTTTTATCGAGCCACCATGTTGATTTTGGCCCCATCTTACATTTAAAAATTAATTTTTATTTATATTAAATTAGTCTTTACAATTAAATTATTTTCTATCTGTTTATGTGAAAATTTATTTTTAAATTCAAAATTTAAATAAAAATATTCTATCTTTATGTTTTTATTTTTTTATGTAAAAGATTTATCTTAAATCAAATTTTGATAAAAAAAATTAAATATCTTTTGTATTATGTAATTCAATCACCTTATGGAATTTCCAATTTTATGCACTTATTTTATTTAATATATTTTTATCAATTATTATGAGATTGGATAAAAAAAAATTCTCTACCCATGATTTTCTTTATCTTTTTTCATTTTCATTATATTATAATATGTAATTATCTTCTATCCATATATTAATAATCATTTTTTATCAATATTTTTATTTATTTATTTATATATTAATTATATATTACAAGATCTTGCACATATTTATCATATACATACAATGCATCACATTAAAAATGGTGATTGAAATATAAAAACGTATTTATGGATGACACATAAAAGTACTAATATAATATATTAGAGTAAAATAGATAAGTTTTTTATCCATAAATAAGATAATTATAAAATATTTTATATAGTTTTTCTATTCATAAGTATATTTTTAATTATAAATTAATATTATTAGGTTTCTATTTATAATTATAATTTAATATCCCAAATATCGTTTTTTTAATTTAATATCCCATAATAATTCGTTTTAATATCTCTAAATGAAACAGATAATTTTATAACCATAAGTATGAAATATGGAGCATATTTTCAATTATGGGTTTTAAATATTAAATTTTTAGATTCTTTTATATTAACTTTTTTTTCAAAATTATAATAATTTTAAAATTAGTATGAACCATATCTTTAATCATGCTTTTTTATATTAATATTTATATTTTTTATATTAAAATATTATAAGTATGACAACATATATACTTCATATTGACCATATTTTTTATAATGATTTCAAATTTTCAATATTAATTTTCTATAAATGAGAATGACAAATTTTTAAATTTCCATCAATATTAAGTTTTTACCCATAAGTATGAAACATATAAAATAGCAATTTAATATCTTAACAACCTTTTTAATTTAATATCACACAATAAGTTTATTTATAATATCTCTAAATGAAAATGATAACATTTATATCCATTATTTTGAAATATTGACAATATTTTCGTATTAATTTCAGATTTTTTAATATTAACTTTTTTTACAAATCAGAATGACAACTTTTTAAATTTTCATCCATAAATATGTTGAGTTTTATATATTAGTTTTATTTCTATAAATATAACAATTAAATGCATTATTCTCATTAATATACTATCCATAAGTATGCCAACTTTTTTAATTAATTTGGACCATGTCTTTAATTCAAGATTTTATATTAAATTTTAGATTTTGTTAAATTAATTTTCTATTAGTGTGTTGATTTTTTATATTTCAGATCCCTTAATAAATAAATAAAAATTATTGATCCCTTAATCTTAACAATTTAAGCACTATTCATATATAAGACACATAAAAAATACTAATTTAATCTATTAGAATAAAATAGATAAATTTCGTATCCATAAATACGATAAATATGAAATCATTTTTTATTTAGCTTTCCTATCTATAAGATGTTTTTAAGTATATATTTTTAATATTAAGTTTTTATCCATAAGTATAACAAATAAAATAGTAATTTAATATTTCAATTGCCCGATAATAAATTAGTTTGTAAATATCTAAATGAAATAGATAACTTTTATCTCCATGAATATAAAATATGGACCATATTTTAAATTATGGATTTTCAATATTATATTTTTAGATTCTTTTATATTAACTTTTTGTTTAAAAGGATAATAAATTTTTTAGTTATTATGAACCACATTTTTAATCATGTATTTTATATTATTTTTTGGATATTTTTATTAATTGTATTATTTATAAGCATGATAGCGTTTTAATTAATATCGACAATATTTTTCATAATAATTTCATATTTTTCATTATTAATTTCCTATATATAAGAATTACAACTTTTTAAATTTCTACCTATAAATATGTTGGGTTTTATAAATTAAGTTTTTATCTATAAATATTATAATTAAATGTATTATTGTCATCAAATTTTAATGTCTCAGTCATCATACATTTAGTTATGAAATTGTTCATAATAATATTATATCCATAACTATGATAACTTTTTTAGTTAATATGAACCATATTTTTAATCATATATTTTATATTTAAATTTAAATTCTCTTATATTAATAATCTATTAAAAAGTATGACTACTTTTTAAATATTCTATCCAAAAATATGTTGATTTTTGTATACTAATTTTCTATTAATAAGTATAACTACTTTTTAACTGATGTCGATATAAATATATTGTGTCTTGCAATATATCATAACTATATACTAAAACGGAGGTTAAAAAAATTATTAAACGACACATGTCACTTTTAGATTGAACCACATCATCCCTTTTATTAAAACCAATATTTGGCAAAATAATTAAGTCTAATATAAAGATAGTATAATAGTTGTATATATTTTATGATTATTAAATAAATATTACAAATAACATTTTTAAGAATAACATAATAGTTGTATATATTTTATAATATCATAAATTATTATAATTAACATAAATTACAAATATGTATTAATTAATTTAATTATTTATAATATTATTTTTTTATATGAATTATAACACCTATATCATATTTCAATTAATATATTATAATACTTATTTAAAAAAAATTCTCGGACAAGACCCAGGTCATCAACTAGTATTTATACTAATCATCTTCTGAAATTCAATGATGAGTTCATCCGGAAGCTTATCAAAGAACGGAGAAACTTTCTACCAAAAAAAAAGAACGGAGAAACTATCTTGTAATGGGAAAAATAGAAAAAGAATTTGGGTTATTTGTAATTGGATTCCCTACGGTTCTTATGTTTTTTTATTTGGGCCATTCATAGCTCAATAAAGCAGACTTGGCCCAATGTAATGGACCCAATTGCCCAATAGCTGAACAACATGGCTTTAGACCACGCCACATCTTCTCCCCTGTCTTGCCTTTTTAATAATCCTAATATCTGTTAATATGCGGTGAACCTGTTACTGATCGATACTCGTCAAAGATTCGTTTGGGATGAAGCCCCTGACAATATCATGGGTCCCAGGGACTTATCGTGATTTATTTTGGGCTTAGGCCCATAATCTGATTAGGGTTTCATGAGTCGCTATAAATGCTCATGAAACGCCTTATTCTTGTAAGCGGTTCTGTTTCGCCTCCATAATAAAATTTTGATTCTCTACCCGTGAACGTAGGTAGCACACTGTTACCGAACCACTTAAATTTTTGTATCAATCTTTTACTATTTATTGTTCTCGTTACAACATCTTCTATTTCTTGAAGTATTCTTTTTTCCCTAAACTGATTTGTGTGCTTATAATCTTCTATCCAGGATCCAACCGGTAGCTAAGTAAACCTGAGTGTCAAGCTGAGCTGTCGGTTCGATGTTGGACAAAAGATTATAAACACAAAAATGAAAGATTCAATCTTGTTTCTTCTTAGAAGCTTTCTTATCGATGACCACTCTCTAATTCTTCTAAAAGTCTAAGAAATTTCAACTATGTCGTGTGGTCTCTTAATGTAAGAAGAAAACGAGCATAGAGAGACTGAGACGAGTTGTGTATGAGTCAAGGTTGTCTGATCGAGTTCACTACGGAGTTAGAAAGAGCGTCTGACGCTAAAGAATAGAGATTAGTCATTAGGAGTGTGTATACCTAGAAACCGAAACTTGCATTTGTAATTTTGACTTGTCTAAGATTGTAAATTTGATTGAGAAATTTTGTCTTTGATAATTACTTGCATATTACGTTTTAATTTCATTGCACAATTCAATAGTCCCTAAGGAGGAGTGTCAACACACCGACCCAACAATTGGTATTAGAGCTATGTCGCTCTAGATTGTGTATTATTCGTAGGAATCAAAGATGAGTACATTCCCGGTTATGAAGCAAGCTTGGGGAACAACAAACCATCCATGCTTCGCTCTGGTCAATATGATTATTGTAAGACATGGATGCTAGATTGGATCAAAGGGAAGTACAATAATATATTTTTTTTATAAAATTGTACCAGAATCATCATATTTATTAGGGGAAATTGCATTTAACCACCCTTTATTTGTTACTTGTTGCAATTAACCACCCTTTATATTTTTTTCTACACTTAACCACCCCTTATTTGTAATTATGTGTATTTAACCACCCGTTTTAACGAAAAACGTCATTTTTTCCGTTAAGTAAATTAAATTACGTTATTTTCTTTTGTTTTTAAATTTTATTTACAATAAATAAATAAAGGAAAAACCATAATTGACACTTTCAAGTTCCAATATGTACGTTGATTTTTGCAACCTTGGCCTAATTACATTCGTAATAATTCCTTCCCTCCATCCAATAGCGAAGAAGAACCACGACTTCGCCGATGCAAAGACAATTGGTTTTGGATCTGATTTTGACGACTTTGAGTGTCCCTTGGAGTCGATCGTGTCTAAGTTGATGGACAACGGCTCGAGATTCAAAAGGTTGAAATGTAGGCCGAAATCCAATGATAATGACATTCCAAGCTCAATTTATTCATAAATTCTTTTATTTATTGTAAATAAAATTAAAAAAGAAGGGTAAAAACATAATTGACTTTACTTAACGAAGAAAATAACGTTTTTCATCAAAATGGGTGGTTAAATGCACATATTTACAAAATAGGGGTGGTTAAGTGTAGCAAAAAAATATAAAGGGTGGTTAATTGCAACAAGTGCAAAATAAAGGGTGGTTAAATGCAATTTTCCCTATTTATTAAGATGCTCTAAAGTTCTAAAAATTGTACCACACGACAATAAATGCAAAAATTTAGCTTGAATAGTACAATAAGGATTCACCAAAATGTTAAAGAGAAGTAATTATATATCTTTACATATGAAAATTATATACCAATGTTTGTCGTCAATTTTATTGTTTCTTTTTTTATAAAAAAAACTCATATTATGAATTGTTAGAATTCCCATTTCCATCTTTATCATGATTCAAATTAAATCGGTTGAGACGTTCAACTGTCTTGCTCACCTGAACAAAAGTAACAACAATCAAAGATTATTCAAGCTCAAAATATATTACATTCCAGATGACTTGAGCCCTCCTAGCCCGAAGGTCCAAGCCGACAAGGACGGACTTAAGGGCGATTTTGAGTATGCCCCAGCCCGCCCTAAAAAATAAAAAATAAAAAAAGGATAAATTTATTAATTAAAATAAAAAATAAGGTAAATTTGGTGTTAAATTAGTTAAATTAAGGTTCAAATTAGTCAATTTCAAGCTTACCATTATGTTCATCACCCTTAAATTAGTAGGATTTGACTATTAAAACATCAAAATTCATAACCAAACTACATCAATTTGAATTTTTAAACAACTTTGTAAACAACCCCTTAAAATAGAGGATTGTTTAAAAATTCAAATTGATGTAGTTTGGTTATGAATTTAAGTGTTTTAAGAGTTGAATTCTACTAATTTAAGGGTGATGAACATAATTGCAAGCTTGAAATAAGCTAATTTGAACCGGAGAGGGCATCAAGGGGAAAAGCCAAAACCTCAAGGGTACCAAAAGGAATAAGTTTTTTTCTTGGGCACCAAAAGAAAAAGGCAAAACCTTAGGGGCACCAAAAAGAATTTTCCTAAATATAATTTAGAAAATTTGTCTTGGTGCCTAAGAAAGATATATTGAAAGATGTTTTGATGAATTTTAATTATGAAAAGTTTTAGTCAATAAGATAAAAGAGATTGAATCAAATGAAAATGGGGCTTATCATGAAAACTAAGAACAAATCTGGACCATCCGATTGAAACACTAGAAATGAATCTAGGCCATCCGATTAAAAAAAATAAAAAAATAATTTTTTTTTTATTTTTTATTTTCTTACTTTGTTTTTTAAGTCTTTTTAGGTATGTAAAATGATGTAAATCGAGTATGAACATAAGGCCATAAAACGTGAACATGCAATACTAATATGTGAACGTATCTATATTATATGTGAACGTATACTAAATTTTCTGAATTAAAATGCGGTTATATGTGAACAGCCCTTGTAAAAATGTGAAAATGTGTATAAAATATGTGAACAGAACGTAAAATATCAACCGTCGTGTTTTTGGCAAAATAAGCGAAAAAATTAAAAATTAAAAAATAAAAAAAATAATTTTTTTTAATTTTTTTCTCAAATTTTTTTAAGCCGTTTAACGCCTGTATTATGATTTAATCGGACATGAACACATGACCATAAAACATGAACAAACAGTAATAATATATGAACACACTTGTAATATATGTGAACGTATATAAAATCTCTGAACCGAAAAATTTGATAATATGTGAACATGTCTTATAATAGTGTGAACATATGCATAAAATACGTGAACGTAACATAAAAAATCAAATTTCGTGTTTTTGGCAAAAACAAGCGAAACTAAGAAAATTAAATTTCTTTTTTTTTTTGGCGAAATTACCATTTTGCCCATATATCTTCTAATCTTAGCCATTCATTTCTGAAATCCAAGGGTCCTCATTTGTTCTTAGTTTTCATGATAAGGCCCATTTCCATGTGAATCAACCTCATAAGATAAAATCCATGTAACTATTATCTTATATTATATTTATGGATATAATTTATTTTACGCATGAGCATATAAGGATGACAAGTCTAGGTTGCAATACACACATTTTTGCATTAACAGAACTCTATAAGCTAAGTTTGATTAAGGGTTTTAAGAAGAAAAGGAGCATATATAGAGAGACCAAGACGAATTGTATGCGGGTTAAGGTGGTGCAGTCGAGTTCACTAGGTGGAGTTAGAAAGATCGTTCGATACTAAGGAATAGAGGTTTATCACTACGAGTATGTGCACCTAGAAATGGAAGTTTGCATTTGTAAGTTTGACTTGTCTATTAAAATAGTGAATTTGATTGGGAAAGTACTCGTCTTTGATAATTATTTGCATATTACGTTTTAATTCCGCTTCATAGTTAACTGTTCCCTAAGGACTAGTGTTTGTATTATAACACACCGATTCAACATTTGGTATTAAGTCTATGTCGCTCTAGATTGTGTATTACTCCAGGGTATCAAAAATGAGTACTCTTGATTATGAAGCAGGCTTGGGGAACAACAAACCACCAATGCTTTGCCCTATTCAATTTCATTAGTGTAAGACATGGATGTTAGATTGGATCAAAGGGAAGAATTACCAATCTTGATTACCGTTGAATACGGTGATCCAGAAGTTCCAGAAGACAAGAGAAACAATGCCATGCTCTGGGGACCAGATAATTTCAAAGCCTTGGAAGGAAACTTCTTTGCTAAGACATTCATTGACAATGGTTTGAACACTAAGGACATAAACAAGTTGTCAACTTTGGCCACTAGCAAGGAGATGTGGAAGGCTCTCGAGCAAATCCATAATGGAAGGTTGATTGACAGTTCACCACCAGGCAAAGGCAAAGGATCAGTTGAGAGTCAAATGTTGTGGAAATCGAATCAGACTCAACAAACTTTGAAAGTTCTACTTGATTATTTTTTGAACAAAGATCAAACTGAGAAAGAGGAAGACGACGAAGTTAAGGAATCTCATTCCAAAGCTTGAGTGGAATCTTTTGATGTTCCCTTAGCCTGTTTACCCCTGCAAAGTATGTTTTTTTTTTTTATGCTCTTCTTTTGAATTTTCTTTGTTATTAGTCTATCTCTTCTTTATATTATCTTTTGTAATTATGGCATAAAATGAACTTAGAATATTTTGATGATTATGATTCATTGTGTACTAGTTCTTTTCTATTAAATTGATTATTTGATGATGCAAAAGAGGAAGTTTGAAAAATTATAGAGATGTGATTGGTTCTAAGGTAACAAAGATTCGAATCATTTGATAAGGGAAATTTTTTGCTAACATTGGTGAGTAAGATTGGAATATTCTACTAAGGCGGGATTTCTAAAACTTGTGTTTATCTTGTATTCCTGTACAATTTTTGTTATGGGTTTATCCATATAAAAAAGGGAGAAATTGTTGGAAAATTGGTTATTCCCTGGAGTTTTGATGATGAAATACTCCATAGATTTTATGATTTGCATTTGGAGGATTTTCAAGTATTTAACTAAGGAGAAGATGTTTTCATAGGTTTTATTTATGAAAAGTCTTAGTCAATAAGCTAAAATCTATGTAATTATTATCCTATATTATATAATGGATATGTTTATTCTACCCATGAGTAGTATATAAGGATGATACGTCTAGATTACAATACACATGTTTTTACATTAAAAGAACTCTAAGAGCTAAATGCGATTAGAGTTTTTAAGAAGAAAACGAGCAGAGAGAGACCAAGACGAGTTGTGTAAGAGTCAAGGTTGTGCGGTCAAGTTCACTAGGTGGAGTTAGAAAGATCATTCAATGTTATGGAATATAGGTTCATCACTAGGAGTTGTGTACATCTAGAAACCGAAGTTCGCCTTTGTTAGTTCAACTTGTCTAATAAAGATAGTGAATTTAATTGGAAAATTAACTGTCTTTGATGATTACTTGCATACTACATTTTAATTCCACTGCACTATTCCCTAAGAACTAGTGTTTGTATTCTAACACATCGATCCAACACTCATAATAAGAGATTATACATGCAATTTTCTCCGGCCATAATCACACTCATATAAAACTAATTTTGTAATAAGAGCACAAGAGAATAGAAAGCATACCTCATCTGTCCAATCAATTCGGAATATTACATAAGCTAGAAAAATCCCTTGCACTACAACACCGCTAATCAGGCCAATCCATATGCCCTACATTTTACCATTTACCATATTAATACTCAAAAGAAAATTAAATTAATCATCTAAAAATTTTAACCTAATTTCTAGTATGAAGCAAATAACTACCCACACCACTCTACTAATTAATTTACTACTTATACTCTCTATTCAGAAATATTTGTCACTTTAGCATGTTTTCTTTATTCAACATACTTGTCATCTATATATTTTGTCAAATTTTTCCGATTTTCTCCTTAGAAAAAACCCAAAATGTAAAAATATTTTTCCTTCACCGAAAACAAAACTAATTAAACTCATTATAGAAAGATATTTAGATAAAATTAATTAAATTGTTTTTTAAATTTTTTGTTAAGTTATAGAATGACAAATACTTTTGAAGAGAAGCTAAACTATTTCCACAAGATATTTCATTTATTTTGTCCCACTTTTAAGCTATGTACAAACATCTTCTAATGTGGACAAATCCATGTATATATACCATGTTAGCATTTCTTTTCAAAACAAGTCAGATGAAAAAAAAGTTGTATAAGTTTGAACTAAATTTATTTTACATACCATGATACCATAGCCTGCTACATAAGCAAGAACACATCCAATTGGAATGCCAATTAAGTAATAGGAAATGATATTAACAAGTGCCACCTTTGCTTGTGAACCAGTTCCTATTGCAACACCTGCAACAATTTTATATCAAACATGATTTAAATTTAATTATCACGTTTTAATCTATATACTAAAGAATGATTTTTTTCCATGAGTTGACCTATTATTCATGTTAATGTTACATTTTAGGTGTAATTAATATTATGAGTCAAGCACAACCTTTATTTATAGTGTCAAACAAAACTCATTCATGAAGTGAGAATTCAACTAATTTGTAATGAAATGCTTAACCTAGTCTAACGTATCCTAAGCTTGAATTCAAAAGGACATACCAGTATTAAAAAGTTTAGCCTAGTTATGTTATCTTGTTCATACTCATTTAAACCATTCTAGATAAAACTTTAGGGTGCGTTAGGATTGCCAAATTTAATACAACACAATGCATTAAATTAGGTAATTCAAACGACCCTATATCTTCTTTCTTAATAAAACCGCTTGGAAGTTGTTTAGCAACATGACTTTAACTAATTTGGAATGAAATTCTCAACCTAGTCCAAGATAACCTAAGCTTGAATTCAAAAGGACTGATCAATTTTAAAATGTTTAGCCTAGTTGTGATATCTTGTTCATACTCATTCAAACCATTCTAAATAAAACATTAGGGTGCGTTAGGATTACCCAATTTAATGCAACACAATGCATTGAATTAGGTAATTCAAACGCACCCTTAATCTTCTTGCCTGATAAAACCGCTTGGAAGCTGTTTAGCAACATGGTGAAAGCAAGTAGAACAAACAGGTGTGATGCAGCTTCAGCAACTTGACTGTCACTTGTAAACAAATAAGGGATCTCTTTTCCAAGCAATAGACAAAGAATGAAAAATAATGCTCCAAAAGCCATTGAAGTAGCTAAAATTATCTTGATTGCAAACTTGGCTGCCTTGATATTGCCTTTCCCAAGTTCATTCGCAACTCTTACGCTGTAATTAGTTTGGTTGAGGAAAAAATAAATGTGAAAGAAACAATTATAACATAATTTGAAATAATGGAATGATTTAAGCTTTATAATCAATCATGTCTTACCATGAAGCACCCATGAAACCAAGGCAAATCATGTATTGCCATGTATTGGTGTTGAGGCTGGAAATCAAAAGGCACATGTGATCAAGTACATCAAATATTTGTATTTCTATTGAAAACTCCTTCGAAATCACTCTAAAACTTGATGCTTACCATATCGAAAATGCATCTATATCTACCGTTGCATTACTTGTGTATCCAGCCAACAAGACGAGAAAAGAATTATACCACATTTGCACACTACTCCAAAGTAACAAGAATGTTAAATATTCTCCTTTGTACAAACTTCACAAGTAAAATTTTAAAGAACTAAAATGGGATTTTTTTTTTTTAGATTTCATATCAACACATATGTAGTAATTATATCTAACAATTTGGCACCCAAACCAACATATTTAGAATCACGACTTTCTAAAAATACCTATTTATCTTTAAACGATTTTTCTATAATGTAATCTAAGGGCACATAATAAGCATTCTTTAGCTATAAAATAAACCCTAAAGGAAAAATAATAAACACAATAAAAAATTATTTAAAAATCAAAACAAACAAATCTAATCAAATCTTTCAATTTAAATATTCTTATAATGTGCTCTAAAAGAGTTTCCCATTGAGAACATTATAGAAAAACCGATCTTTAAAATCTCACCATAGCATAACACCGGAGGAAATAGAGAGCTTCACAATGGGAACGATATCATGAAATGCTTCCATAGAAAACCCGGTCCAAGTCTCGGGACACCAACCACCAAACACATAGATAATCATTAACACTCCAAAGATCCACCGAGAGAGAACGAGTGCACTCATCGCACCAGCGATACCCCAACCAAGCTTACTAACAAAGATCCAAGAAATGAACAAATGAAGGATGAAGGTAAGAGGCGAAAGCAATCCTATGAACATGTTCTTGCGTTGAGCTTGTAGGAATGATTCGGTTGTTGCAGCAAAAGCGAAGCCATATACAACACCTATGAACCACAATGAAATTCCTTCGGATGCATCCGCTATGTCATCTTCTTGCCCGAGTAGCTTGTAAATTGGTGCAGAAAAGATGAAAAAGGGAAGAATTATGGTTGTAGTGACAAAGTTAATTATCCATGAGCGTTGCAAGTAGATCCCCATCATTCGGTAGTGCTTTGCCCCAAAGGCTTGCCCGCAAAGTGTTTCGGTTGCACTTGACATTCCTATCTAACCAAGCCAAAACGTGAACATTAATATTAACAGATCGAGGAGGTGTCCATCCGTACACACATGTTCAATAGGCCCAAAATTCCATCCTAAAATCGATTGAAAATATAAAGAATAGGCTAAGGACTTATATATCGGGCATAGTTTTATTAGATTCTCGATGTGAAAATATATTCTCTCTTATCAATTTATGATAAAGTGGAGAAGTAAAGAATCACCTAAAATTGCACAAGAAATGAGATCCAAACTTACCAAGACAGCATTTGCAAACTTTACCGAAATGATCTGGACAAGTGAATAAGCAGCGAGCTCGACTTGGCTTATATGCCCGATAAACGATTGCGTTACAATTTGCACACCAAACAACGACAAACGGAATAGAATTGCTGGGAAAGCAGTTCTCCATACCAATTTGCTCTCCTCCCATACCTTCCTAAGAAGATTCGTATCGCTTTCGATTGCTTCTTCTCGTTCGATGAATCTCGTCTCTAGCTGATCATTGTTCTCGTCCATGATTCTACAAATCAAACAAGATCATCAAAGTATCCATATAGAATTGAGTTCGCTCAGCAAAGCAAATATCCATGTGAACAAAAAGGACACTTTTCTAAGGACCACAATTTTTTTTGCCCCATTTTTGGTCAGTTAGACTAGATTAAGTTACACAGAACACAGAGTTTTTAGTGCCTATTTGAATTGCATTAAAGTCTGTATTATAATTTAAAATAATACATTATTCTCTACGATTCAAACGAGCCCTTAATGTTTAGAAGAAAAGAAAAAGAAAAACGTTTTTAATGCAGGGTTCAGAGAAAAATAGCACAAACCTGAGAACTTTGCTTCTTGTAGAAGGGTGCAATTGAGAAAGGAAGCAAAAATTGACACCAAGAAGTGGCTTAAAATAGAGATTTTTTTTTTATGTATAGAATTCAGTTTGGAATGGCAGGTTTATTGATTAGTAGGTCTGGTTCTTAAAGGTCACGTACTTAAAATAGAATAATACAAATACAAATGTACACGTCAACGTCGTCTATGCAATGTGTGATCGACACCATTTGATTATTTGCACAATTGTTGGGTGAGCATGGTGCACGCGTAAATAGGAGTGTAATTTTTCAATATTTTTTCTTTGTTTTGATGAATGAAAATAGAAATTAGAATAGTTATGCATCCACATTTCTTTTGAGGATGTAAGAATTCGGTTTAACGGGCGCTTGTGTTAGGGCGTTTTTTGGGGATTAAGGTTTTGCACTACAGAGTCCATGGGAGATACGTCGGCCGGCACCCCCGGGGTGTTGGTTCCCCCGTCGGCGGGGGGAAATATGCAAGTGGAAGGCATGGCTCAGGGAGTTGTCAGTGGCGCCGTTGTTCCGGGGAAATCATGGCGCGATCTTGTGCGTGACGATAATGGAGAAGAACGAATTGTGTTGGCTGATGAGTTCTTGAAAGGGAAGGTTGAGATGTCTTTCCCTGACGGAGAGGAGGGTGACCCCGTCTTCAAAGTTGATAATGTCGTCTTCTAAGCGCTTGCTACAGTTTGGGAATCATCGTTGATTGTTAAGCCACTGGGTGGTCTGGTGCCACATGCAATCATGGATAGAAAGTTAAGAGAGATGTGGAGTCCAAGTGGAAGGATGTCCGTAGCGGACCTTCCGAATGGCTATTATGTGGTTAAGTTCTCTGTTGAAGAAGACTATCTCAAGGCACTCATGGGTGGTCCGTGGACGGTGTTTGGCAATTACCTGATTATCCGTCCTTGGCGACCCGAATTTAACCCATTCACTGATGTGATCACCACCGCACCGGCGTGGGTACGATTGTCGGGTTTGCCAATGATATTGTATGAAGAAAAAATGCTGCTCACCCTTGCTGCTGGGATTGGTCAGCCGATAAAAGTTGATAGAAAGACAATGTATTCCAATCATTGTAGATTCGCTCGGATTTGCGTTGAAGTTAATCTCACGAAGCCCTTAAAAGGCTCAATCACTGTGAACGATTGCAAGTTTCATGTTGAATATGAGGGCTTGCATATCATCTGCACTAAATGTGGTAAATATGGCCATCAGATGAGTAAATGCCCTTTATTGCAGCCCACGCAACCTAGGCCTAATGGGGCAAATTCTGAACCGGAGATACTGGCGCCTCCAAAACCTACACCGGAGCCTGCCGACAATGAACCAAGGTATGGTCCCTGGACTGTAGTTCAACGCCTCCGTAGAGGAAAGCAGTTACCAACGGAAAAGGTGAGTTCTTCCAAGAATGCTAAAGGAAATCGATCCAATGCCCTATCAGAGAATGCAAAAGATGTGAGCAAGCCTGATCGTAATCAGGGTAATCTCTAAGCTTCGAATCAAGATGCTGCAAAACCTGTTGGTAACAGAGCTGATAAAATAGAGATTGATAAGGCTAAGAATCCATTCACCACTTCTCAGTCTAGGGCTTCCACGTCTAGAACTTTTGTGGCATTGATGCGACCCCCGTTTTGGATGCTAGTCAGGAGGCCGAGTCATTCACACTACGCTCGGATGGCCCCGTCACCCGTGCCAGGGCTTGCGCCATCGAGACCGCGACACAATCTCTTGTGTCGCGCCTTTCCACAAGCCACGGCGCGCCCCTCTCTGCGCCGACGCACACAACCTTGTGCGTCCTCGGCGTCAAGGAACCTCAAGCCGAGCCCTCGGTACCAACCTTCATCACCTTGGCACCATCGGACTCAACCCTTGCGCCGGACCCTGGATCGCAACTTGAGGTTCAAGTGCCCATCGCGCGCCAGCGTCCTCGCCAGTGTCGTAGCCCTCACCAGCGCCCTCGCCAGACTCGCCAACGTCGTGTCACGCCTGCGATGGCCTTGTCGGGACACCTCGGTGCCGGCCACGGACGACCTATCCTATTTTCACTATTTTTAGCATGTTTTCTAATTCCGAACATTACTATTGTTGGTTTGACATATTTAGGAAGCCTTTAATGGGCCTTGCGCCGATGGGCTTAGACTTGCGCCATTGGGCCTAGCTTGCATACTAGCCCTAGGCGCGCCTTAGGGTTTTTCATCTCTTTGTTTGTGCCGCACCTATTTATAGGGTGCTATGCTTTGTTTTTTAGATTAGCGCACATTTAGGGTTTAATATACTTGAGGATTGCTCCTTATTTCTCCCTTTGTGCTTGCGCCGCCACTTTAAATTCATCTAAGCTTTCGTGTTTTCGCAATTGTTCTCGTGTGTGCCAACAACTCGATCATTCCAACGGTGATTCGAGTTCCTTCAAGTCTTCCGTCGCGTACTTCGAGACCCACTACTCAAAAAATGCATCGATCCGTCGCATCCCGTAACGAGGGACGCATCAACTGGTATCAGAGCCACGGTTTGAGTAAGTCTCGTTACACCCTTTCTAGTTCATTCTCACACGATCCATTCCGCTTCTTCAACCCTAGATTCATCCTCCACTTCGTAAACCTCCATCTAGGGCCCGAAATTTTTTTCTTGTTCACGTAAATTACAAAAAAAAAATCAGCCTTGTCCATACTCACTTGATCTATTGATTTCGGTGAAAATTACTGTAATATCCGGTAAAATTCTAAATAAAATAAAATGGATATTTATCCCAATAAATTTTTTTTCTCTAAAGTAGAGAATTTAATAATCTTGATAATTTCATATTATATTATGAAGGGTTATAAAAGGTTACTCAAATGACAATTAAGAATTCATTTAAATATATTAAGCAAGTCAAGTATTTATTTAAATATTTTCTTTTAAAAAGAGAGTTTAATTATTTTTGTAATTTTCTCAATAAATTATAAAAATGTTATAGAGGATTGTTAAAGTGTAAAAGTTATTCAAATAAAATAGATTGATATAAATTTTGAATTTTATTAATAGTGGAGTGCTACAAGGCTAAAAATAATACAAGACAAAATAAATAAAAAGAAGTCAAAAAACGGGATTCGAACCTGAAACCTCTCGCTCCTCTCACACAAACACACACTCATTCCCGTTAGACTATTGTATTTTGACTACCCAATTCACCACACTTTTAATATTAAACCCTCCTATTTATTTCTTCTTCAAACCAAGTCAATGAAGTCTGATATGAAGTGACGCTCAAAACCAGTGCACGACCCAAATTTCTTCACTGGAAAAGAAGGGAGGAGAGGCCAGTAAACAAGAGAAGAAGACTAGGGGTCAGGATCTAAGGCCGACGAAGGAAAGCCAAAACACCAAATTTCTTTAGAAAATATGAACAAAAACTCAACAAAAGGTTGGAATAATAAGGGGCTTTAATTTCAATCCATTTATTGTACAAGAGAGGAAACAAAACTCAATTTTACAAATCGCAAACCCATAAGTAGTGACATGGCTTTCACAGCAAGGGTTTATACCTTCTCGGCAAGAAAAACGACTGCCTTCGCGGCAAAGGGTTATTTGTTCATAAATCTGTCCCATATCTCTCTCTAGAACTATAGAGAGGTGGGAGTGTTTGTGTACTAGTTGCTAACTGCTCCATAGTTATATAGTTTTAAGTTAGAGTTTCACTAAACTTATATATAAATTTGTTACACCCACGAGGTCACGACCCAAATTTATCGGCTTATAGACTTTAATACGAATGAACACTGCATTTCCTTTTCATCAAAGGTGTCAAAATAATATAAATCCTCTATTCCAACAATAGTATTCCTTATTAGTGTCACACTTAAAATTTAAACACATTCACAAATACTAATCTAAAATACTTTAAAAGTCATTTCACAAATTTACATTATTAGTGTATCCCTTGAAAAATCGTTGGTCAATTAAGGTTTCTAGTTTCACAAAAATAGTGTAACTAAATCTTGGAAACTTTTTTTTTTCCTTCCTATCGATTTAAGTCTGACCTTTTAAAAAAAAATTAAAAAAATAAAAAAAAATAATTATTATTATTATATTTTGGTCAATTAAATCCCAAATAAAGTTACTATACATGCATATTTCATTATTTTGTTTAACACGCATGGAATGAAATTTTGTGTTTCTTTCTTTTTCTGGTCGAAAGACATTTCTTTTTCTTTTTTTTTTCTCCATATTTTGAAGTCCAAATTCTCAACCCAATAAGAAAGAGGAGAGAAGTAAGAAGAGGGAAGATCAGGGCGAAAATGGAGGGCAGCATCCTGGAGTTCGTCGGCTTGGAGCTCATCGGCGTCATGGCCCCCGTCTCAATCTGCATGCTCCTCGTCGTCCTCCTCGTCTACTCCCTCTCCCCTTCCTCCTCCTCCGCCGCCGCCACCACCATTGTCACCGCCGCCAACCTCGTCTACAACGAGAGCCCCTCCGATTCCACCGCCGATAAGCTCAAAGGCGCTCTCCTCAACGCCGGCGTCTTCGTCCTCCTCATCGCCTCCGTCACCTTCCTCCTCGTCGTCCTTTACTACTACAACTTCACCGGATTCCTCAAGTACTACATGCGCCTCTCCGCCTTCTTCATCCTCGCCACCATGGGAGGCTCAATCTTCCTCTCCTTGATCTCGCACTTCTCCCTCCCCTTCGATGCCTTCACCTGCTTCCTCTCCCTCTTCAATTTCACCGTCGTCGGCGTGATTTCGGTTTTCGCCGGCGCCGGCGTCCCGATCGTCCTCACACAGGCTTACACCGTCGTCCTAGGGATCGTGACCGCCGCCTGGTTCACTCAATTGCCGGAATGGACGACCTGGACTCTCCTCGTCGCGCTCGCTCTCTACGATCTCGTCGCCGTCTTGGCCCCCGGCGGCCCGCTCAAGATCCTCGTCGAGTTGTCGCAGTCGAGGGACGACGATCTCCCCGCCTTGGTCTACGAAGCTCGCCCTACCGTCTCCCATGGCGGTTCTGGCAGCGGCGGCGGGAGGAGATCGAGTAATCTAGGGTTTCTAGTCGGCGGCGTTTCCGATAACGGCTCTGTCGAGCTCCAAGCCCTACCTTCTTCCTCATCGAGCAACAATCAGATTCAAGCCGAGATCGAGGACAGCGGACTGAGAGAGGAGGATTTCGGAGCGGAGACTTCGCCATTGGTGCCTAATTCGAGAAACAGGGAAAGAGAGAGATCGGAGTCTGAGATCGCCGTGGTGGAGGAAGGTTCATCTCCACTTGTAGAGATGATGGGGATCGGGGGTGCCGGAGAAGCTGATTCCGATGAGATCGCTACAACTAGAGGTATTAAGCTTGGACTTGGTGATTTTGTTTTCTACAGTGTTCTTGTTGGTAGAGCTGCATTGTATGATCTGATGACTGTTTATGCCTGTTATCTTGCAATCATTTCTGGGCTCGGTTGCACCCTAATTTTGCTGTCTGTGTGCCGGCGAGCATTGCCTGCGCTGCCGATTTCGATTGCATTGGGGGTTATATTTTACTTCTTGACTAGGTTGTTGATGGAGCCCTTTGTGGTTGGGATTTCTACCAATTTGTTGATGTTCTGAGCACCTATAGAAGGATTAGGCTGAAAGTAAGTTCTGGTTTAGCTCTTGACCCAATTGTATGTCGTGTTTACACAAATTTGTGATTGCAGGATCATAGTGAACATAGTTTTGAGAGATTTGAGAAGTAAATGTAGCATGATCTGGTTCAAACTTGATGTTCTGTTAGTTTCTTTTTGAGGGAAAATGTGGATGTAAAGACTAAGAATTTAGGTGGACGTCTGACTTGATTTGCCCCAAATTAGTGATTCAAAGTGCTAATGTAAATTGTTTTATATGCTAGTGGTGTTTCTGATTTCTGGATTGTGTTTATGCTAGTGATGCTTTCCCCTTTCTGAAGAAATATGAATGCTGTAGACTTGAAATAGCAATTGGTTTATCTGTAGACTTCTAAATACTGTAGCCTTGAGATAGACATTTGTTTATACTAGTCATGCTATTATTGATCTATAGCTTGGCTATTGATCATTTTTCTTGATTTCGGCTTGACAACAAAAGCCATTTGATCACAAATTTAGAAAATGCAAGTATCATGGAGTGGATTTAATCAACTCCTTTTAGCTTGATTGAGCAGGTGATCTTTTGCGGTGTTTATCTTCCTCTCTTGAGATTCTGATGTACTCAAGAGTAATGGTTTAGATTACTAGATTGATATCTCAGGGCATTATAATAATGAAGGTCCATAATATTAACCAAAATCCATTGATGCTCTGAACCCTATAGAATGTGTGCTGCACAAATATGTGACTGCAGGATCATGCATTTTTTCCCCAGGCCAGGCAATCATTTTTTGAGTGATTTAAACAGTAAATGTTACATGATCTGCTTTTAAACTTTTGTTATGTTTGTTCTGTTTGAGGGTAAATATGGATGCGTTAGATTAAAGAACTAGGTGTATTTTCTCCCAAAATATTGATTCAGAAAGTGCCAATATAAAGCATAGTTTCAGTGACTTAGAAAGTAAATGTTACATGATCTGCTTTAAACTTGATGTTATGTAGTTCTGTTTTGAGGGTAAATATGAATGATACAGATTAAAGAACTAGGTGGATGCTTCACTTGATTTTCTCCCAAAATACTGATTCCGAAAGTGCCAATGTAAATTCTTGGTTATAACTTCACCATTCTTTTCGGTTTACTACTCAAATTTGCTGAGTTGAATTTGTCTCTCTTGTTGAGATCTTACTGCACATTGAAGCATAGTGAACTCGGTGTTTTATAATAACGTAGTTGCATAATATTAAGCTCAAAAGTTTTGACTAGCATGACTGAAATGACCCAGTTTGAGAAGTAGTTTTGTAGTGCTGAATCTGCCTATGGCTTGTTTATGGTATTTAGACAAACACCATTCTATTCTGTTATGAGTCAATTGCACCCGGCCAATTAGCTTTCAATCTCTGGTTTCTGGGTTTTCATAGATTAAAGAGACAAGGCTGACAAGTTTCTCACAGGCTACTGGAAGTTTGCATCTTATTAGTAGAAAAGTTTTTGAACACCATTTTCTTGTTTGAACCCCTTGAACAAATAAAAACCTAACCATAAACCTATTCAAGCATTATCTGAACTCTGATTCGATTCTTTGGGTGATTCATGGAGAAATCTCCCAAGCCGCATTGCCGTGGTGTTGTTTACCTGCAAATATGAGGTTCAAGTTACTAATCTGGTTGGAGAATATGAAATTCAGGTTAGATGCATATCTTTTTTGTTTGTGTGTGCTTGAGATCTTACCTCTTCATTCCAATTGATCCTCCATGTTATTATGACTCGTACGATTACTTGAACTGCCATGCCAGCCAGCATCCTGATCCATAGTCCCTACTCAATATCAACGACAATGTTGTAATCCGGAAACAATGTTTGAATTTGCATGAAACTTTTTTGTGCAAAAAGCTTTCACATGATGGCTTATAATTCATGTACCTTCACGCCAAGTTTAAATACAAACGCGAGCACACATCCAACTGGAATGCCGATGACATAGTAGGAGACGATGTTAACTATAGCAACCTTGGCTTGTGAACTGCAACCTATCGCCACCCCTTTGCGTCATGACGAAAGAGTTCGAGATTTAAGAACATTTTAGCCATGATATAAGAACAACAAAGGAAACACAAGTGAAAACATTGTATGTATGCTAAACTTGCCTGAAAACACTGCTTGGAAATTGTTAATAAGCATTGTTAAGGCAAGCAGAACAGAGAGTTTAGATGTTGCCTCAGCAACCTCATCATCACTTGTAATATGAGCGGCCGAAAATGATGCAAACAAGGCAAAATAATATCCCGAGAGCAATTGACATCCACACGAGAACCTTAACCGAAAACTTTGCAGCTTTGACGTTTCCTCTCCCAAGTTCATTGGAAACTCGTACGCTAATGGTGTGTAGGATTCGATAAGAAGATGATATTATACACGAATTAAGCAATGATTTAAGAAGCGAATTAGGTGAGAAATAAAAGTAAATCCCATTTGTCCCCTCCAAAAAATCAACGTTGATTAGACATTCATTAAAAAGGATAAAAAAATGACACATGTGTTATAATAATATTATATTTAGATGTACATATGGAATCCCTAGATTTGATCTTGTACTCTCTTTATAAAAAACCCCTATGGGTGACCTAATAAGATGGAATCTAATCTCTCTCTTTTCGCTCTATTCTCTCTGTTTTCTCTTTAATTTATAACACGTTATCAACACGAATGGCTCGGAATCTCTTGCCATTGTATGTATATTTTTTCTCGTGATTTATTATCAAGTTCGATCTTGCTTTTGCACAAATCACTCACGATTTCACGATTCCAATATTTCTTTTTTCTTATTCTCTGTTCGATGTCATCGTATTTTTATGTACTCAATTCCTCATTTTTTTAACGGACAGTTATACATAAATACGTGATTTGTAATCATAAATTCATAAACCTCGTCGTCTCGTTGATTATTATTAAATGCTTCAAATTATGTACTCAATTCTTGATTTTGAAGAAGTAATTAACAATCGTTTTTTTCCACTTTATTTACCATATACACTTACTGTATATATGTTTTTTATGTATAATATATGATTCTTAGTTGCCTTGCACATTTATATTGGTTGATTGTGCTTACAATATGAGGAATACACTCATCACATTTTGTTTGATTCCAATTTTTATGAACTTCATCCAAAAAACTTCTGAGTTAATAATCTGTTGGATGGATCGCATGACTTGCTTTTATTGTTTGTAAACACTATTATACTATGTTTGTATTCATCGATATCTTTTATTATCCTTCATTATACATACTTAATGACTTAAGCATAAGTCATGTACAATACATGAATTATGCATGATTGAATAAATATATATGATACATGCTGTTATATTTTATTTACATTGATTCAATTCTGAAGTCAATTGTTATCTATAATTAATATAGAAATACAATATATCCCTTGAAGTGGATGTATTTATAAACAAATTTGTCCCCGGTGAGACAAATTATATGAACATATAAAGATAATATTATCCCCGAAGTGATAATTTTTCATAATATTCATTCCCTGAAGTGAATGAAACATTAATATATAATCCCTGAAGTGATTATTTCCATTCCTTGAAATAATTGAAGCACCATTGTATTATCCTAATGTGATAATTATTTCCTCCTGAACAGTTAGAATTTACAAATAAAATTATCCCTGAAGTGATAATCCTCATTCCCTGAAGTGAATGAATTATTTTATTTATTTTATTATCTTATTTATTTAATTGTTCATATATTGTTTATTTATTCATTATTTTCATATGCTTAAATTATGTCATGATTATTTTCTCTTGAAGAGTTGAATTTACAATGCAATATTATCCATGAAATGATAATGTACATCGCTCGAAGTGGATGAAACAATTGAATCAATCCCCGACCAGAAGTGGATGAATATAATAAAAGTTCCTACTCCTTGGAGTGAGTGGCGATCGTCTCTTGAAGTAAATGCATGATTCATGTGCAAATTGAAAAAGAAAAATATCATCTCTAGAAGTAGACGAGAAAGTTCATATGACAATATTATCTCTTGAAGTAGATAATAAAATACCCACATGGATATCACATCCTGAAGTATGTGACTAAAAAGTCTCATTGAAATCACATCCTGAAGTATATGATTGAAAGATCTTATGTAAGTATCGTATAGGGTATGAGCGACAATTTGGAAATGTCGATTAATTATGTAAGTATCGTATAGGGTATCGGGAAGATATATTTGCTTATTCAGTTATCGTAAAAGTCATTGGAGAAGATGACAATAATCCCCAAACAGTGGAGGAATGTCGACATCGAAATGGTTGGGAAAGCTGGAAAGCAGAATTGGATTCGTCAAAAAGACTACATGTTTTTTGGCCAGTAGTTCCAACACCAGAAAGTGCAAAATCAGTCTGTTATAACTAGTTGCACAAGGGTTCTCACAAAAAACCTGGAGCGAATTACATGGAAATGTATTCACCAGTAGTGGATGCAACGACACTCAGGTTCCTTGTTGCTTTAACCGTTGTTGAACGTTTGAAAATGCAACTCATGGATGTGGTAACAAAATACCTATATGAGTCATTAGTCATCGACATATAAATGAAAATCCCAGAAGGATTGAAAATGCCTGAAGTATTTACTAAGGCAAGGGTTTGTGAATGACCAAATAAGTCCCCATGCAGTCGTTGTTGTTCATGTTGATGGTCTAAATATAATTGAAACTCCAGAAGAGGTCCAATTAGCAACTGATTACATGAAAAGAGAATTTGAAATAAAGGACTTAGGAATATCAAGTAATGTCTCGGCCTGCAGTTCGAGCATAGAAATGGAATAAAAGATCAATTGAATTTGATGAAAGCACATTCATTAAGTGCACCAATAGTACTAAAGTGCTAAGTGTGGAAAATGGCTCATTTCGTTGTGTTTTTGCATTTTTCATTAAGTGCTTTTGTTCCATTTTTTTTGCATGACTCTTAAAAAGTTGTGTTTTTTTTTTCTAGTTGGAACATGTTAGAGCCAGCATATTCCATCCTCCAAGCTTATTTAACTACATTTTTAAAATACTTTCTTTATATCCACATTGATGTGATCAAGCCCACCTGAACCCACCTTCCCGACCTGCCTCCACGTCGGCGTTCTGACCAGTGGGCCAGCCTCCAACCTGCCTCCATGTCGGCGATATGACTAGTGCGCTCGATCACAAGCCATGGGCTGCAGCCCATGCACCCCAACCTGCAGGAGGATTCACACCTTTTATCCTGCAGGATGTTGGAGGGGGAATTTGATCCCCTGACCTCCCTTTATCAAGGTGGGATTACCACACTTGATAACCAACTCTGTTGGTTATCAAGTGTGGTAATCCCACCTTGATAAAGGGAGGTCAGGGGATCAAATCCCCCCTCCAACATCCTGCAGGATAAAAGGTGTGAATCCTCCTGCAGGTTGGGGTGCATAGGCTGCACCTCCCTTTATCAAGGTGGGATTACCACACTTGATAACCAACTCTACTATTGGTCAGAACGCCGACTCGAGGCAGGCTGAGAAGGTGGGTTTAGGTGGGCTTGATCACATCACACATCTTTTCAAATTTAAACGGTTGAGCCTTTGTTATTTCTCCATTGTTTAACCGCAATTTTACAATGATCTGAGGATGTGAATGCAAAATGTTGAGTTTTAATTTCCGTGAACCACTGAATAATTTGGTCAGATACGAGTGTTCTGTCTAGTTTTTCGTATATATTGTCAATTTTCGTTTTATTCTTTCTCCAGGTAAAGATGTTCCCTAAAGTGGGTATATCTATCAGGTCACATTCGTTTTGAATTGTATTAGGCGGTCAAATCTTGACTGCTCTGGAACAGCCCCTCCTTTCTTTTCATTTAGTTGTTGTATTTCATTCAAATCTCCCATCACAATGGTTGGTATTGCCAGACTTTTGATGCAATTAGTTAATTGTTCCCAGAATATTTGTTTATGAGATTCTTGTGGTGGAGCATATACAAAACATATTGCAATTACATAGCGAGTTGTCAAGTTGGTATACTTCAATATGATGTATCCGGGTTCTTGTATTAGGAGCTCCACCGTTTCATTAATTAACTGATGGTCCTTCCAGAGAACAAATAATCCACATGCCCTCCCCAATGCAGGGGACCATATCATATTGTTAAACCCAGACCAACGCCATGATTGGTTGGTTGGGGCTACACCCGTTATTGTTTCAGCAATAGCCATAACCTGGATTCTTTCTAACTTACAAAACGAATCTAACTCCGATCCAGTCAGAAAGATTTCCATCCTATTTCCCTGCTATTTCAAAAACTTATCTTCATAACACAATATACACATGAAAACTCTTTTCCATTGTTCACCTTGTTATCTTTTTTCAATTATTCATATACATATATAATCCTAGCCTGCATTGGTCTAATTTATAAATACAACTTTTATCATAGGCAACACTAGTAAAGACATTCATCACATGGCTGTATGATGAACGACCACATCTTGTACAGATAGCTTCTGTTACCAGTAATCGTTTTGTTGTGCTTGTATTTTGCTTTGTCATTTTAGTGTCATTAATGAGCCTATTGTCACATGCATCCAACAAATAGTTATACTATCTTTTTTCTTTCCATTTTTACTCAGCCTCTCAATACTTTATAGAGTCATGTGGGGTAGTTATTAATCTTGCTGGAAACCATCTTGGAATGTTTGCATATTTACTTGTTTTGGAATATAGGTCAATAGTGTTCAGCACTAATTCCAAATTATTTGATTGGATATGTTTAAAATTTTAAATAGCTATCTTCTATTAATTGGTAGTAGGTTTTTATTCTTAAAAATCACGAACTGAGTGATTTCAAGTCATAATTTAATATATCTTTGACCATCACTCTTCCAATTAGTTCCAACCAACTTTCAACTTGTGATTTCTAGCTTTTGACTTGTGATAGATAAAAGAGACAAGAATGACAAGCTTGAATACATAGATTATTCGACCTAAATTGTTCATTATAAATTAAATCCATTACACTAAACAACTAAACCTACACAAATCCGAATTCCATGTTCCCCAAGTTATAATTATTTGGAAAAACATTCTCATTAATTCAAGCATGATCTGAACATCCGTTGGATTATTTGGGGGATTCATGGTTGAATCTCGCAAGTCGGCTTGAAGTCTTGTTCACCTACAAATTTGACGCATACAATTAATTACCACAAAATTATACACACAATATATAACATATGCATTGAATATATACATTAATTTCTTATTCTTTTTTGCAAGTTTTAGATCTTACCTCTCCTTCCCAATCGATTCTCCATGTTAAAACGACGAGTGCAATTACTTGGACTACCATGCCAATCAACATCCCCATCCATATCCCCTATTCAACATCAAACATAATGTAATCAAGAAACTTTTGTGTGAGAATTTAGTAATGAGCTCAAATTCACTAACCTTTACACCAAGATTGAATACAAATCCAAGGACACATCCAATCGGAACACCGATGAGATAATAGGAGACGACGTTAACTATAGCAACCTTCCCTTGAGAACCGCAACCTATCGCTACCCCTTCATGCCATGGAGAAAGAGCCCAAAGTTAAGAAAATTTCAATAAGAACATAACGAACTATTAAAGTTTTTGGGCCGATTGACTATGACCATAAGTCCAATGAAGTATATCCTAAAACTAGTTGAGAAGAGTAAGAGTGGTTCACAAACCTTGTATACTAGCTAGACATATGAATATATATTATTAAACTTTACATATTAGACATGGACGGGAGTGCGGGCTAGCCGGCCCGGCCCGCCCCCAAAAGTGGGCCGAAATGGCCCGGCCATGCCGCGGGCCATCCAAGCTAAACCCTCCCAGGACATGGGTCCGTCCCGGATTGGGGAAATGAGTCGGTCGGGCCTAGACCCGCCCAACTCGTGTTTTTAGTTGAATTAAAAAAAGGGCATGGGCCTTCCTGAAGCGGCCCGGCCCGCTTTAGCTTGGTGTTATACCGGGACGGTCCTAGGTCCGAATTCCCTGGCCCAGCTCGGTTGCGGCCCAGTCCGTGTCCATGCCTATTACATATGAATCTCAACAAAAACAATAGAAGGGAAGAGACGAGAAAAAAAATGTGCATGATAAACTTGCCTGAAAACACAGCTTGGTAACTACTCACAAGCATTGTCAAGGCAAGCAAGACAGAGAGGTCTGCTGCAACCTCAGCAACCTCGCCATCGCTCGTGAACAAGTATGGGTACGTGTCGCCAAAAATGATGCAAAGAAGGCAAAAGAATATCCCTACAGAAGTTGCCATCCACACAAGAATCTTAACCGAAAACTTTGCAGCCTCGAAGTTTCCTCTTCCAAGTTCGTTGGAAACTCGCACGCTAATAGATATGTAAAAAACAATAAAATGAGTATTATTACAAGAACATATAAAGCATGGATTGCTACAATAAATAGGTAGGTTTCCTCTTACCATGCTCCAGCCAAAAGGCCAAGGGACATCATAAACACCCACGAATTAAGGTTCAAGCTGTGTAATGTCAACAATTTCATATAGATTAGTTTTTGAACTTGTCTAGGAGATTTCAAAAGAGAATCATATGGAAGAAATAAAGATCATACCAGATAGAGAACGCGGATACTTCAACTACAGCGTTGTCTGAGTACCCGGCAATCAAGACAAGAATGGAAGTGTACCATAACTCAAGGCTATAGTAAACAAAGCATATGTTATAATAATTAAATAAAACCATACCACATTGCTAAAACTAAAGAACACCAACTTCTTTTGATCATTTGAAGTAAAGTTGAAAACATAAACTCACAAAAGCATGAATCCCGACGAAATTGAGAGCTTAATGACCGGTAAAAGATCTGCAAAGGCAAGCATGGAGAATCCACTCCATGTTTCCCTACACGAACCTCCAAAAATGTACACCGCTTGGCCGAGCACCAATCCCCATTGGGATATGGTCATGGCACCCATTGCACCAAAAATCCCGAGATTAAGTTCATACACGAAGAGCCATGAGAAGAATAGATGAAATATGAATGTCACCACGGATAGATACATGATGATGGCGTTCTTCATCTGTGCTTGTAGGAACATTTGGATGGTGAAGCCGAATACATATGTATAAATAACCGAAATGAACCACAAGGAAATGGATTCAGTTGCTATAGAAATCTCATGTTCTTCTCCTAGCAACTCGTATATAGGAGTTGCAAAGATCAGAAAGGGAAGCAGGAGGGTTGCAGTGACGAAGTTGACGATCCATGAGCGTTGCAAGTAGATTCCCATCATGTGGTATTGCTTTGCCCCGAATGCTTGCCCACATAATGTTTCTGTTGCACTTGACATTCCTAGCTACAACATTAATTGTATGTGCATATAATCTTGATAGACAGATGGGAAAAAAAGTTTGTTTTTGATAGAATTTGATATTAATGCAAAAGCTCACTATAACTACAAATCAGTTGGCAATGTGTGGTCTTGTATGTATAATAGGTTTGATTTTAGTCTCACTTCCATTTAAAGACTAAAATTTTTACAATAAGAAGCTTTAAATTTGCAACTTTCAACTAGTTTTGCTTTCTATTTCCACTTGACTAATCTATTTGTGTTTTATTGATGAGAAAATGACTAAATTTGCCCCATAACTTTTCAACCAGTGGATAATAATGTCCGTATTCCAAAATTGCCAACGTTAGCTATTCGTTTGGGCCGCAGAAATGTGTGCATACAAACAAGAATTACGACATACTCGAACCCATTCTTTATCCAAAACTCCAAACTATGATAACCCCATTTTGACGAAGACAAAAAAGATAAAAAAAACTACTAGCTAAAAGGGGAAAATAAGAGAAAATCATTAGTACTGTTGTACTGTAGTACGTAACTTGTAAATACCACAAATCAATAAATTAATTAGCCTTTATCATAATCAATTCTTTGAACAATTGTAGAGTGATGCTGATATTGTTGACCTTAATAAATATATTATCCCTTTAATTTAGGAAAAGAAAATTGAAAATAAACTAAAACCAAGATAATTGTAGTGGATAGGACTCCTAGGAGTTTAAATCATTTTTATCAAATTCCTCTTACTACTTATAGCCTTAATTTTTTTGTCATTTGCATGTCTGTATAATTACTAATACTATTAGTACTTTTTAAGAAAGTAAAAAATAATACAAAAATAAAGTATAGTATTCTCTCTGTTAAGCTAAACTTGTCGTTTTAAGAAAGTAAAACCCCTTATTTTATGGAACCGACGTAATAGTATTTTTTTAGAAACATTCCTTAAAATAAAAAAAAATGCTTAAAAGAATAAGTATATTAATACAAAAATGCTTAAAAGAATCTAAAACCAAATTAAATAGATTAAAATTAACGGCTTACAACGATGCCATTGATGAAGCGCATGGAGATTGTCTGAACGAGAGCGTAGGCAGCAAGGTCGACGGCGCTGATGTGTCCGATGAACGATTGCGTCACCCCGAACACCCCGAACGACATCACCCGATACACCATGGCCGGCAAAGAAACCCTAGATATCTTCTTTGTCTCTTCCCATGACTTCTTAATCAACAACTTCTTGGTTTGATGATTCTCTTCATTATAATCACTTGGCTTTGCAAGAAGTGTTGTTGATTCCATCCCATTATCCATTGTTCTAATGAAAGAGTGAAGCAATGAAAAATGAAGTAGAGAAGTAGAGTGATCGAAAAATAAAAAATTGAAGTAGCACAAATGATGTGTTTAAAGTAAAGGGAATGTAATGGGCAAGAGAATTTCACGTGTCAATGGGTGCCTCCATACAAATTTCTCTTTGTATTTTTGGTAGAATCCATCAGAATTTCTCTGAAATTACTCATCTTTAAATAATGCATCTACTAATAGACAATTCTCTCCTCACTGTTGAACTTGTATGGCTCTACTTTAAACATTATTTAAAGATGCATTATTTAAAGATGAGTCAAAAGCAACCTTTTGACACAACTATGAATAAGATCAATCAAATGGTGGTAGGTTTGAATACCGGGCTAAAAGTATTAAAGTAGTTCACTCTCTCCTTTTGATGAAAACCTTTTGCAACAAGACGCGTTTTATAGCGCTCAATTTTTTTTTTGGTCGAAGGAGAGGCGGTACTCTCCGGTCCCTCAAGGGGGCATTTTATTAATACGAAAGAAATGGGCTAAGTAATCAGCAAACGGAGGATAGCCCAACCCCTAACATCATTTTTAAGCAAGGAAATAACACCCTCCGGCGGGTCAAGCAATACATGAAAACCTAAGCTAAAAGAAAAAGGTAAGGAAGCTAGAAAATCAGCAACATAATTAGCTTCTCTATAAATATGACGGATCTGGACAACCCAGTTCCTACTAATGAAGCCTTGGCACTGAGCAACCAGGCTAAAAAGGGGTGATAACGATCCACAGATTTATTCAGAAATAAACACACAAGTTGTGAGTCTAGTTCTAAACAAACCCTTCTGTATCCCCTATCCCAGGCTAAACGAAGGCCTTTTATAGCGCTCAATAATGGAGGAGGATCTTCTAGTCAGTTTGGATAGTCCACTTCCCTGATCCAACGATTATAATCCATGTGGCATGTTAATAATAAAAAAAATCAAAATTTCCCCTTCTATCATTTAGATCACGTAATTTTTTTTACGACGTTTTCTCTTCTTTCTGGTAGAAAGAAGAGAAAACGTCGTAAAAAAAATTTAATAAAATTTAGTTCAAAAAAAAATTCATATGTCTTTGGGGCGTGATTCTAACTCGAAAGATTAACGGCGCCGTTGGACCAGGGAAGTGGACTATCTAAACGGACCAAAAGATCCTCTAATACACCCAACAACTCGTTTAAAAATAATTATTAAAAATTAATTATTGATACAAGTAAGGATTTTGTAAAGAAACGATATGTATCTTATCTTAAAAACTATCCTTTTCAAAAATAAAATTAATATATTAAAAATAATATGAAATAATCTAATTAAAAATAATCCAATTAATTTTCAACAAAGCAAATTGATTTAAAAATGATGGGTAATGTCATTCAATGTGGAATCGTTTTAAATATTATTTTAACCTCCACTTTAGAAAATAGTAATGAACTAATTATATATGATTTAATATTATAAATTGAATATTAATAATCATTTCAAAATAATTAAAATATATAATTATGTTTCTAATATTTTTAAAAAATAGTAATATTATTTTTTAATATTAAAACATATTTTATAATAAAAATTAGGTTTCTATCACTTGCCAAATTTTAAGATCTCTAAATATAATTTTATATTAGTACTATTATTATACTTAAAAAAATTTATTTCATAATAAAGATTATGTTTCTATCACTTGCCAAATTTTAACATCTATAAATATAATTGTATATTAGTAATATTATTATATTTAATAAAAACTTTCCATAATGGATTACACTCCTAATCCAACTTGCCAATTTTAAGATATCTAAATATAATTGTATATTAGTAATATAAGGATTTTAAAATACTTAAATTAACAAAGGACAAAGAGGTGAATGGAAAAATTAAAAAACACGTGGCATAGTTAAGACGATGACACATAGGATAGAAGGATTCGACTTTAGTTATAGTATATTGATATTGATATATTGATTGTATTTAGATAAAAATTAATGTATTTACTCTAGCATTATATTTATAAATAGAATTTATTCTACCATGAGTACGGTGATCACAATAAAGTTGGGTGTAAAGTTGAGATTGTGCAGTCGAGGTCACTAGGCTAAGTTAGGAAGAACGTTCGAAGCTACAGAACGGAGAATAGTCACTAGAAGTTGTGTACTCCTAGAAATAAAAAATCGCTTTTATAAGTTTAACTTGCCTGATACATATAGGAAATTAAATTGATAGAGAAAATACTTATCTGGATTACTTACTTATTTTATTTTTGTTAATATGTCTTGAATTTGTCGTTGACCGAAATTCATCAGAGAATCGGACGGAGGCGGAGCCCTAAACAACACCAAGGGTCCGAAAACGAAGCTCCCCGATAGAGTGGGCCCCTGCCCCTCGACTGTGGTCATTTATTTCATTTCTTTTGGTTTTGCACATGTCAAGTGATTTACAAAGAGATGTTGTGGATGCCATTCATTTCATTTCTTTTGTTTAATTTTGTAAGACATAAACATCAATAGTTCTCTTCATAACAATATCAACATAAAATATACAGTTTTAACTCATTAAATAAATATTGTTCTTAAAAAATTCTCTGACAATTATATTGAGATGTCAAATATACTCTCTTAAAAAAATCATTTTTAAGAAAATCATTTTATATAATTAAATATTGTTTATGAATGTGAAAAACTCGTGCAAGCAATGGAGAATCTACCCTAATACATTATAAAGCAGAAACCAAGTCTGTGTAAAAATTTACACCACGTGACAAAACCTGAATAAAATAATGGATAAACTTTTTTCAACATAAAAAACTAAATAATAATTCTAGAAATCTTTATCTTAACCACTTCATAAAACAGATAATGGATAGATACCATATTATATGCGTAGTTTGTTTCATATAGTACATATCACATTAAAAATAAAAAAACTTAATATACACATATTTAAAAAAATAAACAATAAACACTACTAAAAAAATGCATTTATAAGGATTGAAGTTTTTTTAGGGTAAGATTTTAGATGTTATAAAAATAGATAATGTATATGTTTATTGATACCGATAAACAATATTATATATTGTATCTTAAAATTATGCTAAAATATTTTTATCGGATTATTGAAAAAAAATACCGATATAAATTTCTATCTATATCTACAATAATATATTATAAAAATAAAAAAAATTATCTATAAAATTTGCGCTATGTTACTTTAAGAACCAATCATTTCTTTCAATTTTTTTATTTATTTTTATTTATTATACTTAAAAGTGAATGTAGAAGGTTTGATATAGAAAAATATTTTCCATATTTATTTGTTCTTAAGATTAGAAAACAAAAAATTTGTTAAATTTTATATAAATATCATTAATAATTATAATAATAGAATAATTATTATAATTATACATTATCTTTGTTTTTTCACTTTAATTTATTATAATATGTTACATAGCATAATTTTTTAAACTACCCGTAAATCTAGGGGAATTACACTAGTTAAACTATTATACTTTAGACGTGAACAGTTTTAATTGCGATGATTTTGGTTATAATTTATTAAACCTTTAATTAATTTTTAATCACATCCATAAATCTGATTTTGGTTAAATATTTAGGTTAAATATAATTAAATTATTTATATAATTAAATATTGATTATAAATTATTAAAATCCACAGTATTTTGATTCATTTCTTTATCACATTGTTATACTTAATTTTTAAAAATAAATCTATAGATTGTCAACTATATTTGATCATATTTTTCACAATATAAATTAATTATATTATATATATTTTCACAATTAAATAAGTATTTGATCATTACCGTATTTGACAAAACAATATATTAAAAAATATTATTAAAAACTCAACATAAGTTGAATAAAAGAACAACTTGTTGTATGAATTTATACAAACAATAACATATATTGAAAATATATCTTTTTTTTTTGTTGAAAGAGGGGCATAACCTCAAACGTTCTGGAACATATATTAAGTTTCCATAACTTCCGATAGAAACTCGCATCAACCTCATTTCTACACATATTCCCTTTAATGAGGGCATAACCTGAAGTAACGGTGTAATTACCGTCCCGACTAAACTTCTAGCAGAGTATATCATCATCATTTTCTGCCTGTTAACAACAACAATCTTCATGAGCACAGCAGCGGGCAAAGCATTTGAAAGATAACTCCATTTCCAGCTTGTAGAATTATCCCAGTAATCTTGAACACACCATTCCTGTTGATTAGCCTCAATTTGTGTGGTAGCTGTTGGACCCATATTTTATGCAGGGAAGCGTCAGCCCATGGTCAGGAAATCTCTAACACGTCTGGAGCTACGGAAGATTTTCGGGATTGGTTAAGTCGGTTAGAGGAAAGAGGATCCGAGATATATTTGTTACAAGATAGATTCCTCTTAAGATTGTATCCATTATAAGATAGGAATAAGCCAAGATTTGTTAGTTAGAGATAAAATCATATCTTTAGTTGAGATAAGATAGACCCTAAGGAGCTATATAAATCGATGTAATCCTTAGAGGCAAAAAACGATCCATACACATAACTTCTTGTGATTTCTACATCAATACAAACACATTCTCGTTCATATTCTTCTCAGTTTATTCGATCAAGGCCCGATCTCGGTCAAAGTTTCGTCTTTGATAAATTTTGGCTCAAACAATTTGGTGCCCACCGTGGGGCCGTGATCGATACAACCATCAGAAGAATCACCATTCTACTTCCTTCCGGATCAACGAACACGATGTCTGGAAACGGGGAAGAAAGCCCTAAAACTCCGATCACCGAGAACGACCAAAACCTTGAGAACCAAGGCATTCGGTCTCAGGATGAGGAGATGACGGACCCCCGAGACAAGACACCCGCACAACGAGACGCGACTCCGGAGCCCATTGGACGAGTCCGCCGCGGAGAAGTCTCCCACGACGATAATCCTCCAATTAATCTTCGGTCAGCGGCTAACCAACGCCGAGCGCCATCTCAGGAAATCTGGATCGAAGATGATGACACCGATGGAAAGGATCGAGAACGGCGCGGGCCAGTCGATTTAGATGCGACTTCTCAGGTATTACTTCTAAACTGATTCATTATCATGTTTCATCTCTAGACATTTCTTAGCTTTAGCTTAGAGAATCTTTAGGCCATTTTTGACTTTTTCGGATAAACGACTCAGGGCACTTGCCCACACTGTCGAACAAAGTTTTCAAATTCCTAGTTCATAAAGTTTATTTCACTTATTTTTACATAATGATTTGTGAGAAAATATTCTCCCATTCTTGCACACTCTCTTATTGCTCAAAAACGCAAACACGCGCTGATCGAAGTTGCATACAACATGAAACGCGTCGAACACAAAATACCACTGTTGAGACACATGGTTATTCCGTCTAAAAACAACGAGGTCGTCACGAATACAACGTCGACGAAGTAACCCATAAGATGGTTACCCCACAAAATACCACTGTTTAGACACATGGTTATACCGTCTAAAAACGACGAGGTCGTCACGAATACAACGTCGACGAAGTAACCCATAAGATGGTTACCCCCTATCTAAGTCCGATCAACAAAACATCCGATTAGTACGGGAAGGGGAAAGCTATAGCATATAACCCAAAATGGCCATATGCGCGGGACGTCGCGATGACAGCACATCCTAAGTCCTAAACTTAAGGATCCATTGCCCAAAAACGTGTCAATTCCTAGTGACACTTGACAATGGCCAAAGGAAGCCTAATCAACTAACTACGCACGGCCCTTTGCAGAAAATTAAAACACCTAAAACGCGAAATGTGAATTCCCACGAGATTCACAATAACTTGCTAAAAAGAGGAGCACCAAAACTCCCTCTTAAAACGCTAAACTCTAACGCGTACCCCATCCACGGGCAACAAATTCCTGGAGATTCTCTAGGAACCTACCCATGCTAACATATTATGCGAAACTGTTTTTCAATGCAGACAGATAAGTAGCAAATATTATATTGCGCCATTCACAGGGCGTCAAAGCCATCCAAAATGGACGCCACAAAAGTTTTAGGCCCCCAAGCCAAAGAGTTACCAAGTCATCGAACAAATCCACAACAAAAACAAAACAAGTACTGCTGAAAGTTCATTAAAAGGAAGTCAAGAGAAGCGCGGCTAGGGCTTACTGACCATCGGCTGGGGTCGAAGGCTCCTCCTTATCCAAGGCCTTCTAGCCATCTCCTTCTTTGCTGGTTGGGGTCCCATCATCACCGTCTTTCTCCTCTTCCTTGTTCAGGGAGCTGGCATCCTCCTCCTGGTCCTCGGCCTCCAAATACTCCTTTCCAGGAGGGGGGTTGCAGGCGGGGTAATACTTCTCCAAGGCCTCTTGCTGCGCCTTCAGATCCCAATTGACGCTCTTACCGTCAGCAAAGTCTTGCAGCAGCTCCACTTGAGACTTCATCGTTTAGTACGCTGCCACATTCACCACCACCTGGGGGAAGCCCTTTACCTCCTTCTCTGCCTCAACCGCCCTCGCCTCTAGCGATGTCTTCTCGGACTGGAGATCCTCTACCTGAACCTTCAAGGAATCCACCGACGATTGGAGTTTGCGAGCCTTCCTATCCGATGAGGCGGCCAATTCCCTCGCTTGCTTCTCTTTCTCCTCCAGCGCCCTCATTTCCTCTTGATAACGGCCGTTGGTGGCCATCAGCTCCTGGAAAGCCTACAACAGGGGAAAGTGGATGAATGAGGATAAACCAGACAAAAAGCAAGTGAGCGCCAAAGAAATACCAAAGAAACGGTAACAAATATCTAAAAGACTCAAATAAGCGAACCTACCATTCTTAGCGTCGCGCCCACATGGCTGAATGCGGCGTCTGGGATTAGGGCCTGGAAGTCTAGCTTGACGTTCGGCAGCAGCATATACCCGAAAGTGCTGAGGAGATCTTTGGGTTCTTTCTTCTTGACGTTCGGCAGAAGCTGGAGAATCTTCAACTCTTTTTCGCTTCAACGCGAGAGACTTCTTCACCTCGGAACTGGGTGTGGGAGATGCGAAAAGTTTGGGGCCACCAGACCTCAGTCGGCGAACCATCGCCGCATTGGAGGTATCCACACCAGCACCTGAAGAATCCAAGAAAAAGGGAAATAAATTTAAAACAAAATTGAAAAAGTTAATCGTGTAAGGAGCGGAGAAAAGAGCGAACTACCAACCTGACTTCTTCTTGGAGGAGCTCGCCATATCTGAGGAAAGAAGACGAAGGCGAAATGATGGTAAAAAGAAAAGAGCCTCTCAGGTCATTGAGAAAAGGCAGCAGAAGAAAATCCCGTTTTCCAAGGCATCTCCAAACGTCTAATCAACTTAAATGCAATTTTCGAAATTTGAAGTTTAAATTTTGAAATTGCATTTAGGGGTATTGTTGGACCCAGATTTTAGGAAGGGAAGCGTCAGCCCATGGTCAGGAAATCTCCAACACGTCTGGAGCTACGGAAGATCTTCGGGATTGGTTAAGTCGGTTAGAGGAAAGAGGATCCGAGATATATTTGTTACAAGATAGATTCCTCTTAAGATTGTATCCATTATAAGATAGGAATAAGCCAAGATTTGTTAGTTAGAGATAAAATCATATCTTTAGTTGAGATAAGATAGACCCTAAGGAGCTATATAAATCGATATAATCCTTAGAGGCAAAAAACGATCCATACACATAACTTCTTGTGATTTCTACATCAATACAAACACATTCTCGTTCATATTCTTCTCAGTTTATTCGATCAAGGCCCGATCTCGGTCAAAGTTTCGTCTTTGATAAATTTTGGCTCAAACAGTAGCCATAACCACAAGTGGAGGCTTGGCGATCCAGATCTCATGCCAAAATCTGATAGAAGCACCATTCCTAATATTCCAGCAAGTGCCATGAATAATAACCTTAGATAGCCCTTGTTTCAGCCCTTTCAAAACGTGAGAGCTAGCCGGCGATTCACCTAAGGCATATTCCACATATTTTTTCTTAAGTACTTCATCCCAAAGACCGCCTTCGCTCATTATAAATCGCCATCCCAGTTTAGCAACTAAAGCAAGGTTCATATCGCTCATAGAATGAATAACCAGACCCCCTTGATGTCTTGGTTTCGAAATCTCAGCCCAAGCAACTTTGTGCAATCTCTTTTGCTCTCTTGAACTACCAAAAAATTATCAATTTTGTTGCAAACACTCTTAGGAAGAAGCACATTAGACATGGAATAAACCGGTAAAGATGGCAATACCGATTTCACCAAGGTCACTCTTCCAGCGAAACTTAAGGTCCTCGTTTTCCATCCGGGTAGCCTAGAGTTGAATTTGTCCATCAAAATACCAAAAGTATCCTTGTTGACACACTTTTGTAAGATAGGCATTCCGAGAAAATTTTCCAAGTTGGACGTAACTTCGAAACCACACTCAGCCTTGAGATCACGGGCAATACAACTGTTGACATTGGAAGGCAAGAAGATTTTAGACTTTTGATTGCTGATTTTCTGACCCGAAGAAGCACAGAAAACATCTAAAATCCCCAAAATCACTCTAAGTTTCTCAACCGAGGCCTCGACAAAAAGCATGATGTCGTCCGCAAAAAATATATGTGAGAGAGTAGGCCCTTGCCTAGTGAGTTTAATCGGTCTCCAAGACTTCTTTTCCACGACATCGAGAATAAGATGACTAAGTCGTTCAACACAAAGTAAGAAGAAGTACGGCGATATCGGATCGCCTTGGCGTACACCCCGGGAAGCCGTAAACTGCTTAGTAACCTCGCCATTTAAAAGAACCTGCATTCTTAGAGATGAAACACACGCCATGATCCAATTAATAATCTGATCAGGAAGCCGGCATTACGAAGAGAATCCTCAATAAAGTCCTAACTCAACCTATCGTAAGCCTTCTCAAGGTCAAGTTTTAAGATCATCCATCCCTTCCGACCTCTCTTTCTTCTCATGGAATGCACAACCTCTTGTGCAATAACAAAGTTATCGGATATCATACGGCCCGGGAGGAAACTACCTTGCGTTGGACTAATGATTTTAGAAAGCAAAGGCTGAATTCTAACTATAATAATTTTTGTAATAGTCTTATACATAGGGCTATCATTTACCCACGGGTGACCAATTCCCCCGTTTAACCCACCTGAAACAAACGGGTGAAAACCCAATCAAAGCGGGTGACGGGCGGTTCGAGTGATGGGCGAAATGAGTTATGGGTCGGGTAAGGGTGAGATTTTATCACCCAAAAACCCGACCCAATAGCCCGACCCAATAACCGAACCCATCACCTGTTTCACCCAAACCACCCATATAACCTGTTTTAGCCCATAATTTCTAATATATATGGGCCTTTGAAGTCACCCATATAACTCATTTCGGGCCTTTGATAAATAAGCTCATTTGTAACACATCTTTGACTCCATTTTGATATTTATTGCTTATGGGATTTGTTTTTGTTTATGTATGGATTATAGATATTTGTTTTTGATGTTCATGTTTTTAGTACAGTTTTAGATGTTTTTCTTGAGTTGTATAGCTTAGTTTTAGCCAGTTTTAGTGCTTATTTTGTGTGTTTTTGGATAAGTTTACATATTTTGTGAAAGATATGGAAGCTACTCCGTTTTTTGTGTTTTTTATAGGTTCTCAAGGAAGAAAGGATTATTCCTAGGGAAGTTTTGATCAAGTGGTTGATGGTGGATGAATGTGGAAGAGAAGAGAAGAAAGAATATGCTTTAAAGATCCTGTCGAATCCAAGAGAAGTTATGAAAAGTGTACAAAAGATCCAAGACAGAGAGCTTGTTACCGATTTGTGAGGGTCAGTACCGAGCTGTGCAACAGAGTCTAATCAGAAGAATTCAGCAAGAGTCTACCGACCATGTGCAGGTCGTTACCGAGGTGACCTGTGTCGGTAGGCGGCGCCGACTTTCAATATTTCTATCTTTTATCTCGTAATGTTTTTAGTTAGGAAAGTTTCTATCTTTTAGGGCCCTTGTTAGATAGTTTCTCTTAGTATAAATACCCTGTTTGAAGACAAGTTAAGGGAGTTCGTTAGTTTTTGGAAGGACGATTTGGTTTTGGAGAACACGTCTGGTTCGAGAGAGGAAGAGACTGAGTTCGAGTCTCTTGTTTTGTTTTGTTCTTCGTTTTCGGAGTTGATTGTATTCAAAGACGATATTTTTATAATTCAAGTAAGCTTTTATTTAGTTTTTATTCAATGTTCTCATTCAATTCAGTTGCTTGTTTTATTTCGATCATGAGTGAGTAGTTCGTTTTTCTAGGATCGGGGTTGAAAACCCAATGTAGTTATGCATGATTAAATGTGTGTGATGAATGTTTGATTGCCTTCTATCCTTTAACTACTTGTTTTGTGCTTATACTTAGATGAAAGTCGAAGTAATTTGAATTTATCGCTTGATCGAAAGAGAATGTTGTAACCTTGAATGTTGATATTGTTCGATAACGAAAGTTTCGAGCTTTGGATTAAAAAATAAGTAGAAAGTGAATTGATTTGTGAAAATTGATTGATTTGCTTGCTTAGGTCAACGAAAGTTGATAGCTTTATCCTTGAGGCATGATATTTATCCTTCACACTATTTCATATGCATGATTATGACGTGGTAAACCCTTGTCCTAGATCTTTTCTTCATTTGAATCGCTTTCGTGTTCTTACGTTCAGACTCTTTACCGAGGGTTACAGGTCGGTATCGAGCCTACAGTTTGATTGTGTTTAGTTGTTTAGTTAGTGATGAAACCCAACATCATTACTGACCTTGACAAGGTCGGTACCGAGGGCTGTCGTAGCCTTGTTTTGTTTTGTTGTTTCTGTTTTGCTTTGTTTCTGTGCTTTCTTTTTTATAGTTTAGTAATCAAACAACCTTGCTTCCCGTGGATGATCCTGACCTCCCTATACTCAGCGGGGTCTTGACTACAAATTTATTTGTTGTCGAGTAAAAACCCTCTCAACAAATCGGCGCCGTTGCCGGGGAAGCAACAATGCTTTTTTGATTACTCGTGGGTCTGGGAATAGCCCGACCCCGTTTTTATTTTTATTTTTGTTTTCTTTTTTCTGTTTTCTCAGCTTATGCCAGCAGGACGTCGCAAGCTCGAGTTTGATCATACTGATTATTATTTTGAACCCGAACGCGCCCTTCACCGCAGAAGAAGAGGAAACCAAGCCATGACGATGACTCCTGAAGAGATGGCTCAACAGATGGTTGTGCTCCGTAGGCAGCTTGAAGCCACACAAATTGAGAAAACCGCTCTACAGGAACGACTCAATGCCTATCAGAGGAACGCTAAACAGTACATGCATCCAGAACTGAGGGTACCAGAGTCTGTAATTGAGCTTCCAGAGATAGAGAAGACTTTTGAGATTAAGTGTCAATTCATATCCTTAATTAAACGGGCTCAGTTTGACGGGAAACCTACTGAATGCCCTATGGAACATATTAAAAATTTTCTTGATTTATGTGACACTATTGCTGCTGAAGGTGTCTCCCTAGAATATGTTCTGTTAAAAACTTTCAGGTGGTCTCTTACAGGAAAGGTCATGATTTGGTTAGAGAGCTTACCTCCTAAGTCTATCAAGACTTGGAAGGATTTATATGATCAATTGTTGACAAAGTTCTTCCCTCCTACTAAGACAATGGGGTTGAGAAAGTGTATCACCTCATACCACCAGCTGCCTAACGAGACCTTTGTGGAGATGTGGGAGAGATTCAAGGAGATGCTCAGACAGTGTCGCACTCATGGGCAACCACTATATATGCTCCAAGAAATCTTCTTCCAAAGGATTAATGCTGACACAAAGAACCGCATCAACATGCACACTGCTTGCGGTTTTATTGAGATGGATCCCACTGCCGCATGGGAGTTGCTGGACAAATTAAACAATTACGATGCTATGTATGGGACCCAGCAACCACCTCAGCCACAAAAATGTCTCTACATGCCAAATAAATACGAAGTTGATCCCGACGTTAAAAATCAATTCTAACAAGATGAGGTCAACCATCTAAAGAAACATGTAAATTTTCTGAAAACCTCTCAAATTTGTTAAGAGTGTGGCTCTTCTGCCCATAGTACTTTTGCTTGCACTAACATTGAGCAGGTTAGAGCCGCTGAGACATATGCTGAGATGAATTATATGAGAGGGCAGTACAGAAATCCTCCTGCTAATATGAAAGGCCAAGCAATTATCCGACTTGGGGAAATCAAAATCAGAACTATGCAGCCCCTCCTCCGGATAGACGGCCCGCACTGTATCGACCTCCAGGCTATCAAGAGCCACCATCCTAGGTGCAAGGACTTCAAGAAGGAATCAATGGAGTCCAAGCCAACCTCAATAATCAAATGAAAATATGGGGAGAGTTCGATAATTGAAAGAAGAGCGTTGACTCATAACTAGGGAACCTAGCTGCACAAATTCCGAGGCCGCAAGGGCAACTCCTGGGCCGCCCCGACGAGAACCCTAAAGGACAGATAGTAGCCGTACACCTCAGGAGTGAAAAGACGCTACCAGATCGTGTTGAAGCCAAGGAAAAGGATCCCGGTGTTGAAGAAGATACCACGGCCAATATCGATAACGTGCCAAAGAGGGTCGTTACCGAGCCTAACACACTCGGTATTGATGCTCCAAAGCTCGTTACCAACCCCAACCCAGGTAAATTCTCTACATCGAGTCACTCCCTTATTCCCAGGCTCGATGTCGACCCCGCCATGGTCGGTACCGATCCTCCTGCAGCACCGATCGACCCGATTGTCGACCTGGTAGCACCACCTCTCGAACCCGCTTTGGTTCTGAGATTGGTGAAGTCTCTCCCCTTCCCTACTAAGATGTCTAAGAACTCAACAGAAGGCAAGTTTAAACGTTTCGTTAAGATTCTCCAAGGCTTAAATATTTCTATACCATTCACTGAGGCCCTAAGCGAAATGCCGGCTTACACCAAATTCTTAAAAGACATTCTTTGCAGGAAAAGGTCAATGTCAGAGATGACAGATGAGGTCCGATCTATAGCCCTTCCGGTAAAGCTAGGTGACCCAGGGAGATTTGCTATCACTATCGGGATTGGCGACCACCGTTTCAAGGCACTATGTGATTTAGGAGCCAGTGCCAGTTTACTTCCCTTGTCTATTTGGTCAAAAGCTAATATGGGACCTCTATAACCCATTGATATGAGGTTGTATATTGCAGACGGATCTAGTGTAAAGGCTACTGGAGTCGTTGATGATTTCCACGTTCAAGTGGGCAAATTTTTCTTACCAAACGACTTTATTGTCCTTGATATGCCTAAAGACCCGCTAGTGCCCATTATTCTATGCAGACTATTCCTTGCTACAGCATGTGCTCGAGTCGATGTTCGAAAAGGACTCCTCACCTTTGACATAGGAGAAGAGCGGTTCGAGTTCAATCTCAATCAAGCTGTCAATGACACAGCCGCAAGCAAAGATCGAGACACCCCAGCCAGAGCTCGACATTGCTAAACCAGAAGTTTTCTTTCCAATCAACGACGATTATGAGAGCACTACTAAGCCAGCTACTGACCCCCTTGGATCAGTACCGAGCCCTTCATACAGCAATATGACGAGGGAGGAGCATTTTGGCACGATACCAAGGGAAGCTTTACTTCAGACTGGTCGATAACGACCTCAACTGCCTCGGTACCGACGCCCTCACTAACTCATCAAGGTGAGTATTCTAACTCTAGTTTCACTATCACCGGTCATGATCATTCCTTATACCTTATTCCCACACCATACACTACTATTCATGCTATAGATGAGTCGAAACCTCCTTGGTTCTCAGACTACACTAACCCCTATGTAGGAATACCAAGCATATTGTTAGAGGATGAAGGACCGAATTTAGTGCGAAGAAACAACAATGCCTTTACCGCTAAGTATGGGGTTTTCCACAACCCCGACAAAGCTGAAACAGAACCACCTTGATAAGCCAGGTAAGTTCGTCAGGCTAATGACATTAAAAATAGCGCTTACGGGAGGCAACCCGGTTTTAGTTTAGTTTTCTTTTCTTTTTATAGTTCTTTTTCTTAGCTTTCTTTTGAGGTTTTTTTTAGTAGTATAGAAGTTTGCGGGATAGATTATTTTGGGCTAACATGTCACAGAAGTCGGGCATGATAGGGCATTGGAAAAGAGTCATGTCAGGCTCGGTACCGAGCTGTGAGGGTCGGTACCGACCTGCGTCAAACTCTAGAATCAAGACGCACGGCAGGTAAGTCTTCTAAACCTAAAAACTCTTCCTTCCCTTACCTCTCTTTTCACACACCGCCTTTGCCCAATCCCTTCAAAAACACTCTCAAGCCACAAATCCCACCCCAATCCTCAACCAAACTCTCAAGATCTAGCTGATCTCACCCAGATTCCACGCACCACATTGCCTTCAATCCATTCACACTCAAAAACGGCACCCCTTTCGATACTGAGCAACACCTCGTTTGTTCATTACCGAAGCTTCACACCCTCGTTACTCTTACAATCCAATTTTCGTTTTTCTAATTCACAAAGACTACGATACTAAATGGCAAGCTCAAGCAGAGCCAACTCTAGGGAAGGAAAGAAGAGGAGGACCGAAAGATCTCCATCTCCTCCGAGAATGGACGAGGTCATCCTGACGACTAGGGAGCAATTAATGATCTTCAAATCTGCCATTGAAAAGGACTACCTCACAAGATGGTTCTCAAGATCAAGTGCAAAGGCCTCCGACATCTATGAGGACGTCAAGCATGCATTTGCTATCCTAGGTGTGCCCCATCTCCTCAAGAAGGAGGATGTCCCACATTATCCGGCTCTCACCGCTGAGTTAATAGACACTCTCCGCATCAACTTTAAGTCCAAGACATCTGTCGGAAGGATCAAGTTCCGGTTAGGCAACGCTGAGCATGACTTCAACATGGCTGAGTTCAACCGCTTCTTCGACTTCCCTAACCACTCCCGAGATTACAAAGCTCCTGAGGATTTCAAAGTCACAGACACTTGGAGCTACATTTCTGGGGAAGTCAATCCGACTGCACCGGCACTTCCAGGGGCGCATATCATCAACCCCATTTTTAAGGATCATTCTCCTAGTTTTGGGTGCAACCATTTGGCCCAAAACGGAGCTTTCTAAGACGACGAGGACGGAGGTTGAATGCCTTCGTACTATTCCCTTTGAGGACCCCGCCCCCATGAATTTGGGGTATGAATGGCTGAAGTATGTAGAGAAGCACGGGGCCTCTTCAAAAGAGGTTTATTGTGGCAACTTGGTGAGCCTCTTGGCGATGGCTCTCAATGTCGACCTCTCGTGCTACAATGCACACAGTCCCCAGAAGCTGGATACGAAGTACTGGCTGTCTTGTGGAATTTTTCAGAGATATCCAGGGGGAGTAGCCACCACGGTGCTCGGACAAACCGTGGTAATTACTCAGGACAAGCTAGAGTTGTTGTATGTGCCAAACTGGTATGAAGCATGGACGCCTCAACCGTTTCCCTTGCCCAAGAAGCCTCAAGACGAGATGACACTACGGGAATTTGAGACAAGGTATGAGTGAGAAGGAGTTGCTATGGAAGAGGACGAGCCAGCCTCTGCGGTAGGGCTCGGTACCGAGGATCCATAAGTCGGTACCGATGCTCCAGAACATCACACCGACCTCGGTACCGAGCAACCTGGCCTCGGTACCGAGTACTTCGAGGCTAGCACTGAGGCATTTTACTTCGACACCGCGCCTGCTCATCACCCTACCGAGCCACAATCATTCGGCATGGTGCCTTACGCTCCTTTTGTCCATCACAACCACTTTTAGCAGCACAACCATTACCAGCCGCCGCTCCAAACCAACTACGCTAGTTCCGATGCTCCTTCATGGGCACAAGAAAACTTGTTTGTTCTTATTTGTTTTTATGTTCTTGCTCTTGTTTGTTTCTTGTTTTAAGTTGTTTTTGTTTTCATAAATCAAAATCACAAAAAAAAATTGAAAATTTTGAAAAATTCAAAAAGATTTTAAAACAGATGAGTACCCTTAATCTTATGGTTCTATGATTGCTTCCACTTTGCATGACCATGTAATTTCCTTTCAACATGTTTTTGATAGTATAGCCCGAGTCTTATGATGAAATTGTTTTTATAGTGAAATAGCATATGATGAAATTGAGATGTATAACTGTTAGCATGAGTAGTTGCAATCCAACAAAATTTTGACCTTGTCAGTTCTTATTTTTAGCCTTGATTTCCATGTGTGATTTACTCTCTTTATGTATATTATCTCTTGGAATTGTGATGGTTATCTATTTCTCAAGACCTGTATAAGATTTTTAGTTCATTACTTGTGAAAGTCATATGATAGAGAACTTATTTTTCATGAGCCCTATTAATCCGTATCCACCCTTACATTATCCTTGTTTTGATAGCCAGTTTGAGCCTAAGCTTTTTATTGTTGCTCCACAAAATTATTCCCTAGCCAAGATAAGCTTGACCCTATTCGGGGATTAGGACTTAGTTGGAGAGGAGTTGTTTTGTAGAGTGCAGAGATGTTTATTGGTTCAAAATAAAGGTTTGGGTGGGGTAAATTGGAAGTCTCTTGTTTTAATTGTGTAAAAATATCTCTTGGTTAAAAAGAATGGACAAAGAAGAAAAGGAATGTCAAGATCGATACCGGCCTATGTGGGATCGGTGCCGAAGTTTAAGAAAAAAAAGAACAACACAGTTCGATACCGATCCTATCAGGTCGGTACCGAGGCATGCCATGAAGGAAAAATGAAGGAAAATGCAGAAAAAAAAGAAAGAAAGAAGGAAGATGTGCAATGTGCAAAAGTTTAAAACCAAGAGATTATTTATGTTTTTATGAGGCTTTCTAGGATTTAATGGGTGAAGAAAGTGGAAGTGCATAAAGAGAAGTGAGTTTGGTATATATTATGATGAAAGTTTTGGTGTTGTGTGTGAGTTTTTAGGAATCTATATTTCCGGATATTATTAGCACCACATCACCAAAATATTTCCACGCCTATTTGTCTTTACCAAGCCCCATTATAACCCGACCGAATGGAAGCTTCTTTGAAGCATTTCATTAAGCCCAAGTTCTCTTGATGATTTTTGCTTGTTTTGACAAATCTTTGGTGGAGAGTTTGGTGATATAAGTTTCAATTTCTATGAGTGTTTGCATATAAGATTGAGTTGAAAGATGAATTTATAACCCAAACACAAAAGAGTTGAGTAAAACACATTGCCCTTGGTGAGGTTGGATTGTGGTTGCTTATGACTATTAGTGCTTATATATGTGTGATGACGTTAATAGTCATTTGCTATTTTTGCTATGTTTTGAAGTTGCTTTTTAGATAAAGGACTATTACTCGATGAGCATGTTGATTGGTTTTGGTTATTGTCTAATGATTGCTTGAGGACAAGCAAGCTTAAGTATGGGGTATTTTGATGTTCATGTTTTTAGTATAGTTTTAGATGTTTTTCTTGAGTTGTTTAGCTTAGTTTTAGCCAGTTTTAGTGCTTGTTTTGTGTGTTTTTGGATAAGTTTACATATTTTGTGAAAAGTATACAAGCTACTCCGTTTTTGTATTTTTTTATAGGTTCTCAAGGAAGAAAGGAGTATTCCTAGGGAAGTTTTGATCAAGTGGTTGATGGTGGATGAATGTGGAAGAGAAGAGAAGAAAGAATACGCTTTAAAGATCCCGTCGAATCCAAGAGAAGCTATGAAAAGTGTACAAAAGATCCAAGACAGAGAGCTCATTACCGATATGTGAGGGTCGGTACTGAGCTGTGCAACAGAGTCTAATCAGAAGAATTCAACAAGAGTCTACCGACCTTGTGCAAGTCGTTACCGAGGTGACCTGTGTCGGTAGGCGGCGCCGACTTTCAATATTTCTATCTTTTATCTCGTAATCTTTTTAGTTAGGAAAGTTTCTATCTTTTAGGGCGCTTGTTAGATAGTTTCTCTTAGTATAAATACCCTGTTTGAAGACAAGTTAAGGGAGTTCGTTAGTTTTTGGAAGGACGATTTGGTTTTGGAGAACACGTCTGGTTCGAGAGAGGAAGAGAGCGAGTTCGAGTCTCTTGTTTTGTTTTGTTCTTCGTTTTCGGAGTTGATTGTATTCAAAGACGAGATTTTTACAATTCAAGTAAGCTTTTATTTAGTTTTTATTCAATGTTCTCATTCAATTTAGTTGCTTGTTTTATTTCGATCATGAGTGAGTAGTTCGCTTTTCTAGGATCGGGGTTGAAAACCCGACGTAGTTATGCATGATTGAATGTGTGCGATGAATGTTTGATTGCCTTCTATCCTTTAACCACTTTTTTTGTGCTTATACTTAGACGAAAGTCGAAGTAATTTGAATTTATCGCTTGATCGAAAGAGAAAGTTGCAACCTTGAATGTTGATTTGTGAAAATTGATTGATTTGCTTGCTTATGTCAACGAAAGTTGATAGCTTTATCCTTGAGGCATGATATTTATCCTTCACACTATTTCATATGCATGATTATGTCGTGGTAAACCCTTCTCCTAGAACTTTTCTTCATTTGAATCGCTTTCGTGTTCTTACGTTCAGACTCGTTGTCGAGGGTTACAGGTCGGTACCGAGCCCGCAGTTTGATTGTGTTTAGTTGCTTAGTTAGTGTTGAAACCCAACATCGTTACCGACCCTGACAAGGTCGGTACCGAGGGCTGTCGTAGCCTTGTTTTCTTTTGTTGTTTCTGTTTTGCTTTGTTTCTGTGCTTTCTGTTTTATAGTTTAGTAATCAAACAATCTTGCTTCCCGTGGACGATCCTGACCGCCCAATACTCAGCGGGGTCTTGACTACAAATTTATTTGTTGTCGAGTAAAAACCCTCTCAACAGTTTTAGTTTATGTATGACAATTTATTTATAGACATAAAATACAACGGTTATACGGGTGAACGGGTCACCCATATAACCAGTGGGTGACGGGTGGTTTGGGTGACGGGTAGAATATTTCACGGGTGATGGGTGGGTCGAGTGGGGCGTTTTAACTTACGGTTCGGGTGGTGGAAGTGCTCCACCCACCCATAACCCGACCCATTGACAACCCTACATATACAGGACATTACAAAGGCTTATAGGTCTAAATTGATTGACCCGCTCGGGTTTGTCGACCTTAGCCAAAAGAACGATCAGAGTATGATTGATGCCCTCGGGAAGAACCGAATAATGAAAGAATTCCTTGACAAAAGTGGTAACCGACCTACTCACAGTTGTCCAACATTTCTGAAAAAAACCGGGTTGAAAGCCATCGATTCCGGGCGATTTAAACACACCCATGTTCTTAATAGCCCTCCAAATTTTAGCATCCGTAACCGGCCTGCATAAGAAAGATATGTCATCACTGCTCAAAGTCGGAAATCCACTACACAAATCAGGAAAGGCCCTCATAGGTATCGACTCAGCTGAATACAAATTCTGGAAGAAGTTCACAAACAATATTCTTAATCTCTTCAGTTTTATCCACCCAAGTACCATTAGCATTCATTATCCCTTCAATGCAATTATGTTTACGCCTAATGACGGTAGACGTATGGAAAAATGAGGTATTCCTATCACCACACAAGAGCCATTGCTCCCTAGATTTTTGAGACCAAAGTACCTCTTCTTGTTCAAGAACAACTTCCAACTCTTTTCTCATGTTAGCTTCCATCTCGATCAAGGTCGAGGAGCAAGAAAGACTGATTTTCCATTGCACATCATTGAGCATACTTAAGAGCTATTGTTTCCGAAGGTTTATATATATATTACCAAAGACCCTTTTATTCCAAACAATAAGCTCTTTTTTGAGAATGTTTAAAGCACTCGGCGTATCGACATTCGAGCACCAACATTCCTTAACTTTATCTTTGAAACTCGGGTGAGAAAACCAAGCGGCTTCAAAGCGGAACGGTCTCCTACGTTTGTTATGGCTGATTGCAGGATCGAGAGACAAGAGCAACGGATTGTGATCTATTAAACTTTTCCATGGGCCGATGGATCGGGGGTCGTGCGTATGTAAGCCCAGCACACAAGCCCAGTGGGGTTCCATTCTAAAACCAATTGGCAATAGGAGTAACCCAAGAGTATATATACTAGGCTATTTCTCTTTATATTTCAGATGTGGGATTCTCAACATGATCCGAGGAAAATCTCGGGAGATGCGTAACACTAGCCTCCTCCCATAAGTTACGCCCCTCTTGGTTCATGAATATACGGTCAAGCCTCTTTGAAACAATAGAATCTTTGGAGAGTTTCCTACTCCCAAGTAAACTTGGGACCCACATACTCAAGATCAATAAGCCCCAGTCGATTACACCAGCGGTTAAAGATATTAGAATCCGAATGAAGACCACCGGAGCCACCATATCTCTCATGGGCAAAGCGGATGCAATTAAAATCTCCGCCAACAATAATGGGCCTGGAAACATTATTAATCGCGACCTCAAGCTCTCTCGTGTAAACGATGGAGGCCCATAAACCACAAACTAATGACTTATAGACCCCTGGTTAGAAAAGGAAGTGTGAATGAAGTTACTGTTGTTATTAATGATCGAGAGCTTAACTTTGTCATGTTTCCAAAGCAACCAAACCCCACCAGCCATGCCAACACCATCAACTCGCTCAAAGTTAGTGAAGCCATTTCTCGTCATACGATCACAAATCACATCAACCCTTTCCCTTCCAACTCTAGTTTCAAAAAGAGCTAAAACATCAACTTTGTGTGAACGACACATATAAGGGATCGCTCTATGAAAATCCGGCTTGCCTGCACCAAAACAATTCCACAATAAGACGTTCATCGTGACAAACAAAAATATAAGTAACAAAAAACCAAAGGGATTAGTTCGGCCCTCGAGCTATTGAGCTCTCCGCGATAACATCATCATTGACACAAGCTGTATTGGGAATTTCTTGGATATTATCCAATTCCTTTTGATTCAAATTGAATCCGTAATCCACCATATTAGGACTTTGCATAACCACACCGTTGTCATTATGACCAATTGAGTTCCCACTTTGCCTCTTTTTAGACCCATCTAAAGCAACCTCCAATTTTCCATGAGATCCATCAGCCTGGGAACCATGGGCCGAAAACACCCCAATCTTTCTACCAATTCTGGGCTTCCTTCTCTCAACTTGGGCTTTTTCTTTTTCCGGCCCATTATCCAGACCAATACTAAAGTTTGCAAGAAAAATTTCAACAAATTGTTTCAAGCTTGCACCTACACGAGACCTTGTTCTCGTTTGAACGAATCAATCAACAATAGAAGATTTGTTTTGGGAGGATGAGTCTCTTTTGTAATTATAACTAGTGTAATTCCCGTAGATTTACGGGTAGTTTTAAAAATTATGCTATGTAACACATTATAATAAATTAAAGCGAAAAAACAAAGGTAATGTATATTATAATAAATATTCTATTATGAGTCCGGTTCACGTGCGAATGGGCGCCCAGGTGCGAAAGAAGAAAGAACAGGAGCCTTTGGATCAAGAAAAATCAAAGGCGCTGATCATTTCACTTAAAAAGGGGAAAAAAACGGCACGGGCGAATTATTGGCGAATTATTCGTGTATTTTTGAAAAAAAACGGAAATAGGACACGCGCCCAGATTTTTCATCACTATTGTGGATTTGTTCATCAATAATGTGGATTTGTTCATCAAAACTGTGATTTTGTTCATCAAAACTGTGATTTTGTGCATAAATAAACTATTGCTTGTGCATCAAAAATCTATTGTTTGTACATAAAAAATGAACAAATGTGTATCAAAATTACATGCAATATGTTCATCAACATTGTGATTTTGTTCATAAAAAAACGAAAATATTTGTTCATCGGTTTGTGCATATTTGTTCATCGGTTTGTGCATATTTGTTCATTAGTAATATCAATTTGTTCACTGGTTTATGCATATTTGTTCATTGCCTTTTTCATATAATTGTTCATTACTAGATGCATATTTGTTCACTAGTAACCTCAATTTGTTCATTACTATATGCATATTTGTTCATTAATAACATCAATTTGTTCATAGCTAAATAAGGCACAAACACACCTCTTCGATTTGTTGCTATCTCTTTCTCTTAGCATACACCATATTATTGCAAAGTCAAATTCTTTATCTCTATTATCTTTTGCATTCAAGTTTCTACATCAAACTTATCTTATTTTGGTACTATATTGAGCACTTCATTCGTATTGACAAATTAGCCTTAAAGCACTTCATTCGTATTATACTTTGAATTCAAGATAGCCTTAAAGCACAAAATAAATGCAAAAAATGCACAAATAGATAGTCCTAAATGTACAATTTGATGGTATTAATAGTCCTAAATGTACAAGTTGATAGCATTGACACATAAAACATAAGTTTATTTCATTTCACAAATAAGGGTATAATAATGAACAAATAAGGTTATATCAATGAACAAATAAGGGTATATCCATGAACAAATAGGGTATATCAATGAACAAATAATGGTATACCAATGAACAAAAAAGAAGTATACTAATGAACAAATAATAGTATACTAATGAACAAATAATGGTATATCAATGAACAAATAGGGGTATATCAATGAACAAATACGACTATATCAATGAACAAATATGGGTATATCAAAACTAATTATATGTGCATAAAAAACTACATAATATTGTATTCCTACACATAAATAAGGTTAAAAAATAAAATTAAAAATTAAAAAAGTTCGAAATCGATGAACAATGTTATCAAAAACTCAATGCACAATTAGTTAGTATTGATGAACAATTGGTGAATATTGATGAACAAATCGCTATTTCTGATGAACAAACTGGGCGCGTCTCATAAAAACATATTTTTCGAAAAATTCGGGAAAAATTCGTCCGTGTCGTATTTTATTGAAAAATACGCGAATAATACGGGAAAAATTCGCTCGTACTGTATTTTATTTTTTTTAATGAATGTTTAATCAGGGACGTTGATTTTTTGGAATGAACGATCGAGATTTATTCTTATTTCTCACCCAGGCGGCCATTCGCACGTGACTCTTTTTCTTCTATTATTATAATTATTAATGATATTTATATAAAATTTAACGATTTTTTTGTTTTCTAATCTTAAAAACAAATAAATATGGAAAATATTTTTCTATATCAAACCTTCTACATTCACTTTTAAGTATAATAAATAAAAATAAATAAAAAAAATTGAAAGAAGTGATTGGTTCTTAAAGTGCCATAGCGCAAATTTTATAGATAATTTATTTTTATTTTATAATGTATTAGCATAGATATAGATAGAAATTTATATCGGTAATTTTTTTTCAATAATCCGGTAAAAATATTTTAGCATAATTTTAAGATACAATATATAATATTGCTTATCGATATCAACAAACATATACATTATCTATTTTTATAAAATCTAAAATCTTACCCTAAAAAAACTTCAATCCTTATAAATGTATTTTTTTAGTAGTGTTTATTGTTTTTTTTAATATGTGTATATTAATTTTATTTTTTTAATGTGATATATACTATATGAAACAAACTACGCATATAATATGGTATATATCCATTATCTATTTTATGAAGTGGTTAAGATAAAGATTTCTAGAATTATTATTTAGATTTTTATGTTGAAAAAAGTTTGTCCATTATTTTATTCAGGTTTTGCCACGTGGCGCAAATTTTTACACAGACTTGGTTTCTACTTTATAATGAATTAGAGTAGATTTATCTATTCTATAACTATATATTAAAGTTATACCTTTTCGAGCCACCAGAACGATTTTGGCCCCACCTCATATTTTAAAAAATAATATCAATTTCTATATATAAATATATATTAAAGGTATACCTTTTCGATCCACCAGAACGATTCTGGTCCCACATTATAGTTAAAAAATTAATTTTTATTCCTAATATTATAACTTTTTCTTATTAAATTCTTCTTTAACTATTTAAATCTATCTCTAACATCAACCATATATCTATTTAGTATAACAATATTTTTTGAAAGCTTCCTTATATACAAATTAAAGATAAAATATTTTAAATATTTTAAAATAAATATAAATCTTTTAGCATATGTCTTTTGACGAATTTATTTATAGATATATATTAATTTTCTTTTATAATAAATAAATTAATAATAAATATTTATAATTTTTAAAATTAATAAAAATAGAAAAAAAATTTAATAGATATAAATTAAAATATTTGATAATTTGTAAATTTACGTACATGGAAAGTAATAAAATATGAATTAATATAATATTTAATCTTGTCTAATCTTTACTTTATTGAACCACAAAATGAGTTTGATCTCATCTTAAATTAAATTAATTAAATTTTAAATATTTTATATAATGAAATTATCTTTATCTTTCATATTGTATTATATCTTATTTATTAAGTTAAATATTATTATTTAAATTCTTATTATATCTTATTTATTAAGTTAAATATTATTATTTAAATTCTTATCTCTTCCATATTTGAAAATATAAATTTTTTTATTCATATTTTATCTTTTTTTTTTAAATTAAAAATCTATGAAATTTCATCAAGGAAAAAGAGAAATATAATTATTTTACCTTAATAATATATCTTCATTCTCAACATTAAATTCAACCATTTATATTGATGAAAAAAATTATACATTCTACGAGCAATAAAATTGCTTATATTAAGGTTTATATTATGTTTTTAATTATTAATATCCTATTTATAATGACTATAAAATACTGAATCGTAGTCGTACATGGTACGACAGGTATAACTAGTTATTATAACTTCTTTCTATTAAATTTTTTTAACTATTTAAATTTATCTCTAACATCAAAGAAATATCTATTTAGTATAACAATATCTTTTGAAAGCTTCCTTATACAAGTATTTTAAAATTAAAGATACAATATTTTAATATAAATATAAATCTTTTAGCATATATCTTTTGATGAATTTATTTATACACATATATTGATTTTATTTTTAATAAAAAATTAATAATAAATATTTATAATGTTTAAATTAATAAAAATAGATAATAAAATATTTAATAGATATATTGAAATATTTGATAATCTCTAAATTCACACACATGGAAATTAATAAAATATAAATAATATAATATTTAATCTTTACTTTATCGAATTGAACCACACAATTAGTTTGGTCTAGACCTGTCAAACGGGTCGGGTTCGGGTTTGGGTCGCTCGGGTTCGGGTCGAATCGTGTCAATGGCATTTTCGGGTTGATCGGGTTCGGGTCAATCGGGTTTGACTCGGGTTCGGATTGACCCAACGGGTCAATCCGAACCCGAGTGACTCCTCAATTGTCATAGAAATATTAAGAACTTAAAATCTTTTATAAATAAAAAAACATTTATACTAAGAACCGAACATAGAAATATTAGTGGCAGAAAATCTTTTCCAGTGACTCCTCAATTGTCTCATCACTCAATTTCTCACTGCTACCCTTTTTAAGAACGTTGTCACAAAATGTAGCCAATAGTTCAGCACTTGAGCTGCCAACAACACCCTTGTTCCAAAAAATCTCAAATGCCTCTTTAACAGCCTATCATGTTTGAAATGCATTGTAAATCTTTAACAGACAAAATAAAAAATGGATGTTACACAAATAGCCAATTCAGTAACTAAAATGTAGGCCAACTTAACAAAACAACGCACAAAACACCAGCAAAACAAAAGCGCAGCAGCCAGCAACTGGGAGCAACTGCAACAACATGACAGCGGCATAAAAACTGGGAGTTTTATATACTAGGGTTTTTTTTGGTTGACTATATAGTATATACTAAAGTTTTTTTTATTTACACGTACATTCTTTCAAAGATTATTTTTTTGGTTGAAATTCAGCTTTCAAAGATTTGATATAAGGAATATAAATTAATGTTATTGAATTTTCGATCATGTAATATGTATATGTTTCGCACCTCCTATTGATTTATTATTAGTTTTGTAACTAATATGACATGAGATGTGGGTTTTTTAATGAAAAAATTTAATTTATCTTGACCCAACGGGTCGACCCAAACGGGTCATGACCCAACCCGATATGTTTCGGGTTGATTGGGTTCGGGTCTCGATCGGGTTCGGGTCTTAATTTCTCGGCTTTGACCCAACTTTTTTTCGGGCGGGTCGGGTTTTGTTTTGTATAATTAAATTATCTTTATCTTTCATAATTTATTATAACTTATTTATTAGCTATTATTTTTTAAATTCTTATCTCTTCCATATTTGAATATATAAATTTTTTTATTCATATTTTATCTTCTTTTATCTTAATAATATATCTTCATTCTCAATATTAAATTTAATCATTTATATTGATTAAAAAAATTATACATTCTATGAGCAATAAATTACTTATATTAGATTTTATCTTATATTTTTATTTATTAATATACTATTTATAAATAAAATAACAAATTATAGTCATACATGTTACGACGGGTACAACTAAACAGTTAATTAGATAGAGTTCTTCGCTCCTCTTTATTGAAGGTTAGAATGAGTTTTGATTATAATATTACTTGTGTGCATAGCTAATTAATTTGTTGCTTATCTTCGTTTCAATGTACTAGAGATTTTAAGGTTTTTTTTATCACTTGTAAATAAAAAAGATTCTTTTCCCCCCCCTAAATATAAGAGGGAGAACATGTTAAATATAGGAGGGAAAAGGTGGTGATTTCCTACTACATGTATCGGAGTGCTAACGGATTGGGTGGTCATTTTCTAACAGAAGGGATAATATGGGTGGTTTTTGACAAATTTAATATAAATGGATAGTTAAGTGAAATATGGTATTTTCGGTCAACCATCCTTAAAATTATAAATCTTCTATTAATTGGTAGTAGGTTTTTATTCTTAAACATCACGAATTGAGTGATTTCTCGTCATAATTATGTATTTGACCATCACTCTTCCAAGTTCCAACCAACTTTCAACTTGTGATTTCTGGCTTTTGACTTGTGATAGATAAAACTTAAAAGAGACAAGAATGACAAGCTTGGGTACATGATTATTCGACCAAAATTGTTCATTATAAATTAAACCCATTACACTAAACAACTAAACCTACACAAATCAAAATTCCATATTATATTCCGCAAGTTATTTGGAAAAAAATTCTCATTAATTGTGTCCATTTCTCTAGTCAATCTCTTAATCCTCTTCGTAATCCTATTCAAGCATGATCTGAAATTCCGTTGGATTCTTCGGGGGATTCATGGTTGAATCTCGCAAGTCGGCTTGAAGTCTTGTTCACCTACAAATTTAACGCATACAATTAATTACCACAAAATTATAGGCAGAATACATCAACAGACACCCGAACTTGTAACTTTTTTTCAATCAACCACTCGTACTATGAAAATTTCAAATAAACACCTAAACTTAAGTAAATTTGTTCAATCAAACACTCTAAGCTGACGTGGCGATGCGCGTGAAGGTCAATCGATACTTGAGCGAGTTAATACTTTCAATTTGCTGACATGGATATTTATTTTAATTTATTTTTACTTATTTAATTTTAATAATGTAAAAAGTGTTTATTTTTAGTAATGTAAAAATATAGTCAGCAAATACTTCCTTTCTTTTATTTTCTTGATTTTCTTGATTTCCTTTTTTTCTTCTATCTTCCCTTTCATTAATTTTTTTAACTTCTCTTTTCATTAATTTTTTTTTTCTATTTCTATTTTCTTATCTTTCTCAAATTTCAGATCTGAACTTATCTAGATCTAGAGTTCATTCAACTGATAAACAACCAAGAAGGAAGGAACCAGAGAGAATACTCAGGGGTCACAAGTTCATTCAACTGATAAATCGGCGACAGATTAGAACCGCCGACATACCTCCGAGCTCGGCGACGGGTTAGAACCGGCGACGGATTAATTTCCTTTTCTCTGGATTATAGACGAAACACGGACTCGGGAGATAAATTGAAGTCTTCACCGGCGGCATAGGAAGGAACCGGAGAACATGGGAAGGAACCAGAACCATCGGAGGGCTCACCCTTGCGCCGCTCGTGGACTCGCTCTTCACTTTTTTCCCTCAGATTCAATTCAACTGGTAAACAACCCGAAGAAGGAAGGAACCAGAGAGAGACAGGACGGAACGATGGATTCAGAGAAAGAATTGGAATTCTTCACCGGCCTCATTCAACTAATAAACAGGGTTGAGAAGGAAGGAGCCAGAGAGTCAGGATGGAAATACGGGAAAGGGAGGAGAGGAAAGGGGAATTAGATCTAGGTTAATATTATTTTTTTATTTTAAAGTTAAAAATAAAATTGCCATTTGTCATGTTTGGCTTATGTGGTAAAAAAATTGACCCACCTTTGACCTATTTGAATAAAAAACTTACACATCAGCGCGCGTGATATGCACCTGAAGGAGAATTAGATTTCCAGTGTTTATAAGTGTAAAAATAGTTAAGTTGAGGTGTGTTTTTGAACATTTTATAGTACGGGGGGCTGGTTGAAAAAAAGTTACAAGTTCGAGTGTCTGTTGATGTATTCTGCCCAAAATTATACACACAATATATAACATATGCATTGGATATATACATGTCTTATTTGTTTTTGCAAGGTTTGGATCTTACCTCTCCTTCCCAGTCGATTCTCAATGTTAAGAAGACAAGTGCAATTACTTGGACTACCATGCCAATCAACATCCCGATCCATATCCCCTATTCAACATCAAACATAATGTAATCAAGAAACAATGTTTGCATGCATGTCTTGTGTGAGAACATATAGTGCCATGAAACTTTTGCGCAAAAGGGTGGTCCATAGTAATGAGCTCAAATTCACTAACCTTTACACCAAGATTGAATACAAATCCAAGCACACATCCAATCGGAACGCCGATGACATAATAGGAGACGACGTTAACTATAGCAACCTTCGCTTGAGAACCGCAACCTATCGCCACCCCTTCAATTCATGCCATGGAGAAAGAGCCCAAAGTTAAGAACATTTCAATAAGAATATAACGAACTATTAAAGTTTGTGGGCCGAAATGGCCCGGCTTGGCCAGCCCGCGGGCCATCCAGGCTAAACCCGCCCGAGCCATGAGCCGGTCCTGAGTTGAGGAAATGAGCCCGGACCGTCCCGGTTTTTTTAGTTGAATTAAAAAAAGGGAATGGGTCTTCCTAAAGCGGCCCGATGCGACCCGCTTCAGCCCGGTGCTATACCGGGCCGGTCCGGGGTCCAGATTCTTTGGCCTTGCCCGGTTGTGGCCAGCCCGTGTCCATGCCTATTACATATGAATGTCAACAAAACATTAGAAGGGAAGAGACGAAAAAAAAAACAAAATGTGCATGGTAAACTTGCCTGAAAACACAGCTTGGTAACTACTCACAAGCATAGTCAAGGCAAGCAAGACAGAGAGGTTAGCTGCAGCCTCAGCAACCTCGCTATTGCTCGTGAACAAGTATGGGTACGTGTGGCCAAAAATGATACAAAGAAGGCAAAAGAATATTCCTAGAGAAGTTG